>CM077589.1:10000000-11250000 GCA_039657365.1 Stephania yunnanensis | reverse complement strand
TCATATCAGTTTTATCCGTCTCTTCGATGAGCTGAATTATACTGATTTCTTTAGATGATAAAAGTGATACAATAACATTTGAAATAGAAAGTGGATAACAAAATGTGACTAAGCCCCGAGTTCATGGTTTGACATGTTTGAAGTGTCATATGGAGGCTTTAACTTTTTTATTTTTAATTGTTGCAGGCAGTTCCATCGTTCCCCAGTTCATTCCCACATCTCTTCTCTGACAAAAGTGATCTCCGTTGCTTGATACCTTGTGCCATTGACCAGGTTTGCCTGTCTAGCACAATAAAGTTGTTATTATTTGAACCATTTTAAATGCTGTATTTGTGTGGCAGCTATGTCAAGTTTTCGAAATCTTGAAGTGCATGCATTTGTTAATGGTGTGACAGCCGTACATTTAGAATGTGCTGGATTAGTTGCTCTTTTCTACTTTTTTTTTATTGTCGTGGACATAGGGTTTGTTACATGGCTATTGATTTTTATTTTTATTTTTATTTTATTTTATTTTATTTTATATTATTTTTTTTGACAAAGGCTACTGAAATATGTTAGATTGAATTCACATTGTAAGCTATTGTTCTGTAGCTGAGAATGATGGGATGTCACTTCTTGTGAGACTTGAAATATGAATCCTTCTGCGAGTTCCGACTCTGCTGAGCCTTCCCTAGATCCATTAGCTTCTCGTCCAACTGAAATATGACGTTGAGCAGCCACCATACCCTTTCACAATGCAATTGTTCAGTGCTTTGCATTCCCACTTAAATGCAAATAGTGATGGGCAATATGAAATTGATATGAATACATTAAAAGATTCTTCTTTATACTTTCACCTTTATCTCACTCTTTGAGAATACCGAGCTATCGTATTCATATGGAAAAATATGATTAGGTCCAAAACAGGGGATAGTGCAAACGATGTTGTAATCAAGTTAGACGTGGTATATCAAAGTGAGTATGATGTCCCTTTTCCCATTAGACATGATTTTAGGTGAAGGGTGTAGAAAAAAAATTGCAATTATAGGTGGCAAGCATGGAAGAAATCAGGATTGAGACTGAGAAAGGGATTATTGTGCGGAACAAGTGACCAATTATAGGTCAACAATTAAAAACATTAAGCCTGTAACTTATATCTGCATTATTTAAATTATATTTTTGATTCTCTTTTAGATTGGCCAAGAATTTGGCGTGTCCGGGAACATGAACCAGTGGAAGGAGAAAAAAGAAGAAGAAGGAATGTTCTAAACATAGAAGTATTTTTCCTTTTGAGGGTTGAGAAATGTCAGTGATTCAGTGTAGGAAAATTAAAAGGGTGATGAATTGTGATAGATTCTCGAGTTAAGTGCTCAAAGCTCTTAAAGAGAGCTGTGGTTATATTAGTCATTTTCCTATGTCAAAATATAAAAAGAAGTGGTGTAGGGTTTATGAGGGATATGAGAGTATTAAGAATTGGGGTTCTACTCTGATGAGTAGTTGGGAGAGTCCGGCCTCTCGAATAGTTATGGGTTTCTTGTTCCTCTTTATCATTATTATATGATAATAAAATTTCTTGTCTTTCTTCATTTGATCTTTCATTTTTTATTGTTCAAATGTGAATTTTGAAGATCGTATAATCGATAAAACAGGGTTCTATCAAATTGCTATTTACCAAGTTTGTTTTTGCACATGGTCATTCCAATGCATAAGCCCTTGATTACTGTAAGATTAAATATGTAAGATGGGTCTGCCTCTTGTAAAATTGTAGTAGTTGGTATTTATTCTTAATATTCTTACTGCTATGGTAATTTTAAGTTTTTTCATGTACTTCACCATTTCTTTTCAGAGTTTTATTTTATAACTTGCACTCAACTTTTTCTTTTTTGAGCAGGATCCTTATTTCAGAATGACTAGAGATGTTGCACCCAGGATTGGGCATCATAAACCTGCCTTGATCGAATCTTCATTCTTTCCTGCCCTCCAGGTTTATCTTTGATCTTTTTTATAACATTAAGCTGTTAGCTTTGCTTCATTTGGCGATTGATGACGCTAATTGTAAAAATACTTACATATTTTTGCTTGTATGCTGCATTATGCTTTTATTTTTTTTCTTCTATTCTTGTTGCTCTCTTTTAGCTACAGGTTGATGCTGAACTTGTTTTCGTTTGAATGTCCGTTTTCTCTGTTTATGTCTTGAAAGGAAGCTAAGCCTAATGAAGTTTTTTGAGTAGTAACAAAGTAATCACCAATAATTTTTTTCTGTAGTGGAAAGAACCCTCTAAATAATTTTTTTTCACTAATGACACGTACTTCTATTATTTCCAGAATTATTCATTTAATAGGGAAAACTGTTTTCCTGATCAAGTTGCAGTGCAAAATGTCCAACAGCTTCTATTTCTTACCAAAAAACGAAAGAAAAAGAAGTTAAGTCTCATTTTCTTTAAGGGTGGCTCAAACAATCTTGACCATAAAAACCTGATCTTACGTTGCTTTCTTTCAAGGGGCTTTAGATGAAATACTTTTACTTTGGACAAAGTATGAATGTCTGATTTAGAATCCAAGTTGGTTGTAGCCCAACCAATTCAGGCATCTGGGTTTTGTAAGTAATGAATGGGATAAAACTTGCCAAATTTTGTATTAGGCCCAGTCAAAGTCACAGAAGAATCTAGAGAGACTAGTTTATGTGTGGGCTTAAGTTTGAGAGTGAGTTTTTCTCCAAAATGCCAAGGCAAGTTGGAGTTCCCACTCCAAACTTATAAGCCATACTTTTCTCTCAACTAGTCGATGTAGGGTTATTCCCTATCTCTAACACTCTCCCTCAAGTCCAAGTGGTCTACCAATTGTGACTTATCTTTAGTCATCGCCAACTCGAGGTTGGATCTAGCTTTTTATCATTTTGTTTTGCTAGCCCTTTTTTTGGTTTTTTTAGCCTCCATTGTTATTGGATTCTTAATTTACTTGGACCTTGAATCTTTAGTTCCTCTCTGATACCATGACAAATTTATTTTAGGCTAATTGGGGACAATATCAAGCCCTTTTGAGTACTAGCGAAGATCCAATGGGCAGGCGTGAGGCCCAATATGGAAAATAACAACACAAATAATAGAGCATAATACTTTATTTTATAAATTCAATCTAAGCCGTACAACACACAATTGTAATTGCATGTATAATACATGCACACAATATTTGTAAAGCAAAATTTGTAAAATTCAAGATGACATCAAACATCAATGCCCTTTATGGAGTGCTTTCAAGCAATTCTCTTAATCATTTATGAGGCAAATTAAATATTTTCCATCCATAATTTGCTATCCATTAATTCCATCCTCATTTTACTTGAAACTAGTAAAAACAACAAACAACAACACAACTTCAATTCCAAATTAGCAAATAATTACTTTTATTCATTAATTAGGTTTCCTGGTTCCCCATAAAAGATAGGTTTCTAGTCATTTTTAAGTTCACTAGCGATTTATTATTTTCTATTTGTTTCGGATTTTTCTTTAAAGGTGTAATAGGCAAATATATTTTAGGCTTTTCAACAATTTTACAAAAAATATACAAACCTTCTGATTTCTTGTAAATTGCGTCATCCCTTACTATTATTTGAGTGCATTACACTTGAGAATGTAAAAGTTATGCACACTCTTGAGAATATTATTTCATATGATGCAGTGGGTATGTATGTAGTTGCCATTCTTCTCTTTCATTTCTTACCTATACTAATGGAAAACAATGGGATTTGAACGGTTTGCAAAGCTCACCATCAATTGCACTTAATCGAGCACAATGGAAAAGTTTGATCCATGTAGCCGACCCCAGTTAATTTGGGATTGAGGCTATGTTGTTGTTGTTGTTGTTGTTGTAATGGAAAATAATGATACAATTTCCATAAAATGAAAAGTTTAAGATATTTTTGCAAAATCCTCGAAAGATTAGGATATATTTGCCTATGAAGCCTTCTTAAAATTATCGATATTCATTACCAAATTATGCTTTTTACCATCTTCTTTGCCATGCTGCCCTTAAGGACATCATGGATTGCATTACCCTAATTCTCTCACCAGGGGAAGGTTTTCTTGACCTTATCTCTTGTGATTTAACTAAAACAATGTTCAAAACTTTGACTTCGCCTATGACTTCGCTCACTTAAAATTCAGAATTAATTCGGGGAAGTGTAATTCGATATGGGGAATTTTGGTAAAACTTCAACATTATACATAAGTCTAAATAATTTCATTAAAGTGCTAGCGGACATCCAAGTTTCATCTAAAGACATTAAAAAGTCTGTTTTCTATAATATTTCTTATTTGTTTCTCATTCTATACTCGATCTTAAGTTTTAAAAACTTCATTTTTTTACTTACATTAATTTTTCTTCACTAAACAATATATTGGAATCCATTTCGAATAAGTGAAGTAATATTGTGGTTTTGTTATCTTGTAACACGTTGTCATTCTTTAGATTATATTCTAACAAAAGATGACCCTAATTGCATTTCCCTTTTCTTACTAGTGAGCATTAAAACTTCAAATGTTATCATTTTTTCTAACTTCGATGGAAGTTTTGTAGAACTTCGTTTACACCTAATTCTTAATTCGGTGCTTCAAAAAATCTAATTAATTCAGATAAGTTCGAAGAATTTTCAAACCATGAACTAAAAAAATGGACATCTTAGCAACTTCACCATCACTTTGTCTAGACAGTAATTTTGAGGAAGATAAGTACATATATGCATTATGAATTATATTTTTTTATTCATTAACTCTGACATACTGCAAATTGTAAGGGCGAGTGATTAGCGTAGTAGAACTTGGTGAGGGGTCGCCAACTTGAGAAATCACAAATTAGGAGTTCTATGTAAATTTGTAATCATCTTTCTTAGTGCATTTTACACCTGAGCGTGGCCCCGCAGATGTAGGACAAAGTCTGAACTGTGTAAACAATTCTCGTGTGTTATTTATTTAATACAAATCTATTTTATCTGCTGTTATCTATTTTGTGCCAATACAACAGCCTGTATCTGTGCCCACAACACCCCGTATATACAGTGCTACAGTCTGTGCCCACAACAATATTCTGTAAACAGAGATAATATATTTTTTAAATGCAAAGATTAGGGAAGTTCGGTTGAGGACAACTCTAAAATCGACTTACAAATGCTGACGCAGCGGCGATCTTCTAAACCAGTTGAACGAATCCACGAACAACTCGATTCAGGTCAGAACTTAAGCCAAAGTTCGAAAAATTCTTTTATTCCAGCCAAAAATTGTGAATTATATCCGATAGGTCGCTTAAATAGCGAAATCCTAAAATTTGCAAAAAATAGTAAAAAGTCCAAAAAGCCGTAAAAACCCTAAACTGGAAACTAGACGAAAAATAGCAACAAATGCCGCAAACGGCAATAAAAACGGAAATTCCTAATGAAAGTTATAAGCTAAACAAAACTTTCTTAAAATAGCAAAATTGCAGTTTCGGAGGGCGAAACAATGGAATTTCGCCGAAAAACGTCGTAGTCACAGCGCTGTGACCCGTGATCTCCACGCCGTTTCCAATCAACCCATGTCCCCGGAACGCCGTAACTCAAACGCCCGAACTTCACCGAAATTACCAAAATGCCATCCTGTCATATCTTTCCATCATATTTTTCCAAGAATTTGCAAGCTTATTCTTGGACTTCATCATTCTCCCCAGGGTGGACAGAATTCGCCCTCGAATTGTCATCATCAGACGTATCCTTGGTTGATGTGGAGCTCATGTGAGGGAAAATATTATGAGTATCCCCAAATATAAATTTCCTTTGAATGAAGCCTTGAAACATTACCTGAATTGTATCAAATGAAGCCTTCAACACAGTCTTAAGAGATGAAATAGATTTACAAACAATTGAATCATTTGACTTTCATATGTTTTCCATGATAGAATTTTTTGTTTCCTAGAAAGAAAAAAAACTGTATTAATTAGAATTCTATAAGTTTTCATAAGTTTTCCTTTTTTGAAAGATCTTTTTTTATATTTTTTTTTTTGATAAACATGGGTGTTTGAACCTTTTTCAACCGCCTTCCTACTTCGGTTTGACTAATCCCAAAAGAGTTAGTTGAGATTTAGTTAGGCACTCTAACCCCATAACCAAGGAGAAACCAAGGAAATATAATGTTGCTGCCAAGAATCGAATCCATGACCTCTGCTTCAATGTTTCCGTTCTCTTCAAATCTTATGATAATGGGATTCTCTTATTAGATTATGAAGTATATTTGCCTATTTGGTTAATTACTTTGTATTCTTTTACTTGATATCCATTATCTCCATCTCCTCGTAGCGAGGATTTATAGCTAGAACTTAGAAATAGTAATTATCAACTTGAATCTTGAAATTCTTTTCTTCATATTTTCATTTTATGCACCTTCATGTTCTTGTTACATTGTTTAAAGATATGTATTCTATAACTACAATTTTCAGTAACAAGAATCTGTAACGATTTGACAAGAAAAAATAATTTGTAATGGGAATATGAGGAAAAATGTAATAGTGCTCCCATGCCAACCATTTTAAGAGTAAAAAGTATGTCATCAACAATGAATTATCTTAAAACATATTGAAATATTCTCTGCAAAGCGAAAAGGTCAATTTCTTTCTCTTTTATTCAATTGTGTATTATACACCTACAACAACAAAGGCTCAATCCCAAACTAGTTTGTGTTGGCTACATGGATCAAACTCTTCCTTTGCGCTTGATTTAGTGCACATTTAATTGTCATATATGAACTTAATGGTTATGGATGTCTTTGGTGCCTTTTTTCCGGTTTATTATTAATTATGTTCTTCATTTTGTTTTCCTTTGGTGTTTCATAGATATTTTCTTTCTATTTTGGTTTCTACAGGGGGAGTCGGGAAAAATGTCCGCTAGTGATCCAAACTCGGCGATATATGTGACAGACTCTGCCAAGGACATAAAAAACAAGGTTCCATTTACTTGGAGGTTACTCAGTTTGTATTTCATTTCGTAGTAAATAAATGATCCCTCAAGTGCCCTTGTTTTCTCCTTTGAATCATGTTTGCTTATTACTTGTCCCTTGCAACACCCTCACACATTTTCAAAACTTTGCAAAGAGACCTAGGTAGCAATTTTCTTTCTTTTATAAGAATGAAATCATCTTATTTACTTAGATCCTAGGTAGCAATTTTCTTTCTTTTATCTTCTCCCAATGCCAAGAGACCTGAAAAGTATTATTAAGGTGTACAAACAACATTACTACAGAATGTATTGTATATGTCATGACTCATGCCATGCTCATCGTTCATCACTAACAGACAATATGTGATTGTGAAAAGGTATTGAGCATGCAATAAGCAAATAAAATACTCGTTGCTGTTATGTTCATTATTCATCCTTGCAAAAAGGCACGAAAATCAACCATTCATTTCAACATTATTATGGAGAAAGCATGAGATTATAGATCAAATCGTCTCAAGTAGCTACTTAATTGTTGAGATGGAATGCCTTCATGTATATCTATGTAGACTTATAAATTTATCATCCATGTGGGCGAAGTGAATTTTACTTGTAGTGCTTTCCTATGCTCGTAGTCCACATAGTGTTTAAATACTTCCCATTATGATAATTGATAACATAATTCCCGCTATGATAATTTGTAAGTATAGATGTACATAGGGTAGTTCTACAATGTTGATTAGGAAAATCACCAATTCACCATCCATGATGGTTTTAATTTTTGACTATTAGATTTAGATCCAATGGTCAATATAGCTTCTTAATACTTGTGCACATATTTAAGTGTCATTAATGTAGCTATCAAATTGACCATTGGATCTAAATCCAATGGTCAAAAATTTAAATCACCATTCATTGGGATTTTTTCTAAGCACCATAGTAGAAACTATGTTGACTTAGACATCCCCCTAATTACTTTTAATCTCTAAAATTTATAGCGATGGATTAGTTGTCAGAAGTATAATAATAGTCGAGTGAGTCTGACTATTTTGGAGCCAGTCCAATGCAGCAGTATGATACATTAGGTATGATATACTAGTTCGGCATTTAAGATAATTCTTTTGGTAACATTGTGATAAATGACTAAATGAGTGAATTTTATTAACTCAATTAAAAACTGAGAGCATATAGAATAACCTGAAGCTGCATATATAAATTTCTTTCTCTCGGGCACAAAACCTAGTAGCTTTAGTTTCTTTGTCATTGCAAGATTGATCAGCTGGCCAACCTTTTTATTAGGGTCCTACTTGTGCGATATTTGTGAAGTATGATCTCTATTGCTGTTTGGTCACTGCTTTATTAAGAGTTGCAATGCATAAACGGAAGAAATAATAAAATATAATATTAGAAGTATAAGAATAAGGGCCTGCTGTTTTTAAAAGTAAGTTAGAATGAGCGACATTATGTATTTTCGTCCCGGTGGAGCGAATTTGAGTCACTTGGGCTGAAGTTGCATATTTTTGTTCTTAGTTTATTTTATTTTTAGACGTCAGTTGATATTTGGTGCATTATGTGGTTCCATGATTTACTTCAAGTGAAATATTATGTCAATGCACTTATTATGTATTCAGAATTACCTGGACTCAACTATTCATGCATATGCTTAACCATCACTGACCATAATTGCTTTGCTATTAAACATTAAACTGTTCAAGATCTGCAGGTGAATAGGTATGCCTTTTCTGGAGGTCAAGATTCTATTGAGAACCACCGAAAATATGGAGCAAATCTAGAGGTAGATATCTGATTGACTTTTTGTCCAATAGCCCACCTTTTTTCTATTATTTTGGATATGGTACAATGACCAACTTTTAAAATCATCTGATTCTCATACAGTTAATTATGTTCAGCCCCTGTTATTTGAACTATGAAAAGTGTCAACACTAGTATTTCCTTTACTTGCACAAAAAAAAAAAAAAAGAACAAAAAAAAATGGTATTAAACTCAAGACTAGAGAGGTTTTCGTTGGAAAACTCTCCTGCATGCCAGTCTATTGTTTTACCACCATTCTTCTGTATTTAATTAAGCAAGGACTAGTTTGCCTTGAATCATATCTCTGAAAGCTTTGGAAGTACACGGTGTCTTCTTCTCAAGATGAAATCCCAACTGTCTGCAACTGTATTGCCTCTTCCAAAGTCACCAACGATTGTCTGCCAAACTCTTTGCGAATAATTTCAATGAAGAAAGAAATGGCCCATCACTTCACAATATTTTATTTTGAAGACAGTCAACAATGACATTCTTCTTTGAACATTCTCACGTGTTCTGTTTTCCTTCAGGGCTACCACCAAATGTGAGATTAAATTTGAGGGACATTGGCGCTTTGCCGCTTTCCTTGTAAAGAAGAGATGGGAAATGGCGATGCTTGGTATGGAGCGCTAATGTGTAGGAATAGTGAGTTAGAGTAGCATTGACCACTTTTATCAGGTGACCAAGTTTTTTTTTTTTGTCATTGTAAGAGGTTAACCCATAAAGAGAGTGTTTAGGTTGTTGGCTTCACATCAAATGAGGCTCTAGAAAAGTGAAAATCCCAACTAATGGGATGATTGATGATCCTCTAAAGTCTTCAGTGCGTCTGAAATGAATTCTTGGATACACTAAGGGTGGATAGAGTGTTGAAGGGGATGACGGACTGCACCAAACATCCTCTGAAAATAGGATACTGTTCTCCCTACCCACCCTAACTTTGAAAAATGGTTTCATTATTTAGCAAGTAGCCTAGATGAATTTCGAGCCACTCCTATGACTGGCCTAACTATGAACACCTACGAACCATGCATTATCTGGTTTTACTTGCGTGCTGGAGATGACTTTTGCCCATAGCACATTTTTCTCCTTCTTGTACCTCCAACGCCACAACAGGCAGAAAAATATTCCTTTGTTTAGTGTTTCTTATTGCTGCACCCTCGTATGTGTTTGGTTTGCATGCCATTTCCCACTTAACCAGATGCGAATCCTGGTCACTTTGTGTTCTTTGCCACCAAAAGTTCCTCATAATATTCTCATCCATCTTGTACGTCTTTTTAGGCATTCTGAAAATCGACATATAATTAGAAGGAATAGGCGCTCAACACTGCTTGTAATAAGAGTGACCTCCTATTGATTACATGTTTCCTTTTCAACCTTCAATTCTCTTGTAGATCTTTGAAATTTGCAGAACTGAAATTTGGGTTTCCTCCCAATCAACAAAACTCTTTCTCTGGATCAAACTCTTGCATGGGTTTCCTCCCAGTTGTAATCTTGAATATTTCCTGAGTCAATAGCCTATGGAATTCCAACCATACAAGACACCTCTCTCACCCTTTTGTCATTCATGTTAACACCCTACACCTTACACTGTTACAGTGTTACTCTTTTTTTGGTTGTGAACAAGTCTAGAAACGACGTAAAAGATTTCGACTACTTTCAATTGTGTAGCAACAAGAATAGTGTTATCAGCAAACTGGAAATGTAGTACCTCAACTTAGTGTCAATTTGATAACTCTAACGAGATTTGCCTCCATAGCCTTCTCCATTATCCTGTTAAGGACATTCATCATGGAAAAGAGGAAAGGGATGGTGTTATCCTTGTCTTAACCCTCTTGTTGCCTTGAACTTCCTCTGGGCTTCATGTTAATCATAATAATAAACTGAATAAAGGTATGGCTTGAGCCTTCGACCTGAAGCTTGCATGCTTTGTATCACACTATTGAAGTTTGAATGTAACCTGCTTTTAGTAATAGTAATATGTAATCACTACTTACCTTCACAGTTTTTGGACACTATTTTTGCATTATAGTATAAATAGTTAGTTTGAAGTTGATTGATATCGTACTTTAAAGAATCTAAACTCATTCTATCATTTATGCATATTTCTGAATAATATTATTTTAAATTTAAAATTGGAACAATATTATTTTCCCCTTGAATATCAGAAATAAATTTTCATCGATTTGGTTTTTTCCAGTTAGCTGTAATTGCATTGGTAATCATTTGTTTGCGATAAGACTACATATGTACTATGTACATCAGTAGGTATTGAGCATGAATCCTACAGTGTCATTACAAATGTTTTACTGCAAGCATGGTAGTGCCCAAATGATGAAGTCCAAGAATTAGCTTGTAAACTCTTGGAAAAATATGATGGAAAGATATGACAGGATGGCATTTTAGTAATTTCTGCAAATGGCGAAGTTTGGGCGTTTGATTTTTGGCGTTCCGGAGGCATGGGTTTATTGGAGACGACGTGGAGATCACAACTCACCGCTACGCCGTGACTACGATGTTTTTCGGCTAAATTCCATCGTTTCGCCCTCCGAAACGGCAATTTTGCTATATTAGGAAAGTTTTGTTTCGCTTATAACTTTCATTTGGAATTTCCGTTTTTATTGCCGCTTGCGGCATTTGTTTCTATTTTTCGTCTAGTTTTCAGTTTAGGGCTTTTTAGACTTTTTACTATTTTTGGCAAATTTTAGGGTTTCGCTATTTAAGCGATCTATTGGGTGTAATTCGTAGTTTTTTGGCTGAAATAAAAGAATTTTCGAACTTTGGCTTAAGTTTTGACCTAGATCGAGTTGTTCGTGGATTCGTTCAACTGGTTTAGAAGATCTCTCGCTGCGTCAGTTGGTATCAGAGCCTGCTTCAGCGTGATTGGAGAAATCATGCCGCCGAAGAGGAACCAGCAGCGTATCGAGGAGGTGTATGACCGTGACAATCTGAATCGACAAATTGGCCAATTGATTGACCAACGCATGGGACGCGGTGGTAGAACGATTAACTGCCATAATCGATCAGTTGTTGGGTCAAAATATTGATCGTGTCCGTAACCATCGAAGGGAACCTGTTGGTGATGAACCAGTAGGAGATTCTTCTACCGAAGGGGAGGATGAGTATGTTGAGGCACCGAGGAGGCGCTACAGGCCGCGTGCAGTTGAGGATGATCGCAGGCGGTGGGAGTCTGGGATGAAGACGGATGTCCCAGAATTTCATGGCACCCTTCAATCGGAAGAATTCTTGGACTGGCTGGCGTCAGTTGAAGAAGTCCTAGAATTCAAAGGTGTGCCGAAGACAAGCGTGTGCAACTGGTTGCGACCAGATTCCGCAACAGGGCCACGACTTGGTGGCAACAACAGAAGTTGATGCGGAATAGGAATGGAAAGGCGAAGATCACCTCGTGGGAGAAGATGAAAAAATACTTACGGGCTGAGTTCTTGCCTTACAACTTCCAACGCCTTATGTATAAGAGGTTGCAGAATCTGAGACAAGGGGCAAAGTCAGTAGATGATTACACTACTGAGTTTTATCAGTTAGTCACTAGAAACGAACTGCAGGAGACTAACGACCAATTAGTGGCGCGGTATATTGGTGGGCTGAGGATGCAGATCCAAGATGTCGTCAACATGTTTGATCCGCTTCCTTATCTGCAGCGCACCAGCGAGCATTGTTGGTGGAGAAACAACAACGTCGGGGTGTGAGTAATGCTTCCAGTAATGTTAGTGTTGGGACAACCAATACTGGAGGTAATACCGCTGCAATTAACCCTGCTAGTCGCACGAACAGACCTAGCACTAGTGGGATTAAATGCTTCGGTTGTGGCGAAGTTGGTCACAGGAAGTCAGAATGTAAAGGGAAGAAGGCTCTCTTTATTGAGAACGAAGAGGAAGACGAAGGGGAAGAGGCCAACATCACTGCAGAACAAGCCTTTGATACCTCTGACAACACAGAAGAGGAGATCGTGACTGGAGATGTGGGTACTGCCTTGGTTGTGAGGCGTTCTTGTATGACTCCTAGAGATGTCGCTGATGATGAGTGGCTGCGGAATAACATCTTTCAGCCCAAGTGTACCATCTTAGGCAAGGTGTGCAGATTCATGATTGATGCAGGCGATTGCGAGAATATCGTCTCGATTGAAGCGGTTCGAAGTTGGGCCTTGCAACCGAACAACACCCCAGCCCTACAAGCTAGCTTGGTGAAGAAGAAGGTGGTGGAGGTGAAGGTGTCGAAGCGCGCCTTGGTGACTTTTTCTATTGGTGCTAACTACAAGGATTCAGTCTGGTGTGATGTTGTGGCTATGGATGCTTGCCACTTGTTACTGGGACGTCCTTGGCAGTTTGATATGGGAGTTGTGCATGATGGCAGAGCCAATAAATACACCCTTATGTTCAAGGGAGTGAGGATTGTGCTAGTACCCGCTAAGGATCCGGAGGAAGTTAAGCCTACTAAAGAATCTAACAGCTTGTTGTCTTTGACAAGATTTGAAGATGAATTACAGGATTCTGAGATACTTTACATCTTGATGGGAAAGGAGGTAGATAGAGATGTTGATGTTCCTGAAGCTGCAATTCCTATTGTGAAGGAGTTTTGTGATGTTTTCCCTGATGAGATGCCAGAAGGACTGCCACCATTGCGTGATATTCAACATCAGATTGACCTTGAACCTGGTGCGTCACTACCTAATAGACCACACTACCGAATGAGTCCCAGTGAGCATGAGGAGTTGCGCAGACAAGTTGAAGAGTTATTGGCGAAGGGATTCATCCGTGAAAGTCTAAGTCCGTGTGCAGTATCAACCCTCCTTACACCAAAGAAAGATGGCTCCTGGCGGATGTGTGTGGACAGTAGAGCAATCAACAAGATTACTGTCAGGTATCGCTTTCCTATCCCTCGCTTGGATGATTTACTTGACCAATTGAGTGGAGCAAATTTTTTTACAAAACTGGATTTGAAGAGTGGGTACCACCAGATTCGCATTAGAGTTGGGGATGAGTGGAAAACTGCTTTTAAAACCAGGGAGGGGCTGTATGAGTGGTTAGTCATGCCGTTTGGGTTGTCAAACGCACCTAGCACCTTCATGAGAGTCATGAACCAGAGCTTGAGACCTTTGATAGGCAAGTGTGTTGTGGTATATTTTGATGATATATTGATATACAGTACTAACGAGGAGGAACACCTCCAGACGTGCGAGATGTTCTGACTATCTTGCGCAGGGAGAAGTTCTATGCTGCGATGAAGAAGTGCTCATTTTTGACACCGAAGGTCATTTTCTTAGGCTATGTCATTTCTGGAGAAGGGTTGCAGGTTGATGAGTCTAAAGTAGAAGCCATCCGCACTTGGCCTAGACCCACCACCGTCACGGAGGTTCGCAGCTTTCATGGGTTGGCTTCCTTCTACAGGCGGTTCATTCCACACTTCAGCAGTATCATGGCCCCAATTACAGACTGTATGAAGGGCGTGAAGTTTGGGTGGAGCAACGAGGCAGATGAAGCATTCCAACTGATCAAGGTGCGGTTAACCACTGCACCCATTCTGGTGTTGCCAGATTTTCACCTACCTTTTGAGTTGCATAGTGATGCATCCAAGGTAGGCATCGGAGCTTGTCTTGAGTCGAATAATAGGCTGTTGCCTATTTCCAGTGAGAAGCTGTCTGGGGCGAAGTTGAGGTATAGCACATACGATGTGGAGTTCTATGCAGTGGTACAAGCCGTGAAGCATTGGCGACATTATCTTTTCCACAGAGAGTTCGTGTTGTTTACAGACCACGAGGCATTGCGACACTTACATGGGCAGAACAAGGTCTCGCCAGACATGCTTCCTGGGTGGCCTATTTGGAGCGCTTTACTTTTGTGGTGAAACACAAGTCTGGTGTGACCAACAGAGTTGCTGATGCCCTGAGTAGACGAAAAAGTTTGTTGAGCCGCATGACCATTGAGGTACCTGGGTTTTCCTCCTTCTCTGATTTGTTTACTACTGATCATTTCTTTGCTACTATTGTGGAGAAGGTGCGGAGTGGGGAGCGTACTGATTACACACTCCAGGAAGGTTACTTATTTCGAGGCAACCAAGCTTTGCATTCCTAATTGCAGTCTGAGATTGCTAATTATTAGAGAGTTGCATGGAGAGGGACATGTTGGGCGTGATCGCACTTTGCAGCTGGTGAAGGACCTCTTACTTTTGGCCTACCATTCGCAAGGAAGTGGACATATATGTGCAAATGCGGTCTTAGGACTTGCCGACTTTCGAAGGGTACCGCAACTAATGTTGGTCTATATGTGCCTTTGCCCATTCCGAACGACCATGGGTTGATATTAGCATGGATTTCGTGTTGGGTTGCCTAGAACACGGCGGGAAATGACTCTATTTTTTGCGGTTGTTGACCGTTTTTCCAAGATGGTTCACTTCATCCCATGCAAGAAGACCACGAGATCTTTGTAAAGGTGGCTCACTGTTCTTTCGGGAGGTGTATAGATTGCATGGCCTTCCTACCTCGATTGTTTTAGATCGGGACACCAGATTCTTAGCCATTTTTGGCGCGATTTTGTGGCTATGGTGAACACGCGCAATTTGAAATTTAGCAAGTGCTTATCATCCGCAAAACGGATGGGGCGGTGAAGTTGTCAACCGTTCGTTAGGCAACCTTTTGAGGAGCTTGGTGGGTGAGAATGTCAGGAGTTGGGACTTCAAGTTGAGCCATGCAGAATTTGCACACAACCATGCTGTTAATCGAAGTATCGGGTTTAGTCCTTTTCAGGTTGTGTATTCAGTACTACCTCGAGGTCCTCTTGATCCGTTACCAGTGCCAAGTAAGACTAGATGGCATGGCAAGGTAGAAGACTTTGTTAGTGGGCTGCAAGAGATTCATCAATCTGTCAAAGATAACTTGCAAAAGGCTGCTGACAAGTACAAACAATATGCAGATCGGAAGAAGCGTCACGTGGAGTTTGAAGTGGGTGACTTAGTGTGGGCAGTTCTCACTAAAGACCGATTCTCTGTGGGTGATTACAACAAATTGTCAGTTCGGAAGATTGGTCCTGTGGGGGTTCTTGAGAAAATTAATCCTAATGCTTACAGATTGAAGTTGCCAAGTCACATTCGCACGGCTGATGTATTTAATGTCAAGCATCTTGTTCCCTATTATGGGGATACGTCTGATGATGACAATTCGAGGGCGAATTCTGTCCACCATGGGGAGAATGATGAAGTCCAAGAATTAGCTTGTAAATTCTTGGAAAAATATGATGGAAAGATATGACAGGATGGCATTTTAGTAATTTCCGCAAATGGCGAAGTTTGGGCGTTTGATTTTTGGCGTTCCGGAGGCATGGGTTTATTGGAAACGGCGTGGAGATCACAACTCACAGCTACGCCGTGACTACGACGTTTTTCGGCGAAATTCCATCATTTCGCCATCTGAAACGGCAATTTTGCTATATTAAGAAAGTTTTGTTTCGCTTATAACTTTCATTAGGAATTTCCGTTTTTATTGCCGTTTGCGGCATTTGTTTCTATTTTTCGTCTAGTTTTCAGTTTAGGGCTTTTTAGACTTTTTACTATTTTTGGAAAATTTTAGGGTTTCGCTATTTAAGCGATCTATTGGGTGTAATTTGTAGTTTTTTGGCTGAAGTAAAAGAATTTTCGAACTTTGGCTTAAGTTCTGACCTAGATCGAGTTGTTCGTGGATTCGTTCAACTGGTTTAGAAGATCTCCGCTGCGTCACCAAATCATTTTTTTTCTTGTGTTTCTTTTGGCCTACACCTATGTTGTACACTATGTGCGCTACATAGCGGGTCCCAAGTCCGGATAAAGAAGGAAGACTCTGACGCCCATTTCTTTCATACCGAAAAATGGGTAAGGGAGGTCCCAAACTCACTTTTCATACCCGAAAAGTGAGGGAGGGAGGCCCCAAGCTCATTTTTCATTCTTGGAAAATGGAGGAAGGTTGCGATAGGTTGACAGCCAGCGTAAAACCTTTGTCACTTTTCATGAAATGGATCAAACATATTGGAAGAAATGGCGGAGTGCAACAGGGGTGATTTGTGATCGAAATGTTCCTACTAAGTTAAAAGGAAGATTTTATAGGACCACAATTAGGCTGGCTATGCTCTATGGAAGTGAATGTTGGGCGGTAAAGCAACAACAATTACATAAAATGAACGTAGCAGAAATGAGGATGCTTAGGTGGATGTGTGGTAAAACTCGTAAAGATAGAATAAGAAATATAGAAATTCAAAGACAAGTAGGAGTAGTACCAATTGATACCAAGATTAGGGAAGGGCGATTGCGATGGTTTGGTCACCTGCAAAGACGGCCTACAAATGCCCCAACTAGAAAACTTGACTCAATAGAAACTGTAGAAATTCGACGAGGTAGGGGTATACCAAAGTTAACATGGGATGCATTAATTAGGAGGGATTTGAATGGTTTGCAAAGCTCACCATCAATTGCACTTAATCGAGCACAATGGAAAAGTTAGATCCATGTAGCCAACCCCAGTTAATTTGGGACTGAGGCTATGTTGTTGTTGTTGTTGTTGTTGTTCTTTTGGCCTACAAATGCCCCCATTAGAAAACTTGACTCAGCAGAAACTGAAGAAATTCGACGAGGTAGGGGTAGACCAGAGTTAACGTGGGACGCATTAATTTAGAGGGACTTGAATGGTTTGGAAAGCTTACAATCAATTGCACTTAATCGAACACGATGGAAGAGTTAGATCCATGTAGCCGACCTCAATTAATTTGGGACTGAGGCTATGTTGTTGTTCTTTTGACCTGGATGAATTACCATATGAAGTGCTTCCAATCAAAATTACCATATGAAATGGTTGTTGTTGTTGTTGTTTCTTTTGACTTGGATGAGTTACCGTATGAAGTGCTTCCAATCAAAATTACCATACGAAATGCTTAAGTCATGAAGACAGCGTTGGAGTGTATTGTTGTGTAGTTCTCTTATATATGCTGCATTGAGGTAGCCATGCATGTAACTTTGTGGTTGCTCATGTTTCTAAACATGATTCAGGTTGACATACCATTCAAGTACCTAAGTTTCTTCCTAGATGATGATGCCGAGCTGGAACATATTCGGAAGGTGGGATTATTGTTCATGATAGTGGCATTTTTTTTTATCTATTTTGTATTTATATTTTGAGTATGGATGTATTAATTTGGATGATGATTGGTAAGGTCTGAACTTTAGCCTTTTTTTTTTTTTTTTTTTTTTTTTCCGAATACAGGAATATGGAGCTGGGCGGATGCTTACTGGAGAGGTGAAAAAACGCCTTATTGAAGTGTTGACTGAGTTGGTAGAAAGGCATCGCAAAGCCCGGGCTGCAGTTACTGATGAGGTAAGTGCACGTTCCCATTTAGCTTTGATTTGTGAGTATGTGTACGGAGTTGGTACTTGGTAGTTGATGTTAATGGAACAATAAAGGTGACAAAGCTGGACTGATCGAGTCATAGAAGCAACATTATGGTTTCTCTATTTCTTTACTTGATGCTTAATTATTTAATTTCTTCCGTTGGGTTTCACTGTTGACTTGTGTTTTTCTTTCCGTTGGGTGTCACCGTTGACTGGTGGAATAGATTTCATGACTAGTAGTGTGAAAGTTTCATTGTATAAAACACAAAATCCTTCTTATATGGTGGCCTTTGGGTCCATATATTTCCTTTGCAAAACCTATTACCTATTGTATTGGAAGTCCTTTCGAATATATTCAATATATATTATTTTGAGACAAGATTCTGTTGAAATATAAGATTCTACTTGATGCTTTACACTAGGTAAGCTATATGGACGTCCTTGGATTCCTTATTATTCTCGTTCTGAAATTGAACATCGTCATTTATTTCTAATTTTACAAAGTGTCCCTCAATCAATTCTGCTAATTTGGTCGTACTCGTGTCTCTTTTTCTAATGTAAACATATTGGAATGGTTGATCTAAGATTTTATCTTCTAAAACTTGATTCGCTCCATTGATGGGAGTCGGGACCTTCACCAAGTAGCATATTGTCATCTGTCAACTGTCACCTAAAGCAGAATCCCGTATTTCTTCTAGAAAATTTCCCAAGTCACTTGTTGTTTAACTAATGGACGACACAATTAGAGGTGTTGGCTGCATATATGTGTCTAGAGCTTGGATTTGTATAATCTTCAGTTTTTACGTTGGATAATGTGTATTTGTATTGGTCTCCAACTTTTGCCATCTTTTTTAAGTCAACGTTAATTGCATTTGGTGAATTAGGTGGATGTGTGGCAAAAACCATAAGGATAGAAATCGTAGAATAAGAAATCAAGAGACTCAAAGAAAAGTAGTAGTGCAATACAGAAAAAAATAAATAAATAAGAGAAGGACAATTGTAGTGATTTGGATGCTTCTAAAGACAACCTAGAATTTAGAAAACTCAATTGGCTAGAACTTGAAGAAACTTGAACATATAAGGATTGGTCAAGGATAAATTGGGATTTGTTAATCCCATGAGATCCTAAAAGACCACCTAATTTCATCAATTCCATTAAATCGAGTTGTATAGAAACATTGGATCATTGTATTTGACTAACTAATTTGGGACCGAGGCACTGGATCCATGTAGGTGAACTAATTTGGGTGGAGGCATTGCATTTGGCGGATAATTGTATACTGCATTCAAAACTCTTTGACTAATAGTTTTGCATCCTTGATAACATAAACTTGATTACTGGGTGAATCATATGGGTTGATATACCAACTAGGGATAAAAAAAAAGACATTGCTCTCTAGTTTTAATTTCTGGGGAATAATGGATAAATTTGAGGTTATGTGGTAAGATTCAAGCCATGGAAAAATTCTGATGAGATATACTGGAACAATCTAAACTAAAAAAAACTCCTATGTGGTTTTCAGTTGCATTACTCTAGCAAAATATAACGTTAAAGAAACCTTTTAATCGTTGGAATTTAGGCTATCTTTTTCACGGACATCCAAATTCTGTAAATTCAAATATTTTATGTGTGTTTAGTTTCGTTGCAATCGAACATAAAATTGTTGTATCCGTTTAGTTTCAGTGGCAATCAAATGGATTATTTGTTATTGCTTATAGAAGTAATGGGGCAAGAATAACATGATTTGGATTTGTGAAATTTTGTAAAAACTGCTCGACTTCCCGGTGTCAATGTGAAGAACCTTTTTGATTTCCACTTTGTTATTTCTTTTATTTATTATACATATAAAAAAATTATTGCCAACAGTTTAATGGATGTATATATTGGGTGGGATGGGCGTTTGTGATTATGTGATTAACAATTTGTGTTTTTCTTTGTTTTCTTTGATAACTTATGAAAGAATTGGTTATCTAAAGTTGGTTACGAAATGGTCTAATACTCTCTCTTTTCATCAATGTATTACAGATGGTGGATGCTTTCATGGCAGTGAGACCCCTTCCACATATGTTTGATTAGATGCGGCGACTAAACTCATTCAGAGGATTGCAGGTGCAGCAGAAACAAATAATCTGCTTTATTATCTTGTTCCCATGATATCATTTGGAACCCTTTAGGGGAGCTTATTTTTCCCATAATTTATGTATTGCAAACAGCGAGCCCTCTAAAATCGATAAAAGAAAGTTCATTCAATGTATGTTGCCAGAGTGAAAATGGAATGGAAGTTTTGGTATTTTTCAAGGTTGCTTTGTGTGAAATTGCTCATGATTTTAAAAGTAGGGTGCTTTATTTATTTATTTATTATTTTTTTGATATCGTGGTGTTTAGGTTACTCAGTCTACAGCTACAAGGAGCCTCGAAAAGTTGAAAGTCTTAACACTGCACCAAAACAATAACATAGAAAGTTCTCCAAACAATTGTAGCTACAGTATGTTACCCGATTACTATGTACCAGAGCACATCTGTGCGTATGTGACCATAACACTGCATCAATGCGTTGACAACATTATTTTTTGCACATTTCCGAGACCCTTAATGATATTAATTAGCTTTAATTCACCACGGCAAGAAAGCATAAAAATTAACGAAATTAACGAAACCACACGTACGTCCATCTCAATAAATCTACATCATTTATTAGAAGAAAAAGTTTGGAAAGGAGCTTGGAAAGAATAAAAAAAGGAAACAATAAGTTTACTTGGACTTATGAGTCCGGAATCATGTGGTGATTTTAAGAATTTTTGTAAATATTTAAGGGGTATAATAAAAATTTTACAAGTGATTATGGTTGTTTCATTAAGATGATGTATTTGAAATTAGAAAAAAGTTCGAGACTATTCATGAAAAAAAAGGAAAATGCATTTGTAACTCACTTTGGGCTTCTAGTGAGTTTAAGTTGGTGTCTCTTTATGTGATACATTTCGATAAGTGTGAGCACACATCTTGAGGTGTTAAGCGTACCATAAGATGTATCACGTTATCTCTCAACCTACAATCTAAGGTGTGAGATATCTTCCCATCACCCTTCAAGGAGTTATTTGTAGGAGTAATGGATACAATTACCCCTCATTAATGACTCATTTATTACTTATCTCTTTTTGTTTGAAAGTTATTTATATCAATTCGTATTTTTTATTGTTTAAAAATTTGAAACTTCCATACAATTTTAAAGTTGAACCAAACATGAAAATATTAATTTCAAAGAGATAAATCCCACTAATATTGTAAGTTAGCAAAAACGAATCAAAAGAGGCCTTAGACTCACTAGGTCCATGTCTAAAATGGGTTACTCTTACATCTCTCAAAAAGAAAATTATCTCAATATTTTTCATGGAACAACTAGAGTAACTCACTTTGGGCATATACCTAGTTAGATATTGTGCAATGCATGATGAGACGTGTGCATGCGCATTTTGAAATGAAATGTATAGGATCCGTTAGATATTGTGCAATACATGATGAGACGTTGAAGTGAAATGTATAGGATCCGTTAGATATTGTGCAATGCATGATGAGACGTGTGCATGCGCATTTTGAAATGAAATGTATAGGATCCGTTAGATATTGTGCAATACATGATGAGACGTTGAAGTGAAATGTATAGGATCCGTTAGATATTGTGCAATACATGATGAGACGTGTGCATGCGCATTTTGAAGTGAAATGTATATGATCCGGCTGAAGAGCTTGAAATGAAATGTACGACATTCGACTGGGTGGACACCCCTATTAAAGGTGGTTACTTCATCATTTTCCTTCTGTCATCTCCACGTGGCTCCGAAATCACCAGTACAGAAATTCACGAGACCCCAACTTCAATTTTCCATCAATTCCTTCTCACATGCTACAAAAAGTAGTGTTCCTTCATTATAATATACCACAAAAGCAGAGACCACTCAGTGTCGGCAGTCTCTACTACACTGATGAATGATGCATCTCTTTATATGCAAAGCTGAATGAACACCCTCCACAGCAATTGCAATGGTGAGTAGTATCAGCAGTAGTAGAAGTAGCAGCAATAGTGTGAAGCCTGTGCTCCCTCTTCTGGTCTTTGCAAGAGCATCAGCTCTTGTAGTAGCAGCACTGGTCCTCACATGGACTCTCTCCTTCAAAACAAGCTTCACCCCTCACTCTTCCACCCATCAAGACCTCATCTATGCTGTAAATCACTCTGTTCTTCTCTGCTTTTGATTTCATGTATGGTTGGAAAAATGGGTTTTTTTTTTCTTTGTCGTTGTTGTTGTTTTGTGACATATGTGGGTTTTGCACATTCACAGGCTCTTCATCCAGTTTTCATGGTGATTGGGTTCATTGTTGTTAGTGGAGAAGGTACTGACTTTAAAATCAAGGGTATTTGGAAGACCCGTTTTGAGATTGAGCTGATTTTTTTTTTTGGGAATGTTGCAGCTATTTTGGTGCATAGATGGTGGCCTGGGGAGTCTAGGAATGTGAAGAAATTTGTGCATCTGAGCATGCAAGGACTGGCGTTGGGTTGCGGGGGGCTTGGGATTTGGACTAAGTTTCATGGGAATGAAGGGATTGTGGCTAATTTCTACAGTTTGCATTCTTGGATGGGCTTGATCTGTGTGGCATTGTTCTCTGCTCAGGTACTACTACTACTATCTCAAATTTTCTGGGTTTTGTTTCTCATAAGTAATGCTTGTGTGCTTAATATGGTTTTGCAAATTATTGTGTTTTGAAATGCCTTTTTTTTTTTTTTTGTTGATAACAATTGGTGTCCAAACCTTTTTCAGCCCTTTCTTACTTTGCTTTGACAAATTCTATTTGAGTTAGTCGGGCGCACCAACCCCATAACTCAAGGAAACAAGATTATACAATGTAGCGACTAAGAATCAAACCTATGACCTTTTCCTCAGTCAGACTATTGGTGCTATTTCCTTTGCCACTACACTACATCCCTTGGGGGCATTGAAGATCCAATATTTAAACACCAGTTATCAGAAAACAATTGATGCATGTTATGCACACCTTGTTTTAAAACTTAATTCTTTTTTCCTAGTTTAAATACAAAACTTAAAATTGATGCATTTATGCATCCCTTGTTTGTTTTGAACATGAGTCTTTTTTTTTTTTCCCCTGAAGTAGGCTACTTCGCTATGTGATAACTGCTTGTTGCATTCTCCCAATCAATTTGGTGTATTTAATCACCAGTCATCAGTATCCATAGCATAGTTGGAAGAAAAACAACAATAGTTATAAATCTCTCCCCACTTGCATCTGAATATAAATTAGTAGAAAACAACATATTAACATATATAGATTGTGAAGGAGGCAGGGCATCCGAAATTTGACAGGGAAAACCTGTTCAATGTTAAGGCTGAAAATCGTAGGATAACTGCCTCAAGACTTCCAGTATGTAAATAAAAAGATCCTGTAAAGGAACCCTTGGCCTTGCCCATCGACAG
The DNA here is from genome assembly GCA_039657365.1 of Stephania yunnanensis. NCBI lineage: Eukaryota > Viridiplantae > Streptophyta > Magnoliopsida > Ranunculales > Menispermaceae > Stephania > Stephania yunnanensis. The sequence continues at coordinate 11,226,413 of CM077589.1, read as the reverse complement.
TTAAGCAAATCGAAATGATAAACCTCACCAAAATGGAGAAACATAATAACTTTGATGGTTGTGTATTAGCATTGACACATTGTAAAAACTGATACTCTGTGTGCATCTACTTCTATTGTTTTGTCAAATTGAGTGATTAACAACGTCTAGGCTTGTTTTTGTTGTGCATTAGTAAATGTGATTCCTATTCAATATATACTTGAAGAGTACTAATAATTCTTTAGGTCCTTATGTAACATTATTGTGTTAAGATTTTGTTGTTGGTTAGGTATTTTCATTATCAAACTTAATTGTAAATAGCCCCTTTGAATTTTTAAAAATTACTTAGAAAGATGACGGTGCGTAAGACGCTGCCTGGGCGGGTTTGCGTCAAAACCCAGGGATCGACACCTTGCAATTGCGACTACCGAGCCTTTTTTAGGGTGGGAAGCTTCAAATAGTTTATTGGGCATTCTTAGTTGTTATTTTCATTATTTTATTCATGAGTCAAAAACCAACCTTTTGCAATCGAAAATAAAAAGCCAATTTTCTTTTAAGTTAAGTTATTAATCTCCTGTATCTCGAGACTAAGAGATTTCAATCAAGCATATTTTTTTTTTTTTTTTTTTTTTTTGTGAAATGTTAAAGTGACCTAGTCAGGACACCCAGTTGAGACACCTAGTTGTTGGAAGTCTTTTAGATACACTTTGAAACAAGTGCACACACTTATCAGTATCTATATAAAGGGCCTCCAACAACTAGGTGTCCCAACCGGTTCACTTGATCATTTTCCCTTTTTTCATATGTATAGTAGCTTGATTTAGGATTAGAAGTACTTTAGTTGTACTCTTTGTTGGGTTTTTGGGGTTCAAGCGCAGCATGATTTTTTTTTAAACAATTTTGAAAATCCTAATAGAATCAAAACAAGTTCCTTTGATCTGATTAACAAATTTAAAGCATACCTTGCAACACAAAGACTTGTCCGTTGAAGATCGATTCACCAAGACGCTGCCTATAACACTCTTCCTTTATTGGAGACCCACACACAAGCGACAACCAAAATTTGGAGTGCTAGCTCCAAGTGAGTTCAGAAATATTTTCTCTTCCCACCTCAAATGTCTAGAACGCACGAAAACCCTAATTCGTTTTCTCAAAACGAAAACAAGTTTTCAGCCATAGTTTCTTCTGCATTGTGTTATCACTCGAGGGACCTATTTATACAACACTTGTATAAAGGCGATCAAGTGAATTATACTTGTACCCCCACTGAAAGAGGTATTATTATAAGTTAAATGATTTGGTGACATTTGGGGAACACAATCTCATCGCACAGCTGATGTGGCGACCGCATGGCGCGTCCTTCATGTACTTTTGGTGGGTCCCACATCTGGAAAAAAGGATGCCACATGGGCGCCACATAGGACGTGCGATGGGATTGTGTTCATAAAAATGCCACCAAATCATTTTCCTTAATATAACACACCTTAAGGGCTTTTATGACATGAATTTTATCATATAAAATTCATTGTTCTAAACCATTTTAAAATCTCGTAAAAGCCATTCTTTTTGTGTGGCCCAATAGGCTTATATAACATTGACAAGTGACCTAAAACACCTTTTGATACACAAGTCATAAGCAACTTCTAGTAAGACATTATGACTACCCAAATTGCATGGAGATCAATAAATTGATAAAACCTAATAAACTATATATCATATCTTTTTGTCACTTGATATCTTAGATCAATAAGGCATGAAAAATCATCCTTCATGATCAATCACCCTTGTCTTGATCTTCGAATAGATTGAGAACATCCAAGTAACATCGATCACCATCAATTCACTTGGATTTGGCATTGATCAGCCTAACATATCAAGGAATCAAGGAATCCATTGGATATCTCTCTATATGTGTAAGCAAGAATCACTAACCCTAAGCATCTCGGTCCCCACACGACAACGTGTCCTGGTCCCCACGCTGCATGCTCCATCACCAACGTCGTGCTACATCACCAACGACACTGCCATACTCTGCCATCACAGCACTGCATACTGCAAAAGTTGTTGCTCTATTAGCACCTAAGATTAGGACACCTGTTGTGTTAATCAATGGATGTAAATCATTCAAGATGAATATAAATAGAACATGAGCTGCACCCGTTGAAGCAGCCATCTTTGCTCAAATCTTTTTTCTTGTTTTTCATTATTTTCACATGGTATCAGAGCTTCATAGGCCAACGCCATGACTGATACTTCCATTTCCCCTCCCAACTCGGGCTCTACAGGAGGGTCGGCGTCAACAATGGCATCTTCAATAGCCGTAGCTCCCTTCAATCCATTTGGCAACTCGTTGTCCCAAGGGATGGTGATTAAACTCGACCACGACAATTTTCTTCTCTGGAGGTCCATCATCCTGGCCTTCATGAAAGGAATCAAACTGGATGATTATCTCTTAGGCACCAAAGCCCGTCTTGCACAACATTTAGATGCTGAAGGAACACTCAATCCAGATTACGAAAACTGGACAAGCAAGGACCAGATGCTGATAAGCTTACTTCTCAACTCTCTCACACCAGAAATAGCGACTCAAGTTATTGGCCATGACTCATCAGCGGCTACTTGGAAAGCAATTGAAACCCTCTGTGGGGCTCATAACCGGGCCAAGACTCAACTATCTCGCGCTGTTCTTCAAACCACGAGAAAAGGTTCACTCACCATGACCGAGTTCCTCAACAAGATGAAGAAGTTCTCGGACAACCTCGCCACAGCAGGGTCACCCATATCCACGTCGACCTCGTCTCCTGCACACTTGCAGGGCTAGATGGAGAATACCTTGCCATCACTACTCTCCTCCAAGACAAAGAAGACCTCTCGTGGCCAGAACTTCAAGCCTCGCTACTAAGCTTCGAAGCCAAACTCCACCAAATTCAAAACATCCAAGCTCTCGCTTCCCTAACTGTAACATCTCCACACCCATCCCCAGCCAACTCCCAAAACCCCTCTGCCCATTTTTCTCAACACAACACCCACAGTACTGGCCACAACAACAACTACCCTCAACGAGGACGCGGTATAGGCAATGCAATTGCGGAGGCAGAGAAGGTGGCTGTGCTTGTTTCAACAACAACAACAAACCAACTTTGCCAAATCTGTAGCAAGGTTGGCCACACCGCTGCCATATGCTACCACCGCACCAACACTTCATGGGGCATGTACCTCCTGCTCCACCGCAACACCTACCACCTAGTCGGCCTCATGGACCATCCTCCTCTGCTTTCCTAGCAGCCCTTCCATCAATTCCCGCCTCGGCCTGGTACTTTGACATTGGAGCTACCAATCATTTGACCTCCGAGCCTTCCATACTGAGCAACAAATCTGACTACTCAGGTAACCAATCCATCGTTTTTGGCAATGGACGTCGCATCCCAATCTGTGCAACTGGTCATTTTTCAATTCCCAATGCACCTTCCCTTCAATTTCCAAATACTCTTGTGGTTCCATCAATTAAGAAAAACTTACTCTCCGTTTCTCAGTTAACCAGTGATAACAATGTCTTTGTTGCGTTTCACTCTAATTCTTGTCTTGTGAAGGATATTCGTTCCAATTGGGTTCTACTTCGGGGGATCCTTGAAGACAGACTGTATCGCATACCCACCCCTACCTCATCTTCCTCATCCTCCTCGCCTCAGTCATTCTTCTCTTCCAGTCTCTAGTGACTACAATGTATGGCATATGAGATTGAGCCATGCCCCTCAGCCAATCGTTCACGAAGTGTTAACCTCATGTAACAAGTCTTTCAAATTCAATAAAAAATATTTTTGTCCACCTTGCCAACTCGGTAAATCCCATGCTCTCCCCTTTCGTCTAAATACAAGGCGTGCCTCTCACATCCTTGATCTCATCCACACCGATATATGGGGTCCTGCATCCTCATCTACACCCTCGAGGTCTCGTTACTACATTCACTTCATCGACGAACACAGTAGATTCACTTGGGTTTACCCTCTTAAACACAAATCTGAGGCTCTATCCGTGTTCATCTCTTTTAAATTGCTCGTGGAAAAACAATTCTCCATACCAATTAAGACGGTTCAGTCGGACTGGGGTGGTGAGTATCGACCCTTCCAAACTTATCTTTCCCTCCATGAGATTCACTTCCAACATCCATGCCCCTACACTCGCGAACAACACGGTCGAGCTGAACGCAAGCACAAACACATCATCGACATGTCTTTATCCCTTCTTGCACAATCTAACATTCCCCTGTCTTTCGGGTGGGAAGCTGTTCAAACAGCTGTGTTCACAATCAATCGGCTGCCTACATCGGTCCTCAATGACATATCCCCTTATTAGATCCTTTACCACAGACCCCCCGACTACTCGATACTTTGAGCCTTTGGGTGTGCTTGTTTCCCTTGCTTGTGTCCATACAACCGTCATAAATTTCAGTTTCTCGCTCGCCAAATGTGTCTTCATGGGGTACAGTTCCTCTCATCGGGGTTACCTATGTCTCAGTCGTAATGGTCGACTTTATATCTCTTGTCACGTTATCTTCAACGAACTTGACTTCCCATTTTCCCAACTATTCCCATCACCACTCACTACCCCCACGGTTTCTCTCCGATCCCTTACACGACCATCACCTTTATGGCCTGTTCGCTTCATGGTCTTAGGGTGGATTAACTCCAGTGGACTCGCTAAGCCGGTGTTCGCTTCACGGATTAACTAGGCCATGGGATTAGCTAATACTCGGCAGAGGTGACTAAAGTAAACCACCAATTTTGGTGGGACTAACTAATCCCAATGTTTGGCCATAACAGATTACCCAAATACCCCTCATCTCTACACACTTTTCTTCTCTCCCAACTCAATCGATAACATTTGAACCTCTCGCTCTCAATCCAATACTCGACTTCACTTACAAGAGCCGAAGAAGACACGCCGATGGACGGAGATCGACTCAATTTGGTTACTGTTGCTGCAAATTTGCGTCTTACGCAGACAAGACTGTGGAGTCTGCTGAGGAATGGAGGTTCGACCGCAAGAGCAGTCGCGGTCCTCGTGGTCCTTTGCTTCGCCTAGATCAGTGTTATGTTTTCTAGGGTTTGATCTAATCAAATATTCATCTTGAATCGAATAGTTGGGATTGTTCAAATTGTGAGCTTAGACGCTCTAATTCCAATGATCACCTCAAACATTTGTAAAAAAATTATATTTTTTGTGCGAAATTGAACTTACTGATCAAATGTTATATTCAGGTCTAGGAATTCTTCGAAACAGGATAAGTTGAAAGAGATTGGTGTGGCTAATAGAGACTTGGCAGAATCTAATGTTGCAGTCATTAATTTCAAGGAGGCTTCGTCGCATTGCGCGAAAGTTCTTGATACACATAAGTTCTTGATATACATAAGCGTCTCCTTGGTGTCATCTATACGGGTTAGGGGGAGCACCATAAAGCATTGGAGCAAAATGTTAAATAGAAGGGTACTTTAGTAAATGTACCTATTAGAACCACATTTATTCTCAAGCTTAAACCTCCCAACCGAACAAGTCCCATAAAATGGACTAATACATAAACCCATGTGTTAGTCTCATTACAAACTAATCCCATGGTCTTGGGGTTAGAACAAGAGCACCATGAAGCATTAGGAGCAGAGGGAAAATGTTAAATACTTTCCTAAAGGGTACTACACCGCAAGAGTCGGCAAATATCCTAAAATGTACCTATTAGAACCACATTTATTCTCAATTGGTCATGATCGGTTGGAACCTCCCAGCATTGATGCAATGGAGTAACAAGTCCCATGGAAAATGGACTAATACATAAACCCATGTGTTAGTCCCATTACAAACTAATCCCATGGTCGAAAATAGTAAAAATTAATGGTAAAAAGGTCTTGCTAAAATTTGCACGCACACGCAACGCAACGTGCCTCGTGCAAGTGCTAGTCCTATAAAAGCGCCTAAAACACCATACACCACCTACTCCCTCACTTGTATTTGAATCACCCTCACCCTCTCTACCTACTTGAACTAACCAATGTGGGACCATTTAATGAAAAGTCCCTCCACCCCTCAATACTCATCCCATGATCACCAAGGCCAAGGATGGTATTTGCAAATGCAAAGCCTTCACCACCACTTCAACAACACAACCCACTGGCTTTGGTATTTTACCCTCCAGCGCCAAGGAAGCTCTCTCTTTTCCAATTTGGAAAGCCGCCATGCAACAAGAAATTGACGCTCTTCATCACAATCACACGTGGTCCTTGGTTCCACCATCCAACATTCAAAAGTTGGTTGGCACCAAATGGATCTTCAAGATAAAGAAAAACTCCGACGGCACAATCCACAAACACAAGGCCCGTCTCGTGGCCTAAGGATACAAACAACATCCAGGGATCAATTTTCCCGAGACTTACAACCCTGTTATCAAGCCTTCCACAGTCCGAATCGTACTCACCCACGCAGCCACATACAACTGGCCCCTCAAACAGTTGGACGTCAACAACTCCTTCCTTCATGGACACCTATCGAAAAAGGTGTTTATCCCTCAACCAACCGTCTTTGAAGACTCATCCCTACCACATCATGTTTGTCACCTACACAAAGCTATGTACGGTCTTCGACAGGCCCCCCGGGCATGGTTTGATTGTCTTCGTAGTACTCTCATCAGTTGGGGCTTTCATAACTCCGCTGCAGACAACTCCCTCTTCATCCACAAGCATGGCCAATCCTCACCTTCATCCTCATATATGTCGATGACATTGTCATCACAGGTAATTCAAGTACTGCCATTCACAACTTCATCCTCGCTCTTGACAAGCAGTTTTCCCTAAAAACCGGGCAATATAAAGTACTTTCTCAGCATTGAGGTTTGACGTGACACATCGGGCATTTATCTCTCTCAACGCACCTACATCTCGTCCCTCATCCAAACGCGGGCTTCTCCAACCTGAAGTCAGTTTCCACTCCGTGCTCGTCCTCAAAGCTTGATCTCTCCGCCTCCAGCCCACCATTCTCGGACCGCACTTTGCACAGGCGTATAATTGGCAGTCTCCAATACTTAGCTCACACGCGCCCGGATATCTCTTTCGCTGTTAACCGCCTAGGTCAATTCCAAAAGGAACCCAAGCTCATACATTGGCAAGCCCTCAAACACATCCGATATCTCGCTGGCTCTTCTCTCATCTGCACATCAAACCATCTTCCTCTCTCAACATTGTCGCCTTTTCGGATGCAGATTGGGCATCCTCCCAAGATGACCGCAAATTAGTGGCAGGGTGTTGTGTTTATCTAGGCCAGTCTTTGATATCTTGGCAAGCCAAGAAACAACAGGTTGTAACGAGATCAAGCACCGAAAGTGAATATTGGCTTAAGTCCTTGCTATCAGACATTCATTACCTTCCCCACACCAAACCCATCCTTTGGTGCGACAATCAAAGTGCCCTCTCCCTTGCCAAAAATCCAGTGTTCCATGCCTGGACCAAACACATCGAAATTGATGTCCACTTTATCCGTGACTGAGTACTTCAACAATTATTGGACATTCGCTATGTTCCCTCCGAAAACCAAGTCGCAGAGTGTATGACCAAGCCCATGCCCACATCTCGTCATCTCCTCATGTGCAACAAACTTGGCTTGACTACTCTCTTGCCAAGTTTGAGGGGGATGTAAGCAAGAATCACTAACCTTACGCATCTCGGTCCCTACACGACAACGTGTCCTGGTCCCCACGCTGCCTGCTCCATCACCAACGCCGTGCTACATCACCAACGATCCTGTTATACTCTACCATCACAACACTGCGCACGCTGCAAAAGTTGTTGCACTATTAGCACCCAAGATTAGGACACCTATTGTGTTAATCAATGGATGTAAATCATTCGAGATGAATATAAATAGAACATGAGTTACACTCGTTGAAGCAACCATTTTTGCTCAAATCGTTTTTCTTGTTTTTCATAATTTTTACAATATGAGATAGACAAATTCTATCTCGATTACACAACTTCACCACATTTTTCACACAATAACCAATGGCAAACATTATAATTGTACTGATTAAGACATCATTCAATTGTATCTAATCATTGTGTTCCTAATGTTGAAGTCTCTGATGACCACAAGTTAGAGACTAAATGATATAACTATCATGAGTAACATATATGAATCGCGTAGTGTTTTTATAGCTGGTTGGTCCAATACCTTGTTATTTAACAAGTGCTCATGATCTCGATTATTATTTTAAATGTAATAATCATCACATGTTCATCAATCGAAAGTCACACTAGTCTTAATTTATTATAGTTCTTAGTATAATAACCGAGTAGGGACATTTATGATGTTTTAGTCAATATCCATAGAGCTTATTATGATACAATGCAATTGGTTATAATAACAACAATATGAAGTTTTTTTTTATTAACCAAAACAACAATATAAACAATGTTCATAAGATTCACCTACGGCTCATGCCGCAAGGCCCCCAACACTTTTTTTTCTTACTACGCTAAAGCATCTCTAGTGAGATGAATGAGACATCACTTGCCAAATGCAATTTTAGGGACTAAATGTCATGTTCGCTTCACAAATATAATAGTCTCTTGTGATGGGATTAAGTTATATATGGGATTGTGGCTTGGGTTAATTGACAAGTCCCGATTGGGTCACTTGTTCGGTTGGGTGTGTTAAGTTTGGGAATAAATTTTTGGAAGTCGGTGGAATGACCAACATGCCCCCAAGTAGATATCCACATCGTAAATATAATTGGGGAGATCATTGATCCCTAATTTACACTTGGAGAAAAGCAAGTTTTGGATATGCCCGCACTCGTTCTTGACCAGCTCTTTAGCCAAATTGATGAGCTCCTTCTGGTCGCTCACCTTGGTGGTGCACTGCGCGTCAAAGGCCTCGATCTAGAGGTCGCGCTTCTCGAAACATGCAATGTAGTACTCGTTCTCATCAACGAAGACGGTGTGGCCGTGGTGGTTCAAGGCTTTCCAAAGGAGGGTTTCAGGGGTGAGTCCGATCGTGAGAAGTTGCTGGGTGGGGAGCATTGTTGGAGGACGTGGGAGATGGAGTTGAGCTTGGAGTCGGTCATCGACCGGAGATGTTGGAGTAAGAGGCATAGTGGAGGAGGGCGACGACTATGGAGGGGGAGAGGCGTTGCGGCTGGTGGTGGTGGTGGTGGTGGTGGTGGTGGTTGTGGTAGTTGAAGTGGTAGTTAGGGATGAGTTGCGAGTGTTGATGAAGGTGAGGAGGACAACGAAATCAATTTCGTCTCTTACAATCACGATTTGGTTTAAGAGGGAGGGGTAGTTTAGTAATGTTTGAAGCCCAAGCATTGAGACTAATTAGCACCACCAAAAATAATGGTTTACTTTAGTCACCTGTATTGGGTATTAGATAGTCCCGTGTACTAGTTAATCAACCAAGCGAATGCCTGATTAGCTAGTCCAATGTGGCTAATCCGACCTAAGACCATGAAGCGAACATGCAAATGGTTTGAGCTGGTTTCTTATATATATAAACTCTGCTTACTTTATGGCTCTGTTTGATAACACTTGCTGATAATCTAGCTGATCAATTATAATTGCTTGAAACAAATAGCTGATTAAGTAGATTATAAATGCACAATTACATTAAAGGGTATGTTATATTAATTATATATCAATCAAAAAAATACATATTACGTAATATACATATAATATTGTTTAGTTTTTATTTATTGCATTAAACTATACAATATGTAATAGACACAACTTGCCCCTGTTGGGGTTCGAACTCATGACCTCTTACTCCCAAACCTCATACCAAACCATTGAGCCACCCAATTGGCTGGCTATAGTTTGCTTATAAATACATATTATGGCCTAAAATAATTCATTTTATTATTTTATAAAAGTAGTAGTATTATACTCCCTCCGATTATTTATATAAGTCGTTTAAGGTAAGGACACAAGAATTAAGACAACTTTAATTACGAGTATAATTTACATAAATGTCTTTTGACATTACATAAATTGAAGAATTGAAAAATCATAAATGTTTGAATTGTATAAAGTTAAAATGAGAAAATGCAATAAAGACACTATTTAATTCGAAAACGACTTATAATTTTGAACAAGAAGTTTTTGCTAGAACAACTTATATAAATGATCGGAGGGAGTACATAATCTCTAATATCTCACTAACACATGCATATGTAACGCACACATTGTTGTGACAAGTCATTGCGGAAGCCCCAAGATCATAATCACACGAATACACCCAAAAGTAAACAAACCACTGAGAAAATTAGAACACAAGAATTTTCATGGAAAACTTTAAAATAAAAAAATAAGGTAATTCCACTATCAATAGTTTAGTACACAAGTGAAAAACCTCCTCTATCTAAACCTCGGGTAGAAACCCCAAAAACCATACTCAATAAATCTCTCGTGTATACAACTCGTACACTTTGCTCTTAACACTCAACACCCCAACACTTTGTCTCTTTGTTGATTACCCTGTGCTTGCACATTACCCGTTCATATATACCACACACTATCTTGGATCACAAGTTGATTAAAACCAACTTTCCAATTTAAGCTTGCCTCTTGTAAGTATGTGCCAAGTTTCCAACTGATTGTATGAGTCCAAAACTTAACTCATACAATTATGTAAACTTTCCATATTTGAGTTGACCTCAAACTTAAACACATTAACACAGGTGTATGTGTTATTGCCAATTTGAGTGCTTGCCATCTATGCAAACAGACTCATATATGGACTATAACATAGCAATTGGAAACTCCTAATCTAAGCCACCGACTTAACAAATCTTCACCTTGGCGAAAATTCACTGCCTTGTTCCTGCCACCCTGCTCTTTCGGGCCACCATTCTCAACACCGAGAATAAACCGGCTCAATCCAACTTGTTTGGACTTACCAACAACCGTAACCCACTTCTTGATCAATTTTTGAGGCCAAGAACTTGCTCCATATTTATGCACCAAAACAATCAAGTTCTTCTTCCTCATTCCTTTCATGACCAACGAAGACTTCAGGAATATTTTCAATACTCTACCCGAATGGAATACATGTAACTTTCAAAAATTTAATTCGGAAAGAGAAATTAGATTTTGATGACAACTCAAGACATGTCGAACATCCCGAAGCGTTATGACGCGTTCGTCAAACGACTTAAACTAAACTTCACCGACTTCTAAATCGGTCGCAAAGAGTCGACACCCATCGACATACGTTTCACCACCCGTACACCTTGCATAATTACCGATCCTATGCCCTTTGTATGCAAACATGTCATGTGGCACCGATGTCATTTACATATTCTCCTTTTTGATCTAAAATCATATTCTTTGTTGGACTCATACGTAGGGGTGGGCAAACCGCGGTTTGGTGGTGAAAACCACCAAACCGCGACCAAATCGAGGGGCTACGGTTTGGTGATTTGCCAAACCACCACCAAACCGCGAAAGTTGAAAACCGAACCAAACCGAACCGCGGTTTGCGCGGTTTGGTCGGTTTGGTTTCGCGGTTTTCAACTTTTCATGCACTCTATTTTCAGAAAAAAAAAAGCAAGCAAAAACAAAAAACAACAACAGCAGCAAGCAAAAAAAAAAAAACAGCAAGCATTAAAAAAACAGCAAGCAAAAAAAAAAAAAAAAAAAAAAGAGCAAAACAGCAAGCAAAAAAAAAAACAGCAAGCCTAAACACTGTTCACAACTAACACTTCAAAAAACAGCAAGCGCAAAAATAAACAGCAAGCCAGTGGCACTGTGGCAGCACACCACATTGATGAGTTAACAAACATTGTCAATAATCCAAATGTAAGCAAATAAGATATGGGTCTTATAGCAATGAAGAACCTCAAGGACAGACCAATAGTACGAGCAACATATTATAGGGTAAACTATCTTCATAAAAACTGTTCTACTATTAACCATTGTTCCTATCAGAGTTTCTTTAACAAAATCAACTGCAATTATGAACTATTTAATGTTGATCTTCATGAGAATGAACATTAAAAAGAAGAATTGGATTACAGAACCACAATTAAGTTACACAAAATGCCAATTAAGGTGAGATGCTCAGGTGATGGATCAAAACACAGACACAATAATGAAACCAAATAGCAAAGAAAGACATGAACTTTAACAAATTTCCGCAGAAGAACCTCAACAAATTTCAAATGATCTTATCAAATTGAACCCAAAACCTTTTACGCTGTGAGCACGACAGGGTACACAAGGTGAGGTGCTCAGGTGATGGATCAAAATATTCAAAACACATAGACACAATAATGAAACCAAATAGCAAAGAAAGACATGAACTTTAACAAACTTCCATTGCGCTCGATTTAGTAACTCGTACCAGGGAAACCGATTTTCATCCTCTCTGGAATCAGAAACCCAATTCTGTTCCTTCAAAAAAGGAACCAATGCAGGAAGCATGAAAACAAAAATAATAGTAATTTGGAACTCATTCAAGCTACAAAAACCACTATTTCGGCGCAACCGGAACTAAACCAGTCTACACTCTACAAAAGAACAATAACAGCCTAACAGGACTGGATTATGACCAAACTCAATGTAGAGCGAGCAACAAAAACCCTAACAATTCAAAATAAACAATCCGCCATTGCCAACAATCCCTCCCTTGACAAACTCAATAAAAACAAAACCTAGCATTAATCGAGACGGAATCCCAGTCGACTCGGCGCACAAATTGGAATTACAAACACGATCAAGACTCAAGAGTGAATAGTACCTGCCAACTTCCAAGCATCGATTGTTCTCTGGAAATCTCTGAGAGGGAGGTGAGCGAGGAGCTGCGGTGAGGGAGGTGAGTGAGGAGCGGCGGTGAGGGAGGTGAGTGAGAGAGCGATCGTGACTTCGGCGGTGAGGGAGGAGCGATCGTGACTTCGGCGGTGAGGGAGGTGAGTGAGAGAGCGATCAATTCGTGAGAGAGACCGAGACTCCAGAGCCCAGAGTGAACGAGATACCAAATGTCGAATGAGGTGAGTGGTTTTTTTTAGTTTTTAGGGTTTTTGGTTTGTATTTACCAAAATGCCATCGGTTTGGTTAAACCGCGGTTTTCCCAAAATGAAAACCGCGACCAAACCGCGATTCTGCGGTTTGGTCATTTTCCAAACCGCGAAACTTAAAAACCAGACCAAACCGTGCGATTTGGGCGGTTTTTCGAAAACCGCTGCCCACCCCTACTCATACGGTAACTACTATTAGACTTGAGAACCGAAAAATTGTCATCGTCATTACTTTCAACATCGGAATCTCGTTTTTTCGAACCGAGCTTTATGCGGAACCCGCTCATTTCCCTTTCCTATTGTCGCAGTCCCTCTTGAGATGCCTTGGTTGACCGCATTTCCAACATATCGCTTTCCGTACTTTTGGAACCCTTTCGAGTAGCTACCAAACCTGAGTTTTCCGATGAAAACAATTGTCTTCACCTTTCATCAACTTCTCCTTGGATATTAACATGGTAGTGACCTCTGCTAAACTGATGGTTTATGTAAGTTTTGAATCGCTAATGGTAAATATGCAAACATAATCACACTTACCACGCAAAGAGATGTTGGCTGTTCGGTCCAAGACCTACATCTGTGGGGCTACATCTAGACGTGAAAAATCTATTGATGATAAAGAGTTACAGATTTATGCAAGACCCCAACCAGTGATCCCTCACTAGGCTTACTACATTGCCCTTTACCACAATGAACTATCATCCCAAGATCCCCTTGGTAATGTCAAGTCCTGTTGACTGGTTCACCCCAAAATTCCCTTGGTAATTAAAAATCAATAAAGAAAAGGAAAACAAAAGTTCAAAATAATCGTCAATTGCAACTGCCCACCAAAAGAATATAACATGATTGATGATATATACTTATGTTCTTCCCAAAAATCTAAGTTGACGTGAGCTTTCTAAATTCCAAAATAGCATAGACGTGTTAATCTTTTCTTCACAAGTTTAGAAAGTCTCCCAAAATCTTCTTAGAGATTAATGAGGATCCAAACTCAAAATAGAAATTTCGTTATTTAAAAACTTCTATTTTTGTACCAGCTGCAACCGACTTGTTTACAACTGCCCCAGTTGCAACTGTCCCATTTACAGCTGCCTCTGTTGCAACGATTTATAGCTTCACATCTAAAATCGTATTGTGCGAATAATGACAATTAATTTATACGCTAACAATTTCCTTCCCGTACATTAGTGTTGGCTTCATGTACTTGAACGAAGGTGGAAGTGACTAGATGGGCTTGAGTGCCTGATCCTCATCTTTGATGTGCTCTCCTAATTCCTCAAGGACAATCTCATTTAGAGCACTAAGATGATTAGTGTTACTTGTACCTCATCCATCTTTAGGTGATGTATTGCTCTTTGAGGTTGAATCGACTTGACACGATCTTCCTCATATCCACACTCTCCAATTTTTCCCAAATACCTTTTGCCGAATAAATATCCCTCATATTCGAAAGAACATTCTTTCCCAAATTGAGTTTTATGACGCTTGTGGCCCTCAAATCCAACTCTTCTCAATCCTCGTTACTATCTTTCCCACGATCTTTCAACGCTTACGTAGCCCAAATTGAATCAACAAATCTTTGACTTGAATTTGCCACAAGTCAAAATTCATCTTCCCCTTGGACTTCTTCACGTCAAACTTTATTGCACTTGTGTTCTACGACATCTCTGAAATTTCACCTTAATAGTGTAACTTCTTATAATCTGGATCTTGGCTCTGATGCTAGCTTGTTGTAACGAATCACCACGGAAGTCCCAAGATCACGGTCACACGAATACATCCAAAAGTAAACAAACGACATAGAAAAATTATGGGCAAAAAACAAGGTAATTCCACTATCTTTCTCATCATACTCTCTAGTCAATTGCTTTGAAGAACCCGTCTACTTATTTTTCAAAACGTGGTTCTTATATTATGGAACTCAGTTTAGTTAACTCCATTGAATTATAATTGATTGTGTTTCGTGAGTACTATCGCAAAAGATTATGTAATTTTGGTGTTTGCAAGTTGGCTACCGATAGGTGAAATCCTTCACATGTTTTAGTTATAAATTTTAGGCAAAACATATTTTTTAGTCCTCGAACTTTGAGTCTTTTACGTTTTTGGTCCCTCAACTTTCGTTAGTGTACATTTGGTCCCTGAACTTTTATTACTACACATTTGGTCCCTGAACTTTTGAGTTTTTATGCTTTTGCTCCCTGAACTTTAAGTTTTTTATGTTTTGGGGGAAAATTATTTTTTTTTTTCGGCTTTTGTTGGTCGATATGAGTTGTTCGGTTCAATAATATAAGTCATTTTAATCTTCTCGACTAGTCACGAAGCATTTTTGTTGCCCAAATCGCCAGAATTTAACACTTTAAATGGCAGAAGGACTAAATGTAGATCTTTGTGAAAGTTCAAGGACCAAATGTGTCGTAATAAAAGTTAAGGGACCAAAAGTATAAAAAACACAAAGTTCAGGGACCAAATGATGAGTTTTGCCTAAATTTTATGTCTATGTTTTCCTAGTGAATGGTGGATTATGTTATATTTTGTATTAGGCCCAAGTCTAGGTCATTAGAGAGTATAGGAGAGACCAGTTTAGTATATGGGCTTTAGTTTGAAAGTGGGAGAGTTATCCAAAATGTCAAGGCAATTTGGAGTTCCCACTCCCAAACTTATAACCTTCATATTTCTTTTCAACTGGTCCATGTAGGATTATTCCCTTATCTTTAACACTCACAACCTCAACAATGAACACAATGTCACAGTTTGACACTTGGCCACCCACTTCAAGTAGCCACTCACCACAATACCCATTACATGCTAATTGTTTGACTCCACACGTCCCACTATTTCACTTAACAATTAACATACATGACAACTTAATTTGACTCAAGGCAAACACTGGACTTACAACTCCATTAAATAGACTGACACTAAACTAAATTTGAATCACATATTCTAACAGAGTATATTGATGGTAGTACATGCGGAATTGCAAATTTGTGGAAATGCATGTTGATTAGTTTGCTTTGACATTTGGTTATGAAAAGTTATTGAATGTCGGAGTTATAATTAAGAAAAAGGAGGAAAGGAAGCAATTATCTTGTCTTTGCTAAGATTTACATGAGCTGTTTTGACTTATATTGGTACAATCTTCAGTTGGTTTCTGTAAAGATTAAAAAGGAGTCACTTTCTAGTACAACCCTTTTTAGTTGGATCTAAGGGTGCGCACAAATTGGATTGAGTTCAATTAGAGTCAATCTGTAATCCAATCTAATTATTGCAGATTGAGAAATCACAATTCAGTCCAGTCCATTTATCTTGCTCATCTAACTTGATCCAATTTACTAAATGCGGATCGGACTAGATTAAGTTACGTGGATTGACAATTATAAATTAAATTAATATTTATAAAACTATAAAACTAACATTTTAAATTAAAACATAAGTAATCCCCATGAGTAATAAAGAAAATTATGATTAATAAGAAAAATGTTGAATATAACTTTTAATTCAAATATATTAGTTTTAAAATTTCTACATTTATTTGACTAGGTAGCTTTAAAATGTATACTTGAATATGAAAAGAATTAACTTAAGTTGCAAAAATTTAGATTTTCAAATGTATAAGAATAAATAATAGATGACGAAAGATGGTAAACATACCCTCATTGGGCACTCAATTCGGCATACGTACTAAAGAGTGTCATTTGATACACCTCAAATGCATATAGCCAAGTTAGGTGCCCAAAGTGGGTTCCCCAATCATTTTTCATAAATGAATTAGTGGCATAAAAATGCTAATCCCATCTAAAAATAGTTCAAGATTTTAAGGTTATACGCGTATATATAATGTGATGTATATAAAAGTTAATTGGACTGGATTATAGATTGGATCCACGGATTAAGGTGTTCAATCCGCAATCCAGTCCAATAATCCAATCTAATGCGTGCAGATTGCTACTTTTGCAATCCAATCTAGTTTAACAAACTCAAATTATGAACTAACTAGAACTAAATGGCTTTGGATAAAACTGGATCCGTGGATTCGTGGATTTCATGAACACCCCTAGTTGGATCTCATTGACTAGCATTTTACACCTTCTCCTACGCACTTCATTTATTTACATCTAAAATAAAAAACTGCGATAGTAAAAAATAAGACTATTTTAGACAGTTGCAGTAATAATATTTTAGTCATAGTTCCTTGTGATGAAAGAAAAAAGTTTGGCCAACATACATTTGTCGCACGCATTGCGACGTAGTCATTTTAGTAAACAAAAAACGAATGAGATCTATATTTGTTCGTCGATATATCCAAATGTGCATCCAGTGTGCTGCAACGATGACATTGCAAATTTGTCCATCCTATTGGCTAAATTATGTTAACCAAATTTTCTCAAGAAAAAAATAAAATTATGTTAACCAATCACTTCTAGCATAGAGCAGACTACTTTCGAGTTTCAACTGCATGTCTGCAAGGACTTATCAATTGTTTGCATTTGGTTTAAGAAGTTGTGAAATCTATTGCTGAACTCTCAGTTTGTTGATTATATTTCTTTGATGCAGTGGTTGATGGGTTTTTTTACCTTTTGGCATCGACCAGAGGTGAGAACGATGCGGATAAGGATGCTGCCATGGCACATTTTTCTTGGACTCTTCACCTACTGCTTAGCCATTGCAACGGCAGAGACAGGACTTGTGGAGAAGCTCACTTTCTTGCAGTTAAAGGGGAAAGTGCTGAAACGCTCCCCGGAAACGATGGTTGTGAATGGTTTGGGAATTGCATTGGTTCTGTTAAGTGCAATTGTAGTACTAGCTGCAGTTTCTCCCAAACAGAAAATTCCTTTCACTGTCACTCTTGTGTACTCTAAAAAGTGAAGTAAATATGAATTGTGTTGCATTCTTAAACATTGTACAGGTTGTTCTGATTCAAGTTCAAATAAATTAATTTGATGTTCTTCTTATCATTTTTTTTTTTTTTTTTTTTTTTTTGGTAAGATGAGATCAGGGCCTACAAAAAGTATAAGGGGTTATTGATGTTTCGCCATTATGTGATGACCGAAGTTGTTTCCCTCACTGACAAGGGGAGGATGTCGTGAAGGCAGGGTGAGTGACTGGAGCGACGTCGTAACAAGGTATTTGTACTAGAAGATGAGTTAATTTATGATTAGTTGGCTGAAGCCTCAACAACTCATGCATAAAGCTAACTACAAGGCTAATAAGTTAAGGGTTTCTTCAGGATGGATTACAAAAGGCCTAGAATTAATCATTTGTGGTAACAAAGAAAAATTTCCTAATTGGATCCACATCATACAATACATCGATCGAGGTTCTTTATTTACCCTAGCGAATGATGAACTTACATAATAAATTTTGAAAAACATTTTTAGATAATAAATTTAAACATTTTTGAATTACTGCTATTTTCTAAATATATAAGAGAATGCAGATAATACGTTGTCGTGACTTTTATAACGAAGATTCTTAGCTGTTAACAGTAATACATATGTCAATAATCATAAATTAACCTTAACAAGAAGTAAAAAAAAAAAAAAAAAAATCAACCGAGCACGTGAAATATTACTATATATATCTATATAATAATAAGCAACAATGATGAAATATTACAGTAATACATATGTCATTACTTGAAAGTTTAAATTTGCTTTTTTAAATTTCAAAACTTAAAATTGCCCTTTATATTTTTTGTTTTTGCATATGTTAATTATTTTTCGATTCTCGCCTGACATATTTATGTTTTTTTTTTAATGTGTCCTATTTTTACTCTCTCTCTCTCTTAATTTCCTTTCTTATTTTTGCTTTATCCCTTCCAACATTTCTATTTAAATTTAAAAAGAACTTTGGCATAAATGGAATTCTAGAACAGTTTTAAAAAAAGAAATGTCCTCTGCTGACGGGGATATGCAAATGGCCTCTGCCGACGATGATGTCACGAGAAAAGTGAAGTTTCTCGAGGAAGAACTAAATGCCGGAGGAGAAGAGGATCCTCCAGCGATGATGATGGGGACTGGGAATCCATTATTAGAGGCTACGGAGATATGATGATAGGTAACGAAGGATCTAGTGTACGTAGAAGCCCCCTTGTCAGAACCGATCGAATAGAAGTCGTCCCCCGACGTACCGGGAGAAGGCAACGCCCAGCCAGACGACAGACTGGATGAGGAGGATCTCTCTCGACAAAGCTGACCATATAGCATTTGAAGATGACCTGGGTACGAAGCTCTACACATCTAAAAACCTTCGTGCTAAAATGGACAAACCATGACAATACTCATCAGTTATCATCGAACTCTTGGGAAGAAACATTGGCTACAGATAAAACAAAAATACAATTAAAGATAAAAGATGTTTGCTGCAATATGGAATCAGAAAATAGCAGTGATGAAAAATTGGAGAAAGATTTATTGCTGCTTAAAACTGCTATCAAATTACAGCATAACATAGCCAATTTATAAACTAGCAATATTAACTAACTGCCCCTAAAAAAACTGCAACTACTCAAAACAAACTCTTCCTGAATTTACTGCAACGACTCATAGAATTGATCAAGTCTCCCATAAAATACGAAATTGAATTTACAGAGAACAAAACAGGACAGAACTAATTTTATGTAAGATGCACTAAATTTTTGACACTCCCCTTAGTGCATACTTACAATTAACAACTCCAAGTGCAAAACTCTAAATTCTTCAAACTTAGCCTTTCCCAATGCTTTTGTGAAAATGTCCGCCACTTGGTTATTTGTAGAAATCCCTTGCAGCTCAATTTCTTGACTCAATACCTTCTCTCGAATGAAGTGATGCCGAACTTCTATATGCTTCGTTCGAGCATGAAAAATAGGATTGGAAGCAAGTTTAACAAGACTTTCATTATCACACTTGATCAAGATAAAGATACTCAACTTTGCACAATATATCTCCTATCAAACTTCTCAACCAAATGCATTCTTGAGCGGCCATAGTTCGCCACATATTCTGATCGGTCGGACAGAGAAACTACATTTTGCTTCTTGCTACACCAGATATCACAAATTGAACCAGTGTCAAAACAATAACCGAAGTTGAATGTCTATCATTTGCATCCCTCGCCCAATCTCGCATCAAGTAAAACCCTTCAAACAGAAAATTATCACATTTTTCATACAATAAACCATAATCAAGAGACCCTTTTACATATCGCAGAATTCTTTTGCAAAGATCTAAGTGAGTACTCCTTGGACATTGCATGAATTGTGAGACTACACCAACAGAATAAGAAATTTCTGGTCGTGTGATAGTTAAATAAATTAAACTACCAACAAGTTGCCGAAATTTTGTAGCATCCCGCAGTAACGTTCCTTCATCTTTCATCACTTGAGATGTGGTTCCATTGGAGTTGCTTTTTCTTTTGACTCCCCATGCCAAAACGATGCAAAAGCTCCTTTGCATATCGTTTTTGAGAAATAAAATATCCTTGATCGATTTTTCAACTTCTAGTCCAAGAAAACAACCAACTTCCCCCATGTTTTTCATCTCAAAACGAATAGAAAGTTCATTTTTCAACATTGAAATCTCAACTTCATTATCTCCAGTTATTATCATATCATCCACATACAACAGAACTAGCAAATGCATATGTGAATTTCGTTTGATGAACAAACTAGAATCGCCTCGATAATTTGAAGCCACAAAAGATGAAGTATTGAGCAACTTTACCATACCAAGCACGTGGTGCTTGTTTGAGTCCGTATAACGCCTTCTTTAGTCGACAAACATGGTGAGGAAATTGCTTAGAGACATAACCTTGAGGTTGCTCCATGAATACTTCACGATCCAACTCCCCGTAAAGAAATGCATTCTTTACATCAAGCTGCCACAATTTCCAATTCTTATGAGCTGCAAGAGAAAAAATAGATCTTAATGTTACCATTTTCGCAACCGGACCGAATGTCTCCTCATAATCCAACCCGTAGCTTTGAGAAAAACCGCGAGCAACAAGTCTTGCTTTGCATTTATCAGTTCCATCCGATTTTTTCTTCAATAGGTAAACCCATTTGCAAGTAATAGGCTTACAATTTTCTCGGTTTTGGAACCAATTCCCATGTCTCGATTTTTGTGCAAAGCCTCAATTTCTTCTTGCATGGCAGCCTTCCCATCTTCGAATAGTCTTTAGCTTCATCATAGCTTATGTGCTCTTCACCAATTGCTCCAATAAAGAAGCACGACAGTAGTACAATGATTCAATTTGCACTTCATAATCTTGAAGATAACTTGGTGGTCTTTTCTCCTTGTAGACTTCCATAGAGCTTCTTTGTTCACACCAATGTATTTGAGGTGTTTGAAGTTGAGCCTTCATCATTTTGTGATGCCTCCATGCTATTTTCTGAATGCATCTCCAAATGTTCTTGATCCTCATCAAGAATAGCTTCTTGAATTGAAGTAGACTTTGTAGTGTAAAAGGACACTTCATCGAACACCACATCTCTAGAAGTTACATACTTCTTTGTTTCAGGATCCATACACCTCCATCCTTTTCTGCAGGTATCATAGCCAACAAAAATACACTTCTTTGCTCTTGGATCAAGCTTAGTTCGGTTAGATTTTGGAATATGAACATAACAAGTTGAACCAAAAACTCGAAAGTAGTTTACATTTGGCTTTTTATCATATAGAAACTCAAATGGAGACTTCTCATTACCTCGGCCAGGAGGTAAGTGATTTATGACATAGCATGCACATTGAACAATTTCTCGGCCCATAGCTCTCGAGGAGACCTTTATCATGCGACCATGATAAACTCATCGAAACAAGATGAGCTAACTTCCTTTCGAAACGCCATTTTGTTGAGGAGTACTTGGACAAGTCATTTGTCGTGTAATGCCATTTTTGCTGCAGTAGTGGAAGAAATCATGTGACATGTATTCTCCTCCATTGTCACTTCGCAAGCATTTAATTTTCTTCCCGAATTCCTTCTCCACGACATCCTTGAATTCAACAAACTTTGACAATGCTTCACTCTTTTCTTTTAAGAATTTCACCCAAGTGTACCTTGAAAAATCATCTACCAACACCATAACATAGTGATATCCACTATAACTTGGTGTTATTGTCGGACCCATCAAGTCTGTATGAACTAACTCAAGCATGGTAGACCTGCGATTTGAAGAATTCATGAAAGGAGGACGATGCAATTTGCCAAATTGACATCCTTGACAAATTACATCTTCACGGACATTTTGTAGACTTGGTATGCCGTCCACCAATTTCTTAGAGGAAATTTGCTGCAAAAGTTGATAGCCTAGATGACCCAATCGAGCATGCCAAACTGCCACACTCTCAGTTTGGCTTGTTTTCTTCACATAGGCTTCTCCCGCCGACATAACAAACAAGGAACCTTTCCTCTCACCAGAGGTAAGAACATCACGGATATGGTCTTTATGTTATCGAGAACTTTTACATCTTTAGGTCCAAACAAAACATATTTTCCAGAATCGTAATTTGAGAAACCGAAATTAAGTTTCGTTGCAAACCTAGGACATGAAAGACGTCATTAAGTTGGATCGCATTGTTGTCAAGAATGCCAATCTTCACAACTCCTTCATTTGCTCTTTGGATAAGTTTCGAATTGTCACCGTAATAATAACACGATCTCCTTTGTGTTGACGCACCTCGGAAAGTAGCGAATCATTTCCGGTTACATGATGAGAGCAACCGGAATCAATGATCCATTCATCTCTTTGCAGATTTCTTGATCAAGAGATGTTTGAACTTGCGTCGATTCAATCGCAAGTGTTTCTCCCATCAATTTCTTCAATAGTAAAGCATCGCTCCCATTTCAAACTTGTTCCCATCTCCTTTTCACTAGCAACATTTGCTTTGGAGAGCTTCACTCTACAGCTTTTTCTTGATGTGCCCAATTTTTCCATATCTGTAGCACTTGATAATGTTCTGATTTTGTGAATCATCAGCAGCTTTTCCACTTTTTGACCCTTCTTTGTAGTTATTTGGTGAGTATTTCTTATTGTGCGAACCCTTGGAGAAGAGAGCAGCCTCCAAGTCAAAATTCTTGGCCATTTGCTTTGCCAAAGCTTCTTGATTGGAAAACAAGCTCTCCAATTCTTCAACTGAAGGTTGATTTGCCCATCCGTGAATGGAGGTTACGAATGGAGTGTACTCCTTCTTCAACCCTCGAATGAGAAATCGTCGCACCGGCTTCACCGATCTTCTCATCCGCATCTAGTTCGAAATTTCAAAGCACAAATGCTTTTAACTCGTAAGAAATATTCGAGAAATAGACATACCTCCTTGTGTTGAAGATGCCAACTCATTTTCAAGGAATTGCGGCCTTCTTTGTATTCTTTTTGGAAAATAGCCTCTCAAGTGTCTCCACACTTCTTTTGGTGAGTGATATCTCGAACCCGATCGATGAATTCTTTGCTAATTGAAGTTCTTAAAGCAAAGAGAGCTTTGCCACACTTGATCTTCCATTTCTGCGTGGTTCGAATTTTCTAAAGTGTCTGCAGGAATTTCAATATCACTCGAAACTAAATCCCATAGATCTTGACCTTGAAGATATGCCTCCATACACATTCTCCAAGAGTACTTGTAGTTTGTCCCTACAAGCTTCTCCACACCATAGTGTGAGTTTGAGTTGTTTCCCCATTTGCAAGCTCCATCTTTTACACAAATTTCAATCTTCTCCAACAAGACACAAACTTGATAGACAAGAAGAAAGAAAGAGCAACAAAAGAGCTTCAACCAAGCTCGATACCATAAAACAAAAATACAATTAAAGATAAAAGATGTTTTGCAATATGGAATCGAGAAAATAGCAGTGATGAAAAATTGGAGAAAGATTTATTCTTCGCTTAAAACTCGCTATCAAATTACAAAGATAACATAGCCAATTTATAAACTAGCAATATTAACTAATCGCCCCTAAAAAAGCGCAACTACTCAAAACAAACTCTTCCTAAATTTACCGCAACGACTCATAGAATTGATCAAGTCTCCCATAAAATACGAAATTGAATTTACAGAGAACAAAACAGGACAGAACTAATTTTATGTAAGATGCACTAAATTTTTGACATACAGAGCTTTATGCCTGCGAATCAAAGACCTACGGAGACCTACAGCCGATTTCAGAGTGGTGGATCTAGATTGTAACTTCTTTCTTGTTCAACTTACTAATGAAGGGGACATGAAGGAGGCTCTTATTGGAGGACCTTGGGTCATCATGGGGCATTGTCTATACGTCTACAAGTTCGACCGTGATTTTCATCCTGTCACAGCTATGGTCACCAAGGTCGTTACATGGGCTAGATTCCCGAATTTAGTGGACAAAGCAATCCAAGTCCATTTTCCGTCTCAATTGGCTCAAAAGGGCCACTTTGCACGAGTGACAGTGGAAGTTGACTTGGCCATGTTGGATAGATATGAATGAAAAGGAGTTAAATATGCATGAAAAGAAGCTTCAGGACGTGCCACACATGATTGACCTACTCGCTTCGCTCGCGAGAATTAACTTCTAGTTAATTAACCAAAATTGAAAAGAACCACTACAATTAATAGAAAACATGAAAAACAATAAGTAGAAGACGACTAACACTTGAAACTAATTGAACAACATGATCTTCTAAATCTTTCTTATTTTGTAAAGTGTGGAAAAAGCTTGCATATGAATTTTTCGCAAGCATATTAATTAACCTTGCCAAAATTGTCTCTTTCATCCTATCAGAGCAATGCATTCGGTTTTGCACTTCATGATCAGTATCATAAAAGTACAGTTGCAAAAAAGATGGATGTTCATTGTCATTAAGTAAATTATTTATAAAATGATGAATTTGGCATTGCACTCTAAACGTATATTTACCCACATTACTTTTGGCATACTCTCTCTCGCACTTTACACCAAAAGATGTAAAACCAAAATTGGTATTATAAGTACGGATGTACATAAAAAACTCACGCGTCTCTTTAGTGTTTGAAGTGAATAGGTCGAACATTTCTTCAGAGACAACATTAGAAACGAGTGTTATTTGACCGTTTGAACAACGTAAACTCTTAGATTCATGAAAAACCTATTTGCACTACAATTTCGACAAGAGTTTAAAGATGATAACACATCTGCTGAACTTACAACATGCTCAAAACCCATAGCGACATAACGTGGTTTTGCATTCCGGGGACCTATACATAAAAAAGAAATAAATGCAACTTAATTTCTAAATTATTAATTATAATCATTCATTTTGCTTTATAGCATTTACTCTACTCAATATTTCATAGAATATTTTGTGAAGTTTCAAATTCATACTGTAATCATTCAACTCTTTCTTTTCACTCCTTAGTTGTCTTTGGTGAGCCCGCTTCATTTCTTTTTCTACCTCTATTGCAAATTTACGTTTCAAATTATCCACCTCCCTACGATTAGTATTTATTGCTTTTCTTAAAGCGTATTCACTATTGTTGATAACTCCTAAGTTTTTAACCACGGTAACTCGCTAATGCAAGGTAAAATGGTCATACTTAATGAATTTTTAGATGAGATTGTTAAACTACAATCTAATGAAACAAACATTAGAGTAGTAATTAAAAAATAAATAATGTTAATTTAAAATGCAACTAAATATAAAATTTAATTTAAATAATATGTATGAGTTTGAACAAATATGTAATATAAAATCCAAACGTACCTAATTTGAATACGTAAGAAATAAAAGTGTAATTGAATACGTAAGAAATAAAAGTGTAATTGAAGAAGCATCATTTAGCAAAGAAAAAAAATAGAAAGAAAAAAAGGATCCATAGGAACGAAATATCAAAGCAAAAGACGTGAGAAAATTGAATTCACAATTGTGGACACATATACTATAAACATTGTTAAACATTACATGAAATATACTGACGACATGAATCGCTCATCTAAATACTATCTTTAAAAAAAAAATAGAACTATACATCAATATTTAGCCCTGAGGTTAATGAATTTTGGCTGTTAGTCCTCCCTAGTCTTCCAAAAGATTAGCACACAACTCGCAAATATCTTCTTTTGAAAAAAAAATATAACTATATATACAATAGACTTTTGATCAACTCACAAATATGTCTTATTAATTTTTATAATGTTTAATTATTTGTTCTAGAAAATAAAAAAGAAACAATAGCCTAAAATTTGAAAGATGACCAACGTTACAAATTGGGCTTGTTTGATGAATAAAGTGGAAAGCAAGAAGGAAAGATTAGAGAGTTATGCCAAAACATCTCTAATTAGATGAATTAATATTGATGAAGATGTCAAAGGAAAGGTTGGGGATTGACTCATTTTGGAGTCAAGTATGCTTATCTAATTAAGTTGGCTTCTTATCAAAACAAAAGATATGGAATTATTGTTTATGAGTTAACTCAATCTAGAAGAAACTCTTTCAATTTTCTGATGTTAAGTTATAACTACCGCCACAAAATGCAAGTAGTTTAAGCCACCCATTTGGAGGATTGAACTTCTTATGTGTAACTTTACCTTAATTAGACTTTTAAAACTTAAATACATTAAAACTTAATTAGATCTTTAAAACTTCACCAAATGGAAGTAGGTCTATATAAAGAGCAAATTACAAGTTCGAGTTCATATTACCTATGAAAAAAGATTTATCACGAGTTTTTCGAAGTCTGATTACTAAGAAGAATTGCTTACGAACACATTTTCAAAATATAAATCGGGTGAAAAGATGGATGAGAACTCTAGGAGTGAAAAAGCTTTAAAACTCTTGCAAATTATTGTAGTCCTACATTCCTCAAGTCCAAAATTGGCAGGGGCAAATCTCAGGATACCTCGAGAATAATCTAGAAAAAACGGAAAGAGGGATGACAATTGCCTCAAGAAGGGGCTTTCTCATTATACTTCAATTGATGTTACATATTATTCTTATTTTATTATTCTTTTATTCGCTTTATTGTCAAGACTCACTTTGAGGAAATTAACTGAAACAGAAAACCAAAGAAGAACATGTCAATCATAATTGTAAAATTAAGATGACAGACAAGCATAATTGTAAAACTATGATGGTCCATCATTTCATCTCAATTATGAATTAAGATGGTATTTCTACACATGAAAATTAACCGATCGGTTGAAAATTGCAATCAAATAGTGTTTGCATACGAGAGTGTCGAACATATATCATAATGTTTCATAATCGAGCAAATGCAATAGGCTTTGCTTCTCGATATCAAATTATAATATGATAAACCACAATCATTGAAAATATAATTTGGAGACAGTTTGTGTTTTTAGTTCAACTTCAGTTCCAAGTTATAATAAGATTAGCATGTATTGTGGTTGTGACCTCTCAAAAGAATTCTGCACCATGCTCAAAACCCATAGCGACATAACGTGGTTTTGCATTCAGGTGACCTATACATAAAAAAGAAATAAAGGCAACTTAATTTCTAAATTATTAATTAAAATCATTCATTTTGCTTCATAGCATTTACTCTACTCAATATTTCATAGAATATTTTATGAAGTTTCAAATCCATACTGTGATCAGTCAACTAATTCTTTTCACTCCTTAGTTATCTTTGGCGAACCCGCTTCATTTCTTTTTCTTCTTCCATTGCAAATTTACGTTTCAAACTATCCACCTCCATTCGATTAGTATTTATTGATTTTCTTACAGCGTATTCACTATTGTTGATAACTCCTAAGTTTTTAACATGGTAACTCGCTAATGCAAGGTAAAATGGTTATACTTAATGAATTTTTAGATGAGATTGTTAAACTACAATCAAATGAAATAAACATTAGAGTAGTAATTAACAAAATAAATAATATTAATTTAATATGCAACCAAATATAAAATTTAAATTTAAATAATATGTATGAGTTTGAACAAACTATGTAATATAAAATCCAAACGTACATAATTTGAATACATAATAAGTAAAAATGCAATTCAAGAAGCATCATTTAGCAAAGAAAAAAAATAGAAAGAAAAAAAGGATCCATAGGAACGAAATATCAAAGCACAAGATGTGAGAAAATTGAATTCACAATTGTGGACACATATACTATAAACATTGTTAAACATTACATGAAATATACTGACGACATGAATCGCTCATCTAAATACTATCTTTTTTTTAAAAAAATAGAACTATACATCCAAATATAGCCCTGAGGTTAATGACTTTTGGCTGTTAGTCCTCCCTAGTCTTCCAAAAGATTAGCACACAACTCGCAAATATCTTCTTTTGAAAAAAAATATAACTATATATACAATAGACTTTTGATCAACTCATAAATATGTCTTGTTAATTTTTATAATGTTTAATTATTTGTTCTAGAAAATAAAAAAGAAACAGTAGCCTAAAATTTGAAAGATGACCAACTTTACAAATTGGACTTGTTTGATGAATAAAGTGGAAAGCAAGAAGGAAAGATTAGAGAGTTATGCCAAAACATCTCTAATTAGATGAATTAATATTGATGAAGATGTCAAAGGAAAGGTTGGGGATTGACTCATTTTGGAGTCAAGTATGCTTATCTAATTAAGTTGGCTTCTTATCAAAACAAAAGATATGGAATTATTGTTTATGAGTTAACTCAATCTAGAAGAAACTCTTTCAATTTTTTGATGTTAAGTTATAACTACCGCCACAAAATGCAAGTAGTTTAAGCCACCCATTGGAGGATTGAACTTCTTATGTGTAACTTTACCTTAATTAGACTTTTAAAATTTAAATACATTAAAACTTAATTAGATCTTTAAAACTTCACCAAATGGAAGTAGGTCTATATAAAGAGCAAATTACAAGTTCGAGTTCATATTACCTATGAAAAAAGATTTATCACGAGTTTTTCGAAGTCGGATTACTAAGAAGAATTGCTTACGAACACATTTTCAAAATATAAATCGGGTGAAAAGATGGATGAGAACTCTAGGAGTGAAAAAGCTTTAAAACTCTTGCAAATTATTGTAGTCCTACATTCCTCAAGTCCAAAATTGGCAGGGGCAAATCTCAGGATACCTCGAGAATAATCTAGAAAAAATGGAAAGAGGGATGACAATTGCCTCAAGAAGGGGCTTTCTCATTATACTTCAATTGATGTTACATATTATTCTTATTTTATTATTCTTTTATTCGCTTTATTGTCAAGACTCACTTTGCGGAAATTAACTGAAACAGAAAACCAAAGAAGAACATGTCAATCATAATTGTAAAATTAAGATGACAGACAAGCATAATTGTAAAACTATGATGGTCCATCATTTCATCTCGACTATGAATTAAGATGGTATTTCTACACATGAAAATTAACCGATCGGTTGAAAATTGCAATCAAATAGTGTTTGCATACGAGAGTGTCGAACATATATCATAATGTTTCATAATCGAGCAAATGCAATAGGCTTTGCTTCTCGATATCAAATTATAATATGATAAACCGCAATTATTGAAAATATAATTTGGAGACAGTTTGTGTTTTTAGTTCAACTTCAGTTCCAAGTTATAATAAGATTAGCATGTATTGTGGTTGTGACCTCTCAAAAGAATTCTGCACCATGCTCAAAACCCATAGCGACATAACGTGGTTTTGCATTCGGTGACCTATACATAAAAAAGAAATAAAGGCAACTTAATTTCTAAATTATTAATTAAAATCATTCATTTTGCTTCAAAGAATTTACTCTACTCAATATTTCATAGAATATTTTATGAAGTTTCAAATCCATACTGTGATCAGTCAACTAATTCTTTTCACTCCTTAGTTATCTTTGGCGAACCCGCTTCATTTCTTTTTCTTCCTCCATTGCAAATTTACGTTTCAAACTATTCACCTCCATTCGATTAGTATTTATTGATTTTCTTACAGCGTATTCACTATTGTTGATAACTCCTAAGTTTTTAACATGGTAACTCGCTAATGCAAGGTAAAATGGTTATACTTAATGAATTTTTAGATGAGATTGTTAAACTACAATCAAATGAAATAAACATTAGAGTAGTAATTAAAAAAATAAATAATATTAATTTAATATGCAACCAAATATAAAATTTAAATTTAAATAATATGTATGAGATGGAACAAACTATGTAATATAAAATCCAAACGTACATAATTTGAATACGTAATAAGTAAAAATGCAATTCAAGAAGCATCATTTAGCAAAGAAAAAAAATAGAAAGAAAAAAAGGATCCATAGGAACGAAATATCAAAGCACAAGACGTGAGAAAATTGAATTCACAATTGTGGACACGTATACTATAAACATTGTTACACATTACATGAAATATACTGACGACATGAATCGCTCATCTAAGTACTATCTTTTTAAAAAAAAATAGAACTATACATCAATATTTAGCCCTGAGGTTAATGACTTTTGGCTGTTAGTCCTCCCTAGTCTTCCAAAAGATTAGCACACAACTCGCAAATATCTTCTTTTGAAAAAAAATATAACTATATATACAATAGACTTTTGATCAACTCATAAATATGTCTTGTTAATTTTTATAATGTTTAATTATTTGTTCTAGAAAATAAAAAAGAAACAGTAGCCTAAAATTTGAAAGATGACCAACTTTACAAATTGGACTTGTTTGATGAATAAAGTGGAAAGCAAGAAGGAAAGATTAGAGAGTTATGCCAAAACATCTCTAATTAGATGAATTAATATTGATGCAGATGTCAAAGGAAAGGTTGGTATGCTGTATCTAATTAAGTTGGCTTCTTATCAAAACAAAAGATTATGGAATTATTGTTTATGAGTTAACTCAATCTAGAAGAAACTCTTTGAATTTTCTGATGTTAAGTTATAACTACCGCCACAAAATGCAAGTAGTTTAAGCCACCCATTGGAGGATTGAACTTCTTATGTGTAACTTTACCTTAATTAGACTTTTAAAACTTAAATACATTAAAACTTAATTAGATCTTTAAAACTTCACCAAATGGAAGTAGGTCTATATAAATAGCAAGTTACAAGTTCAATTTCATATTACCTATTAAAAAGGATTTATCATGAGTTTTTCGAAGTCGAATTACTAAGAAGAATTGCTTACGAACACATTTTCAAAATATAAATCGGGTAGAAAGATGGATGAGAACTCTGGGAATGGAAAAGCTTTAAAACTCTTGCAAATTATTGTAGTCCTACATTCCTCGAGTCCAAAATTGGCCGGGGCAAATCTCAAGATAACTCGAGAATAATTTAGAAAAAATGAAAAGAATGATGACAATTGCCTCAATAAGGTGCTTTCTCATTATACTTCAATTGATGTTATAAATTATTCATATTTTATTATTCATTTATTCGCTTTATTGTTAAGACCTACTTTGAGGAAATTAACTGAAACAGAAATCCACAGAAGAACGTGTTAGTCATAATTGTAAAATTAAGATGGTAGACAAATATAATTGTAAAACTAAGATGGTCCATCATTTCATCTTAACTATGAATTAAGATAGTATTTCTGCAAATATAGAAATAAACTGATCGGTTGAAAACTGCAATCAAATAGTGTATGCATACGAGAGTGTCGGACATACATAATAATGTTTCATAATTGAGCAAATGCAATAGGCTTTGCTCCTCGATATCAAATTATAATATGATAAAACACAAGTATTGAAAATATAATTTGGAGACAGTTTGTGTTTTTAGTTCAACTTCAGTTCCAAGTTATAATAAGATTAGCATGTATTGTGGTTGTGACATCTCAAAAGAATTCTGCACCATGAATTATGTATCACAAAGATTACTTCGAAGAGCTTGTTCAACAAGACATAAAATACATAATTTAGCAAAAAAACTAAAAAATATCGACCGCAAGTTCGATATAGATAAAAAGACACAAGAATTTCGTTGCTTACTTTCCATTTCCTACATGCTTTTATTGGGGGCTTTCATTTATCACAAATGAGCACAAAAACTTTACATTCATTTGTGTAGGAATTAATGAACCAAGAGATTAGTTCATTGCCAACAACTCAACAAGTTCAACAAACAAATATTCAAATTACTTCATGTCTTTTTTTTCAAGTATGCTAATATAAAAGATGCAATTTTTTAATTCCAACTTGTAAGAAGACAGACAAATCAAACATCTATATATTTCCTATATAAAGGAAGAAGATGAAGATTATTTTAGCATTTCAACAAACACCTAATATTCGAGATCTTAAAGCCCAATTCAGTTTCGGCTTAGTGTCTTCAAGAAATCGCTCACTACAAATAGTCAAACAAATATGTATCCCATGAATTCTAATAACCATACAATGAAAGAGGGGTTGATCATATTAGCTTCCAAGGTATTGTTTCAAAAATCATGAATCAAATTGAACCATATAGACCAGATGAAAGAGGGTTTTTGTATAAAATTCAACATTGAATCAAGGGTGGATTAGACCCAAATATCTTTCAAAAACCATGAATCAAGTTGAAGCATATAGACCAAATGATTAACTCACCATTGAATTGAACCTCTCCGAAAAAAAAAAAGAATTGGAGAAGAAAGGTGGATTAACTCACCTTTGAATCGAAGAGCAAAGGAAAGCAACGAATGAGTCGATGAAGGAAAGCAGGGAATGAATGATTTGAACAGGAAGGGGAGTAATTGATCAGTTGAGTTGTTGATCGATTTGAAGAGGTAGTGTTCAAGACATTGAAGAGGTAGCATATATATATATATATATATATATATATATATATATATATGATAGATATATAGTTGCTTATATATATGATAGATATATATGGGCAAAGAAGTAAATTTCATTACCACTCAAAAACTTGTTATTCGTGCTTTCATATATATATGATAGATATATAAAACGTATGTTCATATGAAATGGGTGCATATTTGATTTGGAGAAATACAATGTTTCTATGAAACGATACATGTATTGCATGGATACGTTGGAAGTGGATTAGTTGTATACATGCATGAGATACCGTGGTGTCTCTTCAAAAGAATTGAATAGGTGTATCACACATTATAAATACTCCCCAACTTAATGGATAAACATACAAAATTTTTTCTCTCTGGTCATTAAATTTCCTATTTTCTCTCCGGTCAGTGTAATTCCTATTTTCTCTCCGTTCATAAAATTTATTATTTTAATAGTGAGTGAGTACCACATTTTGATCCAATCGTTCATACGGTCTAAAGTGTTGTAGTCTTAGGAAAGTGATTGTTATATCCTGAGAGACAAGTGCTACCAACCGCGGGCACAATTTGAGGATCATTATTGTCTTAAGGGGATAGAGTATTAAACTCTAGCCTCAATCTACAATTTCGTCAATTCATTAAGTTTGGTGCATTTTCTGCATCAATTCAGCCATGACAACGCAAAACGACGCAGTGGAGGTCATTGACACCAACAAACTTAAGACAATAACAATAGGCTCTACCTTTACACATACCGTCGTCCCCTCTATGAAGACAGAGAGGCCTGAAAAATTCATTGGTATGAATTTTTAGCGTTGGCAACAAAAGATGATAGTCTACCTGACAATGCTGAACTTGGTAAAGGTGCTAACTGAAAGTAAACCAGAGTTGCGTGAAGATGAAACTGACAAGCACGTCATCGCAGCAATTCAAGCATGGAACCACAACGACTTTTTATGTAAGAATTACATTCTAAACGCTCTTGATAATTCTTTATAAAATGTATTTAGTACCATGCGTATAGCCAAGGAACTGTAGAATTCTTTGGATAAGAAATATAAGATGGAAGATGCTGGCCATAAAAAGTTTATGGCTAGTAGGTTTCTGGATTATAAGATGGTAGACTCAAAGACGGTGTTGAATCAAGTCCAAGAAATTCAAATTCTTCTCCATGAAATTCATGCGGAGAAGATGTCTTTGAGCGAGTTATTCCAAGTGGCAGCAATTATTGAGAAATTGCCTCTATCTGGGAGAGATTTCAAGAATTATCTCAAGCATAAACGCAAGGAGATGGGATTTGAAGACTTGATTGTTCGACTTCGCATTGAAGAAGACAATAAGAAGAATGACAACAAAAACGGTGATTTGCCCAATGAGCCCAAAGCTAATCTTTTGGAGGGTCAAAGCATCAAGAGTTCCAAAAAGAGGAAACATTCTAGTGATGAACCCAAGCAATTCAAAGGGAAAGCAAATAAATTTACTGGTTCTTACTTTATTTGCAAGAAATATGGTCACAAAGCCAAAGACTGCAACAAGTGGAAAAGGAACAAAACTCAGTCTAAGACTCATGGTGGTGATCATGCTAATTTTATTGAAGATAAGTTATCTAAAGATGTTTCTAACTTGAATGTATCTGCGCTTGTTTTGAAGCAAACATGGTAGATAATCCACTAGAATGGTACATTGATATCGAAGCCACCAAATATGTGTGCGCAGATAAAAATATGTTCTCCTCCTCCAAGCCTATCAGTGGAAGAGACTTATTTATGGGTAACTCTGCGACTTCAAAGATAATTGGAGTTGAAAAAGTGGTGCTGAAAATGACATCTGACAAGGAACTTACTTTGAATGAAGTGTTGCATGTTCCTGATATCCCAAGAATTTAGTTTATGGGTCTTTACTTAGCAAAAATGGATACAAAATGGTTTTTGAATCTAATAAGTTTGCACTATCTAAGAATAGTGTATTTGTGGGCAAGGGGTACGTAGTTAATGGTTTATTTAAGATGAATGTAATGTCTGTACTTTGCAAATTCAATATTAATAATATTGAAGTTTTGGTTTAATTGTTGGATTCTTCTGATTTGTGGAATGAAAGATTAGGGCATGTTAATTTTATTTTGTCAAGAAAATTAATGAATTTAGAATTAATTCCTAATCTTAAAATTGATCCAAATCATAAGTGTGAAATTTGCGTTGATGCCAAATTAACAAAAACTCATTTTCACACTGTTGATAGTAGGAATACGCAACCTCTAGATTTAATTCACAGTGATATATGTGATTCAAAGTTTGTACATACTAGAGGAGGCAAGAGATATTTCATAACCTTTATTGATGATAGCACTAGATATTGCTATGTATTTTTGCTTAAAAGTAAAGATGAGGCTATAAAATTCTTTAAAAACTATAAAAGTGAAGTTAAAAACCAACTTGGTAAATCAATAAAGACTATAAGGAATGATCGAGGAGGTGAATACGATGCGCTGTTTAATGCATTTTGTCAAGAACATAACATAATTCATCAAACAACTGCACCTTATTCTCCTCAATCAAACGAGATTGCAGAACGCAAAAATGGTACATTAAAGGAAATGATGAATGTTATGTTATTAAATTCTGGGTTACCTCAGAATTTATGGGGCTAAGCACTTCTTTCCGCCAACCATATTCTGAATAAAATTCATCGAAAGAATATGGATGCAACTCCTTATGAATTATGGAGTGGTAGAAAACCTTCATATGCATACTTGAATGTGTGGGGATGTTTGGCTAAAGTAGCTATTCCTGAACCTAAAAGGTTAAAATTGGACAAAAAACCATTGATTACATATTCATTGGTTATGCTCACAATAGTCATGCATATAGATTCCTTGTATTTAAATAAGATATTCCTGATATACATGTAACTACAATCATGTAATCTAGAAATGTGTCATTTTTTGAACATATTCTTCTAATAAAAATATGCGGGAACCAAGTTCTAATAAAAGAACTTGTGATGATGCAAGTAGTAGTAATCCTCGAAATAAAGAGAATGAACCTAGGAAAAGTAAGAGGACAAAAATTGTAAAATCTTTTGGTCCTGGTTTTCTAACTTATAGGTTAGAAAGTGAACCTCAAACGTTTAAAGAGGCTGTGTCTACGCATGAAGCTCCTTTTATGGAAAGAAGCGATTAATAGTGAAATTGAACCAATTATGCACAATCATACTTGGGAATTGGTGGATTTACCATCTGGTATGAAGCCTTTGGTGCGTAAATAAATTTTTAAAAGAAAATTAAAGGTGGATGACTCAATTGATAAATACAAGGCTAGGTTAGTAGCCAAGGGTTTTAAACAAAAAGAGGGATGTGACTTCTTCGATACATATTCACCAGTAACGAGGATAACATCCATAAGAATATTAATTGCAATTGCTGCAATAAACAATCTTGAAATTTATCAAATGGATGTTAAAACAACGTTTTTAAATGTTGAATTAGAAGAAGAAATATACATGCGACAACTGGAATGATTTGTTGCACCGGGACAAGAGCAAAAAGTGTGTCGACTTGTTAAATTTTTGTATGGATTAAAACCAACTTCGAAAAAGTGGCATATTAAATTTAACAATGTCATGTTATCAAATGGTTTTTATATCAATGAATGTGACAAATGTGTATATGCCAAAGACGCAACTAAAGGCTTTGTCATAGTTTATTTATACGGGGATGATATGTTGATTATAAGCAATGAGAAAACTATAATCAAATCCACAAAGAAAATGTTAACACTAGTAATCCAGCGAAAAATCATTGGAAAGCAATGATACGAGTACTTAGCTATTTAAGATACACAATGAATTATGGATTACATTATACAAAATATCCTGTCGTTCTAGAAGGATATAGTGATGCTAACTGGATATCATATATTCAGGATACTAAATCTACAGGTGGGTATGTTTTCACACTTGAAGGTGGTGCTATATCTTGGAAATCTTCTAAACAAACATGCATAGCTAGATCTACTATAGAATCTGAATTCATAGCCTTAGATAAAGCTAGTGAAGAAGCCGAATTGCTTAGAAATCTTTTAGAAGATATTCCTTGTTGGCCAAAACCTGTGTCAACCATTTGTATCCATTGTGATAATATGTCTATTATAGCAAAAGTGCAGAATATGATTTATAATGGTAAGTCACAACATATACATTGACAACATGACACAGTAAAACAATTACTTGAGAATGGAGTAATTTCCATTAATTATATAAGGTCAAAAGATAACCTTGCGGATCCGTTAACTAAAGGCTTGCCTAGAGATCAAGTAATATGTTTATCGAGGGGAATGAGATTAAAGCCTATAAAATAGAATCCATTGTGGATACCCAACCTAGTTGAATGGAGATCCCAAGATCTAGGTTCAAAAGGGACAACTAAATAATGGAATCTGGTGTATCACTATAGAATTTAATTCCAACCTGTTCGTATGATGTTATAGTGATGCCTGCAAAATTGTTGAGGATAAGATTTGCTTTTAATGATTTATATATCATAATTTTATGAGGGATGATACTCTTAATAGAAATTACTTATGTGAGTGTGAACTGGGTCGATTCTATGAGAATGTTTAAGGCATGAATTCTCTAAAACGCTCATGAATCAAGGAGTTGTTCAGGGCCATATTGTTGGGGCATGTGCCCTAGGTCAATCCATTAACCGTCTTTATGAATACTTTTAGATAATAAAATAGAAAATTTCATTTGCTGTTTATAATAATTAATTTGCATGTTTACATTATAATAAGATCCATGGGTATTTACAGAAATATCCTAAATGTCCCTAGTCGATCATTATACTGGGAACTATAATTAATTAAGACTAGTGTGAGTCTTGATTGATGATCACATGATGATTATAAACATAGGGATACGAATCAAGATCACGAGTACTTGTTAGGGAACACAATACTGGATCGACCCGCTATGAGAACATCACATGGATTAAGTCATAGTTGTTTCTCATGATAGGTATATTTTTCAGTCCTCTGACTTGAGATTACCAGAGACTTCAACATTAGAAACACAGTGATTTTACACAATCAAACGTTGTCTTTAACCGGACGATTATAAAGGTTGTAATTGGTTACTGTGTGAGCGATGTGATGAAGTTGTGTAATCGAG
Organism: Stephania yunnanensis; assembly: GCA_039657365.1. Taxonomy (NCBI): domain Eukaryota; kingdom Viridiplantae; phylum Streptophyta; class Magnoliopsida; order Ranunculales; family Menispermaceae; genus Stephania; species Stephania yunnanensis. Next base: position 11,188,555 of record CM077589.1, on the reverse strand, counting down.
ATGGAATGTCTCTCTCATATAAAGAGAGATATTCAGTGGATCCCTCGATGTTTTAGATTGTTAAAAAGCCTAGTCTAAGTGAATTGATATTGATCAATGTCACTTGGATGTTTTCAATCTACCTAGAGACCGAGACTAATACGATTGAACATGTTGGATGACAATTCCATGCCTTATGTTTGATCAAAAGGAAATCGTGTGACAAAATGATGTTATATACACTATTGATTAGGTTGTATCGATTTGATATTCGTACAACTTGGGTAGTCATAATGTCTTGCTAGAGGCCGCTTATAACTTGTATACCAAAATATGTTTTGGTACACTACCAACGTTGTATGAGCCTATTGGGTCGCACACTAAGAATGGTTTTGCGAGATTTTAAGATGGTTCAAAAAAATGAATTTTATATGATAAAATTCATGACAGAAACGTCCTTGTGGTGTATTACACTTATACTTCTTTAAGTATGGGTGTGACGACCCAAATCCCGAGGTAAACCGGGCACCGCCACGTCGCCGGACACATCACCAAGCCATGCCACGTCACCTGCACGCCTGTCTATGACGGCCCGCGAACTTACCACATAATACTTCAACTTAGTAAATTTTGATGTTTAAATGATTATTTTAGCAAAATATACTAAGTTATAAAGTTTTATAACTTAATTCATTTGTTTTGATTTAGTTAAGTTATTTTAGTATCTAAAGTTTTAATAACATGCATATAATTAATGTAAACAAGTTATGCAATATTTAACAACCTATGGGGTGGAAACCCAGCAAAAAGATACCATGTATATCAGTTAAGGCGACAAAAATGTATAATAGGTGTCGATATACATGTATCAGGTAAAAGTCTCTCTAAAAAGATCCCAAATATATATATATATATATATATATATACGTAAATACAAACACCTATGAGTAAGCTAGTGGAGGCGCTCCAAATCAGAGGTAGTCGCCAATCACCGCCTTCTCCCGGTTCGCCGTAGGAACTGCAACTTGCCACAAAAAACAATGACAAGTTTCAGGTGAGTAAATCCCAGAGAAATTCAGTTAGTATTCACAAGAAATTCAAGGAAACGACTACAATTCATGCATATAAAGTAAATGAAAATGAACATAAAGCATGAATATAAGTCGCGAGATAATAAAAAATGTCGAACACGAGTGTAGTGTATAGCTGTCGAGCCTTGGGACAAAAATACTAAATCGAGAAGGCCCTGGAGGTGAGGAAATCCACACCCCCTCTTCACGGTCGAAATGAGGAACTCTGTTGGTCGGAAAGTAGACTTCCACCTAACGCCTCAAAGGAGAGGAAATCTGTGACGGAGGTGGGCCTCACGCCAACTCACTCTCGAGATCATCGACTCGCTGAGAAGAATCTCACGCGTAGTCTAAGGTATGACCAACACCGTAGCAACGATCAGATCGTCATCAACGACATAGCCGGAAAGGGGTCACACCGTCCCTTCGACCATACACACACACGCGGGAATTGAGTAAACATGAAAACTGAACTGACGAAAAGAAATGTGAAATAAACATTTACAATGAAAATAAGTAAATTCTAAACTGATTTTCTCGTGAGTTTACTTACCTCAAACAATCGCAATTGTCTCTCTGAAATATCCCGCATACACCTCGAGATACGTACCCGACACACGACTATAGTAGCCTAAGTCCCTGGTGTCCAATTATACAATTTTTATTATTTTAGAGTCTCATTAAATGAATTATAATGTGATACCAAAATTTGAGATGACTTTTATTCCAAAAAGTTTAATATTTTGCACACTTTCCGAACCATACCGAGGGATCGATTGTTTCGTCAACGCGCCGCTGCCGGGGCCGCCACCGCGCCGCAGCAGTGATCGCCATCGCTCGCCACCACCGTTGTCGCGTCGCCGTCACGGTTGTCGCCTTAGCCGCGCCGCCGCCGCACGCAAGCATGGTCGACATTATTTGCAGAAGTCGTCGCCGAGGCCGCCGCCGCTTTTCTCTTCCTTTCTTCTCGCCATTAGCGGCCTTGGTCCTCGCCAGCCGCCTTGCCGTCGTCTGTCGCGCGCTCCCGCTCCGCTTCGCCGCGATCGCGACCTCGACTCTTGCCGCCATCGCCGCCGCCGCCGTCTGTTGCATCGCTGCCGGTCTAGTGTCGCCGCGCGCGCCGCCCGCCGCCACGTCGATGTTATCTCTCTCGCATGCAGCCCGAGCAGCCGCATTGAGTCATCTTGGTTCGCGTCCGCGAGCCGCTCCGCCGCTTGGCCGTCGTCCGCGGCTCGTTCCCACGTCGCAGCTGCCGAACCGCCTCGCCGTCACCGTCCACGACCTTCCGCCACCGCCGCCTTCTCTCTCTCATCGCCTCCCTCTTCCTCTCTTTTTCGCTCTCTCCCTCCTCTTTCTTCTTTTCTTTCTTTCTCTTTTTTTTGTCTATCTCTTTATCCGATTTAAACAAAAATAATTTTTTTTAAATTTTGGAGAAAAAGACAAAATAGCATGATGAGGGATGGGTTGATTTGATGTGTGACGTGATGTGTGATGTGATGTGACACTCAACCCCATACTACCTCATACACCCGCGTTACGCGCACACCGCGATGTGCACACTCTCGTCACTACCCGAGCACAACGCGACCAAGCGAAATTCTCGATTAAGGCGGCACGAGTTATTAAATAATAATAAAGTAATTAAATACTTGCCACACAAAAATAACATATTTCCCGATTAGACGTGCCATAGAATCTTTCACGACGTCCACGTGGGTCGGAGCTTATGATATTAACCCGTAATTTATCAGTTAATCGGGATCAATTAAAACGGGCCGTTACAATGGGTATATGTGTAATTTACTTAACCGTCTATATATAAGGGTTGTATAAATAAATGCTTTAAGTTAGAACACACGTATGAAAGATTAAGGGCCGAAACTCTATTTTCGTTTCAGAAACGAATTAGGGTATTTTCTTACGCTTTGGATCGTTTTGGAGAGAAACAAAAAGGTTTGATATTCTCTCGAAGCTAGCACTTCGAATCTCGGCCGTCGTTCGTGTGTGGACTGCTGGTAGAGAGCGTTCGTCGTTGGCTGCACCTTAGAGATCGATTGACCTTCAGAAAGGTATATTGCAATCGAGGTATGATTAAGTTTTCATGGTTTAAACGTTTTTAATGGAATTAAATTCGGATCTTGTCGGGGTTTTTATCAAAATTATTTTTTGTAATTTCCGTTGCGTATGAACCCCAAAACTCAACACATATTAACGAACACAACCGAGGAGTTCAAATTATCGGAAGTGGGTTGTGTGTATATTGTTGTTTTGGTTTGCACAAACGGCTGAACAGTTCAAGACTTCGTGTTCACTAATTAGCTAGCAAACCCGAAGGTGTTACACTAAGGAAGGTTCAAAGCCACAAGGTACCTATCCTGATGCCGCTCATTTCCACCGTACTCACTTTCGAGTCTGCGTCATCTTTTTAAAAGGAAAATCATAAAAAAACCCATTTATGTGGGCGATGTGTTATATATATATATTATGTGATATTGGTCAATTTTCATTCATGTGAGGGGTTGTTGGATACATATAAACGAAAAGAAGTCAAATATGCATGAAACGGTACATGCATGTGATCAACACAAATATATATATATATATATATATATAACTTATGTTCATATATAATGGGTGCATGTTTGATTTGGATAAATACAATGTTTCTATGAAATGATACATGTATTGTATGGATACGTTGGATATAGATTAGTTGTATACATGCATGGGATACCGTATTGTCTCTTCAAAAGAATTGAATAGGTGTATCACACATTATAAATACTCCCTAACTTTATGGATAAACATACACATTTTTTTTCTTTGGTCATTAAATTTTCTATTTTCTCTCCGGTCAGTGAAATTCCTATTTTCTCTCTGGTCATAAAATTCATTATTTTAATAGTGAGTGAGTACAACATTTTGATCCAATTGTTCATACGATCTAAAGTGCTGTAGTCGTAGGAACGTGATTGTTGTATCCTGAAAGACAAGTGCTACCAACCGCTAGCACAATTTGCGAGGCATTATTGTCTTAAGGAAATAGAATATTAAATTCTAGTCTTAATCTACAATTTTGTCAATTCATCAAGTTTGGAGCATTTTCTGCATCAATTCAGCCATGACAACGCAAAGCGACGCAATGGAGGTCATTGACACCAACAGGCCAAACCTTTATTCTCTAGATTTTGACTTGATGATAAATGGCAAAAAGTAGAGTATGAGGGTCTACCATATGGTTTCTTCTCATATGGGTGTGTGGGTCATACTTGTGACATCTGAGAATTTTGTAAATTTGATTAGGATGTTAAATAAGTATTTTTGGATTTAATTTGCGATTTAAGTATCCGAAGTGGGATCCACGTATTTCTGACTGGATATCATAAGTCAAAATATTATTTTTGTATGATGAATGCTTATTTGGTGTATTACATGGTATTTCGTCGCGAAGTCGGGTTTTGTTGAGGTGTATCCTTAGTTTTTCATACTTGAGGTTATAAGTGTGTGTCTGAAGAGCATAAATGAAAATAAATCATTAGTTTCTCGAAAACTAATTAATCAAGTGTTAATCGTCATATGAAAATTTTGTCTAGGTTTACGTGCAAGTCAGGATTGGTGTAATATATGGTCAGAATAAAGTTGGTGCAAGACCTTACCTCAAGCTTTATGTCAGTTGGCGGTGGTCGAGGTTGAGATTGAGTCTAAATTAGTACAAGTTTGATTTAGTATGGCAAGAAAATTGGTCATAAGGGTTTAGTATGTCGCGGACAAAGTTAAGATTTTTTGGGTTTTCGCGTAACCAACACTAGGGTTATTGACGTTTTATTCGGCAGTCCTGCCGCCTCGGGGTGACGTGTCTCCGTGCACTCATCGTCCAGTGGGCCCAGCTACACGTGTTCGACACCTGCCTGTCCTTCTCATATCTCGAAATTTGTGTCCACATGTATTTTGTTAAATTACTTAGTGGTTTTTTATATTTTTTAACCTATTCTCTTTAAGTAGTTAAACATTTAATAGGTTTACTAATTTGTAGTTTATTATAATCCTAACCATACTAGTGGGTTGTATCCTACAAGTTAACTTAAATCAGTGGAAGCTTTAATTGATACAATTAGGTAAAGTAATTTAGCATGATAAACATTATCTATACGAGCACGTCCTACTGTAGAAAACCCCGAAAAGTACTCTGTATATAAGTGAGACGACCCCAAACTCCGAGGCAAACCAGGTATCGCCACGTTGCCAGACACGTCACCAAGCATGCCACGTCACCGCACACTTATTTTAACTCTCTGCGACCTAAATCCTTGTACGTATCTTAATTGCCTTAACTTAGTATTTATGAATGTTTTTATGAATATTATATTAAATTGACTAAGTTAAGTTGTTCACGATTTGTTAAATCATTATAAATTAAACCTCAAATGGAAGCCTTTAAAATATACAAACACCATAGGAAAGAAAGGTTTGCATTGTATAAATAACCCTATAGTGTGAAAACCCGACATTAGATACCATGTATATCAAGAGCGACAAAAGTATAAAAGGTGAGCATATACATGTATCAGGTATACAAGTCCTTCCCAAAAATTTCATAAAAACAGTAAATAGATACATACAACCACCTATACAAAAAGTGACGGGCTTTCCTAACTTATACGTATTGCCTAAGACGCCATTGCCTCGGCTCGTCGCAGGATCTGCGATTTGTCACAAAAACAATGACAAATCCCAGGTGAGTAAATCCCAGAGAACGTTAGCTAATATTCACGAAATCCAATAAAATGGCTACAATTCATGCAATTTAAATAAATGACAAGAATAAAGAAATTCGCATGAAAATAAGTCATTGAGAAGTCGAATTTGGACACGAGTGTAGCGTGACAGAGAACCCTGGTCGACATCAGGGAATCGTCTTAGTTAAACCGAGAGGAACCCATGACGACCACCTCGTCAAACATTTCACGGTCGAATGAGAGGAACCCATGAACGGGAGGCCCATCCAAACACCTCTCGAGAGGAACCAATGACGTAGACTTAGGTCTTCGTCAAACATCTTTCAACCTACGGGTCTCGCGGAGAATACTCACCGCGTAGCCCTAACATGGCCAATTACTCGAACAGCGAGGGGTAGCTAGCCCCGGGGTGTGAGTCTGTGCCATGCCCGACCCCATCAACAAACACACATACATACGTGGGAGTGGACGAACAGTAAATGAACAACAATAAAAAGTACAATGGAATAATTGAAATGCGAAATAAAGTAAGTGCCATAAAAAGAATTTTAACTAATTTTCTCGTGGGTTTGCTTACCTCAAATAAATTGTAAATCGCCCTCAAAATGCCCCGCACACGCCTCGAGATACGTACCCGACACTCGACTATGGTATCCTAAGTCCCTGGTGTCCAATTATACAATTTTCATCATTTTAGAGTCACATTAAATGAATTTATAATGTGAGATCAAAATTTGTAATTTTTATTCCAAAAAGTTCGATTCTTGGCGTATTTTTCGAATCATACCGGGGATCGATTGTTCAGGCAACGCGCCATCGCGCCGCTGCTCCACGTCGTTCGCTGCGCCGCTGCCCTGCACTGCCGACGCAGCTACTGCCTCGCCATCACCGCTGCAGCGCCGCGCCGCTGCTGGAGCGTCGCCGCGCTGCTGGAGGCGCTGGCGCTGCTCGTTCCAGACGTCCTGCGGTCGATGCTCGTCGTTCGTCGCTGGTGAGCTTCGCCGTCCGCGCCGTTGCTGGAGTTGCTGCTGGAGTCCACCGGCGCCACTGCTGGAGCGCGTCGTGTCTTTTGAGCCGCCTCGCCGCAGCTGGAACCGCCGTCCGCGGCCTCGCTCCTCGCCACGAGCCGCCTCGATCTCCCGTCGCCGCTTTCTCTCCCTCTCTCTTTCTCATCTCTTGCTTCTCTCTTCCTTCTCTCAATGTCCTCTCCCTCTCACTCTTTCTTTTTCTCTCTACATGATTTAAAAGAGAAATTCTTATTTATTTATTTATTTGGAGAGGAGAGGGAGTAATGATGAGTGATGGGTTTGATATGGTGATGTGATGTGTGATGTGACAGCTAAATCTCAAGCTATCCCATACACCGGCGTTACGCGCTACCGCTACGTCGTACACTCTCGTCACTACACACGCACAACGCGACCAATAAAATATCGAATAATGTGACGCGAATTATTTAATGATAGTAAAATAAATGAACACTCACACACAAAATAACAAATTTTACCTCGTTAGGCGTGCCTTAGACTTTTCTGCGACTTCCACGTGGGTCTGAGCTTAGAATCTTAATCTGTAATTTGCCAGTTAATTGAGATTAATTAGAGCGGGCCGTTACAATAAACGACAGTACGAGCGCTGTCATCTCAAGTCCCCCAATAACCAAAATAAAAACTAAAATATCAAAATAATATAAACACCTACGAGAGTGTCCAAGACCATCATCAAAGAGAGATAGTCACACAAGATTTTCTTTTGCTGCTACTGGTAGAAAGGTCTACACTCAGTCACCCAATAAATACAGTGACGAGTCCAGTGAGTAAATTCCCAAGAAAAGTCCACACAATATTCGACAAGAAATCAAATAGAAGTATAAATCATGCATGTATGTTATCTGGCAACATAAATACATACTTACATGAATATAGGGCAATACAAAAGATTCATGCAGCATACCATGACAGTTAACATACCGCAACAGATAATAATCAAACAAGCAGTGATTAACATTAGTACATACCAATCAAACATGCTAAAAAATAAGGCTTAATAGTAGTTAATGATATAAACGAGAATGTAAATACACCACATTTAAGTTAATATACACGTAAATATCCTTGATGAAAACCCAAGGATGTGTCACATGTAGCAGACTATACTATACTTCGGAGCTCAGGATCTTTCCAGGGGCTTCTCCTACCGCCTCCACTGTCTCATCTTTAATCCTCGCGGCGCTGGCCAAATCCGCTGAGACACCAATACATATGTATTAGTGCAGCTTGGGTCACAATTCACCGAGGGCATGATCACACGTGCTATGGTATAGTGTACCCATGTCTGTCCACACATCCCGATGTAAAAAACCTCGAAAAATGGATTAATTAGTTAGACAAACCGTTAAAGGAAAACTGTTCGGCACCCTTCACACGCATAAGAAAACGAACTGAATTATGTGAAACATTCTCGAGGGTTTTACGCACCTCAATCCGCTCTCCGACTTCCTAGGACTCCCGAATCCAACCCGGCTAGCTCCAGATACCCGATATCCCTGAGTTCGGTGTCTTCTCAATTCAAATATAATGAGTTTTAAGATTTATTTAACGCCTATTAACTCTTAAAACCAATATTTATTTCAAAGCCTAAAAATTATTTAATAGTCTTTTATTAGGTTAATTCCTTCAAAATAAGTTAAAAATAGTAAATCAAAGAATTGGTATGTCAAAAGTGTGTTTCAACTAGCCACGTTACGAAAACACATTTTTTTTTTCGAATTTTTGGTGTTGAGTTAGCACGCTAATTTTCCTCATTAGTGCGTTAATTGCTCTCTGTGACAGAATCTTCAACTCAAAAATTATGTCCCAAAGTCCCCATATAGCTAACTAAACCCCATTCAACACCCTCTCCATATCAAATTGACCCCAAAACATCATTTACATCATCCTCATAACATCAATTAGATCAAATTAATTAATTTCATAATATCCACTAATTTTCCCAAATTGTTCAAAAAGCTTAATTCTTCAAAAGCAGTTGTAAATCTTACATTTATATGCTCATAAAATATGTAATTCAGCAAGCTAACATTAAAACCAGGGATTTAACCTCTAACTTGCATTTCATCAAATTTTCACAAAACTGAGTTCAAATGAAAGTGTAGGTGATGAAAAAGAAGATTACCTAAGTTTTATGCACCAATTTGACCTCCAAATTCCTGAAATCCAGCTCCAAATCTCTCATTTGTCTTTGATTTCCCAGCAATATAGTTGATTAAATTTGCATGTGTTGATCAATCATCTTATATATATATATATATATATATATATATCAAAATGAGATGTATTTTTAACCCTTGATCCTCATGTATTTACGTATCCCGAGGTTTATCTAGTGATCCATCTTTTGCCATGTATCCCATTAACCCCCACTAACTCAACCTCAAGTGACATCATTTTGTTACTCACATGGTTCCTAGATGTGTTTAGGTTTATCTCAAGGACAATCCTATAGTTTACAATTAATTACTCAAACTATAGGCATTGATTTATTCATTTAATTCACCTTATCTTAGGCCCACATAATATCTATGGTTATTGGTTTTATTCACCAAAAATTATCAACTTGCGGTCTCAGTAACCCTCGACTACCCGACACTCAGGGCCCCACTTCCCGACACAAAATTCAAGATACATCATAACCTATCATTTTAATTGAACTAACTTAGCCTATGGCCACATTACTTATTTTAATTCATCAACTAATCATCTTAATGTGAATTAGTGGAGTTTCCTAGTGTACTCGTAGTTCGCCTACTCGACACCTACGTCGACATGCCTTTCGATGCGAACACCCGTCACACAATCTCGCCCGATATCAACATACACACATGCAGTGCTATATAATAATAATAAATTTAAACACCACATATATATAACCACCATCTATATATAACATATTTCATCGATTCTCGTGTCTGAGTCAACCGAGTGGTCCACGTAATGCCCGAATTTTGACCGTTAATTCTCGATATTAATGCTCATCCTAGTTTAATTAATTTGGGCCGTTACATTTTATGGAGTTGGAATATTTTGTCGAGAGTTTGGTTCAATTTGGGAAAAAACTTGATTGAAAATGAGCACTGTAAGCCAAAATACGTAAAAATAGGGATTTGAAGAATTAGTAAATAAAAAGAAATTAAGGTGCTGACAAGCAGCTGTTGGTTTATATATAAATATGCAATCAAAATGTACATTTTGATTTAACAGAGAGAATGAAATTTGTTCTCTAAACCCCTCAATTTGGTTTTCGTTTCGTGAGCTTCCAATGTTTGATTTTCGTCCAATTTCTTTTTGCAAAACCGTAGACCATCGTGAGATGGTCAATTCGAGCTAAGTTTCTGCGGCGAAAATGAGGTATTCGACCCGCAATATGGTAAATACTCAATGCTGGGAATTTTCCTCGATTCAATTTGAATTCTCGCGATTTCTCGATTTCTTTTGCACGATTTTAATAGAAATTAGTATGAATTGTTGAGAATTGATGTATTGGGTTGATGTGCACTAATTTGGAATAAATCTCACTGACGTGAATTAGGGTTTTGAAGAATTGAACTAATGTGATTCATTTGATAACTATTTTGGAGATGTTTTAAGAGTTGATGTTGGTTTAAATTAGGTTTTTGGATGAATGGATTATTGGTTTTGATCCAGTTTGACTCCACAAGCTGTAAGAATATTTTGATGTTGGAATTGAGTATGTTCGTGGTGTTTGTTGTCTAGTTTTAAAGATTCGATTGCAAAAAATGTTGATTTGAAGAAGTTTCTCAGTTCAAAATAAAATAAAGTTTGCTTAAGTGACAGGTCTCTGTCGATGATATGATTTGAGTGTTCTTAGAGTCTATGGAAAGTATGACATGAGTACTACAAGTTCCTCTTAGGTCATCATACTAAATATTGAGGTTTTCAAGGTTAAAAAGTTTCCTCAAGTTGGCTAGTTAAAAGGCAGTTGAAACAGTTATATAAATTAATATTTTTGGGAACTGTTCTCAAGCTTACTTTGGCAACGATTTTCTTCGGGTTTCGTGATTTGGTTTCACGTGAAACTTGACCCATAATATAATTGGGTATGCAAGGAAGCTATTAGAACTATTTTCAAGGTGATCCAACGCTTTGAGGACCCTAAAAATTATGCTCAAAATTGGTTTGGTTGTAAGTAAACCTTACAATGATCTTTACTATCGATTGGATATTTACGCACCTGTAATTGTATCATAGTCTGCATTGCATTTTATCATTCTTGGTCATGCATACATATAGTGAGTGAGGGGGATAAGCTTATTTCAGAGTCTGGTTTGATTAAACAAGGTTTCAGTCCTGCCTCTACGCCGTCTAGTAAGATTAGCGGAATCTAACGTCGACAAGTTATCTCAATCTGCATTTCATGATCTTTTAATATTGTATCTGTACTATTTTTGGAAGTCAACGTCTGATTATAGTTAGAAGACAACGACAGAGTGGCTTGCATGCTATGTTGACGCTTATAATTTATTGGTTATTTGGAAATGCAATAATATGTCTCCATGTATCAGACTAACAATTGCATGAGTACAGATCAATGTAGGAATTTACTTGTCTGACATCTTCGAGTTGTTTTTGATGGTGTAAGGTTTTATATGAAAACAATGGACAAATGGACAAGACTCGAAGATCTTTGGGAATTGTTTTCAAAAGTTAAAGTAAACTCTTGTTGTAAATTGTTATATATATTATTTTTGGGATTCTTGGGGTGAGTGTAGGACGTGAAATGTTGTTAAATGGTTATGAGAGTCTTCTAAGTTAGTTTAAGTAAAATTGAGAGATTTACATTTTAATTTTGGTCTGCTATGGGATTATAAAGTTGTAATTAAGCTTGCAGAGATTTCAAGTTTTGTTATAAATTTGAATTCAATATATATTGTGAACTGTGGGGAGTTGTGAGTCCTTTTGGGCCTCTCCCCAATTTTGCTGTCTATTAGGTGAGTTTTTCGACATGCTATATTTATGGGAGGTGCTGCTGAAATTTTTACAAAATATGAAGAATAATCTGAATGATTTTTGAATTTGCTCCAATTGAACAAATCATGAATCAATAAGGATATAAATTTAGTTTTTTTTAGCCTTATTAAGGATTAAAATGAAAAGTATTTTGAGGTCAAAGTTGAAATAATAGATTGGGTTGACTAGATTATCAATGGATTAAGGTAATCTAGACTATTCAGTCGTGACTAGGGCTGACAAAAATACGGGACCGGACAGAAACGAGACTGGACACCCATTTCTATAATGATTAAATTTGGTGTCCGGACCCGGTCCCGTTTTTAAAACGGGCACTTTTTTTTTGTAAAGTACCGTATGTTTGTAAAACATACGGCTCCCATTTTGTCCGTTTTGTCCCATTTCTAGAGCCGTGGAGGACTGGCGAGGGGTGACGGCGTCCCCGGCGAGCGTCGCCGATGCCCGACTGGCCGTGCGCGAGACGACGAGAACTGGACTGCTGGAGGGAGAGGCCGCACAGGCGGTGCCGCGGTGGCGACTGGCGAGCGAGAGACGGCGAGAGTGGCGACCGGCGAGCGCGAGACGACGAGATCTAGAGGGAGAGGCAGATCCAGATGGTGGCGACTGGCGAGTGCGAGGCGGCGAGATGGTGGCGACTGGCGATTTGTTATGGAGGGAGAGGCATATGGTGGAGACGGCGAGATGGTGGCGACTGGAGGGAGAGGCAGATGGTGAGACCATGAGTGAGATGGTGGCAACCGGAGGGAGAGGCAGATGGTGGAGACGGCGAGATGGAGGGAGAGGCAAATGGACTATGAGTGAGATGGTGGCGACCGGAGGGAGAGGGAAATGGTGGAGACGACGAGATGGAGGGAGAGGCAGATGGTGAGACCGTGGGAGAGATGGTGGCGACTGGAGGGAGAGGCAGATGGTGAGAGTTGAGACCGTGAGATGTGAGTGTGATTGTGAGTGTAAGACCTAGGTTAGGAGTGTGAAATTACTTATATGCCCTTCAAATTAATCACTAAACGAGTACCCATTTTTTTTAAAATTTTTGTCCAAACCCGGTCCCGTATTTTTAAATGGACTTAAAACATTGTCCAGTCCCGTATGTTTTTCACAAAAATATTGCCCGATCCCGTTTAAAACGGTTCGGACAAAACCGGATAAACGAGACCACATTTTGCCAGCCCTAGTCATGACGAGGGGGCTGACAATACCACTATTTCATGTCCATTAAAATCATGCACAGAGTCTCCAGCGGCAATGATAATCGCCGGTGCGGGCGATGCTACCTCCAGTTTTAACCTCACAAAAAATCTTGAAAAATTTGGCCCGTGGATTTTGTCAGCAGGAAGTCTCACAGACCCGTTCTATCAACATGGGACTGGCAAATCTAATAAGGGAAGCTCTATGGATTCGCCGGTGACTTGAGATTCACCATTTTATCAGAGGAAACTTACGATTTGGAGGGATTTTAGGGTGTGGGCCCTCAGGACCCTCTAGCCCCCAAGAAAAGCTTAGTTACAATCTTTAATAATCAAAGGAAAGAGTTTCCTAAAAGGCCCCAAAAGCATCCAAGGAATAATACAAAAGATAAACGGAAGATGGATCTCAAGACACATCATCAACAACAGAGACACGGCCTAGGGGGTTAGACTATCCTTCCACCCCAAGACTTCTAAGACTTTAGTACGGCCCAACGTGCCACTTACTGATATAACCAACTCAACGGTCCCAGAATCAGTTGACAAGAACCACAAGCAGAATTGGCATCTGGTGAGCATATCCCAACACATAACGACTCATCGACTTCAGATGGACTCCCGAATGGTTAACCATTAACGGATCCGACTCATTCAAATCGACCACTATAGACTAGCATGAAGCGAGTTCGTCTTACAGGTCCAGAACACGAATTAAGCTCTATTTCTCCGGTGTTTTTCACAAAGTTGTTAGAGTTGTAATCTAAATTAGATTAGTATTCTAGTTTTATTAGATTTCGAGTTAGAGTATGAGTCTATTTATAGTCTCTTAGTTGGATTATGAGTATGCTTATGTGAGTCTATAAATTAGAGTTAACCCCGCATCGTAATTAACGAGTTTATTAGAGAGATTAATAAAGTGTGTCATTGCAGTGTCTCTAAACCTAACATGATATCAGAGAAAAAGTGAGATCTTGAGATCTATGAGAGTGAGATCGAGATTTTAGATCTACGGTGTGAGACTTTGTTCAAGATCGAACAAAGAATTTGAGCTTCGCATCTATTGAGAAAAACGTGCACGTTTCTTATTTTGGAGAAGAAAAGAAGATTTAAACAATTTGTTCAAAGTGTGTGCATCAGAGAGTCAAAATCAAAATTGAGATTTTTGATTTTCTTATTTGGTGTGAATTATGGCGACATCGGGAACGTTCAAGTTCAACCGACTCTTCCGACATTCGATGGGAAGAAGTTTGATAGATGGAGCACTCAGATGAGAGTCTTGTTCAGTTTTCAAGACTTGCTTGCAGTAGTTGAAGATGGGTTCGAAAACTCAGGGGCCACCGCTACCTCGACACAAAAGGAGCTTCGCAAGAAATATCAGAAGATACTTTATTTTATTTTGCAAACGTTTGATGATGTGGCATTTGAGAAAGTGCAACTAGCGAAGACATCAAAGGAAGCGTGTGACACTTTAGAGACGTCCTAAAAAGGTGTACAGAAAGCCAAAAATGTTCGGTTGCAAACTTTGAGGCGACAATTCGAGTCGATTGAGATGGATGACTCAGAAGTTATAGAGAAGTACACCAATCGTGTTCAGACAATCGTCAATCAGTTAAAGATGAATGTCAGAGAAGTCACCGATCTCGATGTGAACTAGAAGATTTTGCGCACCTTGACCGCGAAGTTTGATCACGTAGTAGCTGTTATTATGGAGTCCGGGACAGATTATGAAACCAAGTCAGTTGAAGAAATCATTGGTTCATTACGAGCACATGAGCAACGAATCAATGAAAAAAGTGAAAAAATCAAGCCTACTAAGTAGACATTGAAGACTGCAGTTGTCTCGAAGCAAAAGAAGAATTATAGATTCAAAGGTCGTGATAACGTCAACAATAATGGCAAAGGTCAGAACAATAATCAGCAGTGTGGGATAGAAATAAAGGTTCGTAGACGAGACGAATGTCGCGATCAACAGAGAAATCGGATTCAATGTTACAACTGTCGCAAATTTGGGCATATAGCTAGACAATGCAGGATAAAGCAATCATCAGAGTTAGAGTCGGAGTCTGATGAGCAGACAAAACAAGATGAGGAGTGTCATCAGACACTAATGATGGTTTCATCAGTCCAGGAGAATGCTCAGAGTAACATGTGGTATCTTGACGGTGCATGCTCTAATCACATGTGTGGCAATAGAGATTTTTTGATGAGTTGGATGAGTCAATGTTGACTGAGGTCAAGTTTGCAGATGATAAGAAACTTCCAGTTAAGGGAAAAGGAAGAATTCTGATCCAGTCGGAAAATGGTGATCATCAGTTTATTTCAGATGCGTTATATGTACCAATATTGACATGCAATTTGCTAAGTTTGAGGCAGTTGCTAGAGAAGGGGTACAAAGTGAATTTTAAAGATAGTCATCTCACTGTGTTTGACTCTAAAGGTATGATCATTCTTACGTCTCCTTTGAAAAATAGGTTGTTTCAGATTGAGATTAAGACTAGATCTTATCCGTGTTTTAAATCCATTATTTCTTATGAGTCATGGTTATGACATCTAAGATATGGTCATCTAAACTTCAAAAGTCTGAAGTTGCTGACTCATAAGAATTTAGTGAAAGGATTGTCTGTGATTCAACATCCAAAGCAATTTTGTGAGAGGTGTATTTTGGGGGAGCAACATAGACGAACTTTTGCTTCCAACACTCCAAGGCATGCCAAATCTCTACTGCAGTTGGTTCACTCAGATGTTTATGGTCCTCTGCAGACTGCTTCACTGGGAGGAAGCAAATATTTTATGACTTTTATTGATGACTTGAGCATGATGATTTGGGTATATACTTTAAAGAATAAATCTGATGCCTTTAGTTGCTTTCAGAAGTTCAAGGCAACTGTGGAGAAACAGAGTGGACGCTACATCAAGACTTTGAGGACAGGTGGTGGTGGTGAGTACACGTCCTCGACATTTTCAAAGTTTTGTGATTGTCATGGGATTAAACATGAGATCATGCCACCACAGACAACGAAACATAATGGTGTTGTAGGGAGGAAGAATAGTATAATTATAGACATGACTTATAATATGTTGAAAGCCAAAGGTCTACCTGATTCTTTTTGGGCTGAAGCAGTTGCATGTTCAATTTATTTATTGAATATGTCTCCTACTAAAGATGTGTCCCATATAACCCTAAAAGAGGCTTGGAGTGGTTACAAGTCAAATGTCAAACACTTGAAGGTGTTTGGATCCACTACATATGTACATGTTCTTGATGCTAACAAGAAGAAATTAGATGACAAAGGCATGAAGGTCATATTTATTGGCTATATTCCAAGAAGGATTGGAACGTACAAATTGTACAATCCAGTTACCAATGCAGTCATTGTTAGCAGAGATGTCAAGTTTGATAAGAAGAGTAAGTGGATTTGGGACATAAAAAGAAAGAGTATTGCTCAACCATCAACAATTAGATGTGAGGATGAAGCTTCCACTTCAGTTGGTATTGACGCTAGACCCCAGCCTACTAGTTGCAGAGCACAAAGAAATGTGAGAGAACCAGCTCGACTTCAGGATTGTAAGATCACCCATGATAACGCCGTTGATGATGAAGGTAATCGAGTGCATTGTGCACTGTTCAACATTGAGGAAGCTGTGCAAGATAGATGGCGGGTGAACGATAAAAGATGTCGTCGATGGAGTTCAAGGTCTGCGTTTCGAGAGAAGATCAAGTAGAAGATCATGACAATCTGAATTATGGGGGGATGATTTTTTTAATTCAGATAGGTAATTTAGATTATGTAGGGATGTTAGAGTTGTAATCTAAATTAAATTAGTATTTGAGTTTGATTAGGATTTCGAGTTAGAGTATGAGTTTATTTAGGGTCTCTTAGTTGGATTATGAGTATGCTTATGTGAGTCTATAAATTAGAGTTAACCCCCGCATTGTAATTAACGAGTTTATTAGAGAAATTAATAAATGTGTCATTGTGGTGTCTCTAAACCTAACAAGTAAGGCACATTTACTTTGTAATTCACAAAATTGGGTGTTGTACTTTGAAATGATGGAACTAGGCAATAACGCCTTTACAATAGGCGTTATTAGTTAAGATGGGTGTGAGGTGGCGGTGAGGTGGCGGGGCAAATGTATACAAAACTAAAATTTCTACTGACAGCTCCTTTTGAAAAGGAGCTATCTATACAAATTATGTCCCCCTATGACCACCACGTGCATATGAAGATGGATGACCCGCGACACTCGCGTATCTCGAGGTAGACAACCAATGTAAACAACGCGCACGCATATCGACGTGGACAACCCATGCAAACGTGACCCATGTATTTCGAGGTGGAGATTTCATGCAAATGATAGGCATGTCTGTCGAGGTGGGCGACCCATGCAATCTCGTGTAAACGTCACGCACGTGTCTCGAGGTGATGAAGGCAATGTAAATGTCACGCACTTATTGCGAGGCGGACAACCCGTACACCGGTTCAACCCATTGGCGCTATTCGGGAGGCTCATGTTCACGTGTCATACGTGGATTGTGTTTCACGGATAGCTCTCACGTCGGCGGAAAAAATCTACCCAACTAATAGCGCATGTTGTAAATGCGACATAACATAGTTTTAGAAAAAGAAAAAAAAAGATGTATTGAAAAAATATCAAAAATTTGAACTTGACACTTCCAAGCTACGGAAAGTAAATTTGCACACAAGTAGTTGCAGTACACCCAAATAGTTATTACTAAAATGTAAAATAAAACAACTAACCATATATTATAGTTCTATATAGGCCCTGGGGCAATCAATTCAAAATTATAGATTGCAAAGGCCAAGACTCTATATGATCCTGAACAAAAGAAATTACTTTTAACCTCAAAAAGCTGCAGTAAATTAATGTGTATAAACAAATTACCAAAACACCTAACTTGGTAAAGCTCTGCCCTAGCCATACTCAAATTGAAGTCCATCTCTTTATATTCTTTCATATGATTCGACTTGAGATTTTTCTTTAATTAATTGATTATAATATCAATAAGATTGATTAAATTTATTGATTAAGCACCGAACTTTAAGTCAATCACTTCGAGAACTTCGATACCGTACCCTAGACTATTAAAATTAGTACTTAAAACTCACAAAAAATAAATAAGTAAATCACTAACTAACTTGGAGGTAAATGAACCAACCCAGGGTTTCATGCATTGGTTAGGACCTAGGTAGATACTAGTTGTTTAATTAATTGAAGTTCCTTAAGGTTATAAGTTCAAATCTTCTAGATTTTCGAGATATATATATATATATATATATATATCTTTCACTGTGATGAGTTTCTGTTATGAAATATTATAGAGTAATCACAGATACCACATTATAATAATATAGAAAATATGAGAAATAAGTTTTATCCATAAGAAAGTTGTATACAATCAACTTCGTTCACCCAAAATATAAGATGAAACAAATGACCATGACATCAAGAAAACTTATCACGCATGTCTATTATGACGGTTACGTTGACGTTGTTGCTCAGTGATGCAAACCTAACGTACTCTATGTCTAGTTGGACGATGTGTTTGTACATCCGGTTGAGGTTGTTGAGGTTGCTAGTCTTACATTGAATGACGTCGAGTAGATTGATGCTCTTCCTGTGGTGCTTCACTCGACTCACCTCTGCTACTGATGCTCCCAAAAATAGGAGGTAGAACCATCCCAAAATACTGGCTTCCTGTATGCGGTTGGGGGAAAAGAACATGAGGTTGCGGCATGGTCAACAAGTTCATGAATGAGCCATCTCCGTTATATGGCATATTGTAATTATAACATGGTGAAGTGTATGGACTCGGCATGTATTAAGGCAGTGACGAATACATTTGATGTCTAGGCATCCCATGGTCCACATATGAAGACGACGGCCCGGGTGCGTAAGGATCAAATCGGTAAAGAGGAAGATTCATGCTCGGCGGCCCGGGTATAAACATTTGAGGTTCTAGTTGTATTGTGGACGATGCAGGAATGTACCCATGAGAAGAATGAGTTGGTGGGGATGATTGTTGGTTACTCTCGCCAACGATATTTGATCTACTCGCTCTCGGACGAGATGAACATGCTAGAGGATAACGTCTGCTACTCTCTGCAGCAATCTCAATCTAAGTAGATGGACATGGTGGACGAGGACGTCTGGTGCGTTCCCGCACAGTCTCTGGTCGTGTTCGTCTTCTTCTCACCTCTCTCACTAC
Organism: Stephania yunnanensis; assembly: GCA_039657365.1. NCBI lineage: Eukaryota > Viridiplantae > Streptophyta > Magnoliopsida > Ranunculales > Menispermaceae > Stephania > Stephania yunnanensis. The sequence continues at coordinate 11,169,306 of CM077589.1, read as the reverse complement.
AAAAAATACCAAATCAGAAACGGAAGTTTTCGTATCTGATTTGCATAAATTCCGTCTCTAATTCAATTCTGCAACGGAACAGAGATGGAATCTATTATGTCTCTAAAATCGTCGTCGCTGATTCAATCGGCAACGAAAATGCGTTTCCGTTCTTGATTAGAGACGGATTAGAGACGAAATTTAGAAACGAACAGAAATGGAAGAGAAATGGAAATTCTTCTAAAGGGTACAATTGTAATTGCATTCTGTCTCTGATCCATTGCTAATCGAGAGATTTTAATGACAAAATTCCGTCTCTGATCCATCTCTGATTAGCAACGGATCAGAAACGAAATTATTGTATTCTGTCTCTGATCCGTCTCTTATTAGCAATAGATCAGAGATGAAATTATTGGATTTCATCTCTGATTCGTTGATGCCGTCTCTGATTCGTCTCTGATTAGCAACGGATCAGAGACGGAATTATTATATTATGTCTCTGATCCGTCTCTGATTAGCAATGGATCGAGGCGGAATACAATAATTTCGTCTCTGATCCGTTGCTGATTCATGCATCTATTCCTCGAAAATTAGAGACAGAATAGCAACGGAATCTTTGAATTCCGTTGTTAATCCGTCTCAATTCCGTTTTTTTAGTTTTCAAACCTAAGCTTAATCCAATTGGTTCTCTATAACCTCTAAACCTGAAAATATAACCATAGAACCTACTCCATCGCCTGCACCCCCTCCAACAACTCATTGGGGGTGCTAACATCCCTCTAAAAAGTAGAATTTGACATACATACACAAATCAACAATATATATCAACAACAAAGATTCAAATAAGAAAAAACGTAAAATTCGATATTAAAAAATTTATATATTCACGAAACGTAGTCAAGTATAATAAATGTTTAAGATACATAAGTATCCATAAAAAAACTACAATTTCATTTGTTCTACAACAACCATAAAAATACCTAAGTATCATAAAGTTGCCCATCCCTCGTTGTGCTAGCATCTGGGATGTGCTAGCATCAGGATCTACGTATCTTCTCTTCTTTCTCCATAACGACCTGAGATTGTAGACACATCCTTTGGGACAGTCACCCGCCACCTTGTAGTACACCGCCTCATCATCCACCGGCTGGTCCGGTGTAGTCTGGGTCAGCTCCTGACGTCTCCTTTGGAGCTTAGCCTGCATGGATCAACAATATTTTGTTAACAATATAATAGTAGCATTAACTTGAGAAGGCAACAAAATGAAGATATAAGTAAAAAAATAAAGTTTAGAAGGCAAATCTTACATTTATCAATTAAGTTGAATAATTATGCAACCTCCATATGAATCTGTACTTAAGAAATAGTGCAAATCTTACATTTATCAATTAAGTTGAGAAGGCAGCAAAATTTAAATAAAATAAACTTCTAAATGAAAAAAAAAGAAAGGAGAAATTCCTTCACAACCAAACAACATATCATATAAAATACAAAATTGTAAAGCATGAAAATGGAGCACACCATCAATTGCACTAAATCGAGCACATGCACAACGGAAGAGTTTCATCAATGTAGTCGACCCCAATTAACTTGGGACTGAGGCTATGTTGTTGTTGTAAAGCATGAAAGTTAAGTAATTATTTCGAAAGGATAAAAGATATTATATAATCCAAAGATTTTAGATGAGGTGAAATTAATTCAATAAAAAAGAAAATGAAGAGATACGTAAAAAAAAATAAAGTTGATGATTACCTTTAGATAGAATATGAAACAAATGAAAGAAAACGCTTAAGCATGGAGTTTAGGAGCAATCGCAGCGTAAGACACAATTGCTTTAGCTCTACATAAAAAAGCTTAATGTCCTTACCTTTATACTAAAAAATAAAAAAATAAAATAAATAAATAAATAAATAAAAACCCTCAAATAAATCTCTGGAAACTTTAAATTTTAAAATAAGAAACTAATCATAATTTTTTACAAAACCACCTCTAAAACTAAAAAGAAAATGTCACCTTTAACATTTCAAAGCAACATGAACTTCACATGCACTTCTATTCACAAACGTTTCCAACAAAACAAAAACAACGAACGAGATCAATATTAATATTAAATGAAACATCGTGTCCACAAAGAAGAACCAGAGCTTTGCAATAATCAGTAAATGTATCCATCGTTTAAGAATGAATTGAAAAGCTACGAAAAGCAACAAAACCAAAATGCAATATTCTTTAAAAGAAACGGAAGGTTTAATCAATACATAACTGCAAAGGCATGAAAAGTTAGCTTTTGTACTTATGAAAATACAAAGAAAAAGAATAAAGATAAAGAAAACAAAGACAAAAATAGAGAACTTTTTGTTTTTGTTAATGCATTAGTAACCTAAAAATGTAACTGGAGTAGACTGTCTCATGAGTTTCTCTATTTATTGAAATACAAACACATCACAACACAAGAAGGGTTCACCTAGTTAAAGAATCAAAGCAAATGAAATTATTTAGAACATTATGCCTTGATACACTTGGAAAGGGGAAAAAGTATTAGTGTATGAAATAATACGTGAGGAAGGGAGGAAATGTGAAACGCAAGGCGGTGCAAGCATAAGGCTTGAAAATAATTAAAAAGAGGCTGCAGAAAAATATTGGAGACCTTATTGTTTGAATTTTGGTATATTATATGTTTCATGTATAATATTAGGATCTAATACAAATTTTGTATACAATTATCAGAAACAGAACATATTGTAAAATTATCAAATTTGAAGTTAAAACATTTCCAGTTAAATACTAGTCATACCTGTTTAGTGAATTTTAGAAGCGCACAGTTTAATATATGTAAAGTTATATAGGAGATGTACCTATGGTAATTTAGAATTTTTAGTATTTAAGCTTAAATAACAATTTATGAGCTAGTGCAGATATCCTTTGAGGTTTTAAGCTCAATAACCTAGTATAGAAAGTAAACCTCGATATCAACTCATACATTGCACATCTCAAACTCTGTTGTATACAAACTATATGTGATCATGTTCAAGCCTACATATGTTAATCTTTCTATAAACACAGAGCAATGGTAAGAACTTTGTGCATTGGATATGTCATTCCATATGTTACCACTTGACCTAAAACCTAGCTTATAGCTGGGTGTCGTGCAAACAATGTTGTCAAGCTAATGAAACTAAATAATGATCTATGATTTTAATTTATATAATCTATAAAGAACAAATATAATGCACATACATTTTTCGAGATGTCGGTGTGAGAGGAGAATTGTTAACAAACCTTTAAATTTTGACAAATAGACTGTGTGAGCGCCGATGTCACGACCCAAATCTCTAACCCTGGTTTATATCTCTTAATCAGGATCACCGACCTTGGATGTGGGACCCGCACCGTAATACGTGCACCGACCGAGGCACATGGCCGAGGTAGATTGTATTTTTGTATTGATGTGTGCCTAGTGTTATGTACTGTGTAGACTTACTAAGTCATTTGGTACGGTTTTAGACGTAGAGACGAGAGCGGGGACACGTCTCGTTATGCGTGCCGACGCGGGTGTCGGGTAGTTGACAAAAATTGAATATTATGTCGAGGAAAACAAATATATGTTTGTAACTATCGACACGACGTTATGCGGACATTCCGTTTCAGACGCAAAAACGGGCATCGAAACACCCGAAAACGCGGCGAGTGTCGTAGTGGTGTCACCAATTGGTGTCACCACAACAACACCCCAACACATGGCCATACAAAAAGTCGAACAGTTGCACACACATGTCTAACCAAACTCACCAGCTGTCCACCCTCCTCCACCACGTACACACACGCACTCACCACCTCCATCTCCACCTACACCCACTACATACCCACACAAACGATCGACCAAAACAGAGAAAAATCGAAGGAGAGGAAGGAAAGAAGGAGAGGAGGAAGAAGAGAGCCAGAGACACAATTGAGGTGAGTTTTTGGCGTTGTTGTTGTTTGTTGTTCGGGACCAAGCATGGAGGGGGTTCGGCCTCCATGGCCGAACCCCATGCTCACGGTGGTGATGGCAAGGGCCTCCCCCGCCATCGCCCACGGGGTTGGGGTGGAGAACCACCCCAACCCTCACCCGGAGAAGAAACAAAAGAAAAAAAAAAAAAAGTTTCTTCTTCCTCCCGATCGAACCGCCGATCGTCGGGAGGAACCCATTTCTTGGGCCGTGCCCAGAACAAAGCCGAGCTCGGCCCATGGGCGAGCCTGGACTGTTCGGCCCAGCCGGTCGGAGTCCGACCCGTCCGGGTCGACCCGACCCTCCCTTATCGGGCCGGGCCCACCGACCCAAACAAGATAAATAAAAAGAAAAAAAAAAAAAGAAGAGAAAAAGGAGAGAAAAATGAAAGAAAATTAGGAGAAATTATGAAAAAATTGGGAAAATTATATTCCAATAAAATAAAGTTGATTGAACCAATTTGAATACAAAATAAACCCACTATACTTGAACTAATGAGACACCAAACTCAGGAACCTAGGAAAAGGGCACGGGAGAGCGAAGGCAGGTAAAGCTAGGACGTTACTTTGTTGTAGTGAGTATACCCATTGACAATTTTACTTGGCATTTCATTCATATAAACTGTTGTCCTTGCATAGTCCTTTTGACTATTTACCTTTGTACTCTTATATCATGTGTTTCTTTGTGTCTATGCTCACTTGATGAGTCTAGTTGCATGATATCCATTTATTTGATTTAATTCATTGATTCCATTCCATGCTATGTCTATTCTTGTTGTTTCAAATGTGAATTGAATGATGAATAGCATGCTATTAGGCTAGTGAATATCTTATAAATGTTTAAGAGGACTTGTAATCTTTATTTGTTTAGGTGTGTAGATGTGCCTATGCCTTGACAATCCATGCTTGGTATTTCTTGAAAATGTAAAAAGGTAGTTGTTGCATTTAGGTCCCGTACTTGATCGAGGTGTGCACGAATCACGGGGTTAGAGTCCCTGGGGATGTCGGCACACGTTACCTGACATTGTATGACACTCGGGGTTAGAGTCCCTGAGGTGGTCTACACACCGGGGTTAGAGTCCCTGGTAACACTTGGGTTAGAGTCCCTTGTGCTATATGATTATTGGGTCGGGGTGACACGTTTCACTGCCGACAGGACCTAAATCACTACTACTTAGCCTAATGTTAGTATCACTTGTTTAACTATGGTATTTACTCGCATATGGTTTATTTTTTAGTTTTCCAATTTATATGCTTTTAAATACCATTTGAATATTCGGAAATGCAAATTAAACTTGTCATTGGGGATTACTGTTTTTATTCTTGTACTCACCGTCCTTTTTATGACGGTGGGTGCAGAGCCGTTTACCAGCAGGCCAGGCAAGGAGAAGATCGGTGATTATCCCTGAGCCCGCGGCGCGTCACTACATCGATTGTAGGTCTTCTTTTGATATTTTGATTGTATAGTTTATATATGTCTTTCAGATACTTTTTGGGGTTGTATATTGGGTTGAGCGTTAGTTCCCCGACTTGACTTAGACCATTTTATCGTTTCAATGAATTTTGAAGACTATATATATGTGATGGCATTTCCTGGCTTTCCACACTTAGGATATCATAAATGGCTTCCGCATAATCAATAAGACTTCCGCTAATAAATTCATTTAATAAAAGGTTTAAGTTGAAAGGCTGACTAATACGTAGTTAAGTCCTGTGATGAGATGATTAGGGCTTAATTACGGGATTAGGTCGGGCGGTGCCCTAGATTAGGAGAGGGCCCGTCACAGCCGAATTGAGAATTGTATTCATAAATGAAAAGTAATTTAGAAGAAAAGCCATTATACAGGAGAGAAGTATTACAGCCTGCAAAAATAAGGTGATGCAAGAATTTTGTTAGAACAACAGACCTTCGTAAAGTACTATTTATTGAAACAAGACATTTAAAAAATAAAAATAAAAATAAAACAAGACAATTTCAATTAGAGAAATAATGCAGAGTTCAGACTCCCCATGTGGGAGTTAGGGTGGTGTAAGTTGGTTTCTTATTAAAAACATTAGAGAAATAATGCAATTATGCAAACCAAGGATCCCATGGAATAGTAATATAACCGACAATTTTGTCCATTGTAGGCTTGTAGCACACTGATGATGTGATCAAGTACTTCTGTTCTTTCTCTTATTACTTTGCCGCAGCAATAGCAACTTGGCTGCAGAGGAATTGCATTTAAAATCCTTCCACTACCAATATTTTTTTTTAGAAGAGTTCCACTACCAATATTGGATATATGAATTGAGAGCACACGCCCATATGTATATTTTAACATCAGATGAGCACAAAGAATCAAAACTAGAATGACGAATGAGTTCAGGGAATTTGCAGAAGATAACAAATTCGTACAAGGCAATATAAATATTCGTGAAGAGATGAAAACCCAGTAGGAGATTTAGAATGTAAAGGGAGAAAAAGTTCAGTACAGAGGGAATAAGTTTTAAAGACACAACACTTCATTTCAGAATTTGGAACAAGGCCTTTTAATTTGACATCATTACTATTATGTTTGTAGCTTGCAAATCTATTATCGAGAAATTTTTACAAAAAATAAAAAAACATTCAATTTTACGATTTTAACAGCCCTAATTGGTGGATTCTTGGTGGGATAAAAAATAGTCTACTAAATAGAATAGTTTGAAGATGGAATAAACAACGACATGGAAAACTAAGATTGTTGCCATTTTTATTTGACTATTAGAAACATAGATAAATAAAAATCACCTGGCAAATTGTGATCACATTTCCACTTGGAAAATGAAACGAGGAAAGAGCAGCTTTATTAAATATTAACAACAACATTGCAACAAATAAGTAAATCAGTACTCGCAGAACTATAAGCAGTGCTAATGTACATAAAGAACATAACAATTTTAATCATCGCCAGTGCTAATGTACATAAAAAACTCACCATTGCACCAAAATCAGAGAGGAAAATAGTCTAGAACCACCACAATCTGAGATGAAGGAATAAATGAAAGTTGAAGATCATCACCATAATGAGCCACAGTTGTTACATAAATTTCCGAAGATAGGTTGCAAATAAAAACTACACCGTAGCTATAATAATCAAATGACAGATCTTGAGCTCCAGCAACAATTGCACCAAAGACAATCAACGACACAATGTGATAGTTTCAAAAGGAGGTAGACACTTCAATTTTTTTTTATAAGAAAGAATAGATACTTCAACTTTCAAAAACAAAAAGTCACATTACATAGATCATTCTCTAAAAAACACGTAATGATACAAATATTGAACTGCCATCGGATAAGGCAAGGAAGGTCAACATGCGTTCAGTTCAGCCATTAGTTAGAAAAAAATCATTAATTAGATTGAAAATATAACCCAAAATTGCAAACCTGAAATCGGGTTTAATGAACGCAGCAGAGAGATCGAGAGGGAACAACGGCGACGGCTTAGGGTGTGGCGACGGGTTAGGGTGCGGCGAACAACGGCGACGGCTTAGGGCTTCCGAGGCTCCAATCTCCGGCAGACGGCGGCGGCAGACCCGACGGCCTCGTCGCAACCTCAATCGCCGCGACGACAAAGATTTAGGGTTTGGGATAGAGATTTTGGTGAGAGAGAGCGGTGAGATTTCGGTGAGAGAGCGGTGAGAGAGAGAGAGAAAGAGAGAGTGAGAGAGAGAGAGTCGAGAGAGAGAGAGAGAGAGCAGAGATCCGAGAGAGAGAGAGAGAGAGAGAGAGAGAGAGAGAGAGAGAGAGAGAGAGAGAGAGAGAGAGAGAGAGAGAGCAGAGAGCAGAGAGCGGTGACGGTGAGACAGAGAGAGAGAACAATGACGGTGAGAGAGAGAGAGAGAGAGCGGTGACGGTGAGAGAAAGAGGATAGAGCGGTGATGGTGAGAGAGAGCGGTGAGCGAGAGAGGTTTCGTTGAGTGAAAGAGAGCGGTGAGGGTGAGGGAGAGTGGTTTCGTTGAGAGAGAGAGCGGTGAGGGAGAGAGATTTTAGGGAGAGAGAGAGTTTTGGTCCCTATTTTTGGGTATCTAGATCGAAGTACGCATGAATCTCGAGACGTAATGAACGGTTATAAAAAAAGAAAGTTTTGGTGGGAATGTTGGCGCCATTATTTAGAGACGGAATTTAATTCCGTCTCTATTTCCGTCTCTTATCTCTCTATATTCCGTCTCTGAATTAGTCCGTCTCAATTCCATCTCTAACCACTTTTTCTTAGCAACGGAATTTAAATCCGTTGCTAATTCCGTTTCTAAATATCATTTTTCTTGTAGTGTCTGTTTGCTTCGCCCTAATCATCTTTTTCATCTTCCTGTTCATTATCCTCATTTATGTCTTGTTCATTATCCTCATTTATGGCAACATGAAAATCCTTAACATGCTTTTCAAATACATGACAAAAGTTTTGTCATGATTTACATATATATATATATATACATGCGTTCCAACCTTCAACTCTCTTTTCTAAATTCATTGATATTGAATCAATCGAACGCACTTCTAACACTTGTTCTACTTTTTGAAGGCCTCGCGTTATATCCCCAGTTCTAGATTTCTCATATATAAATGTAACAAATGTATCTCCTTCATAAAGGATTTCCCCATAATGGCCATGAACAGTAGCTCATTGAGTAGCCAAATAGGGCTTAGCGGATCTTATTACTAAAGAGCCAACAAGAACAACGAGAACCTGACCAGATTTTTGGTATGGTCCAATTGAATATTTTTGTGACAAATGCCTCGAATTGGCTTGCATTTCCATAAAGGATACAATTGACAACTCGAAGTTGCATATATATATAAAAGCTTAGTTATCAACATTAACCAAATAAACATAGATTAGAAGTTTCGGAAAAGTCTTGGGTTCGACTCTAGTTGAAAAGAATCAAAGGTAGCTACATTGATGCATACCTAAGTTTGTGCATGACATTGTGGTGTTTTTTTTGTCGAGGTTCAATGAAGGTCGTGACGAATCTCACACAAACAACCAAAAATAAACTAACTTAATTGACTTAGCAAACTAAACATACTAACTAAATGGAACTAACCAAACTAAACTAACTAACCTTAACTAACCTAACTACCTAAACAAAACAACAAAAACAACAACAACAACAACAACAACAACAACAACAACAACAACAACAACAACATAGCCTCAATCCCAAATTAACTGGGGTCGGCTACATGGATCAAACTTTTCCATTGTGCTCGATTAAGTGCAATCGATGGTGAGCTTTGCAAACCATTCAAATCCCTTTTAATTAATGCATCCCATGTTAACTTTGGTTTGCCCCTACCTCGTCGAATTTCTACAGTTTCTATTGAGTCAAGTTTTCTAGTTGGGGCATTTGTAGGCCGTCTTTGCAGGTGACCAAACCATCGCAACCGCCCTTCCCTAATCTTTGTATCAATTGGTGCTACTCCTACTTGTCTTCGAATTTTTATATTTCTTATTCTATCTTTACGAGTTTTACCACACATCCACCAAAGCATCCTCATTTATGCTACGTTCACTTTATGTAATTGTTGTTGCTTTACCGCCCAACATTCACTTCCATAGAGCATAGCTGGCCTAATTGCGGTCCTATAAAATTTTCCTTTTAACTTAGTAGGAACATGTTGATCACAAATCACCCCTGTTGCACTCCGCCATTTCTTTCATCCAGCTTGAATTCTATGTGTGACATCGTTTTCAATGTTACCATCATTTTGTATGATTGATCCTAGATATCTAAAGTGGTTTACTTTAGGAACTTCTACTTCCCCTAATTTTACTACTTCGTCATCTCGATGTCTAGTGTTTCCAAACTCACAGTGCATGTATTCAGTTTTCGTCCTACTCAACTTAAAGCCTTTAGATTCTAATGTATTCCTCCAGAGTTCTAATTTTCTATTCACTCCATCTTTAATTTCATCCACTAAGACAATATCATCTGCAAATAGCATACACCATGGTATATCCTCTTGAATATGTCTAGTTAGTTCATCCATAACTACAGTAAATAGATATGGGCTTAAAGCCGGTCCTTGATGTAGTCCTATCGTAATGGGAAATTCGTTTGTAGCTCCTCCAAATGTCTTTATACTCGTTACTACTCCATCATACATATCCTTAATAGTGTCTATGTATCTAGCATGCACTCTTTTTCTTTCTAGAACCCAACAAAGAACATCTCTAGGGACCCTATCATATGTTTTTTTCTAAATCTACGAATACCATATGAAGATATATTTTTCTAACAATCGTCTTACAAGGAAAATCGCCTCCCTAGTTGACCTCCCAGGCATGAAACCAAATTGGTTATCTGATATTGTTGTTTCTCTCCTTAGCCTATTGTCAATTATTCTCTCCCACAGTTTCATACCTAAACAAAACAAACTAACTAAACTAAAATAACTAACTTAACTAACTAAACAAACAACCAAAAAATGATTAACTAAACTACTAAACGAAACTAAACTAACCACTTCCGCCTTCTCCTATGTTGGGACGTATTTTGGCCCGCTGCCTCACCTCCGCGCTCCCTTGCCGCAGCTCCGTGCACCCCTGCCTCAGCTACGCGAACCCGCCTCACCGGCTCGATCCGCGAGACACCCCGCCAACTCCGCTAACTCCTGCGCTCGGCTTCGCGCAGCTCCGTCAACTCCCTCTCCTCCTTCTCTACTGCTGGTCAACGACTTCCCACGTCTCGACACGTCGCCTACTCTCTCTCGCCAACACCAGCCACACTTGACACCTTCACCGGCCTCTGCCCTCCCTTCCTTAAATACCCGACCCACCCCCTACAACACACCCATGAGATACCCTAATTCCTAGCCTGCACTCTTCCTCGTGCAGACTGGGACGCAGAGAATATATTCTCTGCGTCCCGGTCTGCGCAAGGAAGAAGGGTCCAGTACACAGATAACGCCTTCTCAAAAGGCGTTATCTGTGTACCCCTATGCGTGATGTCCACGTGGATCCAAGTGGACTTCGCCCGAACGAATATCGCCTTTTGAAAAGGCGTTATTCGTTCGGGGCATGGCCACGTGGCAATGTACACTAATAACGCCTTTTGAAAAGGCACTATCAGTGTACTCCCTCCCACGTGGCCATTATACATGGATAACGCCTTTTGAAAATGTGCTATCCATGTGTCCACGTTAGCCACACGTGTGAGCCAATGTGATAACGCCTTTTGATTAGGCGTTATTGCTTATTTTCGGAAAAAAATTTCATTTTCACCCCATTTCCCTCATTTAAAGAAATTTAATATGTACTTTTGTAATTTTTTCCTATTTCTCCACCTCAACCTACCGAGGATGAAGATGTTAAACGAGTCAAGATGATGACTCTAGAAGTAATCGATGACGCTGTTATTGGGTGCATAAGTACCTCATTCCTGATGCTACCATCACAGTCTAGCCCCTGGTGTGATCCTTCCCCTCTCTCAATAAATTATTTATGTCGATTATTTATTGGAATGCTTAAGGGGTGGTAGCTCTTTATTTCTTAAAAATGTTATATAATTGTTAGGGAAGCATAAGCCGAACCTTCTAATCATCGTCGAACCTTGCATCAGTGGTCTAAAAGCTGCAATAGTAGCTGAGAAGGTAGGCTTTAATTCATGTTTATTGGTGGAAGCTGTTGGTTTCTTGGGAGGCCTATGGCTGTTTTGGGATGAGGACAACATCATAATTAACATTATGGAATTCAATTTCCAGTTGATTCATTTCATTTGGACACTACACTCTGGCCTACATGGTACCTATACTGCTATGTATGCCAACCCTAACCAGAGGGCTAAGAAGCAGCTATGGAATTTCTTATATGAAATGCACACATGGATGAGGAGCCCATGGGCTGTACCGAGAGATTTCAATGTCTATCTCTTACTTGCTGAGAAGATAGGCGGTGCTAACCACAACATCAACAAATGTAAGGAGTTTCAAGATTTACATGATGAATGAAGTCTTCTCGATCTCGGCTTTAAAGGTCCCAAATTCACATGGTTTAGAGGTATGCTTCAAGAACGTCTGAACAGGGCAGTTGCAAATGAGATGTGGGCTACAACCTTTCCAGAGGCGTCAGTACTTAACACACGCCGCCGAATATATCAATAAAATATATTTCTTAAACTAACTATTTTGTAGATAGTGGCAAATGATCGATCCCACATAGATTGATAATTTTTCTAAAGGTCTAAAAGAAAGTGAAAATGGTTGTTTGTAAACATTCAAAAAGATGTGGAATTGAAAATACTTTGTAAAGAAATCAATTAGAGAGGCAACCTAGACCATCATTATCACAAACTTCCTCAATTGACACAATCAACCCTATGGTTGCGATCTATATAAGCATGTAATTCAAAAGTATTTTATAATAGCTATAGATCTAATGACGTACGCAGGTCCTCCCACTTTTAATCTCGATAGTCAAGGTACGACAATGACTATTTCTCTAGCCAAATGTATAACCTTATACTCAAGCGAATTAGATTTAACACAATGACCGCAATGAGTTTTGTAAAAGCACTATACCTAGACAACCGAATCACTAGTATGTCCGATTTACCCTAAATCCCTAAGGTATTCGACCGGTCCCAAAAGGGGAGAAGCAATTGATTTGGTCAATTGCCACTTGTGTGGTCTAATTGCATAAATACGGATGCGTATGACTCACAAGCAATGTAATCAAGGTCTAGATCTAAATTTAACCCTAATCAATCAATCAATAGCAAAGTGAATGCAACACCAATAAAAAACAATTGAATTAAATTAAATTAGATATCACATAGATTTGATGCCGAACCGGTTAATTTGGGACTGAGGCTATATTGTTGTTGTTGTTGTTGTTGTATCACATAGATTTGATGTCGAAAGAGTTGTTTACTCCACCTCCGGTCGAGATTGATGAGATTAGCCAGACATAATCAAAGAGAAAACAATTGTCTATCTAGAGGAAGAGAGAATAAAATAATGCGTAGAATAATGTTCTTTCTTAAAAACCCTAAGTCCTATAATTAAAAAACCATCTAATTTGATTTCTGGAAGAGAGAGAAATTCATTTTGGTGGGATCATTAATGAAACGTGCATCGAGGCAAATCTGGTGGCCATTGTGACTTCTTTGCAGGTCCACGACACGTGTCACGTAAGGATTGGCTGAGGTTGATGGTGCAGATGACGTGGTGTGCAGGGATTCGACGAGAAGGCTTGGCTGGTGTGTATAACATCGACACGTGGCACCTAGTAATCAAGAGAACGCACAAAGAACTCAACGAAATTGTTGGAGATAACACAAGTGCGTATCTTGAGGACGATCAACGTCTATTATGTTGAGAGAAGAGGTGTGGAAAATCGATCGAAGAACTAGGAGTCTCTGCTACCACGGCTCGACCCTCGCGATACCTATCTGTGTATTTCTTCTGTCGATCTTGTGCAGCTCGTAATTTTTGACGAATATGTCGAATCTTCTCTGTGTGATCAACAACTATCTCAGGTCCTACTGTCACTTTATCTTTCGGTTCTGCCCAACACACTGGTGATCTACAGGGCCTCCCATACAATGCCTCAAATGGTGGCATGCCAATGTTTGTCTGATAGCTGTTATTGTATGCAAACTTACACTGCGGCAAAATAATCCTCCCACGAACCCCCAAACTGTAATATACATGCCCTTAGCATATCCTCCAAAATCTGGATCAGTCACTCTGACTGTCCGTCGATCTGAGGATGATAAGTCGTACTAAACTGCAACTTGGTGCCAAGCTGTTCCTGCATTGCCTCTCATAGTTTCGAGGTCAATCTGGGATCTCTGTCTGACACGATAGAAACTGGCACCCCATGAAGTCTAATAATCTACCGCTCAAACAATATACTCAGCTGGGGAAATGTGTATTTCATTGAGATTGGAATAAAGTGAGCCGACTTCGTCAGTCTATCAATCACTACCCAAACTGCATCGTGACGCCTACTAACGAAATCCGTAGTGATACGTTCCGTTTTCCACTATGGAACAGGCAACGGCTGTAATAATCCACCAGGTTATTTGTGCTCATCCTTCACCTGCTGGCAAATGTGACAACCCCTAACGTACGCACCTACGTCAGCCTTCATCCCTGACCACTAGAATAGTCGCTTCAAATCATGGTACATCTTGGTCCGACCAGGATGAACCGTGTAACGAGACCGGTGTGCCTCCTCTAGAATCCCGTTCCGTATCTCCTGATCCACAGGTATCCACAATTTCCCTCGGTATCTCAAACACCGTTCTGTGGTTTCTGCCCAATCAGTGCATTCCGGATTCTGTGATAAACCACTGACCCGCTCATAAAGCACATCGGCCATCTAATACTCGGCAACCCGTTCAATCGATACGGTCGGTATCCTCAACTGACAACATATGTGATGTTCCGCCATACTCGACAACTCGGCCATGCACATAACTGATGCTGCCTGTAATAAACCATGCTCATGTGTCATCTGCTGCAGAACAGTCTGATTGTCAAGTCCACTCCTGCTCAATGCGTCTGCTACGACGTTCGCTTTGCCAGGGTGATACTCAATAGCGAAGTAATAGTCCTTCAGCAACTCCAACCATCTCCGCTGGCGCATATTCAGATCCCTTTGAGTTAAGATGTAACGTAAACTCTAGTGATTTGTATACAACACAAATCGCTCTCCATAAAGATAGTGTCTCCAAGCTTTCAGTGTAAAGACGACCGCTGCAAGCTCCAGGTCGTGCGCTGGATAGTTTCCCTCGTGGGGTCTCAATCGTCTGGAAAGATAGGCAACTGGTCTACCATCCTGCATCAACACACATCCAAGACCAATGCCCGATGCATCTGTATATACTGTCAAGGTCTTGACTGGCTCAGGCAATGTCAATACTGGTGTAGATGTCAATCTTCGCTTCAATTCACAAAAGGCCTGCTCACATTCATTTGACCAGTCAAATCTGACATCTTTCTTAGTTAGTCTCGTCATCGGTGCCGCAATCGAGGAAAAATCTTGCACAAATCGCCGGTAGTATCCGGCCAATCCAAGGAAACTCCGTATATCAGCCATAGGCTCATGCGTCTTCCAATCAATGATCGCTCGAATCTTTTCTGAATCCACCGAGATACCTTGCTCACTAATGACATGGCCTAAGAATCTCACCGCACTTAACCAAAAGTCAAACTTACTAAACTTGGCGTACAGTCGGTGCTCTCTTAGTATCGTCAAAACTGCCCTAAGATGTCCCTCGTGATCCTTACGAGTCCTGCTATAAATCAAGATATCATCGATGAATACTATGACAAATCTGTCCAAATACGGCCTCATAACCCTATGCATCAAATCCATGAAAATTGCTGGAGCGTTGTCAGCCCAAATGGCATAACTGTGAACTCAAATAACCCGTATCTCGTGCTGAAAGCATTTTTCTGGATATCCTCTTCTCGAATCCTTAACTGGTGATAACCTGAGCAAAGGTCAATCTTTGAGAAGAATCTGGCACCCGTTAGCTGATCAAACCGATCATCAATCCTAGGAAGTGGGTAACGGTTCCTCACAGTTACCTGATTCAACTTCCTATAGTCGATGCACATCCTCATCGTACCATCCTTCTTCTTCGCAAACAGTATTGGAGCTCCCCAAGGTGACATACTAGGGTGAATGAAACCCTTCTCCAATAGCTCATTCAACTGTCGTATCACCTCCTCCTGCCCCGCCGGTGTCATCCGGTAAAGTCGACTGGCAATCGGCTGCGTCTCCGGTATCAACTCAATTATGAACTCAACAGCTCGTTTCGGGGGCAATCCGGGTAAATCATCTGGGAATACATCGACAAAGTCCCGAACCACCGGAACGTCTTCAATGCGGACCTCCGTTCGAACCTCCGGTTCAACTATCGCCGCAAACGCCTCCATCTCCTGCGCTGTAGCTAGTCGGCCTCTCGTGATGGGTAAATAAGTTGTCGATCCAAATAATATGAACTCCGATATTCCAGGAATATGAAACTCTATCCTCTTGCTGTAACAATCTATCCGTGCATGATAGGATACCGACCAATCCATCCCGAACAGTGCATCAAACTCGAAGTACTCCAATACTCGAAGATCGGCTAGTAGCTGATGTCCCTCCACCTCTATCATCACGTCTCGACATATTCAGTTAGGGTATATCTTGTCCCCAGCAGCCGTACTAAGGACAAGATGTGGTTCTAGTGTCTGTAACCTTAACAATCCAACAATACGTCCAACAATAAAAGATAAAGTACTATCAGAATCGAACATAGCATGCATGCGACGACCGAATATAAGTAATGTACCTTCAATAAGCTGTCTGATCGCCCCACTATCTGGCTGTAATAATGCATGAGCTCTGTCTTTGGCCTGGTCTGATGCTCGCCGTGGCGATTGTGGTGTCTGACAGTTTGCCCTCAAGTATCCCCTCTGCGCAAACCAGTGACATCTACGGCTCTCCAGTCTACCCGTTTGTTCATTTCCAGATCTCGGTCTACTTGACCCCTTTCATGTCCCCCCTATCTCGATCCTAATGGTACTCCTGTGGCTGTGCCCGATGTCGATCCACTGTTGCTGAGGTGATAGCAAGAACTGGCTGTGGCTCCTCATAACGAACTGACTGCCCTGAAAATCGCCCCAGCGGCCCCTCTCTCGTTTATCATTTCTCCAACCACTATCCGAATGCTCCATTGGCCTCTTCTGTGTGATGGCCCCAACTACAAATAAGGGCACCGCCCGGCCTAATCCCTTAATTAAGCCCTAATATCCCCTAGGACGTAATAAGGAATCGGTCAGCCTTAATTAAACACCTACACACCTACCATTTATGATACCACCTATAGTTAACTTAATTGTTCTAGTTACTAACCTATGGTTGTCTATAAATCAGAGTTAATTTTTTTTTTCTAACAAGTTATTCAGCGGAAGTCTTATTAAATTACTAGTAGAAAAGAAATCCTAAGGCCTAACCTATTGTGGAAAAACCA
Source organism: Stephania yunnanensis (assembly GCA_039657365.1). Classification (NCBI taxonomy): domain Eukaryota; kingdom Viridiplantae; phylum Streptophyta; class Magnoliopsida; order Ranunculales; family Menispermaceae; genus Stephania; species Stephania yunnanensis. Next base: position 11,152,341 of record CM077589.1, on the reverse strand, counting down.
GGAAATAAATATCACATGCACATATAAAAGAAAATGGTGATATATATAACATGAGTCTAGTCCTATATTCCTATCACTCAACCCGAAAGGCAAACTAGCATGTACATAAAAATGTAATACGAAATAATACAAAACATACAAAAGTATGTCGTAGCAGTCTTCCACCGGTTCAGAGGTAGTCACCAATCTTATCTTTGTCCGATCTGCTACTCGGCTGAGATACATCGATCCACATTCCCAAATAGGCAACAAATATCAAATTGCATAATTTAAATAGAAACGATGCTGAAAGAAACATCATGCAAAGAGATACTTGAGTTAATCGAATATGAAACTGACTCCAGGCTAAGCAGTAATGGATTAGGGTCGGTCGGCCGTGATCTTCATCACATCAGCCTGTCTACTACAATTTGAGCTCTGCTCTATACCATTTCACTTCAAATTGAGCTTTATATCATAATTCAAAAGGTCGTACTTACGATTACGTCTTTTCTATTCCAAGTGAATTAGTCGTCACCAGAATGTATACTTGCTAACATACCCGAGTTTTAAAACTCGTCATGTTCACCTAAGTTATTCTTGCGCCAACAAACCCCGAGGTCCGGTTACCCCGTTCGAGGCACGTTACCTCGTGTGTCATGCAAGGTAGTGGAGAAATTCCCTAACATCTCGGCAAGTCTAGTGACCCCCGTACGAAAGCTGAATTTCTATCATCAAATGACCTTAATCGCAAGAACCACTTTCATATTAAAAAACGACACACCATTGGAATTCAAGAGATATATTAGCATACTAATGCACAAAGGATTTGAGTCAAAATAAACAAACTATCCTAATAGCATGATATATCACTGACTTTTATACACAACAATCAATATGACAAAGTATAACAATTAAAATTAAGGATATACAAAAATAGAGTATGCTATGAATATCATAAAATGAGCAACTGAAACAAGTCATAGCATATGGATTTCAAAGACAATTCAGTTCGAATAACTGAGAAGAAATAAATAAATGGAATGAAATGTAAATAAATGTCTCAAATCAGTTTACTTACATACACACAGCAATTCCTTAGCTATCCGGCTTCCGTCGCGTCAATGTACGCACCCAAACCCCGTAATAGCTCCTCTATTGTCCTACCATTTGAAAATTTATCAATTTAGTGTTATTATTACTTATTCACAATTTATAAGTTGGTCGAAATCGATCGAAATTAAGTTCGATACCAATTTACCGATTTCGCGTTTTTTGAGGTAAAACCCCGATATAACACCAAAAATATCGGGGTTATTACGGGTCAAAAATATATTTCTTCCCATTTTTCTGGAATTTTCTTGAATTTTCTTTAATTTTTATCTATTTTTAGGAATTTATTATATATTAAAAACTATTAAACTAATTAAGTAATAAAATATATTATATATATAAATGGGTGGGTCCAGGTCAAACCCGACCCGGTCCAACCGGATCCGGGTCGACCCGACCCGGTCTCCATCGGGTCAGGGTCGGTCCGACCCGACCCGCATGGGTTCGGGTCGACCCGACCCGACCCGATCCCATCTTCTTCCTCACCAGAGCACTCGTGCTCTGGTTCTAATTTTTTTTTTTTCTTGTGAGGCGTTGGGGTTGGCTCTCAACTCCAACCCCAATGGGTTGCGATGGCAAGGGAGATCCCTTTGCCATCACCCACGTTCCTCTCTGGCCGGCCATGGAGGTTCAGCCCTCCATGGCCGCGACCACCGAAACCAACAACAACAACAACAACAGCCAACACACTACACCAACCAAATCAACAACTCACCTCAATTCAAGTTCCTCGATCTGTCTCTATCTCTCTCCCGGTCTCTTTCTCTTTCTTCTTCCCCGTCTCTTCTTTCTTTTTCGCCACTGTTTTTCTCTCTCATTTTTTTTTCCTTCCTCACCGACCACTCAAATAGGATAAGATCTTTTGGTGCCCTCGAGATTCGTGCTACACGAATCTCGAGGCAATCCCAATCATATCCATTTTATTTCCACCGCCTTACTATTTTACTACATTATTTTCGAGTCCCGCGCAATGCGTATCTAGAGGCAAATCCAACTCTTATGGTTTTATGTACACACTATAGGCCCACTAATAAATATTTAGATGTAGCCACAATATAGCCGCTAACTTATATCATTTTTCATTTTTTTTATAAAATGAAATTCAACTAGTTACACTTACCCCACGAGCTGCTACCTCGGGCCTACGTCGTCACGCGACTCGAGGCACGTCCCTGCTCGTCTCGGTATCTGCATACCCATAAATGACTTAGTAGTGTACACAAATACAGTACACTAGGCATACAACACACAAATATAACATTTACCTCGGCCACCGTGCCTCGGTAGTGACACGTATCGCGCTGCGGGTCCCACGTCACGGGTCATTTTGTCCTGATTAACGAATTAAGCTGTATTAATTATTTGGGCCGTGACAATACTTCCCAACTAATAGGAAGTTCGTCCTCGAACTTAAACTAAACGAATTTTAAAATATACCTGACTTGAAAAGGTACGGAAATCTATCGCGCATATAGTTTCCCGTTCCCAAGTGAGTTTTGAATCTCCATGAAACTGTCACTTGACTAACACCCTCGGGATAGACTTGTTTCTTAACTGTTGTACTATTCGGTCAAGAATCTGAACTAGTTGATCTTCATATGTGATATCCTCACTCGAACCCACTGTCGGTCTCTCGCCTGCCTTTGACTTAGCTAGTCGAAGCATCGATATATGAAACACCGGATGAATTCCCGACATCCATGGAGGTAACTCTAACTCATAAGCAACCTTTCCAAACCGTTTCTTGATTTTGAAAGGCCCTATGAATCTCAATGCTACTTTGCCTTTCAAACCAAATCGATGATGACCCTTTCGAGGAGAAACCTTTAGATAAATTAAAGCTCCCTCATCGTACGTGAGATCGTTGCGATACATGTTTGCATACTTTTTTTGCCTCTCCTGGGCTCCCTTAAGTTTCTGGCGAATCTGTCTTACCTTTTCTGTGTGATCGACAACAATTTCAGGCCATAACAAGTTCCGGTCTTCTTGCTCAGCCCAACAAGATGGTGAGCAACACGGTCTGCCATATAACGCCTCAAATGGCGCCATTTCAATGCTCGCCTGGTAACTGTTGTTGTATGCAAATTCACACAACGGTAAGTAATCTTCCCACGATCCTCCAAACTCAAGTACACACGCCCTGAGCATATCTTCGAGAGTTTGTATCAACCTCTCAGTCTGCCCATCAGTTTGAGGATGAAAGGTTGTGTTAAATTGTAAACGTGTACCATATTGCTCCTGCATACTCCGCCACATCCTGGACGTATACATAACATCTCTGTCTGACGTAATAGTTAAAGGTACTCCATGCAGCCTGATAATCTCTTTCTCGAACATTACACTCAGCTGGTCAAATGTGTAATGAGTTGCAACTGGTATGAAATGGACAGATTTCGTCAATATGTCCACACTCACCTAGATGGAATCATGTCGATGAACAGTTTTCGGCAGTCCTCGAACGAAGTCCATAGCTATGTCTTCCCACTTCCATTGTGGAATGGGAAGCGACTGTAATAATCCTCCAGGTCTACGATGCTCCGCCTTCACCTGCTGACAGATCCCACAGTTCTTCATATACTCTGATATGTCCGCTTTCATTCCAGGCCACCAAAAATGTCTTTTCATATCATGATACATTTTGGTTCTTCCTGGATGAACAGTGAATCGTGAACAATGTGAATCCTAAAGAATTTCATCTCTCAGCTCTGCCACTGCCGGTATCCATAATCAGCCTCGAAATCTGAGACACTGATATGTTGTTTCAATCCAATCAGTACACTCGAAACTCTGGGCTAACTCACTGAATCTCGGATATAGAATGTCAGTTTTCTGATCCTCTGACACTCTCTGAGTCGACACTGGCTGAAGTCTCACTTGAGCACAAATCAGTACCTCTGTGTCATTGGCAATATCTGACTGACTAAGCCTCGTCACCGCCTCTAGTAAACCATACTCGTGCGTCATATGACATAGAACAGTCTCAGCATTTTCGGTCGGAATCCTACTCAGCGCATCAGCAACGACATTTGCTTTTCCTGGATGATATTCCAGAGAAAAGTCATAGTCTTTCAAAAACTCTAACCATCTGCGCTGTCTCATATTCAGCTATCTCTGTGTGAAGAGATATTTCAAACTCTTATGGTCTGTATAGAGTGAATTTTCTCTCCATAGAGATAACGTTTCCATATCTTTAGAGCAAACACTACCGTCGCCAACTCTAAGTCATGCGTTGGGTAGTTCTTCTCATGTATCTTCAGCTATCTTGATGCATAGGCCATTGTGCCTTTCTCTTACATCAACACACAACCTAAACCCATATGAGAAGCATCTGTGTATACCACGAAACCTTTTCCGGCCTCTGACAATATCAGCGTTAGTGCAATAGTCAAAAAGTTCTTCAGTTGAGCAAATGACTCCTCGCATTCCTCTGACCACTGAAATTTCACGTCTTTCTGGGTCAACTTGGTCATTGGTGAAGCGATCTTCGAAAAATCATTCACGAACCTTCGGTAATAGCCTCCTAACCCCAGAAAACTCTAAATCTCTTCAAGTTTCGGTTCATGACTCTCTACAACGATATATAACGATACCAAAGTCTCTATCTCCCCACTATTCGCAAGCCGACCTCGAGTGCTCTTGGTTCTTGGTGTACTACCACTATATATGAACACTGGACGCCTTAGAATCTCAAATATCACTATTTTTGCAAAATAATCAGTAGGAGCATGATATGATGCTAGCCAATCAATCCTTAGCAACGCATCGAATTCTAGAAACTCAAGAACGCTGAAATCTGCAGGTAACTCGACCCCGTCTCAATAAGTTTTCGTAAAGCGTCTACATCAGGCTGTGCAATCGTATGGACGACCTCTCGACTCTGTGGATGTATTACTGTCGCTGGCTGTGGACAATCTCGAATCACGTGTCCTACCTGACCACATCGAAAACACGTGACTGTTCTAGATTGACCATGCGTCCGATCCTGGGCTTGTGTAGATCCATGTCTCTACCCTGATCTGAAATTATCTCATCCTCGTCCTCTACTTCTACCTCTGCCACCGTGCTGCTGACGTGGAGCTGGTGGTGTTGGTAAAGCTGGTAAAGTAGATGTAGCAGGAGCTGACAATGCGGGTCTGAATGGTGGTGGCACGGGAGGTCTACCCACAATCGTCTGCAAATGTGTGGGAGATGCTACATAAGGTACAATCGCCCTTGAACACCTCAATCCCATCTCCTTGGTCCTTTGCCCTTCTGTCTCCTCCGCTTATACTCCGCCATCTGATCAGGTGTAATCGCAGGTCCTGAGGGTGTCCCGTCAGCCACTCAGCTCGTATAATAAGTCTCGTGAGTAAGTGCACGCTCGAGTATCTTTCCCAATGTCATGGCACCTCAACTGACCACATAAAATCCAATATCTGGCATCAGTCCATCGCCAAAATGATATACATCATCAGCATCCTCCTTCACAAGATCTCCGGAAAACTGCCTCAGATATCCATATCTGTCTCGGTATCTCATCACTGTCTCGTCGGCTCCCTGTCTCAAGTTCATGAACTCCTTCCTCAACCGCTTCATCACCGCAGGTGGGAAATATTGCTGATAGAACTTAGTCTTGAAAGCATCCCAAAACTCAAACTCTTCCTCAGCAACTATCGTCGCACTCCACCACACATCGGCATCTCGCTGCAAGGTGTACGACAAGATCTCGGCTCTGAGTCTATCATCAATCTGCAAGACTCTATGTAACTTCTCATGCGACAAGAATCATTTCTCAATCTTCTCAAAATCTCTCTGACCGTTGAAATATATCGGTTTCAGTCTGATGAAATCTTTCACCAGCTGAACTACCGATATCGAACTAGCTGATGGGGGTGTGGATGATGGTGTAGGCATAGTCTCAACTGCTGGAGCTGCTGGCATCGGTGTTGCAGGTACAACCGATACTACGGTCGGTACTGTAGTCGTCGTAGGACCTGCTTTCTGAGCTGGAGGTGCTGGTAGGGCAAAGCAGAAGTCATCGTGCAATGAAATCCGCCGATTCTTGACCCCGAGCGGCCTACTCGATATGAAAGCCCTCGGAAATCCTCCGCCGATGGTATCGAAAGCTGGCTACCGCTCGCACTGATATCATCGCTATCGCGTGAATCCGTCATCTCCGACCCCAAATGGAGAACGAACGCGAATCATCTACTACGTGGATAACGCATATATACATATAACAAAAGTAACATGTAGTAAATATATTACATCCCCAACTCACTTCACTCACTTCCCGACTAATAGTTTCTAGGCGAGGATCATCTGGTTTTCCACATCTAACTAAGGTTTTCTAACTTCTACAGTTTTTACATTTTTTAGTTGTTTCTAGCTGAATAAGGTAGGTCGTTCACTACCTATTGTAGTTGTGGTATCGTATTGTAGAAACTTCATATTCTACAATCTTAGAGCAATGTTTTCTCAAACCATGGCGCGGAGACTAACTGTGTTAGTATCATATAGTCTGACACCATATAAGTAAGCCAAGCTTTATAAACCTTGGCTCTGATACCAACTGTGACGGCCCCAACAATAAAATAGGGCACCGCCCGGCTTAATCCCTTAATTAAGCCCTAATATCCCCTAGGACGTAATAAAGAATCAATCAGCCTTAGTTAAACACCTACACACCTACCATTTATGATACCACCTATAGTTAACTTAATTGTTCTAGTTACAAACCTATGGTTGTCTATAAATCAGAGTTAATTTTTTTTTCTAACAAGTTATTCAGCGGAAGTCTTATTAAATTACTAGTGGAAAAGAAATCCTAAGGCCTAACCTATTGTGGAAAAACCAGGAAATAAATATTACATGCATATATAAACGAAAATGGTGATATATATAACATGTGTCTAGTCCTATATTCCTATCACTCAACCCAAAAGGCAAACTAGCATGTACATAAAAATGTAATACAAAATAATACAAAACATACAAAAGTATGTCGTAGCAGTATTCCACCGGCTCAGAGGTAGTCACCAATCTTCTCTTTGTCCGGTCTGCTACTCGGATGATCTGCACCCACCGTCACAAACTAGACGGTGAATACATGAAATTATTTAAGTAATACTGAGAGTCATCGATCCACATTCCCAAATAGGCAACAAATATCAAATTGCATAACTTAAATAAAAACTGTGCTGAAAGAAACATCATGCAAAGAGATACTTGAGTTAATCAAATATGAAACTGACTCCAGGTTAAGCAGTAATGGATTAGGGTCGGTCGGCCGTGATTTTCATCACATCAGCCTGTCCACTACAATTTGAGCTCTGCTCTATATCATTTCACTTCAAATTGAGCTATATATCATAATTCAAAAGGTCGTACTTACGATTACGCCTTTTCTATTCCAAATGAATTAGTCGTCACCGGAATGTATACTTGCTAACATACCCGAGTTTTAAAACTCATCATGTTCACCCAAGTTATTCTTGCGCCAACAAACCCCGATGTCCGATTACCCCTATCGAGGCACGTTACCTCGTGTGTCATGCAAGGTAGTGGAGAAATTCCCTAACATCCCGGCAAGTCTAGTGACCCCGTATGAAAGCTGAATTTCTATCATCAAATGACCCTAACCGCGAGAACCACTTTCATATTAAAAAATGACACAACATTGGAATCCAAGAGATATATTAGCATACTAATGCACAAAGGATTTGAGTCAAAATAAACAAACTATCCTAATAGCATGCTATATCACTAACTTTCAGACACAACAATCAATATGACAAAGTATAGCAATTAAAATCAAGGATATACAAAAATAGAGTATGCTATAAATATCATAAAATGAGCAACTGAAACAAGTCATAGCATATGGATTTCAAAGGCAATTCAGTTCGAATAACTGAGAAGAAATAAATAAATGGAATGAAATGTAAATAAATGTCTCAAATCAGTTTACTTACATACACACAGCAATTCCTAAGCTATCAGGCTTCCGTCGCGTCGATGTACGCACCCAAACCTCGTAATAGCTCCTCTATTGTCCTAACATTTGAAAATTTATCAATTTAGTGTTATTATTACTTATTCACAATTTATAAGTTGGTCGAAATCGGTCGAGATTAAGTTCGAGACCAATTTACCGATTTCACGTTTTTTGAGGTAAAACCCCGGTATAACGCCTCGATCGATTCCCGAATTTTTCACTTTTTATAGAAATATGAAAGTTTTATTGATTTGGGTCAAAAATATATTTTTTCCCATTTTTCTAGAATTTTCCTGAATTCTCTATAATTTTTATCTATTTTTAGGAATTTATTATATATTAAAAACTATTAAATTAATTAAGTAATAAAATATATTATATATATATAAATGGGTGGGTCCGGGTCAAACCCGACCCGGTCCAACCCGATCCGGGTCGACCCGACCCGATCTCCATCGGGTCAGGGTCGGTCCGACCCGACCCACATGGGTTCGAGTCGACCCGATCCGATCCCATCTTCTTCCTCACCCGAGCACTCGTGCTCTGGTTCTATTTTTTTTTTTTTTTTTTCTTGTGAGGCGTTGGGGTTGGCTCTCAACTCCAACCCCAATGGGTTGTGATGGCAAGGGAGATCCCTTTGCCATCACCCACGTTCCTCTCTCGGTCGGCCATGGAGGTTCGGCCCTCCATGGTCGCGACCACCGAAACCAACAACATCAACAACCAACACATTACACCAACCAAATCAACAACTCACCTCAATTCGAGTTCCTCGATCTGTCTCTATATCTCTCCCGGTCTCTTTCTATTTTCTTCTTCCTGTCTCTTCTTTCTTTTTCGCCACTGTTTTTCTCTCTCGTTTTTTTTTCCTTCCTCACCGACCACTCAAATATGATAAGATCTTTTGGTGTCCTCGAGATTCGTGCCGCACGAATCTCGAGGCAATCCCAATCATATCCATTTTATTTCCACCGTTTTACTATTTGACTATATTTTTTTCGAGTCCCGCGCAATGCGTATCTTGAGGCGAATCCAACTCTTTATGGTTTTATGTACACACTATAGGCCCACTAATAAATATTTAGATGTAGCCACATTATAGCCACTAACTTATATCATTTTTCATTTTTTTTATAAAATGAAATTCAACTACTTACACTTACCTACGAGCTGCTACCTCACACCTACGTCGGCACGCGACTCGAGGCGCGTCCCTGCTCATCTCGGTATATGCATACCCATAAATAACTTAGTAGTCTACACAAATACAGTACACTAGGCATACAACACACAAATATAACATTTACCTCGGCCACCGTGCCTCGGTAGTGACACGTATTGCGCCGCGGGTCCTACGTCACTGGTCATTTTGTCCTGATTAACGAATTAAGCTGTATTAATTATTTAGGCCGTGACATTCTGCCTCTGACTAGACTGAGAACTCTGCCCTGACTGTACCTCCCTACCAGTTACACGTCGACCAGCCCTCTGCAGTAGGTATGTCTCATGAGCCAATGTACTATCGAAGATCTCCTGCAGTGTCGTGGCTCCGGTCGAGACAACTGCTGACGCAATCCTATCATCAACCCCTCGGGTGAAATAATATATCTGTAAGCGTTCCGTACCAGCGACATCTAAAAGAAGCTGCAAAGAAATGTCGGAACCTCTCCATATACTGCATCGAAGTCCGATTTCCCTGTCGCAGGGCTAGGAACTCCTCCCTCAGCCTCAACCTAACCTCCATAGGTATGTACTGATCGTAGAATAACTCCCTAAACTCAGCCCATGCCAGCAGTTCCAGATGAGTATCCGTATATGTCGTCCACCAAACTGCTGCATGTCCTCTCAAACAGGCTCCCGAAATGCGTGCATGTACTGTCTCGTCGTTCCTCATCAGCTTATGGAAACGCTGATGGGACACTATCCATCTCCCAGCAGCCTCGGGGTCACCGCCTCTATAAAAGAATCCAGGCTGAAACGTCAAAAAATCCCTCAATAACTTCCCCTCTGGTGCTAGGACTAATGCCGATGTAGTAGGAGTATCAGCGGTGGGGGTGGCAGTAACATGATCCGTAGTCGTGGGTGGAGGCGTGAAAATCGACGTTTCAAAAGGAACGACAACTGCGGTAGCTGTCTCTGTGGGTGCCTCTACCGCTACCCCCTGAGCTGGTGTCTGGGGTACCGTCGGAACAACAGCTGTCTCCGCCGGTATAGTCACAACTACTGGCTCTCTAGCTTAAGTAAGTGCTGCCAGTGCTGCGGTCTGCTCTCGTAGAAGTCGTAATACCTCGGCCATCTGTGTCTCCAGTGCCGAAAGTTTATCCTCCATACTCATCGTAACAGGAACATCCCTAGCCGTATCGCTAGTCTGTCCAGTCTCCACAGGCGTAGCCAACTGTCCGTCCATGATTTGCATCGAGAATGCGCTCCGAATCAATCTCGAGGTATATACGTATAACATATATTAAAATGAGAATATAACACGCATATAAGGTCTAACTCTACCCGCCTCACATCACTTCCCAACTAAAGTTCTAAGGAACTAACTTCGGGTTTTTCACATCTACGTTTGTTGATTAAGTTTTATTGTTATAGGACTTCCTTTTTGCTTTGATACCACCTGTGGCGACCTGCGGCGCCCCGGGGTGACGTGTCTCCGTGTACTCCCTGCCAGGTGGCCTAACTACACGTGTACGGCACCTGTCCGTCCTTCTTCTGTCTCGAATTTCGTATCCACGTGTGTGTACAGTGTATATATGACATATGCAGCAGAAGTGGTATGTAAATGCAGAAGAAATATTAATCCATGTAAACAAAACCTAGTGTGAAAAAACCCTGAATAGTACTGCGTAATAAGGTAGATGTCCCCAGTTCCCGAAAGAATCGAAATATCAAAATAAAAACACACGTACAAGTAAGTTTCAACGGAAGGCAGTCAGATGTGGTCACGTAAGATCCCCTTGCTCTTACTTGTACTAGGATCTGCACTCAATCATCACAGAAGAAAATGGATGACGAGTACAGTTAGTAAAATCCCAAGGAACTCCTCCGAGCATTCAATAAGCAAATGGAATTCGATAAAAGGCGTTAAATAAATATGCGGAATGTAAAACAGTACATTGTAAGTAGGGCATCGCATGCGTAAATAACAATAAAGTGCAGCGTGTGTGTGTCATTCAGATTAGACTAAACCATACTCCGGGATTTCCTTCTAGGATCCCACTAGTGGGCGCACCCAACTAGCTATCACATGATCTCTCTCGGTGGTCGGCGTAGACCTTCGATGCACCGACACATGTAGCAGTTCCCTTAGGTCGTTATCCACCGAGCACTCCTAATACACATGCTATGGTCTAGAATACATAGACACACAACGGAAATCCGGTGGGAGTAACTCAACCAACCGTCCAAAAGATGACAATATATGAATGTAATTAAAAAGCACAAGTAATACTGGAAATGAATGAAAATACGAAACAAAATAAATACTCGAGAGTTTTCCTTTTGGGTTTTACAAACCTCGCAACGAGCTCTCCTATCCCGTAATCAATCCCCGGGTCCAAGTCCAGTGGGTCCTTGGTCGCCAATTGATCACCCGTGTCAACCTATGTCCATTTATCAATAATTTAATTTACAATGACAATTTTCAACAATTTCTAAAAACAATTAGGCCTCGAAAAGCGTGAAATAGGCAATTTGGCCTAAATTTTTTAGAAATTGTTGAAAATTGTCATTATAAATTAAATTATTGATAAATGGACATAGGTTGACACGGGTGATCAATTGGCGACCAAGGACCCATTGGACTTGGACCCAGAGATCGATTACGAGATAGGAGAGCGCGTTGTGAGGTTTGTAAAACCCAAAGGGAAAACTCTCGAGTATTTATTTTGTTTCGTATTTTCATTCATTTCTAGTATTACCTGTGCTTTTTAATTACATTCATATATTGTCATCTTTTGGACGGTTGGTTGAGTTACTCCCACCGGATTTTCGTTGTGTGTCTATGCATTCTAAACCATAGCATGTGTATCAGGAGTGCTAGGTGGATAACGACCCGAGGGAATTGCTACATGTGTCGGTGCGTCGAAGGTCTACGCCGGCCACCGAGAGGGATCAGGTGATAGCTAGTTGGGTGCGCCCACTAGTGGGATCCTGGAAGGAAATCCCGGAGTATGGTTTAGTCTGACTGGAACAAGCACACACAGTTGCACTTTATTGTTATTTACGCATGCGATGCCCTACTTACAGTTGTCTGTTTACATTCTGCATGTTTATTTAACTGTCTTTACTGAATTCCATTTGCTTATTGAATGCTCGAAGGAGTTCTTTGGGATTTTACTGACTGTACTCATCATCCATTTTCTTCTCTGATGATTGAGTGCAGATCCTAGTACAAGTAAGGGCAAGGAGATCTTACGTGACCACATCTGACTGCCTACCATTGAAACTTACTTGTACGTGTGTTTTTATTTTGATATTTTGATTCTTTTGGGAACTGGGGACATCTACCTTATTACACAGTATTGTTCAGGATTTTTTCACACTAGGTTTTGTTTACATGGATTAATATTTCTTCTGAATTTACGTACAACTTCCGCTGCATATGTCATATATACTCTGTACACACACGTGGATACAAAATTCGAGACAGAAGAAAGACGAGCAGGTGCCGTACACGTGTAGTTAGGCCACCTGCTGGCAGGGAGTACACGGAGACACGTCACCCCGGGGCCGCGCGGGCCGCCACATGTATGATCATCCATATTCCACAACATTAACTACCATTCTCCAGAGGTAATAAACATTTTTCATGTTATTCCTCCCGACTCGCACTGCAGGTATCGATAGGGCTTTATGGTGTTTTGGTCAATTGGGAAGATTTTTTATGAAAAAGACTTACGAAATGCTAACTGGGAGCCTGTCCGAGTATAAGAACAATGTTTGGGATATGATTTAGAAGTGGAAGGGACCCGAGAGGATGAAATCTTTTCTCTGGCTGCTAAACCACCAAAGGCTTGCCACAAATTCAGTTTGCGCAGCAAGAGGTATTACAGTAAGTCCACTATGCCCTAGATGTGGTGAAGCTGAAGAAACTGTCCTCCACACCTTTAGAGACTTCAACTGTGACGGCCCTAATTTTCCACACATTGGGCCCCGCCCGGCCTAAACCCACGTGGACCCCCGAGCCAGTCTCGCAAGGTCAACGAGAGCTTAGTCAGCCTTCCAATCCATCATTTTTCCCAAATTCAACATTTTACAGTTGAGTTATTAATATTTTTCGAGTTTTACGGCATATCCAATGCACATTTTAACACCACATAAAGTCACTATTTCGGTCCCACGTCGGCACGCGACTCGAGGCGCGTCTTCGTGTTTCGTCTCACCGAATTTCAACCTCTCTAAAATTGTATGGGAGAGTTTCTTACATCCAAATGACTAGAGCTGGTCATTCGAGATAGACTTCCATGAATGGATGCAGGCGAATATGAGATCAAAATTTTCAGGATTTAATGGCGACATCGAATGGGGCTATTTGTTCCGAATAATAACCTGGACGTCATGGAAAGCAAGGAACGACTGGGTGTTTGGGAATGGTGAATCTTCTAACATCGACCCTGTCAACCACATCTTATACAAAACCAGATAGATTACCCCTACCTACGAACTAGGTAGTATTGTCTCAAGATTACTCTTGCTTACTCCGAGGGGTTGGCAAAGAACCGAATCGGGGTGGATGAAGTTGAGTTCTGACGGTGCAAGATCTAACGCGGGCAAAGCTTGTGCAGTCGGCATCATCAGAAATGAACTGGGTGTTTGGGTGAGGGGTTTCCATCACTCTCTTGGGGAATGTTATACTATCGAAGCTGAACTATGAGGCATCTTGTCAGGCCTGAGAGTTGCTTGGCAACTCGAGATCGATAAACTCATCTTAGAAGTCGACTCTATTGAGGCTCTTGAACTAGTTCGAGACAAAGCAAGCTTGCCATCTCGTCTACTAATGGAAATTAAAGAAATCTTGAACCGCAACTGGCAAGCGACTATCTCGTGGACTCCTAGACTCAACAACACATGCGCTGATACAATGGCGAAACTGAATGGTACTGAGCAAGGCGAACTCAATATTGTTGTTAGAATAGGGATGCAAAGGGGTAAGGTAGGGATGGAGATATCATCTTTGTAGGTACGAGGAATCTCATGGATAAAATATTTTATCCATTTTATTAACCATTAGGGATCTCCGTATGGATTTTCATGAGGATTTTTGCGGGGATGGGAAATCTTCGAAGGAAAATTTTTTTTTTCTATTCCATTCTCCATTGGGAGAATTTTTTAAAAAAAGAATTGTAATAAATAAAATGTCAAATATACATGTATAACAACACAATTATCTAAATTCTAACAAACATTAAAAAAATCAACATATCTTGCAATAAAAATTCTAACCACTAAGTGCTAACAATTATAATTAAGTTTCTACAAAATCATTGGCAAATGCAAAACGAAAAGTTCAAATTCAAATTATTCCTTAAAGTCACTATCTCTTTAAACTACCAAGTCATCAATTTTTTCAGTAATTTCAATCCTAAAATTCTAAAATATAAATATAGTTGCGAACAATTCAAAACAAAACATATAATTATTAATAAACTAGATAAATTAAAATTATAAATCTTATTAAGAGGTTTTTGTTATAAGGATTAGTGTTTAGGAGTGGAAACTATATAATATTATGTAATAGTTATATATAAATCTAATATCATATATAATAAATATTATATATGGTGTATAAATTGATATATGATGATTATCATGGGTAGATGGGTATCTCGTGGAGATTACCCATGAGTATATTTTATTACCCATACCCATACTCACGTGGGTATGAGATTTTGTACCCATCTCCACCTCATCCCCATTTAAAATCTCCATAGTCCTCCTGATCCTTTACTTATGTTATTAGAACATGATTGTAATCGCTGAAAAAATTACAAAAGTATAGTAGAAAATAGTTTAAATGACCAAAACAAGTGTGGTTTTTTTTTAATTTATTACAGAAATAGGCTATATCGCCTTTTGAAAATGCACTATTAGGTGTGCAAAATTTCTCAGCCTACGTGGACACATGAATAACGCCTTTTCAAAAGGAGCTATTCATGTGTCCGGTCCATGTTGGACAAATAACACGAATAGCGCATTATTTAGATATATCCATCCACGTGGAAAAGACATACAAGAATAACACCTTTTCAAAAGGCGTTATTCTTATTTTCCGATACACATGGACATACACGTGGGATGTCCACGTGGCAAGGCCACCGAATAGCGCACTCTCGGGCACAGATAGCGCATTCTCCGAAATATATGCTTCAGATTCGCATGGTTTGCATGGATTGCACGAGGTTGCATGAGTTTCCACACCTCGAGATATGTGTGTGACGTTTGAATGGGTTCGCACGATGCATGGTTCGCCCACCTCGACATACTTGCGTGGCGTTTCCATGTGTTGTCAACCACGAGGTACGTGTATGAAATTTGCATTGGCTTTACCACCTCGAGACACGTGCGAGTCGTTTGCATGATTTACTTGAATTTTACGAGGTTACATGGAGGTGTCCACCTCAAAATACGTGTGTAATATTTGCATGGTTTGCATGGATTAGGCGAGGTTGTATGAGTTGTCCACCTCGAGATACGTGCGTGAGGTTTGCATGGATTGCAACAGGTTGCATGAGTTGCACGAGGTTGCATGGATCACCCACCTCGACAGCGTGCCTGACATTTGCATGAATTCTGCATCTCAACATACATGCATGATGTTTGCATGGGTTGTCCACATCGATATGCGTGCGTGTTCTATACATGGGTTGTCTACCTCGAGATACGCGAGTGACGCGGGTTGTCCATCTCGATATGCACGTGTCGTTCACAGAGTTAAGAATTTTGTATAGATAGCTCATTTTCAAAAAGAGTCATTCATAGAGTTTAGAATTTTGTATAAATAGAGCTATCCATACAAGTGTCTTCTATCTCACCAACCATGCATGCCACCTCATCATCAATAGCTCATTTTCAAAAAAGTTATATATTAATTTTGGGATTTAAAAGTAAACCTCGATATTTGGTGAATTAACAACTAAAGCAACCTTATTTTTTGAAAAACCCCTGTAATCGCTACCTAATGAGCTAATTGGCCTTGGGCGGCCTTTCCAAAAAAAAAAAAAAAACTTTAGCATCACTTTATTTTTTTCATATTAAATATTTATTTAATCTTTTTACTTTAAATTATGTTTGATCCAATAAAATTATACACAAAAGGTAGAGTATCTTCGAGATTTAGTTGTCTTGATTTTTTCAAGTTTGTAAGTAATAGATTGTCTTTCCGTTCGCTCGTGGGCTCCAACGTTGTATTTTATAGATTCTTGTCTATGTACTTATGTATATACATATCGATGTGTATTGTATGAATGACAATAAATGCGTCTCGATCATGCATGTCATTCTTTGGGTTACAATAACAAGTACTTATTAGTCAAAAAAATAATATTCTGTAATGTAAAAATGTAAATAATCTCAATATGGTGATAATCAGATGATGATATACACAATTAATACTAATAATTGCTTCCTACTTTAAAAAACTTAAGAATAGACATTTTTTGAAGCGCCAATTAGGCAATTCTATAGCTTATCCCATCAATTAAGCAAGCAAAGAGGCAATCTTGTCTCAATAACAAGCTCACGAGGAGATTATCAAGCTTATTAACGTTCAATGGATATTTAAAAAAAAAAAAAAAAAAAAAACAAAAAAAAACAAAAGTTCAACGGACAAACAAAATTGGTCATAGTTCGACGGACAAACAAAATTGGTCATAGTAGACCCATAATGTCTTAGGTGGGTCGACACGACAAATCTATATAGCCTTGAGAAGCCTAATGATCTATATAACTATCAGAACTTGTATGGACTTGAATTATTTTATCAACATCTATAACCTAGATTGTTCTATCAAGATCCATGATGGACTTTGACTAAATCCTTAATTATCAATTAGTAACCTTCAAATCTTTTTTATACCAAATCTCATTTCTCAAAGTTTACTGTATGCGTTTTGATTTGTATTATGGCAATAGACTTAATTTTTTTCCCTAAATATAAAAATTAAGCCATGGACCTGTAAACATGCTAATTGGACTTAATCTATCTATCGATTGACGCAAACAAATCATCATCAATACTCATGATCTTCTCCAATCACTATTATTAAGAATTTGATTAGCTATTTATTGGCTGAAAACCTCCCTCAATTTTTTTCCCCAAAAAAAAAAAAAAAAAATTATTTATAAATAAATAAAAAAAACCAACTTTAAACTCCAACAATACCTTTCTGCTGTTCAACTAATTTCTCCAAGCAAATTCATGTATATTTGATATTGATTGATCTAGCTAGTTCAATAAAAATAAATAAAAAAAGCTATGATATAAAAAACACAAAGTACTAATTAACTCTACAATTATACATGTATTGATCATGCATGTATAACGAGAGAAACAGAATTAGCCATAGCACACCTCTGTTACAAGCCACACCACACAACAAAATTCCCATGAATCCCATCTCTATCTACTTCGCCTCCCCGCCTTTTGACGGTTCCACCAAGATATGGAGAGGTGTGGCGCGGGGGGAGCGCGGTGGCATCTCAGACAGCTGCTTCCCGTAGCTATCATAGTAAATGACACCGGAGAAGTCCGGGGGCTGGCACTTCTCCCCCATGAGTATCGACCTCTGCCACAGGCCCCCGTCCCCGAACCCTCCACCGGCGACGTCATCGGATTCCGCTTTCTTCTTGTGAGTGAAAGCAATCGCCTTGTTGCTTATGCTTGTCAAAAGTTGCTTTGAAGATGCCAAAGGAGACATTTTAGGGGCCACTTTTGGACTTCTACTAGGCTTGTTGTTGTTGTTGTTGTTGTTGTCAATTCTATTGTTTTTCGGTAGAACCTTTGATAGGAGTCTTCGAATTCGGATCATCAGAGCTTCTGATAATCTTACCATCTTGAATTCTTGATGATCCTCTCTTCAATTCTTCTAATTGTTTGATTTGAAGTTGTGGTTATATATATATATATAGGGAGGCCAAAGAGAGTGGTGGTGGCTCTCTCTTCTTTGAAGGAAATAATTATGTTACACATGTACCACTTGGAAAGCCATTCACTATTTTTGAGATATGTGTAGACATATTTTGATGTGTCCCACGGTTATTAAATAGATTTGTGGTTAAAGTGTGTAAATTAATTGTATAGCATTGCCATTTGAGTGAATTGGAAAAAAAAATTAAATAATACCAAAACAAGGAAAGAATTAAATAATTTGGTTATTGGATATGGTTAACCAAAACAAAAGTCTGGACTTTGAAACAACCAAAAAGATATAAAGTACTTTTAAAATTTTCAAATTAATTATTTGGGGGTAATAGGTAATTAAATCTTTTACTTATATATATATTTTAAATTATTAATAAAAAAAATTTTGAGTTCGGACTCAAAGGGTCCAAACAAATTTTTTGATTTGGTTATTGGATATGGTTAACTGTAATTATGTGAGATTTTCTTGGATTGTATACAATTTACCACATTCAACTGGGATATGATCTCAAAACACGCAAACACATAATTTGAGATGCGTGCATCTCTATTTTTGTGATATTGCTAGATACTTGACATTTAGGGATCATATATCGCACACAAGCAAAGCTATTACTGCGTTGTCAGGATGTCTACAGTGTCCTTTGTTGATGCGTACAACAAAAACTCTGTCATCTAATTAAGCTTGCAACGTAGATGTTTGCTACATTACACGAAAACATTACTTGAAGTGCATCTAATATACAACGATAATGTGTTTTTTTTTTTCATCAATAGGTATGATGGGACAAATTTGACTCTATAAGATTAGTCGTACCAAGAAAGTGCAGATACCCATAGTCATAAAAGAAAAATGATAAATAATAGGGATGAGTGCTTGATCATGTCCTATTTATCTCAAGTTCCCAACATATATATGGTAACACTTTAATATGATAATATAATTATTTTTTTCTTTTGATTTCAACAGAGTCGAACCCATAGTTTTTTTAAACTTTGTCTCTTGACAAATAATGCCTCATACTTTGGTGGTAATATAAATTACTATAGATTTGAGTTTTTTTTTTTTTTTTTTTTTTGAGTAAATACATGCCTTATTATTTAGCGGAAGCTAGCTTATTCCTGTCCTTATATATCATTATCTAAAAAGCAAACGATGTGATTTGAAAAAATAATTAAAACTTATTAAATTTGTATAGTTAATTAAGTCGTCGTAGATCGACACACACAAGATGGGACCCCCCAGCACTAGTTGAATTATTTATTTTCTTTTGTTGAGAAAGCACTACTTGAATTATTTGATAAAGAAAAGAAAATAAAAGGGGGAGGGTTAGGGTGGTTGGGTCAACTCTAGCTCAACTGAAGACATGTTAGTGTGAACTGTGACACTATAGGAAAGAGGCCGAGATGACATCCATATATATGTATTAATCGGTGATTCTTGGATTTGTTTAATGGGCAAGTCAATGGTTTGACTGGGCCAAAGGCTGCAACATGTGTGTCTCTTATATCTCTAGCTTAATTATGCCCCACTTTCTATATCAATTTGGACCAGTTCCAAATATTCCCTACATATCCCTCCTTATATAATTCATTACTAATCGACACATCACGCACGCAAGCTCAATTGTGGAAGATTTACTAAAATTACATAAAATATGTGATCTAGCTAATTAAGGTAATAATAATAACTTACATGATATTCCCTTAGTAAACTAAAAATAAATAAGAGTACGATTTAGTACAATTCATCTATGATATTTTTCCCAATTAGTTAATAATAAATTGATAAATTTTAAAATGTGACATTTAATAATATTTTATTTAATAAGAATTTTTAAATTTTTATTAAAAATAAAAAATGTTCTAATGCAGTGAAGTTCATGTGTGACTGTGAGTTATTCGCCTTAAGTGCACAGCCAATGGTCAAGTGAAAAGTGGCATCACAATTCACCCCTAAAAGTGCTCCACATCACATTATTTGTTTTTTTTTTTTTGAATACCTAACTACTGTATACTATATGCGAGAACCGCAATATTTCATGGAAAAGGAATGCCTAAAGTATCAATATATCGAATTAAGGAAAAAAAAAAGCATCAATATATTGAATTAAAAAATATATCGATGAAACAAGCATTGATTAATATTGTTATATTAACACCACTGCTGCCCTTCCTCCTTCAACTATCACTAGTGACTGTACCTGGCTCTAACTCGTCGTGAACCCCTGGCCAATGCAAGTCCAGTGATGAACTCATCCTTATCTAGTCACCTCTTCTGATCTACCTTCTTCTTCTACGTCAGTTATTGTAACTAATCGAGTAACTGAGTCCGTGGAGGGGAAGGTTTTTTTAGGTAGGGGCAGAGGTACGTACCGAAGCTGCGTTGGATCCCATGTGCTAATAATCGGGGTTGGGTGATGGAGGGCGAGGAGGAGTCCGAACAGGGCACCTGGGTGCAAGTTGCACAGCGAAATCAGGGTGAACAAACGAAGAATAAGTTCGGGATCCTTCAATACCCTCGAGAATTCCCATTCTCTTTCCACGTGGAGAGGAAGTTCTTTAAGGAGTGAGGCGAGAACTGTTGGGGTTACTCAACAAGAAAGTAACCTCTTCAACTCGAGAGACGGATGAATAAAATCCACTAAGCCACGAACAATGCACCAAATCAATCACACCATAAAGAACATAAGATTTAACGTGGAAAACCCTTCAAATCAGAGGGAAAAAAACCACGGGTCAAACTTCAAATAAATCCACTATATGAATAAAGAGTACAAGAATCTCAATTGAGGAAAATACAATATAACTCCTTCAAAGAACTTGAATGGTCACACCAAGATCTTGAAGAACTCCACCTTCAAATTGTACCCTTTCTTGATCATCAAGAAACCACCAAAGACTTCGCCGCGAGTCTTCAGATTCAAGATCTTGATGTATCTTCAATGTCGAGAAAATTGTTGTTGCATTTACCGCCTCGAACGCACAATGTAAAAGAGAGAAAAAAATTGCCAAAAAACACAAAAGCTGGCTAATTAGAAGAAACCCCCCAATTCGTTAATTCACTCCAATTTTCTTTCCTATTCTTTCTCTCCAAGATTCTTATTCCACAACTAATTCGTTGCTTTATGTGTTGGACTTTTTCATTTTGTGTGGGGCCCACATAAAAACCAACAATCTCCCCCTCCAACATATGGGGAGATCTCAATCATATTTGATGCTCGATAACAACTCAGGCGCCCCACCAACTTGGTGCAGGACTGATGCTTCTCACGAGTCACCACCTTCGTCAACATATCAGCTGGATTCTTATCAGTGTGAATCTTCTTCAGACTCATCTCATGATCATTCACAACTTCTCGAATCCAATGGTATCGGATATCCATGTGCTTAGTGCGGCAATGATAAGTAGCATTTTTGCTCAAATCTAGAGCACTCTGACTATCACAGTTCATCGCATACCCATCTTCTTGCTTCAACCCCAACTCTTGAAGGAATCTCTTCAACCAAAGCATTTCTTTGCTTGCTTCATTATAACAATATATTATGCCTCTGTCGTGGACAAAGCAACACACTTTTACAATTTTGATCGCCAAGATACGCTCCCCCCGTAAAAGTGAACACATACCCCGAAGTAGATTTTACGCCATCAAGGTCACCCGCCATATCGAATCGTATATCCCTCCAAAGTAGGTTTCGAGCCCCCAAAACATAAAGACATCTTCGAAGTACCTCTCAAATATCTCAAAATCCATTTCACCGCTTCCCAATGAACTTTTCCAGATTTGAGAGAAATCTGTGACCACACCAATCTGCGTGAGCAATATCCGGTCGGGTGCAAACCATCGCATGCATCAAACTCCCAACCGCAGAGGAGTAAGGAATATCGACATCTCCGCTATATCTATAGAAGTAGATGGACATGATTTCTTGCTAAGTGTGAAGTGATTAGCAAGAGGTGTGCTAACCGGCTTAACATTGTTCATATTGAATCGCTCGAGACCGCTCAACATACTTTTCTGTGAGACCCATAATTTTTGGATCTCCCGTCACGAATAATCTGCATGCCAAGAATCTGTTTTTGCCGCCCTGGTCTTTCATATCAAAAGAACTAGATAATTCTTTCTTCAAGTTTCCAATCAAGGAAACATCATGCCCCACTATCAACATATCATCAACATAGAGCAACAAGATCACAAGCTTCCCATCTCGAAAATTTCTGAAGTAGACACAATGATCTCGCATCTGTTCTAGTGTACTTTGACTCATCATGAAAGAGTCAAATTTCTTATACCATCGCCTTGGAGCTTGTTTCGGTCCATACAAGCTCTTCTTCAACTTGCAAACCAAATGTGTTTTTCATGTTACTTCAAATCCTTCAAAGTTGATCCATATAAATCTCTTCCTCCAAATCACCATGGAGGAATGCAGTCTTCACATCTAACTACTCAAGCTCAAATCCAAGCTAGCAGTCAGACCCAAAATCACTCAAATAGAACTCATCTTCACAACAGGGGAAAAATCTCATCAAAGTCAATTCCTTTCTTCTGATTAAACCCCTTCACTACCAAACGAGCTTTATGTTTTACTAGCTTATCTCCATCTGTCTTCAACTTGTACACCCATTTATTCTTTAAAGGTTTTCTACCTTTTGGAAGTTCCACCAGCTCATAAGTATAGTTCTTCTTCAAAGAACTCATCTCCTCCTGCATTGCTTTCATCCATTGAGCTTCGTCTTTGTGAATCTGAACTCCTTGGAAGCTCTCTGGCTCCCCCTCTTCTGTAATTGTAACATAATTAGAACTGGGGTACCTAGTAGAAGGAAGCAACCCTCTCTCGGACCTTCTAAGTGAAGGTTCAACTAAAAGTTGTTGGTGGAGGAGTTTGCTCCCCCGCTTAGCATCATCAATCGGTTTCGGCACATCAACGCCATGTTCTTCAAATGAGTATCCCTCATGTGTGGCATCGGTAATGGAAGAAGACTCCAATCCAGAAACATCATCATTGTAACGACCCGAAAATTTGACTTGTGCCGCGTGTCAAGTCAAGGTCGTATGTGGGACCCACTCGTCAAAATACGTATATTCGAATTAAATTTAAGATGATATGCTAAGTATGCGAGGAATTCGGTGAGCCGAAACACGAAAAGGGATGCGCCTCGAGTCGCGTGCCGACGAAGGATACGCATCGTAATGCGTGTAGCACGATTTTTGAGATTTTGAAATGAAGCGAATTGGTACATCGAGATGCGCGTTGCTCGGTTGTTGAGTTTGCCTCGAGATGCGCGTTGCACGAATCTCGAGGACATTTTGATTTGAAATCAAAATGGAAAATGTATATATAATATATATCAAATATATATATATATATAAAGAAAAAAAAAGATAAGATCAAAGAAAAAAAAGGGAAAAGAAAAGAGGATCGAGAAAGTGATCGTGAAGGAGAAAGAGAGAGGAAGAGGAGAGGAAGAGATCGGCGAGCCGAAGCGGCTATGGAGGAGCGCAGCACGGCAGAGGCACCGCGCTTGCGCCAGCGATGCGGACCGGCGCGGCACCGGCCAATGTGGAGTGGCGAGCGATCGCGTGGATGGCGGTGATCGTGCGAAGCAGCGACGCGAGCAACGCAACGCGGAGGTCGGCGGCGGCCAGCAAGCAAGCTGTCAGCAGCAGCAGCCGCCGGCGAGCATCTGCGCGAAGCGAGGCAGCGCGGCTCGAGACGCGCGGCGAGCAGCAACGCGCCGGTGAGAAGCGACGCGCGCGGAAAAAAGGGCGGATCGGCGAGCGATGTCGTGCGAACGCGGCGACGCGACGTAACGCAGATGAGACGATCGCAAGCGTTAGCTGGCGCGGCGGTGGCCGGCGGGGTGTCGGCGAGCAACCGGTGGAGCGCCGGCGCCGGCGAGGCAGCTGCTACGCGGCGAGCGAAGCCAGCAGCGCCGATGCGCGCATTGAGTTTCGATCGGTCGACGAAATCGCGACGACGCAGTGGAGGTGAGATTTGTTTCACCAAATTTCAGTTTGATGTGAATAATTTGAAATAAAATTATTTAAATGGTAGAAGTGGACACCAGGGCCTTGGGAGTCGGGTGTCGGATGCGCAAATCGAGACGCGAGCGAGACATTTTGAGGTTCGCGTTTCTCGAGGTAAGTAAACCAGTAGGGACTTATACAGTATTTCATATCTTTCCATTGACTGTTGTTGTTTAGTGTAGATAGCTTTATTGTTGTTCACTGCTTTTGTGATGATATCTATCGTTAAATTGTTGTCGATTGAGGGGGTCCATTAGCAAGTGAGTCATGGTTACTGTTTATTTGCGATATGAGAGGGTTAGGACTGGAGGCAGGGGTCTCGTCCTAATTATGGTCGTCCGTTGATTTATACGGGTCCATGTATGTTTCATAGTCGTACGGGCTAGGGCTGTGAGGCAGGGGTCTCGTCCTAGAGCCGGGTCTATGGATGCCTCATAGTCGCAAGGGTTAGGGCTGGGAGGCTGGGGTCTCGTCTTAAACCCGAGTCTGTTGAGCTTTTGCTGCGACTCAACGACCTTTAGGTCGGGACTCCTTGTTATTTGGCATCACTCATCGATGGATTGTTTACAGTCTTGTATATTCATGCGATATTGATTCCTTTCGTTCTATTTGCATGAATTTGACTGCTTTGGATATCGTGAATCTGTTGTTATGGATATTGTGAAATGTTGTGTATATGTCCTATTTGGATTTACTTACAGGCTCGTCATTTTTATTATCATCATCATCAACTATGATTTTCTTTGATGTCTTCAAATCTCGCTATGGTCTCATATTCATGAAAGGCCACATCCCTGGACTCGACAATTTTTTCTTCTCTGGATCCCATAACCTATAACCAAACTCTGCATCTCCAAATCCCAAGAGGATACACGGAACAGTTCTATCATCAAGTTTCTGTCTCTGCTCCTTAGGCACATCCATAAATGCCTTGCATCCAAACACCTTCAAGTGAGAGTAAGTAACATCTTTCCTAGACCAAACTCTCTCTGGAACGTCAAACTCCAATGGTGCTGAAGGAGAGCGATTCATCAAGTAGAAAGCAGGACTGAGAGCCTCACCCCAAAACGACTTGGGCAACTTACCCATTTTTAACATACATCGACTTTATCAAGGATGGTTCTGTTTGTTCTTTCAAAGAACACCATTATGTTGAGGAGTACGGAACAGATCTTCTCAT
Organism: Stephania yunnanensis; assembly: GCA_039657365.1. NCBI lineage: Eukaryota > Viridiplantae > Streptophyta > Magnoliopsida > Ranunculales > Menispermaceae > Stephania > Stephania yunnanensis. Next base: position 11,126,920 of record CM077589.1, on the reverse strand, counting down.
GTCTCATTCCATGTTACGAGTAATAATTCTCGAACTCCTTTGAAGTGTATTCTCCCCGTTATCACTACGAAGGCACTTCAAAGATACGCCTCTTTCTCGTTCCACCATCATATGAAACTTCTTGAGGTACTCAAGAACCCGACATTTTGTTCTCAACACAAACACCCAAACCTTAAGTGAAGCATCATCAATAAAAGTAACAAAGTATCTCGCCACCTCCCATAGTTTCCACATCAATGGGACCACAAACATCGAGTATACTAACTATAGTAAATTTCTTTTTCTTTCGAGATGATGAAGAAAAAGAAACTCTATGTTGCTTACCGAATAAGCAATCATCACAAGGGTTCAAATATTTACCTTTGGCAAAGGGAATGTGAGACTTCTTTGCCACACACCGCAACCCTTTCTCACTCAAGTGACCTAGCCGCCTATGCCACAGATCTGGTGAAAAATCAACTTCAATTGCGTTCAGGTCACCTCTGACGGTCTTCAATTGAGTCTTGTAAAGTGTATAGCTCAATTTTCCTCTAGCAACAACAATTGAGCCTTTTGTGAGTTTCCACTCCTTGCCCCCAAAGATGTTGTAGTAACCATCTAGGTCCAAAACATGGGTAGAAATCAAATTCAGACGCAGATCCGGAACATGTCGCACATCTTTCAGAATTACCGTGCAACCCATATTTGTCTGCACAAAGACATCTCCAATGCCAACTATATCTGCAAAATAGTTGTTCCCCATCTTTGCCTTACCAAAATTCCCTGCTCGATAAACAAAGAAGAAATCCTTCCTCGGAGTAGCATGGAATGATGCTGCGGAATCAACAACTCATTCACTATCTGTATTAGTGACATAACCTTGATCCTCAACTAAAGAAAGCACAACCAAGTCTTCAATTGCATCGATATAGCAGTACGTAGTATTCGATCATTCGCTTTATTTTAATTTTTCTCATCATTCGTTTCTCTTTTCCACACTCTACAATTTTTTTTATGTGTCCTTCCTTGCCACAATGATAACAAGAGAATTTTCCTTTTCCTTGAGACTCGCCTCTAGATTTACTCCGCCCCTCGGACCTCTAGACAGACTTCTGCCTTTATGTTCTACAGTAGTAATAAGAGCTTGTGAAGTTTCAATGCCTTTATCATTTCTCCTAGTCTCCTCGTCAAAGAGACTATCCCGCACTATGGATGAAGACAAGACACCGCCTGGAGCAGAATTACTTAGAGACACCACCAAGGTTTCCAGCCTTTCAGCAACGAGCTCAAGAGTAAAAGTGCTTGTAACTCATCCTCAAACACAATCTTCATAGCACTTAATTGATTGATCAATGCTTTGAAATCATTCAAGTGCTCTATCATCGACCGCCCATCTTTGTACTTCATATTAACAAGCCTTCTAATTAGAGAAGCCTTGTTTCGAGCCCCCTTCCTCTCACACATATTCTCGCAATTTTCTCCACAACTCCTGTGCATCAACCTCTTTTCGACATGGTGATAAATACTGAGATCGATCCACTTTCGAATAGTCCCAGCAGTTTTTCGATGCAACTTCCTCCAATTAACATCAAATATTTTCTCTGGCTTGTTTTGTCCAAATTCAATTGGATCAGATAAATCCTTGCAATAAAGATGATCTTCCATCATCGGTTGCCAAATTGAATAATTCGTAGCCGTCAACTTGACTACATTGCTTGATTTATCATCATCATCCACCATCTTGATTCCCACAAAGATTCCCGGAACACGAACTAACCGCGGCTCTGATACCACTTGTTGGGGTTACTCAACAAGAAAGTAACCCCTTCAACTCGAGAGATAGATGAATAAAATCCACTAAGCCACGAACAATGCACCAAATCAATCACACCACAAAGAACACAAGATTTAACGTGGAAAACCCTCCAAATCAGAGGGAAAAAAGTCACGGGCCAAACTCCGAATAAATCCACTATATGAATAAAGAGTACAAGAATCTCAATGAGGAAAATACAATATAACTCCTTCAAAGAACTTGAATGGTCACACCAAGATCTTGAAGAAATCCACCCTCAAATTGTACCCTTTCTTGATCACCAAGAAACCACCAAAGACATCGCCGCGAGTCTTCAGATTCAAGATCTTGATGTATCTTCAATGTAGAGAAAATTATTGTTGCATTCACCGCCTTGAACGCACAATGTAGAAGAGAAAAAAAAATTGCCAAAAAACACAAAAGCTGGCTAATTAGAAGAAATCCCCCAATTCGTTAATTCACTCCAATTTTCTTTCCTATTTTTTCTCTCCAAGATTCCTATTCCACAACCAATTCGTTGCTTTATGTGTTGGATTTTTCCATTTTGTGTGGGGCCCACACAAAAACCAACAAAACGAGGGGGACTCTGTAACTGAAATCACATCATTGAGAATTTTTATGGATGAAGAAACTTTCTAGTCGGCCAATGAATGCAAATAAGTGGTTGTAGCAGGGGAGGGAGCACAAAGAAAGGGTGTTGAGGCAGAATGGAGGGTCGTTAATGGTGGATCTTCTAAATAATGAGAGAACAAAGACGATATAGATTTGGAAATCTAGTCAACAAAGGGGGAGGACGATCATTGTTCGAAAAGGGGGCAACGAGACAGCCTGAGGAGATTGGATTTCTACCTTAAACTGCGTTTGCGTGGGAATTAATACCCTCCAATACCTCGACGATGCTCCAAGGAAATGAGCTGACATTGATCGTCCAACAACAGTCGTCACTCGCCCAATAGCAGCTCCCTCGTTGGTCAGCCAACAAAGGAAAACAACGACGTTGCCACCTGACGTTCCGGCAACGAGTAGGCTTAGGGTTCTTTCAGCTATAAAGATGGCCAGTCGAATGATCAGAGAGCTTAGACTTTGGGATGTCTCACCTGTGATCTTTCGATCATTACTAACGTTGGAATGGTCCACCATCTCCACACACTTGGAAACAAACTTGAAGAGGCATGTTACGTTGATGGACTCTGGCATCCATAGGGCCCTCCTTGTGTGTGAGAATTTTCAAAAAAGGGAGATACTATAATGCTGGATAGTAAGAAGTGTTAGTGTCATAATTTATTTTGTTGTAGTTAGTTGTTTTAAGTAAATGACTCTACTATAGTGTGTTTCACGTGCTCATGAAATCAAACTAACCATAGATCAGTTAGATATTTGATCTATGAATCAGGTTTCGAACTTATATAGATATTGTTATGGAATATGGATGACCATGCATGTACACCAAGTTGAATGAAAACTTCTCATTCCAACTATCTCATTTCTTCTCTTCTCCTTTGTAGTAGTAGTTTGTAGTAGAAGAAGTTCTTAGTGTTCTATTTCATTCTCTAGTTCTTAGCAAGTCTCAATTCAATTCACAACACGTTATCAGCACGAGCTTGCTCTAGCATTAAGGAGATCTTGAAGTTCAAGAAGGCTTGTTAAGGAGACAAAGCTAGGAAGGTATAACTTTTGTTATTTAAGTTCAATTTATTTATATATTATCATAGTTGCTTCCTTTTATTACATGCATCACTTCTATATGCATACTTTATTCATATACTATACATTATAATGTCACCGATTGCGAAAGTATGCTCTGTAGTTGCGTCTTGTACGATTTTCTACATCAGAAATCAAAAGTCAATATGTGACATAACTAGTTTTCTCTTAAAACGACAAACGATTAGTTATTGTTCTATTCTTGATTTTATAATACAAATCGTGCTATAAGTTTGAGTTGATAGTGGGTAAGCCTTGTCCCCGGTAAAGCTAAACATTGAAAGGGAGATGGGTTATCTCGTTCGAGGAGGCATGGCATTTAAGCAGACTTTGTCTCGCCACCCAACCTGGAGGTTGTCCCACCAACTCATACAAATAGTACATTTGATTATTAATGAATCAAGTTGTGAACATATACTTAATCATATGCTATGTTTTTTTTTTACATAAAAGAAAAGAGAAAATTATTTTATATTATATTTACTTTCAAAATATTAATCAACCATAGTTTGAATTTGTTACCTTATTATAATTCATGTCATGATAATTAGATATTACAAATTATGAATAAAGCTTGTATCCATGCAAGGTTGTATGTTGTACACAATCATTCACCAATTTTTAGAGATTTGAAATTTTCACCTTATGGAGTTATATATATACATACCAAAAGGGTAATGCTCCAAAAAGCTCAAAATGAGCGGCTGGGTCTCATGCTACAAAATTTAATCAGTCAAATATTAATTATAATTCCACGATTTTAATTACCTCTATGTTGAGGCTATGTGGAAATATGACTGATGAGACAATAAAAAGAAGGTCACGTGGCCCGCCTCGATTTATTGCTGCAACAACGAGTGCGCACGTCAATCCAATAAATATTAAGGATTGATTTCTTGTCTCATGGTAGTTGAGTAAAATAATGAGATATTATAAATATAATATCGCTCACGTCCAATTAGTTCAGCTTCAAATTAAGAAGCATATGTTGCATATAATGATCATGATCGCAATAATAAATTTACGGACGTGAAAAATGTGAAAATATCAGGTAAAGGTCGTATTGACAATTCCACCAATAATTGGAATAAAAGTGGTGCACCACTACAAATGGCAAATAATTATTAACAATGAGCGCTCATAATTGTGACATTTTTTTGGTCATATATGAAAGGCTATTTTGTCTAAATATTGTCATATATATGCCCGAATATTTTTGTGACCTTTACCATGCCTTCAAAATAAAAGGCAAAATATTATGAATTTTATCATTGAAATATTACTCTTTTTCTGATTTGCCAAACATTATTTGTCCAGATGGATCAACAAATCATGTGTTCAAGTCATGAATCAAATAAGAGCGATATATGTCTTCATTGATTGTGCTACAACGCATACAATCCTTAAAAACAGAGAATATTTCTCCAATTTGAACTTATTTGAGGCTAATGTTCAAACAATATCGGCATCTCCAATTTGATTAATGGCTCGGAAGAGCAAATATTATGTTGCCGAGGAACAACAATTCATGTTGACAATGCCTTATACTCGAAAAATCCGAGGAAGAAATTTACTCAAACTTTAAAGATATTCGACAAAATGGATATCACATTGAAACCATGAACGAAAATAATAGAGAATTTCTCTATGTCACATTGGTTTCAAACGGGAAAAATGAAGTGTTAGAAAAATTCTCAGCTTTATCCTCTGGATTATATTTTACTCATATAAGGCATGTCGAAACGAATGTCGTCTTAAAAAAGAAAATTAATGATCCAAAGACATTCATTTTATGGCATGACCAGCTTGGTCATCCAGGATCATCAATGATGCGAAGAATAATTAATAATTCGCATGGACATCCTTTAAGGAGTCGCAAAATATTTTCAGTTGGTGATTATAATTGTGCTAGTTGTTCTCAAGGTAAATTGATAGTTAAACCATCCCCAAGTAAAATTGTTGTGGAATCCCCAGTTTTCTTAGAACGCATTCAGGGAGACATATGTGGACCTATTCATCCTCACTGTGGACCATTTAGATATTTCATGGTTTTGATAGATGCATCAACTAGGTGGTCACATGTTTGTTTGCTTTCGACCTGCAATGTTGCATTTGCTAGACTTTTAGCACAAATCATTAAGTTAAGAGCACAATTTCCTGACAACCCAATCAAGACTATCCGTCTTGATAATGCCGGGGAATTTCATTCTCAAGCATTTCAAAATTATTGCATGTCTATAGGAATTACCATTGAACATTCTGTTCCACACGTGCATACCCAGAATGGTTTAGCAGAATCTCGATCAAACGCATTCAATTAATTGCCGGACCTTTAATCATGAGAACTAAGTTATCAACTTCGGTTTGGGGACATGCAGTCCTTCATACAGCATCTATCATTCGTTATAGGCCTACCGCATACCATGAACATTCCCCCATGCAACTCATTTTAGGTCAACAACCAAATATTTCACACTTGAGAGTTTTTGGTTGTGCGGTGTATGTTCCTATACCACCTCCCAATAGAACTAAGATGGGTCCACGACGAAAACTTAGGATTTATGTTGGATTTAATTCATCGTCCATTATAAGATATCTTGAGCTCTTAACAGGGGATTTATTTACTGCACGTTTTAATGATTGTCACTTTGATGAAGCAATTTTCCCACCATTAGGGGGAGATAAGAAGTCAATTCAAAAGGAATTGCGCGAAATTGCTTGGAATGCATCAACTTTATCACATTATGATCCACGAACAAATCAGTGTGAACTTGAAGTTCAAAAGATCATTCATTTGCAACAAATCGCAAATCAATTACCAGATGCATTTAATGATGCAAAACAAGTGACAAAATCACATATTCCAGCTGTAAATGCTCCTGCAAGAATTGATGTCTCTGTGCAACAAAATGCACAAGAACCAACGAAACGCTTAAAGCGTGGAAGACAGGTTAGTTCAAAGGATACAATTCCTCGAAAGAGGAAAACGGAAGTAAAAATAAATAAAAATCAAAATACTCCTGAGAAAGCACAAGAATCCTTTGATAAGGGTTTGTCAGAACAAGTTGATTCTGACGAGGAACAACTTCCTCTAGAAAAAAAGGAAAAAGATGAAAATAATGAGATCTCAATAAATTATTTAAACTCTGGTAAGATTTGGGATCGAAATGAAATTGTTCCCGATGATATATTTGCTTTCAATGTGTCCTTTGAAATATGTGAAAATGATGATGATCCAGAACCACGATGAGTGGACGAATGTCAAAAAAGACCTGATTGGCAAAAATGACAAGATGTTATCCAAGCAGAGCTAAACTCGTTAAGGAAACGAGAGGTTTTTGGACCAATTGTCTAAACGCCGATGGCGTAAAACCTGTTGGATATAAATGGGTATTTATACGAAAGAGAAACGAAAAAAATGAAGTTACAAAGGTACAAAGCAAGACTTGTAGCTCAAGGTTTCTCACAAAGACCTGGCATCGATTATGAAGAAACATATTCTCCTGTTATAGATGCAATCACATTTCGGTTCTTGATAAGCCTTGCGGTCTCTGAAGGGCTTGATATGCATTTAATGGATGTCGTTACAACATATCTGTACGGATCCCTAGATAAAGTGAGATATATATGAAAATCCCTGATGGATTTGTAATATCTGATGAAATAAAATCAAAACCTCATAATATGCATTCTATAAAATTACAAAGGTCTTTGTATGGATTGAAACAATCCGGACGAATGTGGTACAAACGCCTCAGTGATTATTTACTGAAAGAATGATATGTAAATAATCCGCTTTGCCCATGTGTCTTCATTAAAAGATCATCAACAGGATTTGTGATTATTATTGTATATGTTGATGATTTAAATATAGTGGGAAACCACGACGACATTGTTAGAACATCTGAATACTTGAAAAATGAATTCGAGATGAAAGAACTTGGAACTACGTCTTGGTTTGCAAATTGAACATTTTTCAAGTGGAGTATTTGTCCATCAATCAAATTATATTGAAAAAATATTAAAAAGATTTTATATAGACAAGGCACATCCATTGAGCTCTCCGATGGTTGTCAGATCACTTGAAGTGGATAAGGATCCATTTCGACCTCATGAAAGTGATGAAGAGCTACTTGGTCCGGAGGTACCATATTTAAGTGCAATCGGTGCACTTATGTATCTTGCAAATTGTACAAGACGACATTGCTTTTCTTTGTCAACCTACTTGCAAGATACGGCTCATCACCAACTCGAAGACATTGGAATGGTGTTAAACATATTTTTCGATATCTTCGAGGAACAAGTGACATGGGTTTATTCTACTCGAGAGGGGTAAAATCGAATCTTCAAGGTTATGCTGATGCTGGATCTTTATCTGATCCCCACAAGGCCCGTTCTCAAACGGGATATGTATTCACATGTGGTAATATTGTTGTATCATGGAAGTCAGTAAAGCAAACAATGGTTGCTACTTCTTCCAACCATTCTGAAGTACTTGCAATTCATGAAGCAAGTCGTGAATGTGTATGGTTGAGAAATATGATTGCACATATTCAAGAATCATGTGGATTGCCTTCAATAAAAGATTCTCCAACCATATTATATGAAGATAACGTAGCATGTATTGCACAATTAAGTGAAGGATTCATAAAAGGGGACAGAACAAAACATATTTCACCAAAATTCTTTTATGCGCATGAGCTTCAGAAGAATTGTGAAATTGATGTCAAGCAAATCCGATCGAGTGATAATCTTGCTGATCTATTCACAGAAGCCTTACCAACTACGATATTTAAAAGGCTTTCATATGGTATTGGCTTGCGTAAACTTAAAGACATTGCAAGTAAAGAAACTGAACAAGTTTCACCCATGTTCACATGAGGGGGAGTTATTGATTAATGTATTGCACTCTTTTTCCCTTAGCTATGGTTTTATCCCATTGGGTTTTCCTAGCAAAGTTTTTAATAAGGCAATCTTAACAATATTGTGCCCGTCTTAATATTTATGAGAATAGTGTACTCTTTTTCTTTTACTATATTTTTTCCCACAGGGTTTTTCTTAGTAAAAGTTTTTAACGAGGCACAATCTCTAAATAAGTGTCATCCAAGGGGGAGTGTTATGGAATATGGATGACCATGCATGTACACCAAGTTGAATGAAAACTTCTCATTCCAACTATCTCATTTCTTCTCTTCTCCTTTGTAGTAGTAGTTTGTAGTAGAAGAAATTTTTAGTCTTCTATTTCATTCTCTAGTTCTTAGCAAGTCTCAATTCAATTCACAACAGATATAAGGTTTTAATTTGAAAGGTCTCGATATATTGGAGAATAGATAATAATCACTTGTTTACTTCATTATAAAGTCTTAATTAATCAACGAAAGACTAACAAATTACATCGACTATGCCCCAAAAATGTCAAGACCGAACCTAGTATTGTGTATATCACATTTCATGTCATCAAACATATCTCTTATTATTATGATATGTCTCTAGCTTAGGGATGCAAGTAGGGCGGGAAATCTCTACTGGAGATGAGAAATTTAAATGGGGATGGAGGTAGGAAATGAGATAAAATCTCATACCGACACTGGTATGGGTACGGGGATGGATAAAAAATATATTTGCAGGGATCCCTGCAAGGAATCTCTACCGGTAATATCCGTGGGGTTTCCTATGGGTATCTCTATTGGGGATCCTCGTGGAGATTGCCCATGGGAATCCCCGCGGAGATCCTCGTATATATCAAATATATATATTCTATATATCAATTTTATATAACATTACAAGGCTTTCACCCAAAACACTATTGATAAACAAACTCTAATGCGATTTATAATTTTAACTTGTTTGGTTAATTATATGTTTTGTTTTGAATTGCTTGCAACTATATTTATATAATATACTTTAGTTGGTTGAAATTTTCAACAATTGTGATCCTATGTATGTGTACCATATTTTTTATAAATTTATTGAAAAAAATCGAGTGGGAAAAAATATTTCTCTGCGCTGATTCTTCACAAATTCCCCGCAAAAATCTCTGTGGGAATCTTCAATAGGGAATGAAATGGGGAAAGATTTTTCCTCATGGGGATTCTCCATCCCTGCGGGGATTAGGCGGAGATGGGGATGGGGATGAAAGTTCATCCCCGCGTAGAGATAGATATGGGGACAGGAGATGAATTCTTAAGTGGGAATGGGGATGAAGATGGGGTCCACATCCCCTACCCTCCCTATTTGCATCCCTACTCTAGCTATTTAGTTGGTTTTTGAAGATTGGATCGATTAATAATTAATATAATGGAAGGATATACACATTCAAGTTGGCAGTAAGTTACAGACATTGTGGTTATATAATCATTATGGCTTGAATCCCTTAATCTAGCTAGTGCTTTGGTCTCACCAAATTAAAGACCGAAGTGCATCCGTGCGTTGTTCAATTACTTCATTATTATATTTTGTGGCATACAAGTCATGGTTAATTTATACGGCAATATTATATGTTGGGTTAGAGACTAGAGTGGTCATCTCGATCCCATTGTAGTGAATGATCAATCGAGAAATCCATTTAGTGGTATTGGTGGGTGAGAAGGAATGCCATTTTATTCTTTCTTTTAAAAGAGTCGGGTAAGACATCACAATTCTGATTTTAGGATTCCAACTATATAGACATACAACAAGGAAAAAAAAAAAACTATATAAGAAACAATTTTTTTTTTTTTTTTTTTGATAAAGGAAGTTGTATCATTATCAAAAAGAGTAGTATAATTTACAAGTGTGAGGTAAAATATATATATATATATATACAAGGAACAATAACAATATATAATTAGTTATATTTTTTGATAAAAAAAAAATTAACTTATCTCTTCCTGCCCCTTTAGGACTTGAACTCTCACCCTCTTGCATTAATAATATATCAAATACCATATTACTGAGCTAGTAAGACTTGATCATGCAACATTCAATAATCATGATTCATGCAGAGGTGACAAAAGTATATATTAGTAATATTTCAGAGAATATATATGTTTGACAAAACTAATATATATATACTTTTATATATACCTAGCTAAGTGATGCATCAATATTTTGCAGCATCATTTTCAACAAAAAAAAAAAATGAAAAAAAATTTCATTATTATTTTTAGTGACCATAAAAGTACTCTTGACGTTTGCATCTTTTACATAATTAACCATTTCTTAGCAGAAAATTCATCAATTACATTAAAAGACATGCATGCGTACAATTGATCATTTTATTCTTATAATTATATAATAGTTTTTTTTTTTTTTTTTTTTTGATAAGAAAGAGATTTTATTCATCAGTGCTGACTAAAATTACATGAAAGTACAACATAGAAAGAGCACCGTTTCTTTTTACTAAAAAATAAAAGTATTGTTGTAAATTAAGTTAAACTTGCTAGAGACTTAAGCATAATAGACATAAACTAAAAACTACTAAAATAAGTAGAGAAGATGAGACAAGAGAGAAGAGAGCTAGAGATGAAAATGTAGAAATTTTATTCATACATTGGCGTGTGTTTACAAAAGAATGAGCCCATTTTATAGATCTTTGATCATGATGACTATATATACCTTCAACAAAGATTAGAAGCAATACAATGTGTACAAGTTACACCAAAATCTTAAGCCTTATAAGAAATACATATTGTACAAGATACATAAAGAGTACACATAGTGAAACAAGCTACATAATGGAGTGCAAGTAAATACATATTTGATGTTACATGTCCAATGTGAATAGTCATCCACATATTTACAACACTCCCCTTAGATGACACTTGTTGAGAAAATATGTCTTCTCAAAACCTCTACTAGAAAAACTCTCTGTGGGAAAAAAATCTAGTATAGGAAAAAGAGTACAATGTTCTCGTCAATCTTGTTGTGTAGTATAATATTGTTGATTGTCTCATTAAAAACTTTGCCAGGAAAACCCAGTGGGATAAAATAATAGATAAGGAAAAGAGTGCAACACATTGATATACTTTGAGAGAATATATATATACCGATTGTAAACTAAGTTGTAAGCCAACTAGAACTTAAGTTGGACTTGCTACAGACTTAAGCATAGAAGACATAAACTAAGAACTACTAAAACAAATAGAGAAGAGGAGACAAGAGAGAAGAGAGCTAGAGATGAAAATGTAGAGATTTCGTTCATACATTGGTGAGTGAATTATAATGGGGTTGGCACCCTTTGTATAGGCCATTTGGTGATGATGATAATTGTACTTATATAATGTGTACAAGTTATACATACACCATAAGTCATACAACACATCACAAGCAACATAGACAATACATGGAAGAGTTGGTGTACATTGGAGATGATTACAAGTTACATGAAGTGTGAGAGCCATGCTTGATGTTACAATTCAATGTGAGAACCATGTTTCACAATGTGGTCACATACATGCACAAGTGTCCATCCTTTTCATAACACTCCCCCTTGGATGACACTTGTTGAAAGAATGTGTCTCCTTAAGTTTCTACTAGAAAAAACCCTGTGGGAAAAAATCTAATACATGAAAAAGAGTATAATATTTGTAATGACTCGTAAAGTATACGTGCCACGTGTCATGTGGTCCACGTGGGTTTAGGCCGGGCAAGGCCCAGTGTCGTGGGGAACTAGGGTCGTCACAATATTGCTTTGTAGTATAATATTTGTTGATTGCCTCATTAAAAACCTTGTTAGGAAAATCCAGTATGACAAAACCATAGCTAAGGAAAAGAGTGCAACACATTGATACACTTAGAGATAATATAAATGTCTCATTAAAACCTCTACTAGAAAAACCCCGTGGGAAAAATCTAGTATTGGAGAAAGAGTACATTAATTGCTCTCATAATTTATTTATTTATTTATTTTTATATGAAGTATAATAATGTTAGGATTGCTTCATTAAAAACCTTGTTAGGAAAACCCAGTGGGATAAAACCATAGCGAAAGGAAAAGACTGCAATACACTAATCAATCTAGATACAGAGTTTTAATATTGTTAGAATTGCCTCATTAAAAACCTTTGCAAAGAAAATCCAATGGGATAAAACCATAGCAATGGGAAAAAGAGTGCAATACTCTAACCAATAACTCATTTTGGTTTTCACCCTCATGTTCACATGAGTGAGATATCTTGTGCATTTTGTTGCACATGGACATCGTTTTCTATATGAACCATTTAATGTTGAAGCATATGATTGCCACTCTTTTGTATATAGTACTTGCACCAAGTAATTGATTCATAACTTGTTGCTACTGAATGATCTTTTGAACTTTGAGTTCATATTAATTTATACATGGATCATAATACAACAAATTTAATGCAATTTGATGTGTTTCAAGCAATTTCACGTCATTTCTTTTGGATTGGCTTATATCTCCCCAAAATGGTGGGAAAACTGCTTCATCAAAGTCACAGTTAGCAAAACTTGCCATAAATAAATTCCCTATCAGGGATCCAAGGCATCTTATAATATGATTAATGGAGAGTTAAATCAATATAAGTCTCCTATTGATTTGCCTTGAGATAATCTCCAGCTGATAAAAAATCAAGTTCGATAAAGGATGTCCGTGCGGATTTACGATATTTTCGCATTATTGATAATTATGGAAAACCAAATAATCTTTCCACATTATGAATGTCATTTGATTTATGACGACATTCATTTTAATGTCCCTTATATATTCCAGAAGTTAAAGCCGAGAATATTATACTCAGATTAAATCATATTCATATAGATAAATTTTTTATTATTCTGAGTAGACTTCTTTTAAACATGACATTAACAATAAAATTGTTGGACCCGATAATGCATGAACATTAGCCTCCGCTAAGTTCAAATTTGAGAAATATACACTTTTATATTATAATGTACATGCATGTAGCACGATACACAAGACATAAACTCATCGCCCATATTTAGGTCACGAATTGCCTGTTTTATCGAGCCATTTTCAATGATAAAATTCATAATATTTTGCCTTTGATTTTGAAGGCATGGTAAATGTCACAAAAATATTCGGGTATATATATGACAATATTTAGTCAAAATAGCCTTTCATATATGACCAAGAAAATGTCACAATTACGAGCGTTCATTATCAATAATTATTTGTCATTTGTAGTAGTGCACCACTTTTGTTCTAATTTTTGGTGGAATTGTCAATACGACTTTTACCTAATATTTTTACATTTTCCACGTCCATAAATTTATTATTGCAATCATGATCATTATATGCAACATATGCTTCTTAATTTGAAGCTGAACTAATTGGACGGGAGCATTATTTTATTCAGCTACCATGAGAAAATAAATCAATCATTAATATTTATTGGATTGATGTGCCAACTTGATATTTGTTGCAGCAATAAATCGAGGCGGGCCACGTGACTTTATTTTTATTGTCTCATCAGTCATATTTTCATATAGCCTCAACATAGAGGTAATTAAAATTGTGAAATTATAATTAATATTTGACTAATTAAATTTTGTAGCTTGAGACTCAACCGCTCATTTTGAGCTTTTGGAGCATTATCTTTTTTGGTATTTATATATTTATAACTCTATAGGGTGAAAAGATATTTAAAGCGAAATATTCACTTTTCAAATCTCTAAAGAGATATTGACAAATGATTTAAATTTTGTATAACACAACATAATCTTACATAGATGTTTTATTCACAAATTATAGTATTTAATTGTCATGACAAGTAATTTTGTCGGTAATATAATAAGTCAACAAGTTCAACTATGGTTGGATAATATTTTGAAAATAAATTTAATATAAAATAGTTTTCCCTTTTTTTGTAAAAACATAACATATGATTAAATATATGTTCAACTTGATTCATTAATAAACAAAATGTACTATCCGTATGAGTTGGTGGGATAACCTCCAAGTTGGGTGGCGATACATAATCTACTTAATATCATGTCTCCTCTAACGAGATAACCCGTCTCCCTTTCAATGTTTAGCTTTACCGGGGACAAGGCTTACCCGCTATCAACTCAAACTTATAGCATTATTTGTATTATAAAATCAAGAATAGAACAATAACTAATCGTTTGTAGTTTTAAGAAAAAAAAATTATATGTCACACATTGACTTTGATTTCTGATGTAGAAGATCGTACAAGACGCAACTACAGAGCATACTTTCGTAATCGGTGACGTTAGTATATGAATAAAGTATGCATAAGTGATGCATGTAATAAAAGGAAACAACCATGATAATATAGAAATAAATTGAACTTACTTAAGTAACAAAAGTTATACCTTCCTAGCTTTGTCTCTTTAACAAGCCTTCTTGAACTTCAAGATCTCTTTAATGCTAGAGCAAGCTCGTGCTGATCACGTATTGTAAACTAAGTTGTAAGCCAACTAGAACTTAAGTTGGACTTGCTAGAGACTTAAGTATAGAAAACATAAACTAAGAATTACTAGAACAAGTATAGAAGAAGAGACAAGAGAAAAAAGAGCTAGATATGAGAATGTAGATATTTCATTCATACATTGGTGTGTGAATTACAATGAGGTTGACACCCTTTATATAAGTCATTTGGTGATGATGATAATTGTACTTATACAATGTATACAAGTTATACATACACCACAAGTCATACAACACATCACAAGCAACATAGACAATACATGGAAGAGTTGGTGTACATTGGAGATGATTACAAGTTACATGAAGTGTGAGAGCCATGCTTGATGTTACACTTCAATGTGAGAACCATGCTTCACAATGTGGTCACATACATGCACAAGTGTCCATCTATTTCATAACACTTGATATATATCTGCTGCTATATTAAAAGAGTGAATATAGACCGTAAGAAAAGGTTTATTTTACCCTTTGTTCCATTTTTTCGAGTCATTTCCATCATTCTTCCCACTTGTATTTCGACTTCGACATTAACAACTTTGTCATCTCTTTTTTCTCCCCGACTTCGACACCAACAATCTAAAACATTAATCCATCTTCGTCAACAATCTTCAACAACTCTATAGCTATATTTATCACATGTTTTTTTTATGGTTCCTCAAAGGGTTTATCTGTTTGAGTCATCAGATTTCTTCTACTTTTGTGTTGGTATTGTAGGGTTTTTTTATTCTTAATTAATGTTTGGTATTTTTAGCCTTTTTTTATTCTTAATGTTGGGTTTGATTATATATATATATGTTTGATATACATATTGTAGCGTATGATTGACTTTCGTTAAACTTATCCAGCTTAAGAAATTACCAAAAAATAAATCTATCCAAAAGCCGCAATTAATATAAAAAAAAAAATGTGAGGCATATGTCGGATCAAATCGCATGTTTTATGTAACTCGAGGCACACCATGCGTTTAATTCAATTAATGTAGAATTTTCAAGTAGCTAGATATGGTAGGCCACCTTCCATTAAATAATATTGCTAATTGAGCACCCATGCATGAAGGGTTGGGTGGAGAGCATGAGAGCTACATGGAACAAACGAACATCTTTAATATTTCGGCTGGGTCTCTCTAGTATTGTCAAAAGTCAATTAATTTCTACTTGTTTGGTTGTCCTCTTGGTCAATTAGTTGGGCTTGAATTCGTTTTTGCTAACATACTGAGTGAGTTCGAAATTATTTTATTTGAGTTAATATTTTCATATTTTGTTCAACTTTAAATTCGTAAAAAAGTTTTAAATTTTTAAATAATAAAATTATGAATTAACAGCTTTTAAACAAAAGAGAGATAAGTAACAAAAACGTTGTTAATGATGAGTAATTGTGTATATAACTCTTTAGAAGAAGAGGTGGTAGAGAGATATCTCATACCTTAAGATGTAACTTGTGAGATAACTTACAGATTGGATAACCAAATAATATTAGTTTCCAACTCTCTGTACTCCACCTCTAACCAAAACGCTTACTTATTAATTACTAATATAAAACTATGTACTTGAAGTTACGTATCAATTTAACGATATGGTCCTATACTAGGACTGGACACTGGAGGGTGGGTCATGTCTTAAAAGACTTTTATGTTGATAGATATGTCTTTAAAGACTATTATGTTGATAGATGTTGATAGCTATGTTGAAGTTCACCTTCTCTTTACTAATTTAATTCTCAATTAGGTCAACTTTCTTACTTTTTGTATATATATATATTAGGTCTGTTGTAAACTAAGTTGTAAGCCAACTAGAACTTAAGTTGGACTTGCTACAGACTTAAGTATAGAAGGCATAAACTAAGAACTACTATAACAAATAGAGAAGAGGAGACAAAAGAGAAGAGAGCTAGAGTTGAGAAATGTAGAGATTTCCATTCCGACATTGGTGTGTGAATTACAATGGAGTTGGTACCCTTTATATAGGTCATTTGGTGATGATGATAATTGTACTTATACAATGTGTACAAGTTATACATACACCACAAGTCATACAACACATCACAAGCAACATAGACAATACATGGAAGAGTTGGTGTACATTGGAGAGGATTACAAGTTACATGACAATACATGGATAAGTGATTATACATTGGAGTTGAATACAAGTTATGTAGAGTGTACAAGTTACATTCAATGTAGAAGTCATGCTTGATGTTACAATTCAATGTGAGAGTCATGCTTGACAATGTGATCATTCATAAGCTTGGTTAAAGGGTCATCCAATTTACAACACTCCCCTTGGATGACACTTCTTGACGAGAGAATAAGCCTCGTTAAAACCTGTACTAAAAAAACCCTGTGGGAAAAAATCTAGTATAGGAAAAAGAGTACAATGTTCTCGTCAATCTTGATTTTTAGTATAATATTATTGATTGTCTCATTAAAAACCTTGCTCGGAAAACCCAATGGGACAAAACCAAAGCTAAGGAAAATAGTGCAACACATTGATACACTTTGAGAGAATATATATGCCTCATTAAAACCTTTACTAGAAAAACCATGTAGGAAAAAATCTAGTATAAGAAAAAGAGTACATTGCTCTCATAATTTTTTTTTTTTATATGGAGCATAATAATGATACACATTGCTCTCATATTAATCAACTTTGATAAAGAGTTTTAATATTGTTAGAATTGCCTCATTAAAAACCTTGCAAGGAAAACCCAAGTGGGATAAAACCTTAGCAAAGGAAAAAGAGTACAATACACTAACCAACCTTGATAAAGAGTTTTAATATTGTTAGAATTGCCTCATTAAAAACCTTGCAAGGAAAACCCAGTGGGATAAAACCTTAGCAAAGGGAAAAAGAGTGCAATACACTAACCAACCTTGATAAAGAGTTTTAATATTGTTAGAATTGCCTCATTAAAAACCTTGCAAGGAAAACCCAGTGGGATAAAACCTTAGCAAAGGGAAAAAGAGTGCAATACACTAACCAATAGCTCATTTTGATTCTCCCCTCATGTTCACATGGGTGAGACATCTTGTGCATTTTGTTGCACATGGACATCGTTTTCTATATGAACCATTTAATGCTGAAGCATATAATTGTCACTCTTTTGTATATAATACTTGCATCAAGTAATTGATTCATAATTTGTTGCTACTGAATGATCCTTTGAACTTCGAGTTCATATTAATTTATACATGGATCGTAATACAACAAATTTAATGCAATTTGATGTGTTTCAAGCAATTTCACGCCATTCCTTTTGAATTGGCTTATATCTCCCCCTAATGGTGGGAAAATTGCTTCATCAAAGTGACAATTAGCAAAACTTGCTATAAATAAATTCCCTATCAGGGATTCAAGGCATCTTATAATATGATTAATGGAGAGTTAAATCAATATATGTCTCTTATTGATTTGCCTTGAGATAATCTCCAACTGATAAAAAAACTCAGTTCGATAAAAGATGTCCGTGCGAATTTATGATATTTTCGCATTATTGATGATTATGGAAAATCAAATAGATCTTTCCACATTAAGAATGTCATTTGATTTATGACGACATTCGTTTTAATGTGTCTTATATATTCCAGAAGTTAAAGCAGGGAATATTATACTCAGATTAAATCATATAGATAAATTTTCTATTATTTCGAGTAGACTTCTTCTGAATAAGACATTAACAATAAAATTGTTGTACCCGATATTGTCTGAACATTAGCCTCCGCTAAGTTCGAAATATTCACTTTTATATTATAATGTACATGCATGTAGCACGATACACAAGACATAAACTCATCGCCTATATTTAGGTCACGATTTAAACACATCTTGATGTGCTTGTTTTATCGAGCCATTTTCAATGATAAAATTCATAATATTTTGCCTTTGATTTTGAAGGCATGGTAAAGGTCACAAAAATATTCGGGTATATATATGACAATATTTAGGCAAAATAGCCTTTCATATATGACCAAAAAATGTCACGATTATGAGCGCTCATTGTCAATAATTATTTGCCCTTTGTAGTGGTGCACCACTTTTATTCCAATTTTTGGTGGAATTGTCAATACGACCTTTGCCTGATATTTTCACATTTTCCACGTCCATAAATTTATTATTGCGATCATGATCATTATATGCAACATATGCTTCTTAATTCGAAGCTGAACTAATTGGACGGGAGCGATATTATATTTATAATATCTCATTATTTTACTCAGCTACCATGAGACAAGAAATCAATCCTTAATATTTATTGGATTGACGTGCGCACTCGATATTTGTTGCAACAATAAATCAAGGCGGGCCACGTGACCTTATTTTTATTGTCTCATCAGTCATATTTCCACATAGCCTCAACATAGAGGTAATTAAAATTGTGGAATTATAATTAATATTTGACTGATTAAATTTTGTAGCATGAGACTCAGCCGCTCATTTTGAGCTTTTGGAGCATTACCTTTTTGGTATGTCTATATATAACTCCATAAGGTGAAAATATATATAAAGTGAAATATTCACTTTTCAAATCTCTAAAGAGAAATTGGCGAATGATTGTGTATAACACACAGTTTTGCATATATGCTTTATTCACAAATTGTAGTATCTAATTGCCATGACAAGTAATTCTTGTCGGTAATATAATAAGGCAACAAATTCAACTATGGTTGAATAATATTTTGAAAATAAATTTAATATAAAATAGTTTTCCCCTTTTTATGTAAAAACATAACATATGATTAAATATATGTTCACAACTTGATTCATTAATAAACAAAATGTACTATTCGTATGAGTTGGTGGGACAACCTCCAGGTTGGGTGGCGAGACATAGTCTCCTTAATACCATGCCTCCTCGAACAGGATAACCCGTCTCCCTTTCAATGTTTAGCTTTACCGGGGACAAGGCTTACCCACTATCAACTCAAACTTATAGCATTATTTGTATTATAAAATCAAGAATAGAACAATAACTAATCGTTTGTAGTTTTAAGAGAAAAACTATATGTCACACATTGACTTTTGATTTCTGATGTAGAAGATCGTACAAGACGCAACTACAGAGCATACTTTCGCAATCGGTGACGTTATAATGCATGGTATATGAATAAAATATGCATATAGAAGTGATGCATGTAATAAAAGGAAGCAACCATGCTTATATAGAAATAAATTGAACTTATTTAAATAATAAAAGTTATACCTTCCTAGCTCTGTCTCCTTAACAAGCCTTCTTGAACTTCACGATCTCCTTAATGCTAGAGCAAGCTCGTGCTGATAACGTGTTGTAAACTAAGTTGTAAGCCAACTAGAACTTAAGTTGGACTTGCTAGAGACTTAAGTATAGAAGGCATAAACTAAGAACTACTATAACAAATAGAGAAGAGGAGACAAAAGAGAAGAGAGCTAGAGTTGAGAAATGTAGAGATTTCCATTCCAACATTGGTGTGTGAATTACAATGGGGTTGGTACCCTTTATATAGGTCATTTGGTGATGATGATAATTGTACTTATACAATGTGTACAAGTTATACATACACCACAAGTCATACAACACATCACAAGCAACATAGACAATACATGGAAGAGTTGGTGTACATTGGAGAGGATTACAAGTTACATGACAATACATGGATAAGTGATTATACATTGGAGTTGAATACAAGTTATGTAGAGTGTACAAGTTACATTCAATGTAGAAGTCATGCTTGATGTTACAATTCAATGTGAGAGTCATGCTTGACAATGTGATCATTCATAAGCTTGGTTAAAGGGTCATCCAATTTACAACAAGGTCAACTTTCTTACTTTTTGTATATATATATGTGTGTGTGTGTGTGTGTGTGTGTGTGTGTGTGTGTGTGTGTGTGTGTGTGTGTGTGTGTGTTGTTGGAGGATAGAGAAAGTTAAGAACCGTAACGGTCCATTTTGTAAATGGACCGCTACGGGGCTAATGGGGGCTCACAATCTGACCTATTAGGCCAGTTGTGTCTCATATGTCATCTCATCCACCATTAATCATTATTAACCTCAATAAACAATAATTTATTGTTTAATTGTTAATGAACTCAAATCATATATCATGTTAATCTCAAATAAACTACAACGGAAGTCTTTTATCATGACAATTAAAATATTAAACATTATAGTCATGCTTTTAACTATGATACCTAATGTGAAAACTCATATATCATTATAGACAAAAAAAAACCTAAATATATCAAAATATAAAAATATAGAGTCCTGAAGTATATCTCAATCCCAATTTCTCAAAATAAAAGACAAAGTATATATAATACAAACGTACAAGTCTCGCTCAATATCGTTGACTCACAAGTATTCAGATAGCTTGCCCTTGCCACGGCTCATACTAGGATCTGCACTCAAGCCAGCACAAAAAGACAAATGATGAGTCCAGAGTGAGTATTCCCAAGAAAATTAAGTGAGCAATACGAAAGTAAATACTGGAAGTTAAACAAAACTATTAAATAAACAGGTGAAAATAAATACAGACAATTGTGTTCATCGCATGCATAAGTAATAGTGAAAGCTCAAAGTGCATTCCTAAAGCCTAGGGTCAGACTAGCGCCATACTTTGGACTCCCAACAAAATACTACCGGCGAATAGCACTCAAGCAAGGTCAGTATCTTTGTAACGAACCTAAAATATAATTTGTGTCACATGTCATTTCAGGGTCGTACGTGAGATCCACTTGTTGTGATACGTATGTCAAATCTAGAGTGTAGACACCGATGTATGTTATTTTTGTGTGATGCTTGTATTATTTATTATACAAAAGATTGAACAATTTAAAATAATTAATTTCAAAAATGTGTAGGTAAGATCTTATTTAATGTCGTGTCGGTTTGAAAGCAGTTGAGGTTGAGATTGAGTTTAATTTGGTGTAAGATTGGTTAAATATGGCAAGAGAATTGGTTTGTGAGAGTTGGGTATGTCATGAACAAAGTTAAGATTTTTGAGATTTTGGTATAACCAAAATCAGTATTTACTGTCTTTTATTTATTCATGCGTCCTTATATCTTTCTTATTATCTGCATGAATATGGACATATTTATTTATTTCGAAATGTTGTTTAGTATCCTACTGGCGTTACTTACCTGGGTTCGTCATTCTTGTGTTTGACTGAGTGCAGATCCGCAATCGAGGAAGGGAAATGGGTCAGCACTGGGAGATCTACGTTGAGGACTTTGGAGCGGCCTTTCCCCTCGCATTTTTTGTAGGTTTTATATTACTTATGTATATTATTTTTTACACATGGGTTATATGGGTTTTATGAGATATTTACATGGAGCATATATGGGATTTCCACACTCTAGGCTGTCCTGACTTATTTGTGTAGAGTTGTTTAGATTTGTTTAAGTTGAAATCGCTTCGCATAAAAAAAACTTTGATAACTTACAAATTTGAATAACTTACTAAAATTGTAAAACTTTTGCCGCCTTGGAATGATAAATGGTTAGAAAGGCTGACTAGGCTTGCGTTGATGTCGCGAGGATTGACTCGGGGTCCACATAAGTCTAGGCCGGACGGCCCAGTTTAGGTTGTGGAACTGGGGTCGTCACAATCTGGATCCGCTAGATGGTCGGCATGGAACCTACGACGCACCCACACGTGCCCCGACGCGACTCCGGGTCGACCTATTCACCGAGATCTCTGACACACGTGCTATGGCCTAGTGGACATACACACATAAATGGCACATAGGGAGTGCCTCAACGTCCGTCCATTAAAACACACCAAAAATAAAGTATTGAAAGACAAAATATAAATTCAAAAACCAAATAAAGTACCGCTCAAGAAATTTCAGTTGAGATATTTCACACCTCAAACCGCACTCTGTGTCCCGTCAATAACCCCCATCTAGCTTCGCCTAATCCCATATATCCCAAATTACCGCCCAAAATGACATATTTTCATTTATTATTGATTTTAGTCAATTGGATGTGTTTTAAGTCATTTAGCAAAAATAATGTCAAAGCTGCAGGATCTAGCGCGTTGGATCTGGGAATTAGCACGCTCCCAGACAGTTAAACGTTCTTCGTCAGGAAGACATTAGCGCTCTAATCGCGTTTTGGACAACAAACTTGCTGAAAATCTTGGGTTTTCAACAATCCCGCCAACACCAACAACAACAACAACAACACCAACCATTGAACCTCATAGCACTTAATACCTATTAAAACAACTACTCGACAACTACTAAACAAATCTCTATTGGATTCACACCAACACCTCAAAAATTGAGATCAAAAGATAAAGAAAGTTGAGGTGTTTGTGATTCTCACCTTACTTTGATGATTTCCCTACTTCAAGCTTCTCAAATCACCAAGTTTGGATCTCCAAAACCCTGGTTTGCTTTATTCAATTTTCGGATAGAATATAAGGAGAGAGAAAGGTGGTGGAATGAAAGTCCTATTGACTTTTTATAGTCAAATGACATCTCTTCTTACTTGCACATCTCAAGGCAATCCAATGCACTCCATTTACTCCATTTTCAACCTCTAATGACTCGAAATTAACATTAATGGCACACTCACCCTTGTCTTTTAACTCAAAAAATGGTGTTTCGGGTTTTCCGACGCTTGATTTCGCGTCCCGAACCGCAACTTACGCGTACTACCATGTCCCTAACCACCACATATACATTTCGAATTAATTATTTAACCCATTTTATTCATTTTATGTGTGTTTTATTTCCCTCGGCCTAGTATTTAGTCTTTTAGACTACCCGGTACCCGTGTCGACACACATATCGATGTGAATACTTAACATTTTCTCGCACGTCAAATGTAATATAATCACACACATTGCGATGTCATTTACTCTATCTCAATATAAACATCGCAAATTAAACAATTCAACATACAAAGTAACTATTTACCTAACTCCAAGCGCGCACAAGCCTAGCTGCGGGTCCTACAAATATTTGAGTTGTTAGCCACATCTGCAACCACGTCATTAATAACGGCGAATTAAATTTAGGCAGTTATAGAACATGCCTCCTGTCACCATTTCAATTTTCTATTTTTCTCAATTTTCATATTTTATGCTATTTATTTATTTCTAATTTTTTATTATCAATTGTTTCAAGAGATATAATTATATTTTATATATGCATCTATTAATAATTAATAATGGTTATTTTATCAATAAATGGATTAATAGAATGAGTTCGTTCAACTTGAAACTATGGGCAAATACATGGAATGGATAGTAGTGCTAGTTTTATTCCCCCTATATATTTCACCTCTCATTCATTTTCTTGCAATCCACTTGATTTTTTTCCTTCCCCATACAAATAATTAGAAGAAAAAAAAAACATAGTGCAATTCCACATACTTCATTCATTTCATTTTTTCTTTACTTTTATTTTCTTTACCTTTTCTAAAAATATGGTGTTGTTTTGAATTCAACATTTGAACGAGAGGTCCAAAGTTTACCTTTATTGGTATAATTTTTAGTATTAGGTAGATGATATAGTCATAATATCATCTAAAGATATCGATCTGAATACTTAATTAGTTAAGAATGTAAAATAATTTAATAAGTCTTCTATTGTATAATTTCAATAACACATGCGCGAAGCTCAGGGAAATGACTTTTTTAGTATTAGGCATATGATATAGTCATAGTATCATCTAAAGATATCGATTTGGACACTTAGTTAAGAATGTAAAATAATTTAATAAACCTTCTATTGTATAATTTCAATAACACATGCGCGAAGCGTAGGAAACGACTACTATATATATATATATATATATGGTACTACTACCATGAGAATCAAATATATACTCATGTCATGGGTACACTATTTATGACCATTAGATTCTAATCCAATACATTAATCGAATTGTCATTAATGCACAAATCATTTAATGCACAACATATTTTGAGAGGATTCCATGACATGGATATATATTTAAGTTTTATTGTAGAATATCCATATATATATATATATACACACACACACGACCTATTAATCCCTTCATGAATGCATCGGAGGCTCTGTATATGAGTTCTTTATCTAAGATGTTAGCGAAGTCTTGAAATTAGTTCTACTTGCCACTCAAAAGAGTTTTATGTAAAATTACCTCTTTGTGTGTGTGCCCATGCGCTCTTTTACCATGAGAACCATAAAAAATATACATGTCAAAGGAACATCGATCATTTACAACGGTTAAATTTTTATCTAACTCATTAATATGAGTCATTAAATGCACAACATATTTTATGAGTTCTGATCACATGTGTATTTATTTGAGCTCCATTGTACAATTAACTTATATATTTACTAGTAGTTATAGATAAAAGGTGTTTTTACCATGAAACCTAATTATAGAAGGTTCTCATCACATGTGCATATATATAGAGGGTGTTTTTACCATGGAACTTAATTATATAGTATTTATTACGTATTTAATTAATGTGTTTTGTATTAAATGCACTACATCAATCATAATTAGATTAAAATTTCATAGTAATCTAATGATAAGATATATAATTTTTCATGGCATGATATATATTTGAGCTCTATTGTAAAGTTTATATATATATATATATGGATTTAAAGAAGTGAACTTATATATACTAGTGATTAATTTGGATATTATGACGTATGCAATCCCGTTTTTGACTGATTCTTTGCTCGTCATGATAAGTTCTTCTATACATTATTATTTAGTGATTCAATCTTTATTCATGTGACAAGTCAAGAAATGTTGGTTTTATTATTTATTTGAACAAGTCCAGAAATAACCAAAAAATGTCAGACTAGGTATTTAATTTTAATTTTTGAGAAAGTGATTATTATATTTAATTTGTTAATTAACTTTTCAATTAGGTACGTACCCTCATGAAAGAAAAGAAACCATTGTTTCCTCTAGCTATTTTACATATACAAATGGAGTTCCCTATGATCTTATGAAAAAAAATAAATAAATAAATAAAAATCATCTAACCTTCTCATTGCACCGAGCTCATAACTGTGGGAATTGAGCGTGCTTAGTCTGAAATGAAAAAAATAAAATAAATAGAGATTAGTTGGATGAGATACCAAGCCCATTGGGCCACAACATATTAGGCCCAAGTCAGGTAAGCCTATAAAACAGTAAAACTCTCGGTAAAAATGTTCATCATTTACAAATCTGATAGTTCGAGTGGGAAGGGACTTGTTCTCCTTTAGCAAGGTCTTGGCTTCTAAGTGTTTTTTTTTTTTTTGAAGAGAAATTTTATTGATCATTCATGGCTCAATACAGGACCAAGACCGGATAATAGAATCAAGTACATTAATTCGCCAATCTTATTCGTTCAAACAATCTGTCATTAATTTGGATGTAAATGCGAAATTGAAACAGTTTGACAATCAATGACTACTTTCTACAATGTTAAAACTCATGACATTACATAAAACTGTTTGAACTACAAAGCGAATACCAAAACTTCCTAACAAAGAGAAGAAAACCTATAACTTTTCAACAAGGAGAAGACAAATCAAAGATTTCCAAGTATGGAAGAAAACTAACTATAAAATAAATTAAAGACAAAATCAATCCAGCGCCGAACAAATCCACGCAATACGTTGATGAAGATGCACCGTAATAAAAATTGACCAATCTCCACAAATATAATATATGTTTGTTATTGTAGAACAAAATGCACTAGGGAATTGATTGGAGCCACCACCAATCGAAGAGGAGGATCGGTGGTGGTTCAAAAACAAAAATCACAAAAGTGAATCAAGAAGAAAAAAAAATTAGGGTTTTGGAGAAAAAAAGAGAGGCGGCGGTCGATGTCTTGACTTCAAGTGTTGTGAATGGAGAAAATAGGGTTGGGAGAGCTGCCCTCAAATGAAGCAGTACCTAAGTGTAGATTAGTCGGTGCAATTGGTGTCAAACACCACCTGGGACACTAAAAAAATATGACTCCATTCGGAAGGCTCAAAACTAAGGTCTACTTTTTATATATACATCAGTACTATATAACACAATTGTTAGTTCCTTTAAATTGTGCGTTGCGTATTATAATTTGTCTAAAAGACTTATTAGAGTAACTATGTAGGTAATAAACATGTCAAATTCAAAATTATGTACGATGGCCAAAGTGTAGCTAATATTTTCATCCAAGTCCATATGAATAAATCTATTATGGATTCTGATAGAATAATTCAAATTCACTATGGAATGATTCCAATTTATTGTAGTTTCAATTTTTTTTAAATAAAATTTAATAGGCTTCTCTGCCCCTTCTAAGTTGGCCTAGGCTAATTCTTAGTAAGGCAACCCGAACCAATAAAAACCGACATATTTGGAGTTGAATTGCGGAATTTGACCATGACCTCTCAAGGAAACACACATGCTGAAGGATAGCCTAATCAAGAATTGGGTTGAGTGGTTCCGACTTAATTAGATGCCTCAAATTTGAACCTTTAGCATATAGTTTGAGAGCCTTTGCAAATGTAAATTATATAGAGTGGGTGTAGGAATTAAGAAAGACACATATAAAATAATTCTCTATATACAAACTGCTTATCTTTATACAACAAAATATACCAATCACACCATCCCCTATATCTGACTGTTCATCATAGGAAAACATTTACAAGAAGTGATTCATTACCTCAACTCACTCAGTCACTCCTCTCTGGGGATCCATCTGCTCCACCATAAGCTCTTCCTTTGCCGATTTAGTTCGTCCATGCTTTCGTTTAATGTTCTAACGATCTTCCTTCGTAGCTTTAGAATTGATGCAAGCATATTACGTTGGGATTTCGCCTTCTTCTTTGGCTCAATTTCCTGCATTCAAACAGAATATCTAGCAAAATGAGCATCGATACTAAGAAGATATCAGTTGAACAGATCAGTTTTAGATACAGACTCTAAGATCCTGAAGTTGTGCTTCAGTGAAGCCACCATCCTGCTTTGTTCCAGATTTCGCCATTAGCCTAACCACCCACTCCGCAGCTTCACTGTAATCTTGCTGAGTTGCTCTGAACAATTGCAGTCGGAAGTTCTGCATGAAAGAGAGAGCTAGTAGACCTTCCCTGTCGAAGTAGGGATGAGCTAAAGCGCCTTTGGCACTAGTTCTTTGCCTTGCTTTATACCGGACCATGGATGTGAGAAGCTCCCACCCTCTTCCACCATCCAAATCCAACAATTCAAATCCCTTCCGAAGGTCAGGACTTGCACGAGGCTCTACGGTGTTTCTCCATGCAGTTAAGTCGTAATCGCACCTCTTCAATTGACGGTTGAATTGTATGAGAGCACTGTCAGAGCGTAGTGATGGAAATGCCTGGTAGAAGAAAAAATAACTGATGAGATCTACAAATTAAAATATAATAGCAGATCAAATGAGACATTCACACGTACAACTCTCTTCGATAAAATATTTGTTTGGCCTGCAACACCAAAGTTATCGAATTCTTACGAATTACAACCTCCTTGAACTCGAAAAAAGAAAATCCAGCTAGCTGATACTAATCCTGCAATGCTAATTATTTATTCTTCATTTCCTACTTCATCCTTTTATTTTTCAGCAAAGCAGCTATTCAATTCATTTGCTTTTAATAAAATTTAGTAACAGCAACCTCTACGCCCAAAAGTCCTTGCTACAAATTCTATCCTCAAGTTATTAGAAGGTGAGTCCAGCTAGCTGATGCCATTCCTATAATAAGTCAATAGTTGTCATCGTTTTCCATCAAATAGGAGTGTTTGCCATTCGTTTGAATTCAATAGAAATTAAATATCTGGAGAATCCGAATCAGCTAAATTACCATTTGCATGAAAATGAGTCCCGCACTGTAGATATCGAATCTATCAGGTAAATTCAACTGTACAAATATTGCAGAAAATATCAGTTAATGAGCATGATTGAAACTGAAGATAGTAGTGATGGAGTTGGATGATTTTCAGTGTT
The DNA here is from genome assembly GCA_039657365.1 of Stephania yunnanensis. NCBI lineage: Eukaryota > Viridiplantae > Streptophyta > Magnoliopsida > Ranunculales > Menispermaceae > Stephania > Stephania yunnanensis. Next base: position 11,098,079 of record CM077589.1, on the reverse strand, counting down.
ACAAACACCTGCCAGAGGACTGGGGACAGTGCAGTGGCCACTGGAGCAGAAGGCGCAGATGGTGTCTGGGTGCTCATGATGTACTGCTCTGGTGCTGCGTACCTAAATAAGAATTGTCCATAAAAAGTTCAACAACTTAATCACAAATAGTTGATAGTTCCAAAATATGCAAACTTTTGCAATGTAATCAATTAAAATGCACAAGCATGAGAAATAAGGCAGTTTTCCAACACCTTCCACATAACAAAAATTCATCACCTAAGGGTAAGGTATAAAAGTAAATTTGTACCAGACCACAACCTCAACTCTAAGTTTTGAGTAATTCCTAGAAGAAAGTTTTTAGGGACGAAGAATCCGCCATAATCTCACAAATGCTTTCCAAAAGAAGCATGTTGTGCAAAAAAATAAAAATAAAAAATAACAACTCAGTGAGGTATACGATTGATGAATGTATCGTTAAATCATTAGGGACCCTAAAAACCTGCTGCATGAAACCAATAATAAATATCAAGTTATGCCAAAAGTAGAACATAGATTTGGCTAGTGAGAGGCATGCCAATTGATGGATAACAACCTGACTAGTTCCATGGTTCCTTTAGTGAATGAAAACATATCGGTGCAAAAATTTTCTGACTTGCTTGTTAGGTGATGACTTAAGGAAGTTGATGTTTCTAGATCCAAAAGATATCATTTGGTGTTGCAATACCTGCAGGAACACTGGGTAGTTTCTAGATCCAAAAGATCAGCCACAGAATGTCAGAATCAGATTGCGAGCTAACTTTCAGAAGTTAATTTCTACTTACATTTGATAGGTTTTTTGGATGTTTTTGGGTGTCTTTGAAGAGGCTACACAACTGTTTTCAGGAGTCCATTAGCGACTTTTAACGAAAAATCCATTCCCCTGTTATCGGTCAGTGGGAATTCATTAAACCCAAACCTCTGGAATACTTGGTGCCATACTCATATGTACTTTATTTACCTTTTTATCATGAATTCATGAGATAAAAGGCAAAATAATGAGGGTCATAGGAAGACTACATGAGCCAATACTTGTTCCATTTCCACCTAGTGGCTCTTGAGCATATCATGAACACAAAGGTCTTTATCACTGGTCCATTGAAATAATAAATACGATAACATGCACACCAAGAAATACAGGGAAGAAACCTCCAAAAATCTTCGTAACGAACTGAAGAATTAACGGCTTCAGCGACTAGAGTTATTTATTTATAGTGTAGTAATACAGTCCAAGGACAGATAACAAGTAAAATCATATGGATTGAAACATCTTGGTGATTATCAGCAATGGCTAGAGACATGTCCAAGAGTTAAATGATTATCAGCAATTCTAGAACAGTGTGTACCATAAACAAAAAACTTGTTCCCTACTGAATGGTGCATCAAGAACATATGCATTCGAGGAGATTAAACTCATAAAAACTCTAAAAGAATGGTATTATTTGATAAATAATCATTAGCTATGCATTCACATTGGTTAAAATCTAGGACAACTAAATTACCTGGGATCCAACAGAAACTCCTTTGGAATATAATTGATGCCCACTCGCAGGTCTGCTGCAGCACCAAGGTCAATGATCTTAAATGTACGAGAACCTGCCAACAATTCATGTTTGTTGAGATAGTACTCCAACTAACTTTTAGAAAAAGAGAGAGAGAGAGAGAGAGAGAGAGAGAGAGAGAGAGAGAGACTAGGAAAAAGACATTAAAATGGATAAAATAAATGGAATGCAGCTGAGTCTACCTTCAGAGAAAATAACATTTTGTGGTTTAATGTCTCTATGAACAATTCCTGTTGAATGGAGTCCATCCAAAGCAAATAAAAGCTGCCTCACAATGGTTTGAATGATTTTGTTTTCCCTCTCCAAACCCTTTGGCAAGTATTGTACCTCCCCAAGAATCATTGTCTCAACCTGATAAAATTATTCATAATTAGAATATTCATTCATATTATACTATTTCAGAAGAAGAGCAAAATAAGAAAGAATAAAAGCAGAAGTCATGGAAGTTAGAATAAGCATATCGAAAACTATGAATGTTGATAGTCGCTCTAAGAATACAATATTTCCAGCAGAACACATTTTGCAATGTCTCACAGAAAATATCAACTGTCATTGGAAGCTCTAAACAATAATTTTCTTTAGGCCAAATTGGTTAAAATATCCTTTACCTTTTACAACTTTTGTTATTATATCCTAACATTTTCAAATTTATTATAATATCCTAACCTTTATAGATTGATAAATTTATATCCAAAGTCACTTTTTAACTCCAAATTTGATGAGGTAGCACCTAAGTAATGAACTAAGTAATAAATTTAGTAATTAGAGGTGATGAGGTGGCTTTTTAAAGTCATTATTTAGGTGTCACCTCATCAAATTTGTTATTTTCCATTGTGCAGAACTCAATAGTTCCAGCATGCTACTCCTCTCTTATTTCCGCACAATTTCATATTCATGATAATCATTAGTTTGTGCTGTTTCTAAAGTCTCATGCCTAGCGTTATATAAAATACTCTGCATCAGCAAGACTTAATTCATTGATACATTATGTGTAACATCCATAAAAATTACATGTCAGAAATACTAACATTGTATGGAAAATCTTTACTGAGCATAAGATCTGATAGTGTTGCCTCCCCTTCGTATTTCCATATAAGCCAATATTCATCGCCTCCTTTCTTAGAAGAGCTCTGAAATCACAACATAAGGAACATACCAATCAGACAATGAAAACAAAAACAAAGGGAAAGAAAGAATGAAAACGACATTATTACCTAACAAATTTAGACAATTCTACCAAATTCGATTTCAAGTGCTAGTGATCATAAAGAGGAGAACCTCAAGAAAGCCGTACACAAAATCTGCACAGCTACTTGCACAAGCGCGTCGAACCCGTTCATTCATCCAAATCTCTACTGCCCCATATTCAGTAGCCTTTTTCAAAACTAGATCTCCTTCCTGAATAATTGCAAACGGAGAATGCATCGTTTTAATGATTAAAATCAGCATAGACTCACATTAACTCATACACATCTACAGAAAACCAATCCGGTCAACTGAACAAGCAACACATGAGAAAAAGACCCACAATCCCAAATTTGTTGGGATTGGCTAAATTGATCAAACTCTTCCATTGCGCTCGATTCACTGCACTTAATGGCGTACTTTCCAAATCTTTTACATCCTTCCTAATCAATGCATCCCAAGTTAGCTTAGCTCTACCCCTACATCGTCGAGCTTCTCCAGTTTCTATTGAAACAAGTTTTCTAACTGGGGCATTTATAGGACGTCTTTCGAGATGTTAAACCACCACATCTACTAAAAATCATCTTGGTCAACTGAACAAGCAACATATGAGAAAAAGACCCACAAAGCAAAAAAACAAAGCCTCAATCCCAAATTAGTTGGGTTCGGCTACATTGATCAAACTCTTCCATTACACTTGATTCAGTGCACTTAACGTATTTTCCACGTTTTTTAAATCCTTCTTAATCAATGTGTCCCAAGATAGCTTAGGTTCACCAGATGTAGTAACTATGTAGGCCTAAGTTGATGTGTTAGAATTTATTATATGATAGGATTATATTAGGCTTCGTTTGGTTCATTTTTGTCAACTTATAGTGGAGCAGAAATAACTCTTTGGAGTTAACTCACAGTGCAAGTTCATATTTCATGTTTGGTTGAACTTTAAACTTGCAAGGAAGTTGCAAATTTTTAAAAATTGTAAAATGTGAGAATTGACATAAATACCCTTCAAACATATTTTAAGATAAAAAAGAAAGCATAATTATTTTCACCACATGAACTACTATTTATTTATTCAAAATAAAAAAAACTTGAATTAAATAAAAAATAAAAAATATTATTTACAAAAATATTAAACAACATTAAATAATTATACATATTTTTATATTTATTTGAAATAATTATTAATAATAAATACTATAAAATATAACTAATTAATCATAATTCTTAAAAATATTCCTCACTTGAAAAATACTTTTTTTTTTATTCTCAACTCCGTGTGAGTTATCTCTTTGGAGATATCTCCGCCTCATACTAACAAGGCCATAATCTTTCATGTATTATGGTTTGCCTATAAAAGATGTAAATACAACTTGATTGTTGGCTTTTATCAAATGAATCAATGAATTGAGTTGTGAAACCCTGATTGGGTGTTTATGTGTTTATCTTTTTCGTTGCTTTTTCCTTCCAATTATTCTCTGTATCACTACCCCTTACATCATCAAATTTCTCCAATTCCTATTTAATTGAGTTCTCTAACTAGAGCATTTGCAAGCTGTCATTGGAGGTGTCTATGTAAACATCCTTTAAACATGATAAAATAGATCAAATAGAGAATTACCTGCAAAAGCCTTTAATCTCATAAAATCACCAAACCTCATCGTCCTCATAAGCCTCTAAACATTCAGCTACTTGTTTGATGGTACAAGTGCTTTTCTATAGGCTTGCGGAGAACCATTGAGCTTCGACATTAATACCAATTTCTATCAAATTGGTAACGATGATGGAGCTCAAAAGCTTTAGGTTCATAAGTCACATGTGTACATTAAGACATAATTTTATGAGACACATACTGGTCTTACAGTCCAAACCACCATGACGGCACAACTCCTTTCCTAATTTTTGTGTCAATTGGTGTTGCTTCTACTTTTCTTTAAATTTACGAAACAGACCCACAAAACAATGAACTAAAATCATAACTATTCAGCAAAACCTCAAGGCTAAGATTGAATCAAAATGAGTTGAATATAAGTATTAAGTAACAAGAATGAAATCAAAACAACCCATCAAAAACTCACACCTTGGCACCAGGTTTCTTGGCCAATGAAACTCTATACACAACCCCAAAAGCGCCTTCACCCAACTTCTTCCCCAACACAAAATCATCCTACAAAAAAAAGCCCAAAATCAAGCCCCACACAGATCACCAAATCAACCAAACCACACAACCAACCAACCAAACAAACCTTTCTGAAAGTGGGTCTGAACAATCTCTCCACAAAAGCAAGCACAAACATGTCCCAGAACCCAGGAGCCACCCCAGGCGTGGCCCAGAGATATGACAACACCCCAAGAGCCAGGACCACCCCAGGAGCCGTCACCGTGAGGCCGTCCGATCTGGGCAGCGTGCTCCGGTATATGATGTCGCCGCAGGGCATGACCGTGCAGGGAAGCCCAACGCCGACGCCGATGAACAGGTCGTGAACCAAGTCTTTCACCATCTCCATGTCTCTTCCACCTCCTCCAGAGCACATGACTAGCAATCTTGTTGGGGGCTTTGAGTTTGGCCTTCTCGAGGCCCATTTCGTTGATGATGATGATGGGTAGGCGAATTCGAGGTTTCTCTTGAGGAATTGAGAGGTGGTGGTTTGGGCGGCGCGGACCCCAACTGCCGCTCCAACTGCTGCAACTGTCGTTGCTGCTGCCATTTCAGTGCTTGTGGCTGTGGGCTGAGCCCCTGGGTCTTGTTCATTTGAGTTTTTTTTTGGGGGGGATGTTTTACATTTTTAATTAATTTTGTTACAATTTTTTTTATGGTTTTTATTTGGTTTGGGAGGTGAAGATTACTGGGATTTTTTTTGGATGGGTTTGTTTGTGAGATTATGTCTTTTTGGAGGGGTTTTGTGATTTTGTGTGGAGGGGAGAGGGTTGGATGGATACGAAGGGAAGCTAGGCCACAAATGACACGCAACAAGGAGGGGTCTCATTCCTGTGACATGGAGTGGGGGAAGGAATTTCATGTGTACTAGGTAAAAATTGGGTTTAGAGGGCCCACGCCCAAGTGGTGAGGGTGAATTCTCAAATTGAAGGATCGGAATGGAGAAAATTAAGTAAGGACAGTTACCCTAATATGAGGTCCAACGGTATTGAGTATGGATTAGTTGAGATAGTTAGTATCTGACACCACATGAGAAATCCAAAAAAAAAATCGCAAAGTTCTTTTTCAAGTTCTAACCGACAAAGGAAGATTTTGATTAAAAAAGTAAAAGATAAATGAATGTCGCTTGATATGCTTCAAAATGCGTGTTATCTGCATTGCAATTTGTGTTATGTGAGTATCTTTAATGAGTTTTATTTTATTTCTTTTATATTTAATGAGTTTTATTTTATTTCTTTTAGTTTCTTTGAGTTTTTTATAGTAATTTACTTGATTAAATGAAAAGACATAATTTTTTAACACCCTCTCTATTTAAGACTAATCTAATATGGCCAAGCTATATGCACCCCACATAACCTTATATGCAAGCCACATGATTAGTGCACCCCACAGATTGTTAAGGGCACCAAGCAAACATGTCTTTGTCCTGAAATGCCCTTGTTCGTTTGGAAGGGCACCCCATAGAGTAAATTCAAAAAATCGAATCGAGGGAAAAGGTGAAGAAGAAGCCCTAACCAATACTTTGTGCAGACGATCTGTGGACGTGAGTGAGGCGACACAGCACGAGCCCCGGAACTTGGTTTCGTAGACGAGAGGAAGAGCACGTAAGTTGTGTGTGCGGCTGTGGTGGTTCCGATTTGGGTTTTCATCATTTTTGTGTTTGTAAGGTGAGATTGTTGGTGTTTTTTTATGTTATTGTTGAAGTTCTTTGTTTGTATACATGTTACTGTGAAATGGATTGAAGTATTAGGTAGTTTTGTTGAAATTATCCGGTCGTCTCTGGTTCGGTCACACAGGACTAAAAAGATGGCACTCGTTTGATCGAAAGTGATCAAAGCAGAGCCTATGTGTTTGGTTGTAGGGTAGGGCCACGATAGACATCACTCAATTCATTTTGGTTGTTTTATACGACTTTGTTCTTGATTGTGGTCAAATTTGATTGTACAAATTGGGTATTTGTGTATGAAATAGGTTGATTGTATTGATATGAAATGTTCGGTTGGGTGTGAGTGAACAAAGTATTACTCATTCGGTCATATCCAACCGAGCAAATTGGGTATTTATTTATTTGCTAAGTATTGGTTTAGTTCGGTACGTATCAACCGAGTTAATCATTATTGCTCGGTCATGTACCACCAATCTAAATGAATTAGCTCGGTCATGTACCACCGAGCTAAATGAATTTGCTCGGTTGGTACCTACCGAATAGTTTAAGTTTGTTCGGTCAATATCCACCGAATAGACCCATTTATAGGCACCGATTATTATGTGATTATATATTAATATATGAATGATCGTGTATTAATTTGGGGATAATTTTTTTTACTTTCTTATAGGTATGACTCGTATTAAAACCACTAGAAGTGGAGAGAATAGTAGTGCCCCAAACAGCGAGCGTCCTAGTCGAAAAGCTCAAACAACTTCTTATAGGAAATCTAAGGAATTGGGATGAAAATCTAACGACCTCGATGATGGTTCCGGCGCACAGGTCGAGGATGTACAATGGAGGGAACTGTCAGTTCACAAGACCCCCACGACTCAGCCATAATCTTTTTCATCAGATTCAAGCGAAGAAGATAAGGAACAGGGTGTTGATGAAGGGGATTCCACTGAAAAAGAAATTAGAGAAGATTCTGGATCAAAAGATGGAGATGATGATAATGACGGATATGAAGAAGGGGAGAGTGAAGAGGAAGAAGAATAAGAATAATAATAATAATAATAATAATAATAATAATAATAATAATAATAATAATAATAATAATAACAATAATGATAATAATAATAATAATAATAATAATAATAATAATAATAATAATAATAATAATAATAATAATAATAATAATAAGAAAGGGAGAGCGAAGAGGAGGATATACGCGAGAAAGTGGTAAAAAAAGAGGATCACGTGATAAGGCCTTAGTAGTAAGGCTAAGGGTTCCACATCAGGGAACAAGTTTGTCCAAAGGGCAGCAGATGATGACCCTTCAAGACCTTTTCCCGGTGGACCATCAAATAGGAGTGTGTTGAAGAGTTATAGTTATCACGTCGGCGCAACCATTTGGAACAAGAAGGTAATTTTTTCAATTCATAATCAAATTTAATTTGGCTATGTTTTAATAATTCAATTACTTATAACATTTAATTTTTTATCCTTCAGAACGTGTAACGACCCGTTTTAGTCGATCCTGATTAACTGACTAATTACAAATTATGAACATAAGCTCAGACCCACGTGGACGTCGCAAAATAGTCTATGACACGCCTAATTGTTGAAATATGTTATTTTTGTGTGGCGAATGTTTAATTATTTTACTATTATTTAATAGTTCGCGCCGCGTTAATTGAGAATTACGCTTGGTCGCGCTTTGCGCGAGTGGTGACGAGAGTGTGCGACGTCGCGGTGTATGCGTAACGCGAGTGTACGGGGTAGTATGGGATTGAGTTGTCATATCACTCACCCCATCATGTCACATCACATCAAACTCATCCCTCATCATTCCACTTTGTCAATTCTTCAAAAAAAAAATTCTTTCTTTTTTTCTCTCTTTTAATCTGGAAGAGAGAGAAAGAGAGAGAGAAAGAGAGGAAAGAGAGGAGAGGGAGGAGAGAGAGAGAGAGAAGAGAGAGTGAGAGATGGACGACGTTAGAGAGAGGCGACGACAACCACTGGCGCCAGCGCAAGCACGGACGGACCGGCGCAATGCGTGGCTCGGCTAGGCGGCGGCTCGCGAACGCGAAGAAGCGCGCGACGTAGAGGCGGACGGCGGCTTCTGGCAAGCGGAGGGGGCAAGGCAATGGCCAGCAATATGGCTGTAGAATGCATGACAAAGACGCTGTGGCAGCTGGCGTGCCAAGCAAAGCGGTTGGCAAAGAAGCGGCGAGGAGAGAGAGATCAGAGAGGGGGAGAGAGAGCAACGGCGGGGAAGATCGAGCGCCGGCGCGCTGCGCGCCGCGGCACGCGCGACGTGGCGCAGCGGTGGCGGTGGCGAGATGGTGGCGAGATGGTGGCGCAGCCGGCAAGCACTGCGCGGCGGTGACGCGTTGTCGATATAATCGATTCCCCGGTATGGTTCGAAAAGTGCGCCATGAGTTAAACTTTTTGAAATAAAAATTTTTACAAATTTTAGTCTCGCACTATAAATTCATTTAATTAAACTCTAAAATAATAAAAACTATATAATTTGACACCAGGGACTTAGGCTACCATAGTCGGGTGTCGGGTACGTATCTCGAGGCGAGTGCGGGACGTTTCGAAGGCGTTTGAGGTAAGTAAACCCACGAGAAAATCATCTTAGAATTTACTTATTTTCATTGTAAATATTTATTTCACATTTCATTCGTCAGTTCAGCATTCTTGTTACTCTATTCCCGCGTGTGTCTATGTATGGTCGAAGGGACGGTGTGACCCCTTTAAGGCTCTCTCGTTGATGAAGATCCGATTGTTGCTACGGTGTTGGTCATACCTTAGACTACGCGTGAGACTTTTCTCAGCGAGTCGATGATCTCGAGAGCGAGTTGACGTGAGGCCCACCTCCGTCACAGATTTCCTCTCCTTTGAGGCGTTGGGCGGAAGTGTACCTTCCAACCAACAGAGTTCCTCATTTTGACCGTGAAGATGGGGTGTAGATTTCCTCACCCTCAGGGCCTTCTCGGTTTAGTGTTTTTGTCTCAAGGCTCGACAGCTATACACCACACTCGCGTTCCACGTTCTTGATTATCTTACGACTTATATTCATGCTTTACATTCCTGTTCATTTACTTTATATGCATGAATTGTAGCCGTTTCCTTGGATTTCTTGTGAATACTAACCGAATTTCTCTTGGAATTTACTCACCGAAACTTGTCACTTTGTTTGTTGGTGGCAAGTTGCGATATTGCGACGAGCCGGGGAAGGCGGTGATTGGCGACTACCTCTGATTTGGAGCGCCTCCACTAGCCTACTCGTAGGTGATTGTATTTACGTATGCATACTTTTGGGATTATTTTGGGAAACTTTTCACTCGATACATGTATATTGACGCCTATTATACATTTTTGTCGCCTTAACTGATATACATGGTATCCTTTTGCTGGGTTTCCACCCCGTAGGTTGTTAATTAATGCATAACTTGTTTACATTAATTATATGCATGTTATTAAGACTTCTGCTACTAAAATAACTTAAATAAATCAAAACAAATGAATTAAGTTATAAAACTTTATAACTTAGTATATTTTGCTAAAATAACCATTTAAATATCAAAATTTACTAAGTTGGAGTATTATATGGTAAGTTCGCGGGCCATCACAGACAGGTGTGCAGGTGACGTGGCATGGCTTGGTGACGTGTCCGGCGACGTGGGGTGCCCGGTTTGCCTCGGAATTTGAGGCCGTCATAGAACGTCCCTTGCTTATATGCATCAATCAAGGTGCCCAGTTGGCAAGTTGGGATTTGAGTAAGTGTTACCGAAATGCGGCTGGCCTAGATATGATCATTCGGGTGTCTGGGCTTAGGTCACTAACGTAGTGCTCATATGGGAAGGCACACAAAACGCTCGTATATGCCTTTGTGGAGAGATGGCAGACCAACACATTTCACCCCCTTTTGGTGAAATGTCTATTACATTAGAGGACGTCAGCAGGTTGTTGCAGATTCTTGTGATGGGAAAAGTAGTTGATTGTGAAGTCATGTCAAGTGGCGAAACAATCTAGTTGGTGTGTCGGGCCCTTGGTGTATTGGAGGTCGAGGCCAAGAAACAAGTCAATAAAGATTTGAAAGTGAACAAATCATGGCTTAAGGGGCGATGGGGTGTCAAACCCAAGCCGTCAAAGAAAGGCAACGTCAAGACCCAGTTGTTCCCACTAGTTGAGTGCATAGCCTGAGTGTACTTGTTGTACATGCTCGGGTGCACTCTTTTTGTTGACAAGTCGGGGACCCTGGTGACGATACAACTTCTACAGTTGCTAGAGGACTTAGACCAGATTAGGACATATGCATGGGGTGCAGCAACTCTTACCTACCTGTATCGACAGCTTGGGGCGGCAACTCGGGTGGATGTTTGTCGGATTGCTGGATATCTAACGTTGCTTGAGGTATTTACGTTATTTGCCTTTTTAATGTGGTATTTGTTGTATTTGGTAATATGTAATGACTTATTTGTGTTACTCATTTGCAGGGATGGGTGTACGAGCACTTGATCTTCATGAAGCCTCCAAGAACATATAGTACGTTGACACGAGTCCTACGTGTCAGTAGGTGGGTTGTTAAGAAAGAAAAAGGCCTTAATGTTGACCACCTCCCGAGGCTTTGTAGAAGACTTGACAATGCTCTATCCAATAAAGTGAGTGTGCAACTTGATTTTATTACAACTTACTTATTTCTACAACTTGTCAAGTGATTTCGCTTATGTCTGCCTTTATTAGGTTACTTGGGACCCTTACTCCAATATTCGGAGGGACGAGGACATTGCGGAGCTCGCTTTTTATACGGGGACTATCAAGTATACGGGGATTGTTGAGCCATATCACCTCGATAGATTTTCGCGACAATTCGGGCATGTGCAGCGCATCTCCTCGGCTCCATACAACCCTACACGAGCACAATGATGAAAGGTCGTAGCTAGTTACGTGGCGAAGTACAGTTCCCAAACTGAGATATGAGAGAGGTAGAAAGATCACGTTTTGTCGGCTAGATCACGAGGACCGCGTTCTAGTGTGCCATGGGATGCGACTGAGGATTACATTGGGTGGTTCAATGAGATTTCTCACATGATCATTACAAATCCCGCGCAAACAAATGTTGAAGGTGATCGTGGGACGACATCTATGATGTAAGTTCTATATACGATTGCTTTCATTTGTCAATTTAAAATATAACATTGAAGTAAATTCATTCGGTTGTTTCGTGATGTATTGTTTCCGTAGCGAGTGAAGCGAGCCGTGGATGTTGTGGTAGCTTGGAAGGCATTGCCCCCGAGTGAAGGAGACAGGGTATCCGCATTGAAGATGGCTGATGAGGTGTTGAAGCACCTAACGACCATTGGTGCTTTTGGTTCGTTAGGCACCTCCACATCTGGTGCCACCGAGTCCCAACGTCTGAGCAATTCGGGAGATGGTGCTTCGCTTAGGTGCAAAGGAAAGGCCTTTGATTGTATGTTATTTCGCCACCCTGGATACAATGGAGGAAAAATCCGCCTTGAACAACACCTGTAAAAATAATTTAACCCGTGAACCTTGGGAAAAAATTAAAGATGTGTGAAGAGGTATACATTTATATGACTTTACCGCATAAAATGGTTGTTATTAACGTAGGTCGTCCCAATTACAACTTGATCACTCAACGAAACTGGTGGTGCGCCCCTAAGTGGAAGGAGTATCGTACTACCAAGGGTGATAGGGACACAAGAATGGCATTGTAACACGTAGCAATCACGAACCCCAAATTGAGCATACACATCCACTTGTCAAGTGGAGCATCATTGCTATCGTGGTAATGTTGGACGGAGAGTAAGACTGTCTCAAAGTAATCCCCACCAGGGATTGGATGCCAAATATTTTGGTGGCCTTGAAGCTCCTAGTAAATGACATTTCAGATTTGTTTCTATGCGACATCTTCGTGATGCCCCAGACTAGCTGCAATGATATGGTAGCCACAATTACCATCTCTTTTACATTATCTACCCTCTCAATATGATTAAGCCAGTCTTCCAGTGCGACACCGGAATAACGATCCCTACACAAGACGTGCATTAAGGTACGCGTTCTGTGAACCATATGAGCTAATAGATGAGCAATCTTCTTTGGTATCATCTCCGGGTGAAGTACATGCTCAAAGTGAGATGAATTTCTCTTTGTTGATGTATCACCATTCTCGACATCAAGTTCGGCCTTACTTACCTTCCTTTTCTTCCTTTACCAAGTTGTGATGGCTTTCCTCTTGTCTTCACTTTAACGGGACAATTAAGGACACGGACGAGGGATAAATAATCTCTCAAAGTTGTTGCACAATCCTTATGCGCATGTCCTCGGTTTCGACAGTTTTTAAACCTTTCAATCACCCTTTGGATTTTTGCTTTGAAATTATACTCTGTCCGATTTACTACTAGCTCGAATTCATGCTTAACTTTTGCCATTGAATATGGATATCATCAAGTGGTATTTGTGAAGTTTCCAATTGGTGACTTGTAAGTTCGTGGCCACAAGGAAGTCCAAATGTCTTGCGCAAAACACAACAACATCTATTTGGATGGGTCTCAGCATTTTCGGCCATTTCAAACTCTTTTTGGATTCTACCCAATGCCATTTGTGAAACAAAGCCTTGCAAGACACGGTACAAAGTGTCGCCAAATTCGTGTTGCATTCCATTCAAACTTGTCTCAAAAGTTGCCTTAATCGTAGTATGTTGGCCAACAACCATACTATCAATTACCCGCCACAAATCCATAAATGTTCCTTGCGAATGTCCAAGATGTCTTTTATGGTATTATGTGCACTTTTGACTCTACCGGTCGTAGTCTGTCCAAAATGCAATGATTGGTCAATCCATACTTTAACAAATCGTTCCTTGTAATCTCTAATCCATGTATCCATCAGATAATCAAGCAATCCATGGACACAAGCATATTCGGCTTGCCATACTCAAAATCCTACTGTTGAACACAACTTCAGAAGTCGCACTTATCAAAACATTCCACATACTTTGGAAAAGGTTGAAGTCTTTCGTCCGTGCGAAAAACTTCTTCGTTTTCGCTGCCACACCTCGATTAATGTGCCAAGTGCAAAGAAGGTGAGTGAACATGGGAAAAACCAACTCAATTGCTTTCATCAATCCCAACTCCCTTTCGGTTATAATCACACTTGGTTTACCCCCGCCCATCCATGAGGTTATTAACATTCTCCAACATCCACATGTAGTTCTCTTTCGTCTCTCTTGACATAAATGCAAATCCGACGGCGAACGTGAGCTCGGTTGAAGTCGCACGCCGATGATCTCAAACAATGGCATGCGATAGCGATTGATCTTGTAGGTGTAATCCATAATCAAAACATAAGGAAAACATCATAGTAATTTTATGGAGTCAGGATGATACTAAAACAACTCTTTCACAATGTTGGTTTCCGCATATTTCTTATGCCATGAAAGATGACCATGTATGTCCAACAAATGTATGAGTTGTTGCATTTGTGATCTCCCCCCAGCCTCGACTAGCCTTTGTTTTTGCTTTGCATTGTATATCGTGCGCAAGGTTGATACGTTATCTACATCTCTTTTCTTTAAGGTGCCCAATATCTCCCGGCGCTTAATGTTTCCTTGCATCATCTGTATAACCACAACACGTTCTTCCAGAACTAACCGACCGACATATGAGTGACCTCCTTATAACAACCAACTTCGTGATTATGCCACTCGCACACCACTGTCACATGCCATAAATGGTCTTCATGTTCCTTTATGTTTATAGCGAATGGGCATCCATATTTTTTTGTCCCAGTTCTTCTCTTTGATATCCCTTTCAAAACCTCCCTTTTCGCATCTATCACAATTTTTTCCTTACCAATAACTTTTTCTTAACTAGCTTTTATTTTCTCAAGTCTTTAGGCGTCACCCCTATAATTACCATACCTCTCGCACACCATGTTAACCCTCCCCGCAACGGCCATCACCTCCTGCATTAGAATTCTTCATGACAATAACGAAATTTTTACTTGATTCCCGACTTAAACCCATTTTACCGACTCATCACTACTTAGAAATGGCCCATTGGGGATGAAGTTATTTGCGTAGTCCACAAAGTCAAAAGAATACAACAATCCCTGCAACATAGTAATTAACAACATCACGAAGGCCCTTCAATCAATACTCACATAAAACAACACAATTTAAGTAGTCCGGTCACCTCCAACCGAGTATACATTAACTATTCGGTTACATACAACCGACCCACAGTTGACTGGGCGGTGGGTATCGACCGAACAGAACGCATTCGAACGGTCTTGTCTAACCGAACAAAGTGGCGGGCAAAAACAATCCAAAAAAATACAACAAACTTTACAAACAAATAAAATAAGAAGAGATACCTCTGTATCTTGCACATTCGCACCCCCTTGACGCTCATCCTCCATTTTAGGAGCTCAATAAACACCAAACAACAACAATGGACAATGCTCTACAACACAAAATTTTGTACAACTCCATTAAACCAAATCAAGACTTTCAAACCATCAACTTTCATGAAAATGCATGAAGAGATCGACTCTTACAATGGTATTGTTCGCCGAAATGGAACTTCTCGTCCTTGGTAGTCGCCGGTGGTCGAAAGAGATCGTCGAAGACAAAGGTGGTGGTTTGTGGGGTGCCCAATCGTGACGAGAGAAGAAAGACTAGGAAGTCTTATTTTTTAAGTTTTTATGGGTAAATAGGTCATTGGGACTGAGGGCAATTTTGGAAATGGTTTCAATAGTTTTTGGTGGCTTGCACATAAGGTTTTGTGGGGTGCACTTAGCTTTGCCCAATCCAATAATGTCATATTTGGTTAGCCCGAGAGTCGAGAACATGGCATTTTTTATGTCAACATCAAAATGATCGAAAGTTAATTAGCGTCTTCAACCTATGACCTCGAAAAAACCAACATATATAGAGTTGATGATAGAATTTGCTCCCATGACTTAATGATCACCAAGGGTATTGTGTCACTTTCGTTGAGGAACTCTATAATGAGTTTTAATATTGATGTTTGAAAATTTCAATACCATAGTGATTCTCCAAAGTGAATTTTTTTGTTTATTTTATTTTTTCTTTTTTAGATATCTGTAAGTATCCAAAGCGAGTTTGACTATTCCCACGAGGCCCTGATATAATTGACCTAGGCATACCCTAGTGGCTCAAACGATCTTTTCACTCTGGAGAATTGAAACCGAGGTCATGCGCTTAACTCATACAACCATACCTTCGTTTTACCGTTGTAGCAACCTAACCGGCTTTGTGTTTTAGAAGAATATGTTACAAGTCATTCCTTATTCACTTGATTACCTTCTTCTCTAATACACAATTAGAATTTCTGTGTTCAATTATTGCAATATGACTTGTATTGGAAAAGTCTTTTTCCTTCTATTCTTAATGTCCATTCAATCTTAAGTGGCACACATTAGCTCCCACTTTGCAGTTCCATTGAAGATCTCCTCTGCAGAAAATCAAATTTGGTTCTCAAATTAAGCTCAAGACTTTTTTTTTGTAGGAATTTATGATGAAGAGTTGCTACTTTTGTACACACACCGCGACACATAAAATTGCATGTAACAAGGAACGATACCCTAAGTACTCACGACAACCCCCGAAAAGCTGATAAGCACCTCTCGGCATGGGACTTCTTAAATAGATATAAATGATGATGGCCAAAATAAGTTACAAACATGGCACGAGTGAAAAGTATGTTGTAAAGTCCTCTCGACTACACTGCACACGCTGCATAAGCATGCGCGAGCCCGTGGATCTCTGTCTTCATCGATATTGTTTCAACTTAACCACCTTCAATTTTTAGTTGTGGGGTTTTAACTCAAAAAGTTTTGGTGATGTGTACGGGTTAATTTCTCTAACGGTCACCCAATTTTATAAATTATAACATTTTAGTCACAAAAGTTAATTTTGTAACATAAAAATCACAAATGTTTTTAAAATTTGCAACGGTGTTACTCAAGCTTTTTTTAGTCTTTTTTTCGACGAATTTACCAACATAGCAAAGATATGACGCCATGTTGACAATTAAGGGTAAAAAATACCCCCGCTCCAAATTAGTCAACTTGTTTAATTTTGTTAAAAAAAATCGAGAAATCCTTAACCCAAAAAAATAAATACCGAAATTTACACCCAAAAAATCTTAAAATTTATATATTTTCCAATCTCTAGAAATTAAACCTCCCAAAAAATATTTTCATTTCTATAGTGTGAAAGTTTTACATTTGATGTTTTGAAATTAATAAATCATTTTGTTTATAATTGATATTTGTTTGCATTGGATTGCAATTTTTTTTTAAAGGTTATAGTTACCGTTTGTTGCTGCAAATTAATTTGTAGGATTTGTTGTTCCAAGTGAAAAGGGTTTATCTATATTTTTTAATTATAAATTTTCATGCTATTTTTAAAAGTTTATGTTGTTGCACCAAAAAATTGCAGAGATAGATCTCTTCGTAGAAAAGAAAAAACAATGCTTAGGATAATGTAGAGATAATTCAGCACCAAAGCTAAAATGTCATCCTTTTTTTAGTTCTTTAATTTTCTTTTGGGGTAAATAATGTTTTGAGATTGTGGGGATTGAAATAAAAATTAGTAGTCTGATTTAGTGTGAGGGGTATTTTCGACTTTAATTGCCAATATGGCGTCACATCGGCAATTTTGCTAAAAAATGATCAGAAAAATTTGGGTGATCATCATTGAAAGATTTTTAAAAGGTTTATGATTTTGTGTTAGAAAGAAAACTTTTGTGATCAAAATATTATAATTTTTAAAGTTGGGTGACCTTAAGAGAAATTAATCCATTATATACTTCATCGTAAAGTTTCATTTAATGGATATGAGATTATTATTTTAGATCACACATCTTAATACTCCATTTTGAACCGAAACATGTTAAGAAAAACTAAGAAAAAAAAAAAAAAAAATGAAGGGCCTTGCTACATACACTACACAATGTCCTTGGAAAAGAGGTGAAGAAAAGAGGAGAAGAGGGAGCGGTTGCGTACAAAGGTCGACATTGACAGGACGGCGGTGCGGTGGCGGTCAACAACGATGGAATAATGGCGTGGTGGCGTTCAACGACAGACGGAGGCAACGCTGGTCAGTGGTGGCAGTGGTGTGAGAAGGTGGCGTGGGAGAGAGATGGGATATTTTGGTCAAAAAAGAAAAAAATGATGAATGTAGGAACGTTGTATCTTGTATGTGTGTTTAGCAAGGCCCAAAATGATACATGTGTTTGCACAAGTATTGTGGTTTAATTAATGGAAAAAGCTTTGGTAATCTAATCAACAAAAAAAAAAAAAGAGTAACCACTTTATGTACCGAGATTGGGCACCAACCCACTCGGTGCCTGTGCGATACACCTCGAGACGCCTGCATCGCAACGTGTATCGCACGAGTACTGAGTGGGATAGTGCTCAATCTCAGTGCCCGAAGTAAATTACTTTGGTATGCTCCTTAATTAATAACTAGTTTCCCTGCGCTTTGCGCAGGTGTCAGTAAATACCTTCATGATTTATATGTATAAAAAAGGGCAAAAAAATATGAAAGTTACAAAATGATGGGTGTTGTAGTTGACCCCTATGTCAAGCAAAAACTATATATAAAAAATAATAAAATAAAAATCAGCGTGCTCGACCCTTTACATAAGTCAATTCATGGTACTTGTGCATCCATTCAAACACAAAAAAATCCCTGCAAACATGTGCACTTGGAGACTCAAACAAAAATTTAGATAATGGCCAAGCACTTCCCAAAAATTATTCAAACTGGATGCTGGAGAATTACAACATAGAAGAATGGATGAGAGGTGAAATTTATAGAGGAAATAGAGCTTGCACTACACTCAATTCCATGTATCTGCCTATAATTTTTAAAAGCTTTTACCACACTCTATTCCATGTATTTGCCCATGATTTCGAGTAGAATGTACTAATTCTATTAATCCATTCGTTGATAATATAACTATTATTAATTATTAATAAATGCACACGTAATAAATAATTATATTTTAAAACAAAAAAACATAAATATATAAATATCTATTTTTCGTTTTTCAAAAATATGGGGATGAATGTATCTTAAAATAATAAATAACACAAATATATAAATATCTTAAAATAAAAAATTAAAAAATTAAGAAAATTTTAAAAATGAAATGGTAGAAGGAGAGAGCTTGTGAAACTTTCTCTCTCCTTCCACTTTTATATATATATATATATATTTTTTTTGGTAATCTTTAATGTTCGAGTTTTTTCTTTTTTTTGACTTCTTTCTACATAGTCAGTTTGCGATCCTACCCATAATCTAGAATAAACCAACATAATTTTTTTTTCAAATATAAATAACACAAATTAAGGTTTTCTTTTATGTGGAAAATTGTGAAATGAGGCCATAATATCATTTTAAATGATGTTGTAATTGGAAGGTAAATACTTTTAAAACTCAAGAAATTAATTTTCCATGTGCGCACGCATCGTGATGAGCATGAGCATTGAAGGAGCACTGATAAATGAGTGTTGGTTGTGCTAATAAATTAGTGTTGTTTGTGGTTGTCTTTTCTAAGTTACACGTGTCCAATGAATATTTATTCAGTAGGAGTTGCTACAGCTAGTGTACAGATTGTAATTTTTTTTTTTTTTTTTTTTTTTTTTCTCGAGCTAAAATCTTCTTGTTTTTCTGATAAGATATTTTATCTAATCTCTGCCTAATGGCTTGGAAGCAGTGAAAAACCACAAATACCCTTGAAGTAAAGAAACTTTAGAGGGTCACTATGGGCACCCCACCAATTCATTAAGACACCAAGTTGTTGAAGACACAAAGTTATTTATCAAGGCACCCAAAATTGAGCTCGAAATCTCCAAAATACCCATTGTTCAAAACAAAGGCATCCCACAACCATCTTCTTGAAGTAACCAATACTCTATTGAACGAACGAGCAAGCAATCTCGATAGTCATTTGTCTTTGTTCCTTTCCGTCTCTCTCCTCTGTTGTAGGACCTTTTTCGAGTTTGAAGGCTCTGGGTATTGGTCGATTTTGTCTCCACATTAGGGTTCGGTTCAAGTTCAAATTCATACACTCAAGTCGTGAAATCGATCGTTTAAGATGCGTTGATAGTCTAATTAAGTTGCATTTGGTAGAGTAGTTGTTATGTTTGTGTGGCGATGCATTCAATGGTTCATTTATTGGAAAGTCGTGGTTCTCGGCCACACAGGCCAGAGATTTTATTTACATGGGGATCTCGCCAAGCATGGCCTATAGACGAGGGAAATTTTTGGGAACTCGTGGTTCTCGGCCAGACAGGCCAGAATAGTTTACACAGTCTCAACAACGAATGGACGAGAGTAATTGTGCTATCTCGGTCACCACTTCACGAGAGTAACCATTAGTGTATAATTTATGTTACGTCGGTGATGTACAACCACGAATGTAGAATATCTCTCGGTTGTCCATTACCGAGACTTTTATTGTCGTCTCGGTCACCACATCACGAGAATTAGTCGAAGTGTATAGTTTATGCCATGTCGGTGATGTATAACCGAGAACATATCATTTCTCTTGGTTGTCCATTACCGAGACTTTTATTCCTTTCTCGGTCCTGCGAGGCCGACTCAATCGCGCCCGTGAAAAAACGTCTGAAAATTTGAGAAACCACAAATAAAACACATTAAATTTCAACAATTACCTCTTGTTCTACCTCCACTTGCACCATTGCAGTACAATCTTCCATTTTATAGTGCAACCAAGTTCGGATTGGTCGAATTTACAAAACCCTACGTTGATAAACCAAATCATCAATTTCACAGTTTTTTATCCAAAAAATAGTTCCTTAAAAGCTTCATATGGTTGTCAAACATTGTTACCTCGCTGTCGGATGATGTCAAGACGCAAGAATCGATACACGCTCGACAAACATAATTGTGGCTTTAAGTTTTACTTGTGATTCAAGGTGGTGGGGTGCCTCAGTTTTGATTTGAAAATGATTTGTGGGGCTTGAGTGAGTATACATGAAGGAGCAAAATAGTCATTTACATTTTAGATGGGAGAATGAAAAAAAATATGGGTGCCTTCATGAATTAGTGGGGTACCCATAGCGGGCCTCAATCTTTATTGACAAAGAAAATAAACCACGCAATTAACGGATACTTTGATTAGCGCGTACAACGCCGACAGCTCGAGACATTCCGACCGGCCGAATAAGATCTTCCAATCCAACGGTCAGAAACCCAAGTTGACTCACCAGTTCAGAAAGTTGGTCATTTATGACGTACCACTCTCTCGAACACAAATAAACAAAAACAAATCCCCACAAACACCAATCTGCTGAATCCCGTCCGATACTTGAAAAGATCTTTCAAAACAAATCTTTATGCAGATCATCGGACAGAAACGCCAGACTCAACAAAATTTGATGAAACTCATTTTCTCCCGCTAATCACGCTCCCAAGTCTTCCCCACTAAAACTCCACTTCGCCTTTATAGAAATCTGCCAGACCATCATCACTAATTGAGCTAATAGAACACACCGAACCAAAAAGAAAACCCAAAAAATACCAAAAAAGCAAACAAACTCATCAACACAACAACAACAGCATGTCTCTCCTCCTCTACACTCTCTTCATTCCCATTCTCCTCTTCTCCTCTCCTTCTTCATCAGATGATCTCGATCTCTATCTATCAGGTAACCCCAATTCCCCACTCTACAACAACACACTTTCTTAACTAACTCTTCAACTGTATTAACTGTTTTTCATTTTGTTTATTTGTTTTTTAGACAATGAGACAGCTGCTGCCGCCACTGCCTCCACTCTCTCATACCGCATAGACTGCGGCGGGGAGGGGAATTCGACCGCCCTCCCCGCGGCGGCGCCCTGGCTCGCCGACGCATTCTACAGCGGCGGCGGCGCCGCGGCGGTCTCCGACCCCTCCCGCTTTTCCCTGCCGCAGCAGCGCACACTCCGCTACTTCCCCCCGGTCGCCTCCGGGAAGAAAAACTGCTACCTCGTCCCCGCCCCCGCCGGCCGCTACTACCTACGCACCTTCACCGCCTACGGCAACTACGACGGCAAGCTCCGTCCCCCGAGCTTCGACGTCGCCGTCGAAGGAACCGTAGTCTTCGGCTGGCGCTCCCCATGGCCGGAGGCCGTCCGGTTCTCCGGCGCCTACTCCGATCTCTTTGTCTTCGTCGGCGACGGCGAGGCTGATGTCTGTTTCTACAGCATTGCCACCGATGCGCCGGTGATCGGAACGTTAGAGATTGTGGAGATTGATTCTTCGGCGTATAATTTGAGTGGTGATGGAATTGCTGGTGGAGGTGGTGAGGATGATGAGAATGAGAATGTGTTGTTGGTGAATTATGGGAGATTGAATTGTGGTGTGGATGAGAGAGGGTTAGGGATTGATGAGTCAATTGATGATAGGTTTGGGCGAGCCTGGCAATCCGATTTGGCGTTTCGCGTCGACAATTCCTTCTTGAGCTCTCAATTGGTGAGGAATTTGGAGACCAGGACTGGAGTTTCTAGGGCTAACCAGCCGCCGAATTACTTCCCCATGAAGTTGTATCAGACTGCGGTGGTAATGCCGGGAGGGATTCGAGCTTTGGAGTATAAGATTCCGGTGGATTCGAGGTTGGATTACATGGTGTGGCTGCATTTTGCGGAGATAGATGCGGGTGTGACGGCAGCGGGGAGGAGGGTTTTTGATGTGCATATCAATCAGAAGAATGTGAGTAGGATTGATATCTTTGAGAGGGTTGGGGGTTTCGCGGCGTTTGATTGGCAGTACAGGGTTAGGAATTTGAGTAGTACGTATTTGAGTGTGAGGCTTGTGCCTGTTAT
The DNA here is from genome assembly GCA_039657365.1 of Stephania yunnanensis. Lineage (NCBI taxonomy): Eukaryota > Viridiplantae > Streptophyta > Magnoliopsida > Ranunculales > Menispermaceae > Stephania > Stephania yunnanensis. Next base: position 11,075,610 of record CM077589.1, on the reverse strand, counting down.
TGGGGATCCATTGTTGTGTGGTCTTGAGAATTATGCTTTGGTTCCGAAGGATCTTCAAACGGCTCAGGAACAAGGTGATTCGGCTACGTGGATATGTTTGTGTAGATAAGATATATTTTTGATTCATTTGGTTACGAGTTTGATTTGTGATGGTGCATTGTGTTTGCAGTGATTGCGATGCGAGCTCTTAAGGAGTCGCTCCGGGTGCCTGAGAGAATGGGCTGGAATGGTGACCCTTGTGCGCCTTCTAGTTGGGATGCTTGGGAAGGGGTTACTTGCCGCATCGACAAGAACCGTTCTGCGCTTGTGGTGTCTCAAATGTAAGCATTTTTTAATTAACTAGCGTGACATTGTTTCTCTTCTTGTATTTCGAAAGAATAGATAGGAAAATTAAAAATTAATATGCATTTCCAGTTGTCTATGTTTGCAGTGATGTTGTTTAAGTGGCAAATGTCCATCTTTCTCATATTTTGGAAAAGCTTATTACCATTTAGAGAAATATAATTATTGGGAATTGTTGTCGATTTTAATTTTTAGCCCATGTAATTTCCAAATTTTTAGTGGTGGCATCTAAAAGAAGAGAAACTTCAATGTAACGTATTGACACTGCACTAAAGATTGATTCTTGATATTAATAAGTCAATTTCCATTTCTATTTATCTTATGAGGCTTACCTTTTTTGTTTGCGATCGGCGCAGAGATCTCGGTAGTCAAGGTTTGAGAGGAAATATCAGTGAGCATATAAGTCTTCTAACAAACTTGGTGGCATTGTAAGTTTCAATTTATGAATGCAGTCATGAATTATACTTCCATTTTTTGCTTCAAAATCAAGGACAAGATTTTGTCGGTATTGTTATTTTGCTTATATTTAATTAGAACACTATATTTTTAGAAATTCCATGCTCATGAGGAAGAGAAGAGGGATCTTTCTCCATCTGCATTAATTAATATCGCGATTATTCGTGTCATGTACTTGGACCCATGATTCAGGCCACTTAAGTATTTTACCTAATGGGTAAAGATTTGATCCATGTAGCCTACCCCAACTAATTTAGGATTTAGGCTTTGTTGTTGGTAAAGGTTTGATCTAGTGGTTTTCGTGGATCTTGACATATAGGAATGCGTTTTATCCTGGGTGTCACATTCATTCCTGATCCCTTTATCATCTATCAAGACTGGCTTTAGATTGCCAAGTTGCTTTTCGTCTCTGACTGTTCTTGGTGGCAAAAGACCAGAAGATAAAGCTAAATTTAGAGTTTTTTCCTTTCTTTTAGTGTTCACCATCACCTTTTGTTTTTTCTTCTTTATTTTTCGAGCCTATTTCTCCATGTTTCTGAAAGAAGTGCTGATCAAGTACACTTCTTTCCGTCATTTAGTAAATCTTTTTTTATTAGCATGAAAGTTCTACTTGCTGTATCATCATTGTTCGAACTTCTAAATCATTTCTAGAGGTTGTTTACCTAAATGTTTGACCTTAATTCTACCTCTTTCTATGACGAAGTATGAAAGCTTTCTTCTTTTCTTTGAACTTGTTTCATGAAAATATATTCTCGTGTTTTGATGGATGAGCATTCGTTGTGGGATTTAGCGGAAGCCTTCATGATATTAGTTTTTTGTTTTTCTTTCCCAATACATTAGAATATGGCTTTGTCATGTGTACAATTTCAAGTTTTATTATTGTTCTTGTCCAACGATTATGTGTTTTTAAAAATACTAATTTTGATGTATCTCCTTGTATGTAGGAACTTAAGTTCTAATTTTCTGGAAGGCACTTTACCTGTTGGGCTTGGCCAAAAGTCCCTTGTTCGATTGTGAGTACAAGTTTTCTGCCTTTCTTATGCAGTTTAGGTTCTTCTGTTCTTGTTCTAAATTTTTATGGAATATCATTCAAACGATGCATGTGTTTTGTAGATATTTGATAAATTATATCTATAACTAAGTCTATATCATTCTGTTATGAAAGTTGCATGTCGTCAGTATTCTTTTTGCTTTGGATCTTGCCAACCTCTGTGTTCAGAGAAAGTTTGTTCCAGACTTCCAGTAGTTTGTTCTATCCCTTGCAATTGGATACGTATGGTTCAGGATTCTTAGACTAAATTGTGATTTCTTTTCTGGTGATGTGGAGCCATGATATTTCACAGTGACATCCTTTTTGGTAGAATGGTTATCATCGAGAGAATCAAATCCTTATAATTGTATATTCTTCACGCTGTGGACAATACTATAAAAGATGATTCAGAAAAATACAGACTGTAAATTAAACATAATTTTTTGATTTGAGGTCCTTAAAAAACTGTTTGAAGTAACTTTGTTGTCATTAGATATTATTGTTTGGTTAGTTGATTCCATTACCTAGATGGACCAAAAATTGAATGAGCACTAGTAGAAGTGTGACTCGAATTTGGATTTTTAAATTCTTATTCGGAAAACACATACAAGGCTTTTAAATGGGAACAGTGCTATATCTGCATTGACAAACATTGTACAATGTTCTTGTGAAGTAGTTCATAAAACTGATTACCAGTTATATTTCCCCAAAACAACTGGTATAAATCTATTTGACAACTGACTGACCAAAAAGCTATAATTATTAAAAGAGACTCAACAATGGATATTAATTTGTTCTAACACCATATCTAATATTTAGCCTCATTCTACATGTGGAGAGTTTAAGAGAGAGAAGAGAATGAATAAGATCGAATAGGCAAAATAGGGGACAAACAAATGCTAACAATTAGGCCTGAATATAAGATCTCCCAAATGCAAAAGCTCTAGTATCATTTTCAACTACCACTAGACCTAAAAATAGCTTTTAAGTAGAGACCAATTATGTCCTTAAAAAAAAAAGTAGGGACCAATTATGAATATTAAGCTATTACAATCAGATCATTTGTCGAATGCCTATGATCATGCTGGTTTGTGGTTTTGATATCCAATTGAATGGGTAACTAGATGTGTTATCTACATTATTATATTTCTTGGTAGTAGTCTTTTGTGCAAACTGGACAATAATAGTAAAGAAAAGGAGTATTAAATGTAGCTACAACAACAACAACAACAACATAGCCTCAGTCCCAAATTATTAAATGTAGCTAGGACTGAAAAATTCTTCTTTAAGAACTGATGTAAATTAAGGAGTTTGTTTACCCATTATATAGCCTAGAGGACTAGCAAAGGTCACTATCGCCTATCGGTTTGGTTTCTATACAAAATTTGTTATATGAAGATCTGCTAACAAGTGCCACTTGCGTAAGTTGCCATCATAAGTAGGAGGGTTAAGTTAAACGGAATAATTTCCTTAGAAAACACTACTTCAGATGTGGAAACCCTACTATGTAAACATATTTTTCTTGTATATTTAAAAATCAATACAGGTCACAAAATAAAATGACCATGTAAATTAATATATGCCCCCATTCAGTTTGAGTGTCATAAGCTGGAAAGCTAGGTTTCTTTTTTTTTTTTAAAGGAAAATGATAGTCAGGAGCCCAGGACCTGCCATGTTGATGGAAGATTCTTCTTAAGAAACTGCTCCAAATATGAAAACCTGATTTCACAACAATAAATTGGCATCGATCTTCCAACAGATACATTTGCTATTGGGTTTCATAACACCTCATTGATGATTGATCCACTAACGAACCTCTTTATCAGGATACAAAGAATTTTGATAGGATCACCAACTGAAATAGAACTTTGATTGATCCAAATAGGCAAAATTACAGAGAATAATAGCAATTTGATAGGCCTTAAAGAGGTCTATCTCTCTCCCAACCGAACTCACAAGAGTTCTACTCAAGATTAATACTCAATGCCCCTCTCACATAACCTCTCAGCCCTTATTTATTCTAACCAACTCTACATGGTACCTACCAAAATTCACATGTTCATACCAGATTTCATGCTATAAAATTATATAACAAAATGAATGATGTAAATTCCCAATTAATTTGTGGTACTTGAATTTTTCAACTACATTCCCCCTCTTTCTTTGATCAATTGTCTCGTCTTTCTTTTTAAGCATCTTCGGTTTACAGCTTTAACTAGTAACTTGTAGTTGAATGTTCCATTTTTTTTGTTTGACTTTGTTTTCTCCTTTAATGATCTGTCAGGGACTTATCCGATAATCAATTTTCTGGCTACATACCAGATAGCCTAGAAAATTATATAACAAAATGAATGATGTAAATTCCCAATTAATTTGTGGTACTTGAATTTTTCAACTACATTCCCCCTCTTTCTTTGATCAATTGTCTCGTCTTTCTTTTTAAGCATCTTCGGTTTACAGCTTTAACTAGTAACTTGTAGTTGAATGTTCCATTTTTTTTGTTTGACTTTGTTTTCTCCTTTAATGATCTGTCAGGGACTTATCCGATAATCAATTTTCTGGCTACATACCAGATAGCCTAGAAGCTTCAAGCCTGCAGATAGTGTAAGCATCTGTCATGTTTATAATAATTGGCATGTATAATTTACTCATTCGTTCTTTGACTTAATTGAATTAATTCCCTATGGCATGATCTTCTTATTCTAAAAAAGCATTGCACCCATTCTTACTGGGTAATCTTCGTTCTTTTACATTCATCTTATTCGAGTGATATAGGAAAATGCTGTATAAAAAGATTAAAAAATGAACTGAAGGACAAAGTCTGGTGAAAGCCAGACATCATATTGTTTTTAGATGTTCTTTTTCTTTCTTATTGAAGGGATTTTTTTAGAAAAAAGTAGTTTTTCCATAAAACTTTCCATTGGATAAAATATTAATGCATGTCCAGATGTCCTTGATTAATGGTTTTTCTGCCATGAACGTGTTTCCTAACTACGTAGTCTTTCTTTTCTTCCTTGTCTGTTTATTTTTTTACCAGTTCCAGATTGTTATTATGTCTTCATCTAGTTGAGGGGGGATTATTTTAAACCTTCATTTAATGAATTCTTGATTATTGGTAAGGTAAGCGAAACACTGAAACTGTTGTCATATTGGTTGGTGTAGTTACTCAATTTGATTAATTGATTATATCTTGCCGTAAGATTTACAAGAACTCATTTGGTACGAATCTGTATATCATATTATGCTTACAGTATTTTTGATTAGCAGTGGATTCTTGTTTATTTGCTCATGGCAAATTATATTATTATACACTAATTTCTTGCATTGCATGTAAGACAACTCTTATGCTAATACCATGTCTTTCTTTTCGCGCACCAGTTCTCCTTAATCACATTATTCTTATATTTCAGGTTATTAAATGATAATCAGTTGGAAGGACAAGTATCAGAAAAACTATACTCTGTTGGCATCCATGGTGGACTAATTGAGTATGTTATACTCTCTTCACTTCCAATATTAATTTTTCTTATGGTTGCTTATATTAGTCCCAGGAAAATTATGTGGTTTATTAAAAACTCTATTATTGTAATATATGTCTCCAGTACAATAATAAGTAGTTAAGTACTGTAAAAGGACAATGAAAATGAAAGGAAGTGATGAACAAGAATAACAATAACTCCTTGGATGCTCTGCTGCATTTGAGCACGCATGTTCATGTAACCGACAACTTTGCCATAGCTATTGCTTTTCACACACTTTTGCAATTTGATAACAATAAGCTCATTTGTTTGATGATTCAAATTTGTTGTTTTATTTTAGGTGCGTAGTTTTATTTTTATGGTCATAGAAGCACATGTTATCTTCTAGCTCTCTTCCCTTCACGACAAGAAAGATGTTTTTTTTACAAGTACACTTTCAACCACTCTAATCTAAGCTGGGTTTGACGACTTTCTATCATGAGCTTGGCTTATTGCAAAGAGGAAACTCAATTACTATGAGCTTGGGCCGTCGTAAATTTACTACTAGTTGCTCTTTTACCATTGGCCTTTGAAGGAATATCAAAGTAGTAAATTGAGTTTAAAGAAGCAGAGACAAGAAACAAGAATAAAGAAGAAATATTTCTGCAGTAGTCTGCTGATTTCATTTAAGTTGAATAGCTTAAATACACAAAAAATACTAACTGAAAATCAGAAAATAAGGAAACTACTCCTAAAATAATGCCACTACAACTGATACACCAAGATCAATCAAAGAAACTAAGCTAAAAACAAGGAAGTAACAACCGAAACATTAGACTAAATCAAACAAATAAATACTGCAGCAGCTGAGGCAAAAATTCAACACTCCTCCTTGCTTCAGTTGCTGCACACTCCAAGCTTTTCTCTCAGAATTCAAACTTGCTTGTTGGTAAGGCTTTGGTGAAGATGTCCGCCGATTGATAATTCGTCTGCAAGTACTTCAACTTAATTGATCCTCCCTTTTGCACATCTCTGAGAAAAAATAATTTGATGTTGAAGTGTTTTGTTTTTCCATGAAAAACAAGATTGTTTGAGATAGCAATTGCTGCTTGATTGTCCACAAACACCTCTGTACTTCCTTCTTGCTTCAAATTTAGATCAATCAACACTTTCCTAAGCCACAATGCTTGATTCGCAGCAGCTGTAGCAGCAATAAATTCAGCTTCTGCGGTGGATTGTGCAACAATATCTTGCTTCTTAGAACACCAAGTGAACACCCCTGAACCTAGATTAAAACAATAACCTGAAGTACTCTTCATATCATCAGAACCACCATAATCACTGTCCGAATATCCCTGCAGAACACAATTCTGATTTGCACAAAACATAACTCCAAAATTAAGTGTTCCCTTAACATATCTCATAACTCTCTTAGCTGCTGTAAGATGAGTTTTAGTTGCACTATTAGAAAATCTGGATAAGACACTTACAGCATGTAAAATATCTGGTCTAATTGCCGTGAGATAATGAGACAACCAACAATACTTCGGTAAAAAGTCTCGTCAACTCTTCCAGATTCATCATTCTTGCTCAGCTTTTCCTTTTGACACATTAGAGTAGCCACTTCTTTGCAATTCTCCATTTTGAACTTCTTTAAAATCTCTCTTGCATACTTCTTTTGACAAACAAAAAACTCATTTTGCTTTTGTTTGATCTCCATTCAGAGAAAGTAAGCCATCTCTCCCAAATCTGTCATCTCAAATGTCCTTTGCATATCTTGTTTGAAATCTTCAACAAGATTGACATTGCTACATGTAACCAGCAAGTCATCAACATACAAAGAAACAATCACAAAATTGACTTCATCACCTTTGATGTATAGGGTAGCTTCACTTGGGCTTTTTTTGAAACCCAACTTCATCAAATGCTCATCAATTCTACTATACCAAGCTCTAGTGCCTGCTTCAGCCCATACAAAGCTTTCTTTAGTAGATAAACTTCATCTTCATGGCCTTTAATTATCGACATAAATCTCCTCCTCGAGAAGACCATTCAAAAAAGCAGACTTAACATCCAGCTGATACACTTTCCAGCCCTTTTGTGCGGCAATGGCTAGTAGCAATCTAATAGTATCCAATCTAGCAACAGGAGCAAATGTGTCAGAAAAATCAACACCATAAATTTGAGCATACCCCTTTACAACAAGCCTTGCTTTGTGCTTGTTGATTGAGCCATTTGCATTCAGCTTAGTTCTGAATACCCACTTCACTCCAATCATTTTTCTGTCAGCATGTCTTTTCACAAGCTCCCAAGTTTGGTTCTTCTCGATCATGTTCAGTTCTTCTTCCATTGCAGCTCTCCATTTGGGATCATTTTCAGCTTCCCAAAAATCAGCAGGTTCAAGAATTGCTACATTGCACCTTTGGTAAATTTCAGCAAGTGATCTTGTACCTCTAATTGGAACATCATCAATCAATTCATCTTCCTTCAGCTGAAACTTTGAATTGTGAAGTAAATTTGAGGCTGATTTCTCTCCATTCCAATCCCAAATCTCATTTTCTATGAAGTGCACATCTCTACTTATTAGAATCTTCCTTGTATGAGGTTGGAAAACTCTATAAGCTTTAGAAATTGTGCTATATCCCACAAAAATTCCCAGCCGTTGCCTTTTTATCTAGCTTATCTCTTTTGATCTGAGGCACATAAACAAAACACAAGCATCCAAACACTTTTAAATTTTTTAGAGAAGGTTTAAAACCATACCAAGCTTCGAATGGTGTCTTCCCGTCTACTGCTTTTGTAGGAAGCCGGTTGAGAAGAAAACCGAAGTATGTGCAGCTTCAGCCCAATACTCCTTTGGCAAACTCTTTTCATGAAGCATGCATCTAGCCATCTCCATTATTGTACGATTCTTCCTCTCACTTACTCCATTTTGTTGAGGAGTATATGGAGCAGTAAGTTGATGTTCGATTCCAGCCTCCTCACAATACGTGTTGAACTGATTTGATGTGTATTCCTTGCCATTATCGGACCTTAAGGCTTGAATTTGATAGCCACTTTGAAAGTTTCAATCCGATTTGCTTAAACTTCTAAAAAATTCCGGAAGAACGTAATAAATTCGTCTTGAATTTAAGAAAATAAATCCAACACATTCTAGTTCATCATCTAAATAAAAACAATGTAGTACTTACTCCCATTAAGTGAAGGATTCTTTGAGGTAAAACCAAAATGTGTGGATTAATTGGAATTTTTTTTTTTAGTTGCCTCCAAGTTGCTTGCTTGAAAGGAAGTCTTGTTTGCTTTCCAAATTGACATGTCTTGCAATCTGGTAATTCAGCTTCTAAGTGAGGTAAGCCTTGAACCAACTCTTTTCTTTGCAAATTCAACACTATTGCATGATGAAAGTGACCAAGTCTTTTGTGCCACAATTCTGTGGTAAACTTAATGGCTGAATAAGTTGCAATCTCCTCCTCCGAAGGATCTAGTACGAAGCTCTTTCCCTTCATGTTGACTTTGAACACATCTTCTCCTCTTGAATCCTTGATTAAGCATCGATTGCTTTCAAAGATTACTTTGAAACCCCTTTCGAGTAGTTGGCCTACACTCAACAAATTTTGGTTTATGTTAGGTACAAACAATACATCTTTAATTAACTTTGTACCTGAAACACTTTCGATTGCTATAGTTCCTTTTCCCTTGACCGCAATGAAGTCTCCGTTGCCAATTTTGACTTTGGAGGTTATAGATGTGTCGAGCTCTTTGAAGAGATCTCGATCGAAGGTCATATGATTTGTGCAACCACTGTCAACAAGCCACTCATCGCTTGCATTACTTGAGGCGAAACAAGATGCAACAAAAAGTTGCTCCTCCTCTTCTTCTTGATCAACAACTTGGGTTGCATTTTTATGTTGAAGATTGCCTTGAGTCACATTTCTTTGCTGAGGATTGCTTCTACATATCTTTTGATGATGTCCTCTCTTCTGACATTTCTCACAATGTTGGTCGGGTCTCCTCCAACATTTAAAAGGTGGATGACCTTTTCTTCCACAATGTTTACAAGGAGGAAATCAGATTTTGTTCCCATATTAGTTTTAGGGGAATCAAAAACTGAGTTTCCTTTCTTGTTCTTCTCATATTTCTTCCCTTTTCCTCCTTGGTTGAACTGAGTTCTCGCAGCTAATGCACCTTCAACGGCCGCTTCAGATCTCATGAGCCTTCTTTGTTCTTGTGCCTGCAAGGAACTTAACAATTCTGCCAAGCTAACTTTTGATAGATTTTTAGTATTTTCCAAAGAAGAAATGGCTTATTCAAATCTGTCAGGAACAGTCACAATAATTTTTTCAACCAATTTAGAGTCGGGAAATTTAGAGCCGAGTAATCTTACTTTGTTGGCAATGCCTAGTAATTTGTCGGAATACTCTTTGATGGTCTCCGAATCCTTCATTGTTTGTAGTTGGAATTCTCGTATCAGATTAAAGACTTGCATTGCTCTAATCCTTTCATCTCCTTCGTACTCACTCTTGAGAAAATTCCAAACTTCAAATGCTGATTTCTTTGTCATGATTCTGACAAAAACTTCTTCTGAGACTGCTGCAAACAACGAGGCTTTAGCCTTGGACTTTCTAGTTTTCTTCTCCTTGTGATTCTTGAGCTGCGCCATTGTTGGATTTTCCTGCAATGGAGGAACTTCGTAGTCCTCTTCAACAGCATCCCAGAGATCATGCGCCTCTAGATATGCCTCCATCCTGGCTGCCCATACATGGTAGTTTTCACCATTAAACACTGGTGGTGCTAGTGAAGTGAAGGGCTTTTCAAGTGATTCTGAATCCATGAAAGTAGAAGGATATCTAGGCCTTTCAATGGTGGATTTTACTCAGTTATAGGTCCCTCAAGATGACTGCTCTGATACCAATTTTGAAGGAATATCAAAGTAGTAAATTGAGTTTAAAGAAGCAGAGACAAGAAACAAGAATAAAGAAGAAAGATTTCTGCAGTAGTCTACTGATTTCATTTAAGTTGAATAGCTTAAATACACAAAAAAAAACTAACTGAAAATCAGAAAATAAGGAAACTACTCCTAAAATAATGCCACTACAACTGATACACCAAGATCAGTCAAAGAAACTAAGCTAAAAACAAGGAAGTAACAACTGAAACATTAGACTAAATCAAACAAATAAATACTGCAGCAGCTGAGGCAAAAATTCAACAGCCTTCCTCGTGGTAGAAAGCTTTCTTGACATTCACAAACCTGTTGTATTTAGATGGTGGTAGCAAGTCTATAGTCTCTACTACAAGCAAAATGGGTTTGCCCCCATGGTGAAAGTCTACTTTCTCGTAGTGCTAAAGGCTTACTTTCCAGCTGCTACATTTTATGTGTCATTTCTTTTGCTCACATCTAAAGCTGCTACTGAGGTGCTTCTCCTGTTCTTTTTCAGTTTGACTGGCAACAAAGGTTTATGTGGGGTGCCTACTTTGCCACAATGTTCTCTATTTTGGGACAGAGGTGCTTTGTCTACTGGTAGTAAGCTTGCAATTGGCTTGTCATTCTTGGTACTTCTTACTGTGGCACTCTTGACAATTTTTGTATACCACGTCCGGAAAAGGAGAAACGATTATAACTTCGATATCCCTCACAATCTAATTTGTAAGTATGTCTTTGCAGAAAGTACACGGTTATTTTATTTATTTTTTGATAAGAAACCAACTTATCTTGCTTCCTTTAGAACTCGAACCCCGACTCCTTACAACAATAGCATATACCAAACCATTGGGCCACCAACTTGCTTGGTGAAAGTTCACGGATATTCTATCAGCTACATATGCCTACTACTACTTTTTTTTCCTGGATCAATTGCATCTTGTTGCTTTCAGTTTCATTTAAGCTCAGCTAACAACTTAACATAATATTTTATTGTTTTCTTATTGCCTTATTAACCACACTAGCACCTATTAATGATCTCGATCATATTGACTGCATTTATAGCTTTGTCTTGGCTTTTTATTTTCCTTTTTGGCTTTATTTTCTTGGGTGATTTTTTTTCTTTATTGTTGTTAAAGCTTATTTCTCACTGAAGAATGGATGCAATACCAACTCCTTTATTAGCCAGAATGTCCCATTCTTTACACTTTACTGTTTTTCTTGAGTAGAATTCTGGGTCTATTAGAATTAGACCAAAATAAAGAGAACAAAAACCCAAGAAGAAGTGAAAAGTTCCATTTAGTCTTTTAGAACTTCAAATTCTAAAACTCAAGGTTAGAGAGGTAAGAATTTTCGTCTTTGTCAGCTGTCTACAATTTGTAAGCTAATAACGTAAATTAGGATGCCAGGAGTTAGTTTCCACTATGTGCCAACCAACATTGCTAGTCTGAAAATGAATCTCATTATCAGGTGTGAATCAGCAAAATTCAGTTTCGACCAGGATCGGAGCCTTGCTTTTGATTGAGCAGTATTTCCTTTAGTTTCTTTGTGATAATATAGCGTTATATTTCCTTTCAGTACTCTTCCTCTAAAGTCTCATCTCAGTTGAGTGCATCTGATGTTTAACGACGTTTTTCAGCTACAGCTATTGCAGCAAAAAGAAACAGATATCAGAGGCAGAAATCAGCGCTGGTTTTTGAAATGGAGACGCAGAATGTCAGCAGATTCCCAACTACATTGAATCCACTGTGAGCAGATATTTTAAAGGAATGGACATAAAACAGATTTAGTGTGAGCAGATATTTTAAAAAATGACGACGTAAAACAGATTTAGCTTCCTGAATCTCATAATACTCGCTAAGGAGGCAATGAGGTCTTCTATAATGATGTCGTTGCTAAAGCAGTTTGTCCCTGAATGATGAAGTCGCCTTTGGCCTCCACCAGAAGCCAGTATTCTGTTTTATTTATTCATTGACATTGTGCAGCTCTTCTCACATACGAATGTTCGAGAATTTGGTCAACTGATGGTTATGGTGTAAGTTTTTCAGATCCAAGCTATTAGTATTAGTGAGTAGAAAGTAGAAACTACAAACTATACAAGTAGCAGAGTGGTCAGGTCCATTTGCTAAGTATAATGTTTGATTATTTGGTGTTGTCATTCGTGTAATCAAAGATCAACACCCCATATATAAGGTATATATATATAAAAGCACTGTAACATTTTGTTGTATTGTAAAGGAATGCAATTTTGCATTGTTGAGAGAAAGTCAATAAAAAAAAAAAAAAAAAAAAAAAAAAAAAAAAACTTCTGAACGTAAAACACTTTTTATGTCAAAGTTAAATTATATTTTTTCCTCGGTACGATGTCCGAAAGTTTATTGTGTCTCAACTCTCGACTAATGCAAGCTCGAGTTGGTTGAGACTATAAAGTGTAAAGTGGTATATCTCTTCTACTGAAAACGATTTCATTCATTCCTAAAAAACTGATTTATATAAACTGTAAATTCAGAAAATAGATTAAAATAGATAAAAAATGAAAAAACCTCTTTCGAAAAATATGAGGACGGTTTAACCTCACTAAATCACTCAATTCACCTCTACGTCCCTGGTGTCCATTTATACCAATTAAAATTTTAGGGTCGCATTACATGCAATTATAGTATGTGATTATAGATTTGCCATTTTTATTTTCATAAAAAATTAAGTTTTTAGCACCAATTTTCTAATTATACCGGGTGCCAAACGCCCGAAAAGCCTCGAACTCATTTTTTTCTAGCTTTCCTATTTTTCCTATTTTTCGAGATTTTTCGGAATTTTTTCATAACTTTTATCTATTTTAATCTATTTTTTTATTATATAAATTTAATTTTTCCATAATTTTAATTATTTTAATTATTATTTGTGAGTAAAAGACGATTTGTATAGATAATTTTCAAAATCATCTACTCCAAACACCAATGTATGATAACGCCTTTCAAAAGGCACTAATACAAACCGATGCCACGTCTTGCCACATCGGCACGCCAACCAAACCAACCACACACAATAACGTCTTTTGAAAAGGCGTTATTGCCTACTTCGGTAATAAAAAAAAACCTCCCTATTTTGTGAATTAAATTGTATACCCACCCTACTTTTGGAAAAACACCATTCCTAAAACTCGAAATTAAGACCTCTTTTTATGAGACCGGAGCACTAAATCACTCAATTCACCTCTATATTTTTTTTTACAAAAAATCTGTTCGAACTCTTGGAGTTCGGACCCAATTTTTTTTTATTAATAATTTAAGATATCTATCTCAGTAAAAGACCTAATTACCCTCTACCCAAAACACCAATAATGAATTTGAATTAAGGGACTTTATGCCTTTTTGGTTGTTTGAGTCCGAACGTTTTAAGTACATCTAGCGCTATGCGTACATTTGGTACACAATCGGTGGTCTCTTTTGAATAGACATCTGGGTACATGTGCATGACCATCGTGATGCACAAATCAAAGTATTCTAACAACTGAAACATTTTATTTTGATAGAATCATGCATCTACAATGCATGATTTATTCTCAGATTAAATCAAAATCATATAGAGAAACCCTCTATTATTCTGAGTAAACTTTTTTTGAATAAGGCATTGACAATATAATTGTTGTATCCAGATATTGCCTGAACGTTAGCCTTTCGCTAAGTTCAAATTCGAGAAATATTTTCTTTTATATTATAATGTATATGTATGTAGCACAATGCACAATACATAAATTCATCGTCTATATTTAGCTTATGATTTGAACACATCTGATGTGTCAGTTTTATCGAGTCATTTTCGATGATAAAATTCATAATTTTGCCTTTGATTTTGAAGGCGTAGTAGATGTCACAAAAATATTCGGGTATATATATGACAATATTTTGGTGAAATAGCTTTTCATATGTGACAAAAAATATCACAATTATTAGCGTTCATTGTCAATAATTATTTGCTCTTTCTAGTGGTGCACCACTTTTATTTCAACTTTTGGTGAAATTATCAATACAACCTTTACCATTTTTTCACCATTTCCATGTCCATAAATTTGTTATTCCGACCATGGTCATCATACGCAACATACGCTTCTTAATTTGAAGTTGAACTAATTGGATGAGAGTGATATTATATTTATATTATCTCATTATTTTACTCGACTACCATGAGACAAAAATCAATCCTTAATATTTATTGGATTGACGTACGCACTCGATATTTGTTGCAGTAATAAATCGAAGCGGGCCACATGACCTTATTATTATTATTATCTCATCAGTCTTATATCCACATAGCCTCAATATAGAGGTAATTAAAATTGTGAAATTATAACTAATATTTGACTAATTAAAATTTGTAGCTTGAGACCTAACCACTCATTTTGAGCTTTTTGGAGCATTACTTTTATGGATATTTTTATATAAAACTCCATAAGGTGAAAATATATATAAAGTGAAATATTCACTTTTCAAATCTCTAAAGAGATATTGGCGAATGATTGTGTATAACACACAGTCTTGCATATATGCTTTATTCATAAATTCTAGTATTTAATTGTCATGAAAAATAATTCTTGTCAGTTATATAATAATGTAATAAATTCAACTATGGTTGAATAATATTTTGAAAATAAATGTAATATAAAATAGTTTTCTCCTTTTTATATAAAAAATAGAACATATGATTAAATATATGTTTACAACTTAATTCATTAAAAAGCAAAATGTACTATTCGTATGAGTTGGTGGGACAATCTTCAGGTTGAGTGGTGAGATAAAGTCTACTTAATATCATGCCTCATCGAACGAGATAACTCGTCTCCCTTTCAATATTTAGCTTTATCGGGGACAATGCTTATCATTATCAACTCAAACTTATGGTATTATTTTGCATTATAAAAATCAAGAATAAAACATAACTAATCGCTTTTAGTATAATAAGAACTATTTATCTCACATATTGATTTTTGATTTCTGATGTAGAATATCGTAGAAGACGCAACTACATAGCATACTTTCACAATCAGTGACATTATTTATAATTTACAGTGCATACATATTATGTATATATATGACACGATAAAAAGATATGAACTATAATACAAGAATAATGCACATAGCTCAACTTCATTTATTTTTTGTTCCAAATGTATGCATTAGAAGCATGTTGTCGGTTCTATTATAAAAAAATTTGCGCCGAAAGGGTTCAATTGATTATGCACTTGCATATCATTTGATATGATTTGGACAAAAACATCCATATAAGACCATAATGAACTATGCATTCGTAGGTTGGTCAGTGCAATATGATTATTTAGTTTCTCTTGGCATATATATATTTCATTCAAAGACTGAAAAAAAAAATGAAGATCTTGGCAAGAAAATAGTGAACATAAAATTTGTGGTTTGGTTGTCTCATGGACTAGACTAAAGATGGTAAAAACAAAGCTTTGAACCAACTATGTGAGCTTAGGCATCGAAATTAAGTTTGGGTTAAAACAGTAAGATGTTAATGTATGGACCTATGGCTTCGGAAGATGCATCCACAGATGTGAATGATGCATATATATAATTAAATGAAAGAAATCATCCATAATAAAATTATACCTTACTGTTGTGGAATATGGATGACCATACATGTACACCAACATATTGTGTAGTCATGTAACTTGTATTTCTCACTTAATAGTACCTCCACTTGTCTATGTATTGTCATGTTACTTGTAACCATTTCCAATGTACACCAACTCTTCCATGTATTGTCAAATTACTTGTAATGTGTTATATGACATGGGGTGTATGTGTTACTTGTACACATTGTATAAAGTACATTTATTATCATCACCAAATGACCTATATAAAGGGTGTCAACCTCATTGTAAAAACACACAAAGTTGAATGAAAACTTCTCATTCCAACTATTTCATTTCTTATGTTCTCCTTTGTAGTAGTAGTTTGTAGTAGTAGAAGTTCTTAGTCTTCTATTTCCTTCTCTAGTTCTTAGCAAGTTCCAATTCAATTTACAACACGTTATCAGCACGAGTTTGCTCTATCATTAAGAAGATCTTGAAGTTCAAGAAGGCTTGTTAAGGAGACAAAGCTAGGAAGATGGATCAACAAATCATGTGTTCAAATCATGAATCAAATAAGAGCGATATATATATGTCTTACTGATTGTGCTACAACGCACACAATCCTTAAAAACAGAGAATATTTCTCTAGTTTGAACTTAGCTGAGGCTAATGTGCAAACAATATCTGGCATCTCCAATTTGATTAATGGCTTTGGAAGAGCAAATATTATGTTGCCTGGGGGAACAACAATTCATGTTAACAATGCCTTATACTCTGAAAAATCCAGAAAAAATTTACTGAACTTTAAAGATATTCGACAAAATGGATATCACATTGAAACCGTGAACGAAAATAATAGAGAATCTCTCTATGTCACATTGGTTTCAAATGGGAAAAAATAAGTGTTAGAAAAACTCTCAGCTTTATCCTCTGGATTATATTTTACTCATATAAGGCATGTCGAAACGAATGTCGTCTTGAATAAGAAAATTAATGATCCAAAGACATTCATTCTATGGCATGACCGGCTTGGTCATCCAGGATCATCAATGATGTGAAGAATAATTAATAATTCGCATGGACATCCTTTAAGGAGTCACAAAATATTTTCAGCTGGTGATTATAATTGTGCTAGTTGTTCTCAAGGTAAATTGATAGTTAAACCATCCCCAAGTAAAATTATTGTGGAATCCCCAATTTTCTTAGAACGCATTCAGGGAGACATATGTGGTCCTATTCATCCTCACTGTGGACCATTTAGACATTTCATGGTTTTGATAGATGCATCAACTAGGTGGTCACATGTTTGTTTGCTTTCAACACGCAATGTTGCATTTTCTAGATTTTTAGCACAAATCATTAAGTTAAGAGCACAATTCCCTGACAATCCAATTAAGACCATCCGTCTTGATAATGCCGGAGAATTTCAATCTCAAGCATTTAAAAATTATTGCATGTCTATAGGAATTACCATTGAACATTCTGTTCCACATGTGCATACCCAGAATGGTTTGGCAGAATCTATGATCAAACGCATTCAATTAATTGCCAGACCTTTAATCATGAGAACTAAGTTATCAACTTCAATTTGGGGACATGCAGTCCTTCATGCATCATCTATCATTCCTTATAGGCCTACTGCATACCATGAACATTCCCCCTGCAACTCATTTTAGGTCAACGACCAAATATTTCACACTTGAGAGTTTTTGGTTGTGCAGTGTATGTTCCTATACCACCTCCCAATAGAACTAAGATGGGTCCACAACGAAAACTTGGGATTTATGTTGGATTTAACTCATCGTCCATTATAAGATACCTTGAGCCCTTAACAGGGGATTTATTTATGCGTATGTTTCTTGATTGTCACTTTGATGAATCAATTCTCCCACCATTAGGGGAAGATAAGAAGCCAATTCAAAAGGAATGGCGCGAAATTGCTTGGAATGCATCAACTTTATCACATTATGATCCACACACAAATCGGTGTGAACTTGAAGTTCAAAAGATCATTCATTTGCAACAAATCGCAAGTCAATTACTTGATGCATTTAATGATGCAAAACAAGTGACAAAATCACATATTCCAGCTGTAAATGCTCCTGCAAGAATTGATGTCTCTGTGCAACAACCTGCACAAGAACCAATGAAACGCTTAAAGCGTGAAAGACTAGTTGGTTCAAAGGATACAATTCCTCAAAAGAGGAAAACGGGAGTAAAAATAAATACAAATCAAAATACTCCTGAGAAAGCACAAGAATCATTTGATAAGGATTTGTCGGAAAAAATTGATTCTGACGAGGAACAACTGCCTCTAGAAAAAGAGGAAAAAGATGAAAATAATGAGATCTCAATAAATTATTTAAACTCTGGTAAGATTTGGGATCGAAATAAAATTGTTCCTAATGATATATTTGCTTTCAATGTGTCATTTGAAATATGTGAAAATGATGATGATCCAAAACCATGATCAGTGGACGAATGTCGAAAAAGACCTGATTGACAAAAATGGCAAGAGGCTATCCAAGCAGAGCTAAACTCGTTAAGGAAAAGAGAGGTTTTTGGACCGATTGTTCAAACGCCAGATGACGTAAAACCTGTTGGATATAAATGAGTATTTGTACGAAAGAGAAACGAAAAAAATGAAGTTATAAGGTATAAAGCAAGACTTGTAGCTCAAGGTTTCTCACAAAGACCTGACATCGATTATGAAGAAACATATTCTCCTGTTATAGATGCAATCACATTTCGATTCTTGATAAGCCTTGCAGTTTCTGAAGGGCTTGATATGCATTTAATGGATGTCGTTCAGCATATCTGTACGGATCCATGGACAGTGAGATATATATGAAAATCCCTGAAGGATTTGTAATACCCAGAGAAATAAAATCAAAACCTCATAACATGCATTCTATAAAATTACAAAGGTATTTGTACGGATTGAAACAATCCGAACGAATGTGGTACAAACGTCTTAGTGATTATTTACTGAAAGAAAGATATGTAAATAATCCGCTTTGCCCATGTGTCTTCATTAAAAGATCATCAACGGGATTTGTGATTATTGCTGTATATGTTGATGATTTAAATATAGTGGGAAACCATGACGACATCGTTAGAACATCCGAATACTTGAAAAAGAAATTCGAGATGAAAGAACTTGGAAAAATAAGACTTTGTTTTGGTTTGCAAATTGAACATTTTTCAAGTGGAGTACTTGTCCATCAATCAAATTATATTGAAAAAATATTAAAAAGATTTTATATGGATAAGGCACATCCATTGAGCTCTCCAATGGTTGTCAGATCACTTAAAGTGGATAAAGATCCATTTCGACCTCATGAAAGTGATGAAGAGCTAATTGGTCAGGAGGTACCATATTTAAGTGCAATTGGTGCACTTATATATCTTGCAAATTATAC
The DNA here is from genome assembly GCA_039657365.1 of Stephania yunnanensis. Taxonomy (NCBI): domain Eukaryota; kingdom Viridiplantae; phylum Streptophyta; class Magnoliopsida; order Ranunculales; family Menispermaceae; genus Stephania; species Stephania yunnanensis. The sequence continues at coordinate 11,056,391 of CM077589.1, read as the reverse complement.
AAGCCCCGACATTGCTTTTGCTGTCAACCTACTTGCAAGATACAACTCTTCACCAACTCGAAGACATTGGAATAATGTTAAACATGTTTTTCGATATCTTCGAGGAACAAGTGACATGGGTTTGTTTTACTCGAGAGGGGTAAAATTGAATCTCCAAGGTTATCGATCTTTGGATTTTTATTTGATCCCCACAAGGCCCGTTCTCAAACGGGATATGTATTCACCTGTGGTAATACAGCTGTATCATGGAAGTCAGTAAAACAAACTATGGTTACTACTTCTTCCAATTATTCTGAAGTACTTGCAATTCATGAAGCAAGTTGTGAATGTGTTTGGTTGAGAAACATGATTGAACATATTCAAGAATCATGTGGATTGCTTTCAATAAAAGATTCTCTAACCATATTATATGAAGATAATGCAGCATGTATTGCACAATTAAGTGAATGATTCATACAAGGGGACATAACAAAACATATTTCACCAAAAAGTTTTTATGCGCATGAGCTTCAGAAGAATGATGAAATTGATGTTAAGCAAATCCGATTGAGTGATAATCTTGCTGATTTATTCACAAAAGTTTTACCAACTACGACATTTAAAAGGCTTACATATGGTATTGGCTTGTGTAAACTTAAATACATTGCAAGTAAAGAAACTGAACAAGTTTCACCCATGTTCACATGAGGGGGAGTTATTGATTAGTGTATTGCACTCGTTTTCCCTTAGCTATGGTTTTATCCCATTGGGTTTTCCTAGAAAGGTTTTTAATGAGGCAATCTTAACAATATTATACCCATCTTAATATTTATGAGAATAATGTACTTTTTTTCTTTTACTATATTTTTTCCCACAAGGTTTTTCATAGTAGAAGTTTTAACGAGGCACAATCTCTAAGCAAGTGTCATCCAAGGGGGAGTGTTGTGGAATATGGATGACCATACATGTACACCAACATATTGTGTAGTCATGTAACTTGTATTTCTCACTTAATAGTACCTCCACTTGTCTATGTATTGCCATGTTACTTGTAACCATTTCCAATGTACACAAACTCTTCCATGTATTGTCAAATTACTTGTAATGTGTTGTATGACATGGGGTGTATGTGTTACTTGTACACATTGTATAAAGTACATTTATCATAATCACCAAATGGCCTATATAAAAGGTGCCAACCTCATTGTAAAAACACACCAAGTTGAATGAAAACTTCTCATTCCAACTATTTCATTTCTTTTCTTCTCCTTTGTAGTAGTAGTTTGTAGTAGTAGAAGTTCTTAGTCTTCTATTTCCTTCTCTAGTTCTTAGCAAGTTCCAATTCAATTTACAACACTTACCAACTTTATCTCTTTGAAAAGTTTTCTTGATCTTCAAGCACCTTTGTTGTAAACTAAGTTGAGACTTGCTAGAAACTAGAGAAGGAAAGTGGAAGACTAAGAACTGCCGCTATAAAGGAGAAGAAAAAAAAATGAAGGAGTGGAATGATAAGTTATTCATTGAATGTAGTGTATGTTTACAAGAGAATGAGCCCCTTTTATAAGCTTTTGATCATGATAACTATACAGACTTTGAACAAAGATTACAAGCTACACTTAGTGTGCAAGGTAAATTAAAGAGTATACAATGTGGAACAAGTAACATATAGAGTACAAGTAATTACATAGTTGATATTACATGTACATATCATGAAAAGTCATCCAAATTTTTACAACAGACATGCTATATATATTTCATTAATCATCAATAGCTCTCATATATTCAATAGATCAGACAATACATAGAATCAATCATCGTATCAAGTTGATTTGCTAATCCTAATTGCTCAAAGAACATTCAATCGCCATAAGGTTGACTTTTAAAACTACGACTGTAACAATGAAATAGTATGGTAATCAGTGACTATTCTCTTGAAAATTGTTTTTGCAACATGACAATATACAGATACATCACTCGAACTATAATGAAAAATAAAACTTCTGACAAGGGAAGTAAACACAAAACTTTCAACGAGGGAAGTAAATCTAAACTTTCAATCATGGACGAAAACAACTACTTATTAAAAAAAATCTAATGACGAGTACTAACCCTATAAATGCAAATCACGCACAATCTTTGAAAAAGATGCAAACGTAGTGAATTTGATGGCCGCCACGGGGATAGAACTTGTAATGACCCCATTTTACTAACACCATTATTAATTACTTATTTACATATTTGGACGTCAGCTTGGACCCACATGGACACCGCGGATAAGCTAGGGGCATGTTTGACTAGGTACTAGTTATATATTGTCTGATTGGTTAATTTTATTGCAGTGTATTTCATTTGATATGGCGTAAATCATCGCATTTTTGTAAATATCATGTTATGTCGAGTGAGATGGTGTGACGGTAATCACCTAGTAAAGTGTGTCAACACGAGTATCGAATAGGCATAATACATGTACATTAAGTTTTATAATATTCAATTGAATAAAATGACTAAAAGTCAAGGTGAATAGGACATAAAATGGAGAATCAAACTTTAGGCTAAGTCAAAATAATTTGGTGCATCAAGGATTGACGCGCCTCGAGATACGTGCCAAGACGTGGGGCACAGGTGTTGGGTAGTCGAGAGTAAGTGAGACCACAATTGGGTTAATTATGCATCAAATATATTAAGTATATTATTGTTGTACCTAAGTTAGCTATTTAAAAAGGATTAATTTAATTTGCCTATAGTTTGATCAAATTAAATAAAAGTCATTGATGGACGTTATGATGATCCTAGAACGTGTGATACTAGGCCATTTACTATCTCAATGAAGTCACTAGTTGGTGTTTGACGGCTCAATTAATAGCCTTTAAATCGTCCTTGGGATATGTGTACACAATTGATTTCATCATAAACTATAAATACTCACTTAGTAGAATTTCATTTGAAACCACTACTCATTTTCATGTAAAATTGAAAATTTTCAACAACTTGGGAGAGGAATTTCAGCTATAATTGGAGATTTATAGTAGTAATCCAGAGATCAAACAAGGTAATGCACTCACACACACAGAGATCAAACAAGGTAATGCACACACACACACACACACACACACACACACACACACACACACACACACACACACACACACACACACACACACACACACACACACACACACACACACACACACACACACACACACACACACACACACACACACACACACACACACACTCTCTCTCTCTCTCTCTCTCTCTCTCTCTCTCTCTCTCTCTCTCTTCTCTCCATCAATTTAATCTTCTTCAATTTGTAATTTGTGTATGTGTGTCCATAGAAGTGAGCTTGAAATTAGAGGTTTTAATGGTGATTTTTTAAGTTGTTGTCATTGTTATTGTTGTTGGATTGTTGTTGTGAAGATGATGATTAAAAGAGAAGTGAAGAGAAAAAAAATTTGTTCAAGGTAAAGACTGCGTGAAACAAATTGGGGGGAGGACACCCACGCATGAGGTGTGAGTGCATGTATCCGATGGCCCGGATCGAGCCCAAACGAATTGGGCCCAACCCCATTAAATCAATAAAAAGTTATTTAAAAATTAAATTAAATACAAAATAAATATAATAAATTATAGAAAAATAGACAAAAATTAGGAAAATTATTGAAAAATCCAAAAAAATCAGAGAAAATATAAGAAATTCGGAAAAGTCAGAAAATTTGATTTCGAGAATTTTTCAGGCGTTTGACACCCCGATATAACTCGAAAAATGTGTCATAACTAAAAATTAGAATAAAATTCTATTTTTTAGTTTAATATTTGTAATTTAACTTAATGCGCCTATAAATCAATTAAAATGATATATTTGGACTTCAAGGGACTAAGGGGACTGTAGCTCTGGTATCGAGAGCTAGGTAAGGATAGATTCGGGAGTAAGGGGAAGTCGAAACATTTGTTTGAGGTTTGTAAAACTCATAGGACATCACTTGAGTATTTAATTATTGTTTTTATATTGCTTTTGTTCATTCTTGCATACCATTCTATTCCACACTATTTTGGATGATTGGTTGAGGTTACTCCCACTGATATATTTATTATGTGTTTATGACACGCTAGGCTGTAGTACGTGTGACCAAGCCCTCAGTGAATTGCAACCTAAGCTATTGACTGGTGCACGTGTCGGTGAAGTTTAGGTTTAGGCTAATCATCGCGAGGAACCAAATAAAAGAGTAGTGGGGGCATCCATTGAAGGGATCCTAGGGATCCGAAGTATAGTGTAGTCTGATCGGGAAGAGCACACACTTTGTTTATCCACGTGTTATGTATGTATGCGATGATCCATTTATACCGCCTATTTATATTTTTGCATGTTTATTTAACATTTTCTTTGGCTTCTTATATACTTAAATGCTCTATGAATTTCCTTGGGATTTTACTCACTGGACTCGTCTCTATTTTGTATTGACGGCTGAGTGTAGATCCCAGTACGACTAGGGGCAAGGGGCTCCTAGACCACTATCCTTGATCGCTTACTGTCAAGGACACTCTCGTACGTTTGTTTTTTTTTTTTTTTTGATATTTTGAATTATTTAGAGTATCAGGGAGACTAGAGAGACATTGTACATGTATATATATGTATATATGTGCATGCTTATCTCTTAATTATCATGTCGCCTTATATACATAGTGTAACTACCCAAATTAATTAAACTAGGATTAAGCATTAATCTCGGAGATTAACAATTGTAATTCGGGCGTTACGTGAATAACTCAGTTGACTCGGACACCAGAACTGAGGAAATATGTTATTTATGGATGGTGGTTGTGTATATATGGTGTTTAAAAACTATTATTATTATATTGCACCGCATGTATGTATGTTGCTATCAGGCGAGTTTGTGTGCGGGTGTTCACCTCGAAAGGAGTGTCGGATAGGCGAACTACGAGTACACTAGGAAACTCGACTAATTCACGTTAAGAAGACTAATTAATCAATTAAAATGGGTAACGTGATCATAGACCAAGTAAATTCAAATTAAAACAATATGCTATAACATGCCTCGAAATGCATGTTGAGAAGCAGGGCAGCATGTATCGGGTAGTCGAAGGTTAGTGGGTCCACAAGTTGGTTGATTTTGATAAATAAAACACTAACCATATGTATTAAAATGGGACTAAGTTAGTGCAATTAAATTAAAATAAATCAAGGGCTATAGTTTAGTTCAATTAAATGGAAACCATATGATTTGCTTGTAGATACACATTAGCATATCTAGAGACCAATGGAGTAATTATTAATGTCACTTAAAGAGAGTTAGTGGGATTATTGGCTAGAGGTGAACCACTAGATAATCTTCGAGATATATAAATACATGGAGATGAAGGGCTAGGAAACAATCTTACATTGATATATAAGATGAGTTTGATCAACACATGCAATTGAAACCAATTTATCACATAACTTGCAAGAGAAGAAGTAGTGATTTGGAGCTAGAGTTCAACTACTTTGGAGCCAATTTGAGGATTTAAACCTAGGTAATCACCTTCTCCATCATCTCCTCCATCTAATGAACCCATTTTTGATGAATTTTAATGAAAATGCAAGTTAAAGGGTTGGATCCTTGGTTTTGATGTTAGCTTGATAAATTACATGTCTTATGAGCATATAAATGGAAGATTAATAATTGGTTTTGATTGAATTGAGTTTTTGAGAAAATTGAGAAAATTAGTGGATTGCATGAAATTGATTAATTTGATGTAAAAGGAGTTTCTGATGTTGTGTTATATGTTGTTTTGGGGTTAATTTGATGTAGAGAGTGTGTTAGATATGTTTAGGTAACTATATTTGAGGGAAAAACATAATTATCGACTTGAGAATTCTATCCCAGAGGCTAGTTAACACCCTACCTGAAACAGTTAGCGCGCTACATCAATTACCTAGCGTGCTACCACTATATAGCATGATAACAAAGAGACAGAAACTGAATATAAAAAGATTATTTTGGGATTTTTGACTTAATACATATCCCAAACACCTACAAATATACTAAACATGTAAAATTAGACTATAGGAACTTAAGGGATCGTAGCTAGGGTATCAGAGAGCTAGTCGGGTTGGATACGAGAGTCCGGGGAAGTCGGAGCGCGGATTGAAGTGTGTAAATCCATTGGAATGCCTCACAAAATTCATGATTTGGTTTATCGATTTTGCTTTTCATATGTGACTGCTAGTGGGCACACATGAAGTTTTCACTCCTATTTTGGAGTGTGTATATATTGGTTGTGGCTAAATCGCATGCACGGGTTACTTGCGAAAGTGCTCGTGTCGATAGCAGTATAATATATCTATGACTGTTGGGAGGGATTAGGGTGGTCCTGATGCGCAATAACATTAGGAATGGACCATGCTGTTTATTGAAGTTGAGGTTTAGTCATTGTAAGCCTGTAAGTATATACGTGGTTCCTATTCGGTTTATCGATTATTGGCTTGTAGGTAAGGGTTTTCTCATGATTATATGAATGTTTACTGATTAATGCTTTATTTCTTAACTGGTTTAATTGGTATATGTTGTTTATTTATTTCACGGTAGTGCTTTTGCTTGTTACGTGCTGCCTAGATTCATGAGAATATGACTTACTGTTGTTGCCAGGTGTTATATTCGCATATCTCGTAGTTTATCAGTTTTATTTCATGAATATTGTGTGGACTTCTTGATGGGGCATGTGCCCTAGGTCAATCCATTAACTGTCTTTATGAATACTTTTAGTTAATAAAAATAGAGGATTTCATTTGCTGTTTATTATAATTAATTTGCATGTTTACATTATAATAAGATCCATGGGTATTTACATAAATATCCTAAATGTCCCTAGTCGATCATTATACTGGGAACTATAATGAATTAAGACTAGTGTGAGTCTTGATTGATGATCATATGATGATTATACGTATAGGGATACGAATCAAGATCACGAGTACTTGTTAGGGAACAAAAATCTTGGACCGACCCGCTATGAGAACATCACATGGATTAAGTCATAGTTGTTTCTCATGATAGGTATATATTCCAGTCCTCTGACTTGAGATTACCAGAGACTTCAACATTAGGAACACAGTGATTTGACACAATCAAACGTTGTCTTTAACCAGACGATTATAAAGGTTGTGATTGGTTACTGTGTGAGCAATGTGATGAAGTTGTGTAATCGAGATAGAATTTGTCCCTCTCATATAAAGAGAGATATCTAGTGGATCCCTCGATGTGTTAGACTGTTAAAAGGCCTAGTCTAAGTGAATTGATATTGATCAATGTCACTTGGATGTTTTCAGTCTACCTAGAGATCGAGACTAGTACGATTGAACATGTTGGATGACAATTCCATGCCTTATGTTTGATCAAAAGGATATCGTGTGACAAAAGGATGTTATATACACTATTGATTAGGTTGTATCGATTTGATATTCGTACAACTTGGGTAGTCATAATGTCTTGCTAGAGATCGCTTATGAGTTGTATACCAAAATGTGTTTTGGTACACTCGCCAACGTTGTATGAGCCTATTGGGTCGCACACTAAGAATGGTTTTGCGAGATTTTAAGATGATTCGTAAAAATGAATTTTATGTGATAAAATTCATATTTAAACGTCCTTGTGGTGTATTACACTTATACTTCTTTAAGTAAGGGTATATGTGTAATTTACTTAACCGTCTATATACAAGGGTTGTATAAATAGACGCTTTAAGTTACAATACACATACGAAAAATCAAAAGGCTAAAACTCTTTTTTTCGTTTAAGAAACAACTTAGGGTTTTTGGTATGCTCTGGATCGTTTTGGAGAGAAACAAAAAGATTTGGTATTCTCTCGAAGCTAGCACTTCGAATCTCGCCACCGTTCGTGTGTGGACTACTAGTAGAGGGCGTAAATCGTCATTGCTGGCGCGCGCCTTAGAGATCGATCAACCTTCGAAAGGTATATTGCGATCGAGGTATGATTAAGTTTTTCATGGTTTAAATGTTTTTAATGGAATTAGATTCGGATCTGTTGGGGTTTTTGTCAAAATTGTTTTGTAATTTCATTGCGTATGAACCCCAAAACCCAACAAAGTGGTATCGAGCCTTCGAGTTTGATTCCATTAAATTCATTGCATGTTTTCTTCTGATATATACATGATATATGATTGAAAGCATGTTCATAGTTGATGTATATGTGATATACATAAGTTTTCTGTGAGATTTATTATCATGTTTTGTGTATATGATACATATATTCGTGATTTAATTGAAATTTGTTTCGTACATGCTAGTAACCATGTTAGGTTAATTTGAATAATTTTAATGAATTGAGTTTCGTGTTCTATGATCCATGACACCATTAGGTTCGATTGGGATAGTAGTTCATGATTCAATTACATGTTTGTGATTATTTGGATGAGGACCAAAATTGCAAATAATTAATTTTCGAAATTATTTATTTATAAATAATTAGTTTTCGAAATTATTTATTTATAATTAATTAATTTTCGAAATTATTTATTTATCTTGTTATATCTATTTTGTTATGAAGTTTCTATTTGATAAAGATAGATAACAAATTAGAATATGAGATAAATGTCAAGAATCTTGTTATTGGTGATATACTAGGATTCAAATATCTTAAATCCAAAATAAATAATTAATTTTCGAAATTATTTATTTATCTTGTTATATCTATTTTGTTATGAAGTTTCTATTTAATAAAGACAGATAACAAATTAGAATAAAAGATAAATATCAAGAATCTTGTTATTGGTGATATACTAGGATTCAAATATCTTAAATCCAAAATAAATAATTAATTTTCGAAATTAATTATTTATCCTTTTATATCTATTTTGTTATGAAGTTTCTATTTGATAAAGATAGATAACAAATTAGAATAGGAGATAAATATCAAGAATCTTGTTATTGGTGATATACTAGGATTCAAATATCTTAAATCCTAATTGGATTAGGATAAGATGATTAGTTAGATGTGGGCCCGGGTTAATTAAAATGTTTTAATTGACTTAATTTCGGATAAATTAAGGGGTTAATTTATGATAACAAAATCAGAGAAAATTATTATTTTCTATAGCGAATTTTAATTTTCGGAATTGAGATTCGTCTTCTAAAAAAAAATATTTCCAAATTGTTTAGTGATTGAACAAATCAATAAAATATATGATATTTCATTGTTTACATAAAATCACTAAAACTGAATAAAATCCCTCTATTAAATTTTAAGTCTCGTGCCATCCATTTTAAACACTTGTCAAAGGCCTCGATCACACTAATATAGTTTCAAGCCATAGTGGGTGTATTGTGTTATCTTGGTGAGACAAGTTGGGTAAGAGTTACCTAAATGTTTAAAATGGTCCGACTTAATAAAGCCATCAAAATAGTTTTGAGCTTTAGGCAAATGATGAGATAAAACATGCTAAGACATAAGATGTCCCGTATCTCATAAAATGATCTAAAAATTACATAAGATGTAATTGGTAACTGTTACCTACCTAAATAATCTAGTTCTGTGTTTCATGACATAACTGTCATAGAATTAGGTGAAATATGAATTTTAGTCCCCTAAATAAAAAGACGTTTTAGGAGGGTTGTTAATTTAGTGGGAGTCTATTCCTCTATACTAAAATAAACTTTGCATAATCTTTATTGTAGATCAATGGCCTCTTCAAGTAACAATAATCCCCTGTCACTGCGATACATCCTTGAGAAGGATAAACTATCTGGGACTAACTTTCTTGACTGGTTCAGAAACTTGAGAATTGTTCTTAAGCATGAACGCAAGTCGTATGTCCTGGATGCTCCAATCCCCGAGGACCCACCACCCAATGCTACGAAAGTGTGAAGGATGCGCATAGTAAGCATGTCAACGATTATACCGATGTTGCATGTATTATGCCGGCAACTATGGTTCCCGAACTTGAAGGACATGGAACTAATGGAAGCCTACGACATGACTATAACGCTGAAGGAAATGTTCCAACAAAGCAAGCTAGGCAAGAAAGGTCCGAGACAGTCAAAAACCTACATTCTTGCAAGATGACTGAGGGTGCGTCAGTTAGTCCTCATGTTTTGAAGATGAAGGGCTATGTTGACCACTTGATAGACTTGGATTCCCCATAAGCCAAGAGTTGGCTACGGATTTAATCTTGAATTCATTACTGAGAGTTACTCACAATTTGTGATGAACTACAATATGAATAATATGGAGAAATCAATTTCAGAGTTGCATTTGGTGCTCAAAACTGCTGAACAAAATATCAAGAAACCCTCTAGTAATATGTTGATGGTCTAAAAGGGAAGGGGAATGAAGAAGAAAGGCAAATGCAAGGCTAGAGTTGCCAAGGTCGTTGCCGCACTGTCGCAAAGCCTATGGAACAAGTCAAGACCCTACTGTTCCTCGCTTCAAAACACCCAAAAGAAAAGGAAGAAAATTGTCATTTCTGTAATCAAACCTATCTTTGGCATTGTCGTCTCGGACACATAAACGAGAAACGCATAACGAAGCTCCATAAAGATGGCTTCTAGATTCATTTGATTTAGAAACATATGAAACATGCGTATCTTGTTTACTAGGCAAGATGACTAAAAGTCCCTTTCTTGGACACAAGTGAAAGGGCAAGTGATTTATTGGGTCTAATACATACCGATGTATGCGGTCCTATAAACACAATGGCTAGAGGAGGTTATCGCACTTCATTACATTTACATGATGATTTCAAAGAGATATGGTTATGTATATCTTATGAAACATAAAGTGAATCATTTGAGATGTTTCGAACGTTTCAAAATGAAGTGCGAATCAACTTGGTAAAACTATCAAAACACTTCGATCAGATCGAGGTGGTGAATATTTGAGCCAAGAATTTGATGATCATCTTAGAAATTGTGGGATTGTCTCCCAATTGACTCCACCAAACAACTCCACAATGGAATGGAGTTTCGAAAGGAGAAATCGAACCTTATTAGATTTGGTTCGATCTATGATGAGTCATGCAGATCTTCCATTATCCTTTTGGGGTTATGCATTACAAACTGCAGCTTTCACTCTAAATCGAGTTCCTTCTAAAGCGGTTGATAAAACACCATATGAGATATGGTACGGGAAGAGACCTAGTTTGTCTTTCCTTAAGATTTGGGGTGCTGAGGCTTACGTAAAACGACAAGTCTCAGAAAAACTAGCACCTAAATCTGACAAGTGTTTATTTGTGGGGTATCCTAAGGAAACAAAAGGATATTACTTTTATAATCCCGCTGAGAACAAAGCGTTTGTTGCTCGGTATGATGCCTTTATGGAAAAACAATTTATTTCAAAAGACACTAGTGGGAGAGAAATAAATCTTGAAGAAGTTCAAGAATCACAGGTAAACACTGAACCGCATCGGAAGTTCAACAACGTTCCGAACCAGTTGAACCTCCACAAGTGACACAAGGCCCACGTAAATCTAGTAGGGTAAGACATGAGCAGAGAGATTCAGATTTCTCATTACCGATAGTCGTGATGTGTTGCTTATAGACCAAAATGAGCCCACCACTTATCGGAGGCTATGTCCGGACCAGACTCGATAAATGGCTAAGTGCCATGAACTCGAGATGCAATCCATGTATGATAACCAAGTTTGGAACTTGGTTGATTTACCTGAAGGTGGTAAGACCATTGGATGTAAATGGGTTTTTAAGAAGAAAACTGACATGGATGGCAAAGTACATACTTTTAAAGCAAGACTAGTAGCAAAAGGTTTCAGCAGACTCAAGGTGTTGATTATGATGAAACTTTTTCGCCGATCGCCATGCTTAAATCCATAAGAATTTTAATTGCCATTCTTGCATATTATGACTATGAAATATGGCAAATGGATGTAAAAAAAGCATTTCTTAATGGAAAGTCGCTTGAGGACGTGTATATGACACAACCGAAGGTTTTGTACATCCCGAGAATTCTAGGAAGGTATGCAAGCTTCAAAGATACATTTATGGATTAAAGCAAGCTTCTCGAGTTGGAATCTTCGTTTTGATGAAGCAATCAAGGATTTTGATTTTATTAAGAACGAAGATGAGCCTTGTGTATACAAGAAGGTCAAAGTGGGAGTGTAGTTGTTTTTCTCGGGTATGCTGTAGGTTGATGATATATTACTCATTGAAAATGACATCCCAACATTGCGAATGTCAAGTCTTGGTTAGGGAAGTGTTTCTCGATGAAAGACTTAGGAGATGCACCTATATCCTAGGGATAAAGATCTATAGGGATAGATCTAAGAGGCTAATCGGCCTAAGTCGAGTGCTTACATAGACAAGGTGCCGAATAGGTTCGGCTTTGCAAGACTCTAAAAGAGGATTGTTGCCAATATCTCATGGCATAAGTCTCAAGAAGACTCAATGTCCTAAGACAAATGATGAGCGAGACCGTATGAATAAGATTCCATATGCATCGCCTATTGGATCTATCATGTATGCCATGTTATGCACTCGACCCGATGTATCATACACTTTGAGCACTACAAGCAGATATCGCCGATTCAAAGTGAGAGTCACTTTGGATAGCAAGAAAGAACATTCTTAAGTACTTAAGAAGGACTAAGGAAGTGTTCTTGGTCTATGGAGGTTTTGAAAATGATCTAGTTGTAAATGGTTACACGAGATGCAAGTTTTCAAACCGATATAGATGATTTTAGATCGCGATCTGGATATGTGTTTACTTTGAATGGGGGTGCAAGAAGTGGAAAAGTTCGAAGCAAGAGATCGTGTGCAGATTCTACAATGAAAGTTCGAGTATATTGCAGCGTCCGATGCAAAGAAAGGAGGCGCTTTGGATCAAAAAGTTCATTTCTCGAACTAGGTGTGGTTCCGAGTATTGCTAACCTTGTTTGTTTGTATTGTGACAATAACGGGGCAATAACACAGGCCAAGGAATCTAGATCACACCACAGATCCAAACATATACTCAGGCGTTTTCATCTCATCGAGAAATTATTGAGAGGGAGACGTAAAGATTTGCAGAGTACCCATCGAAGACAACGTTGCGGATCCATTGACAAAAACTCTTCCACAAGTAAAACATGATGGTCATGTTAGATCATTAGGCATTAGATGCATGTATGATTGGCCCTAGTGCAAGTGGGAAATGATGGGGCATGTGCCCTAGGTCAATCCATTAACTGTTTTTATGAATACTTTTAGTTAATAAAAATAGAGAATTTTATTTGCTGTTTATTATAATTAATTTGCATGTTTACATTATAATAGGATCCATGGGTATTTACATAAATATCCTAAATGTCCATAGTCGATCATTATACTGGGAACTATAATGAATTAAGACTAGTGTGAGTCTTGATTGATGATCATATGATGATTATACGTATAGGGATACGAATCAAGATCACGAGTACTTGTTAGGGAACAAAGTACTGGACCGACCCGCTATGAGAACATCACATGGATTATGTCATAGTTGTTTCTCATGATAGGTATATATTCCAGTCCTCTGACTTGAGATTACCAGAGACTTCAACATTAGGAACACAGTGATTTGACACAATCAAACGTTGTCTTTAACCTGGACGATTATAAAGGTTGTGATTGGTTACTGTGTGAGCAATGTGATGAAGTTGTGTAATCGAGATAGAATTTGTCCCTCTCATATAAAGAGAGATATCTAGTGGATCCCTCGATGTGTTAGACTGTTAAAAGGCCTAGTCTAAGTGAATTGATATTGATCAATGTCACTTGGATGTTTTCGGTCTACCTAGAGATCGAGACTAGTACGATTGAACATGTTGGATGACAATTCCATGCCTTATGTTTGATCAAAAGGATATCGTGTGACAAAAGGATGTTATATACACTATTGATTAGGTTGTATCGATTTGATATTCGTACAACTTGGGTAGTCATAATGTCTTGCTAGAGACTGCTTATGAGTTATATACCAAAATGTGTTTTGGTACACTGCCAACGTTGTATGAGCCTATTGGGTCGCACACTAAGAATGGTTTTGCGAGATTTTAAGATGATTCAGAAAAATGAATTTTATGTGATAAAATTCATGACAGAAACGTCCTTGTGGTGTATTACACTTATACTTCTTTAAGTAAGGGTATATGTGTAATTTACTTAACCGTCTATATACAAGGGTTGTATAAATAGACGCTTTAAGTTACAATACACATACGAAAAATCAAAAGGCCAAAACTCTTTTTTTTGTTTAAGAAACAACTTAGGGTTTTTGGTATGCTCTGGATCGTTTTGGAGAGAAACAAAAAATTTGGTATTCTCTCGAAGCTAGCACTTCGAATCTCGGCCACCGTTCGTGTGTGGACTACTAGTAGAGGCGTTCGTCGTTGCGCGCGCCTTAGAGATCGATCAACCTTCGAAAGGTATATTGCGATCGAGGTATGATTAAGTTTTTCATGGTTTAAATGTTTTTAATGGAATTAGATTCGGATCCTGTTGGGGTTTTTGTCAAAATTGTTTTGTAATTTCCGCTGCGTATGAACCCCAAAACCCAACACTTCTTTTGCGATTTTATTCACTGGACTCGTCACTGTATTTGTTGGGTGACCGAGTGCAAATCTTTTGACGAGCAAGGGCAAAAGCAAGGGCAAAGAGGTACTGGGCGACTACCTCTGAGATTGTGGAGCCACCTCGTATGTGATATCAATATGTATTTATTTGAGTTTTGTTGGGTTTTGGGGACCATAGAACATTGATTACATGTATATGAGACTTTTTTATATTGAACTCGCCTTGATATATACATGGTATTTTTTACCGGGTTTTTCACTACTTAGGATTATTGAATACTGTATAACTTACTTAATTTAAGGCTTCCACTGTAAAATTTCATTATAACTTGATAAATTGATTCACCTGGCTAATGAAATCATTAATAATTATATGAAAATTAATTAACTAAGTTAGGATTAAATGGAAAAGTGTAAGTAGGCAGGTAGGTCGCGGAATGTCAAAGATAAGCGAGCCATAACGTGGCAAGGCTAGGTGACGTAGGATACGACGTGGCGGGTAGGAAGGTTGCTTGGAATTTGGGGCTGCCACACAGAGTACGCTATTTCTGAATTTTCCATATTAGTATTTATGCTTTATGATACACAATATATATCATGCTTTTATGTTAGTTTAAGACTTTCGCTGTTAATTTACTGCTTATTAATTACAAGTGATTAAAACACAAGCCATATGTATGATTCGCAAAACTTAAAAATAAAGACTGTAAATCCTAAATATACTCGACTTAAAAAGGAAATATGCAATACTAGTTTAAAATTTATATGACAACAACTCGACAAGTTAGCACGTATATCGAGAATACAGGCGTGACAAGTAACGCCAGAGGAGCGCGGGACCTTACGGGTCAGTGATGTGGACAATGTAGCGGGGCCTATCAAATCCAAAAAATTTAAACCGGTAATTATAACTAATTAGGGAGTAATAGAGATTAATTGAGGTTTTAGCTATGAGTTTGGAGTCTAGGACAAGTGAAAATTGAAAATTTTAATTAATTTTATTTTTGTGTGATGTGTGTCTAGTAACTCCACCTATGTTGTATACTATGTGCGCTACATAGCCGGTCCCAAGTTCAGATAAAGAAGGACTCTGACGCCCATTTTTCATATCGAAAAATAGGTAAGGGAGGTCCCAAACTCATTTTTCATACCCAAAAAGTGGGAAGGGAGGCCTCAAGCTCATTTTTCATTCTTGAAAAATAGAGGATGGTTGTGATAGGTTGATACTCAGCGTAAATTTTTTGTCACTTTTCATGAAATGGATCAAACATATATAAACGTTGGGGCGTTCCCACTTAGCGACGCACTGCATCGGAGCTCGAGTGTAGTGAGAAATGAGCAAGGGTGTGTTTCACATCGTCGCCTGGATGTAAAGAAAAATGAGCAAGGGTTCCCACACATAGGACGTGTGTGGGTAAATAAGCTAGTCCCTTCACATCGTCGCCGAATGTGAAGAAAAATGAGCAAGGGTTCCCACACAAAAGACGGGTGTGGGTAAAGAAGCTAGTTTAAAACAAACACGAAAACAAAAACAAAATCATAGATATGGATACTAGATCTTTTAGACAAAATAGAAACATAAAAGGAAAACAAACACAAAGGGGAGGAGATTTTTGTTTAGGAACATGGAACATAGGAACATTTACAGGGAAGTCAATAGAAATAGTAGATACTATGATTAGAAGGAGAGTCAATATTGCTTGCCCCCAAGAGACAAAATAGGTAGGAGAAAAGAGTAAAGAAATAGGAAACATATGGTTTAAATTGTGGTACACCGATATAGATAGAAAATGCAATGGAGTAGGAATTGTGGTGGATAATAATTATAAAGATAAGGTCGTAGAGGGTAATAGAATGGGGGATAGATTGATTCTAGTTAAATTAATTATTGGAGATGATAAAATTAACATACTTAGAGCCTATAAAACACAAGTAGGATTAAGCGAGACCATCAAACACAAGTTTTGGGACGATATGGATGGAATTATGCAAAGCATACCATTAGATGAAAAGGTTTTATTGGAGGAAATTTAAATGGGCATGTCGGGGCAAGTAACGATGGGTTTGAGAGAGTTCATGGAGGTTTCGATTACGGTAATAGAAATGAAGAAGGAGAATCGATCTTAGGATTTGCTTCAGCATACGATCTTGTCTTAGCAAATACTAGTTTTAGGAAGAGAGAGTCGCGTATAATTACTTTTAGTAGTGGTCATAATAAGAGTCAAATAGATTTTCTTTTAACAAGAAAAATAGATAGAAAAATATGTAGAGACTGCAAAGTAATACCTGGTGAAATGCTTACTACCCAACATAAGTTAGTAGTACTTAATAGTAAGCTAAAACGACTATATAATATGAATAAAAGAGTTAGGAACCTTAGAATAAAGTGGTGGAACCTAAAAAATAGTAAATAAGTAGAGTTTAGAGAAAAACTACTAAAAGAAAATGTTTTGAATCTTGACTTAGATGCTAATACAATATTGCTAGAAATGAGTAGTTATATAAGGAGAGTGAGATTAAACGTATTAGGCATATCTAAAGGCTCAGGACCACTAAAGAAGGAAATATGGTGGTGGAACGAGGATGTCCAATGAGTAATTAAGACTAAAGAGAGATGTATAGGAAAATACCTAAGTGTGTCAAAATGAAGATGCGTACAATCAAAATAGAGAAGTTAGAAAACAAGCTAAAAAAGTAGTTAGTCAAGCTAAAACAAATTTCATGAAAGATCTATATACAAGGTTAGGTAATAGAGATAGCAATATATATAGGCTAGCCAAATTACGAGATAAAAAGAAACGAGACCTAAGTCATGTAAGATGTATTAAAGACGAAAATCAAAATGTTTTGACGCGCGATGATGATATGAAAGATAGATGGAGAAGTTACTTCGATAGTTTATTTAATGATGGCCAAGTTGATACTATAATAGATGAAAACCCACACCAAGAAAGAAATATAAACTATACACACAATATTAGAATTAAAGAAGTTAAAGAGGCATTGAAAAGAAGTAAATAAGGAAAACATGTGGCCCATATAAAATAACCATAGAGGTTTGAAAATGCTTAGAAGAAATTGGATTGACTTGGTTAACAAAAATTCTCAATAAAATTTTAAAATCAAAACCGATGCCAATGGATTGGAGAAGAAGCACGCATGTGCCAATCTTCAAAGTTGCTCAAACTACCAGGGGATTGAACTTATGAGTCACACTATGAAACTTTGAGAGATGATAATTGACAATAGGTTAAGGTGAGAAACAACAATTTGGCTTCATGTCTGGGAGGTCAATTATGGAGGCGATTTTTCTTGAAGATGATTGTTAGAAAAATGTAGAGAAAAAAAAAACTTCATATGGTATTCGTAGATTAAAAAAAAACATATGATAAGTGGCTTGATAATTGTTATTGTAGGCGAGCTCACACAAATGAAGATACTCTTCCCATGATCCATCATACTCTAACACACACATCCTCGACATATCCTTGAGAATCTGAATCAGTCTCTCTAACTGTCCGTCAGTCTGTGGATGATAGGCTGCACTGAGATCCAACTGTGTACCGGACTGTGCCCGCATGCTCTGCCAAATCTGAGATGTAAACTATGGCCCTATGTTAGACACAATCGATAACGGAACGCCATGTAGTCGTACGATCACTCATTCGCACAAACTCGCCAACCTATTAACCCGATGTGTGGTAGAGATTGGTAAAAAGTGCGCAGACTTCGTCAACCTGTCCATAATCACCCAAATATCGTCATGTCCGCGTTGAGCTCGAGGTGACCCAGTGACGAAATCCATGGCAATATGCTCCCACTTCCACCGAGGAATGTGAAGTGGCTCGTAATAACCCATCGGGCCTTTGATGCTCAGCATTAACTCGCTGGCATACCTCACATGCTTTAACATAATTAGAACATCGGTCTTCATCCCCGGCCACCAGAAAAATGACGCACATAAGCGTACATCTTGGTCCAATCCAGATAAATCGTAAAATGTGAGTGGTGAGCCTCATTAAGTATCTCGTCACGTAACTCAGCCACTGATGGAATCCACAGTCGACCTCTAAATCTTAAGCACGAGTCTGTCAAATGACTCAATATGGATGATCTAGACTCTAAGCAAACTCCAAAAATTAATGGTACTGCTCATCTGTTTACTGACCCTCGAGTACCCTCTGAATCGACGTTGTCTGAGTCCTCATCTGCCCACAAATCAACACTCTAGTAACGTTCGAAATATCAATAGAATACATTAACTCAATCGCCTCGAGTAAACCATACTCGTGTGTCATGTGGCAAGTAATAATCTATGAGACTTCCCCTTTGTGGCTCAATGCGTCCGCTATAACATTGGCCTTCCCCGGGTGATACTCCAATGAGAAATCATAGTCCTTGAGGAACTCAAGCTAACGCCTCTGTCACATGTTCAACTCATTCTGAGTGAATAGGTACTTCAAACTCTTGTGGTCAGTAAACAACATAAACTTCTCTCCATAGATATAATGACGCCAAATTTTCAATGCAAAGACTACTGCCGCTAGCTCCAAGTCATGTGTAGGGTAGTTGTTCTCGTGAATCTTCAGCTGTCAGACGCGTAGGTAATCACTCTATTATCCTGCATCAATACACTGCCTAACCGACCTTAGAAGCATCAATGTTTACCTTAAAACCATTTCCGAACTCAGGTAATACCAGAACTGGTGCGGTAGTCAATCTTTCCTTCAAAGTCCTGAAGGCTTGTTCACAATTATCATTCCACTAAAAATTTATATCTTTTTTTGTCAATTGCATCATTGGTGTCGCAATCTTTGAGAAATCTTGAACAAAACATCGGTAATAGCCTACCAACCCCAAGAAACTACAGATCTCTATCACGGTTTGCGATGTAGGCTAATCTATCATAACTCTGACCTTAGCGGGGTCCATTCTCCGTTGGCTCCAATGATGTGTCTAAGAAATTCGACTTTTGTAAGCCAAAATTCACATTTACTGAACTTTGCATACAATTTGTGAGCCATCGAAGTCTGCAAAATCATCTTGAGGTGTTCCCCGTTATCCTTACGAGCCTTAGAATAGATAAGGATGTCGTCGATGAAAACAATGAAAAACTTATCCAAATACTATCTCAACATTCGATGCATGAGATCCATGAACATTGCTAGGGCATTAGTCAACCCAAAAGACATAACTGTAAACTGATAATGCCCGTATCGAGTGCGAAAAGCAGTTTTCTCCATGTCCTATGCTATAATCC
Source organism: Stephania yunnanensis (assembly GCA_039657365.1). Lineage (NCBI taxonomy): Eukaryota > Viridiplantae > Streptophyta > Magnoliopsida > Ranunculales > Menispermaceae > Stephania > Stephania yunnanensis. The sequence goes on along the minus strand of CM077589.1, from coordinate 11,036,595 downwards.
TCAGTTGATGGTACCCAAATCTCAAATTAATATTTGAGAACCACTATGCTCCTGTCAGCTAGTCGAACAAGTCATCAATGTGAGGAAGTGGATACTTGTTCCTCATTGTTACCTTGTTGAGTTGTCTGTAATCAATGCATAATCTCAGGCTGCCATATTTCTTCTTAACAAACAAGACTGGCGTGCTTTAAGGAGACATGCTCGGGTAGATGAATCCTAACTCCAACAACTCATCAAGCTGTCCTATCAGCTTTTCTAACTCCCTGGAGCCATTCGGTACGGTGGAATAGATATCGGTTTGGTTCTTGGGACAAATCAATGATGAAGTCAATCTCCCTAGGCGGTGGTAAACCTGGTAGCACCGCTAGAAAGACGTTAGGAAACTCGCATACCACTAGTACCTCTTCTAACCTAGTCACAACCCATTCCATCGTACTCAATACACTAGCGAACATCTCGACATCTGCGCTAATAGATACTCTACCTCTGGTAATAGGCAAACTAGTCGAAGTCCCCTGAAAACTAAACTCTAGATGCCCTAGAATCTGAAATGTGAATCTCTTACTGAAGCAATAGATCTGTGCATGATAAACACCTAACCAATCTATGCCTAGCAATGCATCAAACTCGAGGAACTCCAACACTCTCAGGTCCGTTGGCATGATATGACCCTCTATCTCAACAGAAGAATCAACACACAATAAGTTCAGGTAGATCTTGTTTTTAGCAGCTGTGTTGAGGATCAAAGGTCTCTCTAGTCTAGTAGGTCTCAAACCCAACTCATCAACCATATACGACCCGAAATAAAGGAAACAGTAGAGCCTGAATCAAACATAGCATGCATGAATCTATTGCAATAATAAACCGTACCCTTAATCAGATTATGGCTCCCGGTGGGATCTGGTACGACAACTACGTGAACCAGCTTTCGGCTTTGCTGCGGCTGCCTTCGGCTCAGTCGTGGACACGTATTGATGAAATGATTAACTGTCCATACTCCGAACAACCCCTCTTGAGATCCTGATCCTAACGAACCACGCTGTCCTTGTCATTGTCCTTGTGCCTAACTAGACCTCTGTCCCTGTCTCTGCACCTGACTGGAACTCTAACCATGTCTCGACCATCGCTCTCGCATCGAGTCATTTGATAATCCGATGCCATGCCCGACTGGGCAGTCTCGGGCGTGGTGCACTAGCCTGCTCTGCCGACATAAGTCATAAGGTGGAGATGCAACAGATCCCACGCTCCGAGCTCGATCTCTCTACCTCAACTATCTAGATCTTTTCCTCCTCCGATCACCTCCAGAACCTTTAACTGCCTGTGATAGTGCCAATGATGCAACCGATACTCTTGCGCGTGTGTTCACAAAACTTTCACTAGCGATAACACTCTCATAGGCCTCCCGTAAAGTGCTCAAAGCCGTCGTCACTACAACCTAACCAATAGAGTATAGTAGACCGTGTATAAAGTAGTAAGCCAAGTTGGCATCAATGTCGCTGCATCCCTAGCATACCCCATCAAGCGTAAATACCAGTCCATATACCGCATAACTAACTCCTCGATCCTCTATGAATGGTTTGAAACTCAATCCTCTTCAGGTTATGGACCGTAGAAGGAATGTACTTCTTATTAACATCTCCTTGAACTCATCCCAATCCTTAGGCTTCCCCTTCGACGCCACCATAGTTCGCCACTAGACATCGGCCTTGTCGAATAGTGAAGATGATTATATACTCACTGCATATGAGCTGGTGTAACCAGTACATCATGTATCTTCTCATTGCTCTTCATATACCTTTCCTGCAGCCTCGAGGTTAGTACCCACGTGAAACTTCTCTAGATGATGCCTTTGAAACTCGCGAGCCTGACTCGCCTCAACTGTAGCCCTAACACCCGTATCAATCGGCGTGCTCGGTGTATCCTTTGCTGGTGTCTCAGGTGTAGGAGGTACTATCTCAGTCCGAACATGTGCCTCCTTAGCCACTACAAGTCTTACCTAAATTGGAGGTGCTGCAGGTGGGTCATGGACTGTAGGAGCACTCCCAGCCTAGGTGACTGGAGCTGTTAACGTGGAAGGTGATGTTGTTGCCTGAGCCCTCAACAGTCGAAGAATCTCCTAAAGCTGTTGATCGTTAGATGTAATCATCTGCGACATGCCATCTAATCTCCCTGTACTTCCCCATACCACTATAGCTGATATCGGGCTGATCGACCATCGCTAACTAAAAAGATAGCAATTTTCACAATCATAACATAGCTATCGATAATTAATAGTACAACAAATCAAATAGCTCGTAGTCCAGTTTTAAATTCCTCCAATTCTCATCACTTCCCAACTAAGACTTAGGTCTGGATCATAGGGTTCCACTCTAAGTTCAATCATTGCTAACTTCTGCTGGTTTGTGTCTTAATGGATTGTGATTTAAATCAAGACTCGATTATTTAAACCTCAAACTAAATGAAAACCTCAAAGACACACAAGTTAAGACAACCTAAAGTGTGAAAACCCCGAATATGTATATCATCATCAATGAACAGTCAGAGAAGAGTAAACACAAGATATACATGCCCAAGATCTCTCAAAAACCCAAATCCCAGTATTTCAAAACCAATATATCCAATAATACAAAAAGATTCACATATGTCATACAAGTGGAAAGAACTGCTCCGGTATACTCAAATGATATCTCCTAGATGTGGAGCCTTCCCCTTGCTACACTTTAGATCTGCACTCCATCAAACACAAGAATTACGAGCCCAGGTAAGTAGCATCAAACAGGACATATATACAACATTTCGAAATAAATAAATAAGTATAATTCATGCAGATAGAAAGAAAGGAACGGAGAACGCATGAATATAAAAGATTGTAACTAAATCAATCGATAAGTGAGGGTCCGGAATACAAAAAATCGAATAACAAGGAGTCCCAACCAAAAGGTCGTTAGGTCGCGACAAAAGCCCAACAGACTCGGGTTTAAGACGAGACACAACCTACTAGCTTTAAACCTCGCGACTATGAGATATCCACATACCCGGATAAGTGCCCCAATGTACACTCAATTGGAAGATATCAACGGTGTCCAAATAAGAGCTCACATCACAGATAAATAGTAATTATGACTCACTTACCAATGAACCACTCAACCAATGGAAATTTCAAATAAATGATGAATAGAGCAATAACAACCAATTAAAGCTCAAGAAATAACTACAAAATTCCTCACTAGTTTACTTACTTATATCCAAGCTAATACGCACTCAAATCGGCTCGACACGCCTCCAAATCAGTACCCAATACCTAACACTAGTAAACTATGCCCCTGATAATCATATGGGCAAATTTACATTGTGTTAGAGCCTATTTAAGAATTTTTTTAGATTTTTAAATCCCCAAAATTGTTCAAATTAGGAAAATCATAGTGGTGATACACTTTTCGAGGAAGTTTTTTTGGTTCGACAACTTCAACCAATTTTTCTATAATTTCTTCAACATTTTTTTTGAATTTTCTTGAATTTTTCTGATTTTTATTTGATTTTCTGTTATTTTTTTATTTTTTGTAGTTTGGGGCCCTTTGGGCCACTTTTTCCCTGAACCGGGTTGGCTGAATCGGTTCGGTTTAGTCATGTGTACGGGGCCAATCCCGCTGGGCCTGAGCTGGCCTAGCCCATAGGCTTGCCCCCCACTCCCCTTCTCTTTCGTGAAATAAAAGAGATGGGTGTTTCAACAGAGGCGTTTTAACGCCTCATTTTTTTTTCCTTTCTTTCAATCAACAACCACATAATCAACATCTCATATACATTCTTTGAACATCACAAAGAAGATTCGATGTGTAAATTCAACAAAAACCCAACATTTAATCCCTATAAGACATGAATCAACAATATCAACTTCAAATAGATGATTAAGCTATGTTGATGGACTTACTTAGCTTGATGACTCCACTAATCCATTAATCTCTCCAAGCCAAGTGTGTTGATCCTTTCCTTTTCAACTCCAGTAACTCCTTCTCTCCTTCTTGCCAAAATCGATGAGATGAGAAAACAATTGATCAAATGGTTGACTTATATGTATTGGATAAGTTTACACCATAGTCCTTGATCTTTTGGTGCACACGTATCTCGAGACATGTCCAAGGTTGTAGGGCGACACACTTGTCTATCCACCCACTCCTAAGTGATACAAATTGGTACACCTCTTGTCTCTAGATGATATCAATGCATGTCTCGAGGCACATCATGTGGCCATTTTATTCATTTCACATCAAATATGGCCACATTAAAGCTTGTATAAAACCATAACTTACTCACATTAGACTTACCCCGTAAGTTGATACCTCGATCTCATGTCAATATGCAACTCGAGGTACACCTTCGCTCGTCTCAACACCGATATGCCCCGCATGTACCTTACCCACACATTACCAAATTTAATTAATTTAACTTGTTCAATCTTTTGTATACTAAATAATACAAGCATCAAACAAAAATAGCATACCTCGGTGTCGACTCCTGAGATTTGGACATGCGTATCACAACGAGTGGGTCCCACATACGACCCTGACTTGACACGTGCACGAGTTAGATTTTAGGGTCGTTACAACACTGATCTGGGTGTGGGTAGCGCGCTCGCTACCTAACATGGATAGCACGCTACCTGCATGTTAGTTCATCATCCCAGTACGCATAACGCGCTATGGCCAAGGCCTAACACTCAATGTGCACAGACTTGCAACAGCAGCACGCTTATGCTGATTCACCTCGATCCAAGACTCCTTCAAATTCAACAATTACACTCCCAATCAATCTAGAAGGACCTCTAATGATGTTATAAACCATTCAAATCAACAACAACATTAATTCAACAAATTTTGATCATCACCATGAATTCAGACTTTAACAGACTCAAAGACCAAACTTACAAAGTGATGATCACTAGCTTCTAATCCATTTATGCTCCTCAACTTGATTTAATTAGGCTCTCGGAACGATCTCCCTTTGATCCGAATCGAAATCTAACCTCCAAAACCCTCGATTGATCGAAATGAATTGGATAAGAATGAAATTTTGTTTTTATATATGGATTTTCCTCGAGATATGCATCCCGCTATCTTAAGACCGAGCGTATGGTTGATGCGTTAAAATAACACTCCATAAAGTGACATGAAATTTAACACATCAAGCACTTACGCCTCGTTCGAGATGATTCGATAATTCATATATTGTCAATATTCTTTTATTTTTCATATATATATATATATATATATTTAAAAACATATAAATGTATATCGCTTATTATTCACCTAATAAACTCACCGGACATGCCTACAAGTGTCCTTGAGCGTGCACACTCTTGCTACGACTCCCTAGTCCCATTCAGTGTCTCGGTAAACCATAGTTTATTGGGTATCTTTTATTTTATAGGCTTGTGTATAATTTCCTTATTATATAACAACCTATATATAAATTGATTTAACAATTCAAACAAACACCATACTTAATGCAAACGCACGCACACGTTATTTGAGGTACGCCGAACTTAATCATGAGCCTAACTCATATTAATTAGGATCTGGATTAGTACTAATCACTAGCTTAAGGTAATGGGTCGTTACATTACTTATCCAAACGTTTGAGACCCTACATGGTAATTATCCAGTGTACGACTTGGAGCTTACAGTAGTCTTTTTACACTAAAGGCCTGGAGGCAATATCTCTACGAAGAGAAGTTCTTATACACAGATCATTAAAGTCTGTGGTACATTTTCACTTATAAAGATTTGGGCATGCGTCAAAGGACATGACTTAAACTACTGAAGGACTACGACTTCACTATTGAGTACCATTCTGGTAAGGTGAATGTCGTAATTGACATATTGAGCATGAACGAGATTGACAATCAAACAGTGGTTCGATACATGACACATGAGCATGGACTGTTAAAGGAAACATCAGTCATGTGCATGGCAGAGATTCCCGCTTCAGATGAGCCACATATTTGTTGTTAGATGAGGGTCCCGACAATATCTATTGAGCAAGTAGCTGAATACTAGAGGGCTAATTATTTGTATAACAAGTTCAACAGGCTAGCACATGATCTCGAGTATACAAATTAGTCGGAGAGAAGCAGATCAGTATTTGAGGCAAAAAGGCATATTATGGGTACCAGCGGTTCTAGAGTTATGAAACGATATTCTGGAAGACGCCCACATATCTTGTTACATAGTTTATCCTGGTCAGACTAAGATGTACCATGATCTTATATGACTATTTTAGTGGCTAGGGATGAAGGCAGATGTAGGCGCATATGTCATGAGTTGTTACATGTGTCAGCAAGTGAAGGCTGAACACAAAAGACTAGGAGGTTTATTGCAGCCATCGCCCATTCCATAGTGGAAATGAGAGCACATCACTATTAATTTCGTCAATGGACTACTACAGACTTCCATAAGATACGACGTCATTTGGGTAGTGGTTGATAGATTGACGAAATCAGTGCACTTTATACCGATTTCGATGATGTGCACGTTCCCACAGCTAAGCACTCTGTTTGAGATGAAGATTATTAGACTGCATGAGGTGCCAATATCCATTGTGTATGACATAGATCCCTGATTCAATTTTAAATTCTGGGAGAGCATGCAAGAGCAGTTTGACACGAGGCAGTAGTTTAATACAACTTACCACCCTAAGAATAACGACTAATCGGAGAGGTTGATATAGATTTTAAAGAACATGCATAGGGCTTATATCTTTTAGTTTGGGGGTTTGTGGGATGACTATCTACCTATGTATGAGTTTGCCTACAACAACAGCTATCGGGCAAGTATCGTGATGCTTCCGTTTAAGGCGTTGTATGGGAAGCCCTATATATCACTTGGGTGTTGGGCAGAGCTATATGATATAGCAACCGTTAGGCCATATATAGTTTTTTTTATCACATAGAGAAGATTACCTGCGAAATTTTCCCTAGTTGGGAAGAATTGTAATGACCCATTTTATTAACGCCATTATTAATTACTTATTTATAGATTTGGACACTAGCTCGGACCCACATGGACACCGCAGATAAGCTAGGGCATACCGACTAGGTACTAGTTATATATTGTCTGATTGGTTGCTTTTATTGCGGTGTATTTCATTAAATATGACGTAAATCCTTACATGTTTGTAAATATCATGTTACGAGTGAGATGATGTGATAGGTAGTCACCTCGTAAAGCGTGTTGAAATGGGTATCAAATAGGCGTAGTATGGGTACATTAAGTTTTATAAAATTAATTTGAGTAAAATGACTAAAAATCAAGGTGAATTGGATATAAAATGGAGAATCAAACGTTAGAATGAGTCAAAATAATTGGGTACATCAAAGATTGATGCACATCGAGATGCGTGTCGAGACGTGGGGCATTAGGTGTCGGGTAGTTGAGAGTGAGTGAGACCACAATTGGGTTAATTATGCATCAAATATATTAACTATATTATCGTTGTACCTAAGATAACTATTTAAAAGTATTAATTTGATTTGTCTATAGTTTGATCAAATTAAATAAAGGCCATTGATTGGCATTAGATGATCCTAGAATATGTGACACTAGGCCATTTAGTGTCTCCATGAAGTCACTAGTTGGTGTTTGACAGCTCAATTAGTAGCCTTTAAATCTTTTCTCGTGATACGTGTATACAATTGATTCCATCACAAACTATAAATACCCACTTAGTGAAATTTCATTTGAAACCACTACTGATTTTCATGCAAAACTGGAAAGTTTTAGTAACTATGGAGAGGAATTTCAGCTCAAATTGAAGATTTAGAGCTGGAATTCATAGATTAAACAAACTAATGCACTCTCTCGCTCTTTTTCTTTCTCTTTCTCTATCAATTTAATCTTCTTCAATTTGTGTATGTGTGTCCATGGAAGTATGCTTGAAATTAAATGCTTTAATGGTGATTTTTTTTTAGTTGTTGTTGTTATTGTTATTGTTGTTGTGAACATGATGATTAAAAGAGAAGAGAAAAGAAAAAAATAAAAAAAATTGTTCAAGGCAGAGACTTCATAAAACAAATTGGGTGTGAGGGGCAATACACACACGCACGAGGTGTGCGCGCGCGTGTCCCAGTCAGACCGGATCGGGCCTAACCGAACTAGGCTCAGTTCAAGCAGGCCCAACCCTATTAAATTAATCCAAAATTATTTCAAAATTAAATTAAATACAAAATAAATATAATAAATTATAGAAAATAGATACAAATTACAAAAAACTACAAAAGAATACAAAAAAATCAAAAAAATCAAAGAAAATATAAGAAATTCCAAAAAAGCAAAACATTTGATTTCGAGAATTTTTCGAGCGTTTGGCACTCGCTATAACTCGAAAAATGTGCCACAACTAAAAATTAGAATAAAATTCTAATTTTTAGTTTAATATTAGTAATTTAACTTAATGTGGCTATAAATCAATTAAAATGGTATATTTGGACTTCACGGGACTAAGAGAACCGTAGCTTTGGTACCGAGAGATAGGCGGGGTCAGATTCGGAAGTCCAGGGAAAGTCAGAGCGCATGTTTGAGGTTTGTAAAACCCATATGGGCATTATTTGAGTATTTAGTTATTGTTTTTGTATTGTTTATGTCCATTCTTGCATACCATTCTATTCCATACTATTTTGGATGGTTGGTTGAGGTTACTCCCACCGGTATATTCGTTGTGTGTTTATGTCACTTTAGGCTGTAATAGGTGTGACCAAGCCTTCAATGAATTTTAACCCGAGCTGCTGACTGGTGCATGTGTCGATGAAGCTTAGGTTTAGGACAATCACCGTGAGGAGCCAAGTGAAAGAGTAGTGGGGGCATCCACTGAAAGGATCCTAAGATCTGAAGTACGGTCTAGTTTGACCAGGATGAGCACGCACTTTGTTTATCCACTTGTTATGTATACATGCGATGATCCATTTTATAGTTGGCTATTTATATTTTCGCATGTTTATTTAACATTTTCTTTGGCTTCTTATTTACTTAAATGCTCAATGAATTTCCCTTAGGATTTAACTCATTGGACTCGTCATCTATTTTGTCGTGATGGGTGAGTGCAAATCCTAGTATGAGAAGGGGCAAGGGAATCCTAGGCGACTATCTCTGATCGCCTACTGTCCAGGACTTAGCTTTTTTTTTGATATTTTGATTTATTTTGGGTATCAGGGAGACTAGAGAGACATTGTACATGTGTGTGTGTATATATATATATATGTGCTTATCTTTTAGTTATCATGTCGCCTTATATACAGAGTATGTTATTTCTGAGTTTTCCACATTAGGATTTTATGTTTTATGATATGCAATATATATATATATATATATATATTTCATGCTTTTATGACAATTTAAGACTTCCGCTGTTGATTTACTGCTTATTAATCATAAGTGATTAAAACACAAGCCATATGTATAATTCGCAAAGCTCTAAAATAAAAGACCGTAAACCTTAAATATACACGACTTAAAAAAATATATGCAATACTAGTTTATAAGTTATATAGCAACAATATGACAAGTTAACACACATACGGATAATGTAGGCGTGACAAGTGACACTAACGGAGAGCGGGTCCCTACGGATAATCGATGACGTGGACGGTGTAACGGGGCCCACAGGGCGAGGAGCAACACCCACCTAGTAGCCTCGGGGCGCGGTGTTGCCACACGACTAATCATGTCATCAAGTCAAAATAGATATGAGTGTATTTGATTAACAAAACCAGGTAAAAGATGTTATTGATAAGCGGTGGTTCTAAAGGTTGAATCAAGAAAGGCCACAAAAAGGTTTTTGAAAGAAGTAGTGGCTAAAATGGAATTCAATTAATTTTGTTTGATATAACATATATATAAATAAGTTAAAAATGATTTAAATTTAAGGGATCATAAAAGTACATCATCAAATACTTTAGATTGACTTAAATTCATTGATTAAAGAGGAAGAGTTTGATCTACGTACATAAATTTTAATACTTTCTGGATTGAGTTTTTGTTTTTTTTTTTTTCCAAATACCATTTTTATATATTAAGGGAAAGCCATGGGGGGAGAGTTTCCACCCATATATAATTGCTCATGTGTGTCATGACATATTCTGCCAAAGTATGAGTTTCGTTATTACAATTATGCTGAATATAACCAAATGTAATGAGTGGGTGATCCTTGATAATAGAAAGTACATCATGAATAATTAGATCAAGATCAACCTCACTTGCAGAGTGATTGCGGGACACATGTATTATTAATTGTGCATTTGAAAATAATTTTGATATTTGCTCATAAATAGTGCAGAAGTAAAGAGCATGAAAAATCACTTTTGCTTCTGCCATTGCTGACAAAATAGTTGGTCCATTCCATGTTGCTCTAGCTTGTAGTAGTGAACCGTCAACACGATAAAGAATCTAACCAATACTATCCTATTCCGTAATTAAGTTCCAAGCAGCATCAGTGAACAAGGTGACACGAGAAAATTGTCCATTCAAAGTGATGAAAGGTTGTGGTTGCCTATTAGGGATGGAACTAAGGGAGTTAGCTTTCTGGAATAACCTGATGTGAGCGACGATTTTTGAGAGGAGAGTTGGAATATCATCTGAATGGTCTTTGAAGGTTTTTGAATTCCTATTCTTCCATAACTGCCACATTTCAAAAACTAACCATTGAATAATGTGCATAGGGTATGGGGATGTTGGGTCTGGGGATGTTGGAAGGGATGTTAGAATAGTTAACCAAATGATCTTAAATGGTCATCATATGGGAATCTTGGGAGGAAGGCAATAAGGGGAGGCAAACCAAAACTACATGGCCTGTTGGCATTGGAAAAAGATACGTGGAATGGTTTCTGGATATGCTATACAATTAGGATATTCTGGTGATTCCACTAGACGCTTTTTCCACAGAGAGGAGTTAGTAAGGAGAAAACCATTGATTCCTTTTTATAGAAAGAGGTATATTTTTATGGGCAAGTGAAGTTTCCATATAGTTACCTAAAAACTTTTACTTTGCAAAGAAGAGGAGGAAAGACGTTGCCCTGGTTGGATTCACCCTTCATGGACCGAATTAGTGGTTAAAATGTATGCTGATTTGATCGAGAATAACCCCGTCTTGGTATAGTGCCAGATAGTTTTATCCGTACAACCCATAGAGCTGAGGGTGTTGCTAAGATGAACTTGATTTCATCAATTGAGAAGATTTGTGCTAGGAGAGATTCATTCCATTAGTGTGAAAATTGAATCAATAAGGTCACTTACCAGCAGGGAAGGGTTAAGGAATGATTGATGTGGGTTAAGGAATGATTGATGTGGGTGGGACCATAGGGTGGTTAATGATTTTGCCCTACCTATGGTTTGGTCTAGATAGCAAAAGATAAGCCATCCCAAATTCATTTTTGAAGCCCTTGTTGGAGAAGTTGTCTCCTTTCCAAAATGCTACGCCATATCCATAAGGGTCGCCTTTCGAGAGATGTATCTAGAAAATTTGTTTTTGGGTGATATTTATAATTCAGGATTTTTGCCACCATCGAATTAGGATTCATTAGGATACACCAACCTTATTTAGCAAGTAGACTAAGGTTGAAGAGATAAAGATTTCAAAATCTTAAGCCTCCAAATTTCTTTTGTTGATGTTAGTATTGGAGATTTTTTAGTTAACCTTTTTTTGTGATAACACAAAAGTTCATGTTAATAAGGAAAGAATAATATCCGTTGAGAGACCCAAATCTCTTTATGGGCTGACTATACTACAGTTGAAGTTCCGAGGAGTTAGTTAGTCACCAAAAAACAAAAGAGAGAAAAATAACAATACTTGAAAAAATAAAACAGTGGACCATGGAAAAAAATAAACTAAAACAATACAAAAAAAATCATGGAGTCATGAGTCACCTTCTAGAGAAGACAAACTTCGAGATGCGTACTGACACATCTCAACCTAGATCGAATAAATCGTAAGCCGTGTTTGAATTTAATGTTCGACTATATAAAGCGGGTTCATCATTCCTAAACCCTCGCACTAGGGTTTACAGCGCGAGAAGAGGTTCGTCACACTCCTTCGCTACGATTCCAGTTTCATCATTTCTGTGTTCGTCAAATTTGTTGATGTTTCAATTCGTGTTTTTTCTTATTGTTTTTGATTTGTTGATCGAATCTTCCAGCCGTTGTTCTTCGCGTCCTCATTTGGTGAAGTTCAATGACCGATTTATTTTCTGTAATGGCGTTCTAGGGTTTCTTATGAGGCGTTTATGATCTGAAACTCTTCATATGCTGTTTTATGGTTCGGATGTTTATGTTCTTGATGATGATGATGTTCGGTGTAGCTGAGTTTTGAGTTCTGTTCTGTAATGGCGTTCTAGGGTTTCTTTCGAGGTACTTGTGATTTGAGTCTCTTGATATGCTGTTTGGTAGCTCGGATGTTTATGTTCTTGATGTTGATGATGTTCGGTGCAGCTGAGTTTAGAGTTCTGTTCTGTAATGGCCTCGTGATCTGAGTCTCTTGATATGCTGTTTGGTAGTCGGATGTTTATGTTCTTGATGATGGTTTAGGTTTTCTTTTGAGCCGTATTTAGTGTTGAAAGCTTTGTTTGTGCTCTGCGCAGTTCACACTCTTGATATCCCGCTTCACTTTTGTTTTCTTGGTTGGGGATAATTTCTTCAAACGGTTTGGTTTTGGATGGAAATATATGATCTTATTGTATTGCTTTTACATCCTATGGAGTTGCCACTTTGGTTTAGGATTAAAACTTGTGTTTGGATTGCTATGTTCTGCATTTTTATGATCTTCATTTGAGACTGATTCCTAATTGTTCTTCTTTACAATTCTTATAGAAATTTTTGATTTGCAATCCCTTCACTATTAGTGGAACTAGGCACAATTTTTTTTTCATTTTTTTTTTCTTTCTGGAGTTTAGAATGGTGAGCCTGTAAGGTTTCAACCAGGTTCCAAAGTTATTATTTTGTTCATGTTTGTTGCGTTGCTTCCCCTTCATTCGACGGTAAGTTGTTACCTTAGTTTTAGGGAGCAGCCACTGGCCCCCTTCTACCATATATTAGCTCCCGATCGAATTTAACAAATTTTTAGACCAACATACCCTTAGGTAAAATTAAATGGATAACTTTATTATTCTAACATTCTTGTCGTATCTCATCTTTCAACTTTCCACTCTCTATACCCTATTTTGCCACACTAACACTGACAACCTCCCTCGGTTCTTCGACAAGTTTTCGCAAAGTTTGAAACAAGTAAATTTGGAGAGTTTTCTTTCTTTTTTTTTTTTTTTTTTTTTCTATTTTGTTGCATTTGGGACATCAGATTCATGTGGTCCGTTGTTGGAGCAGTTAGTGGATCCAATCTAAGCCTTTGTCGAAGGCGGCAGTGGATTGAAAGTAGTCCATTGCAGGAGCTGGCTGCAGACCCAAGGTAGTCCGTTGCCAAAGCCGACATAGTTTCATCAGTTTTACTCTGATAGAATATTTACACATGTGAATCTGATATGTAGTTGTTATCCTTTGCCGATGTGTAGTTGCTTTGGTTGTCATAAGAATATTGTTGATAAGGTCAATCAAGATTGTATTCAATCTAATAATTTTAAATGATAATATAATCTATATGAATAAGATCTGATACTTTCTGTTTCATTAAGTGAAGATTAAACATAACTACGCCTGAGAAAAGCAATTTTTTATTTTTTTTCCCGAGAAAAGCGATTGTTTATAATACTTATTTGTTATGAGGGGTGAGGTGAAGAATATACTAGGGGTTTTAATACAGATTATACACTGTACATATATTCAAAGTTATTTGAAAATATTTTTAGAAAATCTACAAAAATCTTATGATTTATGTTTCGATTTATGATTCCATTGAAAACCCAACTCTATCGATTTTATGATTCGATTCCGATTTGAAAAATTTGCTCGAAATGCCTATGTGATGCTTAGGCGACGCCCTTGCAATCACTAATGGTGGCTCTGTTGCTTGAGGGTCTTGAATGTGTTGCGGGAGGAGGAAAGATAATAAGGGCATGCATTGCAAGACCGTAAGGTGGGGCTGCAAAGATGAGCATACTTTTTTTTTTTGAGTATAGGGGGCAAACATAAGGTAGGGCACATTGGGGAGTTCACAAAAAAATGGGGGTAGTTAGAACATGAACTAACTTATTGGGCGCTAAAAAGAACGTCAAATTAAATGGGGTGCTGAATTGCTTATATATGGTAAAGACGGGCAAGTAATTGCTTCCTATTTTTAATCATAGTTTTTTTTAAATTAGAGCTCGGGTTTGTTTAATGCTCGTATTGTTGTGATTAGATTAATGAAACTTCTTTTTCATAGAAAATAGATGCATCAAGAGACATTGTTTATGTTGATTGAGGTTTTTTAGTGTTTGTATTGGGAAGTAATGTCAAATCCATCCACATCTTTGATGAATATTCTTTTCCTGAATTACCTGCATTCCAATTGTATTTTGCGAAATATAATGTGCCAAGTGTTTTTGTCCATGTATTTCATTTGTGATAACTGTAAACATCTGTAACTAGTTCTATGCTTTTTTTTTCTCTCTCTAGGTTTAAAATGGCTTTCATGAACAAACTTGGTTGCTTACTGAAGCAGAGTGCAAGCAAGTATGGCAATTCTGGATTATCTGCATCTAATCCATCTATACTTCAATCCATGAGATGGATGTCGTCATCCAAGCTCTTTATTGGAGGTGAGATTGATCTTGCTGTGCTACCATATCTGACAAGCATTCTTATTTTTGCTCTCTTTTATGTGTTCAATATTTTTTTCCCAGGAATTTCGTATGGGACTGATGATACTAGTTTGAGAGAAGCTTTTGCGTCATATGGTGAAGTGATTGAAGGTATTTGCATTGCTTTATTATCTTTATCACTCTCTAATTCCGTGAAAAGAAAACTACCATGATTCTGCAAGTATTAAATTAGGATTTTTGTAATATCTAGTGTCAGCCAAAACACGCTAATTGGTACGTTATAAAGTGGAATAACGAATGTGTACTGCTTGTTCTTATCAGTCCTGCTGTTTAGAGTAATTAAAAAAGGCTTTAAAATAAAATTAGCTTAAACAGGAAATGAAACTTATAGAGGTAGGAAAGAGTGAATTATGCATCAGGTAAATGGGTCTTCTTTGTACTGCTTGAAATCCTTTACATCGGACTATTAGTAGATTGTCGTTATGTGCATCACCAGTTTTTCTGGTGTGTTGTCGGTAATTGTAAGTTGTAGTAACTAATAATTTGTGTGTACTTGGATGCTTATCATTACAATGGCAGGATGGTTTCTTTAGATTTTTGACTATCTGGATATTTTGGTAATTAGATCACTCGTGCCCCTAGTCTCTCTTTCGTTAGCATGGCGGACTAAGTGATCGACCTTATTTTCTGCGTGTTGGCCAACTTGTTTCATTTGAATTACTGGTGCATAAATGACTAGAATGTAGCTGGTCTCTCCCTTCGATATTAATTTGATAACACTGGAATACAGTTTTTGCAAAATTATATTGTATGTTTAAGCATCTATTTGCAGTTATCTAGTTAATGCATGTTGCATTGTGCACACCTTGATGAAAATGCTAGGCTAGAAACTAAAATGTATATATCATGCAGCGAGAGTTATTTTGGATCGAGATACTGGGCGATCCAGAGGCTTTGGTTTTGTCAGTTTTACTTCAGCGGAGGAAGCTACCAGTGCGATGCAAGCTATGGATGGACAGGTACTTGAATTTATCTCATAACTCTCTGAAGAGGCTAAATTCAACTTGCTTTCAGGAGGTGTCTTTTAAAATGGAGAATCCAATGTAAAATTGGCCATTCAGCTTACGCATCAGTATTCGAAAATGAAATGGGGAATATAATGTAAACCACATTTACTGTTTCTGGATTGTGAACCAAGCTTAATTTTTCAAGTTAAAGCTTCGTCACAGAAACAAGTACGGAAACAATTTGCAGAAAGCTTTACTTTCTATCATATAAAAATATCTATTCGGACAATATATTAGACGAAGGAAGTATAGTTAGGTTTTTCAAAAGAAAACTAGAGCCTTGTTACAAGTTGAACATTGTCAAATCTTGGTATTTTTTAATGATGGTAGAAAGGTGACTCTTACAGTTGTCATTGATTTACTGGGTTCCATTTTCTTTAGGATCTACATGGAAGAAGAGTAAGAGTGAACTATGCAACTGACCGTAGCAGTGGAGGCTTCCGTTCTGGCGGCGGCGGTTACGGTGGAGGCGGTGGCTACGGTGGTGGCGGCTACGGTGGTGGCGGTGGTTATGGCGGCGGCGATGATGCGGTGGTTATGGCGGCGGCGATGGTGGCTATGGAGGTAGTGGCGGCGGCGGCTATGGTGGGAGCGGTGGTGGCTATGGCAGTGGTCCTGCTGGTGGCTACGGAGGTGACCCAGCTGGTGGCTATGGGGGTGACAACTACGCAAGTGGTGGTGGTGGACGTCCTAGTTATGGTGGAGGCGGTAGCTTTGGCACTGACAATTATCCAAGCGGTGGAGCCACTGGGGCGCCTGCCTATGGCACAGGAACCAGTAGTTTCGCTAGCGGTGGTGGTAGTGGAGCTACTGCCTTTGGTGGTGGTGATAGCGGAGCTACTGCCTTTGGTGGTGGTGATAGCGGTAGCTTCAATTCTGCTACTGATTTTGGCAATGGCAAACCTAAACAAAATGAGGGGGACTTTGAACGAGGCAGTGGAGATGAGCTGAATGACTTCCCATCGGAACGCAATGACGATGAGTCTGATGATTTCGCGAAGAGAGGGTAATCAGCTTCAGTAAAAGAAGATGGCCGGGTTTTCATTTCGGGATAGTTGGCAGAAGTCTGATGGGATCTGCTGGTAAATCTAAAACCCGGTCATTCGTGGTTTGATTAAATTTTTGAGTGATTCCGTGTTTTAAGGCCAAATCTAAATTCAATCGGAGATTGGGAAACTTGTTACAAGAGAGCTTAGTAAAGTGAAGACCACCTCAATATGACCTTTGTTTCTTATGGTTCTTGCACAAAGTCTTTGTTGTTTTCAAACAAATGTTGACAAAGTATTAAAATTTTCAGATGTTCACGGTTCTGTTAGCTTGGTTGATTGTTCTCTAGACTCCCCCACACAACCACTCCTTAATGACCGACTTGGGTTTCAATCTTTATGGTGTAATACAAATGTTAGCTGCAAGTTCAATCTTCAAGAATTGTGATCCATGCCCTTTCAGCTCGTATCGGAAACAAAAGAAAGCAAGGATATTAGAAGTAAAATTTTGAATCAAGCAGAAACCTCTATACCAGTAACAAATTCATTTAAGAAATCATACCTCTTAGCCAACCATTGGTCAAAAAAATGGAGGGAACTAAATGAATGATCAATAAATTATAGTTTAATAGCTATTTGCTATCATGCCAAAATATATGGTTTACATGCTGAAGATTCCAACTGCTCGCTCATCTTCTCCAAGAGCTCGCATATTTCTTCCATCCGAGGGTGTGTCTTCTCACTTGCTAAGAACTCATGAACGTTGCCATCAACTTCAATAAAGCTGCAACCCGGTTCCTTATCAACTCCTCTATCTTTCATCATTTTCCTTATCCTCCTAGCATCATCAAATTTCTCATACGACGAATACAAATTCGAGAGCAAAACATAAGCACCACTATGGCCTTCTAACTTCATCAACCTCTCAGCAGCAACCTTCGCCAATTGAGTTTCTCCATGATTACAACAAGCACTTAGTAAGGCTCTCCAAGCAATTGCTTCTTCAGAAGGATTACTTAAGTTGGGCATTTTTCGAATAATTTCTTTCGCTTCATCAAACATCCCCACTCGTCCTAGAAAGTCGACCACACAACCGTAGTGTTCACTTTTGGGTTCAACGCCGTATAATGTATTCATATTGTTCAACATATCCAGACCTTCACTTGCCATGCCCGAATAGCTACATGCAGTAAACATAGCAATGAAAGTGATATCATCAGGTATAAACCCATCTGTGACCATTTCAGTAAATAGCTTGAATGCATTCTCTCCGTCGCCGTGTATAGCCAATCCGTAAAGCATCACATTCCAACAAATGATATCTCTTTCACGCATTCCATGAAAGAGTTTCCAAGCAAGCTCCATATTTCCACACTTAGTATACATATCGATGAGAGCAGTGGCGAGTTTAACACCGAGTGGCATCTTAATTCGACCCAAGTATCTATGAATCCATATTCCTATATCCATAGCTCCTAAATGAGCACAAGCGCAGAGGGCACTAACAAATACAGCTTCATCGAGTTCCAGATTTTCCATTTGCATTAATCTGAACATGTGAAGTCCCTCCTTAAAACAATTGTTTTGCACATAGCCAGAGATGATCGCCCCCCAAACTACTTTATCCTTGACAGGTGCAGCATCAAACAACAAATACGCATTATCAATATCGCATTGTTTCGCATAACCCGAAATCATGATTGTCCATGACACTACAGTTCTAAAGGCCATTCCATGAAACACTTCCCTCGCCTCCTCCATAGCACCACAACCAGAATATAATGAAATCAAAGAGTTTCCCACATAAATATCACAAAGCAATCCGAATTTCAAAATGTGCCCATGAAATTGCTCTCCAAGTCGAAAATTCCGCATATATGTGCAAGCCTTCAGTACATAAGGAAGAGTGTAATTATCCGGGCACATACCAATTTTCAATACCATCTTATAAATCTCTATAGTTGTAACCAACTCTAACTTGAGCAGGAATGCTTTGATCATGGTGTTGAAAATGCAAATAGTGGGGTGTGGAATTTGTTCAAACAGTTTGCATGCATGATTTAGACTGCCCCCCATTTGAGGGTGAGAGCAGAAAGCCATGATTCTACTAACAGCATAGCTGTTGTTCCCAAGGCCAAATGTGATTATCTGTGCATGAGCTTGCTTCATCTGTCGCATGTTCTTACATTTCTCTAGCAGTTGGAGACATCTGATCATCGTTGTATAGAGACACCAAATGAACAAAGATTATGAAATATACAGCTTGAATGAAGATCCAAGTACTTGAACAATGTACATCAAGCTAAACCAAAAACAGTCCATCTCTTTTCTCTTTTCTCTTCTTCTTTTTTTTTTTTTGGATAGGAAGGAGACTTTATTAAATATATAATAGCGAGAAAAAATGTGTTTCCCTAAAATAAATTCGAAAAAAAGCCTATCTAGTGTAGTAGGTGTTGTAAATTGGATGACCCTTTAATTAAGCTTATGAATGATCACATTGTCAAGCATGACTTTCACATTGAATTGGAACATCAAGCATGACTTCTACATTGAATGTAACTTGTACACTCTATATAACTTGTATTCAACTCCAATGTATAATCACTTATCAATGTATTGTCATGTAACTTGTAATCCTCTCCAATATACACCAACTCTTTCATGTATTGTCAATGTTGCTTGTGATGTGTTTTATGACTTGTGGTGTATGTATAACTTGTACACATTGTATAAAGTACATTTATCATCATCACCAAATGACCTATATAAAGGTGCCAACCTCATTGTAAAAACACACCAAGTTGAATGAAAACTTCTCATTCCAACCATCTCATTTCTTCTCCTCTCATTTGTAGTAGTTGTTTGTAGTAGTAGAAGTTCTTAGTATTCTATTTTCCTTCTCTAGTTCTTAGCAAGTTCCAACTCGATTTACAACACGTTATTAGCACGAGTTTGCTCTAGCATTAAGGAGATCTTGAAGTTCAAGAAGGCTTGTTAAGGAGACAAAACTAGGAAGGTATAACTTTTGTTATTTAAATAAGTTCAATTTATTTATATATTATCATGGTTGATTCCTTTTATTACATGCATCACTTCTATATACATACTTTATTCATATATAATACATTATAACGTCACCGATTGCGAAAGTATGCTCTGTAGTTGCGTCTTGTACGATCTTCTACATCAGAAATCAAAAGTCAATATGTGACATAACTAGTTTTCTCTTAAAACTACAAACGATTAGTTATTGTTCTATTCTTGATTTTATAATACAAATAGTGCTATAAGTTTGAGTTGACAGTGGGTAAGCCTTGTCATCAGTAAAGCTAAACATTGAAAGGGAGACGGGTTATCCCGTTCGAGGAGGCACGATATTAAGCAGACTTTGTCTCGCCACCCAACCTGGAGGTTGTCCCACCAACTCATACGAATAGTACATTTGATTATTGATGAATCAAGTTGTGAACATATACTTAATCATATGTTATGTTTTTTACATAAAAGAAAAGAGAAAATTATTTTATATTACATTTACTTTCAAAATATTAATCAACCATAATTGAATTTGTTACCTTATTATAATTCTTGTCATGATAATTAGATATTACAAATTATGAATAAAGCTAGCATCTATGCAAGACTGTATGTTGTACACAATCATTTGCCAATATCTCTTTAGAGATTTGAAAAGTGAGTATTTCATATATATTTTCACCCTATGGAGTTATATATATACATACCAAAAGGGTAATGCTCCATAAGCTCAAAATGAGCGGCTGAGTCTCATGCTACAAAATTTAATCAGTCAAATATTAATTATACAACAACAACAACATAGCCTTAGTCCCAAATTAACTGGGGTCGGCTACATGGATCAAACTTTTCCATTGTGCTCAATTAAGTGCAATTGATGGTGAACTTTGCAAACCATTCAAATCCCTTTTAATTAATGCATCCCATGTTAACCTTGGTCTGTCCCTACCTCGTCGAATTTCTATACTTTCTATTGAGTCAAGTTTTCTAGTTGGAGCATTTGTAGGCCATCTTTTCAGGTGACCAAACCATCGCAACCGCCCTTCCCTAATCTTTGTATCAATTGGTGCTACTCCTACTTGTCTTTGAATTTTTATATTTCTTATTCTATCTTTACGAGTTTTACCACACATCCACCTAAGCATCCTCATTTCTGCTACGTTCACTTTATGTAATTGTTGTTGCTTTACCGCCCAACATTCATTTCCATAGAGCATAGCTGGCCTAATTGTGGTCCTATAAAATTTTCCTTTTAACTTAGTAGGAACACGTCGATCACAAATCACCCCTGTCGCACTCCGCCATTTCTTCCATCCAACTTGAATTCTATGTGTGACATCATTTTCAATGTTACCATCATTTTGTATGATTGATCCTAGGTATCTAAAGTGGTTTACATTAGGAACTTCTACTTCCCCTAATTTTACTACTCCATCATCTCGATGTCTAGTGTTTCCAAACTCACAGTGCATGTTCAGTTTTCGTCCTACTCAACTTAAAACCTTTAGATTCTAATATATTCCTCTAGAGTTCTAATTTCCTATTCACTCCATCTTTAGTTTCATCCACTAAGACAATATCATCTGCAAATAACATACACCATGGTATATCCTCTTGAATATGTCTAGTTAGTTCATCCATAACTAAAGTAAATAGATATGAGCTTAAAGCCGATCCTTGATGTAGTCCTATCGTAATGGGAAATTCTTTTGTAGCTCCTCCAAATGTCTTTATACTCGTTACCACTCCATCATACATATCCTTAATAGTGTCTATGTATCTAGCATGCACTCATTTTCTTTCTAGAACCCACCAAAGAACATCTCTAGGGACCCTATCATATGTTTTTTCTAAATCTACGAATACCATACGAAGATCTTTTTTCTTTTTTCTATATTTTTCTAACAATCGTCTTACAAGGAAAATCGCCTCCATAGTTGACTTCCCAGGCATGAAACCAAATTGGTTCTCTGATATTGTTGTTTATCTCATTAGCCTATTGTCAATTATCCTCTCCCACATTTTCATAGTGTGACTCATAAGTTTAATTCCCCGGTAGTTTGAGCAACTTTGAATGTCTCCTTTGTTTTTGAAGATTGGCACAAGCATGCTTCTTGTCCAATCCATTGACATCCGTTTTGATTTTAAAATTTTATTGAAAAGTCTTGTTAACCAAGTCAATCCGATTTCTCCTAAGCATTTCCAAACCTCTATGGGTATTTCATCTGGGCCACATGCTTTCCCTATTTTCATTCTTTTCAATGCCTCTTTAACTTCTACAATTCTAATATTGCATGTATAGTTTACATTTCTTTCTTGGTGTGGGTTTTCATCTATTATAGTATCAACTTGGCCATCATTAAATAAACTATCGAAGTAACTTCTCAATCTCTCCTTAATATCCTCCTCGCGCGTTAAAACATTTTGATTTTCGTCCTTAATACATCTTACATGACTTAGGTCTTGTTTCTTTTTATCTCTTAATTTGGCTAGCCTATATATATATATATTTTTTGCCATCTCTATTACCTAACCTTGTATATAGATCTTCTATGAAATTTGTTTTAGCTTGACTAACTACTTTTTTAGCTTGTTTTCTACCTTCTCTATATTGATTGTACGCATCTTCATCTTGACACTTAGGTATTTTCCTATACATCTCTCTTTTAGTCTTAATTACTCGTTGGACATCCTGTTCCACCACCACGTTTCCTTATTTGGAGGTCCCAAGCCCTTAGATATATCTAATATGTTTGATCCCACCCTCCCTATGCAACTACTCATTTCTAGCCACATCGTATTAGCATTTAAGTCAAGATTCCAAACATTTTCCTTTAGTAATTCTTCTCTAAACTCTACTTGTTTACTATGTTTTAGGTTCCACCACTTTATTCTAGGGTCGCTAACTCTTTTAATCATATTATTCCATTGTGTTAGCTTAATATCAAGTACTACTAACTTATGTTGGGTAGTAAGTGCTTCACCAGGTATTACTTTGCAGTCTCTACATAGTTTTCTATCTATTTTTCTTGTTAAAAGAAAATCTATTTGACTCTTGTTATGACTACTACTAAAAGTAATTATATGCGACTCTCTCTTCCTAAAACTTGTATTTGCTAAGACAAGATCATATGTTGAAGCAAATTCTAAAATTGTTTCTTTTTCTTCATTTCTATTAACGTAACCAAAACCTCCATGAACTCTCTCAAACCCATCGTTACTTACCCCGACATGCCCATTTAAATCTCCTTCAATGAAAACCTTTTCATCTAATGGTATACTCTGCATAAATCCATCCATATCATCCCAAAACTTGCATTTGATGCTCTCGCTTAATCCTACTTGTGGTGCATATGCGCTAAGTATGTTAATTTTTTCGTCTCTAATAATTAATTTAACTAGAATCAATCTATCCCCCATTCTTTTAACCTCTACGACCTTATCCTTATAGTCATTATCCACCACAATTCCTACTCCATTGCATTTTCTATCTATACCAGTGTACCACAATTTAAACCCCTGTGCTTCCTATTTCTCTACTCTTTTCTCCTACCCATTTTGTCTATTGGAGGCAAGCAATATTGACTCTCCTTCTAATCATGGTATCTACTAGTTCTATTGACTTCCCGTAGTGTTCCTATGTTCCATGTTCCTAAACGGATTTTTTCTCCCCTTTGTATTTGTTTTTCTTTTCTATTTCTATTTTGTCTAAAAGATCTAGTGTTCGTATCTATGATTTTGTTTTTGCTTTTGTTTTTGTTTTTGTTTTGAACTAGCTTCTTTACCCGCACCCGTCCTTTGTGTGGGAACCCTTGCTCATTTTTCTTCACATCCGGGCGACGAAGTGAAGGGACTAGCTTCTTTGCCCACACACGTCCTATGTGTGGGAACCCTTGCTCTTTTTCTTCACACCCAGGCGACGATGTGAAACACAACCTTGCTCATTTCTCACTACACCCGGGCTCCGATGCAGCGGCAGTCAAATATTAATTATAATTCCACAATTTTAATTACCTCTATGTTGAGGATATGTGGAAATATGATTGATGAGATAATAAAAATAAGGTCACGTGACCCGCCTCGATTTATTGCAGCAACAAATATCGACTGCGCACGTCAATCCAATAAATATTAAGGATTGATTTCTTGTCTCATGGTAGCTGAGTAAAATAATGAGATATTATAAATATAATATCGCTCCCGTCCAATTAGTTCGACTTAAAATTAAGAAACATATGTTGCATATAATGATCATGATAGCAATAATAAATTTATGGACGTGGAAAAGTTAAAAATATTAGGTAAATGTCGTATTGACAATTCCACCAAAAGTTGGAACAAAAGTGGTGCACCACTACAAAGGACAAATAATTATTGACAATGAGCGCTCATAATTGTCACATTTTTTTTGGTCATATATGAAAGGCTATTTTGCATAAATATTGTCATATATACATATATATATATACACACGAATATTTTTGTGACCTTTACTACGCCTTCAAAATCAAAGGCAAAATATTATGAATTTTATCATTGAAAATGATTCGATAAAACAAGCATATCGAGATGTGTTTAAATCGTCACCTAACTATGGGCGATAAGTTTATGTCTTATGTATCGTGCTACATGCATGTACATTATAATATAAAAGTGAGTATTTTTCGAATTCGAACTTAGCGGAGGCTAATGTTCAGGCAATATCTAATATAACAATTTTATTGTTAATGTTTTGTTCAGAAGAACACTACAAGGAAAATGAAATTTAGAAACGGAATTAGCAACGGAAATAAGTTCCGTTGCTAAAAAAATTAGTTAGAGACGGAATTGAGACGGACTAATTCAGAGACGGAATTGAGACGAATCAGAGACGGAAATAGAGACGGAATTGATTCCGTCTCTAAAAAATGGTGCCAACATTCCCACCAAAATTTTTATTCATTACAACCGTCCGTTACGTCTCGAGATTCGTGCGTGATTCGATCTCGATGATTCAAAAATGGGGATCCAAACTCTCTCTCTCCCTAAAATCTCTCTCCCTCTCCTCTCTCTCTCTCTCTCTCTCTCTCAACGAAACCTCTCTCCCTTACCCTCACCGCTCTCTCACTCAACGAAACCTCTCTCCTCACCGCTCTCTCTCTCACCGTCACCGCTCTCTCTCACCGTCACCGCGCTCTCTCTCACCGTCACGCCCTCTCTCTCTCTCTTTCACCGTCACCGCTCTCGCTCTCTCTTTCACCGTCACCGCTCTCTCTCTCTCTCTCTCACCGTCACCGCTCTCTGCTCTCTTCTCGCAGCTCTCTGCTCTCATTCTCTCACCCTCTCTCTCACCGCTCTCTGCTCTCTCTCTCTCACCGCTCTCTCACCGAAATCTCACCGCTCCCTCTCACCGAAATCTCTTTCCCAAACCCTAAATCTTTGTCGGACGAGGCCGTCGGGTCTGCCGAAGATTGGAGCCTCGGAAGCCCTAAGCCGTCTCCGCTGTTCGTCGTCTGCCGGAGATTGGACAGTGGTGAATCTGATGAGAGTATGTGTGTATGAACGGTGATCTCCCTCCTCATTTGAGGAATGATGAACCTTTGCAGTTATGTATTGATTAAACCTTCATCTTTGTCTTTCGAACTCTCTCGATCTCGTTGTTGAGGTATCGTGTTTTCTTCGATTACTCTTGCTTGCATTTCTGATTTAGGCTTTGTCGAGACCTCAACTAATTTGGGATCGATTGTGGAATTGTTTAGAGTTTTAGGGTTTATTCTTACTTGCATTTGATTTGCTTCTAGTGCAGGAACAATACTACATTTCTGTTTGGATTTGTTTTCGGTATAGAATGATTGCGATGCTCACGTCGAGTTGATCATGTTTGTTGTTTTTCTTCAATTGCTTTAATTGAATCCATTCTACGTTTCGGTTGATTAATCTCATGATTGCGTGTGTCTTTTTAAGAATCACTGCTTGAATTTCTCATTTTTAAAAGTATTTTTTTTCTCTCTAGTCAAAGTATTAAATGAGAAGTGAAATTGACTCGAAAAGAAGGATATTTGCGAAGTATCTTCATGTTCTAACTGTGGATTCAATCTTATTAGTTCTCTGGAAGCTTTATACAGTTGATATAGGAGAAACACAGGACAATAGAAGTAAAGGGAATGACGGTATTTCCGTGATAACATGAGACGATTCTCTGACGATCTACAAATTCATTTTAATAAATGATTTGTTTGCGTGACTTGTAAGTATAAGCGCATACTTGACTGTGATTTTTCCTGCTATTGGACTATTGATGCACCTTTTATTTCTTCGCAGCTGAAGATGTGCATATTACTCTCTTATACATGTATATTTTAATTATATATCAACATCATATATAAATATGGTGGACTTGGTTTAGTAATTGTTGTTTGAACTAGGCATCTTTATCTGTATTTTGATTGTAATCTTGCCATCACTGCGAATCAGGAGTTAGATTTTAATCTTACTTTTATGAAGTTATTTTTCAATGTCGAAAAATGCCTGTTTGCAACTTTTCTTTAACTCTTTCTAGTAACATAAGGTGATTTTAGCTTTGGAAAGGTTCCATAAGACTAAGAGAAGGTGGATTTGTCAAAAAATGTGAACAGTACTTCAAATGTGCAATTTGGTTTACTCTATTTTCTTCTTCATTTTTCTTTGCTTAAGTAATGTAAGCTATTTTGTTTGTGCTTTTTCGGTTTGTGTGGAGGTCTGGTAATTCGGTGAAGTTCGGAGACGAGTGAAATATAGAAGGTTCTTCTCAATTATGCATTGTTCCTTATCATCCTTCCCAGGTCACTTTTGTTTCCTTTTTCTTTTCCCGCATTTTCTTTGCGTTTGTAGGAATTATTGCCATTGCCCACATTTCTTTTTCCTGCATTTTCTTTGCTGGTTTACTCTATTTTCTTATGCATTTTTTTCCTCATTTATCAATGCTCGGCCTATAGGCTTGTAACTTAAATCATTAGGTATGATTTAGTCACACGTGGGAGTAGCTATTCTACATATCATGGGATATCATCGTGTTTGATGAAGATAGTAAACATTCATAGGATGATAATTTGTATGACTTTTTCATGATA
The DNA here is from genome assembly GCA_039657365.1 of Stephania yunnanensis. Taxonomy (NCBI): domain Eukaryota; kingdom Viridiplantae; phylum Streptophyta; class Magnoliopsida; order Ranunculales; family Menispermaceae; genus Stephania; species Stephania yunnanensis. Next base: position 11,009,687 of record CM077589.1, on the reverse strand, counting down.
AATGAGTAACTAAATAAAGAGGTAAACATGTTAGTGCCATGGTTTAGTAATTTTATGTGTAGTAATAAATTAATAATGTTTTTTCATAGTGCACTATGTAAGATTTGCTTTTCGTTTATTCTTGGAGGTATTTTAAATTTTTGTTGTTATGTTGATGCAGTTGGCAGGTAGTTGTTATGATGCCAGATGTTGGAAAGGTAGAACTACCTTATTGTCTATGACTTGTGAAGGAACAAACTCTTAATCAGGTGACAAATTTAAAGAGTTCAGTTCTTTTAATTGTTGATTGCTTCTGCAGGTTTTATTTTAACTGTTCTTGAGTGATTTGATTTGTTACGTGGTTGATTGTGCAGTGAATGAGTGCACAACGTTCTGAATCTTTTTAAATTTCGATCTTGAATCTCCGTCGCTTTCATTGCTCTCTGCTCTCTGGTCGCTCTGTGCTTACTGCTCCGCTCTCTGCTCGTCAAGGTAACAATCAAAAAAAATATTTTTAACACCCGAATTCTCTTGAAATTGTATCTGCTCACATTTTCCTCCGGATTGGCTTTCATGTGCATTTGTTGGTGTTCTTCACTTGATCTATTAAGTTAATGTTGTGTATTTTGTTTGGTTTAGAAGTTTTTGTTCGCTTTCTTCTCTTGCATGCTTAGTGTTTTGTGGTTATGCTTGTTCTATTTTTAGGTTTATTAATATTTAATATATCATTTCAACATTTTACTTGAGCAATTCAAGATTTCTATTGATTTTGTATTTGGTTGGTATTTCATGTTTATTTTATCGGTAAAGCATGTTATGATCAACATTATAATACATTAGAATCATGTATTGAGGTAATTACTTGGTCGTTTGATGTTATAGTTGTTAGTAATTTCATATTCATGCACTTGCTAGGGATGATTGATTAGTTAGGTGTTGTTGGTTACGATTGAATAGTACCTATAATTATATAATTTCTACTACTAGTTAGGATTCGAAACACTAGGATTATCATGTATGTTTAAAAACAAATTCTCTTGAAGGTTCGTTGTACAATGCCTATTTTTTAAATAGTCATGCTATTTCCATGTCTAATCATTGTAGTGTACTAATTTGGACTATGCTTTGGAGATGTGGAGGCTTCTTGACCCGGAGGCACACTTGATAAGCTTGAAGGAACTCATGGATCGGGTTATATGTGTCAAATCAGGCAAGAATACATTTTATTTTTCCTTTCCTCTTTTATTTCTTTTTCACATGTACCTTGAAAGTGTTTGAAATTTGTATCTGTTAGCATTGTTTTGATGTCTTATTCTTATTCTCAATAAGAAAAAGTCCACATCACTATGTATATTAATAGGGACCCTTGACTGGACTAGTATATTTTTTAGAGAAAGAGACTATATATATTTATAGGAATTTAGTTACAAAAAGATAGGCTATTGTGGACAAGGTGTTCACGCTCCTTTGGCTACACAAAACAGCCCTGAAAAATACAATGCGTGTTGATCTAATCACATTACGATCTTCATTGTTATGTCCATCGCAATTAAATGTCGTGAGTTCACCTTCTCTTACTATGATTTTGTTTTCATTCACGTACAATAAAATCATTTCAATATTTTCATTGAATGATAATGAGAAATGCTTAGGATTTAGGGTTTAAGGTCTATTTACTTTGATTCTTCTCTAATCAATGAAATATTAGCTTAATTTTGAATTGTTTGTTCCTTAATTACATTCAATCAGTCACGTGGTTCATGTTTTCACTACTTATTAAGGATCCCTTTCTATGTTAAGAAGCATATTTGTGCTACTGGCAAAACTACCGAATAATTCGACAATCGTGATTATTATTTTTTTATGATTACTTGTTTCATGTGAGTCATTGCTCTTCTACCTTAGCTCTATCTGCTATGATGCTTATGTCCCTGAAAAATTTAAGTTCAACTATTCAATTATTACGTTGTTTCAAATGTCCCTTGGCTGTGCAGGTGGTGTTGAAGAACATCTCAAGACTATGCGGCACGAAGCCCATAGTTACAGTTAATAAGCAGTTCCCAGGGCCTACACTTTATGCAAGAGAGGGTGACAGAGTGCTTGTGAAAGTAGTGAATCATGTCAAGTATAACTTGAGCATTCATTGGTAAGAACTATATAGGGACATTTCATGTTGCGTTGGTTTTGTATACTAATTTGGCTTGATAATATTTGCTTGAGTGCATTGTCTGCTTTGAAATCTCACTAACTTGCATTTGCATTGATAATATGAATTGCTAGTTTGATGGTTGATTGACACAAAATGGCACGAGCATGTTGGCCCACATGCATGAAACATTCCTATTCTCTTAAATATTCATCATTATTATGTCTAATTTCCCATTTTATGTTTATTTATTTATTTTTAGTTTATGACATGTTTAGCATGAACAAGCCCTTTGCCATTAGAACACAAATTATTATATCAACAAATTTGCATCCTCATGCTTGATTTCAAATAGAAAGTTTCCATGACTACATCTCTAGAGTCTAGAACGGTATATGTATTATAAACTTCTGCACTTGAAGTCTTTGCTTTGTGGACATTTTTATTTTAGCATGACCTTGAATCTTTTGCTTTGTGGACATTTTATTTTAGCATGACCATGAATCCTTGATAACTCATTGCTGCAAAACTCAATCTTTGAAACATTCAACATTGAATAGAGATACCATCTTATTTTTCATTTTTCCTAGAGCGAATTTCCATTAGTTCAAACGTGACATCATCTTCCACCAATATGCTGAGAAAATTGTTCATTATTCAAGTTTTTAGGTTTGTAGGAATTTCATGATTATATTGTTGGTTGATTTTTAAGGTAAACAGTAATTTGATCTTTACAGTTGACATAAAACTAATTGAAAGAAAAGTTATTGGATTTCATGTGTTTGTTTGTTAAATTATGTTCTTCTTGGATATGGTGTTATTAGACTTATTTGTATAATAGAATGGTGTGTTCAATTATAGTAAAATATCATTTTCTTTTGCACCTTGTAAATGGAGATAGTTTTTTTGCAGTTTCGTATTTTTATCATGAGTTTGATCTATTTTGCAATATTTGCAGAGCGTGGCCCTATCGGTAGGTGGCTGGTTCTTCGATCGAGTGGGAGTTAGTGCCATTGATTGCCCATATCCTGTGACAATACCTGCCATAATCTAGTTTCCAAGTGAGAGATGAGGAATTTAAAGCATATCATGTAACTTTTATAGTTGTTTCCATGACTTTTAGATTGATAATTCTTTTTGTGCATATTTAGAAGATTGTAAGTTTTTTTTTGTGGTTGTTGAACAATAGGATTGGTGGTTTTTGTGAATACTTAGAAATTTGGAGCATTTGTAATACTAGACAATTTTTCGTGGATATATAAATCTTTTTCAAATTTTGATTTTTACATTTTTTTCTCTCATTTGAATATTTGTTGATATATATTGTCGATGTATGAATGTCAAATTTTGCTTTTTTGGGGGATGTTAGCACCCCCAAGGAGTTGTTGGAGGGGGTGCAGGCGATGAAGTAGGTCCTATGGTTGTAATTTCAAGTTATAGGTTGGAGAACCAATTAGATTATGTTTATGTTTGAAAATTAAACAAAAAGGAAAATTAGAGACAGTTAACAACGAAATTCAAACATTCCGTTGCTATTCCGTCGCTAATTTTCCCGGAATATATGCATGAATCAGAAACGGAATCAGAGACGGAAATCATTATTTCCGTATCTGATTTCGTTACTAATCAGAAACAGAATCAGAGATGGAATTCATGAATTTATTATTTCCGTCTCTGATTCCGTTTCTGATTAGCAACGGAATCAGAGACGGAATACAATTACAAATGTACCATTTCGAAAAAAAATCCATTTCTGTTCCGTCTCTGTTTCGTTTCTAATTTCCGTCTCTAATCAGAAACGGAATTTATTCCGTCTCTAATCAGAAACATAATTTATTCCGTCTCTAATCCGTCTCTAATCAGAAACGGAATCAAATTTCCGTTTCTGATTGAATCAACGACCACGATTTTAGAGACGAAATTTATTGTGTCTCTGTTCCGTTTCTGATTTCAATTAGAGACGGAATTTATGCAAATCAGAGACGGAAATTTTCGTTTCTGATTTGTTATTTTTTTGTAGTGGAAGTCTACTAAGAATAATAGAAAATTTATCTATATGATTTAATCTGAGTATAATATTCATGGCTTTAACTTCTGGAATATATAAGACACATTAAAACGAATGTCGTCATAAATTAAATGACATTCATAATGTGGAAAGATCCATTTGATTATCCATAATCATCAATAATGCGAAAATATCATAAATTCGCACAGACATCATTTATCGAACTAGATTTTTTCAGCTGGAGATTATCTCAAAACAAATCAATAGAGACATATATTGATTTACTCTCCATTAATCATATTATAAGATGCCTTGAATCCCTAATAGGGAAATTATTTATAGTAAGTTTTGCTAATTGTCACTTTGATGAAGCAGTTTTCCCACCATTAGGGGGAGATATAAGCCAATTCAAAGGAATTGCGTGAAATTGCTTGAAACACATAAAATTGCATTAAATTTGTTGTATTATGATCCATGTATACATTAATATGACATCGAAGTTCAAAGGATCATTCAGTAGTAACAAAGTTATGAATCAATTACTTGATGCAAGTACTATATACAAAAGAGTGACAATCATATGCTTCAACATTAAATGGTTCATATAGAAAAATATGTCCATGTGCAACAAAATGCACAAAATGTCTCACCCATGTGAACATGGGGGGGGGGGGGAGAGAGAATCAAAATGAGTTATTAGTTAGTGTATTGCACTTTTTTTTCCCTTTGCTATGGTTTTATCCCATTGGGTTTTCTTTGCAAAGGCTTTAAATGAGGCAATTCTAACAATATTAAAACTCTGTATCTGAATTGATTAATGTATTGCACTCTTTTCCTTTCGCTATGGTTTTATCCCACTGGGTTTTCCTAGCAAGTTTTTTTTAAGAGGCAATCCTAACATTATTATACTCCGTATAAAAAAAATTATGAGAGCAATGTACTTTTTTTTTCTATACTAGATTTTTTTCCCACAGGGTTTTTCTAGTAAAGGTCTTAATGAGGCATATATATTATCTCAAAATGTATCAATGTGTTGCACACTTTTCTTTAGCTTTGGTTTTGTCCCACTGGGTTTTCCTAGCAAGGTTTTTAATGAGACAATCAATAATATTATACTCTTTTTCCTGTACTAGATTTTTTCCCACAGGGTTTTTCTAGTACAGGTTTTAACGAGGCATATTTTCTCAGCAAGTGTCATCCAAGGGGGAGTGTTGTAAATTGGATAACCCTTTAACCAAGGTTATGAATGATCACATTGTCAAGCATGACTCTCACATTGAATTGTAACATCAAGCATGACTTCTACATTGAATGTAACTTGTACACTGTACATAACATGTATTCAACTTTAATGTATAATCACTTATCCATGTATTGTCATGTAACTTGCAATCCTCTCTAATGTACACCAACTCTTCCATGTATTGTCAATGTTGCTTGTAATGTGTTTTATAACTTGTGGTGTATGTATAACTTGTACACAGTGTATAAAGTACATTTATCATCATCACCAAATGGCCTATATAAAGGGTGCCAACCTCATTGTAAAAACATACCAAGTTGAATGAAAACTTCTCATTCCAACTATCTCATTTCTTTTCCTCTCCTTTGTAGTAGTTGTTTGTAGTAATACATGTTCTTAGTCTTCTATTTTCCTTTCTCTAGTTCTTAGCAAGTTCCAACTCAATTTACAACAGTAGGACTATTTTTGAATGACAAACCTCCCCACTAAGGAATCGAAGCAACTATCCAAAGAAGCTATCTTAGCGAATCAGTGATTCACATACCCGAAATAGACCTAGCAATTGATACAAGGAGAGATCATATTCACAACTAAACGACACAGCATGTCATGCATAGAAATTAAATAGCCAAAAATTAAAGAGTTGTACAAGGCATTTCATCGAATAATTTTATGCACAAAATTTCACTTTAACCAAAAAAAAAAAGGGTTAACGGAAGCAGTAGAGAGCTCAACTGGAGCAAATTGATCCAAGTGACCAAAGCATGCATTCGAACTCCCAGTGAGAATGAAGAAACCAATCAACATTCTCTATCTTGTCAACAAAAAAATCTCCATTTTTTTCAGCTTAATTGGTTAAAATATTATAATCTCAACTTATGTTATTTTTTAATTTGTTATTATATCATAACCTTAATAGATTGTTGAATTTGTATCATAAATCACTTTTTAATTCTAAATTTGATGATATGACTAATAGAAAATAAATTTAAAGGTCAACTCATCACCCGTAATTATTAAAATAATTACTAAATTTATTATTTAAATTTATTGTTTAAGTGTTAACTCATCAAATTTAGAGTTAAAATGTGACTTTGAATACAAATCAAACAATCTAAAAAAATTAGGATATAATAATAAATTCAAAAATGTTAGGATATAATAAAAAAATGTGTAAAAGATTAAGATATTTTAACCAATTTGACATTTTTTAGGAAAGCAACTAAACGGATCTCACGTTTTAGCTAAACATATCCCTTTTTTTTTTCAAAATCTAAAAAATGTCCTTTAATTTCAAACCCCATCTCTCTCTCACCCTCACCCCCCAATCCACTCTATTTCTTGGATTTGACCATTGAGAACACTTGTACTAGGTCGAAAGTGTTGTAAGAATATTTTTTTTGTCGAACAAGGTGAGATCTAGTATCACCAGTGCCTACAAAGGAGGAATTGTCACTTGTGAGTTTTGATTACACATGGTTGGGACCTTTAAAAAGGTCTCGGATGGCTCCTACCGAGACATTTTTAGAGGTTTCAGCCGACTCTCGTCGAGAGCTTCAAGGAGGTCTTGGCATCGAGATTGAGACCTCTTCAAAAGTAAAGAGTGCTCTCGGTGGGACATGACCAAAACCTTTAAAAATTATCTGGCCCGTGTAACTGGAACCCATGGGCGACATAAACGAAGAAGAAAATTTTAAAGCTGCCCAAAAAAATCCATGAAAATATAACAGAAATGGGTGGTGTTGCTGGAAATAACTTGCTCTTCTCAAAAGTCGAGATGGCCCAAAGCTCTAAACACTATCCACAACAACATAACAAATACACTAAAACCCCAAACAAAAAAAATCCAAAAATTGAAAGCAAAATGGTGAAATATAGGCGAAATGAAGAATAATAGACATGATAATATTCGCATTATACACTGAAGACATAAAACATATATTTAGGTCGCTGATTTAAACACATCTTGATTTGGTCATAAAATCATTCGATTTGGGAGGTGGTTACTGGCGAGGGTTGGATTTGAGAGAGTGAGAGATGTGCCTGCTGGTGCCAAAAATTGAAAGCAAAATGGTGAAATATAGGCGAAATGAAGAATAATAGACATGATTTGGTCATAAAATCATTCGATTTGGGAGGTGGTTACTGGCGAGGGTTGGATTTGAGAGAGTGAGAGATGTGCCTGCTGGTGCGTTTTAAAATAGTAGGATATGAGTGAGCAAAAATCGTATATATATATATGAAGGGTAATACAGTCATTTCGTGCAGGGGTATGATTGGAATGACATAAAAAATCTGAATTGGATCGATTTATCAATAAGCGGGGTCCCTTTAGACCTTTTTATTTTTATTTTACATTAATTAGTTTCGTCTCCGTTTCAAACCCAATGTCACTTTATATCTTTGTCGCCTATTTCATTGGAAACGACAAATATAAGAGAGAAGACTTGGATAAATGGAGACTAAAACATAGGTAAAGCCACACCAAGACGATGTAGAGTGTGCGGTCCCATGTGAAAATAAGTGTGCGTAGATAATTCTTGGTGTATAATACATAAGGTGCATGTGTATCTCGAGGGTGTACACGAATGGCTCCCAAGGATGTGTGCCTGCACGCCATGTTGCTCGATGTAACTTTGCGTTTAAATTTGAGGTATCATACATTGTAGTGTTTACCATATATATTCACACGAATAAATAAGTAACAGGATACTTAGATTAAATTGTAATTTAATAAGAAATGAGAACTTTGATTAAGGACAAGGATAATGCTTTTTTTTTTTTTTTTACAACAACAACAACATAGCTTCAGTCCCAAATTAAACGGGGTTGGCTACATAGATCAAACTTTTCCATTGTGCTCGATTAAGAACAATATATATAATCAATTTTATTAATCATCGATGAATTTACATATATAAGAACCATATATATAATCAATTACCTTAATAAAAGTACATTGATTTGCAAATCCTATTTGTTCGAATTAAAAAAAATTGTCATCCATTTGTAATATTGAAACAGTGTGACAATTAGGGATTCTCTAGAAATATTTGGAATACATGATAATACACAAACACGTACCACTAAAACCACATAACGAAAAACAAACTTACAACAATGGAAGAAAACCTAAGACTCAAAGAGAATTCAAAACTTATATCAAGAGAAGATAAACTAAGTATCAAATGGAAAACTAAAAAAATACCAACATAAAAGCCACACAATTCACGAACGATCGTTGAAAGTGATGCACTGCAACAAGAACAAAACCAATCTTTTCAAATATGAATAAATATGTAGTTAATTGCGAAAACCTAGATTTCTTAAACCTGTATCTTAAACCTGTAATTAAGGCTAATCTGGGATTAATAGGGCTTAATTGTGTTTCAAGTCGCGACCCGGGAGCCGAAGGTCAATGGAATTGAAATTTTAAGGTCATATTATTTTTTCATGATGTTTGCCTAGTGTGCGTAGTATAGTCATGTTATTTTAAATATTTCAAGTGAGGTGGGTAATTTTGAATTTCGCGAGAAATAATTGTAATTTAGTTAAAATGTGAAATTTAAATTTAAACGGATTTAAAGAGTTGATGTGGGTCCCACCCTTTGAATTGCATGCGATATGTGTTGTCCGAGAGTTTCATAGCATATTGGTAAATTCTCCAATTATTAGTCGAATTGGGGTATTTTTCGGGGTTTAATTTGGGCATAAAATAGAAGAGATAATTATGAAATAAAAAGAAAAGGTAAAAAGACTTAAAAGGGTATTTGAATTGTATAGTTGAGACTGTTGAGGATAATAAGTGAGCGACAAAATGGTCATTTGACCCTTTTTTTATAAAACTCGAAATCGAAAATGGAGTGTTTTTCATCGTGTTCAACTCGTGTTCATCGCCCTCACTATGGATCGTTCTCCACTGTTGTTCCATCATCTCCTTCGTCTTCACTGCCTCTCCATCTTTTCTGTCTGGTGTAGCTTCTCTTTCTCCTCACTGTTTTGAATTGGAATTGAGTGAGAGAACTGTGACTCTGGTGACGGATAGAATCATAAATGGTAACGGTTTCAAATTTCAATTTTCGTTTTGACTGTGCTAATTGATTTGGGACTGTGTGCAACGACTTGTGTCTTTAACCTAGTGATTGATGTTAATCCGAAAGTTAATTAACTCTAGTTAAGCTCATGGTTAGACTCAACTTGTCTTGATTAGCGTGTGAATGTGATTGTTATGATGTATTATGTTTGATCGGTGTGTGAAATAATTAATGTAACTATATGTGATTAATTTGAATTAATATAAAATCTATAGTTGAAAAAATAAATGATAAATAAATTGATTGTATGCCTAGTGTGACACATGTGCATCGTGAGGGATCACACGAAGAGACGTGGAAGTAATGTGTATGATTTGGTGTATTTATTGGTGTACGTGACAAATGATAAGTCGTAAAATATATAAGTGTATATATATATATATATATATATATATATATATATATAACCTATAGTTGGAAAGAAAATAATTGAAAATTTATGAGACATCTAATACCATGTGTGTGTAGTTCAAGGGTGACGCACACGAGCTTATATATGGAGTAGCGTGCATGCCTGAGTGTACTTGTCGACGTGCATGAAGAAATTACAAACGTATGAATATAGGCATATGTATATACATTAATTTATGCATATTGTATGTATAATATATATACATTCAAAATAATTAATAAATTGGTGGACATCTAGTGACACGCGGGTCGAGGGTGACACGCATGGTACATACAATAGTGCGCACGCCCGAGGATGGTCATTGACGTACGTGCATGGTGAATTTATAGGTAAGAAAATACATAGGTATATATATTTATATATATAGAATATATATATATATATAAATATATATATATATATATATATATATATATATAACCTATAGTTTGATTTAAATTGTTTAAATATTTGGATTCGCTTCGAGATACGTGTAGCGTAAGCATCGATGAAGTAAATTAACGGTGTTGTTCATTGTATGTTGGAGAATATTTCCACGCCTTGAGAGGCATGTAACTTCATCTCAAGAGTAATCAATGAACATGAGATATGAAAGTGTCACCTAAGTTCATGTATCATTGGATAGGTATCGAGATTCGTGTAAATCAATCTCGAGAAATATTTGTATTTAAATCAAACACAAGTCGATCAAGAGGAAATGTGATTGGTTGATAGTCACATGATTGACCTCGAGATATGCAAACACATATATCGAGAAAGATAAAACAAATGAGAAGAATGAACTATCGATCTGTTTTGAGACTTATTCGATATGAATATCGAGGAAATCCAATATCTATCCCTTCATCCAGTCGTAATTCCCACTGTAGAGAATCGAAACTGGGAGAGATATGGGATCGAGCCGAGGGTGAAGAAGAGGCAAAAGATCTCAAAACCCACGAAAAGGGAGATAGATATCGAAACCCAATGAGTAGGTGAGTGGTGTTGTTGAGTTGTATTTACTGTTGTTGATGTTGCGTTGGTTGTCGCAACGAAAAAGTAGATGGTTGGGAGCTCGGCTCGGTTAGAGGAGGGAGATGGCAGGGGTTATCTTCCCTGCCCAAACTCGTCTTGAAGTTGGGCCTAACCCAATCTCGATAAAAAAAATAAAAAAAAATGACGATGATTGATTTGCAGCAACAGAGGAGGAGGAAGAAGAAAAGGGTTTGATCTCCTGAACCGGGTCCAATTCAGTTAAATCGAACCGGTTCGGTTCAGGGTCAAATCACTCTTCTCAAATAAAAAATGGAAAACATTGGAATCTCGAAAAAATTCCAAAAAAATAAAAAAAGAAAAATTATATTTATGGACTGAAGACATAGAAATTCGATATTTCGATAAAAAGTGGTGAAATTAGAAGTCTGTCAGGATTTTAAACAAGGTTTTTATCTAGAAAAACTTGAAATGGTCATATTGACCTAAAAATTGGTAAATTGATTTTGAGTTTGATTGGGACCAATTTAGGGGTTTTAAATGTCATGTATTAGACATATAATGACCTCAAATGATTTGTGATAGTTTTTGAATACCGAAAATGGTTGAGTGACCCAACAAGTTAAGAAATTGGAAACGTAACCTAACCGAAGTAAGTATGAATTTGTTTAATTATCAATTTTGCCTAGATATGTAGTACATTTTATTTCATATAATTTATGGATCGGGAATGGAGAGCTATGTACTGTGATGAAAAATATTTGATTTAAAATCTTGTTAAATGGACGTATAGTTCTTAGTGATATTCAAGGCTATTCTAATGGAGATATATCATATGTGTAAACACAAGATCGAGAATATTGGTGGAATAAAGTTAGGGGTGGCACCCTAGACTATTTGTAAATCCAAACTCGATAGATTGGTGGCACAATTATATCTTTATTCAGGGGTTTTAGATAGAGCTATTGGAACGAGTAAACAACTAGATGTACAATATTTTGCTAGAGTATTGATTCAGTTAGTTGGTATACTTAGGGAATTTCAGGGCCCGTCACTAAGTCTTTACTTAGCCTAATTATCCTAACTAGACATCTAATCCATTCAATTAACTTTAACCTTAAAATAATTTTTATTTCAATCCTTGATGATGCTCAAAAACTAAATTTATATTCTCAATCAAACTCAATTAATGATTTGTTTAATTAGAGCAAATATCCATATTTTGTAAAAGTTTCGTCAGCACCTCCCCTAAAAATGACCTATTGAAAAATCCACCTAATAGACAACAGAATGGGGAGAAGACTAGAAGGACTCACAACTCCCCGTAGTGCACAATATATATCAATTTAAAACATTTAAACTAATTTAAAGTCTCCGATACCTTATTTACAAACTTACAACCCCAAATTAATCAAAATTGAAACTCAAACCTCTTAACTTTTTTAAGCTAACTTAGAAGCCTCTCATAACTTATTCAAGAGTATTTCACGTCCTATACTCACCCAAAGCCCAAACCAATATACATAAAATGATTACAACAAAAAATCATACTTTAAGAATTTAAAACATTCACCAAGGTCTTCGAATCTTGCTTGTTCTTTCATGCCTTTAGAAAGAACCTGACGTCATCAAAAACAACTCGAAGATGTAGGTAAGTGAACTTTTACATGGCTATGTAATCTTGCAAATGCTAGTCTGAATACATGGAGACATGTAATTGCATTTCCAAATAACAAATTTATATAACAACGTGGATCCCTCATTTCCTGTTATAAGCTCATAACAAGCGGACCTACTTATGATGAATCTAGAACAATGCTATGAGTTTAATGCACTTTACCCCGAGTCGACATTACGTCTGCAGTACGTCTAGTCTGGAGTAGACTAGTGCAACTCATACTCTTGTGACAGAAGCAGGAGCAACTCTATCGAATGCCATATATGCATGATCAAGAATGATGCAAAATGCAATGTAGACTAAACACAAATGCAGGTACAAATGATAAATTCATAAATAGTAAAGACCATTGTAAGGTTTACTTACAACCGACTAACTTTGAGGTCATCGGAGCGTCAGTTCACCTTGTAAATAGTTCTAATAGCTTTCTTGCATAACCAATTATACAGTGAGTCAAGCTTCATGTGAAATCAAGTAACGAAACCCAATAAAAACTACGACCAAATGACGCTTGAGTACAATTTCCAAAAATATTAATTTATATAACTAGTCAATTTGGGGTAACTTTTTAACCTTAAAAACCACAATATTTGTTATGATGACTTAAAAGGGACTTGTATTACTCATGTCCTACTTTTCATAGACTCTAAGAAGACTCAAATTAGATCATCGACGGAGAAGTTATAAACTTCTTAATATGACTGGTCAACTAGGTAAACTTTATTTATTTTGAACCGAAAAAACTTCTCAAAATCAATATTTTTGCAATTAAATCTTTAAAACTCGACAACAAACACCACGAAATCACTAAATACCAATATCAAAATATCTCCATAGCCTGTGGAGTCAAATTGAATTAAAACCAATAATCAATTCATCCAACAACCCAATGTAAATAAATATCAACTATAAAATATCTCCAAAATAGTTATCAATTAAATCACATTAGTTGAGTTCATAAAAACCCTAACCTATGCTAGTGGAATTTATTTCTGATTGGCGCAAATCAATCCAATATACCAATTCACAACAATCCCTACCAATTTCTATTAATGCATCGGAAAAGAAATCGAAAAATTGCAATAATTATAATTGAATTGTGAAAAATGCCATGAACTGAGAATTTACCAAATTGCGAGTCGAATACCTTGTTTCCACCATGGAAACTTAGCCCGAACTGACTGTCTCATGGCACTCAACCATTTTGTAGAAAGAAATCAAATAAAAATCGGACATTGAGAAATCGCAAAACTGAGAGACCGAGTTAAGAGAGTAGGAAACGAAACATTTCTCGTTCTCTGTTTAAATGAAACAAATGTTTTTGATTTTGATTTGATCTTTTTATTTATATTTATATATTAACCCTCAGCTCCTGACTTTATTTTAATTTATTAATCTCAAAATCCCTATTTTGACGTGTTTTGGCTTTCGGTGCTCGTTTTGGGTTCTATTTTTCACCAAATTAAACCAAACTCTCGACAAAATAGTCCATCTTCATAAAACGTCATCAACACTGGCTTTGGTCACACCAAAACATTAAAAATCTTAACTTTTTTCATGACATCTTGAACCCTTATAGACCAATTCTCTTACCATACTAAACCAAACTTACACCAATTTGGACCCAATATCAACCTTGACCATCGCTAATTGACATAAAGCTCGAGGTAAGGTCTTGCACCAACTTCGTTCTTATTTTATAATATCACTGATCCCGAATTGCACGCAAATCGATGCAAAAATATCACATGAGGATTAACATTTGGTTTATTAGTTTTTGAGTGACCAATAACTTTTATTGCACTTGTGCCCTTCAAAGACACACTTGCAAATCCGAGTATGAAAAACTGAGGTTTACCTCAAAACACCCAGACTTCGCGATGAAACACCATATAATACACACATTAAGCACATAACACATAAAAATAAAATGCACCTTATGATCTCTAGTCCATAATGTATGGGTCCCACCTCGGATACTTTAACTCCAAATAAAATCCAAAAATACTTAATTAGTCACCTAATCAAGTTTACGAAATTCTTGGATTTCATAGGGAATAGTGGATTCGACCCTCGTTTTGATAAACAAAAATGAAAATGTCACAGTATCGCATGCCATGTAAATTTTGGATTTGTATGCTAGTTATGTATTGTTTATATGAATTTCAATACCCTGTTAATATATGTTATTGGGTCATATTGCTATTGCATTTTTTTTAATTATTATATAGATTGTTGATAGTTCTGTGAATCCATATTTATTAAGCAAGTTGGAGCGCTCATCTCAATTAATATTTTAGGAATACCGATGAGCGCTAGGACTATTAAGATAGAGAAGGTTTATGAGTCTTGATCTTCTCTTCAATATTCAATGTAATGATTCTACTCTTGTCTTATATATTTTTATTGAATTATAATTTTGTATTGTCACAAGGGTTGGGAGGTTTTGCATAACAGAGGTTTATTCCGGTTTGATTCGGTCTTATATATCATGTTTAATATTGCAAAAAGTTTTTACTTTTTGTTGCATTTTTTACTTTTTTATTGTCGAAATTCGATATACAATTGTGTATATTAGGTGTTGAAGGTGAGGCTACTGGCTCTAGTTAAGTCTAGCTGGTGTATCGAGGCTTAATTAAGGCTTCAAGCTGAACAATTCCTTAATTAGGATGATGGTCGTTTCAGTTGGTATCAGAGCCTAGTTTTTACTTTGAATTGTTTTCGAAATAAGTAATAATTATAATACAATTTGCTATCAAAGACTACTTCAAAGTATAACTTTAATACTTGGAAACAAGTGATAACTCGAGATACAGTTTGGTATCAAAGTTTAAGGTTATCTGCTTTGATATACCTTGGTACCATAACTTAAGTTTGCTAACTCTGAGAGTTGTCTCGAGTTATAAAGAAACTTAAAACATAATAAATGATTTTATTGTGATTTGAGGGGGAGGGGGTAACCAAAATACAAAAGATCGAGATATGTTATTTGCTATGTTTTATTATATCTACGCGGTAGATATAAGAGTTATATCTTTCCTAAATGATAATAAGATGGTTGAAGACCATCGATTTCTCACGATATGGGAAAGCATTGAATGTAAAAGTTCAAGAGAATTTTAACATTGTGGAGTTTGAAAAAGGAAAGACATAAGAAAAACTTATAAAAATGAAAATCAAATTCATTCTCCTATTAACTCTCTTTAGTTGTCTTTTTTCTTGCTTATATTATTAGACAAATAATAGTTAGTGAAAAAACATCTATTGGATCTGAAACTTAAGACGTGTATTAGAGAAGTGAATTTATGAAGCAATGGAATACTAAATGGCTTTAGGTGGAACTCAAAGATGGTAACTCACTTTGGGATGAGATCTAATACTAGTGTTGAAACCAATTAATTAATAATGAAAGTTATTTTGTAAATAAATTAGTGGTTAGTGATAAGAACCTATTTAAGGTTAGAAAATCATTAATGTATTTATACTTCATAATTTATTATGAAGTAGAAATTTCAGATATGATGTTAATCCACATTGAAATGACAAGAAATTTGTTGGATAATGAAAGGTGAAGTTCAAAATTCAAAACTGGTAAAACTTGAAGATAGTCCAATCCAAAATATAGCGGTGAGTTGGTAAGACATCCTAGTCTGATATTTTAGACTAGTATAGTCTAAGTTAGGGAGAATGAGTAATAAATATGAGGACTTTAGGAACTCAAAGAATAATGTACTATAGTGGGAATAAATATTCATTGCCCATGGCTGATAACTCATTCTGATAATAAGATGAAACCAGTTGTTCTTAAGTGTTAGTTGATATATGGTTGTAATCATAATGTGATTAGAGTTAAGGATATATATAAATATGATTTTAGATGATTGCTGGATCACTTTAAGTGGACAACGAATATTGTTAGAATTGACTAGAACTCATGCTACATTTGTGAATGAAGGGTATATAGTTTTTGAAACCCTATTATAATCAAATTGTTATCATGTTATTGATAACAATATGAAATCTTTGAAGACATAGGAGGTGCACGATCATTACCATAAAGAATTATAAGTCTTGATGATAAATCGGTTCATTCAAGATTCTATAAGTGCAAATACTAAGTTTCAAAGAAAAATTACTTGCATAAGTGTTGAATATTAGCTGCAAATCGATGAATTTGACTAGGATTAAGACAATTTGAGATTGTACTATATTCAACACAAAAGCAAAAGAGAAAATTAATCTTGAAATAATTGAATAATACAAATGATTGATCTAAGGATCTCTAGTATCATTGTGTAGTTTATTCAGTTAACTCAAATGTTAGATTGATGTAAGCTAAAAATAAATACAAGGATGCCTTGAAGAGAAGTTAAGGTATAGTTTGACTACAATATTTGCTTAACTGTACATGAATTATGGAAGAAGTTAGAGGTTCAAACTAAGACTTCTTATTCAGGTAAGAATGTGTGTTGACACGATAAAACAAAATTGCAGCTTATATTCTATTTATAGAGTTCAAAACATTTGAGAAGAACTATTGGGGGTTGACAATCTCAAGATAATTATTTTGGTAGTTGTACCAAATATGCAAAGGCATCATTTATAAAAAAGGAAGATTTTAGAGTATTTCGAATAATAGGAGTTTGAAATACAGATGTATTCAAGAGGAAAGGTTTGTTGAGAGTCTTTTAATCATTCTAAAGATTTGAGAATCTTAGAAAGATCATTAAAACATAACTTGAGGTATAAAACTCAATGGATTAAGCAGTGAGTTTCAAATTGTGGAAGTTTGAAAAATGTAATTGTTAGAGTAAAAAAATAGAAGGTGAGATTGATAACTTAGATTTCTTAAATGTTAGTAATTCACTCTGAAACATCACTAATTAAAGGTGATTATGTTGATAATGCCTTCAATAGGAAAAATGTAACAGCCTGAAAATTTGACTTGTGCCACGTGCCAGGTTAGGGTCGTATGTGGGATCCACTCGTCGGAATACGTATGTCTAAATCTCGTGTGGAGACACCGAGATATGATATTTTTTTGTGATGTGTGTGTGATATGTGTGTAATATCAAATTTGAGATTAGGATGCTAATTGTTGAGCTGTTTTACGAGTTGGTATACGTGAGGAATTTGGTGAGTCGAAACACTAACGAGGATGCGCCTCAAGTCACGTGCCGACATGGGACCGAGGTAGCGGCTTAATGTGGCTATAGTGGCTATAATGGTTTTAATGTGGTCACATTAAAAATATACATTAGATGCACTTCGTGACACGTGTGGCGCGAGTGTCGAGATTGTGAAATGAGGTGGTAGTGGTGTGAATATTTATGGTGCCTCGAGATGGGCGCTGCCCAAGTTTTAAGAAAAGCATTGAATAAATATGTTTTGATGTGCCTCGAGTTTTGCTCCGCACGAATCTCGAGGACACTTTTCTTGAGGAAGAAACAAATAGAGAGAAAAAGAGATCGAATAAGAGAAAGAAAGAGAAGAGAGAGAGAAGAGAGAGAGAGAGAAATATCGAAGAAGGGAGAGAGAGAGAGAGAGTTCCGCACCAGGGCAGCAGCTTGTTGCGACGGGGGCGCAAGACGGTGGTTCGCGGCGACGCGAGAGCGCAAGCTGCTGGTGCAGCGACGAACCAGCAGCGGAGGCCGCGGACGACCAGCAGTAGCAAGACTGAAATCGGGCCAGGTGAGCTGTCGCGGCGGCCGAGGCCGAGGACGGCTATTCCAACGCCATGAGGTGGCGCAGGCTGTCATAGAGGACGCCGGTGTGGAGAAACGATGTCTAGCAACGGCGGCGGCGCGGGTAACGGCTTGGAGCAACGACGCGGTGGCGCGCTGTCGGGCCAATCGATTCCCGACGAGACAACAATGGTGGACAAGGCGTCGTGATTTCGATGAAGCTCGACGAAGCGATGGATTTAGATGGACTCAAATGGATTTTGGAGTGGAGACCTCCATTGAAGGCCATGAGACTTAGGAGGTATAGTCATGTGTCGGGTGCGCATATCGAGGCATGAACGAGACGTTCTTGAGGTAAGTAAACCAGCTAGGAAATTGTACAATAATTTCATTGCTTTGTATTGTTGTTCATTGCTTTGATATCTATCCTTGAAAGTGCTATTGCGTGAAGTGGTCCAATTGCAAGTGAGTCATGGTATTGTTTATCAGGGATATGAGCTCTTATCTGGACGCCGTCGATATCTCCCAATTGAGTGTACGTTGGGGGCACTTATCCGGGTCTATGGATATCTCATAGTCGCAAGGGTTAGGGCTGGGAGATAGGTGTCTCATCTTGAACCTGAGTTTGCTGGGTTTTTACCGCGACTCAACGACCTTTTGGTCGGGACTCCTTGCTATTTGGCCTCACTTATCGATTGATTTGTTTACAGTTTTTATATTCATGCGTTGCCTGTTCATTTCTTTCTAATTGCATGAATTCGAGTGATTTAATTATTTCAATACTGTATATATGTCCTACTGGCGTTACTTACATGGGCTCGTCATTTTTGGGTTTGACTGAGTTTAAATCTATGGTCTAGCAAGGGGAAGGCTCCATAGCTAGGTGATTTTTTTTGTATATCTTTTATTTACTCTCCTACGATGATGATATAGTTACGCAGGGTTCCACAATTAGGTTGTCCAACTTTTTACATTATTGTTGAGTTATTTAATGCATAAATTGCTTCCGCTAAATTGTAAAACTTGACAAATACTTATAACTCAACTTAAAATTGTGAATTTACGTATAATGAAGGATCGAAAGGCTGACTAAGTTTACGTTGACCTTGCGAGACTGGCTTGGGGGTCCACGTGGGCTTAGGCCGGGCGGGGCCTAATTTGTGAGAAATTGGGGTCGTCACAAAAAGGAAAGGGGATGTAGTTATGATAAAAACTACTCAGTAATATCTTTTGAGTGAGATGCATAATGGTGATCCATTGAAGTCATACACAAGCACATCATCAGGTGAGTTATTTGAATTGGTAATTACAAGTTTGTTCCTTAGAGCTCAGATTGAGGTGGAGTTAAAGATGATTAATCGAGTGATGAATTATTGGATAAATTGACTGAGATTATCTAGTTGGTTAAGGTTTGACTACTAGTTATTGGTATTTTGTATAGATAATCTCAGATAACAACATTAAGCATGTAAAGAAAGTTCATAAAACTCGAATCAAAAAGTGAGGCAAGAATGTTGTGAAAATCTCATGGGTTTCTTTAAAATATTCATTTAGACAAAATCCAAAATCATTGTTATAAGAATGAGTTGTTAGTGACCTAGAATGAAAGGTTGACGATATCAATTTTATAAAGAAATATGAGATATATCAGCAAGTGGAAGCTGAGTGTCATTAATCTAGAGGATTATATTACTCTTTCCTTATATGAATGAAATCTCATGCTAAGAAGTTTATGATGAAGTAACCTAAGTTGTAATGACAACTGAAGGTCATTGATGTTGTAGCTGTAGGACTGATTGGGTCTGCTAATTTCTTGCCAGAATCGTGGTTTAATTCTTGTGTAAAGAATAAATGAGATATATGAGTGTAGAAAGAGTTGAGAGTTTATGGAGAACCAAGATTATTATTTCGGTGAGGAACCAAAAAGTTTGCTTCCTAGTGGGGAAGAAATGTATAATAGTTTGGAGGGGCTTTTCTTAATCCTAACAAAATATATATGCAACTAATCTTAGTTCTAGAGAATATAATTTCTGAGCTTGTGACTTTAAATGTAGTAGTTACTGGAAGAAATATTTTTGTTGTGTAAGTTCTATAGTATTGATACTATCAGGCTATAAATGTTAGGAGTGTTTCCTTTAAAAATTTTTATGCTTAACTTCATCGTCAATTGGTGTGAGACAAGAAGTAAAAATACAAGTTAATAGGACCTTAAGTAATTTAGAACTACATAAAATGGTATTAGCAGACTGCCAGTATGCAATTACAACTCGAATAAATGAGAAAAATGAGTTGACAAGCATCATAGGTAGTTGAAATACTCAAAAGATGTATGCATTATTTTGAACTTCTCACCTATGAAAGGGCAATATAGATTCAGAAATCTTAAGGTTAAGGAAAGTTTGAAAATGATTATATATAATATTTTCCATATTATTATGTTATAAAAGACAAATAAGTTCATGTCCAGTGTTGATTGGAATGAAGTTGATCGAAAGGAAGATTTATTGATTAAGGAATTAACTTGGGAAATGAGGAAATAACTCCATATATATCTTCAACATTACAATTAGTTGATAAACTTTGATTTCATGGACGAAATTGCTTAAGTTGGCGAGAATATGATGACTCATGTCCTTAACCTGGTGATTAATGTTAATCCAAAAGTTAATCGTCGATCACATGCTCCTTGCCTCTATTACTAGAGGTACCTGCAATTGTCACCAGTAACGAAGACAATCTCAGTGAGTAAATCCAACAAAAACTTAACAATATTCCAAGATAATAAATGATAAGTCTATAGATCATGTAGGAAATGAAAGAAACAATAATAAAATAGTAAAGTACATGATAGACATACTAGGCCTATAAGCAAAAGATAGGGAAACAATGGTCTATACATTATATACCGACAAAAGGTGTAAGTGCAGAAGTTGGTACTGTGGACCAAAGTCTCACAAGTCATACCAATTCATTTGGCATCGAAAATTTTACCTAAGCAAGTCTGAGAGAGTCTAAAGGAGGCCACAATACAAAAGCCGAAACATAAGATATACAAAAGATATCTTATATCGAATGAATAATCGAAAATGCAGAGGAATTAGAACTTTTACTATAAAACATAAGATGTACAAAAGACGGCATAAACCTCATTTGTAAAATCATATCCCAACCTTGCTTATTAATCAAATCAAATCTAACTATTACATATACATTCATAAAGCCTTTATATAGAGGCATATATATATATATATATATATATATATATATATATATATATATATATATATATATATTAAAGGAAGAACTTGGGGTATCCATGTGGCTTCTTCTCATGTTTCATTCGCTCCAAGTCATCAACGCTTACGCCATGTCACCAACTCCAATGCTAAATATATCTAATACTATAATAAAAGAGTGAATGTGGACAATGATGAAATACCTAATTTACTTTTCACTGCAAAAAAGTTAATTACAAGTATGAAATTGTACAAGAAAAGATATGAACAACCTTAGGCTAAATATATAAGGAAGTCAACTCAATCGTCGAGATCATGTCGGTCTCTTAGTCATCATATGGAACATCTCTCGGAGGCACTGATGTGAACTAAATCCTAAGTCTGTCCATTAAAGCCTGCTCCATGCGATTCAACTGGCCTTGGACCTCTCACAAATGATCTTGGGTTAGAGTGTGATCCTGCATAACGCAAAAAATGTATGTCTACATTGCCTAGAAGTCCCTCTGCAAAAGCTCGATAAGCTCATTAGGAGTAGAAATAGGTCGAGAAGATCCAGCTCTATCTCCACCTCCAGCTCTTCCAGCTGTAGCATGTCTACGCCGTGACCTGACGATGTCCACCCTATTCTATATGTCCATCCTTTATTGTCGTGCTCAACGACGGACAAATATAGCTCGGTCTCATCTATCGGGGTGTCAGGCTGCGAATGTGTTTGCTCAATCCGCTTACGCTGAATCGTCGTCTAAAGTAAGAATTTAAAACATTTACAAGTCATTAATACTATCATTAATTAACTAAGCAAAGTTTAAAATAAAAACTATTTACTTACAACAATCTTCTCTTCACTCGAATTGAGGAAAGTTACGCCGTAATGATCTTTCTTATGGAAGTATAGGCATAACTCCAAAGTAGTCGGAGGTCGACCCAACTTCTCCGCCTACAAAACATGTATTTAAAGAAGATTAAGTTTGAGACTAAATCCATGTATATTATATATATAAACTTATTATAACATAACTTACCATTTTCTCTACATGCCGATAAATGGATATTGAGCCACCAGTATGCACTGCGATCCCTGTATCGGGTCCCCTGTCTTAGTTCTCTGATTTTCACTTGCTCGCTCTGACTTCTTCTTAAATAGGAGTGGACCGCATCTTCTTATACTGGTCGAAGATCTCAGCAAATACATGTGCATGCTTCCTATCTTTGGAGCACATCTTACTAATAAAATTAGCTTACCGAGTGGTAATCTGCCTATTGTACGCCTCTCTAGTAGCTACATCATCCGATGGTTCCCAGGCGAATGACAATAATAGGCAAAAAGTAATAAAATTTTAAATTTATCTATAACCGCATTTCAATTATATATTGTTTGCAAATCTTACGTGAATTAAACAACATTAACTTAAACAAATTTACCTTAAACTGATTGCAGTAAATATCTCGCATGTGCCGCGGGAAATGCTCCCAAGAATAACTATCCTTGTGCATGAAGTGTATGTATGCCCTAGTCATCTCTCGAACAACTTTGTCAGACGAGTGTAATTTCCGTCCACTAAACTGAAAATGAGGCGTTAGACCAAGTTCATAAGAAATATGTAAACGTAAAACTTCGTACATATACTTACTATCTGTCATCTTTCATGACCAAGAATACCCGCCCCGAGGGTTGGTTAGTAGTACTGCTCCTTTGTTGTCCATGTGGAGCTGTACCTATGGACGAGTCACTCGAACAATGTGCCGAAGAACTAAAAAACTGCTTTATCGGTTGACCTCAAGAGGGCGAGGCACGCAAATCATGATGGTGTGGTGGTGGGACTATACGGTGGTTATACGTACGATCATGAAAATGTGAGGGAGATGCTGTTCCCCCTGATGGAAAATAGGCCCGACACAAGGCCTAAACATACCGCGACCATCAATGGATGGAGTGGGTAGGGAGGAAAGTAATGTAGAATACATCTGCATCGAGGTGGGATCATCACAAAAAATAGATGGCAAAGCCATGAAAGATGTAGATGGATGTAATGGATGTGCATAATGAGGGGATGGCATCTGATGGAGAAATGGGGTCTATGGAGAAGGGTGATATGAGTACGAATGAAATGGAGTCTGCTGAGAGGGTGGTATGGGTATGGATGCAGAATCTAATGACCCCGAGTAGTCTGTGCCGGTTGAGTAGCATCATCATGAGAACAACGGTGTGATCCATCCGATTGTCGATCTCTAGTAGCGCTTGATCGTCCGCTAGATTGACTACCAGATCGTCCACCAAAGCCCTCACCAGAAGATGGGGCGTGACCTCTACTTGACGACATAACTTTATAAAAAAAATAAAGATAAAATTAGAATTTTGAGTTGAACCTCAAACGTTTGACATATTACGTAACAAGTAAAAAAATATAGTTGCATTATTTACCAACAGAACATGATAGTATCATGATTCGTCGTCATCGTCCTCATCATTCAATGAAAAGTCAGAGCTATCGCTTTCATCGTCTACTTCCTTGATTTCTGATATGTGTGCCCAACTAGGATCAGCTAGCGAAGTTGGAACATCGTTGTCAATATCGACCTCAGTATCATGATCAGGTAGCTGCTCCTAAAAAACGTCTTTTTCTATAGGCTCACTGTCAACATTTTCGACTAAGTTTTGTTCATCGATGAGTTTCGGTTGAAGTCTGCACGTAGCTTGCCAATTGTTCTACGCATTTCTTACACTTGGCTATGTAAGAAAGTACACCTGACTAGCTTGCATGGCTAGTATGAAAGGCTCATACTTGTTCAATTGTAGATTTCGATGTACATCGACGATTGTTAAGGATCGGTGAACTTTTGTCCCGACATTGATCGTGGGATCGAACCATTAACACTTGAATAACACAGTACGTAGGAATCCACCGTATTCAATTTCAATCACTTCTTCTAATTGACCGTAAAAGTCATTGTCACATTGTGCGTAATTCGTGCCCCTAACGCACACCCCTGCTACTACGCATATTTTTGTTTGAGCAATGCGACACGGTTTGGAATTTGTAGCCATTGACAAGATACGCGTGGTATGCGGTGCAAAGTCGACTAGGGCCGTATGATTACATTTAAATTGTTGTATCTGGAATAGATGATGGAGCCTACCGCCAAGAATGTTTCATTCATAAACTTCAATTTCAAATAAACAACAAAAATAAAGAATTATTTTAATATTCACATACAAATGAATTACAAATTGTTGAAACCAACTTGAGAAATGTTTCTTAAGATGCTTATCGATGACACTTTGTATAATATTCACATGTTTGGAACGCGATTCCAATACGTACATCCTAACAGGAGAATTGATAAATGTAAGGATTGCGATTGAATAAACATAAGATAATAATTAAGATTAAAGCATATCTAATTAATGGAGCAACCTCGGGACAATTTAATAAAACAAATGAGTGTGTGGCGTTACACTCGTCATTTGTGAGATAACGCTTCTTTGATTTCCCGTAGGCCCAACCTGGGTGGGTGAATATTGAGAAGTGGCCATTAAAACTTTGACTTGGTCCGCCTCCACCATTGTAGTTTTGAGGCGGACGGTTTTGCAAGGTGGAGACGTGTTCGTCAAAATAATATGAACAAAATGCGATTGCTTCTTCCACTAAGTAAGCATTGCATATCGAGCCCTCAACCCTTGCCTTATTCCTAACATTATTTTTTAAATGTTTCAAGTACCTATATTTGTAAAAGTAAGTTAGTTAAAATGTATATGTTAGAGTGTGATATAAGTTGTTTACAAGTTTAGTTGATTACCTCTTGAAAGGATACATCCAACGAAATTGTACTGAGCTAGTAAGGATAGCCTCGTACGCCAAATGGATAGGGAGATGCTCCATTAAGTCAAAAATATTTGGCAAAAATATATTTTCCAACTTACACAATATCTTGGGAATGTCTTCATGCAAAAGCCGAAGATTCTCAACATATAAATTTCTAGCAGTTAAATTTTTGAAGAAAATGCTTAACTCGCTAATTGCAATACATATGCCATCCTCTAAGAGATCTCGAAAAGCAATCGGCAGCAATCGTTGCATCAAAACATGACAATCGTGGATTTTCATCCCAAACATCATCAACTTTTTAGAATCTACGCAGTGATCGATGTTAGATGTGTAATCATCATGGAAGCTCAATTCCTTAATCCACTTACACAACGCTTGTTTTCTTCGTTTGTCTAGTACATATCGTGCCTTGGGATATTTCTTAGAAATTGGATTATAATGAAGCTCTGGAAGATTAAAAACCTCCTTTAAGTCTTCCCTTGACTTCCCATTATCTTTCATCTTCCCCGACACACACACGATTATGTTGAAAATATTTTCAAAGGCATTTTTTTCAATGTGCATTACGTCTAGGTTGTGCCTGATTAGGTTCGTCTTCCAATAATGTAAGTCCCACAATATACTTCGTTTTATCCACCCGTTAGTCCTCGAGATTTTGTTGTTTATTGCATCTAATCCCAATTCAATGACTTTCATCAACCCTAAAGCTTCCATTTCTCGCAAGATATCTTCACCTGATTTATTAGTTAGTGGCATGTTTGATATAATTTTATCTCTACGAAAACTAGAATTATCTTTTCGCTCATTCGAATATCGCGACAAGAAACGTCGATGACAATCAAACCAACTCGCTTTCCCTCTAAACCTCAATTGGAAAGCGTCGATATCTTACATGCAATAAGGAAAAACAGTCCTCCCGTGCTTGCTCCATCCCAACAACATACTGTACGCTGGAAAGTCGCTAATAATCCACATAAGTGCAATGCACATTTGAAAGTTTGTCTTAGTCGATACGTTGTAGGTAGGCACTCTGTCATACCACAACTCTTGCAATTCTTTCACAAACGGTTGGAGAAACACATCAATTTTTTGCTACAGATAAGTTGGCCCAGATACAATTACTGTTAAGAACATCACTTCTTTCTTCATACATATTAAGGGAGGCAAGTTGTATGGTGTAAGAATCACCGACCACGAGGAGTAGGTTTTTCGGTCATTCCGAAAGGTTGACACCCATCAGTGCATAAGCCAAGTCAAATATCACGAACCTCGAAGCTGAACGTAGAGTTCACTTGATTGAAGTGGTTCCATGCAAAGGAATCAGAGCAATGCCGCATATTGCCCTCTTCTCTGACGTGTTCTGTGTGCCACCGCATGTGTTTCGCAGTAGCTTCCGAGGCGTCCAAATGTTTGAGATGAGACGCTTAAGTAAAGTAAAACATTGTCATATGCGGGCGTTTGTTAGAGTTAAACCTAAATTCTCTATAAAATTTACAAGATGTAAGCTCAGAGTCGAGCTCTCAATAAAGCATGCACAAGTTGGGACAACAATCAATTCGCTCATATGGGAGACCCAACCAGTGCATCAAGCCTTTACATTAGTAAAAGCTATATATTAAATAGTTGTATTCAGGCAACATGTCATTACATACTTGCAAAATCTCGTCGAATGCTTGCTCCGAAATATGATGATTCGACTTTATCGTCAATAAACGTGCCATTGCTGAAAAATTATTCATCTTCTCACAACCCGGCCAAAGTTTTTGATTCGCCACATCAATCATTTTTGAAAAATGTTTCACTTCAGGGTTCGACTCCTCTTCATAATTCCAATCGAAACTGGGGTCCACAATTTCGTGTATCATATGATTATATGATGTTAGATATTCATCCATTGGATTATCACCTCCATCGTCCTCATCGCTTACTATTTCTTCCTTCCCATGCGCGGTTCAACGATAGTAATCTGAAATGAATCCACCCCTCACTAGATGAAGCTCTATGGTGTCTACATCGTAGTATTTGTCATTGCAACATTTTCGACAAGGACATCGAAATTTCGCTTCGCAAAAGTAAGTGGTACAGTGTTGTATGACAAATTTTATAAATTCCTTCACGCCATCCACAAACTCTAATCTAATGTAGCCGTCGGTTGTACATCCAATCTCGAGACACAAATTTTATACTCTTCATACTTATTTTAATTTCAACTTAACATAATTTATATATATATATATATATATGAATACCAATCATCCCGTCCTATACTATATATATATCGTATGTAAGCGTTGTTATATAAATATTATTTTGTTCAACCAATTACAAATTTCTTTATTATAGTTATATTACTTTTAAATACTCTATATTTATTTATAGTATAATATATATCTATATTATACGTACTCTTTTAGTTTTGGCCCTAATTGAAATTTAATTTGTCCAATGAATTCGTATCATTTAATTAACTTTATACTAAAATTTGTTTCAACTTAACATAATTTCTTTATCATAGTTAGATAGATTTTAATTCAATTTTCTAAATTAGTGTAAAAAATAATTAAATAATAGTTTATTGGACATATTTGAAATTCAACTAATTTAATACTAAAACATTACAAAAGAAGTACATATATATCAATACTGAAAAAACATACAATAAACATCAAAATAATAAAAAAAATAATTAAATCCAAATCACAAGCATGCATTTTATTTGTCGCAAAAATAAATAAATAATAAATATCAACATACGTAATTTATTGCAACATTTTGATCAATTTAACAAATTTTATTCACTTAAAAATACATGAATTACAAATTTTATTTTCCAAAATTTTATTCCAACATAACATACAAAATTACAAGTTTTTGATCAAACCGTTACATTTTTTAATTTAACATGCATATATTTACAAAATTTATTCCAAATCCTCACTATAACATAAAATACAAAACATCCTATTTTTCACAAAAAAAACGAATTATATATCACATAAACAACAAAATCTCACAAAAAATTATTATGAATAAACTTAAATAACAAAAAACATAAATAAATCAACTATAAAAAAACAAAATATATAAAATAAATAAAAAATTATACCTAAATCCCAAATCAAGAAGGAGATGGGAATCGGGGTGGTTGTGACGAAGTGGAGGTGGATTAGTGGGTGGGGAGGCGGAGAAGAGGGAAAAGAGAGGAGATGGTCACGGTGAGGGAGATGGTCATGGTGAGAGAGAGGGTCATGGTACGGGAGAGGAGAGGAGAGGAGAGGATCGAGAGGAGATCGAGAAGAGGCGGAGCTGAAAAATCAGAAAGGAAGATAGAGGGTTTTGGTTTGGATCTTATTTCAATATTAGCGACGGGGATTTCCTGTCGCTATTTTTACGCGTGACCCCCTCGTTTCCTACCACGTGGTGTTCTCCTCGCCACGTGATCGAGATAATCTAGTCCCAGACATGAGTTTTCCCGCCAAAAAAAAGCGACGCAGGGCCGTCGCGACCCTATCGCTATTTCAGTCCCTAACCCGTCGCTAAATAGCGACGGGGAATAGCTCGCGATGAGGAATAGCCTGTCGCTATTTGCATCCATTTTTTGTAGTGTTTTTAATCAAGCAGTATCTTATTTGGTACCATTCTCTTATGATCGAAAACTTCCATATGTCAGTCACAAGGTTTCCTATTCGACCATGATGAATGGTCGAATATACCCTTCTTTTAGTTGTGTCTTTTTTGTTTAGTGAATCAATCAAGTCTTTACTCTTTAGTCAATTTGCGTTTTCTTTCTCCTCCCATTCTGATAACAATCAGATTTATCTTATTTTCCATCAATCCAAGTTCTCCTCTTTGAAAAAAATCTAGATTCGGAGAATGGGTTTCGTTTTTTTTTTTCCGCATCTAATTGATAGGCATTCAACTTCGACGAGTATATGTTTATTTAGCTAATCTTTGTATGTATATATATTAGTATTAACTCCACCTATGTTGTACACTATGTGCGCTACATAGCCGGTCCCATGTCCGGATAAAGGAGGAGGACTCTGACGCCCATTTTTTCATACCGAGAAATGGGTAAGGGAGGTCCCAAACTCACTTTTCATACCCGAATAGTGAGGGAGGGAGGCCCCAAGCTCATTTTCCATTATTGGGAAATGGAGGAAGGTTGCGATAGGTTGACAGCCAGCGTAAAACCTTTGTCACTTTTCATGAAATGGATCAAACATATATAAACGTTGGGGGGTTCCCACCTAGCGAAGCGCTGCATCGGAGCCCGGGTGTAGTGAGAAATGAGGAAGGGTATGTTTCACATCGCCGCCTGGGTGTGAAGAAAAATGAGCAAGGGTTCCCACACATAGGACGTGTGTGAGTGAAGAAGCTAGTCCCTTCACATCGTCGCCCGGATGTGAAGAAAAATGAGCAAGGGTTCCCACACAAAGGACGGGTGTGGGTAAAGAAGCTAGTTCAAAACAAAAACAAAAACGAAAACAAAAACAAAATCATAGATATGAACACTAGATCTTTTAGACAAAATAGAAATAGAAAAGAAAAACAAATACAAAAGGGAGAAAAAATTCCTTTAGGAACATGGAACATAGGAACACTTACGGGGAAGTCAATAGAACTAGTAGATACCATGATTAGAAGGAGAGTCAATATTGCTTGCCTCCAAGAGGCAAAATGGGTAGGAGAAGAGTAGAGAAATAGGAAGCACAGGGTTTAAGTTGTGGTACACTGGTATAGATAGAAAATGCAATGAAGTAGGAATTGTGGTGGATAATGATTATAAGGATAAGGTCGTAGAGGTTAAAAGAATGGGGGATAGATTGATTCTAGTTAAATTAATTATTGGAGACGAAAAACTGAACATACTTAGCGCATATGCACCACAAGTAGGATTAAGCGAGAGCATCAAACACAAGTTTTGGGATGATATGAATGGATTTATGCGAGTATACCATTAAATGAAAAGGTTTTTATTGGAGGAGATTTAAATGGGCATGTCAGGGTAAGTAACGATGGGTTTGAGAGAGTTCATGGAGGTTTTGGTTACGGTAATAGAAATGAAGAAGGAAAATCAATTTTAGAATTTGCTTCAAACATATGATCTTGTCTTAGCAAATACTAGTTTTAGGAAGAGGGAGTCGCATATAATTACTTTTAGTAGTGGTCATAACAAGAGTCAAATAGATTTTCTTTTAACAAGAAAAATAGATAGAAAACTATGTAGAGACAGCAAAGTAATACCTGGTGAAACACTTACTACCCAACATAAGTTAGTAGTACTTGATATTAAGCTAACACAACAAAATAATATGAATAAAAGAGTTAGCGACCCTAGAATAAAGTGGTGGAACCTAAAACATAGTAAACAAGTAGAGTTTAGAGAAAAACTACTAAAGGAAAATGTTTGGAATCTTGACTTAGATGCTAATACAATGTGGCTAGAAATGAGTAGTTGCATAAGGAGGGTGGGATCAAACATATTAGGTATATCTAAGGGCTTGGGACCTCCAAAGAAGGAAACATGGTGGTGGAACGAGGATGTCCAATGAGAAATTAAGACTAAAAGAAAGATGTATAGGAAAATACCTAAGTGTCAAGATGAAGATGCGTACAATCAATATAGAGAAGCTAGAAAACAAGCTAAAAAAGTAGTTAGTCAAGCTAAAACAAATTTCATGGAAGATCTATATACAAAGTTAGGTAATAGAGATGGCGAAATATATATATATATAGGTTAGCCAAATTAAGAGATAAAAAGAAACAAGACCTAAGTCATGTAAGATGTATTAAGGACGAAAATCAAAATGTTTTAACGCGCGAGGAGGATATTAAGGAGAGATGGAGAAGTTACTTCGATAGTTTATTTAATGATGGCCAAGTTGATACTATAATAGATGAAAACCCACACCAAGAAAGAAATGTAAACTATACACGCAATATTAGAATTGTAGAAGTTAAAGAGGCATTGAAAAGAATGAAAATAGGGAAAGCATGTGGCCCAGATGAAATACCCATAGAGGTTTGGAAATGCTTAGGAGAAATCGGATTGACTTGGTTAACAAAACTTTTCAATAAAATTTTAAAATCGAAACAAATGCCAATGGATTGGAGAAGAAGCACGCTTGTGCCAATCTTCAAAAATAAAAGAGACATTCAAAGTTGCTCAAACTACCGGGGAATTAAACTTATGAGTCACACTATGAAACTGTGGGATAAAATAATTGACAATAGGCTAAGGAGAGAAACAACAATATCAGAGAACCAATTTGGTTTAATGCCTGAGAGGTCAACTATGGAGGCGATTTTCCTTGGAAGACGATTGTCAGAAAAATATAGAGAAAAGAAAAAAAATCTTCATATGGTATTCATAGATTTCGAAAAAGCATATGATAGGGTACCTAAAGATGTTCTTTGGTGGGTTCTAGAAAGAAAAAGAGTGCATGCTAGATACGTGGACATTATTAAGGATATGTATGATGGACAAAATATTATGAATTTTTATCAATGAAATATGATTTTTTTCTAATTCGCCAAATATTATTTGTCCAGATGATCAACAAATCATGAGTTCAAATGATGAATTAAATAAGAGCGATATATATCTTGTTGATTGTGCTACAACGCACATAATCCTTAAACACAGCGAATATTTCTCCAATTTTAACTTAGCTGAGGCTAATGTTCAAACAATATCTAGCATCTCCAATTTGATTAATGGCTATGGAAGAGCAAATATTATGTTGCCTGGGGGAACAACAATTCATGTTGACAATGCCTTATACTCTAAAAAATCCAGAAGAAATTTACTCAACTTTAAAGATATTCGACAAACTGGATATCACATTGAAACCATAAACGAAAATAATAGAGAATTTCTCTATGTCACATTGGTTTCAAATGGGAAAAAAGAAGTGTAAGAAAAATTCTCAGCTTTATCTTCTGGATTATATTTTACTCATATAAGGGATGTTGAAACGAATGTCGTCTTAAATAAGAAAATTAATGATCCAAAGACATTCATTTTATGGCATGACCGGCTTGGTCATCCAGGATCATCAATGATGTGAAGAATAATTGATAATTCGCATGGACATCCTTTAAGGAGTAACAAAATATTTTCAGCTGGTGATTATAATTTTGCTAGTTGTTCTCAAGGTAAATTGATAGTTAAACCATCCTTAAGTAAAATCATTGTGGAATCCCCAGTTTTCTTAGAACGCATTCAGGGAGACATATGTGGTCCTATTCATCCTCACTGTGAACCATTTAGATATTTCATGGTTTTGATAGATGCATCAACTAGGTGGTCACATGTTTGTTTGCTTTCGACCCGCAATGTTGCAT
This sequence comes from Stephania yunnanensis, assembly GCA_039657365.1. Classification (NCBI taxonomy): domain Eukaryota; kingdom Viridiplantae; phylum Streptophyta; class Magnoliopsida; order Ranunculales; family Menispermaceae; genus Stephania; species Stephania yunnanensis. The sequence goes on along the minus strand of CM077589.1, from coordinate 10,977,058 downwards.
TTGCTAGACTTTTAGCACAAATCATTAAGTTAAGAGCACAATTCCCTGACAACTCAATCAAGACCATCCGTCTTGATAATGCCAGGGAATTTCAATCTCAAGCATTTAAAAATTATTGCATGTCTATAGGAATTACCATTGAACATTCTGTTCCACACGTGCATGCCCAGAATGGTTTGGCAAAATCTCTGATTAAACACATTCAATTAATTGCCAGACCTTTAATCTTGAGAACTAAGTTATCAACTTCAGTTCGGGGACATGTAGTCCTTCATGCATCATCTATCATTCGTTATAGTCCTATTGCATACCATAAACATTCCCCCATGCAACTCATTTTAGGTCAACAACCAAATATTTCACACTTGAGAATTTTTGGTTGTGCAGTGTATGTTCCCATACCACCTCCCAATAGAACTAAGATGGGTCTACAACGAAAACTTGGGATTTATGTTGGATTTAACTCATTGTCCATTATAAGATACCTTGAGCCCTTAACAGGGGATTTATTTACTACACGTTTTGCTGATTGTCACTTTGATGAAGCAATTTTCCCACCATTAGGGGGAGATAAGAAGCCAATTCAAAAGGAATGGCACGAAATAGCTTGGAATGCATCAACTTTATCACATTATGATCCACGCACAAATCAGTGTGAACTTGAAGTTCAAAAGATCATTCATTTGCAACAAATCGCAAATCAATTACCTGATGCTTCTATAGATGCAAAACAAGTGACAAAATTACATATTCTAGCTGTAAATGCTCCTGCAAGAATTGATGTCTTTGTGCAACAAAATGCATAAGAACCAATGAAACGCTTAAAGCGTGGAAGACCAGTTGGTTCAAAGGATACAATTCCTCGAAAGAGGAAAATGGGAGTAAAAACAAATACAAATCAAAATACTCTTGAGAAAGCACAAGAATCCTTTGATAAGGATTTATCAGAACTAGTTGATCCTGATGAGGGACAACGACCTCTAGAAAAAGAGGAAAAAGATGAAAATAATGAGATCTCAATAAATTATTTAAACTCTGGTAAGATTTGGGATCGAAATAAATTTGTTCCTGATGATATATTTGCTTTCAATGTGTCCTTTGAAATATGTGAAAATGATGATGATCCAGAACCACGATCAGTGGACGAATGTCAAAAAAACCTGATTGGCAAAAATGGCAAGAGGCTATCCAAGAAGAGCTAAACTCGTTAAGGAAACGAGAGGTTTTTGGACCGATCGTTCAAACGCCAAATGACATAAAACCCGTTAGATATAAATGGGTATTTGTATGAAAGAGAAACGAAAAAAATGAAGTTACAAGGTATAAAGCAAGACTTGTAGCTCAAGGTTTCTCACAAAGACCTGTCATTGATTATGAGGAAACATATTCTCCTGTTATAGATGCAATCACATTTTGGTTCTTAATAAGCCTTGTGGTTTTTGAAGGGCTTGATATGCATTTAATGGATGTCATTACAGCGTATCTGTACGGATCTCTAGACAATGAGATATATATGAGAATCCCTGAAGGATTTGAAATATCCAAAGAAATAAAATCAAAACCTCATAACATGCATTCTATAAAATTACAAAGGTCTAACATGCGGATTGAAACAATCCGGACGAATGTGGTATAAACACCTTAGTGAATATTTACTGAAAGAAGGATATGTAAATAATCCGCTTTGCCCATGTGTCTTCATTAAAAGATCATCAACAGGATTTGTGATTATTGTTGTATATGTTGATGATTTAAATATAGTTGGAAACCACGAAGACATCGTTAGAACATCCGAATACTTGAAAAAGGAATTCGAGATGAAAGAACTTGAAAAAACAAGACTTTGTCTTGGTTTGCAAATTGAACATTTTTCAAGTGGAGTATTTGTCCATCAATCAAATTATATTGAAAAAATATTAAAAAGATTTTATATGGACAAGGCACATCCATTGAGCTCTCCAATGGTTGTCAGATCACTTGAAGTGGATAAGGATCCATTTCGACCTTATGAAAGTGATGAAGAGCTACTTGGTTCGGAGGTACCATATTTAAGTGCAATTGGTGCACTTATGTATCTTGCAAACTGTATAAGACCTGACATTGCTTTTGCTGTCAACCTACTAGCAAGATATAACTCTTTACCGACTCGAAGACATTGGAATGGGGTTAAACATGTTTTTCGATATCTTCGAGGAACAAGTGACATGGGTTTATTCTACTCGAGAGGGGTAAAATTGAATCTCCAAGGTTATGCTGATGCTGGATTTTTATCTAATCCCCACAAGGCCCGTTCTCAAACGGGATATGTATTCACATGTGGTAATAGTGCTATATCATGGAAGTCAGTAAAGCAAACTATGGTTGCTACTTCTTCCAACCATTCTGAAGTACTTGCAATTCATGAAGCAAGTCGTGAATGTGTATGGTTGAGAAACATGATTGAACATATTCAAGAATCATGTGGATTGTCTTCAATAAAAAATTCTCCAACCATATTATATGAAGATAACGCAACATGTATTGCACAATTAAGTGAAGCACTACAAAAAAACAGCAAATCAGAAACGGAATTAGAAACGGAAATAAGTTCCGTTTCTAAATCAGAAACGGAATTAGAAACGGAATAAGTTCCGTTTCTAAATTTAACAGTTAGCGACGGAATTGACACGGAAAAAATCAGAGACGGATTTGAGACGGATCAGAGACGGAATTAGAGACGGAATTAGAGACGGAATTAAATTCCGTCTCTGAAATTTGGCGCCACCATTCCCGCCAAATTCTTCATTTCTTATGACCGTTCATCATTCCTCGAGATTTGTATTTTCTTGGATCATGGCACCCTCTCCTCTTTCCCGCACCCCACCCCCCCTCCCAACAAAACAGCAGAAATCCCTAAATCATTCTCACGAAAAAATTCCAAAAACCTAAATCTGTCTCTCCGTCTCGTCCAAATTCATTCGATCGTCTCGTCCCCAAACGTCCATCCCGTTCGATCGTCTCGTCTCTCCGTCTGGTCGTGCTAGTGGTCTCTCTCGCTTGTCTCTCAGTATGTCCGTCTCGTCGTGGTGGTCTCCGTTTCTCCGTCTGGTCGTGCTACTGGTCTCTCTGCTTTTCTCTCGGTCTCGCCGTCTCTCTGTTCTCTCCGTCTCCTCGCGCTGGTCTCCGTCATCGCCGATATCTCTCGCTCTCTCTGGTCTCTGATTTCGGTTAGCAAGGCATTTGTAGTTTTGGAGTCTTACTACATTCTGATATAATCTATTTGTTTTTGATTGTTCTTTATAATGCGAGTGCAACACTCATGATCAAGAGCTATTCAAACTTTCATAGAGATCATTCACCTTGTGACGGTTTTGAGGAAATCTTGAATCTGCTACAATGTTTTCGCTCAACTTTTGCGTCTGTCGGGTTGGCATTCTAGTCCCCTTGTTTATCTAATTTAAAAAATTTATGGAAAACCAAGGGTGACATGAGAATTATTTAAGTTTCCGCTATGGTTCATTTGATAGTTCGATCTTCTAGTAAAGATCGGAGTTGAAGGCAAAAAGCTTTTTTATCTTGAAAGATTTTCCAATTTAAATTAAGCATGCGAGACTTCATAAATTTCCATCTATCAATAAATATTCGGGGTGTCCGGTGTTCCTACGTACCTTATCTGCGGCATCCGGGAATATTAAAGTCGTAATACTTGTTAGCATTGCAAATATTATGCTCATGAATGAAATATGTTATAGATTTTCATTTGAGCTGAAGCTATATCTGCTAGGCAAGGCGATCATATATATGCCTTGATGTTCAAACATAGGAAATGAACATAATGTGGTGACCATTGTGTATACTAGGTTTTCTTAGCGGCTCGGCTATATACTAGTCTAATAAATGGATTTAAAAAAAATTTATTTTCTTGAAAGGTCTTAGCTATTATGGTCATGGAATCCTTTTTATTTTTGTAAATTCGTCTTGGCAATTGGCCGTGTTATAGTACTACCTTATTGTTTATGAAGCTTGTGAAGGAACAAACTCTTGATCGGGTGACATATTTAAAGAGTTCAGTTCTTTTAATTGTTATTACTTTATGAGGTTTTATTTTAAGCTGTTCTTGAGTGATTTGATTTGTTCCTTGGTTGATTGTGCAGTGAATGAGTGCACATCGTTCTGATTCTTTTTGAATTTCGATCTTGAATCTCCGTGTCTTTCATTGCTCTCTGCTCTCTGGTCGCTCTGTGCTTACCGCTCCGCTCTCCGCATTCGTCAAGGTAACAAAAAAAAATTTTTAACACCCGAATTCTCTTCACATTGTATCTGCTCACATTTTCCCCCGGATTGGCTTTCATGTGCATTAGTTGGTGTTCTTCACTTGATCTATTAAGTTAATGTTGTGTCTTTTGTTTGGTTTAGAAGTTTTTGTTATGCTCTTCTCTTACATGCATAGTTTTTGTGGTTATGCTTGTTCTATTTTTAGGTTTATTAATATGTACTATTTCATTTCAACCTTTTAATTGAGCAATTCAAGATTTATATTGATTCCGTATTTGGTTGTTATTCCATGTTTATTTTATCGGTAAAGCCATGTCATCCGTATTTGGTTGTTATTCCATGTTTATTTTATCGGTAAAGCATGTCATGATCAACATTATAATACATTAGAATCATGTACTGAGGTAATTACTTTGTCGTTTGATGTTATAGTTGTTAGTAATTTCATATTCATGCACTTGCTATGGATGATTGATTAGTTAGGTGTTGTTGGTTACGATTGAATAGTACCTATAATTACTTAATTTCTACTACTAGTTAGGGTTAGAAACACTAGGATTACTCTTTTAGTGAATGTTGCTATTTCACATTACATTTCTTGAGAATGGAATAAACCTATAACCTTAAGGAGGTATGAGTGAACAAGTAGTAGACGCGTTGATACTATGTGGTATTTGTATGCCTCTGATATCGATATAGGTTAGGCGCACGACCTCAACTTCGATTCCCCACACAACTAAATGTCAAGACTCTTGGTGGTCTCTTTTTGCAATCTAAGGCATGTGGGACGAGTAAGACAAAGTGTTTGGATACCACAGTTACTCAAAAATATTTTTGAGAGAAAATGCTTAGTGTCAAATAAATGACCAAAATCATTTATGGCAAGCATAATATCATCAACATATCATATCAAAAATATGAACTTACTCCCACTAACATTAAGATATATACATTGATCAATGATGTTTTCCTTAGAAACAAAACATGTTATTGTATCATTAAACTTAAGATACCACTTTGTCGAGAAGTTTGCTTAAGTCCATATATTGATTTCTTAAGTTTACATACAATATGTTCAAGTACCAACAATCTTAAATTCTTGAGGCAAACCGATGTAAACTTCTTCATCGAAACTCTCATTTAGGAAAGTCGTGTCATGTACATCAATTGCTACAACTCTAAGTCAATATGAGCTACTAACGCCATAATTATTAGAAAAAGTATTTCTTAGAAAGCTGGAGATAAAGTTTACGTATAATCAATACCATATTTCTGAGTAAAATATTTGGCTATAAGTCTAGCTTTATATCTCTCAATATTACCACTAGAGTCACGTTTATTCCGCAATTCAACGAGATCCGTAACTTCATTTTGAGCCATCGAGTTCAACCCATCTTTCATAGCATCGATCCATTTGTCAGAATCAACGTGATTTAGGATTTTTTAGTAAGATATTGGATCATTAGTAATTATTATATCATAATCATTTTCTTGCATATATACCTCAAAATCATTTAGAATAGCTGATTTTTTCGATCTTTCACACCTTCTTAATGCTATTTCTTTTAGTTTGCCTACAAGTGTCTTATTGGTGTGAATTATATCAGAGGAATTGCCATTGTTCTTATAAGTAATGGGCATAAGGATGTGATCCCTTACTTCTCAAATATTTACATTTTATGGCGTAATACTCTCATTGACTTCACCATTCTCAATAAAATCTGTATTTCTAGTTTCTACAATTTTTGTACTATGATTAGGACGATAGATTCTTGTTTTCCTTTATGGTTTGGATCATAAGAAATCCTTACAAGACATCTTAGAAATATGGATAGTAGCACCGAGTCAATCCACCAAGTGTTTAAAGAAACTTGATAAGATTTAATTCGAACATACAAAAGTAGTAGGCTTATCTTTCTTTTTGAATCATGTCTTTCATTTACAACAATCCTTTTGATAATGCCCAAGCTTCTTACATAAACAACATAACTCAATCAATTCCTTCTCTTTAGATTGTGATGACTCATTAATGACTTCCTAACTTTGTCAATTTATTCTCTATTCATGAGTTTAATGTGCGAACCTCGTTCTTTCACTTAGCTATCAATTTCTTCTAGATGGTGTAGATCGCTATTCCGATTTACAATATTCTCCAATTAGTGAGATTTCTTATCATCTTAATCATTATTATTTCATTACTTGAATAGACAACAGGAACTCGACAAGGGTTACGTTCGACTAGGAATGTCGATCTACAAACATTTGGATGTACAACCGGCTCGACAACGGTTACGTTCGAATTGAATTCGCGGCGAAGGTTAAAGAATTCATATCATTTGCAAAACAACATTGTCCTACATACCAAAGTGAAAGGAAGATTAGATGTCCGTGCAATTTTAAGAAATGTCGACTTGTACCGTACCCGGACGTCGAAACGATTGAGCACCACATATGTAGGTATGGATTTGTCCGGGGATATCACGGTTGGTACGAACATGGTGAGAACGGAGATGAAGGGCCGCAAAATTTTCACGAAATGGATTGCCATATTGATGATGCTTGATGTGGGAGGATACGATCCGACACCTTACCGCGAGATGCTACACAACGTGGCGGGTCCAAGTTTCAATTGGAATGCCGTGGAAGAATCACAAACCCCCAAGCACGCCAACTATATGACATGATTGATGCAAGTAGGGAACAATTGTGGCCTGGTTGCGAAACCATGACAACGTTGTCCGCAATGGCAAGATTACTTGCGATCAAGTCGAACATCATATATCTCGAACGAGGGTATAATGAAATCATTAAACTCATGAAGGATTGTTTGCCAAATGACAACTCAATGGTTGAGAATTTTTATGCCACTAAAAGACTAATGCGAGGTCTAGGTCTACTGTTGAGAAAATAGATTGTTGTGAGGACCAATGTATGATTTATTGGGGAGTGGACTCGAGTTGACGTCATGTAAATTTTGTGGGAAATCACGATACGTTGCACATCGACGAGGTCGTGGTCGGAACACAAAAAACCGCCCTTGCAAAAGAATGTACTACTTCCCTTTGGGCCCTCGGTTGCAACGATTGATTGTATGCGTCGAGTCAACCGCAAAACATATGCGATGGCATGGAGATCATTCATCGCTCGAAGATGTTATGCAACACATTACGATTCGATTGCTTGGAGACATTTTAATGACGTCAATAAAGACTTTGCCGCCGAGGTTCGGAATGTTCGTTTAGGATTGTGCAGCGATGGTTTTCAAGTATTTGGAATTTCCGGGAAATCGTACTCTTCGTGGCCCGTGATTTTGACTCCTTACAACCTTCCACCGTCGATGTGCATGAAATCGAGTTTATGTTCTTAACGGTTATCGTTCTGGACCGACCAGCCCAAAGCGAGAAAATCGACGTGTTCCTTCACCGCTTGTGAAAGAGTTGCAAGATTTATGGAACAATGGGGTGGTTACATACGACGTTTCCACCAAGACAAATTTTGTCATGCGAGTTGCCCTTTTATGGATTTGTTAGTGATTTCCCCGCATATAGCATGTTGTCGGTTGGAGCACACACGGTAAGTACGCTTGTCCATATTGTATGGAGGATACAAATGCATTTCAATTGCGAAATGGTGGTAAGACATCGTGGTTCGATTTGTCATCGTCGTTTCTTGGAGAAGTCATCACCATTAAGGAAAGACAAAAAAATTTCATTAGAGGCAAAATGGTCATAATGATGATCCGCCCGCTTTATGATCTGGTGAAGAAATTTTGGCGAAATTGAATTGTTTGGCTTGATGAAGGTGACAGAAATCGGTCTTGAATACGTGAATGGGCGGATAGCTAAGAATTCGGGATGGAGGAAGAAAAGCATATTCGGGACTTGCCGTATTGGAAGACAAACTTGATCCGCCACAACTTAGATGTCATGCACATCGAAAAAAATGTTTTTGACAACATATTCAACACTATTATGTGTGTACCGGGCAAGAGTAAGGACAATGCAAAATCGAGGCAAGATATTCGTGAATATTGTCACCGACCTCTCTCTACACATTGATTCGGCGACGAATACTTACGTCCTTGGGTGCTATGCTCTTGATACATCAAGAAGACAAAAATTGTGCGAGTGGGTTGAAAAGTTGCATTTTCCCGATGGTTACGCATCGAATCTTGGTCGATGTGTAGATCCAAAGAAAGCTGCGAATGTTCGGCATGAAGAGCCATGATTGTCATATATTCATGCAACGGTTGATACCAATTGCATTCGAGAGAACTTCTCCCAAACCCGGTTTGGGTTGCAATTAGCGAATTAAGCCTATTTTTCCGGTCCCTTATGCGAAATGTGTCAAGATATCAAGATATGGAGGTCTTAGAGTCCGAAATACCAAAAATCATTTGCAAGTTGGAAAAAATTTTCCCTCCAAGCTTATTTGACTCTATGGAACACCTACCAATCCACTTGGCCTACGAGGCCCGTCTGGCCGGTCCCGTTCAATTTCGATGGATGTATCCATTTGAGAGGTACTATCTTGAGCCATTGATATTATTTTCCCATTCAATAGGTTTTATATCAACATTTCCTACTGATATCGATATAGGTACCTTAAACATTTGAAGAACAATGTGCGAAACAAAGCGAAGGTTGAGGGCTCCATGTGTAATGCTTATTTGGTCGAAGAGGTCACGTCCTTTTGTTCTTACTACTTCGAAGATCACGTCTTTACGTTGCATGACAAAGTGCCACGTAACGACGATGGCGGTCTCGGGCCCACACCGAACTTCGTTGGCAATTTCTCAATTTTCACTTATCCTGGTCGACCCATGGGCAAGTCGAAGGAGCGGTACTTAACGAAGCGGGAGTATAATGCCGCTCATTCGTACATACTGCTCAATTGTCCATAGATCGCTCCTTACGTTCAGTATGTCCATCACTTTCTTTCAATAATGCAGTACATTCATTGTTCATACATTATAAATACATCCGACTTACACGTTCGTTTCTTCTAGGATATTCGTCGATGAAATCACTCAAGCAATGGGGGAGTCGCAAGTTGATAGTAGTCTAGAGCACAACTTCCCCATTTGGTTTCAAACATATGTAAGGGCATTACTTTTGTACGTTATAGATTCAAATGTTTCTCCCATAACTAATGTGTCATATTGCATCTCTAATTTTGACGAATAGGCTCGGAATTCTATAGTTGACGAGACGCTCGTTGATCTTTCTGTTGGTCCTAGTCGATCATGTACTTGTCTACCCTGGTTACCTTGTTAATGGGTATAAGTTCCACTCCGCAACATATGACGTTAATAGATCGACGCGAGCGGCGGTGTTTTGGTGAAGGGTTCAAACTACGCTGATGTTTCCCATAACTATTATGGAGTGCGCAAGAGGTTGTGGAGATTGAGTATACCTAGGCCTCAAACGTGTGGTCTTGTTTAAGTGCGAATGGTATGACCCTACACCGAATCATGGTGTGAGGACTCACCCAACACTTCAATTGGTAGAGGTTCATCGAAGTCGACGATATAACAACTACGAGCCATTTGTACTAGCAATGCAAGCCACTCAAGTCTACTACCTTTCGTACTTCTATGCGGAACGATCGACAAGAATGGCTAGCGGTTTGTTCTTTGTCGACTAAAATTCGCCGACGAGGAAACTAGCAAAGACGATAATGACCAGGGCTCGGCGAGATTGCTTTCCAAGATGGGATGCCCACCACGTGCGTAGTCGATGATGCGACGCCGATATCAACAATCTGGATGTTCGTGGGACTCGATTCATTGTTGAAGCGGGTCTAAGCGATGAAGTTTATAGTGGAGATGAATCGAAGAAAAATCCTCACCTTCTACTCATGAGAGTGAATTTGAAACGGATGATAGCGAATAAAGTATGTATATGATATGTCAACGACCAATAATGTAGTTACTTTTATTTGCATGGATCTGTGTTATTAAGTCCAATAATTTATTTGAATTTCTACTTTTTGTATGCCCTTCTTTTCGATGTTTTACTCGTGAATATTGTTAGGTATCATGGCGGACGTGGTCGTAGGGGATGTCGAGGTTTGCCATTAGGAGGCCATCGTCCGAGGCGGAATAGGTGCGGCACCGACATCGCGGCGAAATACCAACCGGCCCTCGTGGTCGGGCCACGGAGAGGGTCCATAGAGGTCGTGGCGGTCGAGATCGTGGTTCGATACACTGCATTATCGATTCCGACTTCTCGGTCTCTCGTGCACGATACAGCCGCAGCGTCACCTTCCCCTTCCATACCGTCGGGGTCGTCTGTACCATCATCGTCGTCATCAAGGACTATGCCTAATATACAGTTCCCCACACCTTCTCCGACATCAATGACTCCTTTACCCACGAGGCTGCACCCCCGACCACGGCATCACCGGCAAAGCATCCCGACAAGAAGACGTAAGAGCGGGGTTGGAGGTGACGGGCCTCCGCGGCCACCTCGGAGGACAGGATGGAGCCCCCTCGCGTGCGGGGATCCCTATCACGCTGATTGCCAACGATACGTAAGTTTGTGTTTGACTTTTATATGTCATTTTCAATATGGATGTCAAATATTGAAGAAGTAGTTAAGGTGATATCCATGTTCATGAAACACAGGAGTTGCATCCTTCGCACTTTTGTGCACGGAGGATGACAAAAGTTTTTAAACGATGGATGATTCTGAAGGGTATTGTTGGAAGTCGGTGCCGCCTCATCATAAAGACAAATCGGCGCCAATGGAAGGTAAACAAGACTACCATATGCCTTATGATTTATACTATTTTCTCAAATAAGTGCTAACAATAGCAATCGCCAATTTGTAGATATTTTTTAGATGGGATGATGCGCTTCCCGAGGATCTCGTGCGAGCGGCGTACGACAAAGCTTGCGGCACAAGGTACCGCGTTGATGCACAAGTTGAAGAAGAATCGGGTGCGACGGTTTATGTTACGAGATGAGGCATGGAGGAGATACTTGCGATCGGGAGAGCGAGGACTTCCGAGCTAGGTCTAGGCAAGCGACGGAGAATAGGAACACCGAGGTCGAAGGCCCTGGGGACCTGGACCCTCGAAGCACGGTGGTGGTTCCGTGTCATTTGTGACTACCCAAGAAAGATTGGTAAGTTTTTTGTAACATCTAGGATATTTTGTACATTTATACACTTGTTCACTATGCTTGGTCTGCACGCAGTGATTCATCGAGACGCCACCGATTGTGAATGACTTGTATTTGCATCTCCACACCATTAATCACGACAGGATGACATTCATCGATACTAGATCAGAGCGGTTCTATGTAAGTATAGAAATGATATGTAAAATATTATTAAGTCTTTCACTTACCCCATATCATGTATTTTGTGTGTTGTGCATATATGCAGGATAGGCTCCAGAGCAGACGTCAGGAGGTGACCCAGGCTACACTGGAGCAATCGGTGGATGATGAGGCGGTGTACCTCAATGTGGCGGGTGAGTCTTCCAAAGGACGTGTCTACGGACTCGGGTCCGTAGGGAGAAAGAAAAGGAGATACGGAGCTCCTGGTGCTAGCACGTCGCAGACGCCGGATGTGGTGCCGCGGGCAGAGTTCGATGTCGTTGCGGAGCAACTACGAAAGGTTATGGAGTTCATGCATCAGCGTCTTGGGATGGACATGGACGAAATAGGCCTAGCTCAGCAACAACCACCACCACCGCCACCACCACCGCCACCTCATGACCAGCAACAACCGCCGCAAATAGATCCGGTCGATCCACCCCAACAAGGGGACAATGTTGGGCGTGAGACGTAAGCGTGGCTCTCGAGAGATGAGCAGGTTGGTGATACGTAGGTACTTCACTTGTTGTTTGTGTAAATTCTTAGATTAAACGTTTTATAGTGTAGACAACTTTAAAAATTCTTCGAATTACTTTATGATTCACACTTATTTTTGTGCATTTTTAGGTCGATGTTCCATATTTTATCGTGGATTTTAATATTTTTCCATTTTGCTCCCCAATTTTTTTTTTGTTTTTAAGTAAAAATATACTATAATCTTAGAATGTTTGCGAGAATTAATCCATGGGAGAAGAAAACATCTTTGTTTGTTGTGTGCAAATCTTATGCCGTTGCGGGTTCTATCGAGTGCTATGATGAAGAAAGTGGTAGAATCGACAGGAGCGACATCTTCATGCAATAGCAAATGAATTTGGGAAGTCGATAAAGGCTCGTTTTTCGGTCATCGTGTTCTCGCACATGTAGGCTCTTCTTCTTCTATTATGGCATGTCCGTAGAAGAAGAATAGCCTACATGTTCTCAACATGATGACCTGGGAAAACGACCCTTTATCGATTTCCCAAATTCATTTGCTATGGCATGAAGATGTTGCTCCCCGTCGATTCTACCACTTTCTTCATCATGGCACTCGAGAGAACCTGCAACGGCATAAGATTTGCACACAACAACCAGCATGTTTTCTTCTCCCATGGATTAATTCTGCGAACATTCGGTACTTATAGTATATTTTACTTAAACTGAGGTTAAAAAAATTATTTTGGGGAGGATAATGTATTAAAAATAAAATCCATGATAACTTATGCATGAACTGGGCGTCCAAGCCAACTAAGATATACGAGAGGATAAATGGACAATGAATGTACTGCGGTGGATGGTGGTTTGTTGAAGCTCGATGTAGTGGAGGGTGCGATGATGAAGTTCCTTATTTTTTTTTTGCGCTTTCGGATAGGCGGGTTTTAGTTTTTCCTATCGTTCTCGAGGGTTTGGGTTCATTGCTTTTGACGATGAGCATGTTGTAGACGATTTGTTTCATTTGCATGTTAAACTCATTTTTTTTTTTGGTGGTGGTGATTTTGGTCCTTATAGGACTCCAGTGTCTCGGAGGTAGGCTTGGTGGGTATAGTGGAGGCAAGTGAGCTTGGTGGGGGTGATGGAGGCTTTGCCGGCAGTGGCTTAGGTGCTTATCGAGGTGAATCTTCTCTTGGCTATTCTATTTTAGCGACTGAATCACTTCCTTTCAATAGTTTGTCGTGTAGACTTTTTAAGTTACTTGATTTACATATTCTTTGGTGGTTTAGTTTGTTTCAAACATTAGTTCATTGAGAGAAGATGAGTAAAGTTTGATACATTTCTTGAATGCTAAGAAGAACTAATAAAATAGAATAGACAAGCACAATAGAAGTAATTGAAACTTAAATTTTTTCTTATAGGACGTCTGTTGATTTGGTATCTTGTGCCAACCACCCGTACTAATTTGGGCCAACCTACTATCGATTAAACTTGCAATCTCTAGTTAACAACCACTAGGTTCCATTCTATCAAAAACTAGGAGCACATAGATACACTCCAAGATATTGGAGAGCCTAGAATTTGGACCAACCTATTACCTTACTTTTTATTTTAAAAGAAAGAAACTAACTTTTCTTGCCTCTATGGGACTCAAACTTTCACCCTCTTCCAACAATGCCACATACCAAACCATTGGGCCACCCGCTTGGTTGGTGTGTAATAACCTTACTAAATGGAATCAGAGCAAGCATGGGGAGGTTCGAATACTGAGCATGTTCATTGTGTAGCTCTCTCTTACCTGGAACCATTTCTCTTCATTTTTATTTTAGGTGGAAATTAAAAGGGACCAACAGCATGGGGAGGTTCAAATTTTTACCGACGGTAGTAGAATCTTGCGACCACTCCTGGTGGTGGAAAATCTTAAGAAAATTAAAAGGATCAAAGGTCATTACAATTTCTTGTCTCTCTGGAAGATGGAATCATAGATTTGGTTGGAGTTGAAGAAGAGGAGGAGGACTGAGAAGCGCTTGGGGGATTAAAAAGCTGTTCATGGGAGAAGGAGACCAACTACCATTAGATTACACACTTTGTGAGTTGAACTTATCGTTCTTATTGGGTTTAAGTTGTGGCATGATACCATTTGCCAACCATGATCATGCAAGAAGAGTATTGTACCCGGTCAGAAGCATTCTCAGCAAGCTATTGGTTTTTCTACCACCAACTCTAAGTTTCGAGTGGATACATTATCCCATCAATTATACTACCCTCAAACCCCACTCTTTCGAGCTGCAATCGCTGATTGTATTGGGAAGCGACCGACCAGAGATGTCCATTTCCCGGACCAGAATTCTTCAATGGGCAGAATGCTATTGTGGCTGTTAATGTTCATTTGGGGTACAATCAAGAAGATTCTCTAGTAATGCAAATTATCCCAGACCAGATATCCTGCATTACTTAGAGAAGGCAGTGTCTTATGTCTTGGTTCTTTACTCCTATTATCATGTACATATCTATATTTTCTTCCCCTGCCCCTTTTTCCTCTCTCAGAAAAGCAAGGGATTTGCATTTATCCGGTATGCTACTCCTGAGCAAGTAAGGAAGGTCCTTGCTGATTTGAAGGATGGAACAGATACTCTATACATGGGCAACATTTGCAAGACATGGACAAGAGAGCAAGTAAAGATCTAGTTGTTTCTGGTTTCTGGTTTAATTTCCCTACATGGGCTTTTATGTAGGACAAAAGGTTACAGTTCAGCCGTTCATATTGTTTCCTATGTTGTTGCTTTGCAGCAATGCACCTATCACTTGATTGTCTTCATGATCGATCTTTGTTTTGTATTAATTTTCCTGGTTATAAGGTACTTGAGAGCTTGATGAGAACCTTGGGGTTGAACAGATTGAGGAGATTTACTTACCTGAAATAATGGTTCCTCTTGTTGGAACACCTCAGGCAAGAGCTTTATTCCTTCATCTTAATCTATCTATTCTACGCGCATATATACTTGCATATATAGATATATATTTGTTAACAAGGCTACATCGTTTCCTATAAATGAATTTTATCACTTTAGAAGAAGCACATCAGTTTCTTCTTGGATTAGTACTTATGGAATGAATCTTTTCTCTAACAGGAACTGGAACATCAAGTGAGTTTGATACGTGATGTCTCAAAAAACTCTTTTCCGAGATGGGCACCTCCATAGGATACAAAATTGGCACCATGATTGAGATCCCTAGAGCAGCACTTGTTGCGGACGAGGTATGTAGGGAAATATGTTCTCATAAGTCATCAAGAAGATGTTAAGCTCAAGTTTCTATTAATTATTAAAGGTCATCAATTTGCATTATTATTTTATTACCATGTTAAATTGATTCCCTTCCTTTTTTTTTAGATTGCGGAACAAGTGGAGTTCTTCTCATTTGGGACCAACGGACCTCACACAAATGACATTCGGATACAGTAGAGATGATGTTGGAAAGTTTCTTCCTATATACCTATCCAAAGGAATTCTGCAACATGATCCCTTCGAGGTTAGTATGCTCAATAATTTTTTTGCCATATATTCCACTTCATGTTCGTTTCTATATTTGATCCTAACGAAGCTCATGACAAGAGTCAGTTCCCATTTACACAAAATCTTAATTTATGCTCAATGGAGAGAGAAAAGATATGTGTAATCTCTTGTCTAAGGCGGTTTCTTTTTACTTTCCTCGATAGGGTGCGTAAATTTAACATGAATTTGGTTTATGAAATTAAGCTCTTGTTTGCGGTTTCCAATTTGGTGGCTCTTGTTGTCATTATAGGCTATACATATAGTCGGTTCGAGAGAAGAAATAGGACAGTTGGCCTCGGATGTGTCAAACAAACCAGTTCAAGTTGTTACATGTCTTTCCAAGTATCACATGAGCGGTTCCTACGAGATAGTGAGTGATTCTTCTCTTGTCATTTCATATATATATAGAATGGCAAAAACACTAATTTTAAGTGACATTACCAAGCAAACCAAGCTGGTTTTTTTTTTTTTTTTTTTTTTTTTTGAGTAGGAGCACATGGCTAAAACACTAATTTTAACACTCTTATTTGCTTTTGGTGTTCTTTGGTGAAATGGTTGGATGGTGGAAGTGATCTGGTGAGCTTTTGGTGTTCTTTGGTGATGAAATGTTTCTTTCGGATGTGCTTTAATGAATTTGAATGATTGTGAGGTTTTGTCCAAAATGTTTAGTCTAACTTGAAATCTCTTGTGATTCTTTTTAGTAGTTTGTCTACTTAAGAACTCTATATATCAAATGCTTGTTGACATGTTAATCTTTTGCAATGGTAGGTAAAGTGATTTAGTAAGCTAATTAATCAAACTTGTCATCCATGAAGAGAAGGAAATCTAATCTGGTTTTCTTTTGTGTTTAAATTATAGACAATCAACATCTTCAATCAGAACTTAATGGCAGAAGAGGATCGTGTACCGCATGCCTTCCTCTTCCTTTAACCAAATGACAGAAGCAAGCGACAAGCGGTTCCTACAACGGGACTAAAATCACAACGAGTATCACAAATAGTTCCTACAGTAACACCACAAAGTCACAACAACAACATAACTTCATTCCTATCTCAGTTTTGCTTGCTGCTGGTGAGCTTTTCTTTTTAAGCTTTCTTATTCTATTTGTGAGTTTTTTTCTTTTTCTTCACTGCAAGAGAGGACATCAAATTTGGTTTTTTTTTTTTTTGGGAGTAGGAACACATGGTGATTTGTTTTGGAGCACGCAACAGTGTTGGTGGATGAGATGATGACTTCCTATCAAGATTGATGGGAAAATAGAGATTTGGGAAAATAGAGAGGTTGGTGGATGAGATGATGACTTCTTATAGATACATTGTTCTCTTTTTTCTTTTCTTCTCTGCATTTATTGAATCCCACTGGTTTGTTTTTTTTTTTGAGTAGGAACACATGGCTGGTCACCTTTGGAGCACATAGCCAGTTTTAGAAGGGATGAGAGGATGAGTTTAGGATCATACTTACATGATAGGTTTGTGCTTAACTTTCGTTTTTAAATTCTTAGCATTCTTGCACTTCACCATTATCATATACACGTTGAAATGCAAGCATTTCAAACCTTGATAAATAATCCAACTCAACTTACATGATAGGTCCATCTTATAGATACATTGTTCGCCATCTCCTATGCGTAGGAAAATAGCAACATTGACACCAAACTTCAGTCCCTTTGCATTTGCTTGATGTTCATTTTTTTTTGGAAGCTTTCTTATTCAACATTGTATGGTTTTTTTATTTTCTTCATCGCTTTTCTTGAATCCCATTTGGTTTTTTTTTTTTTTTTTTTTTTTTGAGTAGGAACACATGGTGGTCACCTTTGGAGCACACAACAGTTTTAGATGGGATGAGAGGATGAGTTTAGGATCATACTTACATGATAGGTTTGTGCTTAACTTTTAGTTTTTCCCTTTAAGCATTCTTGCACTTCACCATTACTTATCATATGCATGTTGAAATGCAAGCCTTTCAAAGCTTCATAAATAATCCAACTCAACTTACATGATAGGTCCATCATATAGAAACATTGTTCGCCATCTCCTATGCGTAGGAAAATAGCAACATTGACACCAAACTTCGTCCTTGATCGCATTTGCTTGATGTTCATGTTTTTTTTTGGAAGCATTCTTATTCAACATTGTATGGTTTTTTTCTTTTCTTCACTACTTTTCTTGAATCCCAGCTGGTTTTTTTTTTTTTTTTTTTTTGAGTAGGAACACATGGCTTGTCACCTTTGGAGCACACAACAGTTTTAGATGGGGTGAGAGGATGAGTTCTAGAATCATACTTACATGATAGGTTTGTGTTTAACTTTTAGTTTTTCCCTTTTAGCATTCTTGCACTTCACCATTACTTATCATATGCATGTTGAAATGCAAGCCTTTCAAAGCTTGATAAATAATCCAACTCAACTTACATGATAGGTGCATCTTATAGATACATTGTTCGCCATCTCCGATGCGTAGGAAAATAGCAACACTGACCCCCAAACTCACAACAACAACAAAACTTCAGTCCTTGACTGCATTTGCTTGATGTTCATGTATTTTTTGGAAGCTTTCTTATTCCTCATTGTATGGTTTATTTCTTTTCTTCACTGCATTTCTTGAATGTCAGCTGGAATTTTTTTTTAAAATTAGGAACACATGGCTGGTTTGTTTTCGAGCACACAACATTTTTAGATGGGATGAAATTCGAGTTTAGGATCAAATTTGAACTGTGAATGTTGCATTGATGGGAGTTTGGGGGTCAATGTTGCTATTTTCCTACGCATTGATGGGAGTTTGGGGATCAAATTTGAGTTTAGTTTTTTCCTTTTAGCATTCTTGCACTTCACCATTATCCTCTTTCATGTTCCTTATTACCTCTAGTACTCCTCTCTACCTACATATGTGCATAATTGACAAAAGACCAAAGCAAACTCAATCGTAAAGAAATTATAAATTAGGTTCAGAGCCGACTTGTTATGTATGATTATTAGTAATTTCTATGTTTCTTCAAATCCACCATTTTTCTCATTCGCTTCCAATGTACATCCTTAGTACAATAATCTCTCCTTTGCCTACTTCTTTCAGTGCATACTTTGGTTGTTGCCCTCGAGATGGAGATTCGAAATGCTTCAAAGCTGCGTTTTAGTTATTAGATGAAGTCCTATTTGTGTATACTTCCAAATTTTGGACCTTTTGTGAGTGTTCTTTTTTTTTTGCTTGTTGAACGATAGGATTGGTGGTTTTTGTGTATACTTCCAAATTTTGGAGCTTTTGTAATACATGACAACTTTCCGTGGATATATAATTTTTTGGCTAGTTTTGAGTTTCACATTTTTTCTTTCTCTTTTGAATTTTTTTGATATATATTGTCGATGTATGGATGCGCAATTTGGCTTCTTTGGGGATGTTAGCACCCCCAAGGAGTTGTTGGAGGGTGCAGCGATGGAGTATGTCATATCGGGTTGTATTTTGATTTTTAGGTTGGAGAATCAATTGGATTATGTATCAATGCCATATTTAAACAAAACAGAAAATTAGAGACGGATTAGCAACGAAATTCAAATTTTTAGTTGCTATTCCGTCTCTAATTTTCGAAATATTTCTATCAATCACAAACGGATCGAGACGGAAATAAGAATTCGTCTCTCGATTCCGTCGCTAATTAGCAACGGAATCAGAGACGGAATCGAAACGAATAATCGATGTCCTCGATTCCGTCTCGATTCCATTCATTGCGATTAGAAACGGAATCAGAGACGGAATTCATAAATTTATTAATTCCGTCTCTGATTCCGTTGCTAATAAGCAACGGAATCAGAGACGGAATGCAATTACAAATGAACCATTTCGAAATAAATTCCATTTCTTCGTCTCTCGTTCGTTTCTAATTTCGTCTCTAAATCCGTCTCTAATCGAAACGGATATTTTCCGTCTCTATTCCGTCTCTAATCAGAAACGGAATCCGTTTTCCGTTTCTGATCGTATCAGCGACGACGTTTTTAGAGACGGAACGCCTTCCGTCTCTGTTCCGTTTCTGATTCCAATCAGAGACGGAATTTTCGCAAATCAGAAACGGAAAATTCCGTTTCTGATTTGCTATTTTTTGTAGTGAAGGATTCATAAAAGGGGGCAGAACAAAACATATTTCACCAAAATTCTTTTATGCGCATGAGCTTCAAAAAAATGGTGAAATTGATGTCAAGCAAATCCGATCGAGTGATAATCTTGCTGATTTATTCACAAAAGCCTTACCAACTACGACATTTAAAAGGCTTACATATGGTATTGGTTTGCGTAAACTTCAAAACATTGCAAGTAAAGAAACTAAACAAGTTTCACCCATGTTTACATGAGGGGGAGTTATTGATTAGTGTATTGCACTCTTTTTCCCTTAGCTATGGTTTTATCCCATTGGGTTTTCCTAGCAAGGTTTTTAATGAGGCAATCTTAACAATATTATGCCCGTCTTAATATTTATGAGAATAGTGTACTATTTTTCTTTTACTATATTTTTTTCCACAGGGTTTTTCTTAGTAAAAGTTTTAACGAGGCACAATCTCTAAGCAAGTGTCATCCAAGGGGGAGTGTTGTGAAGTGTGGATGACCATGCATGCACACCAACATATTGTGTAGTCATGTAACTTGTATTGTCATTTCCAATGTACACCAACTCTTCCATGTATTGTCAAATTAGTTGTAATGTGTTGTATGACATGGTGTATGTGTTAATTGTCCCACATTGATTACTTGTAAAGTGTTGTATGACATAGGGTGTATATGTTAATTGTCCCACATTGCTAAGGCACATTTGTCATCATACCAAATGGCCTATATAAAGGGTGCTAACCTCATTGTAAGAACACACCAAGTTGAATGAAAACTTCTCATTCCAACTATCTCATTTCTTCTCTTCTCCTTTGTAGTAGTAAAAATTCTTAGTCTTCTACTTTCCTTCTCTAGTTCTTAGCAAGTTCCAACTCAATTTACAACACATTGTTGTTGTTGTTTTTTTGTTGTTGTTGTTGTTGTTGTTGTTGTTGTTGTTGTTGTTGTTGTTGTTGTTGTTGTTGTTGTTGTTGTTTTGTTTTGTTTTTTTCTCGAGCTCGCTTTATTGGTATGTGTTTTTACATATTATTATGTCTCGTAGTTTATCAGTTTTATTTTTCTAGAATATCGTGTGAATTTCTCTTGGGATTTTACTCACTGAAATCGTCACCGTATTTGTTAGGTAACTGAGTGTAGATCCTTTGACACTCAAGGGCAAGGGCAAGGGCAAAAAGGTATTGGATGACTACCTCTGAGATAGTGATGCTAGCTCGTGTTAGGATACAATATGTATATATTTATGTTTTGTTAGGTTTTGGGGACTGTAGAATACCGAATACTTTTATATGGATATTTTTATGTACTTGTTCCGCCTTTGTTATATATATGGTATCCTTTTACCGAGTTTTCCTTACTTAGGATTGTTAAATATTTCATAATTTATTTACTTAAAGATTTATGTTGTAAAATTGTAATATAACTTGATAAATTAATTAACTGGCTAATTAAATTGGTAATACTTAAATGGAGATTAATTGGCTAAGCTTGTGTTAGTTGAAAAAGTATAAGTAACCTATTAGGTCGCGGGACGTCATAGGTAAGCAGGGCACGATGTGGCATGGCTTGGTGATGTGTGAATGCGATGTGGCGGGTCCCACGACGACTTTGGAGTTTGGGGCTGCCATAGTTTGGTATAAGAGAAAAGTCGATGGAGCCTGGGGAGAAGTTTAGTGAAAAGAGGATAAAACTTAAACTACCCTTAGATGTGGAAACCCAAAGACCCTCACTTAGATTTACTTGGGAAGCAAACTTGAGTCGAGTAGCGATAGGGCTTATATATGTGTTATGTTTTTTTATTGTATATATTATATATACATATATGGAAGATGGTCAAACATGCTCTAATTGATCAAAATGGACGAATGATCAGATATTGTTCGACGTTTGGACTACATTTGGATGCGATATATTACACTGAAGGAGAGTTATTTCAAAATTACGTGACAAGTTTCTTCATGAGGACTTCGACATACATGAGTATTTTGACTTGTGCAATGACATACACACACACCCACCTTCAATAGAGTGATGCTAAGCAAGTGCAGTACAAGGAGAGAGGTACGAAGGAGCAGAATGCAGACAAGTTTTCTACGACAAGAATATTTTGACCAAGTTTCAGTCGAGGATAATGGAGGAATTCCATACTTGAGACAAGGTAGCCAGACAGTGGTGTAATACGTAAATATGTTCCAATACCTAGTAATTCCCAGCGTTATTGTGTTGACAAGAGCCTACACACTTTAGATCTACGATGGATCCCTAGCGCATGAGAGCTATCAGCTGACCAATGCCGACATATTTCTACAGTTGATGAAGGACAGTAATAATTAAGTTCCAGGCTGAAGAGACAGAGATAATATGAGGACATATAGGATACATAGCATGATCGAGGCCATAGAGACGATGATTAAATAAATAGAAATTATGTAGTATCAACATCTCAAATGCCACAGCAAGGAAAGACTCAAAACCACTATGACGGCCTAGCACCCCGAAGCTCCCGAGTGAGCTGCTACGCTGGTCCCGTAGCCCTGATGGCATCTATTGCCACATCAATGCTCCTCGATGTCTATGCTAGTCGTCATATTCTCTATATTATTTACTAATATTTTAAAATATTCATTTAGGTATAAGTATGCCTTATGTTTTTCAGAGTTTGCAAGTAGATAACCAATAAATTTTCATTAGAATTCTTAAAGTACAAAAACGTGGATTTTCATTAACTTTTAAGTTTTGTAGAGCATCAATCCTACCATGGAAAACCCGAAATAGAGTACACTATATATCAGGCGATAGCATACTGTGAAAAGTAAATATATACATGTACAGTGTCTATCAAGTCCCCCATAGCCCAAAAAGTAACTAAATATCAAAATGAACACATATTAGTAAGTCTCGGTCTGTAGGCTATCAAAGATAGTCGCCTACGACCTCCTTGCACTTATTGATAATAGGATCTGCACTTAGTCATCCCAAAAAAATAGATGTCGAGTCCAGTGAATAAGATCCTAAAAGAAAATCGTTGAGCATTCAATAACAGAGAAGCCAAGAATAATGTTAAATAAACATGCAGAAATAAACAGGCAAATGTAAGATAATTGTATGCATAACTAACACCAATGGAAACCAAATAATTATGTTATGCGAAACGAACTAGATCATATTTCATCAATCTGAATGATCTTAGTGGCCCATACCACACTGGCTCACATCCGGACTACTAGCGCAGGATTGGTTTGCATCAAAACGCACTGAACATGTGCACCGATGAGGTTAGAAGCTTGGTTTGCCATTCACCGAGGGCACAAGTGACATATGCTATGGTCTAGCATACTAGAGCCCGTATAACACAACATTCGAATAGACCTCGGTGGCGAACAAAACTATATACCGTTATACCAAATCGAAGCAATGATAGAACATAGGTAATGAACAAAAAAGAATACAAGATAGCACAATTGAAACAATTAAATACACAAAATGTGTTTCTTAAGGGATTTGTGCACCTCAAATCGCACTTCGAAGCCCCTAAAACACTTATGTCCAACCCTGCTACACTCCTAAAAATCGTACTATAGTCCCCGAGTCCTTTGGGATTCATTTTCAATGTTTTAGAGTGACTTAAGGTGTTTAAATTAAGTTTAGAGTTATATTTCCCAAAATAGCCCCTTAAATACTAAATAAAGTTTCAACTTTCAATTTGGGATCATATGTTGCAGCACAAGTTAGATCATTATAAATTCCAAATCATCGAATGCGCTTAGCAAAAAAGTTTTTGCTCTATGTCCTAGCTATTTAAAAAGGTTTGGTTTGCAAAATTCTAATTTAAAACAGAAGAGATATCAAACTTCTACTAAAACATCTCAATTTGGAATCAAATCCAACCAACAATCTTGTAAAAAGTATTTCTCAAAAATTATAGTTTAAAAAATTGTGATTTTCAGTCACAAGATAGCCAATATACCTAAAAACAACATACTAAGAGATAAGGTCATTCGGATAAGAATTGAGAGAGTTATGCCTTGTCAAATTTCATTTTTAAAATCCCATATCAGCATTTCAATTTCCTGATTGCAGAGTATTTTTGAGTTAGAAAGACTTTCAATCTCAAACTTTCTCTGTAGACAGAGTTGTAGATCTCTGAGTAAGCTTTCTAATGACATATGATTGGCCCCATTTGGAGCTTGTATAAGAGAGTTTTGCTTAATTTACAAATGTTAGGTCAAGAAATTTAACATACATGCAGCAAGAAACTTCGAGAACACAATCCATTAGAAAAATAAGTTTCAAATCCTTAAATTGGTGATCATAATAAACTCTCCATTTATCAAGAGACTTGATAAAAATCAGTGAGCAAACTAAGAAATTCATTTTTAAATCAAAATCTTAAAGCCATTTCATGGAAAAGAGATGGAGAAGTTAGATGATCACCTTAGTTTTGATCTTCCTATCTTAATTCCTCTAGTAGATGGCCTCCATTCCTCCTTGTTCTTGCTTAAAATCTTAGCACTCCAATCCAAGAACAAACTTGATTAGTGTTGCATGAAGAGTTTTCCTACTAACTTAGCTATATATAGGTTATGTTAGAATCAATTGTGTTCATGTATATCGAGGTCAATCTAATGGTCCTTGTTAACTCATACTCTACTAAGTTCTATCTTGTTGACACAAATTACCAACTCAAATCTCTTAAGATTCAATTATTGTGCGAATCTTGAGGCAAATCTATAACATCAATTTTTCACCCGACTATAGGAATTTGTATCAATTGATTCAATTAGTTTAACTTATGCACTTTTATACATATATAAGCTATTTAGGGTCTTAAATTGGTGTATTACAACCTCCCCTAGCACCCAATTACTCATCACCCATTGCCCCGAGTCTTGACACACATTCCGAGGTAGGTCAATCTTTGATGTACTCGATTATTATGACTTAGCCTAAAGTGTGATTATCTATTTTATGAAATAATCACCTTTTGCTAGTCATTTTATTCAAGTTAGCGTTATAGGACTAAGTGTACCCGTACAACTTATTCCCGGTAGCCGCGTCGATATGCTTTACGAGGCATTTACTCATCACACATTCTCACACGGTATGAAAATATAAATACACACGTGCGATGAACTATGAGATAAATAATAATTAACGTCGCAATTATGTAACCAACAAACACAAATACTGATTTAAGCCCAATCAGACATGTTCTAGCCTATTTGAGGCATCTATGTGGGCCTAATTTGGCGTCTAAGTCTGAGAATATATTTATTAACGACGTTAATAAATATTTTGCCATTACAACCAGGGAGGTTAAGAACATGGATCTCAGGATCAAGGTCAGAACCAAAGATTAGGTAGTGGCTGGGTAGGATTAAGACATAGGGATATGTGTTTTCGATGTGGACTAGAGGGACTGTCTACTGAGATCAGTGACATTTGTGGTAGTGACACCGGTGCACTCAAGAGCCAGTGCATTCTATAAATGAGTTTGGTTGGGTGAAGCCCAACAATATGCTCAGGGTACATAGAGTTGGTAGTCGCAGTTAAAGTTCATGCATGCATAGTAGACAATGGTATGTTATGGTTGGTCACGGTAGATCATGGTAGGCCATGGTGCGTCAAGGTAGGTTATGGTATTGCATGATATGTCATGGTTGTTATGACTATTATGTTGTGATACAAAATAGATGAGGTTTACGGTTACATTATGTTAGGTAACTAGGTTTGGGAAACTTGGCCACGGAATCGAGCTGAGAGTAGGTTGCAGAGGTGTCGGAGAGCGTGACAAATCATGATCACCTAGGCGGTACGCGCCTATGTCTCAGTGAAACACTACATCCCCTGTGATGGGTATGAGAGTAGTGGGGTGTTCAAGGAACTGCAGAGTGGTACTATCATGGTGTGAGGCGTGGTCACATAGTGATAGGTTGGGTGAACCATAATTCCTTAAGATCTAATTTCAATGATGAAATTCCACCTAGTTGGGAAGAATTAATGTTAATTATGGATAGTGGTTGTTTAAAATACGGTGTTCAAAATCATAATTTACTGTATTGCATCGCATGTGTGTATGTTGTTATCGAGTGACTTGGTACGACAGGTAGTTACATTGGGAAACGTGGCAACGTGAATATCGATTATGAATGACCTAAAGTTGCTAGAATAGGCTAATTATAGTAAATGGTGTCTAATTGAACCATAGCCTAAGTTAGTTAATTAAATAAAGTTAAATATGGCGCACCTCGATATGCATGTCAAGGTGTCGTGCACTGGGTGTTGGGTAGTCAGAGATTGGAGAAAATACTAATTTATTAATAAAAGTGTCTAGGAACACTAATCATATATATTAATGTGCCTAAGTTATGTTAATTGATTAAATAAATGGTTGTACTATAGTTTGAATATGAATTATTTAAACCTTTGATCAACCAAATGGTGATCTTAAATTGAAGAAACTAAGCATGATGCGTCACTGATTTGTGTCACATTGGAGCGATAATATTATGTGGACAGTTTAAATGAGAGCTCTAAGATAGTTCTCGAGATATGTGTAACACATTAGATTACAAGGAGGCTATAAATATAGCTTGATGAGTGGAAATTACACGTTCTCAACTTACTTTTCATGCAAATAAAAAAAAATATGGGGTGAACAACAACAACATTTGATAATTTGGAGAGCTGGAATTGAGGGTTGGAGATCAAATTGAGAGATTAAAAAACAAATGTAATCATCTTCTTTACATATTCTCCATTAAATGAGCTAAAAATTGAGGTTTTTAGTACAAAATGAATTTCACACTTGAATTATCTGTATTTCTAGTGGATATTCATATGTGGTTAAATTAAATAAACTTACAAAACATGATTTGTAAACTAATTTTCATTATAATTGAGTTTTTGGTAAAATTGGGAAATTTATGAATGTATGTTGATTATGTCAATCTATGCAAATTCTTGATTTAAATCTACTCAAATAGGTTACATTTATGATGGTTCATGGTTATCGATCGAGTTTTGAAGTTATGGCAGGATTTGAGACCACTTGGGGATGATTCGTGGTGATTTAGGGGTGAAAAACTACATTTAACAATTTTGCTTGAGAAGATAAGAGAGAACACAACCCTCAATTTAAGTGACTTTTGTAAGACGACTATATCTCCCTTGTTTTAAGTCGGATTCGACGTTATAGCTATCATTGTAAAGATAATAGAGAACACAACCACCTGTAAACATTAGGTTTCCAAAATATAGTCATCATCTATACCGAAAATGGGTTAGAAGTCAAGGGTTGTGAATAGGGATGATTCAATTGTAAGTTTTGGGGATGAAATTGATTTATAGTTCTAAACCCTAACTTGGTGACCAAAACATATCTAACATAAATTAAATTGACATCAAAAAGTCGGAGCATATATTGAGGTGCGTAAACCCATTGGAATGCTACACATAATTCATAGTTTTACTTTATCGATATCGAATTACATGTGTATCTGCTGGTGGGCACAAATGGGTTTTCACTATAATTTGGTTGCATTTATATTGGTTGTGGCTAAATAACTTGCACGAGTTTGCTTGTTTTTAACACTTGTGTTCATGGCAGTAGAATGTATCTACGACCATCGAGAGGGATGTAAGATGTTCCCTTAACTTGAAATAGCATTTGGAGGGGCTCATCCATTAACCGTAGTTAAGGTTTAATCATTGTAAGCCTGCTAATATATACATGGTTCTTATCCTATTTTATCAATTATCATTTGATTTAGGTTAAAGTTTTCTCAGATTATTCGCTTATTTATTTATTCATTGTTGCTTTATTTCTGAGCCTGCTTTATCGATATGTGTTGTAACATTTATTCTCTACTATTTTTGTTTGTCATATGCCGCCTACATTCATATGAATATGACTTAATATTGTTCGACATCATATTTGCATGTCTCGTAGTTTATCAGTTTTATTTTCATGAATATTGTGTGGACTTCTCTTGGAGATATTACTGATTGGAATCTCCACTATATTTGTTGAGTGACTGAGTGCAGATCTTCAACGAGCAAGGACAGGGGCAATGAGGTATTAGGCGACTACCTCTGAGGTAGTGACACCAGCTTATGTTTGACTTCAATATTTATATATTTATGTTTTTCTTAGGTTTTGGGGATTATATAACAAGAAAAATACATATATATAGATCTTTTGATGTACTTGTTCCACTTTTGTTAAATGCATGGTATTTTTTGTTGGATTTTCCACTACTTAGGATTGTTAAATGTTGCATAATTTATTTACTTATTGACTTTCGCTGTAAAATTGTAATATAACTTGAAAATTGATTTACTGGTTAATTAAATCAATAATACTTAAATGGAGATTGATTGGATAAGCTTGTGTTAGTTGAAAAAGTCTAAGCAGCCGGTTAGGTCGCGGGGTGTCACAGGAAACCATGCCATGATGTAGCATGGCTTGATGGCATACGAATGCAACGTGGTGGGTCCCACGATGACCTTGGAGTTTGGGGATACCATTAGCATATTCATTAATGTTGTTTTATATGAAACAAATGGTTATATTCCATTTTCTAGGGTCCTTACATCGTCGAATTTCTCAGACTGGAAAGATGAAGTGCTATTTAACTTAGGCCTAGAGATTTAAACTTTTCGTTTAGGTGTGCTGAACCACCTAGGCCAACTCCAAATAGTGGCCTTGAGGTTAAAAGAGAATAGGAAAGGGGGGAGATATCCAACCATTTAAACCTAATGTACATCCAGAATAATATTCCTATGTACATAAGATGAGCCATTCCGATGCACCATTGGCTAAAGACTATCTGAAAGCCTTTAAGGAATAGTTTTCAAAAAGTCTTTGGCTAGTGCTCTTATGACTAAATTGGTAACCATCACTTATGATAGACAAAATGGTGTTAGAGACCACATTATGAAAATGATTGACATTGCAAGTCAGTTGAAGAACATGGATATAAAAGTTAATGACTTATTCTGATTCATTTCATTATAACTTCTCTTCTTGCGTAATATGATGCTTTCAAAACAACTTATAACGTGCGGAAAGAGAAGTGGAGGTTGACTAAGTTGATCAACATGTGTGCTGAGGAAGAAGAGTATCAAATCAAGTAAGCTTGAAGAAGCACATTATGTGAATAAAAATATGCCAATAACAAAAAAAAAAAGAAAGGATAAGAAATATGAAAAAATGGTAAGACCTATACTGTGGCAAGTTCTAGTCATGAATTCAAACCTAGTGGGAAAAAGCATGTTGTTTTTTTTTTTTGCAACAAACATGATCATTTGAAAAAGGATTGCTTTGGTTACAAAAATTGGCTTGCTAAGCGAGGCACCATTCATTATTTTATGTGTTCAGAGTCTAATTTAGCCACTATTTCACCAAATGCTTGGTGGATTGATTTTGGAGCTACTATTCACATTTCTAATTCCATGCATGCTTTCATAAGAGTCAGAAGGTCACATGAACCGAATGATGCTCATAATGGGTAACAAAGTTCAAGCTCCAATTTGTGATGTTAGAGCTGTTCGTTTAGTTCTTTCTAGTGACTTATTTTAATCCTAGAAGATGTATTATTTGTACCATCAATGTCCAGAAACCTTATTTCTATTTCTAAACTTGACAAACTCAATTATGAGTTTCGTTTCAGCAATAACGTTGTATCTTTATTTCATAACTCTTACTGTATTGATTTTGGTTCATTGGTTGATGATTTATGTCTATTACATTTGGATCCTACATTTTCTTAATGTCTTTTATCCTTGAATGTAAGCGTCAAACGTTGCTCAGTCAATAATTCTTCATCTATGTTGTGGCATCATCGGTTAAATCATATTTCTAGGCCTAGACTAGAAAGATTGGTCAAAGAGGGAGTTCTGAATACATTAGATTTCTCAAACTTTAGTTTTTGCATATATTTTTCTAAGGGAAAAATGACCAAGTCTAAGAAAAAAAGCTTTACCTGAAGTGAGGAGTTTTTATCTCTTATTCATAATGACATTTGTGGTTTTTTCCTACTACCACTTCAAGTAGTAGGAGGTACTTTATATCATTCATTGATGATTTCTCTCGCTATGATTATGTATATTTTATTAGACAAAAAGCAGAGGCACTAAATGCTTTCAAATTTTGTAAAACTGAAGTTGAGCATCAGCTTGACAAGAAAATAAAAGTTGTACGATCTGATCGTGATGATGAATACTACGGAAGACATGATCAAATGGGTCATAATCTAAGGCCATTTGCTAGATATCTACAATAGTGTGGTATTACTGCTCAATATGCCATGCCAGGGACACCTAAGCCAAATGGTGTATCCGAAAGAAGGAATCACACTCTTATGGATATGGTGAGGTTTATGGTAAGTCATCTTGACTTACCTAAAACTTGTTGAGTGAGGCTTCAAAGATTGTTGCATATATTCTCAATTGAGTGCCTTCTAAGGTAGTAAGTAAGATACAATTTGAGCTATGGACATGTAGAAAACCTAGTTTAAATCACTTGCGTGTTTGGGGTTGTACACCAGAAGCATAATTATACAACACACATGAAAGAAAATTAATCCCAAAATAGTTTCTTGTTCATTTGTTAGATATCCAAAAAGGTTAAAGGGTTATAAGTTTTATTACACATCGAATAGTACCAAATTGGTTGAAACTATGCATGCAAGGTTGATTGAGGACAATGACATTCATAGTGATGGTAAAAAGTTCAAACACTTGGTATTTGAGGAACATGACCAATCTTTGGACCATATCTCTCAAAATCAGTTTAACCTGACAGTTATTACCATGCAAGAAGGTGGTGAATATCACATTAAGTCTGATGTGCATGTACCTCATATGAATGTCAACATATATGATATTCCCACAGACAACCCGTACATGTGTCATTAAAGAGATCAGAGAGAGTGAAGAAAATTGCTATACCAAATGACTTTGTAGTTTATCTACAAGAATGTGACTTTGACATTGGTGAAGAAAATTATCTTGTATAATTTTATGAAGCACAAGATATCACTTTTGCATGTTAATGGTTAAATGCTATGAAAATTGAGTTAGACTATGTGGATAAAAACCAAGTTTGAGATCTAGTTGACTTACCCGAAGGAGTCAAACCCATTGGTTGCAAATGGGTATTCAAAACTAAAAAGGACTATAATGGTCAAGTTGAGAGAGATAAAATCAGATTGGTTGCTAAGGGTTTTACTCAACAAAAGGACATTGACTATAAAGAAACATTCTCTCCCGTGTCTATGAAAGACTCCGTAAGGATAATAATGGCATTGGTAGCTCATTTCAACATTGAGTTACATCAAATGGGTGTAACTATTGCATTTATAAATGGTTCCTTATTTGAAGACTCTTTTATGGTACAACCAGAAGGTTTTAAGGCAGAGGGTAATGAACATTTAGTTTTCAAGTTCAAAAAGCCAATTTATAGGTTGAAACAAGATTCTAGATAATGATACTTAAATTTGACGAGGTCATTAAGTCTTATGGCTTTGAGGAAAATGCAATTGATGAATGTATATATCTCAAAGTCAATGGGAGTACATATATTTTTCTGGTATTATATGTTGATGATATACTACTAGCAACTAGTGATCTAAGTATATTAAATGAGACTAAACAATTTTTATCTTAAAGTTTTGATATGAAGGATCTTGGTGAAGCATCATTTGTGCTTGAATTAAGATTCACCGAGACAGGTCTCATGGTATATTTGGTTTATCTCAAAGAACTTACATTGAAAATGTTCTCAAAAGGTTCAACATGGAACATTGTAAAAATAGAAGTGCACCCATTGTTAAGGGTGATAAATTTGAAAAATTTTAATGTCCGAGAAATGACCTAGAGCGTGAACAAATGAAAGACATTCCATATACTTCAGTCACAGGAAGTCTTATATCTGCTCAGGTCTGCACACGTCTAAACATTTCATTTGCAGTAAGAATTCTTGACAAATATCAAAGTGATCCTAGAATTGATCATTGGGTAGCGGCAAAAAATGTCTCAAGATATCTGCAAAAGACAAAAGACTACATGCTCACATATAAACAGACAGAAAAACTTGAAGTAGTTGGCTATTCATATTCAAACTTTGCTAGTTGTCAAGATACCAAAAGGTCTACTTCAGGTTTCATTTTTCTAATGGTTGGAGGAGCGATGTCATGGAAGAGTGCTAAAAAACCTTGACAGCTTCATCTACTATGGAAGCAAAGTTCGTAGCTTGTTATCAGTCTACTTTACAAGCTCTATGGCTATGGAATTTCATCTCACATCTAAGAATCATTTATCCATTTCACGCCCATTGTTGACATTATGTGACAACTATACTGCAGTTATGTTTTCAAAGAACAATAAGAGTTCGAGCAAGTCAAAACATATTGACATAAAGTATCTTGTTATTAGAGAGAGGACTCAGAACCAGCTTGTGTCAGTGGAACACTTAGGTACACGACATATGCTAGCTAATTCCATGACTAAAGGTTTGTCACCTTCATTGTATAATGAGCATGTTGCTCATATGGGTCTTATTAAGACTTTTGATATGGCTTAGTTAGTGGGAGTTGTATATGGCTTAGTTCAAACACTTTATATGTATTTGTATCACATTTCTTACAATGAATATCACCTATGCATTTATTTTCCATATTACTACACTCATGTATGGAAAATGGAATTTGATGCCTTGTTTAAAGACATGTGGTGTCCTTAATTGAGACACTTTAAGACTAAAAATGGCATACATAATTTAAGCCCGCAATGTACATGTTGTTTCGAATGAGGTTCCTATTTTGATAAATTGTTTAACAATTTATAAAGGTCAAGTCGGAGAATATCTTAGATAATGACATTTATAAATGATAAACTTACTAATTAAATTAAAACAAGTGGGAGAATGTTATAAATGGTTTATTTTAATTATAAAATTATAATTACCTAAGATATAATTACATATAATTAGGGGCCTTTTGGTCTTTTAAGTAAAGTTGGTCATTGACATTTGATGGAACCGCCTTTAACCAACTCCACCCATTCGTTAGACGTCCTAACCTTTGCAGTGATAAATATGTGTTTTTGGGTGAAAGGGCATCCATCGGACTCTACACCACCAGGACTACAGAGGTTGAAGATCTTATAGTAGGAATGACTTGTAAGTCTTTTTGTTTATAATCTATATAAGATTTATGGGATCTTGGGTGTTTAATTCATCCATCAGTTTCAATAAAACAAGCTACGAAGGTGCTACTTCATCTAGTATATATTATAGATTTATGGGATCTTAGGTGTTTAATTTATCCATCAGTTTCAACAAAACAAGCTAGGAATGCGCTACTTCATCGAGTATATATTTTTTTATTATTATTATTATTATTATTATTATTCTCAAGCAAGTAAACATGAATGTAGCTTAGAACAAAAAAAGTAAATTTATATTTCTCGAAGTCCAATTCGATCTCTTTCGCTGGGAAATTTTTGTCTCTCAATTTCTTATGATGTGGACAAAAACTGCTAAGAAAATAGAAGTCAACCATTTTCAATGAATCACACTTTCCCCTCCAATTTATTCCAATCGAACAAGAAGGCGAGCGTCCTTAATTTATATCAATAAAGAAATGCTAGCTAGAATGGCAATAATATATGTCACAACTACATTGCCAACCAGTTGATGTGACGTGTCCCTGCATAAAAATCAAATAAAAATACACACCTATATATATGGGACCCACACACCTAGAGCGAACATACATTGATGTTAAGGGGCCACGACCCCCTCAAATTTTGGGTCTAGCTAGCACCATATATATACATACCTAAAATTGCCTCATCACCCATTGAATAAATCTCTAATTACCCCCTCCCCCTCAAGTCTTTGATTTTCAATTTAAAAATTATTAATAGACCTTTTTTTGACACTTGATCAGTGTAGCTCTTTGGTTTTTGCATCGAGATAAGTGCATACACGTATCGAAATGTATCTACATGACCACAATAATTATGTGTGATAAGCTAGCGAGTAATCCTAGTATTTTCTTGCTTATAGATTTTTTTTTGAGAGAAATTTGCCCCCTCCCCTTCTTATGCTAGAGGCTGCGTCCTCCCCTGCACACACCACATCATTGTGCAATGTGTTGTGACATAGTATTGTCATTCTAGCATTTTCCATATCAATATACAAAGTTGACAGAAAAAACGGGTTCGATTGTGATAGCTAGTGTCGTTAATGGAGGGGGCAAACCGTTGTCCGATTGCACCATTTCATCTTTTCTACCACGAGAAATTAATTAATTACCCTACATAATGTTATTAATTAAACTTAGAAAACTTAGAACAAATACTTTGATATAAAAAATAAAAATAAAACGTAGAACAAATACTTAAACAAACGGAATTAATTAAGTGATAAATGATAACCGAAAACTTTACTACCGATAAATGGCTGAATCGAACACGAAGATAATTGAGACAAATGACTTGACCATTCATAAATAGACCGATAGCGCACTTTTCCAATCACCTTACATATGGTGATAATCGTGCTTACATATGTAAACCCCTAGGGACACCGAGCACACTTAATTCGATTACTATATATATATACCGTGCATGGTGATATATACTTTATTACCATTATTACACAACCATAATTTGTTATTTCATTTGCATATATAGAGCCATGCACGATTATGATCGGCTTTCGAGATTAATATTTCAACAACGCATAGAGACATAGGTCCAAGGAAAACGACTGCAAGACCTCGCGCTAGCACCAAACCTTCTCACCGGGTTGCCCCTGCAATTGGGAGACATGTACATCCAAGCAGGCTTACCTTGAGTGTACTGGAACGAATACCCACCCTGGTAGGGGATGCGATAGCATCCGCATCCGCTGTATCGTTGGCTAGATCCAGTACAACCTGGGCCGCGCCACACAGTCAAAGTGCTCGCGTTGGCAACATCACTAACCAGCGCCACCAACACCACGACCATCACTATCTTAGCAAGGACTGAAGGCTTGCAGAATGCCATTGCAGCTAGTTGCTATGTATAGCTTAATATACAGTACTTCGAATTTAAACTCAACAAAGTCGGCAGCGGTGAGCTTCTCCATGCCATTTAGTTTGGTTCTATTTATAGGGAAACAAATACTGAACGAGTCTCTTATCTGCCGTGTACTTCTAACCTATGGTTTCATCAAACGAAATAAAAAACAAGGGAAATTTAATTAGACTTTGCTCCTATTGGTGTTTGTGTGGTTGAATTAACTTGTTTAGCTTTTTTAAATGTGAGGATTGATTCAAAGTCATCCTTTTTTTTGTTTATATTTATGCTGACATATATATATATATATATATAACAAGTGCGTGAACTGTACATAGATATTTTAATTTGGTTTATCTTCTTTTTATTAGTCAATGTCGTACGAAATTTCAATCAGTTAAGTTCAAAATTAATTACCCCGTTTATTTAATACATTTTTAAACTGAAATATCTTTAGCTAAAATTACATAAATAATCTCACACTAAATTAATTTAATTAAATAATTAATCCATTTCCTTTTTTCATTTCTACTTTTCACTTTCTACCCCCTCATCAACTTTAATTCGATTTTCAATCACTATGCTCATTCCTAAATGAAATGCTCATCCTTAACTCATATCCAACTCCTACTACTAGAAAACAAGGCTTTTGAGGCATTCTTTTAAGGCACATAATAGATGCAGTTGTAAAAGCTATTATTTACAACCTGTGTCTCAAATACCAACGATATTTACAACCCAACATTAAACCACGAACTAAAAAATAAAAAAATAAAAAACCTTTTTTCTTCTGCCTTAAACAGCTTGAAGAAACGAAAAATGAAAAGAGGCAGCACAGATTCATTTTCGTAGAGCGGGAAGGGATCGAGTTTTCACTAAAAGGTTTAGAAGGAAACCTCTTTGACTTCTCGAAACCTAGAATTCATGTTGAAGGTAGAGCTTTCGAAGATCAAATCAGCCTTAGAAGTGAGAAGATAGGAAGGAACAACTTTATTCTTAAAGATTCTTGAAGGTTTTGAAGGAAGATTGATTAAAAATTTAAGCCTTTTTTTGACAATGGAGAGGAAGAAATCCTGTTGAAGGTAGGGATTTTGAAGATCAAATCAGCCCTAGAAGTGAGAAGATAGGAATGAACGACTTGATTCTTGAAGTTCTTTGATTCATCGGTCTTCTTCTTCTTAGTCCGCTGAATGTAAGTGAGATATTGATTAAAAGCTTTTAGATTAATCTATTCTCATCATTCTCATTCAAAACAACTTTTTGAAGTCGGTGCGTCATTTCCTCTGAAATTATAGTGCAATAATTGTGAAATGGCATTTCATTTAATATTGATTTGGGTTGCACTTAAAAATATTTGCAAGTCCTTGTTTTCTATAATGAAATATGTTAAAGAGTTCGTTGGACAACAAGTATGTGTAACTTGCAGGCGACCCTGATTTTGAAAGAAAGATAAATTTTTTTAGAGATCAAGAAAGAAGAGAGTTATATATGTATAAATATGGTGATGTCGTCGGCGGTGACTTCCGCGATAAGCAAATCGAGTTCTAGGCCGCAATTGGACCTCAGTGCTGCTTCAATTCAAGGGAATCTTGAGGAGAGGGATCCCAAAATTATCTTGCCTAACCAGTCTGATGATATCTTTCATCTAGCTTCGCACACTGGAGGTCGATTTCATTCATTTTGCTTACATATTTCAACTCTTCATCAAGCCTCAATCCTAAATTAGAACTTAGTTGGGGTCGACTACATTGATCAAACTCTTCAATTGTATTCAATTTAGTGCAATTGATAGCGCGCTTTCAAAATCATTTAAATCATTCCCAATCAATGCGTCCCAAGTTAATTTAAGTCTACCTGTACCTCGTTGAATTTCTTTAATTTTTATTTAGGGCATACCAAACGTCTATATATGATTACAGTGATTCCTATTTTATTATGTTTTAATCAACCAATTCTTTAGTGGTGTAACTCAAATTGTTTTTTTATGATGGCAGTCACCCACCACCCATGAAGATCATTGGGTATCCTCTTATTCTTCTTATCCCCCTTTGGCATTGACATTATCATTGCAGAGCCCCTAATAAGCTTGCATTTTTTGTTCTATAGAGAAAAAATCACACATTACACTTATTTGACCTTCACAATCATGTCAACACAAAAACACTTGCACTTTAAAACACATGAGTAAGAGCATCTAAATATGGGTAAGACGGTGGGGGTGGTATACAATTTGATAGAAGGGGTTGGAGCTCTCAGTTTTCTCTAGTAACAATTCATTGACTATCAACTATGCTCTCTTAAATTAAGTAGTCTAGTACACTATCAAGTGTCATCAATGTAAGAAATGAAAGTAATGAGAAGCAACAATTCATTAATTATAAACTAGGCTCTCCTTCATTTTTTTAATAGATTCTTTGTTTTTTCTTTAATCAGTTTTTGCTCCTCCAACACTTTTTCCTTTGATATTTTTAATCGATTTTTCGCTCCTTCAACACTTTTTCTTTAATCGATTCTTTGTTTGGGTGGGCTTTTGTTTGATGAGAAGTGACTTTGGAGAATACAGTTCTAATTGAGCTTCTTAGGTCATGGAATTCCTATAGCTTTTTGGGTGTTTGATTAAAAGGTGATAGGTGTTTTAGGTATGTAACGAGAAAAAAAAGGTCATCACTTATACCCTAATTTTTTATAATTTCTAATATTTTGTATATATATTATAATAAATAAATTCCTGCATCTTTTCATAAAAAAATTTGTTCTTTATCTAAGAATCCCCCGGTGAGTTCTTTTTGTATAAGAAAGTGATCTGTCTATGTATATATATATATATAATTACAATAGAATATGAGAGGAATTTTGTTTCCCCTTAAGAGATGAACGATTTAAAAAGTTACCATCAGTTGATCACTTTGGTGCATCCATAACAATCGCAGGGTTCAAACTAAATTTAGTGTCCAATCCTTACTTACTACCTTAGATTTGGAATCTAACCATTTACAATGTAGGTCCATGTTAAAATGGCAGTTAATGATTTCGCTGTCTTAATTTCAAAAAAAGTGAGAATTTGGGGTTTGTGTTTAGGCCTTTTAAAAGAAACCCTAATTTGAAAGTATTAATTTTTATATCTCATCATCTATAAAATATAGTTTTGTGGCCTTTCAAAAAATACTATGTTTTATTTAAATAGTAAGATGGATTGCTCTCTCCATTAGTCTTGAAGAAAGAAAGGAACGACTCTAGGTGAAGTCTTGGAGAACTGATCAGACCTAGAAGTGAGGAGATAGGAAAAAACAAATTGTAGGTGATTCCTCAAGTTCTTTCATTATTCATTTTGTTCTTGTCGTTAAGGAGTTGGAAGGGGATGACATTTCCAAGTGAAACCTTGCTATTCTAACACTTTGTTCTTTGATTTCGTCTTTAATTAGTTTTTTCTCTACGATGTTGAGTTTTTTTGTTTGGCTTTTTTGTGTCTATGTTGATTTTTCATCCAACTATTGTAATGTTAGTTGATTTTCTTTGTTGGTGATTCTGTCTTTGTTGTTGTTAGGTTTCATCAATCCATTGTTGATGATAATCATTTTTTATTATTTTATTGAAGATGAAAACACCTCTACACTACTTCCATTAATAAGAAAAAAAGGTGTATTGAGAGGTTATTAAAAGAAGAAGGAGAACCTACAATTCAAAACCCCAAATGTGAGCAATTGACTTAGGCCGCAAACTCCTAATCTCTCTTTTTTGATAAAAACCCCATTATATTTCCCATGTACCTACAACTCAAAGCCCAAATTAATATTTTCTACCCACTATACTGTATGTATAGTCTTGTGTGTATGTTGCAAAATGAATGATTTAAGCCAATTTGCTGCCCTCACCCTTCTAGTTTTCATTTATGACTTCTTTTATTCAATACAGTTAAATGCATTTAATCAAGCACAATGGAAGAGTTTAATGCATGTAGCTGACCCCAATTAATGTGGGATTGAAACTATGTTGTTGTTGTTGTTATTTTATTCAATACAACTTTTCTTGTCACACATTTACTCCAACTAGCTAAAAAGTAGGAGATTACACTATATTAGATGTTTGTCTAATATACTCACTTGAACAAAGTCGGACAACGATATCTTTCAAAATTCATGTTGACTCAACTAAAATTGGCACACCAAAATATCTCAAGTTAGATTGATAAGGCATATTCACTAGTTATAAGACAAGATTAGGATAGGTCCTAGTTAATGTTGGAGTAATTTGTCGATAAAAAAGCTATTAAAATTATTTCAGTTAAATGTGAAATAAGCTTGATTCATATGTTGAACTCTGAAATTGAGTGAATACAAACCTTTCACTTTTTTCTCATAATTTCTTGTTCATAAGAAAATTATAAAAAAAATCATGTAACTATTTCCTTTAGGGATCCTTCATGTAATTGCTTATAAGATGTTTGCTCTTATATATTCTTCTCCTATAAAACTCTTCTTAAAAAAAAACTCTTTCTTTTTATTATTGTGATGCGAAATATGTCTTTCGAAACAAATATTACACCCGAACTTATGATGTGTGTTCTCTATATAGATCACTCTTCTATTTAAGAGCTTTTCTTTTCATTTTAATTTCTTGAAAAGATCGCTTCTATTTGTTTAGTACAAGTATGATATACCTAATCAATTTGATCTTAATTGCTAAATCATTATTGGATGTTTCACTATTATGTAGTTTACCATTATTATTATTATTTTCAAGTGACTTTTAATGCATAAGTATCATGTTTGAATATGAAATTCTCTATGTGTGTGTGTTTATTTTAATCATCTTATACTTGATTATTTATTATATATATTTTTTGAAATTGAAAGTTTGCTATTTTTGTTTCGAAAGTTCAAATAGAACTTTCATGTTGTTATCAAGTATGAATATCGATAAAAGTTGAATTTCTGACCTCAAAATCCTATAGAGATGGAGTTGACAAGTTTTTAAAATTTGCATTTACTAACAATGGGAACAAAGAAAAAATATATTGCCATTGCAAGAAATGTCAATGCTTTGCTATATAAAAGAAATGAAGTTAAAGACCATCTATTCATGAAAAGGTTTTGGCAAAAATATAGGAATTGGATAAACCATGGTGAGGATTATGTTTCTTTACATGATCAAGATAATGTTGTTGGTAACAATGAACTTATTCGAGATGACATGGTTGGGATGGTAAATGAGGCAATGGATAATTCACATGCATATTGTTAATGATCAAATGAACAATGACATGCCATAACATGGTAATGGTTCTGGACCAAATGAAGAGACTTTGGCGTACTTGAGACTCTTGCAAGAGGCGGAACAAAAACTTTATCCAGGGCATAGTAGTTTTGCTGCACTTTCATTTATTGTTCACTTATTAAATATAAAATGTTATGTGGTTGGACGAATAAGTCATTCATAATGTTGTTGGAGCTACTCAAAAAACCATTTCTTCAAGGCGTGTGCTTGCCAGAATTACACTATAAAGCCAATGAGATGACGACAAATTTAGAGTTCATTTCAAAGACATTTGATGCTAGTCCTAAAAATTTCATGTTGTTTAGAAATGAAGATACAAATCTTGCTGAATGCGAGATTTGTCATACATCTAAATTCGAACAATCTAAAGATAGTTCGAGTGAATGAAAAAAGGTTGTTGCTAAACAAGTTATATACTTTCCATTAAAGTCAAGATTGAAATGATTGTTTATGTCATAAAAAACTGTTGCTCTTATGAGATGACATACAAATGATCGTACTGATGATAGAATATTAAGACATCCTGATGATAGTGCTGAATGGAAAACTTTTGATCTAAGAAATTTAATTTTTTCTATATATAATAGTAATGTTAGGCTTCGGTTGGTAGCAAATGGATTTAATCCTTTTAGGACTTTGTTGATACCTCATAGTACATGGCTCATTGCATTAATGGTGTATAATCTGCCACCTTAGTTGTGTATGAAACAACCGTTCTTAATTTTTTCCACTCTCTGAGAAAGATGGACCTGGTGATAAAATTGATGTCTACTTACAGCTGTTAATCGAAGAGTTAAAGGAACTGTGGCATGATGTTGTACTGGCATATGACTCGTCAAATAATGAAATGTTTCAACTCCATGCTGTATTATTATGAACTATTAGTGATTTCCCTACGTATGCTTATTTATCGGGGTGGGGCATAAAAGGAGCATTTGTTTGTCCTTATTGTAAGAACAATTTGAAATCATAATAGTTAAAACATGGAAGAAAACATCGTTATATGGGTCATCGTCGTTTTCTACCATCATCTCATAAGTCTCACATACGTAAGAAGTCTTTCAATAGCAAGTGAGAATTGAGTAGGAAGGCCCTTCAATTATCAGGTATTGACATTCTAAATTAGTTGGATCAATATAGAAAAACTACTGAATATAAAAATGATGATCTGAAAAAGAAAATGAAGGATTCTTGTTTGCCAAAAAAGAGAAAGAAATGAGGGGAAAATGTACCAAAGAAAGTCAAAGAACACAATTGAAAGAAAAAAAAGCATTTTTTTTGAATTGCCATACTAGAAACACAACTTAATTCGACATAATTTTGACATTATGCATATTGAGAAAAATGTTTATGATAGTTTATTGTATACAATACTAGATTTTCTAGGAAAATGAAAAAAATAATTTAACTTATAGATGTGATTTGCAAGAGCAGGGAATAAGACATTCTTTGCATTCTCAACCAAAAGGGAATGAAAAAGCTTATCTACCTCTTGCATGCTTTTCATTGTTTAAAGAAAAAAAAAAGATGTTTTGTTGAAAGTATTGAAAAAGATCAAAGTTCCAGATGGTTATGCTTCAAATATCTCTCGTTGTGTACATTTAAAAGAACGTGACATTTGGAGACTGAAAATCCATAATTGTCATATATTGTTGCAACAACTACTTGTACTTGCATTCGCGGCGTCTTACCTAATTATGTAGGGCCGAAAATTATCGAGCTAATTTTATTAGTAAGTGTGGTCAATATCAAGTAAAGTATCCGAAATATAAAGAAATGATGATTCAATATTGGTTACAATTTGTCATTTGGAAAAGATATTTTCTCATTATTTTTTTTGATGCAATGACCCACTTACCTATTCACTTAGCAAATGAGGTAAGAGTTGCTAGAAATGTTTAATTTTGATCTATGTACTCTATTGAGAGGTTTTTGTTGATTTTAAAATAATATGTATGTAATCGAGGTTATCCAGAATGCTCTATTGCTAAAGGGTATTTGATGGAGGAATGTATGATTTTTTGTTCAAGATATCTAGAAGATGTGGAGACAAAATCAACTCGACCAAGTAGAAATGATAATTGCAGCAACAACTTGGGTCGTTCATCCATAAGAGAAGAAAATATACTTCTTGATAATATTACATGGATTCAAGCTCATAGATATATACTTGTGAATACTGATGCAGTGACGCCATTTATAAAGTAAGAGATTTAAAACTCTCATCAAATTATATTAATTGAAAATGACCGTGATTTTCTAATATCAACAATTTTTTTTGTAGTAAACATATGGATGAACTTGTGAAAAAAAATGCCTAGTGCCTCAGACTATCATATTAAAAAGTCCACAATGAAACATTTACTATATGGTTTTTAAAAAACATGCAAGTCAAAATAAATATGTTATACAACTAGATCTTCTATGTATCATTAAGTATATTTTTTTCTAATCAAGTAAGTTGCTATTTATAGGTACAAACAGTACAAAGGTCATCCAATGTGAAATATTTAGAAGAGATTAACTTGTTAGCAAATGGTCCTAACCAATACGCTAAAAGATTTAGGGCTACATTATTAATGGCTATTGTTTTCGTACCAAGGACACGCTCAAAAATCACACAAAACAATGGTGTTTGTTGGAAGGGAGATACTCCAAGTTATTCAAATAGAAAGAATAAGAATCCTCATCTTGGTATTGCAATATATTATGGAGTCCTAAAAGATATCATTGAATTTATGATGGCATTGAAAAGAAATTAGTCATCTTCAAGTGTGATTGGGCTGATGACAAAATACGAATGAGGGAATATGATTTTAAGTTCATAATGGTGAATTTTAATCATTTGATATACAAGAATAATCACATTGGAGATGAACCTTTTATTTTGGCCACCTAAGCTGAACAAACTTTTTCTGTGCAAAATCTTATGGATCCTGATTGGCAAGTTGTTAAGATGACAAGAAGAGATGTTTTGACATATTTTCTTCAGATGACTCAATTTCAATTAACTCTACAATACACCAAGTAGAGCCGTATCAAACCCAGCAGTTAGATGATACTGTTGTAGATGATGATGTTATTGATTGGGTGAGAGGATGAATAGAAAGAACAATAGTAGAAATGAATTGCATGAAAATGGTACCGAAAAAGATACTTTTGTTTGACCAATGCTTGTAGGGTAAAATTAAAATTGTAATGATTTTGTATATTGTTTTTCTTTCTTGGTTTTGTTCTATATAACTTGTTATGATCTAATAAGTTAATAATAGAGAATGGACTTGATTTATTTTTGAAGTTAATAGTAGAGAATAGACTTAAGTGTTTTTTTACTTCTCAGTTTTTGTGCACTTCTATTTTTTGGCTATTGTGTTCATTGATTTTTATTAAAGTTAATATTAGAGATGAAGACTTCAATTTTTCTCGTTTCTCCTTTTTGTGCACTTTTATTGTTTGTTCAATTATTTATTCACTTCATAACTTTCTTTTCGTTCTTTTTTAGGGGATATCTTAAAGTTACTTGGGTGAAATTTCAAAGTCAGTTATACATCAAAACATGGCTACCGTTAAAAAGGTGTAATGGGAATACAAAAAAATAAATCATTGCTCCCGTTGAATTGAGAAAATGGCAAAAGACAAATCATTTAATTGGAACATCAAGTGGAAGTAATGTTATAAATTCTATTTTATGTTGCCTTATTTGATCTTCTATGTAATTAGATGTTGCCCTTCATATCATTTTTTTAAAATTGCATTTCTTAATCTTACATTTAGTTTTTTTTTTTTTTATTTTTGTAAACAAGGTAAATAAGGCCATTCAACTGGAACTTCAAGCGAAACTCTAATCGGTAATAACGTTACACTTTAAATATGTGTTAGGACTTTAATTGTTTTATTATAGTTTGTATCTCTTAATCTTATAAGTGGAGCTTTTTTTTCAATTTTAAGGTACAATTACATATCACAATCTTATATTATACTTTGGAGATGAAAAACACCATGAGAAGAATTTTTGTAAAGATAGTTATTTATTAGACATACTAAAAATATGCAAAAGGTTCATTGAAGTCTACACTATCGGATTCAAAATCACTAATAACGATGGAATGTCGTTGAGAAACGAT
Organism: Stephania yunnanensis; assembly: GCA_039657365.1. NCBI lineage: Eukaryota > Viridiplantae > Streptophyta > Magnoliopsida > Ranunculales > Menispermaceae > Stephania > Stephania yunnanensis. Next base: position 10,932,903 of record CM077589.1, on the reverse strand, counting down.
AATGATGTGATGTCTATGATGAAGGAGCATGAAGGAGTTGAAGATATTTACATCTATCTAGAAAAGGATGAAACGACTCGACTTTTAGATTATATGATGCTAGAAGATAAACCAAATCTTGGTAACCTAATTTATATGAAGTTATGCAATTTTATATGTGTGTTCATATCACTCACTTAATAATTTTTTTATGATTTTATTTAGATTTCTACTCTCCGGTCATTCCAAAAGTGATAAATGTAAAGATATCAGGTTATTTGAAAGTAAGAAATATAATAGTTGTGCAAGGTAAAGTTACTGATGGGAGTGAAATGAAAAGTTTGACACAATTGTTTGTATCAGCTTCAGATGAAATTGACATAGAAAACAGCTTGGAAGCTGTTAGCCTACCCAAAATTTTAAAAAAGGCAGATAGACATGATTACATGAATTTGTGAAATGTAGATTTTATTGTACTTATATTTAATTTTCTTAATGTGTTCATATCTGAATTAACTTAGGAGTTTCTACCAACATAAGAAGCTGTCGGCATTTACCTTGTTGCCAAATATAAGCCTATATCTATAAATGGAAAAATTGGTGATCCAGTGAATGCGGTATCAAAAGGTAGTGCGGTATCAGCAGGTTGCGTTGAAAGTGAGTAGATTAATTTTATTAAAAACTAATTTCATTTAGAGTGTTGAGTTTCACTTTTGTAATTATTTAATAATTTCCTTTATGTTACAAATTTGGAGAAAAGAAATTTTAGAGGTTGAAAGAAGAACAAACTTGTTGCTAGTCTTAAAGTTGGAGAAAAGCTTGACAATTTTTTTCAAAGTTTTGACCATCTTATATTAATTATTATTTATGTTTGTTTAAAAAAAATATTATTTACTATTTTTATATATGCAATTTTACTTATGTTATAAGTGCACATATTGAGCCTACTATCAAAAAAGGACGCGAGTCGGCACAAGGAATTGAAAGTTAGTGTACTAGAGTGAAGACAAATTTGATGTTTAATGAGCATACACAACCCATTGGCCATATTCTGAGTGAGTTTCGAGCCAAATAGGAGTTATAGCTCGAAATGGGGTGAATGCTCCTCTAAATTATGAATCATGGAATGACATGCCAACTGATTATGCAAACAGAATTTGGAAGAAAATTCAGGTATTATAACCAAACAGTTCATTATGTATTGCGTAGAACTAATTTCTTATCATACAAAAAAAATGGTGACTTAACAAAGGATTACAAAGGGAATAGCAATGGAAAAGATACGAATCAGCAATGGAATACCAACAGAAATAAAATCAGAGACATATTCACAACAGAAGAAAACTCGTTTGTAAAATCATCATTGCTAAATATTTAGCAACAAAAATTAATTTCCGTCTCTATTTAGAGACGGAACATAGACGGATTAGATATGAAAATAACACTCAAAAAATTGGTTATGCATTGAAGTTTGTTGCTAATCTGTTGCTAATTTGCAACAAATTTGCAATGGAATGCATAAATTCTATTGCTAACCCGTTGCAAATAAGCAACAAATTAGCAATGAACTTCAACCATAAACTCAGAAAATGTACTTACCATTTGGATTTCGTTTCTAATTAGAAATGGATTAGCAATGGAATACTTGAATTTCGTTACTATTCCGTTTGTATGTTCATAATTTTTTTCCTTGCATTTTGTTCCAGCACAGTTCTTCTAAACAACAAAACCTACAGCTAACCTTCTCCAACGCCCTGCACCCCCCACAGACTCCATGGGGGTGTTATAACATCCTCCAAAACCAAATCTCATACCATTTCATTCAAACAAAATATCAAATATTATATACTAAATTAAACCTCAAAAAAAGAGAATTCAATATTAATATGCACAAAACGTTGTTTGAAATTTGTTTATAAACCTAAAAGATGCACAAACCAACTAAAATACCTAACTCTCGTCACCAAGGCGCTCCTCATCCACTAAATCTTGAATGTGCCCATCATCGTCGTGTTGCTGCTGTGGTGAACAAGCCGGATCCATCCCAACTGTTAAGTCGTTAATTATGTAATATTATATATATGTTATTTATATATTTTTATTGTCAAGTCTCCAAAATACTAGCCTAATTGCGTTATTTATTATTTGCAGGGTTATTGGAGTGCTTGGTTGAATCCGGGGCGACAAACTACGCAAAATCGAGTATTCATATGCCTGGATCGATTTTACATCTAAAGTCGCGATATCACGTATCTCGAGGAAAATTTGGTGGGTAAAAAAGGAGCGTGCCGTGATGAGATGATGAAAATCAAGTGGACCAATAGGGCATTGACGCATGATTTGTTTTGTTATATATTAGAATACATATATATATATATATATATATATATATATATATATATATATATATATATATATATATATATATATATATATATATATAATAGATATAGAAATTAAAGATGAGATATGCATGGACAGATATGCACGGAAAATAGCAAGATCTCTTGAGAATGAATGATATGCATAAAAAACATAAAGATCGGAAAGAACAAAAAAAAAAGTGAAAAACAAGGAAATGTTCAGGGCGATATATAATTCTCTTCTCGGCCTCTCGGGCGGATCTCTCTTCTTCCCCCATTCTTTTATATATATATATATATATATTTTTTTTTTTCTCATGGTGTTCTTCAACTATGCAAGGCTAAAAACCTCTAGCCTAGGCAAGACTGTGAGGGCGGTTCGACTGCGCATATCAATGGATTTGTGAGATTTATATATTCTATTTTCAATATTTTCATTAATATTTTATTTTCTTTGGTATTATTTCAATAATCGAGGTTAAATTCATGTTTAAATCTTGATTTACTCGCCAGTGTGTCGTAAGCATCCGTACTTGTGCAATAAGACCACACTAGTGGCAATTGACCCTACCTATTGATTAGTCTCTTTTGGGACCGGTTGAATACCTTAGGAATCTATGCTAAATCGGACACACGAGTGATTCGGTTGTCTAGGTGTAGTGCCTTCACGAAGTTCATTGCGGTCAGCGTGTTAAACCCAATGCGCTTGAGTATAGGGTTATACGTTTGACTAGAGAAATAGTCACCATCGTACCTTGGCTATCGAGATTAGGAAGTGTGAGGAACCGCGTATGTTACCGATTCTATAGCTACACTAGGATATTTTGATTTGCATATTTTACCTAAATCGACGACCAAATCCAATCTTTTCTCGAACTGAACTTGTATGTCTTGACCTTGGTGTTCTTATTAATTGTTTTCAATTTGTTTTCATTGTTTTGTTTATTTATTTTAAACATTTGTTAATTTATTCATTCTTTAAAACCCTCGCTTTCCCTTTTTGTTATTTTTGACCTTAGAAAGATTACCAATCCCTGTTGGATCGATCATTTGCCATTATTCTACAAAATAGTTGGTTTATGTATTTTTAATTTTATTGATGCGTTCGGTGCGTCTAATTTTTGGCGCCGTTGCCGGGGATTGGCCTTTATCTTTCTTTGGTTATTTATTTATTTATTTATTTTTATTTATTTTTACTATTTTGTATATAGTCCCTTATTCTTAACATGTATGCAGGCAACTCCGCGATGGCCTCCTACCCCCACAATTATGGTCGATTCGAAGACTCACATTATTATAATGTGAATGGGGTAGGTATGTTATATAATGGACATCAGTTTTCCAACATGCATTCTTTTGTGCAACATGTCGGGGTTTGCGAAATTTGTGAAAATTATTCTCATTCCACATATGATTGTCCGTATTATACAAAATATGAGAATTATCAATATCCTAGCTATGCATCGCCACAACCTGACTTCTTTGGGCTCATGCCAAGTCCACAGATTCCTTAACAAAACACCTATTTGGAAGATATGATGAAAAAATTACTAGATGATCAACAACGGTTTCATGAAGAGTTTCAACAATTTTCGCGTGAGTTCCCAAGCTCGCAAAACTTGGAAACTCAATTTATTCAAGTGAATGCCACACTCCAGAATATGCTTGACGAGAAAGAGTTGTGTAATACACAACCAATTTCTTACTCAGAGGAGAATGTGAATGTTGATACATTGAGGAATGTTGAGGTGAATGTTAATACACCGGTGGAGAACTATTGGTGTGAAACAACGCAAGGACTTGAAGTCCTTCAAATTGAGTCGAACATTTCCATTGCACAGAATGACGATAATGAAGCTGCGATAGAAATTGAAGTCATTTCAGAAAGGCCAAAGGAGCCGCAGATAGAGAGCAAGGAAGACCGACCTCTGGTGTTGGTGAAACCACCCACCCTCCCATGCATATTTGTTAAACCTTATACGGGGGTGGAAGTAAAGGAGCGTTCGCAGATTTTCTACACTGATGACACCTTTGTGTTGGATGACCATGATATGAAAGATTCGTTTGTGTTAGAGGTCCAAATGAGCTCCCAATTCTAAAGGAGGGTGTGCATGCTGCATTGCCCAAATATGTTGATGCACCATTTGTTGTTGACATCTTCAAAGGAGAGGGCATTACGTGATGAATCACAATAAGTCTAGCCAAAGACTTAAAAGAAAGGCGCTCGTTGGGAGGCAGCCCAGCTTTGTTTTTATTTTTATTGCATTTATTTCAATTTTAGTTTAGTTTTAGTTTTTTATGTTTAATAAAGCCCTAACTTTGTCTCTTGAATTTTTACAGGTGTAATGAATGTTTGATGAGCACTGATGGCACTAGACCACCCCTTGAGTTTTGCTAGGTTTGACTATGGATTACATTATTTTTGGAGTAATTTGAGCATATTCATTTTTAGGAATTAACATATTATTAGAGTTTTAGGTGTTTTGAGACTTTTTTGGGACATATCCAACTTAAGTCGCCACATTAGTGGCGGGTCTTTAAGTAGACCCAAAATCCTAAACCTCATTCCATCATCTTATTGAGTTCACCTGTAGTTGAAAGACTCGGGCTCACAAGATTTGATAGAAATCATTTGAATTAACTCCCATGCTTATTATTTCTTGCTCTTATTATGATAATTTTATTTCATAGTTTCCTTAGTCACATAGACATGAGAGATTTGAGCATTCACTAGTTTTTGGAGACTTTTGTTATGTGTGCACTTGTATCATCTTCTTATTTTATCCATATTCTTTTTCACCACTATTCTTTGTCTTTTTGTTGTGTGAATTCCTTGACTTGTTTTGAACCTTGAGGACAAGGTTCAGAATAAGTTTGGGGGTACTTTAGGATTTGTGGATTGAGTTGGATGGACTTATTTGCGAAAGACCGCAAGTGAGATCATTTAAAATTCTTCAATTATAAGCGGTTATATGTGGTTGACGGATGGTAATGGTGGTGTTTAATGTCACTTATTCACTCATTTTTACATTTCTTTCTCCCCATATTCATCTATCTCACTTCATTAGGAGTTGATACACTTTCATGCATGTATTTATTATTATATTGTTTAGAGTCACCCGAAACTTTATTTCATGCCTTTGGTTGTGGATGAGTACATTCACTACAAGAAAAATGTGGAATAACATCAAAAAATTGCAACAGATTGAATCTGTTGCTAAATAACAACAAATCAGCAACAATTTTGCATCAGATAGAGAGTTTGACTCGGTTGTCCAAAAAGCAACAAATCAGTGACTGATTTGTGACAACAATTGTGACAAATTTTTTTTTTGTCATTGATCTGCATGCTTGATTTCTCCCGCTAATATTTTCCCGCCCATTTTGTGACAGATCTGCGACAGATCACTACGAACCTAGTTTGTCGGTGATCTCGTAGCTAAATGCGTGACAGATCTGCTACAGATCGCGACGATTCAATTGTTATGCTTGATCTGTCGCTAACCAAAGACAACATATTCAATTCTCGTTGTTGATTAGCGACAAATCGACAACAGATTGTCAAGCAACAAAAAAATATGTTGCTGATCTGTCGCTGATTAGAACAAATTAGAAACAAACAAATCAGCAACAGACTACTCTGTTGCTGATATGTCACTAAATTTTAAATGGTTTTTTCAAACCAGGGGCTCTCCTTTTTGGATAAAAAAATTCAATATATTATTTAATTTTAAGGTAATGTAGTAATTTAACAAAAATCCCTTTTATATTGGTGTTTTATGTTGCAAATTGCACTTAGAACAAAAATTTACGAATTGATTAATTAACAGTTTCCATTAAGTGCAGAACCATTGATAATTAAATAGGTGGTTTCCTAAAATCATGGATTCTATTTTTATTTGAAAACAATATGCAACACCTTTACATAAATAAAATAAAAACCACGTTTTAAAAATTTTGGAACCCAAAAATTATTTTTTTCAAGATCTACATCTATTTGTATAATATATCTATATATCTATCTATCTATTCAATATTAATGGCAAAATTGTTTAATTTCCTAATGTGCCCCTACTTTCAATTTTGTCATAGGCTAGAGCAACAAAAAAAAATCGCTTTGAAGCTACTTTAGGAAAACCCCAATTTTAATTAAAACATATATCTCGATTGTACATGAAAACATAAATTAATTAGCTAATCGATTAATCTTATTAAGATAAGTTTTGTATATAGTTAGCCAGATTAAGTCCAAACAGACTTAATTAAGGGCATTGTCGAAATTTGTACCACCAAACATATATAATGAAATTAATTGAATTGTTAAACTATACATTTCGAAATATCAACATCATCAAAACAGTCCACAAGTGTTTATTTATATTTAATCTTCACGGTCCTTAAGGGGTATAGCGTGCATAGTGGGAAAAAAAATGAGCATCCATATATATATATACTCTAATTGAGGCGGAGACATCAAGTTAATTTAATTCTTACAACTATATTTTCTTGGTTTCTTTCGAACCTTGGAGTTGGGACAAAGTAGATCGACTTCCATTAGATTGGATGAGCCAAATTAAAAAAATGGCTAAAAACAAATTCGGAAGCCCTTAATTAATTATATATATAGTTACATCAAAATATATCTATGCTTTGTCTTTTCTTTTCCTTGGACTCGGAATGATCAGAACGCATGGTCGCCTTAGCTAGGCGATGTAGTTGAAATTAAAATTTTTAGTTGAAATTAAATTTTTTTTTCATGAGATGTTGAAATTAAATTGAAAACATATATACATATAGATTTAATTTAAATTTTCATTAATATTAGAAGTTTGGATAGATAAAGTTTTTTTTTTTTTTTCGATTTCGATAAAGCGCCAAAGTGGAGCTACAGTGATGTTTTGCCAAAATGTCATGGAGTTGAATGAATAGTATCACATCATTTCGGTGTGGCACTATTCACATATCATATTACTATTAATTATTTTAATTCTTTTTTGTTTTGGTATTTTTTTAAATTATCTTTGTAATTGTATTATTCTGAGATTGCAAATCTAATTAAATAAAAAAATGATAAAAAGTTAATAGTGTAAACTACAGTGTTGATGGTTGGAGATGTGAATAATGTAGTTAATGTTTATATCAAAATTGATATATATTTAGTTTTTGTTTGATTTGTTCTTTGAACAACAACAAATCAAGAATAGATCGTCGTTGTCCACGTAGGTGATCAAGAACAGATCAAATCTGTTCTTTGAACAACAACAAAACATCAACAAATGCCACCTAGGTCGTCCACGTAGGCTAATCAACAAGATTTGGATCGTTGCGATCACCAACAAACTAGCAACAAACCATTTAAAAATCAATATCTAAATGGTTTTACTTCTTACAAACCATTTTCAATATTTTCACCTCCCTTCAAACCCATTTTCACCTCCCTCCAAAACCATTTTCACCTCTCCAAACCCATTTCACCTCCAAACCCATTTTCACCGCCAACCCTCCACCACCGCCGGAGACCCTCCGCGACCACCGATGGACAGTCCAGCCGCCGCATTCGGTCCCGCGCGAGCGCCGCCTGCGCGCGCCCCCGCCCAGCCTGCTCGCCCGGCCCGCCGCTACGCGGCAGCGCGCGCGCTGCGCGCGCGCCCCCCCCGCACGCCCGCCTCGCGCCCGCTCGCCGCCGCGCGCCCTGCGGCTGCCGGTGTGAGCCCAACTCCGCCTCGCGCACCCCCGCTTCGCTTCGCTTTCGGCCGGGCCGACGCCGATCGCGGCCGGGCGCGCGCGCGCGCGCCCGCCTCGCACGCCCCACCCTCGCCGTGCTCTCTCCCCTGCGCCCGCCCGCGCCTGCTCGGCCGGCGACATGCTGCGCGCCCTTTGCTCGGCCGAGCCGCCGCTGCTGCGAGCGCCCCGCCACTCCTCGGCCACCGCGGCTGCCGTTCATCGGACACTCGCCGCCGCCTGCAAGTCGGATCCGCGCCGTCTCCTCTCCGCAGCCCGCTGTCGCCTTTGGCTTCTCCTTGATCGAGTCTCGGGTATCATTTGTGGTTTGCATTTTCTTGAAAATCTATTTTGGTATTTTTGTTGATTTATGATTTTATATGACTTCCGAAATTTATATATCTAGCGACAACAACAAATTAGCAACTCAATTTCCTTGTAACGTGCATATTTAAGTTATCTTATATAGTTTATATAATTCACATTAATCATGCACATCACCAAACTAATCGAGTTAAAATTTAGCAACTTGAATGTAAAATGTATCCTAACGAGGTAGCAACACATTTAAATATATTTAGTTTGTATTTAAGCTTTTATAATTGGGAGTGAGGCTATGTTGTTAACTTGTTCATTTTGTGGATTTGTATGTTTTTAACTTGTTCATTTTGTGCCTTTGTATCTTTTTATGTTTTGCTCTAACAAATTTTTATTTCCTTGTAACGTGCATATTTAAGTTATCTTATATGTTGTGGTATTTAAAATTTTATAAGTATATACGCATGAATAAGAATATGCAAATTGAATCTTAAATGTAAGTATGAAATTTACATGATTCTTGAAGGTAGTTAGAGGTTATAGAAAAGACTAAGTTATCATAGTTGAAGAAAAGAGATTGCAGAGGTATCACTTGTGAACTATGACTTGTGTAAATAAAATAGTTTAATATAAATTGAATAAATTAAGAACTTCCAATTCTTAATCAGTTTATAGAATTTATAGGTATGTATCTATATTAAAATCTCAAGGTTATTTATATTTCAATTTATAGATTGCAGAGGTATGTATCTTCAATGTGATGTTATTGTAGATAGTATTTGGTACTGTATGCATATCATAATTATCATTAGTCTTTGGGCTGAATCTAGTGCAACGAAAGAGTTTGATTTGTGTAGCAGAGCAGCTCGAGCCCAACTAATTTGGGATTGAGGCTATGTTGTTGTTGTAATGACACTTATCGCCGATGGTTTTTTAATTATATGCAAATTTATTAGATAATTGAGATTATGGGATCACTTAGAAAATGATGATGATTCATCTAGTGTTGTTAGAGTTTATCATTGTTAGCTCCCAATGCCCTTTTTTTCTAACTTAATTTGTTAACAAAATGCAGGATTCCTTTATACGCGCTAAGAAGTGGGTTCAAGAGCTACAAAAGCAAGGTGGGTTTCGGATTTTGCTTGTTTAGTTGACAACAAAGGCCGAGCTTAAGAAGTGGGGCGAGGGGCAGGGGGGCTTGAATTGACTTTATCAGAACTTTTCTTGTTGACTTATGCTTTTTTAACATTGATCCAGGTAATCCTAATATGGTAATGGCGCTGGCTCGGAGCAAAGAGGACTTGGAAGACAAAAGAAAGGTGACAACAGAGGTGAGATTATTTAACCTATCCTTGAATTTGTTGAAATTTGTCCTGGCGAGGAAGAAGCTTTCTAGTTATTTTTTATTATCTCATAATTCTGTTTTGATGGTGGGCAAGATCGAGTTAATCTTTTCTGGAGGATATCATGAATTCTTGAATTAATTAATGGGTTTGTGTTATGGCAGCTATTTTGTTTTTCCCGAGATCAAGTAATGAAGTTTCATTAATGGGAAAATATAGGCAGAAGAATAAGAAGTTAATTAATGAAGTTCCAAATACTATCTGGGCACCCGCATGATCACCGATCTGGGCATTTGATCTCTCCACATAGGAGTTAATTAATGAAGTTTCATTAATGGAAAAAATAACTTGGCTTGATTTTTCTGTTGTTGTTGTTGTTGTTGTTGTTGTTGTTGTTGTTGTCTATGTTCAAACTTTGATCTAATTTTTTCCTACTCATTTGCTTTAATAGGAGGTAAAATGTTTTTATTTAACCATTACGTGTCTAAATGCATGTTAGTTGATGGATGAAAATATTGAATTCTAAATGTTTTTAGAATGGTTCATTTGTGGGCTGCATGATGTCTTCTTCTATGTTTTTAACTTCTTATATATATATGAATGAATGTACAAAATGAAAGAAATTGAAAAAAATGCATGGAATGTCATGTATGGAAGTTCTTTCATTCCCTTTTGAGTTGGAAATTTTTTGTGTGTGTCATTGTGGACGATCTTTTATGTACGAGGTCGATGAGCAAGGCTTAATTTTTTGATTTTTTCATTTATGTTTGAATATTTTTATTGCAATTCGAATATTGTTCAAATTATTCTTTTTCATTTTCAGGATTTGGATGGGACACGCACTCAAATTGTATAGTGTCTATCTTGTATCGGTGACACAATTGGGTAAGGGTGTGAGATTTACATTGTAGATATATATGTAAATTAATTTGTGTTGCCATCTTAATTTGTGTAGTATTTTGTTGGATAATGTTCATATTTCATTATGAAACGTTAATCTCAACATTTTGTAGATATTTTTTTGTCAAATTTTGATAATATACAAACAATTATTCAATTTTAATTTTAATTGCAGCAGGAATAAATATAATTTTTTTTCAGATTTTACTGATGCAGGAATTTATTGTTTACAGTGAACTGTAATTTTATAAAAAAAATTACCATTCCAAATCAAAGAAGAGACTTGGTTTGTTTTGATTTGCATCAAAAAAAAGTTGTTCTGTTCTTGATTTGTCGCTGTTTTGCAACAAATCTGCAACAACCGCCACTTGTGCTGACTGTGCATATCAGCAACAGACTTGGTCTGTTGCTGATTTGCATCATATTTGCAACTGAACCACCTTTTCCAATCTGCAACAGATTTTTTCTCATTCTTGGTTAGCAACAGATTTTCATCAAATCAAATTGTTTTGACGAAAAAGAAGAACCAAAATCTGTTGCTAACTTCAATCTGCGACAAAGAGTTTAGCAACACCTCTAATCTGTTGCTGAGTCCCTTAGCAACAAATCCGTACCAAATCAACAACAGATTAGTTTGTTGCTGTTTCTTTTTTTTTCTTGTAGTGATTATGCTTGCCTTTTTGACTTGAAACTTAGGAAAAAGTAGGAGAAATACTCACTCGAGTACGTAGCTCAACATTTTTATGATTTCATGATTAAGGACTTAGTATGATGGTTAAGCGTTGTGCTAGATAGGTAGACGGTTGAAATTGTGCAAGTGATGAGACTTTAACCCATATTGAGAAATTTGCTTAATTATTATAGTGAAAGTGAGAAAGGCTAACATGAGTTTTCTTAATATTGAGAGACCCACAAGTTTCCATAGGAAATGAAGCAGGAAAACTTGTGGTGGAAAAAAGTGAGGAAAGTGGTCCATAGGAAATGGAGCAGGGACCGTATTATTTGAAAAGAAAATTTGAAGAAAAAATAGACAGTATACATATAAAATGAATAAAGGCGGAAGTGTATGAAAACTCCTCAAATAAAAAGATTTAGCTCGAGTGCTTATAGCTAGATTAAGTAAAATTGTAAATTTGCATGCTTGAATGTATAGACCAAGAAAACCCGCGAGTAGTTGATAACCATTGTCTTGACCGAGTCTATGTCTTTAAAGTGTGATCTTAATTGTGTTTGGGTTGCGGTTCTTGACATATCTTAACTTTGAAATTCCTTAAGTGGCTTGTTAACTTGGCAACTATGTAAACTAAATGAACTTCATGAATTATGAATCGGGTATAGGATTAGTTGAGTCTGTACATATCTATATTATGAGTCTAGTTTATTTGCGTGTTTGTCATTTACACCTTTGCTCGGGACGTGCAAAGTCCTAAGTTTGGGGGTATTTGTTGAGTCGTTAATTATGTAATATTATATATAGGTTATTTATATATTTTTATTGTCAAGTCTCCAAAATACTAGCCTATTTGCATTATTTATTATTTTCAGGGTTATTGGAGTGCGTGGTTGAATTTGGGGCGAAAAACTATACAAAATCGAGTATTCATATGCCTGGATCCATTTTACACCGAAAATCGAGATAGCATGTATCTCGAGGCAAATTTGGTGAGCCCACATGAAAGGAGCGTGTCGTGATGAGATGATGAAAATCAAGTGGACCAATAAGGCGTTGACGCATGATTTGATTTGTATTAGAATACACATATAAATAATAGATATAGAAATTAAAGATGAGATATGCATGGACAGATATGCATGGAAAATAGCAAGATCTCTTGAGAATGAAAGATATGCATGAAAAAATAAAGATCGGACAGAACAAAAGAAAAGTGAAAAACAGGGAAACGTTCGGGGCTATATATAATTCTCTTCTCGGCCTCTCGAGCGGATCTCTCTTATTCCCTATTCATTTCTATTTTTTTTTTCTCTTGGTGTTCTTCAACTATGCGAGGCTAAAAACCTCTAGCTTAGGCAAGACTGCGAGGGAGGTTCGACTGCGCATATCAATGGATTTGTGAGATTTATATATTTTAATTTCAATCTTTTCATTAATATTTTATTTTCTTTGGTATTGTTTCAATAATCGAGGTTAAATTCATGTTTAAATATTGATTTACTCGCCAATGTGTCGTAAGCATCCGTACTTATGCAATAAGACCACACTAGTGGCAATTGACCCTACCAATTGATTAGTCACTTTTGGGACCGGTTGAATACCTTAGAAATCTATGCTAAATCGGACACACGAGTGATTCGGTTGTCTAGGTGTAGTGCCTTCACGAAGTTCATTGCGGTCAGTGTGTTAAACCCAATGCGCTTGAGTATAGGGTTATACGTTTGACTAGAGAAATAGTCACCATCGTACCTTGTCTATCGAGATTAGGAAGTGTGAGGAACCGCATATGTTACCGATTCTATAGCTACACTAGGATATTTTGATTTGCATATTTTACCTAAATCGAAGACCAAATCCAATCTTTTCTCGAACTGAACTTGTATGTCTTGACCAAGGTGTTCTTATTAATTGTTTTCAAATTGTTTTCATTGTTTTGTTTATTTATTTTAAACATTTGTTAATTTATTCATTCTTTAAAACCCTCGCTTTCCCTTTTCGTTATTTTTGACCTTAGAAAGATTATCAATCCCTATGAGATCGATCATTTGCCACTATTCTACAAAATAGTTGGTTTAGGTATTTTTAATTTTATTGACGCGTTTGGCGCGCGTCACCAACCTACTGGTGTTGCTTTTGAAGTGGTGGTTGCGGCGGCGGTGGTGGTGGTGTTTGAGAGGTGCTCGATCCGAAGTCCTAGCGCGCTATGTACAAGAGAACCCAAAATTCTGAAATTAGAATTTCAAGTTTTCTCTACATATATGCCATGTTAATGCCTATGGAACCCTCATACACTCATTTAGAGTTCCATGACATAAACTACGACACAGAAACAATAACTAACAACACCAATTTCATGAACTCATTGCATCTATGCTTGTGGTTTGATGAATTTACCTAGCTTAATGAACTTGATCTTCTTCTTCACCAAACTTTTAATGTGAGGGTTTGGTTTTAGTTTCATCTGATCTCTCTCTCCCTCAAAATGAAAATGGGTGTAGGGAGTGGAGAGTAAATACGGATTCTAAGATCGTAGGCTGTTTTCATCAATCTTCTGCTCTTTTAACTAGTTTTCCATGATACTATTTTCCATGTGTTTTTAGAAGAGCTTGAATTAATTGTTGGATTCTGAGATTATGCACCCATGGCCTTGGCACAACAACATAAATCAACTTTGATGGAGATGTATGTTAAATAGAGGGGTACTTTAGTAATTGTACCTATTAGAACTACATTTGTTTCTTTAGCTTAAACCTCCCAACCAAACAAGTCTCATAAAAGGGACTAATATATAAACTCATGTGTTATACCCATTACAAAATAATCTCATGGTTTTGGGTCTTGCTAAAATTTTAAGCTAACAAGCTGTAAGGTTTGCACAATTTCGATAAGAATTGAAGGAGATATAGGACTTTTACCATAATGACTCAATACATTTTTAGATTCCGACTATCAACTTTGTAAATTTCATTTCTCTTAAACCATAATTTCAAAACTCATGATTTTTTTTATAGAAGACTAAAAACATATCCTAGAATATCATACTAAACAATAAGCTCATTCCAATAAGAAATGATGGAGTTATGTTTACGACAGTAGGGCATTAGCAAAACTGTGAACTCAGAAATTACAAATTCATCACCAAAGTTGCAGAGGGTTATTAGACATGAAACCATTTTAATTTCAAAATCTTTCAGTAGGCAAAAGTTGTTCCCCTTCGCGTAAGCTTTCAAAACCACCACAATGGGTCCATTTCGATTTAAAATGAGAAAGTTATGAACAAATTACAGAGGGTGGTTCATAACAACCAAATGCAAAATTCCCAATTTTGTATTTCAACTTCATGAATTTCAAAAATTCATAACTTAATGAAAAAACCCAAATCCAGGAATTCTTTATAGTAAAATTAGTGGGGTTTCATAAGGAATTCAAATAAGGGAATTAGATTAAGTCATTTCCCCACTAAATTTTTTGAAAAATCAAAACTAAATTAAACCTTACAATTCTTTGATGAATTTAACAAAGTGTAGTTGTATATTAGCTTACCTAGTTGTAAAGCTTCCTTAATTTGATTAAACTCCTCCCAATTGACAAACTTTCTTTAGCAAGTTGTTGATTTTTCTGTCCAAATCTCTCTTTTCCTCTCTTTGAATGAAAATGAATTGGTTTTCCATGAAATCTCCATTAACTCCATTTATATAGTGATGAGGCTTATTTGTGGCCATTGATCTTGTTTACATAAGCATCCATAGGACAATCTAATGGCTTATAACTTGATTCTATAACCCACTATATTATTTATAATAATTCACATATTTACTTTAGTTACCTTATAATTGTGATAACATGCATCTCGAAGCGTATCAATGTTCCTTGTTTTATTTGTCTTACTTAGGTCATGTTTATGTGAATTCAACTATAGGCATATTGGATTAGCTATTTTAAATCTTCATAACTAAATTAGGACTTACCACACCACTCTCTACCGCGGTCCCATGCTGGTATCTATCTTAAGGCATGTCTCCACTTGTGCCAAACTTACCAAATACACACATACATCACACTAGGCATTCATCACTCAAAAGTAATATATTTCTCGGTCCTTACGCCGAGTGTTGGGACCGTGTAGTTGCTCTCAAGTCACGTAACGGGTCGTTAACCATGATTAGGGACTAATTTACTATTAGTAAATTTTGCGTCGTTATAGTTATATCCCTTCACAGGATTACACACCTTTTTATATAAGTTTCATTCAAATTATAAACAATTAAATTATATAATTAATTGTTCCAACAATGAGAACCACCACTGATCAAAAGAAAAGATTAACGATGGTTTAAGATCTTGAATCACAAAAGGAAATCAAAAACAAAAATCATAGAGATGCCGCCCCTTCAATTTATTTCTAAGATTGAATAATTATTAGAACATTTCCAATGGGGTTGCAAATTGGGAGAGGATGTGCACTACGTAGCATGGAATCCACATTGTAGCAAAAACTCTTCTCCAATGTGATTGTGGATTTAGAATGTGTGGCTGATATGGCATTGACACTATCTATATCGCACCCTTTATTTCTAGAGGGTGCAATAGGCAGTGGCCACTACACCACATAAGCAAGTTGCCAAAAAATCAAAATAAAAAAATTGAAAAAAGTAGCTGAACTCCCAAATACCACGAAAGTAGCCATAAGTCCTTTATTTTCGTTTCTTTTTATTTAGGGTAAATAGCATAATATATCATAACATTTGAGATTTTTTACAAATTTATCCTAACGTTACAATTTTTACAAATACATCCTAACCTTTTAAATTTGTGTAAATTGTATATTATAAATAGGTTTGAGTTGATTTATATTAAGATTACTTTTAACCATGTCGTTGTAAATAGGTTTATTCTAACTTTTTAATTTCACTTAATCAAGGTTTTAGGGTAAGTTTATTAAAAAAAAAAAAAACTAAAACATTAGCATGCATTTGTAAAAATTGAAACGTTAGAATAAGTTTGTAAAAAACCTAAAACATTGGGATATATTCTGCTATTTGCCTTTTTATTCAAAGAGATAATTATGAATCTAAGAAAAAAGATAAATACAAAGTTTAAAACTTAATGGGTTGTATTATAACTATAAACGTCGCAAATAAATATGTAAATTAAAAAACAATGTCTGTTTATATTGAAAAAACAACCGCATTTTTATTACAAAAATAAATTAATTAATATGAGTGCTCCAAATATACACACACGTAGTATAGTAAACTTTTAATTACTTTAAAATACTCCCTCCTGTCACAAATGTAGGTCATTCTAGCTCACTTTCAATGGTAAAATATGTAAGTCGTTCTCCCATTCCCAAGCATATTTTTCCTATTTTGTTCTCATTAATAAAGTTTTGAAATTAAGTTGGATTATTTTTTATCTACTAATGTGTCCAGTTGGATCTCTCTCTTTTCACTCAAAAACGCATTAATAAAGGTAAGGGTAATATAGTATATTACCTTATAATTAAATTACTCCTTAATTATTGTGCATTTACCTTAAATGACTTACAATTGTGATAGGAGGAAGCATATTTGTTGATATTCGGCTTGAAGTTCTAATACAACAGTGTTTAGTCTCATAGTACAACTCTTATATGTTTCAATTTTCTAGTACAACTCTGATACCCTAGTGTATATATAAGTAGGGTAGACCATTAAGTTGGTCATCTCGATCTTGATCAATGTCTTGTATTAGTGAGTTGTAAGAGAGTTGGAGGCTTGGCGTTAATATAATCTTTTGATTAATAAAATCTCTATGTTTTCTGCGGTGAACACGTAGGCATATTGTTGAACCACATAATTCTCTATATGTATCGTGTGTGTTGTTTGTTCACTGGGTTTGCTCTGACAAATTGGTATTAAAGCAAGGTGAAGATTTGTGGGTTCGAGACGAGCGCCGAGACGAGCGCCGATCTTCGTAAAGTCCAGGAAATTTGCTTTTTCCACGAGAAGCAAGAATCGGTAACACACCTGCTTTATTTTTCTTTTGAAAATCGTTGCATAGAACAATTAGAAAATTGGTTGAATAAAGAATCAATTTTTGAAGGAGATAAAAGACATAAAGTGTCGGATCTTGGTATGATTGGAAAAGGCGTGTTAGTTAACTTGGTTGTTTTAAAATGCAAGTGTATTGTTGGATAGAGCTCGTGACAAGCAATCAAAATGAAGTTTGCGACACGCACATTTTGATCGACAGTGCGTATTTGTATTATTGATTACAAGGTCATATGTAGTCGGAACTAAACGTCATTTTTTGCATTGATCATGACAAAGAGATCTATGGAGTAGTGGGTGCGAATAGTTGAGATGGCTCCAAAATATAAAGATGAAAAGTTCAACGGAAAAATGATTTCAACTTGTGGCGGATAAAGGTGCAAGCCTTGTTAGTTCAAGAAGGGTTGCAGAAGGTGCTACAAGGAAATAATGCATTGTCGCCAGCATTGACAAATGATGAGAAAGACGAAGCCATACAAAAAGCACATAGTACAACCTTGTTTTGTTTGGGCGACAAAGTCTTGAGAAAATCTTCAAAGGAGACAACGGCTGCGGGATTGTGGTTGAAGTTAGAGAGCTTGTACATGACTCAATCGAACTCCAACAGGTTATATGTCATGAAACAACTGTATTACTTGAAGATAATAGAAAGGAAGTGTGACGACCCAAAATCCAAAAATCCGCCCTGTAGGCAAATTTGTAATTATGTAAACCCTAGTTTAAACAAGATTAAAATAAAAACCCTAACTATCCATCATTGAACTTCAAACCCAAAATAAAAAAGAAGAGGTAGAGATGATGGCGATGGAATGCAAGGTAATTTCTCTTCTCTCTCTCTCTAAGGAGAGAGGCAGTGCCACCGTTGCCGCCGTCGTTAAGCAAGGGTGGGGGAAAAACGCTGCCATGGCGTCCCACCTATACGGACCAAGAAGGGAGGATGGCTCTAGCCACCCTCCCTAGGTAAGGTCTTCCCCTCTCGGCCACGACTGACCGGAGGTCCGGCCAGTTGGGCCGAGGGACCCCAGCGCCAGGGGCGTTGGGGTGGTAATAGAGATGAGTCAAGGGGAGCTCATGCTCCTCCTCCCACGACTAGCAAGAGGAGCTCGTGCTCCTCCTCTCATGGCCGTTTGACCGGTCAGTTGAACTCTAGACTGAGTTGACCAAGGGTCAAAAGACCCCTGACCAGTTTGACCAAAGGCCAAACTGAATGAGTCTAAGGGCCAGTTTGGCCCCCTAGACTCAACCAAAGGCCATTCTAACCCCTCGACAACCTCATCAGGAGAGCGTTCGCACTCTCCGGGGAACCCGACGGCGGATCACACCCCTGACATGCTAAATTGAACCTCGAAGAAGGTCTCGACGACACTAATGATTGCGAGAGTTACAAGTGAGTCCCTAAATACATATGAAATAAAGAATAAATACCTGATATTGAATTATGCATTGATATGATGTTTTACGTATTGTCAAGTAACGTGCGACGTTCACATCGGGCCTTGGGCATATAGAGAGTGATTATAAGCGCGCATAGTACAAGTAGGTGGGGAGCTTCGCTCATGCATTAAATATGACTTGCTATTAGATATTTAAGTATCATGCTTTGAATGAAAGACTTGTGTTAAAGGTTGCATCGGGGTATTGGTTTGAATCTTCAAATCTATGGAATGTGAATGCATTTGGTTCTCCATTTATGTCATTTATTGCCCCGGGATGTTTATGGACTTCCAACCGAAGGACCAATTAGCAAGTTATCATATTTAAATGCCCCAAGATGTTTGTGGTGCCACCGAGGGCTTACTAATTAATGCCCCAGGATGTTTGTGGAATTCACCACCAATAGTTTTTACTTGCCTAATTGAATGCATAAATATGTCATATAAGTCTAAGAGTTGGATTTCCTACTGATGTAACTTGGTGATAGAAAGACATATATCGGTGGCAACTTTGGATGAACTCAATTTGTTATGATGCTACTAGTTGGAGGGCGTAACGGCCATTGTGTCCATTAATGGTTTGCATAAAATCAAATGTGAGGGGTTTGGTCACTGGATTCCTACCACTACCTAGCATGCATTGAATGGACTAATGACTTACACTTATTATTATCTCTTACGGTATATCTCTTGTGGATCCCTTGCATGAATGATTTGAATTCTATTATGCTTCAAATGATCTTCGAAACTCGTTTTAGAAGTTATGAATGCATGACTCATTCCTTGTTTGTGAAGATGAACAATGTTCTCATGTTTCTACAGGCTTTGTATCTTATCTACATGTTTGGACTTGAATTTGATCAATACCTAAATGCTTTCTACTTAATGTCTGAGATTTAATTTTTCAACTTCATATTGGATTTTGCATAATTAATAGGTAGTATTTGCGTATTTAATGTTTAAGCAAGTCTTCTCTCTTATTGAGCTCTGTTGGTTCTTTAGCTCACCCCAATTATTCTCCAGGTGCGTCCACATCCGCTTTAGCCCATGACAATAGGAAAAGCACCCGCTTGAAGTCTTTCCTTACTTTTTGAGAAGTTGCACGTTCCTATTATTTATTTACTTGATTTTCAGAACAATAAACTTGGGTTGTAACTCAAAGTAGATAATTTGGGTAGTTTGAAACCCTCCTTATTTATTTTGCACTATTTAGAAGCTTATTGGGAGTATTAGAAGTTATTTGAGATGATTAAACCGACTTAGATAGTTGAACTCTTAACATGTTGATCTTATGATATAAGGAATTCTAGTTTTGATTTTTACTTCCACATTTATTATTTCATATGGTTAGTATGTTATTCCGTAGGTTGAATTAGGCATGTCAGACTGTTATTTAGGCTTGGTTCAGGCATCGGGCTTGAGTTATGATTTGGGCCGGTAACCCAATCCTAGTTTGGGGTTAGTTCGTCATAGTTGGTGTCACAGCATATGTATTAGAACCTAAGGAAATGTTAGGTTAGTGGAACCTAAGTTTTTAGAGCCTTAAAGATTTAAAGGTCAATTTTAAGTTAGAGAAATCAGTGGTATGAGACATTGGTTCAACCTGAACTTGACATAAATAAATGATAAATCCTAGGATGGGATGGGATAAAAGAATTTGACAAAGATTTAATGTGATGATTATTTGCTACTTTATATATACAAATATATCGTTAGATATATAAATAATTGTCCTTCCTTAAGACAAGGAACTTGAGTTCCATGAGACGGGAATGATAATAAACAACACAAGGAAATTGAAGCGAATTTTTCAGAAGATTCCACACGCGCTTAAAGGATGTCTATAACAAATGCAACAAGAATGGATTTAAGAGAAAGAATAAGTTTAATTGAAAATTGCATGCCGAGATACGGCTACACTTAATGGCGGAGTAGCAAATAAAGACTTAAACAAAATTTGTGAAGCTTAAAAGGCCAGTAAGACATAACGCTATATACGTAAAATAATATAGTAATGTGGCACTTTTCAGAGAATTGAATTTGACACATGAAACTCTACTAAAACAGTTAGAATCTACGATTTCTTGTTTAAAACATAAGTTAATGATCCTAGAAAGGATGTAAATGAATCTTTATTTCAAACAATAAGAATTAAGTTAGTTTGGTCTGGAG
Organism: Stephania yunnanensis; assembly: GCA_039657365.1. Classification (NCBI taxonomy): domain Eukaryota; kingdom Viridiplantae; phylum Streptophyta; class Magnoliopsida; order Ranunculales; family Menispermaceae; genus Stephania; species Stephania yunnanensis. Next base: position 10,911,969 of record CM077589.1, on the reverse strand, counting down.
GCTGAGTTTGAAAACTTAATTCAAGATATATAGGACATATGTATTCTTAAAATATATAGCTCTTACATAAAGATGTGAAACATTAATATATACATTCGACAAGAAGGTTAGTATTATGGATCGAATTTTGTCATTTCATGTAATCTATTTTTCTCGAAAAATGATTCTTTCGACTATAGTAGAGCCTAATTTTTATATTGCATTAAGTTGATATTTATTGCACATTATTGAAGTCATTGAAATTAGACTATATTTCTTCTTAAAAAATCTTGGAAACATGAACAAGTATAAAAGTGAACTATTTGTTTACTGTGCTAAAAAAATAATAAATATATAATAAAGTGAATAGACTTGTACACTTTTCAAGGATTTGGCATTGCAATTTTAATTCTTACATAAAAAGTTTCTTACATAAAAAGTTTTACTGAATCCCAAGTTCTTGATTCGATGAAAATGCATCGCATCGATTGGATCTATGTTACCATGGTGTGGTTGGAATACAAATTTTCTTGTGGTTATAATTTATTTTCGAGTTACATAGATTAAATCTTTTCCAATGGGATTTTACAAATTGCCTGAAAAGGCAAGAGATATTTAAGATGATTTCCATAAAATAAGCTAATCTTAGCTTGAAAAACAGTTTGATGAAACTCGATACTTTGAAAAAGTTTTTGATTCGGATTTGACTTCTTGATTGATTGAGTCACAACGTTCAAGTTCTGCGACCTTATATGAAAGAAAGTTAGATTTAAACCAATATTCAGTAAGTTGAATATCGAAACTAATGAAAAATAAAATGAGGATTAATGTGAAATATAAGTACGTGATGTACTAATCAGTAAATGAGAAGTTAAAGAGTACCATAGAACAACTCAATGAGAAAACCCATCAAATTAGTACACTCGAAGATAGATGAGTTACTATAATTTGGGATCCCAAGTCAAGGACTATATTTTAGTGAAAATTTCCATGTGTGAAGGTCGCATTGTCAAGTAGAACTTGTTGATATTGTAAGGACTTCGAATTCAAGATTAAGATGATACAAATTAAAGGCAATTAACAAAAAAGATAAATTTTTCTAATTTAACTAGAAGTGAGTTGAATCATTAAAATTGGGGATACCGAGCTAAAAGATTATCGTTGGTATGATTGTAAGGTAATGAACACGTGAACTAACGACTATTTAGTCAAATTGGGACCTAACATGATTGTAAAGGAGTTGAATGAAAATAATGTCGAAGAATAAATAATATAACTAATGTCACCTAACTAAAGCAAATGATGAGTCGATTCTTAAAATTGAGGATCCTAAGATAGGATCGATTTATGGGGAAACAAATAAGTTAATAGGTGGTATGAAAAATATGAATCCTAGAGAGAAAACATAAACTACTATAGTTTTTTGTAGTCATATGATTTGCAAGGAAATACCCTGTTCATGAACTTAAAATCCCCAATTGAAATGGTGACGTCAAAAGAAATCGTAACAATTGCTTGTGAAAATTAATCAAAGTTTCTTGATATGAGTGAACGTTATTGTAAGAACTTCAACTACCAAACTAGTAAGTTTTGTGAAGGATAAAAAGTTAAACCAATGATAGGTTGACAATTTAAAATTGGGGATCCTAAGATAGGATCGACTCCCAAAAAAGTTCATATTGTGTAACATGAATAATACAATAACTAGGAATGATGAGAAGATATCTTAAGCTAGTTATGAAACATGTATCTCTAGGTGGAGATGAGATATTCTAAACTTGAAACATTTATGAATTGTTAAACAAAGTTTTGCTGGCACAAGAGAGCCTAGAGATTTAATGTAAATTCCAAAGTGAAAATCCTAATCAAACGGTGTAAGAAAACTTGAAATGCATCCTAAATGGGAAAACAATAGGTATGCAAAAATGATCAAGTGTTGATGATATTGACAAATGGTTAGAGACATGAAAAATTAATGGTTGACACCTTAATTAGTGACAGTATAAGAGTTTAAAACCATAATTGATTACGTTGGAGAAGTAAACTTGAACATTTCTTTGGATAAAAGTAAAATTTGTGAACACATATAATTTGGAAGTCGAGGTGCCCTTGGTTGAAAATTTTAAATGGCATGACATGCAAGTTACGCTCATCTAAGTACTAAGTACACTGTCGTGTACCTTTATTTTGAAGTATCCGAAGAACAAATAAAAAGTGTGACATTAGTAACACACACGAGTAACAAATTAAAACATTAATGGTGAATTATGGACTTAAAACAATTAGATCTTAATGAGTTATGAGTCTTTAATGACAGAACCCAAGACTTGGGTTATATATTCTCAAGAAATGATATAAAAGCTAAACTACTATTAATTTCTTAGTGAGAGAAGTTCTAAATAAACTTTGAGAGCTAAGAGTTAGCTCGGGAGGACGATAAGAGATGATTGTGCAATAAAATGTGAACCTTGACTACGTCAAAAGAATTTAAAACATCTGCCAAGGATCATGAAAGTTGATTGGTGCAAAGATGTAATGCGACAAGTCTCCAAAAATTTGAGTGATTTCGATATGAGACTTTGGTATGGAACAAAAACCACAATATAATAAAGTACATACAAATGAGTATTGAAAGTTGCTTAGGGATAGCAACGTTGATGATTGTTCCACAGCTTACCACGAGTGGAAGCTTGTTGTGTAAGTAAATAGGTAAAAGTGATAGAAGAGTTGCAGGTTAGGTCATCGATCAAGTGTTGACTTGAATCAAGAACCTACAAAAATGAACATCAATAAACGTGTAAAACAATAATGTTAAAGAAATACTATGACTGCTTATTTGTAGCCTTCACAAATAAGTCACAAGGACATGATGAGTCGTTCATTAATATATGTAACGGAGATGGTGACAGAGATGGTGTGCTAGTGCATATTATAGCAGACAGCTATCCTTGTTCCTACTACCATTTGGCAGTATGGATTTGCTGCCAGATAGGCAGATATATTTGCGACACATAAAGACACCAGATCACATCTTAGCATGGTTATCTTTATTTATTGGTTAGACGATTTGTGTGCACGTAGCGACTTCGGTGGAGATTAAAAAAGAAAACTCAGAAACGTGTTATGATACAATTACCTGGCAAGTAGCTAAGGTAAAATGACTATTGGAATTTATACGAGACTGACCTTACAAATTCAGCCTATGGGACAAAAATAATACTATTGAAAAGTTAAAATCAAGAGTAAGATTTTAATTTCACGTGGAGTACAAGAAAATTTCAAAAGTGCGGATTTGCATCAGTGAAAAAAATCTTAAAAGAGATTGTTACGAATTTACGCGTTGGGTTACGAACATACTTTATTTTTACTTTCAAGGATGAAAGTTCTTTAAAATTGGAGTTGTGACGACCCAAAACTTAAAAACCCACCAAATGGGAAAATTTGTAATTATGTAAACCCTAGTTTAAACTAGATTAAAATAAAAACCCTGACCACCTATCATTGATCTTAAAACCCAAAATTAAAAAAAGAGGTAGAAGTAGATGGTGGAGATGATGGTGATGGAATGCGAGGTAATTTCTCTCTCTTTCTCTCCCTATAGGGAGAGAGGCGGTGTCGTTGCCGCCGACGCAAAGAGCGGTGGCATCGCCGTCGTTAAGCTAGGTGGGGGAGGGATGCAGCCATGGCATCCTACCCCCACAGAGCAAGAGCCACCTTCCCTCGATGAGGTATTCCCCTTTCGGCCATGATTGGCCGGAGCATCGGCCAGTTGAGCCGAGCGACCCAGCACCAGAGGCGTGGTATTAGTAATAGAGTCAGGTCTTGGAGAGCTCGTGCTCCCCTTTCCGTGGCCGTTTGACCAGTTAAGGGGTCAGTGGACCTCTTAATCGAGTTGACTAGGGGCAACAAACCCTTAACCGATTTGATCAGGGGCCATAGACTCAACCAAAGGCAAAACTGGCCCCTGGACTAAACCAAAAGCCAGTCTGTCCCCTGCATAACTTGATTGAGAGCGTTCGCAATCTTCAGGGAACCCGGCAGCGGGTCCCACCCCTAACACACTACATTAGACCTCGACGAATGTCTCAGCGACACTAATGACTGCGAGTCTTACAAGTGAGTCCCTAAATACACATGAAATAAAGAATAAATCACCTGATATTGAATTATACATTGATATAATGTTGTATTTATTGTCTAGTGACGCACAACGGTTCACATTGGGCCTCGAGCATGTAGAGAGTGATTATAAGCGCGCAGAGTATAGGTAAGCGGGGAGCTTTGCTCACGCATTAAGTATGGCTTTCTATTAGATATTTAGGTATTATGCTTTGAATGAAAGACTTGTGTTAAGGTTTGCATCAGGGTATTAGTTTGAGTCTCCGGATCTATGGAATGTAAATACATTTGGTTCCCCATTTATGTCATTTATTACCCCAAGATGTTTGTGGTGTTCCCACCGAGGGTCCAATTTGAAAGTAATCATATTTATATGGCACAGGATGTTTGTGGTGCCACCGAGGGCTTACTAGGTAATGCCTCAGGATGTTTGTGGAATTCACCACCAAGGTTTTTTACTTGCCTAATTGATTGCATAAATGTGTCACATAAGTGTAGGAGGTGGAGTTCCTACTCGTGTAACTTGGTGATAGTGGCATATGTATTGCTGGCGACTTTAGATGAACTCGCATTGTTATGATGCTACTAGTTGGAGGACGTAACGGCCATTTCATCCAATAATGGTTTACATTAAATCAAACATGAAGGATTCAGTCACCAAGATTCCTACCAATACCTAGCATGTATTAAATGGACCAATGACTTACACTTATTGCTATCTCTTATGGACTCGCTTCATGAATGATTTGGATTCTATTATGCTTCAAATGGTCCTCGAAACTCGTTTTAGAAGTTATGATGCATGAATCTTTCCTTGTTTGTGAAGATGAACAATGCTCTCATGTTTCTACAGGTTTTTATATCATATCTACATGATTGAACTTGAATTTGATCAATACCTACGTGATTTCTACTTAATGTCTGAGATTTAGTTTTTCAACTTCATGTTAGATTTTGCATAATTAGTAAGTAGTACTTGCGTATTTAATGTTTGAGCGAGTCTTCTCTCTTATTGAGCTCCGTTTGTTCAGTAGCTCACATCACTTATTCTCTATGTGCGTCCACATCCGCTTTAGCTTGATACAAGGGAAAGACCCCCACTTGAAGTCTTTCCTTACTTTGTGAGAAGTTGCACATTCATTTATTTATTTATTTGATTTGAGAACAATAAACTTGGGTTTTAATTTAACATGGTATACATTCACCTCCAATCCACATACCTATTGGATGCTCTTAGTTGTTGAGGTTCCAACGCATGTGTCAATTTTTAGGGACAAGGATAATGCTAGCTAGTGAACCAAAATATAATAAATTTGTAAACATGATTCCATTTGCACTAGAACAATTTTGACTTTTTATAGCAGTTAATTAATAGTGGTTTGAAGGAACCTCTATATATTAGGTAATCAAAACAACACAACTCTCACAACCCATCCCTCAAAACTCATAGAGCACAAATCATTTTAGTTTTAATGAACCGCTCTACATCATCTTTGAAATCTAAATGCCAAGACCCATTAGTACTCATTTTCTCATCTATTCTCCTCGTCAACTGAAGAACCTTAGAAATCACAAATCGAGGTTTCAACTTCAACTACGAAGACTCTTTCATCAGATCATTCAAACCTTAGCTTCTCATGTACTCATTTTCCAATCCACTCTCCAAATTCTCATTCCACTCACTATGATCGTCGTTTTGGTTATCGAGTTCATCCGAACCATCGTCTCTATCATAGGTTTTGTTTGGTTTTCAATTCGATGATTCGTTTGTAAATTAAGATGCAATTGTTAGTATAGATCGATCAATTGGTGTGTAATGTAAGAGGAATTGATTTTAGATTGGTTTTGATGTTGATGAATGCAAAGATTGGTGAGGATGGGGCGTTGAGAGTGGGATTAGTGACGTCTTTTGACTGAGAGGAGAAATAATGGAGTTGCAAAAAGGCCGACGCGGTCGATTCGAACTTGTGGTCTTCGTTCCTCTGGTTGCTTTCCTAATCGCGTCGATTGTTCAGTGGATCCTTTACTCGTGCTAGTGTTTTTTATGAGCCTCATAGAGTGAGTGAATCAAATAGATGTTGTGCGAAAATTTGAACAGTAATATTGATTTTGTATGATTTTGTTGACAAATAGATGTTAAATGAGTAGCTAAATAGTGGTTGAATACATTCTTTTCCAGATTTTGTGAAATCTTTCAATTTAATCATAATTTGTTTTGACTAAGTTTTATTAAGTTATCTTTCCTATATTATTATATTTGTCCTGAAATTATGTCGTAGTATTTTCATCTCCATAGTGCTTTATAATTGCATAGATTTGTTGTAATACTGGTAAAAGAAAGATTTCCTGGTTAGAAACATAAAGTTTACTGATTTGGTGCTGAATTTCTAATACTTTCTTGAACTGTTGTTATAGATCTGACATGTCTGGTATAATATGCATTACTTTCAATTATCTCATCTGGGTAGTCTTCATTTCATTCCCAAACCCCTTGAAAGATTAGATAAAGCTTTCACAAATGGAGATTGTTTGTGTTTAGATGAGGTAAACTTATGAACTATTTGGTTGTTTTGAAGAAGAAACCCATCAGATTTGATAGACCAACTCCCCCAAATCTTCTCTCTCCCCTTTTTAAATACAAATTTGTTTTCCATTTCATCTTTTAATTTTTCTTATTTGGGGTCAACTTCTTTGCCCAAATGAACTGCTATGTATTAGGTGTTAAAAACAAAGTCCCTCACAACCCATTCTTACAACTCGTGGAGCACAACCCACGAATATTATCATTTTGACTCATCGAAACCCCTATGCATTATCGCCTCAACTCGTCGAAACCCATTTTCTCATCGTCTACTTGGTACTCCCTTCGTAAATTGATGAGCGAACTAGGGTTTTACTCAGATGCTACCAGTGAACTCAGATCTCCGATCTCTCAATTGTACCTCTCGCTGTGGTTTTCATATGGTATGTTGAATGTGTTCTTGCTCTCAATGTTGTTGGTTCGTTCAGTCCAACTTTTCTTTTTAGACTCACTCATTGATTTGCGCTAGACATTGTCTTTCATTGATTCTCATCTACTCCCTTCGACTATGAAATGATTAAACATTTCTTCCTCTCGTTGTTGTTTTCAGTCTTCAATTGATTTTGTACCTTTCGAGTTCTTTGGGTCTAGATCAACAATGCATGCTCTCAATTTGTAACTTCTCATTTGAAGATCACTATGTGTGAACCGGTTTTGATTTTTTTGGTTGAAATTCATGACTTTTTTTATTTTGATGTTTTTGGCTCAAATTCCTTATGTGTATTTATGAATAATGAATTGAATGCTTGGTTTGGTTTCATAATGACCTTTCTATGGAATCTATTTATACAAATTGTTTACTATGTCATTATGTCCATTTTCCTAGCTATAGCACTAGCAGTAGCCAAATCCAACCTTGAACCATAGGGGGCCTTTTTTTATTTTTTGTCTTGACTCTTAATAATTAATTAGATTAAAAATATACTACAAACAGCATAAGGAAATCAAGTGGATCTTTGAGGTAATCAAGTGAAACCAAGTGATCTATGACTCTTTTTTTCTTGGATGTCTTGGCCACAATTAATTAAGTGAGGTTTGATATGATTGAGTTTTAATTTTTGAGGTCTATCTTTTGTTTGATTCAATCTTCATTTTTTGATGATTTTGGCTGTCTGATATGTTAATTCAAGCTTCGACAGTTTAGGATTTAATGATGACTATAGAAGCCAGTTCTTGATTAAATTGGGGAGTGTTTTTTTTTTCTTTTTCTTTTGAAAGGAATGGTATTTTATCTAAAAAGGAAATCTATAGAAGTCGATTCTTGATTTAAAAACACTAAAGTGATTGCATTCGATGGATAACAATTTACTGGTGCTTTAAAAGTTTGTTTATTTTCAAAGATTTAGCATTCTGAGTGGATGTCATTTTAAAAGTACCAATTCTAAGTGGTGGAAGTAGGTTTTACAGGTCCTCCACTTCGTCTTTGAGTTTGAATTTTCTTTTTTTTTATTGTCATATGAGTTTAAATTTTTTTTGTAGACCAAATAAGGCGGCTACAGGAGAAGGAAAGTAGGACAGAATTACAGGAACCCAAGTCAAGTTTTAAGTAAGGTATCATGTTGTGAATTAATGTTTTTTTTTAAGATTGTGAATTGATATTTATTTGCTCTTATTATATATGTTCTTATATAGTCTCTGGTTGTTTTTTCACTACAAAAAAACAGCAAATCAGCAACGGAATTAGAAACGGAACTTATTTCCGTTTCTAAATCAAAAACGGAATTAGAAACGGAATAAGTTCCGTTTCTAAATGTAACAGTTAGCGACGGAACTGACAGGGAAATATTCAGATACGGATTTGAGACGGATCAGAGACGGAATTAGAGACGGAATTAGAGACGGAATTAAATTCCGTCTCTGAAAATTGGCGCCACCATTCCCGCCAAATTCTTCATTTCTTATGGCCGTTCATCATTCCTCGAGATTTGTATTTTGTCCGATCCCGGCGGTTTTCTCCTTCCCGCACCCCACCCCCCCGCAACAAAACACCAAATCCCCAAATCATTCCCACGAAAAAACCCCAAAACCTAAATCCGTCTCTCCGTCTCGTCGCGCCGGCCGATCGTCTCGTCCCTGCATGTCCATCCCGTTCGATCGTCTCGTCTCTCCGTCCGGCCGTGCGAGCCGGTCGCTCCGGTGCTCGCTCGGACGTCCGTTCCCGGTGGTCTTCGTTTCGCCGTCCGGGTCTTTGGTGCTCTCCCGTCTCTCGGTCTTGCCGTCTCTCCGGTCTCTCCGTCTCGTCGCGCCGGTCTCCGTCATCGCCGAGATCTCTCGCTCTCTCGGTCTCTCGATTCGGACGGTTAGCAAGGAATTTTTTGTTTTGGAGTCTTACTACAATCTTCATTTCTTATTTGTTTTTTAATGTTCATTATAATGCAGGCAACACTCATGATCAAGAGCTCTTGAGCTTTCATAGAGATCATTCACCTTTTGTCGGTTTTGAGGAAGTACTGAACTGCTTGGCTGTTATATTGCGAAAAATTTGCGTCTGTCAAAGTTGGCGTTCTAGTCCCCTTGTTTATCTAATTTCGCAAATTTATGGAATAATCCGTCGGGTGACATGAGAATTATTTAAGTTTCCGCTATGGTTCATTTGATGGATGATTTTCTAGTAAACATCGGAGTTGAAGGCAAGAAGCTATTTTATCTTGAAAGACTTTCCAATTTAAATTAACCATGCAGACTTCATAAATTTCCATCTATGAATAAATATTTGGGGTGTTAGGTGTTCCTACGTACATTATATGCGGCATCCAGGAATATTAAAGTCGTAATACTTGTTAGCATTGCAAAGTTGAGGTGGTTTTATCATGATAGGATTTATCATGATAGGATTTCCTATTGCTCCTTCTAAAAAATCAAATTTCTTCTCTTTGTAGATCTTGAATTTTGAAATGTGTTTCTTCTCCCTTATGTTACAACCAAGTTTGTGGTGGTTTTATCATGATAGGATTTCCAATATGACCGTTTATAGCCGTGTTAGGAATCCAGGAAATCAAAAATTCAAATGTGAAGCTTGATTTCCAAAAGTCAAAAATATCTCAAGAGGGTAATTAGCGCGCTAATATCGGAATTAGCGCGCTAACTCGCAGGGAACTCAAAAAAAGTTTTTTCTCCCTTTGTGTTAGCGACCCTTAAACTCGTCCAGGGCCTAACCAACCCTTATAAAACATGTTATACATGTTTATTATGAGTCATTTACAACAATCCTTTTGATAATGCCCAAGCTTCTTACATAAAGAACATAACTCAATCAATTCCTTCTCTTTAGATTGTGATGACTCATTAATGACTTCCTAACTTTGTCAATTTATTCTCTATTCATGAGTTTAATGTGGGAACCTCGTTCTTTCACTTAGCTATCAATTTGTTCTCTTTAGATGGTGTAGACTCTTATATTCCTTTGAAAGCCTCAAAGGTGCTTTGGATTTGAGGACTTAACAAATGCCCACAAAGATCTCCTATTGCTCCTTCTAAAAAATCAAATTTCTTCTCTTTGTAGATCTTGAATTTTGAAATGTGTTTCTTCTCCTTATGTTACAACCAAGTTTGTGGTGGTTTTCTCATGATAGGATTTCCAATATGACCGTTTATAGCCGTGTTAGGAATCCAGAAATCAAAAATTCAAATGTGAAGCTTGATTTCCAAAAGTCAAAAATATCTCAGTGGTGGCTAATTAGCGCGCTAATATCGGAATTAGCGCGCTAATCGCAGGAACTCAAAAAAAAGTTTTTTCTCCCTTTGTGTTAGCGACCCTTAAACTCGCTTCGGGGCCTAACTAACCCTTATAAAACATGTTATACATGTTTATTATGAGTCATTTACAACAATCCTTTTGATAATGCCCAAGCTTCTTACATAAACAACATAACTCAATCAATTCCTTCTCTTTAGATTGTGATGACTCATTAATGTGCGAACCTCGTTCTTTCACTTAGCTATCAATTTGTTCTCTTTAGATGGTGTAGATCGCATTTCCGATTTACAATATTCTCCATTTTGGAGGCTTCTTATCATCTTAATCATTATTATTTCATTACTTGAATAGACAACCTAGGCTCGACAAGGGTTACGTTCGACTAGGAATGTCGTCTACAAACAGAGATCGGATGTACAACCGGCTCGACAACGGTTATGTTCGAATTGAATTCGCGGCGAAGGTTAAAGAATTTATATCATTTGCAAAACAACATTGTCCTACATACCAAAGTGAACGGAAGATTAGATGTCCGTGCAATTTTAAGAAATGTCGACTTGTTCCGTACACTGACGTCGAAACGGTTGAGCACCACCTATGTAGGTATGGATTTGTCCGGGGATATCACAGTTGGTACGAACATGGTGAGAACGGAGATGAAGGGCCGCAAAATTTTCACGCAATGGATTGAAATATTGATGATGCTGATGTTCGAGGCTACGATCCGACACCTTACCGCGAGATGCTACACAACGTGGCAGGTCCAAGTTTCAATTGGAATGTCGTGGAAGAATCACCAAACCCCCAAGCACGCCAACTATATGACATGATTGATGCAAGTAGGGAACAATTGTGGCCTGGTTGCGAAACCATGACAACGTTGTCCGCAATGGCAAGATTACTTGCGATCAAGTCTGAACATCATATATCTGAACGAGGGTATAATGAAATCATTAAACTCATGAAGGATTGTTTGCCAAATGACAACTCAATGGTTGAGAATTTTTATGCCACTAAAAGACTAATGCGAGGTCTAGGTCTACCTGTTGAGAAAATAGATTGTTGTGAGGACCAATGTATGATTTATTGGGGAGTGGACTCGAGTTGACGTCATGTAAATTTTGTGGGAAATCACGATACGTTGCACATCGACGAGGTCGTGGTCGGAACACAAAAACCGCCCTTGCAAAAGAATGTACTACTTCCCTTTGGGCCCTAGGTTGCAACGATTGTATGCGTTTGAGTCAACCGCAAAACATATGCGATGGCATGGAGATCATTCATCGCCAGAAGATGTTATGCAACACTGTTCTGATTCGATTGCTTGGAGACATTTTAATGACGTCAATAAAGACTTTGCCGCCGAGGTTCGGAATGTTCGTTTAGGATTGTGCACCGATGGTTTTCAAGTATTTGGGATTTCCGGAAATCGTACTCTTCGTGGCCCGTGATTTTGACTCCTTACAACCTTCCACCGTCGATGTGCATGAAATCCGAGTTTATGTTCTTAACGGTTATCGTCCCGGACCGACCAGCCCAAAGCAGAAAATCGACGTGTTCCTTCACCGCTTGTGAAAGAGTTGCAAGATTTATGGAACATGGGGTGGTTACATACGACGTTTCCACCAAGACAAATTTTGTCATGCGAGTTGCCCTTTTATGGACTCGTTAGTGATTTCCCCGCATATAGCATGTTGTCCGGTTGGAGCACACACGGTAAGTACGCTTGTCCATATTGTATGGAGGATACAAATGCATTTCAATTGCGAAATGGAGGTAAGACATCGTGGTTTGACTATCATCGTCGTTTCTTGGAGAAGTCATCACCATTAAGGAAAGACAAAAAAAATTTCATTAGAGGCAAAATGGTCATAATCGATGATCCGCCGCTTTGCGGTCCGGTGAAGAAATTTTGGCGTAAATTGAATCGTTTGGCTTGATGAAGGTGACAGTAAATCGGCTACGAATCGTGAATGGGCGGATAGCTAAGAATTCGGGATGGAGGAAGAAGAGCATATTCTCGGGACTTGCCGTATTGGAAGACAAACTTGATCCGCCACAACTTAGATGTCATGCACATCGAGAAAAATGTTTTTGACAACATTTTCAACACTATTATGTGTGTACCGGCAAGAGTAAGGACAATGCAAAATCGAGGCAAGATATTCGTGAATATTGTCACCGACCTTCTCAACACATTGATTCGGCGACAAATACTTACGTCCTTGGGTGCTATGCTCTTGATACATCAAGAAGACAAAAATTGTGCGAGTGGGTTGAAAAGTTGCGTTTTTCCGATGGTTACGCATCTAATCTTGGTCGATGTGTAGATCCAAAGAAATCGCGAATGTTCGGCATGAAGAGCCATGATTGTCATATATTCATGCAACGGTTGATACCAATTGCATTCAGAGAACTTCTCCCAAACCCGGTTTGGGTTGCAATTAGCGAATTAAGCCTATTTTTCCGGTCCCTTATCGCGAAATGTGTAAGTATCCAAGATATGGAGGTCTTAGAGTCTCGAAATTCCAAAAATCATTTGCAAGTTGGAAAAAATTTTCCTCCAAGCTTATTTGACTCTATGGAACACCTACCAATCCACTTGGCCTACGAGGCCCGTCCTGGTCGGTCCCGTTCAATTTCGATGGATGTATCCATTTGAGAGGTACTATCTTGAGCCCTTGATATTATTTTCCCATTCAATAGGTTTTATATCAACATTTCCTATAACATTCATATAGGTACCTTAAACATTTGAAGAACAATGTGCGAAACAAAACGAAGGTTGAGGGCTCCATGTGTAATGCTTATTTGGTCGAAGAGGTCACATCCTTTTGTTCTTACTACTTCGAAGATCACGTCTTTACGTTGCATGACAAAGTGCCACGTAACGACGATGGCGTATCGGGCCCACACCGAACTTCGTTGGCAATTTCTCAATTTTCACTTATCCCGGTCGACCCATGGGCAAGTCGAAGGAGCGGTACTTAACAAAGCAGGAGTATAATGCCGCTCATTCGTACATACCGCTCAATTGTCAGAGATCGCTCCTTACGTCAAGTATGTCCATCAATTTCTTTCATTAATGCAAGACATTCATTGTTCATACATTATTAATACATCCGACTTACACGTTCGTTTCTTCTAGGATATTCGTCGATGAAATCACTCAAGCAATGGGGGAGTCGCAAGTTGATAGTAGTCTAGAGCACAACTTCCCCATTTGGTTTCAAACATATGTAAGGGCATTACTTTTGTACGTTATAGATTCAAATGTTTCTCCCATAACTAATGTGTCATATTGCATCTCTAATTTTGTCGAATAGGCTCGGAATTCTATAGTTGACGAGACGCTCGTTGATCTTTCTGTTGGTCCTAGTCGATCATGTACCGTCTACCCTGGTTACCTTGTTAATGGGTATAAGTTCCACTCCGCAACATATGACGTTAATAGATCGACGCAGCAAGCAGCGGTGTTTTGGTGAAGGGTTCAAACTACGCTGATGTTTCCCATAACTATTATGGAGTACTGCAAGAGGTTGTGGAGATTGAGTATACCGGCCTCAAACGTGTGGTCTTGTTTAAGTGCGAATGGTATGACCCTACACCGAATCATGGTGTGAGGACTCACCCAACACTTCAATTGGTAGAGGTTCAACGAAGTCGACGATATAACAACTACGAGCCATTTGTACTGGCAATGCAAGCCACTCAAGTCTACTACCTTTCGTACCCTTCTATGCGAACGATCGACAAGAATGGCTAGCAGTTTGTTGCTGTCAGCCAAAATTCGCTGACGAGGAAACTAGCAAAGACGATAATGACCAGGGCTCGGCAGAGATTGCTTTCCAAGATGGGATGCCCACCACGTGCGTAGTCGATGATGCAGACGCCGATATCAACAAACTGGATGTTCCGATCGGGACTCGATTTATTGTTGAAGCGGGTCCAAGCGATGAAGTTTATAGTGGAGATGAATCAGAAGAAGAATCATCACCTTCTACTCATGAGAGTGAATTTGAAACGGATGATAGCGAATAAAGTTTGTATATGATATGTCAACGACCAATAATGTAGTTACTTTTATTTGCATGGATTTTGTTCTTATTAAGTCCAATAATATAGACTCGAATTTCTTCTTTTTTTTTCTTATGCCCTTATTTTATGATGTTTTACTCGTGAATATTGTTAATTAGGTATCATGGCCGGACGTGGTCGTAGGGGATGTCGAGGTTTGCCATTAGGAGGCCATCGTGGCGGTGGAGGTCGTGGTTCGATACCTCCATCATCGATTCCGACTTCTGGTCTCTCGAGCACGATACGCCCGCACGTCACCTTCCCCTTCCATACCGTCGGGGTCGTCTCGTACCATCTTCTTCGTCATCAAGGACTATGCCTACTACACACTTCCCCACACCTTCTCCGACATCAATGACTCCTTTACCCACGAGGCTCGCACCCAGCCACACAAAGCATCACCGGCAAGATCCCGACAGAAGACGTAAGAGCAGTGGTTGGAGGTGACAGCCCTCCGCGCCACCTCGAGGCCAGGGATGGAGGCCCTCGCGTGCGTGGGATCCCTATCACTCGATTGCCAATGATACGTAAGTTTGCGTTTAACTTTTATATGTCAATTTCAATATGGATGTCAAATATTGAATAAGTAGTTAAGGTGATATGCATGTTCATGAAACACAGGGGGAGTTGCATCCTTCGCACTTTTGTGCACGGAGGATGACAAAAGTTTTTAAACGATGGATGATTCCCTGAAGGGTATTGTTGGAAGTCGGCACCGCCTCATCATAAAGACCAATACTGGCGACAATGGAAGGTAAACAAAACTACCATGTGCCTTATGATTTATACTATTTTCTCAAATAAGTGCTAACAATAGCAATCGCCAATTTGTAGATATTTTTTAGATGGGATGATGCGCTTCCCGAGGATCTCGTGCGAGCGGCGTACGATAGTCTTGCGAGCACAAGGTACACCGCGTTGATGCACAAGTTGAAGAAGAATCGGGTAAAAAATGCCGCTTTATGTTACAGATGAGGCATGGAGGAGATACTTGCAAGATCGGGAGAGCGAGGACTTCCAGTGCTAGGTCTAGGCAAGCGACGGAGAATAGGAACACCGAGGTCGAAGGCCCCGGGGCCGGACCCTCGAAGCACGGTGGTGGTTCCGTGTCATTTGCGACTACCCAAGAAAGATTGGTTAGTATTTATTAACATCTAGGATATTTTGTACATTTATACCCTTGTTCACTATGCTTGGTCCCGCAGCAGCCGATTCATCCGAGACGCCACCGTCGGTGAATGATTTGTACTTGCATCTCCACACCGTTAATCACGACAGACGACATTCATCGATACTAGATCGGAGCGGTTCTATGTAAGTATAGAAATGAAATGTAAAATATTATTAAGTCTATCACTTACCCCATATCATGTACTTTGTTTGTTGTGCATATATGCAGAAAGGCTCCAGAGCGACGTCGGGAGCGACCCTGTGCTACACCGGAGCAATCGGTGGATGATGAGGCGGTGTACCTCAATGTGGCGGGTGAGTCTTCCAAAGGACGTGTCTACGGACTCGGGTCCGTAGGGAGAAAGAAGAGGAGATACGGAACTCCTGGTGCTAGCACGTCGCAGACGCCGGATGTGGTGCCGCGGCAGAGTTCGATGTCGTTGCATGAGCAACTACGAAAGGTTATGCACTTCATGCAACAAATGCGTCTTGGGATGGACATGGACGAAATAGACCTAGCCGAGCACCAACCACCACCACCGCCACCACCACCGCCACCTCATGACCAAGCAACACCGCCGCAAATAGATCCGGTCGATCCACCCCAACAAGGGGACAATGTTGGGCGTGAGACGTAAGCGTGGCTCTCGAGAGATGAGCAGTTGGTGATACATAGGTACTTCACTTGTTGTTTGTTTCAAATGCTTAGATTAAAAGTTTTATAGTGTAGACAACTTTAGAAATTCATCGAATTACTTTATGATTCACACTTCTTTTTGTGCATTTTTAGGTCGATGTTCCATATATTATCGTGGATTTTATTTTTTTTCGCTTTTGCTCCCCCAATTCTTTTTTTTTTTTTGTTTTGAAGTAAAATATACTATAAGTAGCGAATGTTAGCAGAATTAATCCATGGGAGAAGAAAACATGCTGGCTGTTGTGTGCAAATCTTATGCCGTTGCAGGTTCTCTCGAGTGCTATGATGAAGAAAGTGGTAGAATCGACAGGGAGCGACATCTTCATGCAATAGCAAATGAATTTGGGAAGTCGATAAAGGGTCGTTTTTCGGTCATCTGTGTTCTGCACATGTAGGCTCTTCTTCTTCTATTATGGCATGTCCGTAGAAGAAGAATAGCCTACATGTTCTCAAACACGATGACCGGAAAAGGACCCTTTATCGATTTCCCAAATTCATTTGCTATGGCATGAAGATGTTGCTCCCTCGTCGATTCTACCACTTTCTTCATCATAGCACTCGAGAGAACCCGCAACGCATAAGATTTGCACACAACAAACCAAAGATGTTTTCTTCTCCCATGGATTAATTCTCGCTAACATTCGCTACTTATAGTATATTTTACTTAAACCGAGGTAAAAAAATTTATTTTGGGGAGGATAATGTATTAAAAATAAAATCCATGATAACTTATGCATCAATCGGGCGTCGAAAGGCGGGTTTGTTGAAGCTCGATGTAGTAGAAGGTTCGATGATGAAGTTCCTTTACTTTTATTTTTCCCTGTTTTCTAAAGGCGGGTTTTAGTTTTTCCTATCGTTCTCGAGGGAATGGGTTCATTGCTTTTGACGATGAGCATGTTGTAGACGATTTGTTTCATTTGCATGTTAAACTCATTCTTTTTTTGGTGGTGGTGATTTTGGTCCTTATAGGACTCCGTGTGTCGGAGGTAGGCGTGGTGGGTATAGTGGAGGCAAGTGAGCTTGGTGGGGGTTATGGAGGCTTTGGGGGCGGTGGCTTAGGTGCTTATCGAGGTGAATCTTCTCTTGGCTATTCTATTTTAATTAGCGATCGAATCACTTCCTTTCAATAGTTTGTCGTGTAGACTTTTTAAGTTACTTGAATGAGTTTATTGTTGGTGGTTTACTTTGTTTCAAACACTAGTATATTATAGTTAAAACCAAGTTTTTGGTGGTTTTATAGTGATCTCCTATTGCTCCTTCTAAAAAATCAAATTTCTTCTTTTGGTAGATCTTGAATGGTGGGTATGTGTTTCTTCTTCCTTATGTTAAAACCAAGTTATTGGTGGTTTTATAGTGATAGGAATTCCAATATGACCGGTTATAGCCGTTCTAGGAATCCAGAAATCAAAAATTCAAATTGAAAGCTTGATTTCCAAAAGTCAAAAATCCCTGGCGGTGGCTAATTAGCGCGCTAATACTTGAATTAGCGCGCTAACCGCAGGACCTCAAACTAATTAATTTATCCCTTTGTGTTAGCGACCCTTAAACTCGGCCAGACGTAACCATCCCTTATAAAACATGTTATACATGTTTTACAACTCAACTTACATGATAGGTCCATCTTATAGAAACATTGTTCGCCATCTCCTATGCGTAGGAAAATAGCAACATTGACACCAACTTCGATCCGTGATCGCATTTGCTTGATGATCATGTTTTTTTTTTGGAAGCATTCTTATTCAACATTGTATGGTTTTTTTATGTTCTTCAATGCTTTTCTTGAATCCCACTGGTTGTTTTTTTTTTATTTTTGAGTAGGAACACATGGCTTGTCGCCTTTGGAGCACACAAGAGTTTAGATTGGGTGAGAGGATGAGTTCTAGAATCATACTTACATGATAGGTTTGTGCTTAACTTTCCTCTTTTCCCTTTTAGCATTCTTGCACTTATGCCATTCTTCTCTTTGTAGATCTTGCAGTTTTGAATGTGTTTTGTCTTCCTTATGTTAAAACCAAGTTTGTGGTGGTTTTATCATGATAGGAAATTCCCATATGACCGTTTATAGCCGTGTTAGGAAGCCAGAAATCAAAAATTACAAATTTAAAGCTTGATTTCCAAAAGTGAAAAATATCTCAAGTGGCTAATTAGCGCGCTAATACTGGAATTAGCGCGCTAACTGCAGGGACCTGAAACTAATTAATCTCTCCTTTGCCTACTTCTTTCAGGTGCATACTCACTGGTTGTTGCCCTCAGATGGAGATTCAGAAATGCTTCAAAGCTGCGTTTTACTTATTAAATGAAGTCCTTTTTGTGTATACTTCCAAATTTTGGACCTTTTGTGAGTGTTCTTTTTTTTTTTGCTTGTTGAACGATAGGTGTGGTTCGTTTTTGTGTATACTTCCAAATTTATGGAGCTTTTGTAATACATTACAACTTTCAGTGGATATATAAATTTTTGGGCTAATTTTGAGTTTCACATTTTTTCCTTCTCTTTTGAATTTTTGTTGATATATATTTTTGATGTATGGATGCGCAATTTGGCTTCTTTGGGGGATGTTAGCACCCTAAAGGAGTTGATGGAGGGGGTGCAGGCGATGGAGTATGTCATATCGGGTTGTATTTTGATTTTTTAGGTTGGAGAATCGATTGGCTTATGTATCCGTGCCATATTTAAACAAAACAGAAAATTAGAGACGGATTAGCAACAATTCAAATTTTCCGTTGCTATTCCGTCTCTAATTTTCCGTAAATATTTTTATCAATCACAAACGGATCGAGACGGAAATATTAATCTCCGTCTCTAATTAGCAACGGAATCGAGATTTAATCGAAACGGAATAATCCGTCTCGATTCCGTTTCTAATTAGAGACGGAATCGAGACGGACTCTTTGCATTCGTCTCGATTCGATCTCTCGATTCCGTTTCGATTAGAAACGGAATCGACACTAATTCATAAATTTATTAATTCCGTCTCGATTCCGTTGCTAATCAAGAACGGAATCGAGACGAATGCAATTACAAATGTACCATTTCGAAATAAAATCCATTTCGTTCGTCTCTCGTTCGTTTCTAATTTCCGTCTCAAATTCGTCTCTAATCGAAACGGATATTTTCCGTCTCTATTCCGTTTCTAATCGAAACGGAATCCATTTTCCGTTTCGATCGTATCGACGATTTTTTGAGAGATTTAACGCGTTCGCCTCTCGTTCGTTTCGATTTAATTCAGAGACGGAAATTTCGCAAATCAGAAACGGAAAATTCCGTTTCTGATTTGCAATTTTTTTGTAGTGTTTTTTTTGAAATCGGTGATTGCATTCTAGAGTTTGTACCATTAATTTGTTTCTCTCATTGTGTGTGACATGTTTGTGTTTTTCATTGTGGTTGTAATATTTATCTAGGCAAGACTTTTTGCCTTCTTAGATTGGTTTTTATGTCTTTCAATATTCATTTGTTTGGAAGAATAAAAATCAAAGAGAGATTTCTCAAGTGCTTTTCCACTTTAATTCAATATAAAATTTCGATGGCAAAGTGTGAGTTTTATTTCATAAGGCGTATTGGTAATTTATTTTTATAATCTATTATTGTAATATGCACTTGCTTTTGTTTATGGTTGTGTTGTTGACAATATGTGTCGGACTATGTTCTTCTTTATCCTCTTTTTTGTTCTTCCTTATCCTCTTTTTTGTATTTGTGGTTTTTGATTCATTTTTAATTGTTTTGTGTTGCCTTTTTTTTGATAATATGTGCAGGACTATGTTCTCACTATTTTTGACAAATTCATTGCAAGTGTTGTGGTTGATTGGTAGACTATGTTCCCAATGTAAAATGTGAGTCTTTTTTATCTCTACTTGTTTTGCTCTATGGTTTTTGAAGTTAATTTGTTTGTCGAAGAGAGAAGTTAATATATTTGTAGAAGGTAAGTTTCATACACATCGTTTTAAATGTGCGTTTGCTATGCTTGACTTCTCCGTTATTCTCCAATGAAAATTTTTTTATTAGTATATTCTCTTGTTACTCCTATTTCATGCTTTTTATTCTTCTTTATGTGGAACAGTATATTTCTTGGACTTTTGATTGATACAATGATGGTGATTACATGTGCTTCTTTTCCTTGGTTTCTATTTCTAATTTTCTATGATTGTTAGCTCCATGTTGTGGTTTATGCATTTCTGAAGAATGAATTTTCTTTAACCTATGCGCCATTTGAAAAGCTCACAATGATTTTTCTCTGTGTTTGCTGCTTTCATTTGTTAAGAGAGAATGCGACATATTAAAATTTTTGCTTTTAGTGCTCAACTTTATGACTTAATTGGAGTTTCTTTGAATTGAGAAACCTCTCTTGTCTCAACAGTATGACTTGAAATAATTTTTAATCCACTACAAAAAAACAGCAAATCAGAAACGGAATTAGAAACGGAACTTATTTCCGTTTCTAATTCAGAAACGGAATTAGAAACGGAATAAGTTCCGTTTCTAAATTTAACAGTTAGCGACGGAATTGACAGGGAAATATTTAGAGACGGATTTGAGACGGATCAGAGACGGAATTAGAGACGGAATTAGAGACGGAATTAAATTCCGTCTCTGAAATTTGGCGCCTCCATTCCCGCCAAATTCTTCATTTCTTATGACCGTTCATCATTTCTCGAGATTTGTATTTTATTGGATCATGGCAGCCTCTTTTCTTTCCCGCACCCCACCCCCCCTCCCCAACAACACAACAGAAATCCCCAAATCATTCACACGAAACAACCCCAAAAACCTAAATCTGTCTCTCCGTCTTGTCGTGCCGGTCGATCGTCTCGTCCCCAAACGTCCATCCCGTTCGATCGTCTCGTCTCTCCGTCCGGTCGTGCTAGCTGGTCTCTCTCGTTGTCTCTCGCTCGGCCGTCGGTCGCGGTGGTCTCCGTTTCTCCGTCCGGTCGTGCTACTGGTCTCTCTCGCTCGTCTCTCGGGTCTCGCCGTCTCTCGGTCTCTCCGTCTCGTCGCGCCGATCTCCGTCATCGCCGATATCTCTCGCTCTCTCTCGGTCTCGATTCGGATCCGGTTAGCAAGGCATTTGTAGTTTTGGAGTCTTACTACATTCTGATATAATCTATTTGTTTTTTATTGTTCTTAATTTATAATGCAGCAACACTCATGATCAAGAGCTCTTCGATTTTGCGGTTGCATCCTTCGCTAAAAATTTGCGTGCTCTGTCAAGTTGGCATTCTAGTCCCCTTGTTTATCTAATTTTAAAAATTTATGGAAAACCAAGGGTGACATGAGAATTATTTAAGTTTCCGCTATGGTTCATTTGATAGTTCGATCTTCTAGTAAAGATCGGAGTTGAAGGCAAGAAGCTATTTTATCTTGAAAGATTTTCCAATTTAAATTAAGCATGCAGACTTCATAAATTTCCATCTATCAATAAATATTTGGGGTGTCCGGTGTTCCTACGTACCTTATATGCGGCATCCAGGAATATTAAAGTCGTAATACTTGTTAGCATTGCAAATATTATGCTCATGAATGAAATATGTTATAGATTTTCACTTGAATCTGAAGCTATATCTGCTAGGCAAGGCAGTCATATATATGCCTTGATGTTCAAACATAGGAAATGAACATAATGTGGCTGACCATTGTGTATACTAGGTTTTCTTAGCGGCTCAGCTATACTAGTCTAATAAATGGATTTAAAAAAAAATTTATTTTCTTGAAAGGTCTTAGCTATTATGGTCATGGAATCCTTTTTATTTTTGTAAATTGCCTTGGCAATTGGCCGTGTTATAGTACTACCTTATTGTTTATGAATCTGTGAAGGAACAAACTCTTGATCGTGTGACATATTTTAAGAGTTCAGTTCTTGTAATTGTTATTACTTTATGAGGTTTTATTTTAACTGTTCTTGAGTGATTTGATTTGTTCCTTGGTTGATTGTGCGGTGAATGAGTGCACATCGTTCGATTGTTTTTGAATTTCGATCTTGAATCTCCGTGTCTTTCATTGCTCTCTCGCTCTCTCGGTCGTCGCTCTGTGCTTACCGCTCCGCTCTCTCGCTCGTCAAGGTAACACAAAAAAAAATTTTTAACACCCGAATTCTCTTCACATTGTATCTCGCTCACATTTTCCCCGGATTGGCTTTCATGTGCATTAGTTGGTGTTCTTCACTTGATCTATTAAGTTAATGTTGTGTCTTTTGTTTGGTTTAGAAGTTTTTGTTCTCGCTTCTTCTCTTACATGCATAGTTTTTGAGGTTATGCTTGTTCTATTTTTAGGTTTATTAATATGTACTATTTCATTTCAACCTTTTAATTGAGCAATTCAAGATTTATATTGATTCCGTATTTGGTTGTTATTCCATGTTTATTTTATCTAAAGCATGTCATCCGTATTTGGTTGTTATTCCATGTTTATTTTATCGGTAAAGCATGTCATGATCAACATTATAATACATTAGAATCATGTACTGAGGTAATTACTTTGTCGTTTGATGTTATAGTTGTTAGTAATTTCATATTCATGCACTTGCTATGGATGATTGATTAGTTAGGTGTTGTTGGTTACGATTGAATAGTACCTATAATTACTTAATTTCTACTACTAGTTTGGGTTAGAAACACTAGGATTACTCTTTTAGTGAATGTTGCTATTTCACATTACATTTCTAGAGAATGGAATAAACCTATAACCTTAAGGACGTATGAGTGAACAAGTAGTAGACGCGTTGATATACTATGTGGTATTTGTATGCCTCTGATATCGATATAGGTTAGGCGCACGGCCTCAACTTCGATTCCCCACACAACTAAATGTCGGGCTACTGGTGGTCTCTTTTTGCAATCTTAGGGTCTTAAAAATTTTAATTTAAGTGCAAAACCCAGGAAGAAAGTGTTCAAACACACATCAAACTGATTTTCAAATCAAATACACAAAACTATGTAGATTAAGCACAAGAAAGAGTTTATATCAAGGATTTTCTTACAACCAAGAGGATGACAAAAGAGATCAACTTTGCAGAGACTCTTATATTCCTTTGAAAGCCTCAAAGGTGCTGGATTTGAGAACTTAAGAACAGCCACAAAGATCTCCTATTGCTCCTTCTAAAAAATCAAATTTCTTCTCTTTGTAGATCTTGAATTTTGGAATGTGTTTCTTCTTCCTTATGTTAAAACCAAGTTTGTGGTGGTTTTATAGTGATAGGAATTCCAATATGACCGTTTATAGCCGTTCTAGGAATCCAGGAAATCAAAAATTCAAATTTAAAGCTTGATTTCCAAAAGTCAAAAATAGCTGGCATTGGCTAATTAGCGCGCTAATACTAGAATTAGCGCGCTAACTGAAGGGACCTCAAAATAATTAATTTATCCCTTTGTGTTAGCGACCCTTAAACTCATCCAGGACCTAACCAACCCTTATAATACATGTTATACATGTTTATTATGAGTCATTAAGCTTAATTGGGTGGTCCGGATATTTTTACAAATCCCGAAAACGAAAATTTACGATTTCATAATGTGTTAGGGGCTTTTCTGCAAATTTTTTGTTTTCTTTTTGAAAACATTTGAAAAACGAGTTTTTCTTTTTCGAAAACATTTACAATGATTTCTAATATGCAAATTGACAATTCTCACAACGTTTCAATTTGTTTAAACTCTTAGACCTAGTTATTTGTTTAAATTCCATTTTGAAACTTGAAGTAAACTTATAGCTTTTGAAAAAATGGTTTGAGAAACATGATATGCATGAACTAATGCATTTGGCTTGCGTGAAAGAATTTGTATACCTTACATTGAAGTTACATATTGTGGTTCGGACTTTCATCTTCATTTCTTCATAAATGCCGAATCTTGAACTTGTATTTCTTGAGTACCCTTGATGTGTTATATTGCATCCTTTAACACAAACACTTAGTCCAACAATCTCCCCGTATTTGTTGAGTACCCTTGATGTGTTGTTTTGCATCCTTTAACACAAACCTGAAATACACGACATATTTATTAGTACATTTTCACCTTGTTTGTTTCCATCAAAATCTCTATTTAATGTGAGTGACTAACCACTTAGTCCAACAATAATATCATCAACATATCATATCAAAAATATGATATTACTCCCACTAACATTAAGATATATACATTGATCAATGATGTTTTCCTTAGAAACAAAACATGTTATTGTATCATTAAACTTAAGATACCACTGTCGAGAAGTTTGCTTAATTCCA
Organism: Stephania yunnanensis; assembly: GCA_039657365.1. Lineage (NCBI taxonomy): Eukaryota > Viridiplantae > Streptophyta > Magnoliopsida > Ranunculales > Menispermaceae > Stephania > Stephania yunnanensis. The sequence continues at coordinate 10,887,439 of CM077589.1, read as the reverse complement.
TATATTGATTTCTTCACCTTACATACAATATGTTCAAGCATCAACAATCTTAAATTCTTCAGCAAACCGATGTAAACTTCTTCATCGAAACTCTCATTTACGAAAGTCGTTCGTACATCAATTTGCTACAACTCTAAGTCAATATGAGCTAGTAATTCCATAATTATTCTCGAAAAAGTATTTCTTAGAAACTGGAGATAAAGTTTCTGTATAATCAATACCATATTTATGAGTAAAATATTTGGCTATAAGTCTAGCTTTATTTCTCTCAATATTACCACTAGAGTCACGTTTATTCCGCAATTCAAAGAGATCCGTAACTTCATTTTGAGCCATCGAGTTCAACCCATCTTTCATAGCATCGATCCATTTGTCAGAATCAACGTGATTTAGGATTTTTTAGTAAGATATTGGATCATTACTAATTATTATATCATAATCATTTTCTTGCATATATACCTCAAAATCATTTACAATAGCTGATTTTTTCGATCTTTCACACCTTCTTAATGCTATTTCTTTTAGTTTGCCTACAACTGCCTTATTGGTGTGAATTATATCGAGGAATTGCCATTGTTCTTATAAGTAATGGGCATAAGGATGTGATCCCTTACTTCTCAAATATTTACATTTTATGGCGTAATACTCTCATTGACTTCACCATTCTCAATAAAATCAGTATTTCTAGTTTCTACAATTTTTGTACTATGATTAGGACGATAGATTCTTGTTTTCCTTTATGGTTTGGATCATAAGAAATCCTTACAAGATCTTAGAAATATGGATAGTAGCACCCGAGTAAATGCACCAAGTGTTTAAAGAAACTTCAAGAAGATTTAATTCGAACATACAAAAGTAGTAGGCTTATCTTTCTTTTTGAATCATGTCTTTCATTTACAACAATCCTTTTGATAATGCCCAAGCTTCTTACATAAACAACATAACTCAATCAATTCCTTCTCTTTAGATTGTGATGACTCATTAATGACTTCCTAACTTTGTCAATTTATTCTCTATTCATGAGTTTAATGTGCGAAACTCGTTCTTTCACTTAGCTATCAATTTCTTCTAGATGGTGTAGATCGCTATTCCGATTTACAATATTCTCCAATTAGTGAGATTTCTTATCATCTTAATCATTATTATTTCATTACTTGAATAGACAACCGGCTCGACAAGGGTTACGTTCGACTAGGAATGTCGTCTACAAACAGAGATCGGATGTACAACCGGCTCGACAACGGTTATGTTCGAATTGAATTCGCGGCGAAGGTTAAAGAATTCATATCATTTGCAAAACAACATTGTCCTACATACCAAAGTGAAAGGAAGATTAGATGTCCGTGCAATTTTAAGAAATGTCGACTTGTTCCGCACTGGACGTCGAAACGGTTGAGCACCACCTATGTAGGTATGGATTTGTCCGGGGATATCACAGCTTGGTACGAACATGGTGAGAACGGAGATGAAGGGCCGCAAAATTTTCACGAAATGGATTGCCATATTGATGATGCTGATGTTCGAGGCTACGATCCGACACCTTACCGCGAGATGCTACACAACGTGGCAGGTCCAAGTTTCAATTGGAATGCCGTGGAAGAATCACCAAACCCCCCAAGCACGCCAACTATATGACATGATTGATGCAAGTAGGGAACAATTGTGGCCTGGTTGCGAAACCATGACAACGTTGTCCGCAATGGCAAGATTACTTGTGATCAAGTCTGAACATCATATATCTGAACGAGGGTATAATGAAATCATTAAACTCATGAATGATTGTTTGCCAAATGACAACTCAATGGTTGAGAATTTTTATGCCACTAAAAGACTAATGCGAGGTCTAGGTCTACCTGTTGAGAAAATAGATTGTTGTGAGGACCAATGTATGATTTATTGGGGAGTGGACTCTGAGTTGACGTCATGTAAATTTTGTGGGAAATCACGATACGTTGCACATCGACGAGGTCGTGGTCGGAACACAAAAACCGCCCTTGCAAAAGAATGTACTACTTCCCTTTGGGCCCTCGGTTGCAACAATTGTATGCGTCGAGTCAACCGCAAAACATATGATGGCATGGAGATCATTCATCGCCCGAAGATGTTATGCAACACTGTTTCGATTCGATTGCTTGGAGACATTTTAATGACGTCAATAAAGACTTTGCCGCCGAGGTTCGGAATGTTCGTTTAGGATTGTGCACCGATGGTTTTCAAGTATTTGGGATTTCCGGAAATCGTACTTTCGTGGCCCGTGATTTTGACTCCTTACAACCTTCCACCGTCGATGTGCATGAAATCTGAGTTTATGTTCTTAACGGTTATCGTTTCCTGGACCGACCAGCCCCAAAGCGAGTAAAATCGACGTGTTCCTTCACCGCTTGTGAAAGAGTTGCAAGATTTATGGAACAATGGGGTGGTTACATACGACGTTTCCACCAAGACAAATTTTCTCATGCGAGTTGCCCTTTTATGGACTCGTTAGTGATTTCCCGCATATAGCATGTTGTCCGGTTGGAGCACACACGGTAAGTACGCTTGTCCATATTGTATGGAGGATACAAATGCATTTCAATTGCGAAATGGTGGTAAGACATCGTGGTTCGATTGTCATCGTCGTTTCTTGGAGAAGTCATCACCATTAAGGAAAGACAAAAAAATTCATTAGAGGCAAAATGGTCATAATCGATGATCCGCTCGCTTTGCGGTCTGGTGAAGAAATTTTGGCGTAAATTGAATCATTTGGCTTGATGAAGGTGACAGAAATCGGCGTTGAATCTGTGAATGGGCGGATAGCTAAGAATTCGGGATGGAGGAAGAAAAGCATATTCGGGACTTGCCGTATTGGAAGACAAACTTGATCCGCCACAACTTAGATGTCATGCACATCGAAAAAAATGTTTTTGACAACATATTCAACACTATTATGTGTGTACCGGGCAAGAGTAAGGACAATGCAAAATCGAGGCAAGATATTCGTGAATATTGTCACCGACCTTCTCTACACATTGATTCGGCGACAAATACTTACGTCCTTGGGTGCTATGCTCTTGATACATCAAGAAGACAAAAATTGTGCGAGTGGGTTGAAAAGTTGCGTTTTTCGATGGTTACGCATCGAATCTTGGTCGATGTGTAGATCCAAAGAAATCGCGAATGTTCGGCATGAAGAGCCATGATTGTCATATATTCATGCAACGGTTGATACCAATTGCATTCAGAGAACTTCTCCCAAACCCGGTTTGGGTTGCAATTAGCGAATTAAGCCTATTTTTCCGATCCCTTATCGTTAAATGTGTCAAGATTCAAGATATGGAGGTCTTAGAGTCCGAAATACCAAAAATCATTTGCAAGTTGGAAAAATTTTCCCTCCAAGCTTATTTGACTCTATGGAACACCTACCAATCCACTTGGCCTACGAGGCCCGTCCGGCCGGTCCCGTTCAATTTCGATGGATGTATCCATTTGAGAGGTACTATCTTGAGCCCTTGATATTATTTTCCCATTCAATAGGTTTTATATCAACATTTCCTATAACATTCATATAGGTACCTTAAACATTTGAAGAACAATGTGCGAAACAAAGCGAAGGTTGAGGGCTCCATGTGTAATGCTTATTTGGTCGAAGAGGTCACATCCTTTTGTTCTTACTACTTCGAAGATCACGTCTTTACGTTGCATGACAAAGTGCCACGTAACGACGATGGCGGTCTCGGGCCCACACCGAACTTCGTTGGCAATTTCTCAATTTTCACTTATCCCGGTCGACCCATGGGCAAGTCGAAGGAGCGGTACTTAACAGAGCAGAGTATAATGCCGCTCATTCGTACATACTGCTCAATTGTCCAGAGATCGCTTCTTACGTTCAGTATGTCCATCACTTTCTTTCAATAATGCAGTACATTCATTGTTCATATTTTAGTAAGACATCCGACTTACACATTCGTTTCTTCTAGGATATTCGTCGATGAAATCACTCAAGCAATGGGGGAGTCGCAAGTTGATAGTAGTCTAGAGCACAACTTCCCCATTTGGTTTCAAACATATGTAAGGGCATTACTTTTGTACGTTATAGATTCAAATGTTTCTCCCATAACTAATGTGTCATATTGCATCTCTAATTTTGACGAATAGGCTCGGAATTCTATAGTTGACGAGACGCTCGTTGATCTTTCGTTGGTCCTAGTCGATCATGTACTCGTCTACCCTGGTTACCTTGTTAATGGGTATAAGTTCCACTCCGCAACATATGACGTTAATAGATCGACGCAGAGCAAGTGGTGTTTTGGTGAAGGGTTCAAACTACGCTCGATGTTTCCCATAACTATTATGGAGTATCATGCAAGAGGTTGTGGAGATTGAGTATACCGGCCTCAAACGTGTGGTCTTGTTTAAGTGCGAATGGTATGACCCTACACCGAATCATGGTGTGAGGACTCACCCAACACTTCAATTGGTAGAGGTTCATCGAAGTCGACGATATAACAACTACGAGCCATTTGTACTAGCAATGCAAGCCACTCAAGTCTACTACCTTTCGCACCCTTCTATGCGGAACGATCGACAAGAATGGCTAGCAGTTTGTTGCTGTCAGCTAAAATTCGCTGACGAGGAAACTAGCAAAGACGATAATGACCAGGGCTCGGCAGAGATTGCTTTCCAAGATGGGATGCCCACCACGTGCGTAGTCGATGATGCGACGCCGATATCAACAACTGGATGTTCCGATCGGGACTCGATTCATTGTTGAAGCGGGTCCAAGCGATGAAGTTTATAGTGGAGATGAATCGAAGAAGAATCCTCACCTTCTACTCATGAGAGTGAATTTGAAACGGATGATAGCGAATAAAGTTTGTATATGATATGTCAACGACCAATAATGTAGTTACTTTTATTTGCATGGATTTTGTTCTTATTAAGTCCAATAATATAGACTCGAATTTCTACTTTTTGTATGCCCTTCTTTTTCGATGTTTTACTCGTGAATATTGTTAGGTATCATGGCGGACGTGGTCGTAGGGGATGTCGAGGTTTGCCATTAGGAGGCCATCGTCCAAAGTGCGGAATAGGTGCGGCACCGACATCCGGCGGCGAAATACCAACCGGCCCTCGTGGTCGTGCCACGGAGGGGTCCATAGAGGTCGTGGCGGTCGAGGTCGTGGTTCGATACCTCCATTATCGATTCCGACTTCTCGGTCTCTCGAGCACGATACGCGCAATAGTCGGCGTCACCTTCCCCTTCCATACCGTCGGGGTCGTCCGTACCATCTTCGTCGTCATCAAGGACTATGCCTAATACACACTTCCCCACACCTTCTCCGACATCAATGACTCCTTTACCCACGAGGCTCGCACCCCCCACCACAAAGATCGGGCCGCAAAGATCCCGAGAAGAAGACGTAAGAGCAGTGGTTGGAGGTGACAGCCCTCCGCGGCCACCTCGAGGCCGGGATGGAGCCCCCTCGCGTGCAGGGGATCCCTATCACGCTGATTGCCAATGATACGTAAGTTTGCGTTTGACTTTTATATGTCAATTTCAATATGGATGTCAAATATTGAAGAAGTAGTTAAGGTGATATGCATGTTCATGAAACACAGGGAGTTGCATCCTTCGCACTTTTGTGCACGGAGGATGACAAAAGTTTTTAAACGATGGATGATTCCCTGAAGGGTATTGTTGGAAGTCTGCATCGCCTCATCATAAAGACTAATACCGGCGCCAATGGAAGGTAAACAAGACTACCATATGCCTTATGATTTATACTATTTTCTCAAATAAGTGCTAACAATAGCAATCGCCAATTTGTAGATATTTTTTAGATGGGATGATGCGCTTCCCGAGGATCTCGTGCGAGCGGCGTACGACAAAGCTTGCAGCACAAGGTACACCGCGTTGATGCACAAGTTGAAGAAGAATCGGGTGCGGCCGGTTTATGTTACGAGATGAGGCATGGAGGAGATACTTTGCAAGATCGGGGAGAGCGAGGACTTCTGTGCTAGGTCTAGGCAAGCGACGGAGAATAGGAACACCGAGGTCGAAGGCCCCGGGACCGGACCCTCGAAGCACGGTGGTGGTTCCGTGTCATTTGCGACTACCCAAGAAAGATTGGTAAGTTTTTTGTAACATCTAGGATATTTTGTACATTTATACTCTTGTTCACTATGCTTGGTCCCGCACGCAGCCGATTCATCCGAGACGCCACCGATCGTGAATGACTTGTATTTGCATCTCCACACCGTTAATCACGACAGATGACATTCATCGATACTAGATCAGAGCGGTTCTATGTAAGTATAGAAATGATATGTAAAATATTATTAAGTCTTTCACGTACCCCATATCATGTATTTTGTGTGTTGTGCATATATGCAGGATAGGCTCCAGAGCAGACGTCAGGAGGTGACCCAGGCTACACCGGAGCAAGCGGTGGATGATGAGGCGGTGTACCTCAATGTGGCGGGTGAGTGTTCCAAAGGACGTGTCTACGGACTCGGGTCCGTAGGGAGAAAGAAGAGGAGATACGGAGCTCCGGGTGCTAGCACGTCGCAGACGTCGGATGTGGTGCCGCGGGCGAGTTCGATGTCGTTGCGGAGCAAACTACGAAGGTTATGGAGTTCATGCATCGGCGTCTTGGGATGGACATGGACGAAATAGGCCTAGCTCAAGCAACAACCACCACCACCGCCACCACCACCGCCACCTCATGACCCGAAGAATGCCGCCGCAAATAGATCCGGTCGATCCACCCCAACAAGGGGACAATGTTGGGCGTGAGACGTAAGCGTGGCTCTCGAGAGATGAGCAAAGTTGGTGATACATAGGTACTTCACTTGTTGTTTGTTTCAAATTCTTAGATTAAACGTTTTATAGTGTAGACAACTTTAGAAATTCTTCGAATTACTTTATGATTCACACTCTTTTTGTGCATTTTTAGGTCGATGTTCCATATTTTATCGTGGAATTTAATTTTTTCCCTTTTGCTCCCCCAATTTTTTTTTGTTTTTAAGTAAAATATATTATAAGTCGAATGTTTGCATAATTAATCCATGGGAGAAGAAAACATCTTTGGTGTTGTGTGCAAATCTTATGCGTTGCAGTTCTCTCGAGTGTTACGATGAAGAAAGTGGTAGAATCGACACGGGGAGCGACATCTTCATGCAATAGCAAATGAATTTGGGAAGTCGATAAAGGCTCGTTTTTCGGTCATCATCGTGTCTCGCACATGTAGGCTCTTCTTCTTCTATTATGGCATGTCCGTAGAAGAAGAATAACCTACATGTTCTCAACACGATGACCGAAAAACGACCCTTTATCGATTTCCCAAATTCATTTGCTATGGCATGAAGATGTTGCTCCCTCGTCGATTCTACCACTTTCTTCATCATAGCACTCGAGAGAACCCGCAACGCATAAGATTTGCACACACAACAAACAAGATGTTTTCTTCTCCCATGGATTAATTCGCAAACATTCGGTACTTATAGTATATTTTACTTAAACCGAGGTTAAAAAATTTATTTTGGGGAGGATAATGTATTAAAAATAAAATCCATGATAACTTATGCATGAACCGGGCGTCCAAGCCAACTAAGATATACAGAGGATAAATGGACAATGAATGTACTGCGGACGATGGTGGTTTGTTGAAGCTCGATGTAGTGGAGGGTACCGATGATGAAGTTCCTTTATTTTTTTTTCCCGTTTTCTGATAGGCGGGTTTTAGTTTTTCCTATCGTTCTCGAGGGAATGGGTTCATTGCTTTTGACGATGAGCATGTTGTAGACGATTTGTTTCATTTGCATGTTAAACTCATTCTTTTTTTGGTGGTGGTGATTTTGGTCCTTATAGGACTCCGTGTCTCTGAGGTAGGCGTGGTGGGTATAGTGGAGGCAAGTGAGCTTGGTGGGGGTTATGGAGGCTTTGGGGGCAGTGGCTTAGGTGCTTATCGAGGTGAATCTTCTCTTGGCTATTCTATTTTAGCGACTGAATCACTTCCTTTCAATAGTTTGTCGTGTAGACTTTTTAAGTTACTTGATTTACATATTGCTGGTGGTTTAGTTTGTTTCAAACATTAGTATATTATAGTTAAAACCAAGTTTTTGGTGGTTTTATAGTGATCTCCTATTGCTCCTTCTAAAAAATCAAATTTCTTCTCTTTGTAGATCTTGAATTTTGGAATGTGTTTCTTCTTCCTTATGTTAAAACCAAGTTTTTGGTGGTTTTATAGTGATAGGAATTCCAATATGACCGTTTATAGCCGTTCTAGGAATCCAGGAAATCAAAAATTCAAATGTAAAGCTTGATTTCCAAAAGTCAAAAATATCGCGCAAGTGGCTAATTAGCGCGCTAATATCGGAATTAGCGCGCTACGCATGGACCTCAAAATAATTATTTTATCCCTTTGTGTTAGCGACCCATAAACTCGTCCAGACCTAACCAACCCTTATAAAACATGTTATACATGTTATACAACTCAACTTACATGATAGGTCCATCTTATAGAAACATTGTTCGCCATCTCCTATGCGTAGGAAAATAGCAACATTGACACCAACTTCAGTCCGTGACTGCATTTGCTTGATGATCATGTTTTTTTTTGGTATCATTCTTATTCAACATTGTATGGTTTTTTTCTTTTCTTCACTGCTTTTCTCGAATCCCAGCTGGTTTATTTTTTTTTTTTTGAGTAGGAACACATGGCTTGTCGCCTTTGGAGCACACAACAGTTTAGATGGGGTGAGAGGATGAGTTCTCGAATCATACTTACATGATAGGTTTGTGCTTAACTTTTACTTTTTCCCTTTTACCATTCTTGCACTTATGCCATTACTTATCATATGCACGTTGAAATGCAAGCCTTTCAAAGCTTGATAAATAATCCAACTCAACTTACATGATAGTTGCATCTTATAGATACATTGTTCGCCATCTCCGATGCGTAGGAAAATAGCAACATTGACCCCCAAACTCACAACAACAACAAAACTTCAGTCCTTGACTGCATTTGCTTCATGTTCATGTCTTTTTTGGAAGCTTTCTTATTCCTCATTGTATGGTTTATTTCTTTTCTTCACTGCATTTCTTGAATGTCAGCTGCCATTTTTTTTTTAAAGTAGGAACACATGGCTGGCTTGTTTTCGAGCACACAACATTTTTAAATGGGATGAAATTTGAGTTTAGGATCAAATTTGAACTGTGAATGTTGCATTGATGGGAGTTTGGGGGTCAATGTTGCTATTTTCCTACGCATTGATGGGAGTTTGGGGATCAAATTTGAGTTTAGTTTTTTCCTTTTAGCATTCTTGCACTTCACCATTATCCTCTTTCATGTTCCTTATTAGCTCTAGTACTCCTCTCTACCTACATATGTGCATAATTGACAAAAGACCACAGCAAACTCAATCGTAAATAAATTTAAAAATAGGTTCGGAGCCGACTTTTTATGTATGATTATTATTAATTTCTATGTTTCTTCAAATCCACCATTTTTCTCATTCGCTTCCATTGTACATCCTTAGTTCAATAATCTCTCCTTTGCCTACTTCTTTCAGTGCATACTCACCGGTTGTTGCCTCGATGGAGAATCAAAAATGCTTCAAACCTGCGTTTTAGTTATTAGATGAAGTCCTTTTTGTGTATACTTCCAAATTTTGGACCTTTTGTGAGTGTTCTTTTTTTTTTGGGTTGTTCAACGATAGGATCGGTGGTTTTAGTGTATACTTTCAAGTTATGGAGCGTTTGTAATACATGACAATTTTTCGTGGATATATAAATTTTTTTGCTAATTTTGAGTTTCACATTTTTTCTTGATCTTTTGAATTTTTGTTGATATATATTGTCGATGTATGGATGTGCAATTTGGCTTTTTTGTGGGATGTTAGCACCCCCAAGGAGTTGTTGGAGGGTGCAAAGCGATGGAGTAGGTTATATCAAAGTTGTATTTTGAATTTTTAGGTTGGAGAATCAATTGGAATATGTTATCTTGTCTCATATTTAAACATTTATGGAAAATTAGAGACGGATTAGCAACGAATTCAAATATTCCGTTGCTATTCCGTCTCTAATTTTCCGTAAATATTTCTATCAATCACAAACGGATCGAGACGGAAATAAGAATTCGTCTCTCGATTCCGTCGCTAATTAGCAACGGAATCGAGACGGAATCGAAACGGAATAATCCGTCTCGATTCCGTTTCTAATTAGAGACGAATCGAGAGACGACTATTTGCATTCCGTCTCGATTTCGTCTCTCGATTCCGTTGTCGATTAGAAATGGAATCGAGACGAATTCATAAATTTATTAATTCCGTCTCTCGATTCCGTTGCTAATCAAGAACGAATCGAGACGAATGCAATTACAAATGTACCATTTCGAAATAAATTCCATTTCGTTCGTCTCGTTCGTTTCTAATTTCTCGTCTCTAAATCCGTCTCTATTCGAAACGGATATTTTCCGTCTCTATTCGTCTCTAATCGAAACGGAATCCGTTTTCCGTTTCGATCGTATCGCGACGACGTTGCTGGAGATGGAACTCGTTCGTCTCTCGTTCGTTTCGATTCCAATCGAGACGATTTTCAGAAATCGAAACGGAAAATTCCGTTTCTGATTTGCGATTTTTTTGTAGTGATCATACAGCCAGAAGCATTGTAGATTATAGGGTTTGTATTCAAACTCACTAAACAAGTACATTTTATGTTGAAGGAATCAATGATGTTCTTCCATTGTGCTTGTTTCCAGATATGCTGGTGTTGTTACTGTTGAAGGAATCACTGATGGTCTTGAGGTTCATGCTGCCTTTTTTGTTGAAGGAATCATTGTTGTTCAAGATTCAATATTTGTTTGATTTTCAATCATTGTAGCAAGTTTCGTGAAATGTGTGGCTATCGATTTGTTATTTTGTTGATTGGTTGTAGAACACTGCGAATTTCTTGATGGAATAATAATATTGTGAGTGGAATGTAGATTTGTTATATTTTCAATTGAAAATGGAAATGAAAATTAATTTTGGGCATTTTCAGCTATTATTTTTTAAAATTACATGTGATAGGGGTTTGAAACCCCTATGTAAGCCTTTGACGATAATATAGAGGTTTCAAACCCCTATGAAATCATTACAATTGACGGGGGTTTGAAACCCCTATGTAAGCCTTTGAAGATATTATAGACGTTTCAAACCCCTATGAAATAGCCAAATTTGATAGAGGTTTGAAGCCCTTATGTAAGCTTTGAAGATACGATAATGCCTTAAAAGATAACGCTTTTCATAGAGGTCAAAAAACTCTATGAAAAGTCTTTCATAGAGGTTCAAAACCTCTATTAAAAGCTAAATTTGTTCTAGTGTTGGTTTTTCTCTATCAATTGTATTGAATCATTAAACGAAAGAAATTTCAATAAAAAATGGTTTTTGAAGTAATGACTTCAATACTTAAAGATAAATATATTAATTCTAAACTTAACTTATTCAAATTACATTGACTCATAATAAGAAGATAAACCAAGATATCTATCTACGGTCACGCTCTTGTTATATATATGCCAGCATAAATAGAAAGAAAAAAAATTGACTTTGAATAAATCCTCATGCTTCCAAAAGTTAAACAAGTTAATTCAACCACACAAGCAACGATTGGGGGCTACGTCTAATTGAAATTTTTTTTTCATCTTTGTGATCTCCAACCTCCAACTCCTTGTTTCTTATTCTTACCTCAATTGACTCTATGTTGCACTTTGAAATTAGTTTTTTGATCTTTAAAAACTAAGACTTAACACAAATAAATGGTATTACGACAATTCAAGAATGTAAATCAAATCTCAATCAAATATTACTATAATCAAGATGTTGCATTTGGTGGTGGGTTGTTATGTGTATGGACAAAGAGATGGGGAGGAGTGTAGATAATGAAGTCCAAGAATTAGTTTGCAAATTCTTGACAGGATAATGATGAAGTCCAAGAATTGGTTTGCAAATTCGTGACAGGATAATGATGAAGTCCAAAAATTAGTTGCAAATTCTTGGAAAAATAAGAAAAGATATGACAATATGTCATTTTTGTAATTTTGGTGAAGTTTAGGCGTTTGAGTTTCGGCGTTCCGGGGGCATGGGTTGATTTGAAACGGCATGGAGATCACGAGCCAATGCTACGCCGTGACTACGACGTTTTTCGGCGAAATTCCATCGTTTTGGCCTCCGAAATGACAATTTCGCTATTTTATGAAAGTTTTGTTTATATTATAACTTTCATTAGGAATTTCCGTTTTTGTTGCTATTTGCGGCGTTTGTTTCTATTTTTCGTCTAGTTTCCGATTTAGGGCTTTTTGGACTTTTTATTATTTTTGGCAAATTTTAGGGTTTTGCTATTTAAGCGACCTATTGGATGTAAAACATAATTTTTTTGCTTGAATAAAAGAATTTTTGAACTTGGTTTAAGTTCTGACCTAGATCGAGTTGTTCGTGGATTCGTTCAACTGATTTAGAAGATCTCCGCTACGTCAGTTGGTATCAAAGCTTGCTTCAGCGTGATTGGAGAAATCATGCCGTCGAAGAGGAACCAGCAGCGTATTGAGGAGGTGTATGACCGTGACAATCTGAATCGAAAAATTGGCCAAATAATTGACCAACGCATGGGCGCGGTGGTAAACCAATTAACTGCCAGAATCAATCTGTTGTTGGGTCAGAATATGGATCGTGTCCGTAACCATCGAAGGGAACCTGTTGGTGATGAACCAGTAGGAGATTCTTTTACCGAAGGGGAGGATGAGTATGTTGAGGCACCGAGGAGGCGTTATAGGCCGCGTGTAGTTGAGGATGATCGTAGGCGGTGGGAGTCTGGGATGAAGACGGAGGTCCCAGAATTCCATGGCACCCTTTAACCAGAAGAATTCTTAGACTGGCTGGCGTCAGTTGAAGAAGTCCTAGAATTCAAATGTGTGCCCGAAGACAATCGTGTGCAACTGGTTGCGACCAGATTCTGCAACAGGGCCATGACTTGGTGGCAACAACAGAAGTTGATACGGAATAGGAATGGAAAGGCGAAAATCACCTCGTGGGAGAAGATGAAAAAATACTTATGGGCTGAGTTCTTGCCTTACAACTTCCAATGCCTTATGTATCAAAGGTTGCAGAATCTGAGACAACGGGCAAAGTTAGTAGATGATTACACTACAAAGTTTTATCAGTTAGTCGCTAGAAACGAACTACAGGAGACTAACGACCAATTAGTGCCGCGGTACATTGGTGGACTGAGGGTGCAGATCTAAGATGTCGTCAACATGTTTGATCCGACTTCCTTATCTGCAGTGCACCAGCGAGCATTGTTGGTAGAGAAACAACAACGTCGGGGTATGAATAATGCTTCCAGTAATGTTAGTGTTGGTACAGCCAATACTGGAGGTAATACCAATGTAATTAACCTGCTAGTCGCACGGACTGACCTAGCACTAGTGGGATTAAATGCTTCGGTTGTGGCGAAGTTGGTCACAGGAAGTCAGAATGTAAAGGGAAGAAAACTCTCTTTATTGAGAACGAAGAGGAAGACGACGGGGAAGAGGCCAACATCACTGCAGAACCAGCCTTTGATACTTTTGACAACACAGAAAATGAGATCGTGACTGGAGATGTGGGTACTGCCTATGTTGTGAGGCGTTCGTGTATGACTCCTAGAGCTGTCGTTGATGATGAGTGGCTGCAGAATACCATCTTTCAGTCTAAATGTACCATTATAGGCAAGTTTGTTGTGGTATATTTTGATGATATATTGATATACAGTACTAATGAGGAGGAACACCTCCAGCACGTTCGAGATGTTCTGACTATCTTGCGCAGGGAGAAAATCTATGATGCGATGAAGAAGTGTTCATTTTTTACACCGAATGTCCTTTTCTTAGGCTATGTCATTTCTGGAGAAGGGTTGTAGGTTGATGAGTATAAAGTAGAAGCCATCCGCACTTGGCTTAGACCCACCACCGTCACGGAGGTTCACAGCTTTCATGGGTTGGCTTCATTCTACAGGCGGTTCATTCCACACTTCAACAGTATCATGGCCCCAATTACAGACTGTATGAAGGGCGTGAATTTTGGGTGGAGCAACGAGGCAGATGAAGCATTCCAACTTATCAAGGTGCGATTAACCACTGCACCCATTCTGGTGTTGTCAGATTTTCACCTACCTTTTGAGTTGCACAGTGATGCATCCAAGGTAGGCATTGGAGCTGTCATGAGTCAGAATAATAGGCATGTTACTTATTTCAGTGAGAAGCTGTCTGAGGCGAAGTTGAGGTATAACACATACGATGTGGAGTTCTATGTAGTGGTACAAGCCGTGAAGCACTGGCGGCATTATCTTTTCAACAGAGAGTTTGTGGTGTTTACAGACCATGAGGCATTGCGACACTTACATGGGCAGAACAAGGTCTCGGCCAAACATGCTTCCTGGGTAGCCTATTTGGAGCGCTTTACTTTTGTGGTAAAACACAAGTTTGGTGTGACTAACAGAGTTCTTGATGCCCTGAGCAGACGAAAATGTTTGTTGAGCCGCATGACCATTGGGGTACCTGAGTTTTCCTCCTTCTCTGATTTGTTTACTACTGATCCTTTCTTTGTTTCAATTGTGGAGAAGGTGCGGAGTGGGGAGCGTACCGATTACACATTCCAATAGGGTTTTTTATTTCGGGGCAACTAGCTTTGCATTCCTAATTGCAGCCTGAGATTGCTGATTATTAGAGAGTTGCATGGAGAGGGACTTGTTGGGCGTGATCGCACTTTGCAGCTGGTGCAGGCCTCTTACTTTTGGCCTACCATTCGCAAGGAAGTGGACAGATATGTGCAGCGGTGTCGGACTTGCCAGATTTCGAAGGGTACCTTGACTGATGCCGGTCTATATATGCCTTTGCCTATTCCAGAACAACCATGGGTTGATATTAGTATGGATTTCGTGCTGGGGTTGCCTAGAACATAGCGGGGAAATGACTTTATTTTTGTGGTGGTTGATCGTTTTTCCAAGATGGTTCACTTCATTCCGTGCAAGAAGACCATAAATGTTGTAAATGTGGCTCAACTGTTCTTTCGGGAGGTATATAGATTCACTACAAAAAAACAGCAAATCAGAAATGGAATTTTCCTTTTTCTGATTTGCGAAAATTCCGTCCCTGAATGGAATCAGAAACGGAAAGAGACGGAACGCGTTCCGTCTCTGAAAACGTCGTCGCTGATACGATCAGAAACGGAAAACGGATTTCGTTTCTAATTAGAGACGGAATAGAGACGGAAAATATCCGTTTCTGATTAGAGACGGAAAATATCCGTTTCTGATTAGAGACGGATTTAGAGACGGAAATTAGAAACTAACAGAGACGAACGAAATGAAATTTATTTCGAAATGGTACATTTGTAATTGCATTCGTCTCGATTCGTTGTCGATTAGCAACGGAATCGAGACGGAATTAATAAATTTATGAATTCGTCTCGATTCCGTTTCTAATCGAAACGGAATCGAGATGGAATCGAGACGGAATGCAAATAGTCGTCTCTCGATTCCGTCTCTAATTAGAAACGGAATCGAGACGGATTATTCGTTTCGATTAAAATCTCGATTCCGTTGCTAATTAGCGACGGAATCGAGACGAAATTCTTATTTCCGTCTCTCGATCCGTTTGTGATTGATAGAAATATTTACGGAAAATTAGAGACGGAATAGCAACGGAAAATTTGAATTCGTTGCTAATCCGTCTCTAATTTTCTCTGTTTTGTTTAAATATGGCACAGATACATAATCCAATTGATTCTCCAACCTAAAAATCAAAATACAACCCGATATGACATACTCCATCGCTTCGCACCCCCTCCAACAACTCCTTGGGGGTGCTAACATCCCACAAAGAAGCCAAATTGCGCATCCATACATCGACAATATATATCAACAAAAATTCAAAAGAGAAAGAAAAATGTGAAACTCAAAATTAGCCAAAAAATTTATATATCCACGGAAAATTGTCATGTATTACAAAAGCTCCAAAATTTGGAAGTATACACAAAAACCACCAATCCTATCGTTCAACAAGCAAAAAAAAAAAGAACACTCACAAAAGGTCCAAAATTTGGAAGTATACACAAAAAGGACTTCATCTAATAACTAAAACGCAGCTTTGAAGCATTTCTGAATCTCCATTTGAGGGCAACAACCAGTGAGTATGCACCTGAAAGAAGTAGGCAAAGGAGAGATTATTGAACTAAGGATGTACATTGGAAGCGAATGAGAAAAATGGTGGATTTGAAAAAACTAAAAGTTCAGCACAAACTTCCATCAATGCAACATTCACATGCATCAAATTTGATCCTGAACTCAAATTTCATCCCATCTAAAAATGCTATGTGCTCCAAAACAAACCAGCCATGTGTTCCTACTTAAAAAAAAAAAAAATTTCAGCTGACATTCAAGAAATGCAGTGAAGAAAAGAAATAAACCATACAATGAGGAATAAGAAAGCTTCCAAAAAATACATGAACATCAAGCAAATGCGGTCAAGGACTGAAGTTTTGTTGTTGTTGTGAGTTTGGGGGTTAATGTTGCTATTTTCCTACGCATAGGAGATGGCGAACAATGTATCTATAAGATGCACCTATCATGTAAGTTGAGTTGGATTATTTATCAAGCTTTGAAAGGCTTGCATTTCAACATGCATATGATAAGTAATGGTGAAGTGCAAGAATGGTAAAAGGGAAAAACTAAAAGGATGGCACAAACCTATCATGTTAGTATGATTGTAGAACTCATCCTCTCACCCCATCTAAAAGCTGTTGTGTGCTCCAAAGGTGACCAGCCATGTGTTCCTAAAAAAAAAAAAAAAAAAACCAGCTGGGATTCAAGAAAAGCAGTGAAGAAACGAGAAAAACCATACAATGTTGAATAAGAATGCTTCATAAAAAAACATGAACATCAAGCAAATGCAGTGGACTGAAGTTTGGTGTCAATGTTGCTATTTTCCTACGCAAAGGAGATGGCGAACAATGTTTCTATAAGATGGACCTATCATGTAAGTTGAGTTGGATTATTTATCAAGCTTTGAAAGGCTTGGAAGTCAACATGCATATGATAAGTAATGGTGAAGTGCAAGAATGCTAAGAATTTAAAACGTAGTGTGAATAGAACAATCAATGGTTAACTCATACAGTCCTCAAACATAGACCATTTCCACAATGAGCAAATCTCTATCCTTTTTGTGTTCAAATACCATGTTATTCATCTCTTTCCAAATCAACCATCTAAAAGAAATTGATAGCTAAGTGAAAGAACGAGGTTCGCACATTAAACTCATGAATAGAGAATAAATTGACAAAGTTAGGAAGTCATTAATGAGTCATCACAATCTAAAGAGAAGGAATTGATTGAGTTATGTTGTTTATGTAAGAAGCTTGGGCATTATCAAAAGGATTGTTGTAAATGAAAGACATGATTCAAAAAGAAAGATAAGCCTACTACTTTTGTATGTTCGAATTAAATCTTACTGAACTTTCTTTAAACACTTGGTGGATTGACTCGGGTGCTACTATCCATATTTCTAAGATGCTGTAAGGATTTCTTATGATCCAAACCATAAAGGAAAACAAGAATCTATCGTCCTAATCATAGTACAAAAATTGTAGAAACTAGAAATACATATTTTATTGAGAATGGTGAAGTCAATGAGAGTATTACGCCATAAAATGTAAATATTTGAGAAGTAAGGGATCACATCCTTATGCCCATTACTTATAAGAACAATGGCAATTCCTCTGATATAATTCACACCAATAAGACAGTTGTAGGCAAACTAAAAGAAATAGCATTAAGAAGGTGTGAAAGATCGAAAAAATCAGCTATTCTAAATGATTTTGAGGTATATATGCAAGAAAATGATTACGATATAATAATTACTAATGATCCAATATCTTACTAAAAAATCCTAAATCACGTTGATTCTGACAAATGGATCGATGCTATGAAAGATGGGTTGAACTCGATGGCTCAAAATGAAGTTACGGATCTCGTTGAATTGCGGAATAAACGTGACTCTAGTGGTAATATTGAGAGATATAAAGCTAGACTTATAGCCAAATATTTTACTCATAAATATGGTATTGATTATACAGAAACTTTATCTCCAGTTTCTAAGAAATACTTTTTCAGAATAATTATGGCATTAGTAGCTCATATTGACTTAGAGTTGTAGCAAATTGATGTACAAACAGCTTTCCTAAATGAGAGTTTCGATGAAGAAGTTTACATCGGTTTGCCTGAAGAATTTAAGATTGTTGGTACTTGAACATATTGTATGTAAACTTAAGAAATCAATATATGGACTTAAGTAAACTTCTCGACAGTGGTATCTTAAGTTTAATGATACAATAACATGTTTTGTTTCTAAGGAAAACATAATTGATCAATGTATATATCTTAATGTTAGTGGGAGTAAGTTCATATTTTTGATATGATATGTTGATGATATTATGCTTGCCATAAATGATTTTGGTCATTTATTTGACACTAAGCATTTTCTCTCAAAAAATATTTTTGAGTATCTGTGGTATCCAAACACTTTGTCTTACTCGTCCCACATGCCTTAGGATTGCAAAAAGAGACCACCAAGAGCCCGACATTTAGTTGTGTGGGGAATCGAAGTTGAGGCCGTGCGCCTAACCTATATCGATATCAGAGGCATACAAATACCACATAGTATCAACACGTATACTACTTGTTCACTCATACGTCCTTAAGGTTATAGGTTTATTCCATTCGCTAGAAATGTAATGTGAAATAGCAACATTCACTAAAAGAGTAATCCTAGTGTTTCTAACCCTAACTAGTAGTAGAAATTAAGTAATTATAGGTACTATTCAATCGTAACCAACAACACCTAACTAATCAATCATCCATAGCAAGTGCATGAATATGAAATTACTAACAACTATAACATCAAACGACAAAGTAATTACCTCAGTACATGATTCTAATGTATTATAATGTTGATCATGACATGCTTTACCGATAAAATAAACATGGAATAACAACCAAATACGGATGACATGCTTTACCGATAAAATAAACATGGAATAACAACCAAATACGGAATCAATATAAATCTTGAATTGCTCAATTAAAAGGTTGAAATGAAATAGTACATATTAATAAACCTAAAAATAGAACAAGCATAACCTCAAAAACTATGCATGTAAGAGAAGAGCAGAACAAAAACTTCTAAACCAAACAAAAGACACAACATTAACTTAATAGATCAAGTGAAGAACACCAACTAATGCACATGAAAGCCAATCCGGGGGAAAATGTGAGCAGATACAATGTGAAGAGAATTCGGGTGTTAAAAATTTTTTTTTTGTGTTACCTTGACGAGCGGAGAGCGGAGCGGTAAGCACGAGCGACCAGAGAGCGAGAGAGCAATGAAAGACACGAAGATTCAAGATCGAAATTCAAAAGAATCGAACGATGTGCACTCATTCACCGCACAATCAACCAAGGAACAAATCAAATCACTCAAGAACAGTTAAAATAAAACCTCATAAATTAATAACAATTATAAGAACCGAACTCTTTAAATATGTCACCACGATCAAGAGTTTGTTCCTTCACGGTTCATAAACAATAAGGTAGTACTATAACACGGCCAATTGCCAAGACGAATTTACAAAAATAAAAAGGATTCCATGACCATAATAGCTAAGACCTTTCAAGAAAATAAATTTTTTTTTAAATCCATTTATTAGACTAGTATAGTGAGCCGCTAAGAAAACCTAGTATACACAATGGTCACCACATTATGTTCATTTCCTATGTTTGAACATCAAGGCATATATATGACTCGCCTTGCCTAGCGAGATATAGCTTCAGTTCAAGTGAAAATCTATAACATATTTCATTCATGAGCATAATATTTGCAATGCTAACAAGCATTACGACTTTAATATTCCTGGATGCCGCAGATAAGGTACGTAGGAACACCGGACACCCCGAATATTTATTGATAGATGGAAATTTATGAAGTCTGCATGCTTAATTTAAATTGGAAAATCTTTCAAGATAAAAAATCTTCTTGCCTTCAACTCCGATCTTTACTAGAATATCGAACTATCAAATGAACCATAGCGGAAACTTAAATAATTCTCATGTCACCCTTGGTTTTCCATAAATTTTTTAAATTAGATAAACAAGGGGACTAGAATGCCAACCTGACAGACGCAAAAGTTGAGCGAAAACATTGTAGCGATTCAAGATACTTCGAAACCGTCACAAGGTGAATGATCTCTATGAAAGCTGAAGAGCTCTTGATCATGAGTGTTGCCTGCATTATAAAGAACAATCAAAAACAAATAGAGTATATCAGAATGTAGTAAGACTCCAAAACTACAAATGCCTTGCTAACCGAAATCAGAGACCAGAGAGAGCGAGAGATATCGGCGATGACGGAGACCGGCGGGACGAGACGGAGAGAACAGAGAGACGGCGAGACCAGAGGCAAGCGAGAGAGACCAGTAGCACGACCAGACGGAGAAACGGAGACCACCGCGACGAGACAGACAGAGCAGAGACAGCAGAGAGACCAGCTAGCACGACCAGACGGAGAGACGAGACGATCGAACGGGATGGACGTTTGGGGACGAGACGATCGAATGAATTTGGACGAGACGGAGAGACAGATTTAGGTTTTTGGAATTTTTTCGTGAAAATGATTTAGGGATTTCGGCTATTTTGTTGGGAGGGGGGGTGGGGTGCGGGAAAGAGGAGAGGGTGCCATGATCCAAGAAAATACAAATCTCGAGGAATGATGAACGGTCATAAGAAATGAACAATTTGGCGGGAATGGTGGCGCCAAATTTTAGAGACGGAATTTAATTCCGTCTCTAATTCCGTCTCTAATTCCGTCTCTGATCCGTCTCAAATCCGTCTCTGATTTTTTCCGTGTCAATTCCGTCGCTAACTGTTAAATTTAGAAACGGAACTTATTCCGTTTCTAATTTCATTTCTGATTTAGAAACGAAACTTATTTCCGTTTCTAATTCCGTTTCTGATTTGCTGTTTTTTTGTAGTGATTGCATGGCCTTCCTATCTCGATTGTTTCAGATCGGGACACCAGATTCCTTAGCCATTCTTGGCGCAGTTTGTGGGCTATGGTGAACACGCAGCTGAAATTTAGTAGTGCTTATCATCCGCAAACAGATGGGTAGACTGAAGTTGTCAACCGTTCGTTAGACAATCTTTTGAAGAGCTTGGTGGGTGAGAATGTCAAGAGTTGGGACGTCAAGTTGAGTCAGGAAGAATTTGCACACAACCATACTGTTAATTGAAGTACCGGGTTTAATTCTTTTCAGGTTGTGTATTCAGTGCTACCTTGAGGTCCTCTTGATCTGTTACTAGTGCCAAGTAAGACTAGATGACATGGCAAGGCAGAAGACTTTGTTAGTGGGCTGTAAGAGATTCATCAATCTGTCAAAGATAACTTGCAGAAGGCTGCTAACAAGTACAAACAATATGCAGATCGAAAGAAGCGTTACGTGTTGTTTGAACTGGGTGACTTTATGTGGGCAGTTCTCACTAAAGACCGGTTCTCTGTGGGTGATTACAACAAATTTTCAGTTCGGAAGATTGGTCCTGTGGAGGTTCTTGAGAAAATTAATCCTAATGCTTACAGATTGAAGTTGTCAAGTCACATTCGCATGGCTGATGTATTTAATGTCAAACATCTTGTTCCCTATTATGGGGATACGTTTGATGATGACAATTTGAGGGCTAATTCTGTCCACCCTGGGGAGAATGATGAAGTCCAAGAATTAGTTCGCAAATTCTTGATAGGATAATGATGAAGTCCAAGAATTGGTTTGCAAATTCTTGGAAAAATATGAAAAGAAACACTACAAAAAAACAACAGATCAGAAACGGAAATTTTCGTCTCTAATTTGCATAAATTCCGTCTCTAATTCAATTCTGCAATGGAACAGAGACGGAATCTATTCCATCTCTAAAATCGTCGTCGTTGATTCAATCAACAACGAAAATGTGTTTCCGTTGTTGATTAGAGACGGATTAGAGACGGAATTTAGAAACGGAACAGAGACGGAACAGAAATAAAAATTCTTCTAAAGGGTACAATTGTAATTGCATTCTGTCTCTGATCCGTCTTTGATTAGCAACAGATCAGAGACGAAATTATTATATTCCATCTATGATCTGTCTCTGATTAGCAACGGATCAGAGACGGAATACAATAATTTTTTCTCTAATCCGTTGCTGATTCATGCATCTATTCCTCGAAAATTAAAGACGGAATAGCAACGGAATCTCTGAATTCCGTTGCTAATCCGTCTCAATTCCGCTTTTTTTAGTTTTCAAACCTAAGCTTAATCCAATTGGTTCTCTATAACCTCTAAACCTGAAAATACAACCATAGGACCTACTCCATCGCCTGCACCCCCTCCAACAACTCCTTGGGGGTGCTAACATCCCCCAAAAAAAGCAGAATTTGACATACATACACAAATCAACAATATATATCAACAAAGATTCAAATGAGAAAAAACATAAAATTCGATATTAAAAAAGATTTATATATTCACGAAACGTAGTCAAGTATAATAAATGTTTAAGATACCTAAGTATCCAGAAAAAAACTACAATTCTCATTGTTCTACAACAACCATAAAAATACCTAAGTATCATAAAGTTGCCCATCCCTCGTTGTGCTAGCATCTGGGATGTGCTAGCATCAAGATCTACGTATCTTCTCTTCTTTTTTCATAACGACTTGAGATTGTAGACACATCCTTTGGGACAGTCACCCGCCACCTTGTAGTACACCGCCTCATCATCCACCGGCTGGTCCGGTGTAGTCTGGGTCAGCTCCTGACGTCTCCTTTGGAGCTTAGCCTGCATGGATCAACAATATTTTGTTAACAATACAATAGTAGCATTAAGTTGAGAAAGTAGCAAAATGAAGAGATAAGTAAAAAATAAAATAAAGTTGAGAACGTAAATCTTACATTTATCAATTAAGTTGAATAATTATGCAATACCCAATTGTAATGAATCTCATATTCAAACACAAAATGATTCGTTAAGATTGGATCTCATGCTTTAAAAAAAATAAAAAAAAATTTAATTTCTAAAACCTGCATACCATACAACAGAATTTTAAACAAAGCCTCAATCCCAAATTAGTTGGACTTGGCTATCCTACACAATGTATCACAGAATTTTTAACTCCAAACCTAAAAATCCTAAACAATTGCCATAATTCCCAAAAACATTTGATTTAAACTCTTAAAAGTTCTAGAAGCCTAAATCCAAGACATTGAAATCTCAACCCTAAAGTAAGTCGTGCACCCCTAAAACACTAAAGTTACACTCCATAATACCAAAAAAAAAGTCACACTCCATATCCTAAATTTGCAATTTCAGAAACATCAAAGCCACTGAAATCCTAAACCCACAAGTATGAAAAAGGAGGTAATATTGAAAGTAAAACTAGAAACAAGAAGTGGCTTTCTCCTTGAACTGCATTAAAATAAACTAGAACGAACCTTCAGATGTTGCTGGACAAAATCAACAGCATCGCTTGGTCTAAATACCTGCATCCACAACATTATTTTGTATCTCAATAAACCTGAAAAACAATGAATTCAGAGAAATAGTGAGATACACTAACATATATTTCTAACCAACACATACCATCGAGAATCACTATAGAAAACGGCTAATATAAAAAATTAGGCTACAATTATAATGATAATCATAGTCATCATAGAATATTACAACGTTGATTTACAATAATGGAGTATTTAGAATACTTGAGGATTTGGGCTTGCGGTAAAAATAATGATAACCAAATCATAAACAAATGACAAACCATAATCTATATCTCTTCTCCATTTTCAAAACCTTCAATAGAGTAAATCATATATTTACCAACTCAACAAACTTCTGAAGCTACACCCTAGGTCCCTAGCATGCAAGGGAAGCAATCCTCCCGAAAGCTAGTGAGCGAGATACTAAAATCTAGATTAAGTGTATGTAACAGCATAAAGTTCCCAACCAAGTTTAACTTCCGTATATGAGAAAACCTCAAGTTTAATACTTGGCACATAAGCCCATTATAGGATAAATCCCTCCAAGTGAAAAAAGGCAAGGCTATAATTTTTTGTTCGTAAAATGATCTGCTTTTTGTCATAGATTAGTCATTGTATTACGACATTCACCATTTGCAAGAAAGTAAAATGAAAAACAAAAGAAAGAAACGGAAAAGAGTGAGCTCAACTAGTAAACAATGCAAGGACATGAGGAAGAATTATGCACAAGGCCGAGAGTCATTAGCTTGTCTATACCTCTATCTATTCACTGATTGGTCTCATTTATTCTCCGGTGCGATCAAAAAGGCATCAAAGAAATTAAGAATAATGATTGATTAAGGGCATATCAGCAATACCTTTTCAAGAATTATGCACATAGATTTCTTTACTATTAGTATTTCTGTCAGTTATCGTAGATGTTTCTTCTAATACATATTTGATCAAAACTATAATCGTCATTGATCAGTGCATGATATGTATAAGGAACTATTTCTATATAACAAAAAAGACTATTTCCTTGCACCAATTTTGTTTTCAACAGATTGTGTTCTCATATCATTAGTCTTCCAATATTGGTTCTGCTTTGAAATAAGGATACTCTAGAAAGTTAATACATACCGTAAAAAATCTTTCCCAAAAGAAGAGTCATTTATATCCACAACTCGAAGTTTATGAATAGCTGCGCGCATTAATGACATAACATTTTCTCGCTTCAAAACACATGGAGATTCATTGATTATGTCAATTGCATCAATTTCATAAGACCCCATCAATGAGAAGGTCTTAATCAAAGGAGGAACATCTACATCCATCAAAAGGTCCAAGAGAAAATGTAGTATAGAGCACTCAAAGAAAGATTTTTGAAGCTTAGCCTGGGTGATTAAATGATAACAAAAAATTAGTCGAATTCAATTATAGATTAAGATCCGCATTTAATTAAATGAAAAATGAGCCGGGTTCCCTTATAACTTTCTAGACTTGTTGGAGTAGATTGGAGGTTCTAATTATCACAACAAACCTTAGAAAAGTTTGACACAATTGCATCATTTGGAAGCACTTCACGCTTTCGGAAAAAAATCAATGTACCTAAAACCAGCCCAATACAGAGTTAATACAGCACCATAAACTTAAGCACAAGAACTGGACTAAAAGCAAATCCCAAATTAGTTGGGGTCGTCTAGCTATATGGATCAAACTCTTCCATTGCGCTCAATTTAGTGCAAAATTTTAATTCTCGCAAAATAATAAGAACATGTATACAAGAAAACAAAGAGAAAGCGAGAGAGCAAATGCGTTGGAGAAGACCAATCAAACAACAAGAGAGAAATGAAATTCAATATGGTTCTCAGTTAGGGTTATAGAATTATGATCCATCTTTCATTTATTAAGATAAAGGTTCAATAACAATTCCAACAAGTGAGATTTTCATCTCTATAGCACCTAATTAGTCCAAATTATGATCCACCTAATCCAACCCCTCTTTAGATTTAGTCTAAATTAGCTCCACAAAAACTTCAAAGCTGAATCAAGCGAAACAAAAACTAGAAAAAAAAGTTGAGTAAACGGTAATTAGTGAGGAAAGAATCTGCGAAGAGGAATAAATTGACAAGGTTGTATACCTAGATTCCAAGGTAGGGAGATGAATGGGCATGGCCATGGCTACTTGTTGTTTCAACAAACCTAAAATCGGGTTTAATGAACGCAGCAGAGAGATCGAGAGGGAACAGCGGCGACGGCTTAGGGTGCGGCGAACAGCGGCGACGGCTTAGGGTGCGACGACGGGTTAGGGTGCAGCGAACAGCGGCGACGACTTAGGGCTTCCGAGGCTCCAATCTCCGGCAGACGGCGGCGGCAGACCCGACGGCCTCGTCGCA
Organism: Stephania yunnanensis; assembly: GCA_039657365.1. NCBI lineage: Eukaryota > Viridiplantae > Streptophyta > Magnoliopsida > Ranunculales > Menispermaceae > Stephania > Stephania yunnanensis. The sequence goes on along the minus strand of CM077589.1, from coordinate 10,861,457 downwards.
GCCTGAATCGCAGTGACGGCAAAGATTTAGGGTTTGGGAGAGAGATTTCGGTGAGAAAGAGCGGTGAGATTTCGGTGAGAGAGCGGTGAGAGAGAGAGAGAGAGAGCAGAGAGCGGTGAGAGAGAGGGTGAGAGAATGAGAGCAGAGAGAGAGAGAGAGAGAGAGAGAGAGAGAGAGAGAGAGAGAGAGAGAGAGCAAAGAGAGGCGAAGGTGAGAGAGAGAGAGAGCGGTGACGATGAGAGAGAGCGGTGAGGGAGAAAGGTTTCATTGAGTGAGAGAGATGTGAGGGTGAGGGAGAGAGGTTTCGTTGAGGGAGAGAGCGGTGAGGGAGCGATATTTTAGGGAGAGAGAGAGTTTTGGTCCCCATTTTTGGGTATCTAGATCGAAGTATGCACGAATCTCGAGACGTAATGGACAGTTGTAAAAAAAGAAACTTTTGGTAGGAATGTTGGCGCCATTATTTAAAGACGGATTTTAATTCCGTCTCTATTTCTGTCTCTATTTCCGTCTCTGATCTCTCTCTATTCCGTCTCTGAATTAGTCCATCTCAATTCCGTCTATAAGTACTTTTTCTTAGCAATGGAACTTAATTCCGTTGTTAATTCTATTTCTAAATATCATTTTTCTTGTAGTGATATGACAGGATGACATTTTTGTAATTTCGGTGAAGTTCGGGCGTTTGAGTTTCGACGTTCCAAGGGCATGGGTTGATTAGAAACGGCGTGGAGATCACGAGACAATGCTACGCCATGACTACGATGTTTTTCGGTGAAATTCCATCGTTTTGGCCTCCGAAACGACAATTTAGCTATTTTAGGAAAGTTTTGTTTAGATTATAACTTTCATTAGGAATTTCCATTTTTATTGTCGTTTGCGGCGTTTGTTTCTAGTTTTCGTCTAGTTTCCAGTTTAGGGCTTTTAGGACTTTTTGGACTTTTTACTATTTTTGACAAATTTTAGGGTTTCGCTATTTAAGCGACCTATTGGATGTAATTCGCAGTTTTTTTGCTTGAATAAAAGAATTTTCAAACTTGGCTTAAGTTCTGACCTAGATCGAGTTGTTCGTTGATTCGTTCAACTAGTTTAGAAGATCTCCATTGCGTCAGTAGAGATTAGAAAATAAAGGAGAAAATTAATGAGTTTGGTTTATAGTTTAATTTGGAGGTAGGGTTAATACATGTATTGAAAATTAAAACATAACACATTTTCACATAACATTTAATAACATTCTATTTAATAAGTGTTTTAAAACCTCTATTAAAGGCCAAAAATGTGTTATGTAGAAAGTAAAAATTAAGTGGAAAAAAATGGCGAGTATAATTTGGGGTATGTGTAGTGAGTTTGATACAAGTTGAGGAAATGAGTTAATGATTTAATTGAGTGTGAGATTATTTTTATGTAATTTTGATTAAATATATTTTAGTTGAAAAATGTATTAAATAAACGGGGGTAATTCATTCTGTACTTAACTGATTGAGATTTCGTACGATATTGACTAATAATAAGAAGATAAACCAAATTAAGATATTTATATACGGTTCACACACTTGTTATATATATGCTAGCATAAATATAAACAAAAGATATCAATGTACCTTATTTAATTAATTCCTGATTAAATTTATATTAACTGATTGAAATTACATTGACTAATAATAGAAATAAACCAAAGATATCAATGTACGGTTCACGCTGATATAATATATATATATATATATATACAACAACAACAACGTAGCCTCAGTTCCAAATATATATATATATGTATGTATATATATATGTAAGCACAAATATAAACAAAAAAAAATAAGGATGACTTTGAATCAATCCTCATACTTAATTAATTCCTGATTGAAACTTTATCGTATAATTATTAAAATATTAATTAATAACAACCATCTAATATTTAACTTAACTAACAGACCTAATACATAAAATATACTAAATATAGTAATTAAATATGATAAGAAATTAAACTCTATACATCTTGCCATGCATGGACTCCACCACAACCTTCCCATATTCATTATTCTCCCCAAGTTTTAGTACCTTTGTGACTCTTGCAAATGAAACAATAAAATCTTCGAACACCGAAAACTCTTGCTTGAACATAATCTGATGAATGTGGTCATTGGCATATGTTAGAACAAATTTTAAATGAACCCTACCAAGAACTTCAATCGACAAATTAATGTTATCAACGAACATACTACCATGAGAGTCTTGAAGAACGTCAACAACTAACTCATCATTCGTGTCCTCATTTAACAAAAGTGTTTTGTTGCAAATTCGACTTTTGGCGCGCTCGAAAACATTCACGAGAATTTTTTCAACGATCACATCACCAATCACCTCTTCAAGCACTTGAGGGATTTTAGAATGAAAAATCACCATGATGACAAAGTTGTTGTCTCCAGAAACTAGCTCGTCTTCCACAAAGTCATGCCTATTACCATCAATTTTTAGGGCCTCGTCAAAATTGTCAGACTCCTAAAAAAAGATCGAATCTACTTCGTCGTCACCGTAAAGAAAAAGAACTCCATCTTCTTATTTCTCGGCAATAAATCCCTCCTCATCAAAATCGGAATATTCTTCTTTCGGTTCACCACCAAAAGAAAATTTCACCCTTAGTTGCATGGTCACCCAAATCAATTTATGGCTCATATATATATACCAAACTGATGCGACAAAAAGTATTCCAAATCGATTATTCGACTCCACGAATAATGTGATTTAGGGCACAAAAGAATAACACCAATTTTCTAAAAAGAAATCAAATTCTTTATTCATAAAATCAATCTCCACGTTACACAATGGTTAAATCTTTATTTTTTATATTATTTTTTTATGACCATAGGTATCCGCACCCTTTGGGTACGACTAATCCCATGGGATCAAGTTTGTCCCACCAAATCCATTGAGCGGGAAAGTCCACCAAAAAATAGTTTCATTATTAATGCAAGGACTCGAATATGCGACCTCCTCCTCTTGAAGCAATCCTCATGCCAAGTATTTACCACTCCGCCACCTCTACTGGGTGCTGGTTAAGCCTTTATATAGGCTTATTGGAAACATAGAATTCTAAAAATAAAAATTTTCATTCCTAATAAACTTCTAAAACTTTCCTACTAAATAAAAATACAGAAGGATTAAACTTCTCAAAACTCCTATAAACGACCCACTCATGAAAGAAAAAGAAAAAAAAAACTCTACCAATTAAAATACCTACCAAGTCATACTTTATCTCATGTACGGTATCCTTAGGTACCGTATTTAATTAATTCCTGATGAAACCTTTATATTAACTGATTGAAATTACATTCACTTATTAATAATAAGAAGATAAACCAAAGATATCAATGTAGGGTTCACGCACTTGTTATATACAGCATAAATATATATAAAAAAAAAAGATGACTTTGAATCAATCATCATATTTTAAAAAGTTAATTCAACCACTTAAACGCCAACAGGGGGTTAAGTCTAATTAATTCCATCCTTTTTTTGTAGTGTCTATAGGTACCTTGTTTAATTAATTCCTGATTAAACCTTTATTCTAACTGATTAAAATTACATTGACTAATAATAAGAAGATAAACTAAAGATATCAATGTACGGTTCACTTGTTTAATTCCTGATTAAACATTTATATATCTATATATATGTCAGCATAAATATAAACAAAAAAATAAGGACGGCATTGAATCAATTATCATATTTTAAAAACTTAATTAAACAAGTTAATTCAACCACACAAACGCCAACAGGGGTTAAGTCTAATTAATTTTTGCTTTTTTTTTTAATTTCTTCTGATGAAATCATTGGTTAGAAGTACACGGCAAATAAGAGACTTTTTCAGCATTTGTTTCTGTGTAGGTAGAACCAAACGAAATGGCATGGAGAAGCTCATCACTACCCACTTTGTTGAGTTTAAACAAAAAAAAAAGAAGGATGACTTTGAATCAATCATCGTATTTAAAAATGTTAAACAAGTTAATTCAACCACAAAACACCAACAGCTGCGAGACTTGTTCAGCAGTTGTTTCTCTATAAGTAGAACCAAACTAAATGGCATAGAGAAGCTCATCATCACCGCCTACTTTGTTGAGTTTAAATTTGAAGTACTATATAACCAAGCTATACATAGCTACCGGCTGCAATGGCATTCTGCAAGCCTTCAGTCCTTGCTAAGATAGTGATGGTCGTGGTGTTGGTGGCGTTGGTGAGCGATGTTGCCAACGCGAGCACTTTGACTGTGTGGCGCGGCCCAGGTTGTACTGGACCTAGCCAACGATACAGCAGATGCGGATGCTACCGCATCCCCTACCAGGGTGGGTATTCCTTCCAGTACACTCAAGGTCAGCCTGCTTGGATGTACATGTCTCCCAATTGCAGGGGCAATCCGGTGAGAAGGTTTGGTGCTAGTGCGAGGTCTTGCAGTCGTTTCCCATGGACCTATGTCTCCATGCGTTGTTGAATTATTAACCTCGAAAGCCGATCATAATCTTAGCTCTATATATGCAAATGCAATAACTAATGCATGGTTGTAATAAAGTATATATGTAAGCTTGATTTATCACTATATATAAGGTGATAGTGAAAGTGCGCTATCAGTCTTTTTGTCGAGTACCGTCAAGTCATTTGTCTAAATTATCCGCATGTTTGCTTTCAATCATTTATTGGTAATAATGTTTTCGGTTATAATTTATCAATTAATTAATTCCGTTTGTTTAAGTATTAATTGGTTCTACTTTTTTTTTATATCAAAGTATTTGTTCTACGTATTAATTGTTAAGTTTTCTAAATTTAATTAATAACATTATGTAGGGGAATTAATTAATTACTCATGGTAAGAAAACATGAAATGGTGCAATCACACAACAGTTTGCCCCCTCCATTAACGGCACTAGCTAGCACAATCTAACCTAGTTTTTCTGGCAACTTTGGATATTGATATGGAAAATGTTAAAATGACAATATTATTTCATAACCCATTGCACAATGATGTGGTGTGTGCAAGGGCGGACATAGCCTCTGACTTGAAGGGGCCAAATTTCTCTCTAGAAAAAGCCCTAAGCAAGAAAATGCTAGGATAAGTCGCTAGCTTATCACACATAACTGTTGTGGTCATGTAGATACATTTCGATAGATATATGCACATATCTCAATGAAAAACTAAATAGCTACATTGATCAAGTGTCAAAAGTTTTAAATTTATTCAACGGGTGATGAGGCAAGTTTTGGTATGTGCATACATGGTGATAACTAGACCAAAAAACTTGAAGGGGGTCATCGCCCCCCTAACATCACTACAAAACATTGTGTGTTTAGCGACATTAATTTACTCATTAAACGACACTAATTAGTGTCTCTAGAAATTGTACCGACGCATCATAAATTGTTTCCACTTGTGTTGGTAAAAGTGATGTCGCCCGAGCAACTTGGAAACTATGTGATCACCTCCATGCGATACTCATCGGTGTACCTTGCAAAATTCTCTACCTCTACTACCTTGCTAGTCACTTGGATGTTCAATAAAATACTCGCATCCTCTAAGGTGATAGATATTTCATTGAACGGTAAGTAAAATGTATTCGTCTTCGGCTGCCACCTCTCAACAAAAGTGGAGATAAGCTACTTATTACCTTTCTTATAAGAGCAGTCTATAAGTGGCATCAACCCGAAACTCTGAAGGATCCATTGCATGCCCTTTGTGTCAGGGTGGCAAGACTATAAATCCCACTTAACTAATTGAGTCCCATGGTTTATGCACTTAAGCAATGGGCAATGTTGCAAGAAGAAAACAATCGTCAGAATACACTGTCACAACTTGAAATGATGCGTAACATGCATAATAATTTTGGACCAAACTGAGTTTGTAAAAAAAATCGTACCACATTGTTCCAATCGCCTCCGCGATATGATTTTGAAAGCTCTTCAACAAAGAGCGGTCTGTAGGACCACTTGGGAAATAAGTGGATGAGTCATTTCCAGGCTCATCTACATTCCCACCAGCCGCACAACTACTACTCCCGCTTACGCGACGTTGGGCCGTGGTAGTTTTATTTTCTTTTTTGTTTGGGGCCTTATCACTAAACTTAAATGATTCAGATGTCGTTTGCGCGACGTTGGGGTGTGATAGTTTTATTTTCTTTTTGTTTGGGTCCTTATCACTAAACTTAAATGATTCAGATGTCGCGTCCCCACTCTCTGCACGACCAATATGTAGGTCCCACTCGTGAACATGTGATGCCTCGTCTTATATATCATCTCCCATAGGGAGGTGTGCACATGCACCCTTTTGCTCAAAAGCATTTTTGTTTCTCCTTCTGATACGAGATTGTTTGTGGTTTCTACTCACAGTAAGTATCTGAAGTACCCGTCGGTCGTTCAGATCTTAAGGCCTCAATGTAAACTTGTTGCCTGAAAAATGTAGTCTTTTTTCGGTCCATATATGTTTAGTAAATGCCAAAATAGTGCATTGGAAATAAGTCGAGAAACCCTAAAAATGACATAATATTAAGTTTTGGGACTAGAGGATCAAGGCATGCCTATTTGTTTGAGGGACACAATACCGAGACCTTGGAAAAGGTCTCGGATACTAACCACCGAGCCCATGTAGGAGGTCTCAGACACTCTCTGTGCCCTCTCCCAATCATATTCGTGTACTATACTCGGTTGGGCTAGACCAAGATAAAGATTATTATCTCGGTATCTTGGAATTGAGACCAAACGAGTTATCTCGATCGTCTACAACCGCTTGGATTTGAGGTCCCTTAGAAATGAATTTCGGTGGGGTTTGACCGATACTTCTTTTACCGTCTTGTCAATGAAAGATCGAGATGATAACATAAGTCACAGACCTGTACGTGTGACCGACCATTACATGTATGGAAAATTAACCCTAAATATGTATACAAATGCGAAGGGCAACAAAACCAAGCAAATGAACAACAAACTCATGGAAAATACGAACTAATCTTCATGTGAAAGCCGAACCCACAACACTAACAAACTCCAAGATCTTCTCTGAGACCCTTCGCACTGCGAACCCACTTCATTGACAACAAAACGCTTGAAAAAAGCGAAAGGAACGCCACATACAACAAATTCAAGATAGAAACCGAGGGGATGAATGGAGTCTAAGCTATATATGTAGATGAGTGAAGGGCTAGGGGGTTTCAAGATCTTCAACTCGTTTTAGGTGTTTTGGTGGAGGGGTGCTCGTGTTTGAAGCAAAGGGCAATTTGGGAAACTTTAGGGTGCCCTGAAAAATTGCTTGGCTGCCCATATCATCGAGGTGCTCTCAGAATTATTCGAGGTGTACATAGTCGGACTAACTCCACCTATGTTGTACACTATGCGCGCTACATAGCCGGTCCCAAGTCCAGATAAAGGAGGAGGACTCTGACGTCCATTTCTTTCATACCGAAAAATGGGTAAGGGAGGTCTCAAACTCATTTTTCATACCCGAAAAGTGGGGGAGGGAGGCCCCAAACTCATTTTCCATTCTTGAAAAATGGAGGAGAGTTGCGATAGGTTGACAGCTAGAGACTCTAAATATAATAAATTTGTACACGTGATTCTATTTGGTTTTTCTTCATCAATTGTATTGAATCTTAGGACGAAAGAAATTTCAATATTAATTACCAAAAAAAATTCTCAATCCTTTTTTTCTGTAGTAAAAACTTCAATACGTATAGATAAATATATTTACTCCTTCAAGAGCATATAATTAATTCTACAAACTAACTCAAATTACGTTGACCAATAATAAGAAGATAAACCATAGATATCGCACTTAATTGTTGATATTTATGCTGATATATATATATATATAAATATATATATTAGGATAAATATAAACAAAAAAAAATAAGGATGACTTTGAATCAATCATCATATTTAAAAAAGTTAAACAAATTAATTCAACCACAAAACACCAACAGCGGTGCTAAGTCTAATTAATATTTTCCGGCAACTAAGAGACTTGTTCAGCTAAGTCCTTGCTAAGATAGTGATGGTCTTGGTGTTGGTGGCGTTGGTGAGCGATGTTGCCAACGCGAGCAGTTTGACTGTGTGGCGCGGCCCAGGTTGTACTGGACCTAGCCAACGATACAGCAGATGCGGATGCTACCGCATCCCCTACCAGGGTGGGTATTCCTTCCAGTACACTCAAGGTCTGCCTGCTTGGATGTACATGTCTCCCAATTGCAGGGGCAATCCGGTGAGAAGGTTTGGTGCTAGTGCGAGGTCTTGCAGTCGTTTCCCATGGACCTATGTCTCCATGCGTTGTTGAATTATTAATCTCGAAAGCCGATCATAATCTGAAATCTATATATGCTAATGCAATAAATAATGCATGGTTGTAATAAAGTATGTATGTAAAAAAGATTTATCACCATATGTAAGGTGATAGTTAAAGTGCCCTATCGGTCTATTTGTCAAGTACCCTCAAGTAATTTGTCTCAATTATCTTATCTGCATGTTTGCTATCATTTATTGGTAATAAAGTTTTCGGCTGTAATTTATCACTTAATTAATTTCGTTTGCTTATGTATCGATTTGTTCAACGTATTAATTGTTAAGTTTTACTATGTTTAATTAACATTATGTAGGTAATTAATTAATTACTCATGGTAAGAAAACATGAGGTGGTGCAATCACACATAACGGTTGCCCACACTAGCACAATGAAACCAATTTTTGTTGACCGGAAGTGGCAAACACTTTGTTAGGAAAAGGTTGACCGGAATGAACTTTTGTTAACTTTTGGACTGTCCGAACTTGAAATTTAGGAGTTGCGAGGACATGAGTTTATCGAAAACGACGTGGTAGTCACTATTCATAGTGTTGTGATAACGACGTTTTTTGGCCTAATTCCTTCATTTATGCCTCCAAAATTGCGTTTTTACTATTTTTGAAATATTTTAGTTCGGCTATAACTTTTAGTATAAGTTTTCGTTTCGGACATCGTTTGGGGTGTTTGGATTCTTATTTTGTTTAGTATAGGGTTTAGAGCTTTTTAGACATTTACTATATTTGGGACTGAGGCTATGTTGTTCTATTTGTTGTTGTTGTTGTTGTTGTTGTTGTTGTTGTGGCAAATATTTGGATTTCGCTATATAAAACACCCTTTTATATGTAATTCACTTTGTTTTATGTAATTCGCTGATTTTTGATAAATTAATAAAGTATATATATAAGAAAGATTTATCGCCATATGTAAGGTGATAGTAAAAGTGTGCCATCGGTCTATTTGTCAAGTACGGTCAAGTCATTTGTCTCAATTATCAGCATGTTTGCTTTAAGTCATTTATTGGTAATAGAGTTTTCGATTATAATTTATCACTTAATTAATTCCTTTTCTTTGTATCAATTTGTTCTACGTATTAATTATTAAGTTTGTTATGTTTAATTAACATTATGTAGGTAAATAATTAATTACTCATGGTAAGAAAACATGAAGTGGTGCAATCGCACACAACGGTTGCCCCCTCCATTATTAACGGCACTACCGCAATGAACCCTGTTTTTCTGTCAACTACGTAAATATTTTTTTATATAGATGAAGACTCCCTTGTTATTCGATTGGAGTACACAGAGGGGGAGGCAAATTTTTTTGAAAATGTGATGCAGTCGAAGAAGTGACAAACACTTTCTTATAAAAAGGTTGACTGGAAATAACTTTTATTTTCTTCTGGACGATCTGAACATGAAATTTTAGAGTTGCGAGGACATAGTTTATTGGAAATGGCGTGGTGATCAATACTCACAATGTTGTGATAACGACGTTTTCTGGATTCGTTTATTTATGCATCCGAAATTGCATTTTTACTATTTTGGAATATTTTAGTTCCTTTATAACTTTTAGTATGAGTTTCCTTTTTGAACGTCATTTGGGGCATTTGATTTCTTATTTCGTCTAGTACAAGGTTTAGGGCTTTTTAGACATTTCCTATTTTTGACAAAAATTTGGGTTTTGCTATATAAAACACCATTTTATACATAATTTGATGCTTGTTGATAAATTAATAAAGTATATGTGTAGCACGATTCATCACTATATGTAAGGTGATAGTAAAATTGCGCTATCAGTCTATTTGTCAAGTATGGTCTAGTCATTTGTCTCAATTATCTGCATGTTTGCTTTCAGTTACATAATTTGATGTTTCCTTTTGTTTATGTATCAATTTGTTCTATGTTTTTCTTATGTGAAAGTATTTGTTCTACGTATTAATTGTTAATTTTTCTAAGTTTAATTAATAACATTATGTAGGGTAATTAATTAATTTCTCATGGTAAGAAAACATGAAATGGTGCAATCACACAACAGTTTGCCTCCTCCATTAACGACACTAGTTAGTACAATTGAACCCTGTTTTTCTGCCAACTTTGTATATTGATTTGGGAAATGCTAGAATGACAATGCTACGTCAAAACATATTGCACAATGATTTGATGTGTGGGCTCCACATATATGGGTGTCTTTTTATTGGATTTTTATGTGGGGGACATGCCACGTCAGTTGTTGTGCAATTCAGTTGTGACATAGTGTTGCCATTCTAGCTAGCATTTCCCTATTGATATAGATGAAAGCCACCTCGCATTCTTGTTCGATTGGAGTAAGTTGGAGGGAGAAGTGCGATTCTTTGAAAATGGATGACTCCTACTTTTTTAATAGCTTTTGTACACATCATAAGAAATCGAGAGACTGAAATTTCCCAGCGAATGAGATCGAATTGGATTTCGAGAAAGATAAATTTACTTTTTTTAATTGTTAAGTAAATTTGCTAAGTTTAATTTACATCATGTAGGTTATACATTAATTAATATCTCTTGGTAAGAAAACATGAAATGGTGTTATCACACATAACAGTTGCCCCCTCCATTAACATCACTAACACAATCGAATACAATTTCTCTGCCAACAATGACATGTATATTTTTGATATAGATAAAGGACACGTTGTTGTTCAATAGGAGTAAGTTTCCAATATCCATGTCCTTAAGAATTATTTGACACCACGAATAATACAATTTAGGGCATTGAAAACTAAAAACCTTAATTCTCCAAAAATAAAACAAATTCTTTGAAGGTTTCTATAGAACGGAGAGTTTTATTAATTAATTTGAGTACAACTATACATGTATTTATAGATACTTCAAAAGATAAGAACCAATCAAAGATAGCTATAATCTTGTAACCACATTGAGGATATACACCTATCGTGGTGATCGTGATGTTAACCGAATCAATCTCTTGTAACCTCATGAATCGTAACACCCTCCCTCAAACTCAAGGTGGGTTCAACTTGAGTTTGTCAATCAAGTCCAGAAATCGTCATGGGAGATGAGCTTTGGTGAAAATGTTTGTCGTCTGATTAATAGAAAAAACTACAATAAGTTGAAACGTGCCTCAAATAAAATGTTGGCGAAGAAAGTGTCAATCATTCTAAATGTGTTTCATGCGCTCATGAAAGACATCATTATGAGAAATCTGAATTGCTCGACAATTTTCAAAATGTAGGAGAGTAGCAGAGGAATGAGTGACTCTCATATCTTTAAGTATCTAACGGAGCCAAATCAGCTTTGAAGTAGCATCAACAAGTGCTCGGTATTCAGATTCGGGACTGGAGCATGATGTAATCATTTTTTCTCGCTTTACCATGATATTAGTGAGCTACCCAAGAAAAATAATATTCGGTATTAAATCTATGATCAGTCGGGTCACCAGCCTCATCGACATCTGAACAACTAGACAAAATGAGAGAGGAAATGGTAGAAAATATATAAACCATGAAATAGACTTCCCATTATATATCAGAGAACACGAAGAACAACAGAAAAGTGAGCAGTTCAGGGAACAACCATGAATTGGCTCATAATATGAATAACATATGCAATATCTGGTCGAGTAGCTGTAAGATAAACTAAACTACCAACAAGTTGTCAATGGAGAGAGGGATCCTAAAGAAGTGCACCAGTAGATGGAGTCAACTTAACAATTACATTCAAAGGAATGAACGTAATAGCAGTGTCAGTAATGACAGATCGAGAAATCAAATCATATGAATATTTGGCTTGGGATAATTAGCATCCATTTAAAGTAGATGTGACTTTCAGTCCTAGAAAATAACTTAAGAGTTAAAAATCTTTAATCTCAAAGTATCGTCGGAGATGACCCTGTAGCTCAGAAATTCCAGTGAAATCAGTCTAAGAAGTGGCAAACACTTTCTTAGAAAAGGTTGACCGAAATTGACTTTTGTTTACTTTTGGACGATTCGAACATTAAATTTTAGAGTTGCGAGGATATGGATTTATTGGAAATGACGTGGTTATCAATACTCTCAGCACTGTGCAAATTCCTTCGTTTAGGCCTCTGAAATTGCGTTTTTACTATTTTTGGAATATTTTAGTTCGGCTATAACATTTAGAAGGCGTTTCCGTTTTGGACACCGTTTATGGCATTTGGTTTCTTATTTTGTCTAGCATAGGGTCTAAGGTTTTTTAGACATTTACTATTTTTGGCAAGAATTAAGGTTTTGCTATAAAAAAACACCATTTTATATGTAATTTACTTTTTGATAAATTAATCAAATTTTGAACTTTCGTTAAGCTCTCACCCTATATTATTTGCTCATGATTTCTCGAGCAATTCAATTTGGAGGATCCTTGCCATGTTAACTAGTATTCGAGCTTTTGTCAACTACGATTTGAAGATAATCATAGGGTCGAAGAAGAACAAGAACCAATAACGAGTCGAATATATCTATGAAAGGAAAAATCAGGGCCAGAATGAACAACGATTCATTCCCTTGTTCGATACAGAACAACACATACAAGATACGTAACAATACATGCAAGCGAGGTTGGATCAAGTGATTGTAGAAATGCGAGATTTTTTGTCGAGGGCTTCAACTAGGAACATTGTACCAAACCGTCAAAGAGAACCTCCTATCGAAGAGGAGACGAAAGGAGATGCTACCTCTGATGGGGAAGACGAATACTTTGAAGCTCTACAAAGGTTTCATAGACCACGTGTTGTTGATGTCGATCGTAGGTCGTAGAAGGCTGGGATGAAGAAATAGATTCTAGAATTCCATGACACATCATTGCTTGAAGAATTCGTAGATTGGCTGGCAATAGTTGAGGAAATCTTAGAGTTTAAAGATGTTCTTGAGAAACATCGTATGCAATTGGTGGTGACTAGATTTTGCGATTTGACCATGGCTTGGTGGCAACAACAGAAATTAACACGGAACAAAATGGGAAATGAGAAAATTACCTCATGGGATAAGTTATAGAAGCACATGCAGGCTTAATCTTCACCCCACAATTTTAAATGCCTGATGAATAAAAAATTACATAATCTAAGACAAGGAGGGAAATCAGTTGATGAATACGCTAAGGAGTTTTATCAATTCGTTGCTAGAAACGACCTCCAAGAAACTCGTGATTAATCGGTGTCGAATTATATTGGTGGATTAAAATAGGAGATTCAAGACACCGTCAATATGTTCGACTCGAGTTTATTGGCTGCAGCATACCAGAAAGCAAAGCAAGTGGAGCAGCAGTTATAACTTGGTGGTAATCTTATGCCTGTCATTGTTATTGATGGATCAACAAATACTAGAGGGGCTAGTACTGGGGGGACTAACATTAGTAGGGGACCCATCCCAAACAATCCCGCTACTAATGGTACAGGTAAAATCAAGTGCTTCGATTGTGGCAAGATTGGCCATTAAAAATTGAAATACAAGGGGAAGAAAGTTTTTTGTTGACAATGAGGAGGACGAGGAAAAGGTGGAACTGACATATGTCACCGCAGAACAGGTTTACGGCATGTCTATGGATAATACGGAGAAGGAAATCGTGACTGGAGAAGTCGGTACTGCATTAGTTGTGCGATGTTCGTGTATGACCCTGAGAGTGGATATTGATGATGAATGGCTGCAGAACAATATCTTCAATCGAAGTGCACCATCTTGGGTAGAGTTTGCAAATTTATGATTGGCGTGAGTAACGGTGAAAACATCATATCTATTGAAGCAACTCAGAATTAAGGGCTCACAACTGAGAGCATCCCAACCCTTACAAACTGTCTTAGCTGAAAAAAGACAATGAGGTAACAGTTTCGAAATGCACATCAGTGACTTTCTCTATTGGTGCCAAGTATAAAGATTTTGTTTAGTGTGATGTTACTACTATAAATACTTGTCATTTTTTGTTGGTGCATTCATGGCAACTTGATAGAGGAGTTATGCATGATGGGGAGACCAAAAAGTACACTCTGATGTTTAAGAGGGTGTTGATTGTTCTTGTGAATACGAAGCGTTTTAATGACAACAAGCCGACGAAAGAAAGTAGCAAATTATTGACACTTACTAGATTTGAAGCAGAGTTGCGTGATTTAGAGGTAGTTTATGTGCTAGTTGTAAAGGAAGTTGGTAATTATGTCATGATCCCAGAGGAAGTGGCACCATATAGTGGCTAAGTTTTTCGATGCCTTTTCTGATGACTTGCCCAATGGATTGCCTCCATTACAAGACATCCAACATCAGAGTTACCTTGAGCTTGGTGCAGCTCTCCCTAACATGCCATATTGCTGAATGCGTCCTGCTGAACACGAAAAATTGTGTTGACAAGTTGAGGAATTACTATTGAAAGGCTTTATTTGTAAAAGCCTATACCCTTGTGCAGTTCCAACTTTACTAACTCCTAAGAAGGATGGCTCCTGGTGGTGTGTTGATACTAGAGTAGTCAACAAAATTAAAGTCAAGTATCATTTTAATATTCTTTGTTTAGATGACATGTTTAATCAATCGAGTGGAGCCAAAGTGTTCATTAAATTAGACTTAAAGAGTGGGTACCATCAGATTCATGTTAGGGTTGGGGATGAGTGGAAAACTACTTTTAAAACTCAAGAAAGGTTATATGAGTGGCTAGTGATGCCATTCGGTTGTCGAATGTGCCTAACACCTTCATGAGAGTTTAAGGCCTTTGATAAGCAAATGTATCATTGTGTATTTTGATGACATTTTGATTTATAGTGCTAACCAGGATGAACACCTTGAGCATTTTTTAGATGCTCTTACTATTTTGCGCAAGGAGAATTTTATGTTGTTATGAAGAAATTCTCATTTGTGATGCCCAAAGTTCTATTTTTGGGTTGTCATATCTAAGGATGGTCTGCCGGTGGATGAGTCAAAAGTCAAAGCCATGCGAAATTGGCCTAGACCTAGTACCGTCACCGAGGTTCGTAGTTTTCATCGATTTGCCTCATTTTATAGGCGATTCATTCCCCATTTTAGTTGTATTATGGCACCGGTAATAGATTGTATGAAGGTTGCAAAGTTTGTGTGGAGCGATGAGGCAAAGGATGCGTTTAAACTCATTAAAGTGCAACTCACTACTGCACCTATATTGGTGTTGCCGAAATTTCATTTTCTTTTTGAGTTGCACTGTGATACGTCTAAGGTGGGCATTAGCGCCGTCTTAAGTTAGAATATGAGGCATGTGGCATATTTTAGTGAGAAGTTGTTTGGGGCTAAGTCATGCTACAATACTTATGATGTGGAGTTTTATGTTGTTGTCCTAGCAGTCAAACATTAGCGCCACTACTTGTTCCATCCAAAGTTAGTGTTTTGTAGTGATCACGATGCTTTGAGACATTTGCACCTGCAAGAAAAGGTGTAAGCTAGGCATGCTTCATGGGTAGCGTACTTTGAGCATTTTAATTTGCAGTAAAACATAAATCTAGTGTGACGAAGGATGGCTAATTCTTTAAGCAGAAGAAAAAGTCTTTTAAGTCGAATGACTGTGGAGATACCTAGTTTTTCATCTTTTTTTCTGACTTATTTGATACTGATCGTTTCATTGTTTGTGTTTTGGGCAAAGTATGCAGTTGTAAACATACAGATTATGCACTACATGATGGGTTCCTATTTAGAGGTAACCAACGTTTTGCTCCTGATTGAGATTGCAAATCATTAATGAGCTACCTGGTGAAGGACATGTGGGTCATGACACAACTTTGCAGTTGGTTTATTCTTCCTATTATTGACCTACCATTCACTAATAGGTAGAGAAATATGTGCAGCATTACTGGACACGCCAAGTTGCAAAGGGTACATCGACTAATGCTTGTCTTTATATGCCACTATCAGTTTTAGAGCAGTCATGGATTGATCTTAGCATGGATTTTATGTTGGGATTGCTTAGAACACAACGGGGTCTTGATTCTATTTATGTGGAGGTCGATCATTTTTCCAAGTTGGTTCATTTTATTCCTTGCAAGAAGACTATGGATGTTGTGAAGGTGGCTCAATTATTCTTTGGGGAAGATTATAAATTGCATGGATTGCCTACTTCGATTGTGTCAGATCGAGATACTCGGTTCCTTAGTCATTTTTGGCAAAGCTTGGGAAAAATGATGAACACACAGTTGAAGTTTAATAATGCTTATCATCCGCAAAACGGATGGGCATATTGAATTAGTTAACCTTTCTTTGGGCAACCTTTTGAGGAGCTTGGTGGGTGATAATTTGCGAAGTTGGGATATGAAGTTGAGTCAGGTAGAATTTACACATAACCATGTTGTTAACCGGGGTACTGAATTTAGTCTTTTTTATATTGTTTATTCCTTACTTCCTTGGGGGCCCCTTGATTTGATGCCATTACCAAGTAAGATGAGGTTGCATAGAAAAGTAGAGGACTTTGTGAGTGGGTTGCGGGAGGTTCATCTAGCTGTCTGAGACAGTTTGCATGAGGCTAATTAAAAGTACAAGAAATTTGTAGATTAGAAGAGATGTCATGTGGAGTTCAATGTTAATGACTTTGTTTGTGCAGTCCTTATAAAGGATTGTTTTCCTATTAGTGATTACAACAAGCTTTCATCAAGAAAGATTGGTCTGGTGGAAATTATTGAGAAGATTAGTCCTAATGCGTACAAGTTGAAGTTACCGAGTCATATTCATACATCCGATATGTTTAATGTCAAACATTTAGTTCCTTTTAATGGAGATACATAAAAAGATAAAGATTTGAGGGCAAATCTTGTCCACCATGGGAAAATGATGTAGTCAAAGAAATGGCAAATACTCTTTTGGAAATGTTTGATTGAAATTGACTTTTGTTGATTTTTGGAATGTCCGAACATGAAATTATGGTGTTGCGAGAACATGGGTTTATTGGATACGACATAATGATCAATACTCACGTCGCTATGACAACCACTTTTTATGGCCAAATTACTTCGTTTAAGCCTTCGAAATTGTGGTTTACTATTTTTGAAATATTTTAATTTGGTTACACCTTTTAGCAGGAGTTTCCGTTTTGGACGCCGTTTGGGGCGTTTGGTTTAGTGGGCATTTAAGGCTTGATGACTTAGGTTTTAATCACTTATTTGTAATAAAAGAGGGGTTGAAAGTCCTACACACACACACTCACACACACACACACACACACATATATATATATATATATATATATATATATATATATATGGTTGGGAGTTTCCTTAGAATCTTAGCCTTTCATTCTACTAATTAGGACACAAATCTTGGTGTACATATCTATGGTTGGAAGTTTCCCAACGCACATCCCATTGATTGGTCACTATTTCCCGTAGGATTCTCACAACTTCATCATCACCATCAGAGTATCAAATTATAAAAGTATTGTTAACAATCAAATAAATTAGTAAAATAAGTTAGGTCTTTTTTTTTACAAAAGTAAGGAAAATCGGGTTTTGGGAATGCGTTTTTAATGGGGCAAATATTTAATAGTAATGGCGCATTCTCTGAATACGCCATTCGTGTGTTAGGGACCAATCCACGTGGACACCACTTGGATCGGTCCCCTAAAAGTAATGGCGCATTCAGAGAATGCGCCATTACTTTCAGGTTCCCGATGACATGTCGTCCATGTGGGCTTAATGTGCGCGCCAAGTGTATCGAATGATATATAATGGACGATCCGCGTGGCGTCCGGGTGTACGCTAATGTGCCATTAGTTTAACATCCCAACTTTTCGAGCCTAAGTTTTTAGAGCCTTTAAGATTTAAAGGTCAATTTTAAGTTAAACGAATCAATGGTATGGGACATTGGTTCAACCTCAACTTGACATAAATAAATGATAAATCCTAGGATGGGATGGGATAAAAGAATTTGACAAAGAATTAATGTGATGGTTATTTGCTACTTTGTATATACAAATATATCGTTAGATATATAAATAATTGTCCTTCCTTAAGACAAGGAACTTGAGTTCCACGAGACGGGAATGACAATAAACAACACAAGGAAATTGAAGCAGATTTTTCAGAAGATTCCACATACGCTTAAAAGATGTCCATAACAAATGCAACAAGAATGGATTTAAGAGAAAGAATAAGTTTAATTGAAAATTGCATGGCGAGATGCGCCTACACTTAATGGCGGAATAGCAAATAAAGACTTAAACAAAATTTGTGAAGCTTAAAAAGGGCAGTAAGACACAATGTTATATACGCAAAATAATATAGTAATGTGGCACATTTCAGATAATTGACTTTGACACCTGAAACTCCACTAAAATTGTTAAAATTTATGATTTATTGTTTAAAACATAAGTTAATGATCCTAGAAAGGATGTAAGTGAATCTTTATTTCCAACAAAAGAATTAAGTTAGTTTGATCTAGAGGCTGAATTTGAAAACTTAATTCAAGATAGAGAGGACATGTGTATTCTTAAAATATATAGCTCTTACATAAAGATGTGAAACATTGATATATAAATTCGACAAGAAGGTTAGTATTATGGATCGAATTTTGTCGTTTCATGTAATCTGTTTTTCTCGAAAAATGATTCTTTCGACTATATTAGAGCCTAATTTTTATATTGCATTAAGTTGATATTTATTGCATATTGTTGAAGTCATTGAAATTAGACTATATTTCTTCTTAAAAAAATTTGGAAACATGAACCAGTATAAAAGTGAACTATTTGTTTACCGTGCTAAAAAAATAATAAATATATAATAAACACTACAACAAAGTGGGTTTATAGCAACACTTTTTTGCCAACACTAATAAAAAATGTCTTCAAATTTTAATTTTAGAGACACATGATATATAAACATTGTCAAGTTTAAAATTTTGAGACGCTTAACATACAAGTGTCTCCAAATTAAGGACACTTGATATTAAAACGTCGTCAAATTCAAAATCTCGAGACGTATAATGTACAAGTGTCTCAAAATTAAGGACACTTGTTAAAAAAGTGTTGCCAAATTTAAAATTCGGGGACACTAATTTAAAAGTGTTGTCAAGTTTTAATTTTAAAGACACATAGTTTATAAGTGTTGCTAAAATAAAAAATGAGGACACAAATAATAAGTGTTGTCAATTTCAATATTTAAAGACACATAATTTATAAGTGTCTCCTATATTAGAGACACTTGGTAAATTAGTGACACCAAATTTAAAATTTGGGGACCCTAATTTACATGTATTGTTAAGTTTTAAATTTAAAGACACATAATTTACAAGTGTTGTTAAATTTCAAATCTAAGGACACATAATTTACAAGTGTTGTTAGACTTTAAATATAAAGACACATAATTTACAAGTGTTGTTAAATTAAAAAAATTAAAGACACATAATTTACAAGTATTGTTAGACTTTAAATCTAAAGACACAGAACTTACAAGTGTTGTTAGATTTTAAATCTAAAGACACATAATTTACAACTGTTGGTAAATTTTAAATCTAAAGACACATAATTTACAAGTGTTGTTAGATTAAAAAATTAAAGACACATAATTTAGAAGTGTTGTTAAATTTTAAATCTAAAGACACATAATTTACAAGTGTTGGTAAATTTTAAATCTAAAGACACATAATTTACAAGTGTTGTTAGATTAAAAAATTAAAGACACATAATTTACAAGTGTTGTTAGACTTTAAATCTAAGACACATAACTTATAAGTGTTGTTAGATTTAAATCTAAAGACACATAATTTACAAGTGTTGTTAAATTTTAAATCTCAAGACAGATAAGTTACAAAGTGTTGTTAAATCTCAAATCTAAAGACACATAATTTATAAGTGTTGTTAAATTTCAAATCTAAAGACATATAATTTACAAGTGTCATTAGATTTCAAATTTAAGGACATATAATTTACAAGTGTTGTTATTAAAGTTAGGTTAAACATGACTAGAGTTCAAGTTTCGTGAATGAAAAAAATAAAATTGAGAGGGTTGCCTCCCGTACATAACTCGACATCGCTTAAGCGTGGATTAGTCGATGCAGTTGGTACGGGACACCACGAAAACAAAAAAAAAAGTTAATTAAATGTTAAATGTATAACTAAAACAATTAGATTAACTTTAAAAAAAAATTATTAGTCCATATGTGATCCCTAAATATAACCTAGCAGCCATTCCTGTGGAAACATAAGAAATTTACATCTCTGCTCATCATATATAAATATTATATTGATTGTAAAGAAGTTATAATTGTTTAGCCAACCTAGTAGTTAATGGAGATTTAGCAAACGTCAACAACAAAGCCTAAATCCCCAAATTAATTAGGCTATATGGATCAAACTCTTCAACTCTATTATTTGTTTGGTCCATTTTGTCTTTAATTGGCTGTTAATTTTTATTAACCTATCGCGACTCCGCATATGTAGGACACAATGGATCGATATGTGCAGATGGGTCCGAAGCAGGAACAACAAAATTGTAACGACCCGAAAATTTGACTTGTGCCACGTGTCAAGTCAAGGTCGTATGTGGTATCCACTCGTCGAAATGCGTATGTCCGAATCTCAAGTGGAGATGATAATTGGTGAAAAATGTATACGCGGAGAATTCGGGGAGCCAAAATACGAACGGGGACACGCTTCGAGTCGTGTGCCAACATGGGACTGAGATAATGGCTATATGTGGTTTCAATGTGTACATTGGATACGCCTCGTGATGTGTGTAGTGTGAGTATCAAGATTTTGAAAGGAGGCGGACTGGTGCCTCGAGATGCGCACTGCTCGATTGTCAACTTTGCCTCGAGATTCGTGCAACACAAATCACGAGGATAATTTTGATTTGAAATCAAAAAATGAAATATATATATATATAAATGGGATAAGAGAAAAAAGAAAGAAAAAAAAGAAAAGAAAAGAGATCGGATAAGAAATGAGAGGCAGGGAGAGAGAGAGAGAGAGAGAGAGAGAGAGAGAGAGAGAGGTGAGGGAGCTCCGGCCGGCGAGCGAGCGGCGGCGACCGGCCCCAGCTCGACGAAGGCAAGTGACGCGGGGGGCGGAGCAAGCAGTGCTGGCGGTAGAAGGTGGCGCGGGTTGGGCGGGTCGGCGGCATTGGCGATTGTGGGCAAGGCGGCAGCAGCAGGCGGCCGCAGCGCCGGGCGATGGCATGGTGCGGACGGAGGCAGTGGTTCCGCGCCGGAGGTGGCACGGTGCGAAGCGGCGGCCCGGCAGATAGTGCGGGGTGGCGGTGATCGCGCAAGGCAGCCAGTAGGGTCGCGACCGATTAGCAGCGCGGATGGACGAGCGAGCGCGCAGCGGCGCTCGGCAGCATGGCGGCGCGAGGCGCGCCGCAGCGTGTCGCCGGCGAGATGGCAGCGACTCCGGCTGGCAGCCGGGTCGGATTGGCAGCGGCAAACCAGCGGTGATGCGACGCGAAGGAACTCACCAGCGGTGGCGGCGGCCGGCAAGCAGCGGCGTCGGCTACCGACAAGCGATGGCGCGGCTGCGACGCGATGAACGGCGCTGTGGCGCGTTGTCGACCGGTCGAATGCGCGATTTCGACGAAATCGCGACGACGTGATGGAGGTGAGGTTTATTTCACCTAATTTCAGTATGATTTGAATGATTTGAAGTAAAATAGGCATAAAATGTCGAAATGGACACCAGGGACTTAGAACTTGGGTGTCGGGTGCATAAATTGAGACGCGAGCCAGACGTTTTGAGGTTCGAGATTTTGCGATTCTCATGGCGGATGCGCTCTCAGTGATCCCCATGGCCGTGCTGAGGAATCTATCAGACAAGTTGTACGAGAAGCGGAAGAATGCGACGCAGGAAGTAAGTTCGTTTCCATTTCCGGCTGAAATTTCAGATTTTGATGTGGTTTCAAGGAATTTTGATAGGTATGAGGATTTCAGACTGTTCATGAATCGGATCGTGGGGTTTCGTAATGCAGATTGAAGAAATCGTCAAGCAGCTCACCATGGCTGGTGATCATGACAAGATTACGGCGATGATCAATCTGTTGACCAATGAGTTCACTAGCTCACCACAGGCGAATCATCGGAAGGTGATTTTGGTTTTGGTTTTTGTTTCATTGATTGTATTGGTGGATTGGATTGTGAAGTTTGTTGTTTTGGTGTAGGGAGGATTGATTGGGCTTGCGGTGGCTACCGTTGAAACTATTTCCAAGCCTTAAGTAATACCAAGAGAACTTGCTTATCGAGGTATTTTTTGTTTTGCTTTAGTGGCCATAAGTTTAATAGAAAAACTAATAAACTTTGGCTCTTATAATTTTGGTTCACTTTCTCTAGCCAACCCCACAATTGCAATGATGTTGATAGACACTGATATAGTGACATTGAGCTATGTCTTCAAAATGCTTTTCATTATTCGAATTAGTGTTATACCTTATACATTAGTATTGAGTTGATCTTTAATAAACAAGTTTCGACTTACGTAGCTTCAGTTGACCTTGTAGTGTTCAGTTGAGTTATGTTTAATAAGATCAAGGGTCTATTAATTGATCAAAGTTGATTTGCGACTTGTGGG
This sequence comes from Stephania yunnanensis, assembly GCA_039657365.1. Taxonomy (NCBI): domain Eukaryota; kingdom Viridiplantae; phylum Streptophyta; class Magnoliopsida; order Ranunculales; family Menispermaceae; genus Stephania; species Stephania yunnanensis. Next base: position 10,838,660 of record CM077589.1, on the reverse strand, counting down.
AAAGCATGGGAAATGCATTGAAGTTTTGGACTTCTTTGCAACTGATGAATGAATGAATAATTTCTATTTTTGAATTGTGAAAGGTCTGCTTGATTTGTTGCTTTGCGCGTTCTCAATGGAGGTCAGCTGTTCTATTCTTGTTTTCTTTGTTCAATTTAAATGCTCTGCACGCCTCTCCATCCCAAATATGAATAAGCTTTTTATTCTTTTCTGAAAGCTTTTTCACATTTGCTTGGATAGTTAATGCTTATTACCTTGTCAATTTTTTTTTCAAAAGATTGATACTTATTCTACATTTCTTTTTTGGTTGGTTGATGGGCTTCTATTAGTATGTCAATCATACATAGGATGGAACATAATAATACTGTAAATTAGATGGCCGTCCAACTTGTGTTAGTTGCCAATATAATCACTTCATGCCTTATTCAACAAATTTAATGACTATACCAAATCGTTTTGGATGTTTACTGTTCATCTATGTCTTTTTTTATGAATTATATTTTAAAATCTGCCGAAGCTTGGAAGGACCATCTACTTTTATTAGATTTTAGAAGCTTTAAAAGTTGTAAGTCATGAGTTTTGTAAAGGTACCTTCTCCGCTTCCTTAATAAATATTTGTTTTTCCACTTTCCTCTGTAGATATGAGGTACTCAGATGATTGTCAAATGAAATATATTGACACTTTATGCAGTTTTTAAAGAATATTTTAGGCTCTTGAATGGTTTACCAATGAAATCATTTTCAGGCTCTTGTACTTACTAGTGAAGCATGATACACATCAACAGGCTCTTGTACTTACTAGTGAAATCGTGATATTATGCTACCTCAATCTTTCACTACAAGGAAAATGAAATTTAGAAATAGAATTAGAAAGAGAATTAAGTTCCGTTGCTAAAAAAATAAGTTAGAGACGGAATTGAGACGAATCAGAGATGGAAATAGAGACGGAATTTGATTCCGTCTCTAAAAAATGGCGCCAACATTCCCACCAAAAATTTCGTTTCTTATGACCGTTCATCAAATCTCGGGATTTGTGTATGCTTGGTTCAAGCCCCCCCCCCGAACCAAAAAAGAAAAAACCCAAAATCCTACTCGTCCAAAATACCCCAAAAAACCCCTAAATCCGATCGTCTCGTCCCCTCCCCAAAAATCCCTAAATCCCGTTCGATCGTCCCATCCAAAATCCCCAAATCGGTCTCGTTCTTTGCTTTCAACTCTCGTCTCTTCGTCTCATCGTGCTGGTCTCTCTGGTCTCTCTGGTTTCGCCGTCTCTCTGGTCTCTCCATCTCGTCGCGCTGGTCTCCGTCATCGGCTCTCAACTCTCTCTCTTTGGTCTCTCCGTCTCTTGCTCGGTCACGACTCTCCGTTCTCTCATTGGTAAGAGTTTGCTTCATTTTTACATGACTTTTGGCAATGATGCTTACTCTCTCATGAATCTTTTATGACCTTTTGAGCTTCTCACACCCCATTTTGAATTCTTTTGGTTATTTTTGTTGCTTTATTAGTTTGTTTTCCTCCACAAGTTGGTATTCAGATCAGCACTGCCCATTAACATCTGTTGTTTCTCTATTTTGGATTTTAGAATATTTTGTGGGGATTGATCACTTGAATGTGTGTATGTATTGTATTGACTGCTACTCCACGCCACCTGTTTTAGTGTGCATTTTTTTTTGGTGGTGCTGAATTCTGGTTTGTTTGTATATTTTTATGTGTTTGAGATGGGATTATTCTTGTAATTGATATTTTGTATTGTAAGTGGGGTGCATTGATGTGGAAACAAAGACTTTTTAAACTGAAGGTGAAGAAAAATTATTCAGTGAGATTTGTAGTCTTGCATTGTTTAAAATGCTTTTATAAAAGTTGTGTTTATGTCTAATTATTGTTTAATGCATAAAAGCTAATTAATTTGGGGATGTTCGAAGAATTCTAAAGTATTTTCTTACCATGATTGTAAAGTAATTTTTGTAATTGGGGCGATCTTTGTTATTCTTTGTTCCTTGACTGTATTAAGTATTTGTTTCACATTTATATGTATGTCTCAAATCTTTTTAGCTACACAAAGCTCTATGTCTTAAAAAAGAAAATCTGCGAATTACTTGAAGACGTTATGGATTTGCATATCCCAAAGAGATTTATGGAAATTTGGACTTTCTTCAAAAGAGAAAACCATATTTTAGTCATTTATATATACTTCAACTAAAAAAAAAAGACACAAAATCATTATGTATTAGAAAATAAATTATTAAGCATAAGTAAGCTACAACAACATGAAGAGTAATGCCAAAGCTTCAGTCCTAATTAGTATGGGTCTCAGCTTGATTTAGACATAAAGTAAGCTAAGAAGAAGTCCTTGACCCTTCTATAGTATTAGAAATTTGGTCATCTTATGGTTCCACAACCTCATCAATGTTATCTATATACTTGATTTTTATGCACTGAATGATTGGCCGATACCCTACCTTGGATAAGTGCAGTGAATTTGCATCCGTGCAGTATTCTGGGGCTATTCATGGAGTTCGTATAGCGTGTAACTATGCTTGTGTGTCACCTCTCAACAGCTATATGAATGTAAACAGTAGATCTCATTTTTATTTCGTAAGAATCTTTTATATTTCTATAAAACAAAGCTCAGATATGAGTCATACATTTTTGCCAGAAGTTCCTGATACCTAACTGCCTCTTTCTTGGTTTCTATATTTTTGACATTTGAATTTGTTATATTTAGTTCATACATGCAGTAATTAGCTTGCATTTATACATACCTGCCCTTATTGATCATATCATCTTCAATTATCTTTCCTAACAATGAATATGGACATGCAGGTGTGGTTGGACTGACGCCATTGTAAGTGTATCCCATTGTTCATAGATCAGCCTGGTGTATTGATTTTCACAGCTGGTTGGGTTAATGAAACTTGAGATTTGGTGTTAAGTTTCTGTTTATCTGTTCAGGCCCTGACCTCACCTCTTATGGTTTTATATATATTCATTGTTGTTGGTTTATACAATAAGATTTTTTTTTTCTAAAAAAACTAATTGATTTTGCATGATGGGGCTTACCGTCCTAATTTATTGTTGCGCATCATTCTGTTGATCCTATGATCATGATTATAAAACTGATTAGGTGCCTTTTACAGATATAACCATCAAATTAGGATGGCTACTTGAACGAAATTTATTATACCCCTAATTAGAAGTCAACTTCCACTAGCTTGCACTTATAGCAGTTTTTTACTTCCCTGCAATTATATATAGAATTCCGAATTCATGAATACTTAATTCACATTGGTTGGCTGTGATATGATGTCTGCTTTCTTGAATTTGTTCCTTGTTTAGTTACTTGATCTTTGTATTATTTCTAATCTCATTGCCCTTTTGACTCCCTCGGCCGACCCTTACTAGAAAAAACTCAATGAGTTGACATTTGCATATTCTCTATTTTGATTTAGTGTTTTCGATTCATCTAGCCGACCTGAAACTTCACTTCAGTGTGTCAATATGCTCAAGTGGTGAATCATGTCAAGTATAACTTGAGCATTCATTGGAAAGAACTATATAGGGACATTTCATGTTGCGTTGGTTTTATATACTAATTTGGCTTGATAATATTTGCTTTAGTGCATTGCTGCTGAAATCTCACTAACTTGCATTTGCATTGATAATATGAATTGCTAGTTTGATGGTTGATTGACACAAAATGGCACGAGCATGTTGGCCCACATGCATGAAACATTCCTATTCTCTTAAATATTCATCATTATTATGTCTAATTTCCCATTTTATGTTTATTTATTTATTTTTAGTTTATGACATGTTTAGCATGAACAAGCCATTTTACATTGATAATTCTTTTTGTGCATATTTAGAGGATTGTAAGTTTTTCTTTTTGTGGTTGTTGAACAATAGGATTGGTGGTTTTTGTGAATACTTAGAAATTTGGAGCATTTGTAATACTAGACAATTTTTCGTGGATATATAAATCTTTTTCAAATTTTGATTTTTACATTTTTTTTCTCTCATTTGAATATTTGTTAATATATATTGTCGATGTATGAATGTCAAATTTTTCTTTTTTGGGGGATGTTAGCACCCCCAAGGAGTTGTTGGAGGGGGTGTAGGGAATGGAGTAGGTCATATGGTTGTAATTTCAAGTTATAGGTTGGAGAACCAATTGGATTATGTTTATGTTTGAAAATTAAACAAAAAGGAAAATTAGTGACGGATTAGCAACGGAATTCAAACATTCCGTTGCTATTCCGTCTCTAATTTTCCAGGAATATATGCATGAATCAGAAACGGAATCAGAGACGGAAATAAGAATTCCGTCTCTGATTCCGTTGCTAATCAGAAACGGAATCAGAGACGAAATTCATGAATTTATTATTTCCGTCTTTGATTCCGTTTCTGATTAGCAACGGAATCAGAGAGCGAATCAGAGACGGAATGCAATTGCAAATGTACTATTTCAAAAAAAAATCCATTTATGTTCCGTCTCTGTTCCGTTTCTAATTTTCGTCTCTAAATCCGTCTCTAATCAGAAACGGAATTTATTCCGTCTCTAATCCGTCTCTAATCAGAAACGGAATCAAATTTCCATTTCTGATTGAATCAGCGACGACGATTTTAGAGACGGAACTTATTCCGTCTCTGTTCCGTTTCTGATTTCAATTATAGAAGGAATTTATGCAAATCAGAGACGGAAATTTTCGTTTCTGATTTGCTGTTTTTTTGTAGTGTTTAAACAATCATATTTTAATCCAAGCCCAAGTGCCGGTAGATTCGTATGATCAACAGGCTCTTGGACTTACTATTGAAGCATGATACACGTCAACAATGTGAAGAATTCTTGTGTGCATGGTGTTCTTATTTTTCCATGAGTCTTTGGAGCATTAGATTCGATCTAACTTCTTTTTGTTTTTAAATAAGTGTTGACGCCTAAGGAGGATAAGCAAGCTTTGATCCCTAATGATAAATGGAATGAAAGTGCATAAGAAACTTTTTGTTATTCATTGAGATTTGTGTGATGTATGTGAATTCCCATATGAACTTGTAGAATATTGGCATGGATAAGCTAGCTAGCTTGGTTTCTTATGGGCTCCATTAATGAGGCCATGTTGAGGCCATGTTAATAGCTGGCTCTATCTGATCATTAATGGAAGTTCCAATAATGATGGAAGTACTTAATTAGGTAGTTAGTCTGGTTTAACAAAGATTATGGTCTAGCAATCATGGGATTTGATATGATATATTTGTTACAATTCCCTCAATTTCATTATTTTTGAATTAATTAAACTCTTTTTTTTGTTAGATTTGTGAGTTATTTTCTTCCCTTTACATCAGATTGGTGTATTCTGATTGTGGTACCTTAAAAAAGTGTTGTAGGCATTAAGTGGACTACTTGTTTCCATAGAAGAAATATATTGTTTTTACCGTAAAATTAACCCATGTTTTTTGTTTTTGCAAATTTTATATAGTTCTTAATTATAGCCTTTGCAATTTCTATAGATCTTTGACTCAACAATTTGTTCTCTTTCAAGGTAAATTCTTTCATTTGCACTTGTACTCATTGCAAAACAAAAAGAAATCACAATAACACAGTGAATACCGACACTCTGATACATAGCTAGATAGGAATTAATGGCTTTGTTAAGCTCACAGTGAGTACTAATGCTCTGATAAATATTTTGCTATTATTAAGCAGTTTGTAAATGTACTTTTGATAAAACTATACTTTGATAAGATTTCTAGCATTTGAAGCAATTATTTTAGTTGTGGGATTGTGAACCATGCAAGTCAATCCACTTGTTGTTTTCGATTGAAACACAACAACAAAAAGTGATGCCGGTAGCCCTGTTTTACCGCGCAAGGAATTTTGAGTGATGAGTGTTATGCTTTTGTGACTATCTATTAATTCAAAAGGTGATGTGTTTTGGTATTGGATTTTGACAATTTTGCTACGTTCTTTGGGGGGAGTTTTATTTGAGTTTTTCATTTCTTGTATTGATTGATTGAAGGTTCGGGGAGGTGCCAAGTGAAGAATAAAGTAATATTTGCAGATGATGTGGTGGAGTCATCATCCAACAATAAAAAGTATTGAATGAGAAGTTCAAGAGTTTTTGTTAATAGAAGTAAGATTTGCACACGTGTTCATTGAAACATCAAAAATAGAGTTTTTAAAGCCCTGTTTTAACAAGTAAATTTAACTGTATGTATTTTTTTTTCCTTTCACCTTGAATTTGTACATTTGTTAGTTAAATTTTTGTTCAAATGAAATAAATATTTTTTTTCTATTGATAAATAAATCATATTCTTGTAAGTAGAAGTAAAAATTTCTTTAATTTATATATAAGATTTTCTTTCCAATAATATTAATATTAATTATTATACATATATTTATATATATATGATGACGCTAAATATGAATGCGTTGTCAACTTAGAGACACTAAGTGTACATACGTTGCCAATTTAAAGACACTAAATATAAATGTGTTGTCAACTTAGAGACATTAAGTGCATATGCGTTGTTAATTTAGAGACACTATGTGCACATGCGTTGTTAATTTGGAGACACTAAGTGTACATGCGTTGTCAATTTAGAGACACTAAGTGGACATGAGTTGTCAACTTAGAGACATTAAGTGCACAAGTGTTGTCAATTTAAGGACGCTAAACTTACAAGTGTCCTTAATTTAGGGATGCATATATAAATAGTGTCTCTAAATTGGAGACACATAAAAAATAAATGTCCTAAAATTAAAGACACATAAACAACAAGCGTCCCTAGTTTAACGACGCTTATAGCAAAAGTGTCCTAAATAAGTGTTACCAACGCATACATTTTGTGTCGCAAAAAAATGGGGCGACATCACTTTTACCAACACAAGTGGCAACACTTTATGATGCGTCGGTAAAATTTTTAGAGACACTAATTAATGTCGTTAAATGAGTAAATTAATGTCGCTAAACACACAATGTTTTGTAGTGAAAGTGAATAGACTTGTACACTTTTCAAGGATTTGGCATTGCAATTTTAATTCTTAGATAAAGAGTTTTGCTGTATCCCAAGTTCTTGATTCGATGAAAATGCATCGCATCGATTGGATCTATGTTACCATGGTGTGGTTGGAATACAATTTTTCTTGTGGTTATAATTTATTTCCGAGTTACAAAGATTAAATCTTTTCGAAAGGGATTTTACAAATTGCCCGAAAAGGCAAGAGATATTTAAGATGATTTCAATAAAATAAGCTTATCTTAGCTTGAAAAATAGTTTGAAGAAACTCAATACTTTGAAAAAGTTTTTGATTCGGATTTGACTTCTTGATTGATTGAGTCACAACGTTCAAGTTTTGCGACCTTATATGAAAGAAAGTTAGATTTAAACCAATATTCAGTGAGTTGAATATATAAACTAATGAAAAATAAAATGAGGATTAATATGAAATATAAGTACGTGATGTACGAATCAGAAAATGAGAAGTTAAAGAGTACCACAGAACAACTCAATAAGAAAACCCATCAAACTAGTACACTCGAATATAGAGGAGTTACTATAATTTGGGATCCTAAGTCAAGGGCTATATTTTAGTGAGAATTATCATGTGTGAAGATCGTATTGCCAAGTAGAACTTGTTGATATTGTAAGGACTTCGAATCCAAGATTAAGATTATACAAATTAAAGGCAATTAACAAAAAAGATAAATTGTTCTAATTTAACAAGAAGTGAGTTGAATCATTAAAATTGGGGATACCGAGCTAAAAGATTATCGTTGGTATGATTGTCAGGTAATGAACACGTGAACTGACGACTATTTAGGCAAATTGGGACCCAACATGATTGTAAAGTAGTTGAATGAAAATAATGTCGAAGAATAAATAATATAACTATTGTCACCTAACTAAAGCCAATGATGAGTCGATTCATAAAATTGAGGATCCAAAGATATGATCGATTTATGGGGAAATAAATAAGTTAATAGGTGGTATGAAAAACATGAATCCAAGAGAGAAAACATTAACTACGATAGTTTTTCGTAGTCATAGGATTTACAAGGAAATACCCTGTTCATGAACTTAAAATTCCCAATTGAAATGGTGACGTCAAAAGAAATCGTAACAATTGCTTGTGAAAAGTAATCAAAGTTTCTCGATATGAGTGAACGTTATTGTAAGAACTTCAACTACCAAACTAGTAAGTTTTGTGAAGGATAAAAAGTTAAACCAATGATAGGTTGACAATTTAAAATCGGGGATCCTAAGATACGATCGACTCCCAATAAAGTTCATATTGTGTAACACGAATAATACAATAACTAGGAATGATGAGAAGATATCTTAAGCTAGTTATGAAACATGTATCTTTAGGTGGAGATGATATCTTCTAAACTTGAAACCTTTATGAATTGTTAAACAAAGTTTTGCTGGTACAAGAGAGCCTGAAGATTTAATGTAAATTTCAAAGTGAAAATCCTAATCAAACGGTGTAAGAAAACTTGAAATGCATCCTAAATGGGAAAATGATAGGTGTGCAAAAATGATCAAGTGTTGATGATATTGACAAATGGTGAGAGACATGAAAAATTAATGGTTGACAACTTAATTAGTGACAATATAAGAGTTTAAAACCATAATTGATTACGTTGGAGAAGTAAACTTGAACATTTCTTTGGATAAAAGTAAAATTTGTGAACACATATAATTTGGAAGTCGGGGTACCCTTGGTTGAAAATCTTAAATGGCATGACATGCTAGTTTTGCTCATCTAAGTACCAAGTACACTGTCGTGTACCATTATTTTGAAGTATTCGAAGAATAAATAAAAAGTGTGACATTAGTAACACACACGAGTAACAAATTAGAACGTTGATGGTGAATTAAAATAATTAGATCGTAGTGAGTTATAAGACTTTAATGACAAAACCCAAGACTTGGGTTATATATATTCTCAAGAAATGATATAAAAGCTAAACTACTATTGATTTCTTAGTTAGAGAAGTTCTAAATAAACTTTGAGAGCTAAGAGTTAGCTCTGGAGGACAATAAGAGATGATTGTGCAATAAAATGTGAACCTTGACTATGTCAAAAGAATTTAAAACATCTGTCAAGGATCATGAGAGTTGATTGGTACAAAGACGTAATGCGACAAGTCTCCAAAAATTTGAGTGATTTTGATATGAGACTTTGGTATGGAACAAAAATTACAATATAATAAAGTACATACAAAAGAGTATTGAAAGTTGCTTAGGGATAGCAACGTTCATGATTGTTCCACAGCTTACCACGAGTGGAAGCTTGTTGTGTAAGTAAACAGGTAAAAGTGATAGAGGAGTTGCAAGTTAGGTCATCGATCAAGTGTTGACTTGAATTAAGGACCTACACAAATGAACATCAATAAACATGTAAAACAATAATGTTAAAGAAATACTATGACTATTTATTTGTAGCCTCCACAAATAAGTCACAAGGACATGATGAGTCGTTCATTGATATATGTAAAGGAGACGGTGACAGAGATGGTGTGCTAGTGCATATTATAGCAGACAGCTATCCTTATTCCTACTACCATTTGGTAGTATGGATTTGCTGCAAGATAGGCAGAGATATTTGCGACACAAATAGGCACCAAATCACATCTTAGCATGGTTATCTTTACTTATTGGTTAGACGATTTGTGTGCACGTAGCGACTTCGGTGGAGATTAAAAAAGAAAACTCAGAAACATGTTATGATACAATTACTTGGCAAGTATCTAAGGTAAAATGACTATTGGAATTTATACGAGACTGACCTTACAAATTTCAGCCTGTGGGACAAAAATAATACTATTGAAAAGTTAAAATCAAGAGTAAGATTTTAATTTCACGTGGAGTACAAGAAAATTTCAAAAGTGCGGATTTGCATCAGTAAAAAAAATCTTAAAAGAGATTGTTACGAATTTATGCATTGGATTATGAACATACTTTATTTTTACTTTTAAGGATGAAAGTTCTTTAAAATTGGAGAAGTTGTGACGACCCAAAATTTAAAAACCCACCCAATGGGCAAATTTGTAATTACGTAATCCCTAGTTTAAACAAGATTAAAATAAAAACCCTAACCACCTATCATTGATCTTAAAACCCAAAATTAAAAAAAGAGGTAAAACTAGATGGTGGAGATGATGGTGATCGAATGCGAGGTAATTTCTATCTCTTTCTCTCTCTCTATAGGGAGAGAGGCGGGACTGCCGCCGACGGTGCAAAGAGTGGCGGCATCGCCATCGTTAAGCTAGGTGGGGGAGGGATGCAGCCATGGCATCCTACCCCCACTGAGCAAGAGCCACCTTCCCTCGATGAGCTATTCCCATCTCAGCCATGACTGGTCGGAGCATCGGCCAGTATGACCGAAGGACCCCAGCACCAGAGGCGTGGTGGTAGTAATAGAGACGAGTCAAGGAGAGCTCGTGCTCCCTTTTCCATGGCCGTTTGACCAGTCAAGGGGTCAGTTTAACCCTTGATCGAGTTGACTAGGGGATCGATTTGACCAGGGGCCATAGACTCAACCAAAGGCCAAACTGGCCCCTGGACTCAACCAAAGGCGAGTCTATCCCCTGCATAACTTGATTGGGAGAGCGTTCACAGTCTTCAGGGAACCTGGCACTGGGTCCCACCCCTAACACACTACATTAGACCTCAACGAATGTCTCGGTGACACTAAAGACTGCGAGTCTTACAAGTGAATCCCTAAACACATATGAAATAAAGAATAAATCACCTGATATTGAATTATGCAGTGATATGATGTTGTATGTATTGTCTAGTGATGCACGAAGGTTCACATTGGACCCCGAGCATGTAGAGATTGATTATAAGCGCAGAGTATAGGTAAGCGGGGAACTTCGCTCACACATTAAGTATGACTTTCTATTAGATATTTAGGTATTATTCTTTGAATGAAAGACTTGTGTTAAGGGTTGCATCAGGGTATTAGTTTGAATCTCCAAATCTATGGAATGTAAACACATTTGGTTCCCCATTTATGTCATTTATTACGCCAAGATGTTTGTGGTGTTCCCACCGAGGGTCCAATTTGCAAGTAATCATATTTATATGGCCCAAAATGTTTGTGGTGCCACCGAGGGCTTACTAGTTAATGCCTCGAGATGTTTGTGGAATTCACCACCGAGGTTTTTTACTTGCCTAATTGAATGCATAAATGTGTCATATAAGTGTAGGAGGTGAAGTTCCTACTCATGTAACTTGGTGATAGAGGCATATGTATCGGTGGCGGCTTTGGATGAACTCGCATAGTTATGATGCTACTAGTTAGAGGATGTAATGGCCATTGCATCCAATAATGGTTTACATCAAATCAAACATGAAGGATTCAGTCATCGGATTCCTACCAATACCTAACATGTATTAAATGGACCAATGACTTACACTTATTATTATCTCTTGTGGTATATCTCTTGTGGACCCGCTGCATGAATGATTTGAATTCTATTATGCTTCAAATGATCCTTGAAACTCGTTTTAGAAGTTATGAATGCATGAATCTTTCCTTATTTGTGTAGATGAACAATGCTCTCATGTTTCTACAGGTTTTTATATCATATCTACATGATTGAACTTGAATTTGATCAATACCTACGTGCTTTCTACTTAATGTTTGAGATTTAGTTTTTCAACTTCATGTTAGATTTTGCATAATTTGTAGGTAGTACTTGCGTATTTAATGTTTGAGCGAGTCTTCTCTCTTATTGAGCTCCGTTTGTTCACTAGCTAGTGAACCAAAATATAATAAATTTGTAAACGTGATTCTATTTGCACTAGAACAATTTTGACTTTTTATAGCAGTTAATTAATTAATAGTGGTTTGAAGGAACCCTTATGTATTAGGTAATCAAAACAACACAACTCTCACAACCTATCCCTTAAAACTCATAGAGCACAAATCATTTTAGTTTTAATGAACTGCTCTACATCATCTTTGAAATCCAAAGGCCAAGACCCATTAATACTCATTTTCTCATCTACTCTCCTCGTCAACTGAAGAACCCTAGAAATCAAAAATTGGGGTTTCAACTTCAACTACGAAGACTCTTTCTTTAGATCCTTCAAACTCTAGCTACTCATGTACTCATTTTCCAATCCACTCTCCAAATTCTCATTCCACTCACTATGATCGTCGCTTCGGTTATCGATTTCATCAAAACCGTTGTCTCTATCGTAGATTTTGTTTGGTTTTTAATTCGATGATTCGTTTGCAAATTGAGATGCAATTGTTAGTATAGATCGATCAATTGGTGTGTAATGTAAGAGGAATTGGTTTTAGATTGGTTTTGATGTTGATGAATGCGAAGATTGGTGAGGATGGGGCGTTGAGAGTGGGATTAGTGATGTCTTTTGACGGAGAGGAGAAGTAATGGAGTTGTGAAAAGGCCGGCGCGGTTAATTCGAACTTGTGGTCTTCGCTCCTTTGGTCGCTCTCCTAATCGCGTCGATTGTTCAGTGGATCCTTTGCTCGTGCTAGGGTTTTTTATGAGCCTCATCAAGTGAGTGAGTCAAATTCGGTTAGTTGTGCAAAAATTTGAACAATAATATTGATTTTGTATGATTTTGTTGACAAATAGATGTTGAATGAGTAGCTAAATAGTTGTTGAATACATTCTTTTATAGATTTTGTGAAATCTTCCAATTTAATCATAATTTGTTTTAACTAAGTTTTATTAAGTTATCTTTCCTATATAATTATATTTGTACTGGAATTATGTCGTAGTACTTTCATCTTCATAGTGCTTTATAATTGCATAGATTTAATGTAATACTGGTAAAAGAAAGATTTCCTGATTAGAAACATAAAGTTTACAGATTTGGTGCTGAATCTCTAATACTTTCTTGAACTGTTGTTATAGATCTTACATGTTTGGTATAAATGCATTACTTTCAGTTATCTCATCTGGGTAGTCTTCATTTCATTCCCAACCCCCTTGAAGGATTAGATAAAGCTTTCACAAATAGAGATTGTTTGTGTTTAGATGAGGCAAACTTGGACGAACTATTTGGTTGTTTTGAAGAAGAAACCCATCAGATCTGATAGACCAACTCCCCCAAATCTTCTCTCTCCCCTTTTTAAATACAAATTTGTTTTCCATTTCATCTTTTAATTTTTCTTATTTGGGATAAGCTTCTTTACCCAAATGAACTGCTATGTATTAGGTGTTAAAAACAAGCCCCTCACAACCCATTCTTACAACTCGTGGAGCACAACCCACGAATATTATCGTTTTGACTCATCGAAATCCCTATGCATTATCGCCTCGAATCGTCGAAACCCATTTTCTCATTGTCTACTTGGTACTCCCCTCATCAATTGATGAGCGAACTAGGGTTTTACTCAGATGCTATCACTGAACTCAGATCTCTGATCTCTCAATTGTACCTCTTGCTATGGTTTTCATCTGGTATGTTGAATGTGTTCTTCCTCTCAATGTTGTTGGTTCGTTCAGTCCAACTTTTCTTTTTAGATTCGCTCATTGACTTACGGTAGACATTGTCTTTCATTGATTCTCATCTACTCCATTCGACTATGAAATGATTAAACGTTTCTTCCTCTCATTGTTGTTTTTAGTCTTCAATTGATTTTGTACCTTTCGAGTTCTTTGGTTCTAGATCAACAATGCACGCTCTCAATTTGTAGCTTCTCATTTGAAGATCACCATGTGTGAACCGGTTTTGATTTTTTTGGTTGAGATTCATGACTTTTTTTATTTTGATGTTTTTGGTTCAAATTCCTTATATGAATTTATGAATAATGAATTGAATGCGTGGTTTGGTTTCATAATGACCTTTCTATGGAATATGTTTATACAAATTGTTTACTAAGTCATTGTGTCCATATTCCTAGCTATAGCACTAGCAGTAGCCAAATCCAACCTTGAACCATAGAGGGCTCTTTTTTCTATTTTTTGTCTTGACTCTTTATAATTAATTGGATTAAAAATATACTACAAAAAGCATAAGGAAATGAAGTGGATCTTTGAGGTAATCAAGTGAAATCAAGTGATGAATGACTCTTTTTTCTTGGATGTCTTAGCCACAATTAATTAAGTGAAGTTTGATGTGATTGAGTTTTAATTTTTGAGGTCTATTTTTATTTGATTCAATCTTCATTTTTTGTTGATTTTGGCTGTCTAATATGTTAATTCAAGTTTCGATAGTTTAGGATTTAATGATGACTATAGAAGCCAGTTCTCGATTAAATCGGGGAGTGTTTCTTTTTTCTTTTTCTTTTGAAAGGAATAGTATTTTATCTAAAAAAGAAATCTATAGAAGTCAGTTCTTGATTTTAAAGCACTAAAGTGATTGCATTGGATGGATAACAATTTACTATTGCTTTAAATGTTTGTTCATTTTCAAAGCTTTAGCATTCTGAGTGGAAGTCATTTTAAAAGTACCAATTCTAGTAGTGGAAGTAGCTTTTACAGGTCCTCCACTTCGTCTTTGAGTTTGAATTTTTTTGTAGGCCAAATAAGGCGGCTACGAGAGAAGGAAAGTAGGACAGAATTAAAGGAACCCAACTCAAGTTTTAAGTAAGGTCTCATGTTGTGAATTAATATTTTTTTAAGATTGTGAATTGACATATATTGTTTTGATCTTATTATATATGTTCTTAGTATCTGGTTATTTTTTTTGAAATCGGTGATTGCATTCTAGAGTTTGTACCAATAATTTATTTCTTTCATTGTGTCTGATATCTTTATGTTTTTCATTGTGGTTGTAATATCTATCTAGGCAAGACTTTTTGCTTTCTTAGATTGATTTTTATGTCTTTCAATGTTCATTTGTTTTGAAGAACAAAAATCAAAGAGAGATTTCTCAAGTGCTTTTTCACTTTAATTCAATGTACAATTTCGATGGCAAAGTGTGAGTTTTCTTTCATAACGCGTATTGGTAATTTATTTTTATAATCTATTATTGTAATATGCACTTGCTTTCGTTTATGGTTGTGTTGTTGACAATATGTGCCGGACTATGTTCTTCCTTATCCTCTTTTTTGTTCTTCCTTATCCTTTTTTTGTATTTGTGGTTTTTGATTCATTTTTAACTGTTTTTGTGTTGCCCTTTTTTTTTTTTTTTTTTTTTTGATAATATGTGCAGGACTATGTTCTCACTATTTTTGACAACTTTAGTGCAAGTGTTGTGGTTGATGGGCAGACTATGTTCCCAATGTAAAATGTGAGTATTTTTATCTCTACTTGTTTTGCTCTATGGTTTTTGAAGTTAATTTGTCAGTCGAAGAGAGAAGTTAATATATTCGTAGAAGGTAAGTCTTATACACATTGTTTTAAATGTGTGTTTGCTATGCTTGACTTCTCCTTTATTCTCCAATGAAGAATTTCTTATTAGTATATTCTCTTGTTACTCCTATTTCATGCTTTTTATTCTTCTTTATGTGGAACATTATATTTTTTGGACTTTTGATTGATACAATTATGGTGATTGCATGTGCTTCTTTTCCTTGGCTTTTATTTCTAATTTTTCATAATTGATAGCTCCATGTTGTGGTTTATGCATTTATGAAGAATGAATTTTTTTTAACGCATGCGCCATTTGAAAAGCGCACAATGATTTTTCTCTGTGTTTGCTGCTTTCATTTCTTAAGAGAGAATGCGACTGATTAAAATTTTTGCTTTTAGTGGTCAACTTTATGACTTAATTAGAGTTTCTTTGAATTGAGAAACCTCTCTTGTCTTAACAGTATAACTTCAAATAATTTTTAATCATACAGGCAGAAGCGTTGTAGATTATAGGGTTGGTATTCAAACTCACTAAACAAGTACATTTTATGTTGAAGGAATCACTGATGTTCTTCCATTGTGCTTGTTTCCAGATATGCTGGTGTTGTTACTGTTGAAGGAATCACTGATGTTCTTGAGGTTCATGCTGCCCTTTTTTATTGAAGGAATCGTTGTTGTTCAAGATTCAATATTTGTTTTATTTTCAATCATTGTAGCGGGTTTCATGAAAAGTTTGGCTATCGATTCGTTGTTTTGTTGATTGGTTGTAGAACACTGCGAATTTCGTGATGGAATAATAATATTGTGAGTGGAATGTATATTTGTTATATTTTCAATTGAAAATGGAAATGAAAATTAATTCTGAGCATTTTTTGCTATTATTTTTTTAAATTACATGTGATAGGGGTTTGAAACCCTTACGTAAGCCTTTGACGATAATATAGAAGTTTCAAACCCCTATGAAATCACTACAATTGACAGGGGTTTGAAACCCCTATGTCAGCCTCTGAAGATATTATAGAAGTTTCAAACCCTATTAAATAGCCAGATTTGATATAGGTTTGAAACTCTTATGTAAGCTTTGGAGATATGATATTGCCTTAAAAGATAACGCTTTTTATAGAGGTCAAAAACTCTATGAAAAGTCTTTCATAGAGATTTAAAACCTCTATTAAAAGCTGAATTTGTTCAAGTGTTGGTTTTTCTTTATCAATTGTATTGAATCACTAAACGAAAGAAATTTCAATAAAGTTTTTTTTTTGAAGTAAGGACTTCAATACTTAAAGATAAATATATTAATTCTAAACTTAACTTATTCAAATTACATTGACTCATAATAAGAAGATAAACCAAGATATCTATCTACGGTTCACGCTCTTGTTATATGTATGTCAACATAAATAGAAACAAAAAAAAATATTGACTTTGAATAAATCCTCATGCTTCCAAAAGTTAAACAAGTTAATTCAACCACACAAACACCGATTGGGGGCTACATCTAATTGAAATTTCTTTTTTTTCATCTTTGTGATCTCAAACCTCCAACTCCTTGTTTCTTATTCTTACCTCAATTGACTCTATGTTGCATTTTGAAATTGGTTTTTTGATCTTTAAAAACTAAGACTTAACACAAATAAATGGTATAACGACAATTAAAGAATGTAAATCAAATCTCAATCAAATATTACTATAATCAAGATGTTGCATTTGGTGGTGGGTTGTTAAGTATATGGACAAAGAGATAGGGAGGAGTGTAGAGATTAGAAAATAAAGGAGAAAATTAATGAGATAGGTTTATAGTTCAATTTGGAGGTAGGGTACCTCTATGTAATACATGTATTGAAAATTAAAATAGAACACATTTTTACATGACATTTAATAACATTCTATTTAATAGGGGTTTTAAAACCTCTATTAAAGGCCAAAAATGTGTTATGTAGAAAGTAAAAATTAAGTGGAAAAAAAGGGCGAGTATAATTTGGGGTATGTGTAGTGAGTTTGATATGAGTTGAGGAAATGAGTTAATGATTTAATTAAACTAATTGAGTGTGAGATTATTTTTATGTAATTTTGATTAAAGATATTTTAGTTGAAAAATGTATTAAAGAAACGGGGGTAATTAATTCTGTACTTAACTGATTGAAATTTCGTACGATATTGACTAATAATAAGAAGATAAACCAAATTAAGATATTTATGTATAGTTCACGCACTTGTTATATATATGCCAACATAAATATAAACAAAAGATATCAATGTACCTTATTTAATTAATTCCTGATTAAACTTTATATTAACTGATTGAAATTACATTGACTAATAATAGAAGATAAACCAAAGATATCAATGTACGGTTCACGCTGATATATAATATATATATATATATATATATATATATATATATACAACAACAACAACAACGTAGCCTCAGTCTCATATATATATATATATGTTAGCATAAATATAAACAAAAAAAATACGGATGACTTTGAATCAATCCTCATATTTAATTAATTCCTGATTGAAACTTTATCATATAATTATTAAAATATTAATTAATAACTACCATCTAATATTTAACTTAACTAACGGACCTAATACATAAAATATACTAAATATAGTAATTAAATATGATAAGAAATTAAACTCTATACATCTTGCCATACATGGACTCCACCACAACCTTCCCATCTTCATTATTCTCCCCAAGTTTTAGTACCTTTTATGACTCTTGCAAATGAAACAATAAAGTCTTCAAACACCGAAAACTCTTGCTTGAACATAATCTGATGAATGTGGTCATTGGCATATGTTAGAACATATTTTAGAGGAACCCTACCAATAACTTCAATCGACAAATTAATGTTATCAATGAACATACTACCGTGAGAGTCTTGAAGAACGTCAACAACTAACTCATCATTCGTGTCCTCATTTAGCAAAAGTGTTTTGTTGCAAATTCGACTTTTGGCGCGCTCGAAAACATTCACGAGAATTTTTTCAATGATCACATCACCAATCACCTCTTCAAGCACTTGAGGGATTTTAGAATGGAAAATCACCACGATGACAAAGATGTTGTCTCCAGAAACTAGCTCGTCTTCCACAAAGTCATGCCTATTACCATCAATTTTTAGGGCCTCGTCAAAATTGTCAAACTCCTCCTAAAAAAAGATCGAATCTACTTCGCCGTCACCATAAAGAAAAAGAACTCCATCTTCTTATTTCTCGGCAATAAATTCCTCCTCATCAAAATTGGAATATTCTTCTTTCGGTTCCTCACCAAAAGAAAATTTCACCCTTAGTTGCATGGTCACCCAAATCAATTTATGGCTCATATATATACCAAACTGATGCGACAAAAAGTATTCCAAATCGATTATTTGACTCCACGAATAATGTGATTTAGGGCACAAAAGAATAACACCAATTCTCTAAAAAGAAATCAAATTCTTTATTCATAAAATCAATCTCCACGTTACACAATGGTTAAACCTTTATTTTTTATATTATTTTTTTTATGACCATAGGTATCCGCACCCTTTGGGTACGACTAATCCCATGGGATCAAGTTTGTCCCACCAAATCCATTGAGCGGGAAAGTCCACCAAAAAATAGTTTCATTATTAATGCAAGGACTCGAATATGCGACCTCCTCTTGAAGCAATCCTCATGCCAAGTATTTACCACTCCGCCACCTCTACTGGGTGCTTGCTTATATAGGCTTATTGGAAACATAGAATTCTAAAAATAAAAATTTCCATTCCTAATAAACTTCTAAAACTTTCCTACTAAATAAAAATACAAAAGGATTAAACTTCTCAAAACTCCTATAAACGACCCACTCATGAAAGAAAAAGAAAAAAAAAAACTCACCAAAATACCTACCAAGTCATACTTTATCTCATGTACGGTATCCATAGGTACCTCATTTAATTAATTCCTGATGAAACCTTTATATTAACTGATTGAAATTATATTCACTTATTAATAATAAGAAGATAAACCAAAGATATCAATGTAGGGTTCACGCACTTGTTATATACAACATAAATATATATAAAAAAAGGATGACTTTGAATCAATCATCATATTTTAAAAAGATAATTCAACCACTTAAACGCCAACAGGGGGTTAAGTCTAATTAATTTTTGCTTTTTTTTTTTATTTCGTTTGATGAAATCATAGGTTAGAAGTACACGGCAAATAAGAGACTTTTTCAGCATTTGTTTCTCTATAAGTAGAACCAAACTAAATGGAATGGAGAAGCTCACCACCGCCTACTTTGTTGAGTTCAAATTTGAAGTACTATATACCAAGCTATACATAGCTACCGGCTGCAATGGCATCCTGCAAGCCTTCTGTCCTTGCTAAGATAGTGATAGTCGTGGCGTTGGTGGCGTTGGTGAGCAATGTTGCCAACGCGAGCACGTTGACTGTGTGGCGCGGCCCAGGTTGTACTGGACCTAGCCAACGATACAGCAGATGCGGATGCTACCGCATCCCCTACCAGGGTGGATATTCCTTCCAGTACACTCAAGGTCAGCCTGCTTGGATGTACATGTCTCCGAATTGCAGGGGCAACCCGGTGAGAAGGTTTGGTGCTAGTGCGAGGTCTTGCAGTCGTTTCCCATGGACCTATGTCTCCATGCGTTGTTGAATTATTAACCTCGAAAGCCGATCGTAATGTTCGCTCCATATATGCAAATGCAATAACTAATGCATGGTTGTAATAAAGTATATATGTAAGCATGATTTATCATTATATATAAGGTGATAGTAAAAGTGCGCTATCGGTCTATTTGTCGAGTACCGTCAAGTGATTTGTCTAAATTATCCACATGTTTGCTTTCAATCATTTATTGGTAATAATGTTTTCGGTTATAATTTATCAATTAATTAATTCCGTCTGTTTAAGTATTTGTTCTACTTTTTTTTATATCAAAGTATTTGTTCTACGTATTAATTGTTAAGTTTTCTAAATTTAATTAATAACATTATGTAGGGGAATTAATTAATTACTCATGGTAATAAAACATGAAATGGTGCAATCACACAACGGTTTGTCCCCTCCATTAACGGCACTAGCTAGCACAATCTAACCTAATTTTTCTGGCAACTTTGCATATTGATATGGAAAATGTTAAAATGACAATATTATTACATAACCCATTGCACAATGATGTGGTGTGTGCAAGGGCGGACATAGCCTCTGACTTGAAGGGGCCAAATTTCTTTCTAGAAAAAGCCCTGAGCAAGAAAATGCTAGGATAAGTAACTAGCTTATCACACATAACTGTTGTGGTCATGTAGATACATTTCGATAGATGTATGCACATATCTCGATGAAAAACTAAAGAGCTACATTGATCAAGTGTCAAAAGCTGGTCTAATTTTTAAATTTATTCAACGGGTGATGAGGCAAGTTTTGGTATGTGCATACATGGTGCTAACTAGACCAAAAAACTTGGGGTCATCGCCCCCCTAACATCACTACAAAACTTTGTGTGTTTAGCGACATTAATTTACTCATTAAACGACACTAATTAGTGTCTCTAGAAATTGTACCGAATCATCATAAATTGTCGCCACTTGTGTTGATAAAAGTGATGTCGCCCAAGCAACTTGGAAACTATGTGATCACTTCCATGCGAGACTCATCGGTGTACCTTGCAAAATTCTCTACCTCTACTACCTTGCTAGTCACTTGGATGTTCAATAAAATACTCGCAACCTCTAAGGTGATAGATATTTCATTGAACGGTAAGTGAAATGTATTCGTCTTCGGCTGCCACCTCTCAACAAAAGT
This sequence comes from Stephania yunnanensis, assembly GCA_039657365.1. NCBI lineage: Eukaryota > Viridiplantae > Streptophyta > Magnoliopsida > Ranunculales > Menispermaceae > Stephania > Stephania yunnanensis. Next base: position 10,817,567 of record CM077589.1, on the reverse strand, counting down.
GGAGATAAGCTATTTATTACCTTTCTTATAAGAGCAGTCTATAAGTGGCATCAACCCGAAACTCTGAAGGATCCATTGCATGCCCTTTGTGTCAGGGTGGCAAGACTATAAATCCCACTTAACTAATTGAGCCCCATGGTTTATGCACTTAAGCAATGTGCAATGTTGCAAAAAGAAAAAAAAAAACGTCAGAATATATTGTCACAACTTGAAATGATGCGTAGCATGCATAATAATTTTGGACCAAACTGAGTTTGTAAGAAAAATCGTACCTCATTGTTCCAATCGCCTCCGCGATATGATTTTGAAAGCTCTTCAACAAAGAGCGGCCTGTAGGACCACTTAGGAAATAAGTGGATGAGTCATTTCCAAGCTCATCTACATCCCCACCAGCCGCACAACTACTACTCCCGCTTACGCGACGTTGGGCCGTGGTAGTTTTATTTTCTTTTTTGTTTGGGGCCTTATCACTAAACTTAAATGATTCAGATGTCGTTTGCGTGACGTTGGGCTGTGATAGTTTTGTTTTCTTTTTTGCTTGGGGCCTTATCACTAAAATTAAATGATTCAGATGTCGCGTCCCCACTCTTTGAACGACCAATATGTAGGTCCCACTCGTGAACATGTGATGCCTCGTCTTATATATCATCTCACATAGGGAGGTGTGCAAATGCACCCTTTTGCTCAAAATCATTTTTGTTTCTCCTTCTGATACGAGATTGTTTGTGGTTTCTACCCACAGTAAGTATCTGAAGTACCCGTCGGTCGTTCAGATCTTAAGGCCTCAATGTAAACTTGTTGCCTGAAAAATGTAGTCTTTTTTCGGTCCATATATGTTTAGTAAATGCCAAAATAGTGCATTGGAATTAAGTCAAGAAACCCTAAAAATGACATAATATTAAGTTTTGGGACTAGAGGGTCAAGACATGCCTATTTGTTTAAGGGACACAATACCGAGACCTTGGAAAAAGTCTCGGATACTAACCTCCGAGCCCCTGTAGGAGGTCTCAGACACTAAACTATGTGCCCTCTCCCAACCATATTCGTGTACTATACTCGGTTGGGCTAGACCAAGATAAAGATTATTATCTCGGTATCTTGGAATTGAGACCAAACGAGTTATCTCTGTCGTCTACAACCGCTTGGATTTGAGGTCCCTTAGAAATTAATTTCAGTGGGGTTTGACCGATACTTCTTTTAGCGTCTTGTCAATGAAAGATCGAGATGATAACATAAGTCACATACCTGTAAGTGTGACCGACCCTGTAAGTGTGACCGACCATTACATGTATGGAAAACGAACCCTAAATATGTATACAAATGCGAAGAGAACCAAAACCAAGCAAATGAACAACAAACTCATGGAAAATACGAACTAATCTTCATGTGAAAGCCGAACCCACAACACTAACAAACTCCAAGATCTTCTCTGAGACCCTTCGCACTGCGAACCCACTTCATTGACAACAAAACGCTTGAAAAAGCAAAAGGAACGCCACATACAACAAATTCAAGATAGAAACTGAGGGGATGGGTGGAGTCTAAGCTATATATGTAGACGAGTGAAGGGCTAGGGGGTTTCAAGATCTTCAACTCGTTTTAGGTGTTTAGGTGGAGGGGTGCTCGTGTTTGAAGCAAAGGGCAATTTGGGAAACTTTAGGGGTGCCCTGAAAAATTGTTTGGGTGCCCATATCATCTAGGTGCTCTCAGAATTATTCGAGGTGTACATAGTCGGACTAACTCCACCTATGTTGTACACTATGTGCGCTACATAGCCGGTCCCAAGTCCGGATAAAGGAGGAGGACTCTGACGCCCATTTCTTTCATACCGAAAAATGGGTAAGGGAGGTCTCAAACTCATTTTTCATACCCGAAAAGTGGGGGAGGGAGGCCCCAAGCTCCTTTTCCATTCTTGAAAAATGGAGGAGAGTTGCGATAGGTTGACAGCTAGAGACTCTAAATATAATAAATTTGTACACGTGATTCTATTTGGTTTTTCTTCATCAATTGTATTGAATCTTAGGACGAAAGAAATTTCAATATTAATTACCAAAAAAAATTCTCAATCCTTTTTTTTTCTGTAGTAAAAACTTCAATACGTATAGATAAATATATTTACTCCTTCAAGAGCATATAATTAATTCTACAAACTAACTCAAATTACGTTGACCAATAATAAGAAGATAAACCATAGATATCGCACTTAATTGTTTATATTTATGCTGATATATATATATCAATATATATAAATTTTTATATATATTAGGATAAATATAAACAAAAATAAGGATGACTTTGAATCAATCATCATATTTAAAAAAGTTAAACAAGTTAATTCAACCATAAAACACCAACAGCGGCGCTAAGTCTAATTAATATTTTCCGGCAGCTAAGAGACTTGTTTAGCATTTGTTTCTCTATAAGTAGAACCAAACTAATTGGCATCGAGAAGCTCCTCACCGCCTACTTTCACTGCAACAAAGTGGGTCTGTAGCAACATTTTTTGCCAACATTAATAAAAAATATTTTAAAATTTAATTTTAGAGACACATGATATATAAGCGTTGTCAAGTTTAAAATTTTGAGACGCTTAACATACAAGTGTCTCCAAATTAAGGACACTTGATATTAAAACGTCAAATTCAAAATCTCGAGACGTATAATGTACAAGTGTCTCAAAATTAAGGACACTTGTTAAAAAAATGTTGTCAAATTTAAAATTTGGAGACACAAATTTAAAAGTGTTGTCAAGTTTCAATTCTAAAGACGCATAGTTTATAAGTGTTGCTAAAATTAAAAATGATAGACACAAACAATAAGTGTTGTCAATTTCAATATTTAAAGACGCCTAATTTATAAGTGTTTCCTATATTATAGACGTTTGGTAAATTAGTGACACCAAATTTAAAATTTCATCAATTATATTGAATATTTGGACGAAAGAAATTTCAATATTAATTACCAAAAAAAAAATCTCAATCCTTTTTTTTTTCTGAAGTAAAAACTTCAATACGTATAGATAAATATATTTACTCCTTCGAGAGCATATAATTAATTCTACAAACTTACTCAAATTACGTTGACCAATAATAAGAAGATAAACCATAGATATCTATGTTATGCTGACATACTTGTTCAGCATAGTCGAGGTGCTCTGAGAATTATTCAAGGTGTACATAGTCGGACTCAAATAAATCATAGGTATAGAGCCGCCACCCCCTTCAATTTATTGCTAAAATTGAATAATTATTAGTTGTTAAAGTTTCAATGTGTCGATTTTTAACGACAAGGATATTGCCAGCTAGAGACTCTAAATATAATAAAATTGTACACGTGATTCTATTTGGTTTTTCTTCATCAATTGTATTGAATCTTACGACGAAAGAAATTTCAATATTAATTACCAAAAAAAAATTCTCAATCCCTTTTTTTCTGTAGTAAAAACTTCAATACGTATAGATAAATATATTTACTCCTTCAAGAGCATATAATTAATTCTACAAACTAACTCAAATTACATTGACCAATAATAAGAAGATAAACCATAGATATCTATGTACGGTTCACGCACTTAATTGTTTATATTTATGCCGACACATATATATATATATATATATATATATATATATAAATATATATATATATATATATATATATTAGGATAAATATAAACAAAAAAAATAAGGATGACTTTGAATCAATCATCGTATTTGAAAAAGTTAAACAAGTTAATTCAACCACAAAACACCAACAGCGGCGCTCAAGTCTAATTAATATTTTCCGGCAGCTAAGAGACTTGTTCAGCATTTGTTTCTCTATAAGTAGAACCAAACTAAATGGCATGGATACAGCAGATGCGGATGCTACCGCATCCCCTACCAGGGTGGGTATTCCTTCCAGTACACTCAAGGTCAGCCTGCTTGGATGTACATGTCTCCCAATTGTAGGGGCAATCCGGTGAGAAGGTTTGGTGCTAGTGCGAGGTCTTGCAGTCGTTTCCCATGGACCTATGTCTCCATGCGTTGTTGAATTATTAATCTCGAAAGCCGATCATAATCTGAAATCTATATATGCTAATGCAATAACTAATGCGTGGTTGTAATAAAGTATATATGTAAGAAAGATTTACTACCATATGTAAGGTGATAGTAAAAGTGCCATATCAGTCTATTTGTCAAGTACTGTCAAGTAATTTGTCTCAATTATCTGCATGTTTGCTTTCAATCATTTATTGGTAATAAAGTTTTCGGCTATAATTTATCGCTTAATTAATTTCGTTTGCTTATGTATCAATTTGTTCTACGTATTAATTGTTAAGTTTGCTATGTTTAATTAACATTATGTAGGTAATTAATTAATTACTCATGGTAAGAAAACATGAGGTGGTGCAATCACACCTAACTGTTGCCCACACTAGCACAATGAGTTTTTCCAAAAGTAGAGCACCTTTACAATTTATTTCACAAAATAGGGTGGTGTAGTTTGAAATAACAGAAATAGGCAATAACGCCTTTTAAAAGGCGTCATTGCATTTGGTGTGTGTGACATGGCGGTGAGGTGGCAGTGATGTGGCGTTGCAATTGTATGGATAGCCCTTTTAAAAAGGCGCTATCCATACAATCAGGCCGCCACCTCACCGCCACCTCACCGACTTCTAATAACGCCTTTTCAAAAGGTGTTATTGGTTAATTTTGATGTTTCTGAGGTGGCGGTGAGGTGGCGGCCAAATATAGATAGCGCCTTTTGAAAAGGCTGCGCCACCGCCACTGCTGCTGGTCTGCGACCTCCTTGCGCGCGTTGCTCCTGGCTGCGCTAGCCGTCACCACGAGCTGTTGGACAGCGTCGTCCTCGGCCGCTCTGTCCCTCGCCGTCGTCGTCGTCGTCATCGTAGTTGAGCGATCTCGACAATGACAACCAATTTTGATATGCATAGGAGGAGTTTATTTTTGTATAAAAAAGAAATCAATTTTGAATATATATATATATATATATATATATATATATACATTCGTTCCAACCTTCAACCTTCTTTTCTAAACTAAATAACCTTAACTAACCAAACTGAACTAAACTAACTAACCTTAACTAACTAACCAAACCAAACTTAACTAACTAACTAACTAAACTAAACTAAACTAAACTAAACTAAACTAAGTAACCTTAACTAACCAAACCAAACCAAACTAAACTAACTAAGTAACTAACCACTACAAGAAAAATGTGGAACAGCTTCAAAACATTGCAACAGATTGAATTTGTTGCTAAACAACAACAAATCAACAACAATTGTGCATCAAAAATAGCGTTTGACTCGGTTGATCAAAAACAACAAATCAGTGACTGATTTGTGACAAAAATTGTGACAAATTGTATTTTGTCACTGATCTGTCGCTGATTTCTCCCGCCAGTAATTTCCCGCCCATTTTGTGACAGATCTACGACAGATCAGCTATAGAACCTAGTTTGTCGCTGATCAGTAGCTAAATCTGTGACAGATCTGCTACAGATCAACGACATACATAGTCTATTGCTGATCAGCGACAGATTCATTTCTGTCGCTGATCAGCGACAAATCAGCAACAGATTGTCAGCAACAGAATAATTTGTTGCTGATCTGTCTCTGATTAGCGACAAATTAGCAACAAAAAATCAGCAACAGACTAGTCTGTTTGATATGTCACTATTTTTTAAATGGTTTTTTCAAACCAGGGGCTCTCCTATTTGGATAAAAAAATTCAATAGTGCTATTAAGTAACCAATCCAAATTATTTAATTTTAAGGTAATGTAGTAATTTAACAAAAAATCCTTAGTGGTGCTTTTTGTTGCAAATTGCACTTAGAAAAAACTTGCGAATTGATTAATTAACAGTTTCCATTAAGTGCAGAGCCATTGATAAATAGGCGGTTTCCTAAAATCAAGGATTCTATTTTTACTTGAAAACAACACCTTTACATAAAAAAATAAAAACCACGTTTAAAAAATTTTTGAACCCGAAAATTATATTTTTCAAGATCTATATCTATATGTATATTATATCTATATATCTATCTATCTATTCAATATTAATGGCAAAATTGCTTAATTTCCTAATGTGCTCCTACTTTCAATTTTGTCATAGGCTAGAGCAAAAAAAAATTACTTTGAAGGTAGTTTAGGAAAACCCCATTTTTAATTAAAAGATATATCTCGATTATACATGAAAACTTAAAATATATAGGAACGCCAGGAAATTTGCCTTCGATATAGGGGTGGGATTAGTTAATTGATTAACAAAGACTTAAAATGGTTAATTAAGATCTATTGTTAACTCATGGTATGCGAGTTACACAAGAAAGTATGGGATGTTCATGATTGTTCAGTGATCGAATCAATGTCAATTAGACATTATTTTTTATCTAGTGTCAATGGACGTACGGGGACGGGCGTAGACATTTTTTTTATTGTTGTTTCTTTAGAGTAAACATGCATTGAACTTTGAAGAAAATTAAATGTAAATTTTATTTTTAGTCAACATTTACAAACTACAATGATGTATTTGTGACGAAAAGGGCAAAAGTAATTTTTTTTGGCAACTCAATTCATGGTGAGAATTGCAGTCGTAACTTAATTTCCCTTGTGATAGTCATATACTTGCCCTTAAATATTTTCTTTCTAATTGATTTGAACCATTTAAATAAAGAATATATAATTTGGGGAAAAAAATTAATGTGTATACATTTGGTAATTTAGGCTTTTTCATAAATTTGGTTTAACGATGATGAACAATCATGATTTTGATTAAATCGTGAATTTTCAAGGGTTTATGTGCATATATAATTATTTCATCTCCAATCAATTAATTTTCAAATGAAGGTAATTTCCCTCTAATTAAGTTTGTCTTTTTTTTTAATACAAATGCAAGTCAAATGCATTATATATGCAAGTCAAATACATTATATACATATAGTTTGTTCTTTGATTTGTCATTGTTTCAACGACAAATCAAGAATAGATCGCTAGTGTCCACGTAGGCTAATCAGCAACAGATTTTGATCTGTTGCTAAACAGCAACAAAATAGCAACAAATGTCATGTAGGCAAATCAGCAACAAACTAGCAACAACAACTCAGCAACAAACTAATATGTAGCTGATTTGTCACTAATTTCTAAATGGTTTTAACAAACCATTTTCTCTCCTCCTCCTCCCTCCAAACCCATTTCCATCCTCATGACTCACTGCCAAAAAACTTTTCGCCGCACCTTCGCCGTCGTCATCACCGCCGGCACCGTCGCCTTTGTCATCGCCGCCGGCACCATCGCCGATCTGTCCGTGAGCCGCGCCACACCGTCGCAACGCTCAAGGCCTCCGCCAGCTCGACCGCGAGCAAGATCCGCCGCCACCTGTTCGTCGCCGCCTCCGCCCTGCTCCAGATCCGCCGCTCCGTCGCTGGTCGCTGCACCGTCGCTGGTTCGCCGAGGCTAGCCGTCGCCGGCGGTGGCTCGCAGACGCTTAGCGATGGTTTGCGGACGCGCGCGCACGGCGCGGTGGCTCGCTGAAGCTTCAAGACGGCGAGGTGGCTCGAGCGACGAGCGATTTGGATGGTGGCTCATGGCGCATGGCGCGGTATGATGGATCGGTCGGCAACACAACAAGAATGGAGTCGGCAGCGGTGGTCGGGAGGACGATCAGCAATGGCCGGACAATGAGACAGCGTTCAAGAGAGCCGCCAATGGCGATGGCGGCGGCGTTGGCAGCAATGCAATGCAGCGCCGGCTTAGCGCGTAGAGAAACGCGCACGGCAGCGGCAAGAAGTGAGGCGTAGCAGTGCGGCAAGCCGATGCGCATGCAACAACGCAACAATGGTCGCGATGTGGTAAACAACGCGTTGGCGCGTTGTCGATCGATCGGAGGCGTGACGGCGACGAAATTCGACGTCGCGTTAAGGTGAGATTTTAAACCAAATTCAATTCAAATACAAGTTCAATCTATAAATCCATAGTAGTTGTTGATAGTTAATATGATTTAATTAGAAAGTTTGATTCATGGTTTTCATTAGAAATGGTTTTATGAACAACTCAAGTGATTTTGCTAACTTGAGATTAATGTATGTTTAATTAAGGGAAAACATTTACTATTGTACACCAAGTGTATGTTGAAATGCGCAAAAGAGGCCCTACACATTCCAAACAAGTTTTGAAATAAGGAATTGTGATTTTAAATAGTAAACTTGGATTTCTAATTGACTTCCATGGATTCTTCGGCTAAGAAAAGAGTTGTAGGACTTAAATAGAGTTCTATGAACTCTAATTTTTTTAAAACTCATAGCTGGCCAATTTAGTTTTAAAAAGAATGCTTTTACATGTTTTAAACAAGCCTTTTGACTATTTCGCTCTATTTTTATCCTAATAACTAAATAGGATGAAACATCGCATATTTCAAGTCGATGTTAAGGTTTTTGAATACTTATTCGTGGGAGATACACTATTTTAAATAATCTTGACTTGACTTTTAGATTTTCAAACCATGTTAGTAATATCGACTCTTTAAAGATCGATTTTGATCATTTGAATGTGTTGGACAACCAAGGTTTATGAGATTTTCTTTGTTTTGCTTCACCGCATGCTTGTTTTACTCGAATCGTCGTTCTTGATTTAAAAGAATGGTTATTAAAGTCAAGAAAGACTTAATTGAAAATATTAGGAATGTGAATGAGTTCCTTATCGTCTAAATTATCCTAAACAAGTTCTAAATGAGTTTAAACAATATGTATTATACTTACACGCTTGTAAATACGCTATGAGTTTGTAATGCAAATGCTTGAGTGAAAAACTTTTTACATTATTGTTGAGTTATGTAATTCATTTTGCAGGTATGTGCACCGGTCACGTTTGATATGGGTGTTGCATAAGGAGGCAAACTCTGCGTGCACCAATTGGGTTGCAAGTTTCAGAGATTCTTTTGGTATGTGCATGACATACATAGTTTAATATTGGCATTATAGTTTAATATTGTAAGCTTAGTTTGTTATGCTTTCCATAAATTATTGTACGTACCTTAAATAAATGTGCATGACATACATAGTTTAATATTGTAAGCTTATTTTGTATTTTGTTGGATAATGTTTATCTAGTAGTATATAGTATACTAATAGTTAATTATGAAATATTAATCTCCACATTTTGTAGATATGTTTTGTTAAATTTTGATAATATACAAATAATTTTTCAATTTTAGTTTAAATTGCAGGAGGAAAAATTATTTTTTTCAGATTTTACTACGTCAAGAATTCCATTTACTATTTACAATGAACTGTAATTTTTAAAAAAAAATTACCATTCCAAATCAGCAACAGACCAAGTCTATTGCTAATTTGCACAGTCAGCAAAAAGGTATCTGTTGTTGATCTGTCGCTGTTTTGCAACAAATCAGCGACAGAAGGTGATTTTGCTGACTGTGCAAATCAGCGACATACTTGGTCTGTCGCTGATTTGCAACAGATCAACAACTCGCCGCGCTTGTGTTGATCAAGTTCTTGATTTAATGCATTTGCAACAGAACCTCCTTTTTCAATCTGCAATAGATTTTTTTCTGTTGCTGAACATCAACAGAACCTAAATCTGTTGCTAACTTCAATCTGCGACAAAGAGTTTAGCAACACCTCTAATCTATTGCTGATCTGTTGCAAAGTCGCTTAGCAACAAATCCGTACCAATTCAGCAACTGATTTGTTTGTTGTTGTTTAATTTTTTTCTTGTAGTGAACCTTAACTAAACTAACTAACTAACTAACTTAATTTAACTAACTAACTAACCAAACTAAACTAAACTAACTAACCTTAACTAACCTAACCAAACTAAACTAACTAACTTTAACTAACCTAACCACCTAAACAATACAAACTAAGTAAACTAAAATAACTAAGTAAACTAAAATAACTAACTTAACTAACTAAAGTAAAACCAAAAAAAGTAAATCATTACCCAAATAAGGAGTCATAACACGACTTAACCTAAGTCAACTAACAAACCTAACCTAACTAACTATACTAACCTAAAATTGCCCAACAACGAATCGAAGTAAACTAATCACGAGTTAACTCACCCAAATAATAAATGAAAACTAACCTAAAGTAACTTAACTAACTAAGTTAACCTAATCTAACATAAACTAACCAATTACCCGTAGCAACTGAACAAAGATGGTATATTTAGGATAGAGTTGGACTATATGTCCTCAATAATGTTTTGAAAACGTAGATAGAAAATAAGACAGTTTTCTTCTTATCAATTACCCGTCATGCTATAAGACATTACACCTATATAATAGGTACATCTCTATCCGAGTTGTAACATTTCATATAACAACCTCACTTGAGTGTACGTGTCAAATAGTTAACTAACTAAGCTAAGTAACCTAACCAAACTAAACTAATATAACCTAACAACCTACACCTAACTAACTGAGCTAGCCACTTAAGTTAAATTAAACATATAACCTAAACTAACTTAACAAACTAAACTAACTATTGAAGAGTAATCACATATACGACATTATAATAATATGAAAAACATGAGAAATAAGTTTATTCAATGAGAAGGTTGTATACACGTACTTCGTTAACTAACTAAGCTAATTAACCTAACCAGACTAAACTAATATAACCTAACAACCCAGCTGGTCGATCCGCGCACCCCTGTCTCAGCTCCGCTCACACCACCTCGCGGCTGCCTCTGCTGGTCGATCTCTCTGCTGCCTCAGCTGCCACTGCCTCAGCTCCTTGCTCCGCACCTCCGCCGCTCCGTCAACTCCCTCTCCTCCTTCTCCACCGCTGGTCGATCTCTCTGGCGAAATCCCTCACCGTCGCCTCCTCTCTCTCGCCAACACCAGCCATACCTTCTCCTGCAACCGGCCTCTGCCCCACCCCTCCTTAAATACCCAACCCACCCCCCTACAATGCACTCGTGAGCCCTACACAAGTAGGCGGGGCTGTCTTCTTCCTCCTGCGGTAGGGACGCAGAGATTCTCTGCGTCCCTGCCTCCCGAGGAAGAAGACAAGGTACAGAGATAGCGCCTTCTCAAAAGGCGCTATCTGTGTACCCCAATGGGGGGAGTCCGCGTGGATCCACGTAGACTTAGCCAGAATGATTAGCGCCTTTTGAGAAGGCGCTAATCGTTCTGGCCAATTCCACGTCACCTTGTACGCTGTCCATGTATCCACGTCAGCAAAAAAACTGGTCCATTGTGATAGTGCGTTTTGGGTAGGCGTTATTGCCTAGTTTGACAAAAAAAAATTTCTCATCATTTCCCTCTTTTAAAGTAAAGACACTTGTACTTTTGTAAAACATTCCCAGGCACAATGAAACCAATTTTTGTTGAACGGAAGTGGCAAACACTTTGTTAGGAAAAGGTTGACCGAAATGAACTTTGTTGACTTTTGGACTGTCCGAACATGAAATTTAGGAGTTGTGAGGACATGAATTTATTGAAAACGACGTGGTGGTCACTATTCATAGTGTTGTGATAACGACATTTTTTGGCCGAATTCCTTCATTTATGCCTCCGAAATTGCGTTTTTACTATTTTTGAAATATTCTAGTTCGGCTATAACTTTTTGTATAAGTTTTCATTTTGGACACCTTTTGGGGTGTTTGGATTCTTATTTCGTCTAGTATAGGGTTTTGAGCTTTTTAGACATTTACTATTTTTGGCAAATATTTGGATTTCGCCATATAAAACACCCTTTTATATGTAATTCACTGATTTTTGATAAATTAATAAAGTATATATGTAAGCAAGATTTATCGCCATATCTAAGGTGATAGTTAAAGTGTGCCATCGGTCTATTTGTCAAGTACGGTCAAGTCATTTGTCTCAATTATCTCCATGTTTGCTTTATGTCATTTATTGGTAATAGAGTTTTCGATTATAATTTATCACTTAATTAATTCCTTTTGTTTGTATCAATTTGTTCTACGTATTAATTGTTAAGTTTTCTGTGTTTAATTAACATTATGTAGGTAACTAATTAATTACTCATGGTAAGAAAACATGAAGTGGTGCATTCGCACAAAACGGTTGCCCCCTCCATTATTAACGACACTACTACAATGAACCCTATTTTTCTGTCAACTATGTAAATGTTTTTTTATATAGATGAAGACTCCCTTGTTATTCGATTGGAGTACACTAGAGGGGGAGGCAAGATTCTTTGAAAATGTGATGCAGTCCAAGAAGTGACAAACACTTTCTTATAAAAAGGTTGAGCGGAATTAACTTTTGTTTTCTTTTGGACGATCTGAACATGAAATTTTAGAGTTGCGAGGACATAGGTTTATTGGAAACGACGTGGTGATCAATACTCACAATGTTGTGATAATGGCATTTTCTAGATTCGTTCATTTATGCATTCGAAATTGCATTTTTACTATTTTTGGAATATTTTAGTTCCTTTATAACTTTTAGTATGAGTTTCCATTTTGAACGCCATTTAGGGCATTTGATTTCTTATTTCGTCTAGTATAAGGTTTATGGCTTTTTAGACATTTACTATTTTTGACAAAAATTTGGGTTTTGCTATATAAAACACCATTTTATAGTTAATTTGCTGCTTGTTGATAAATTAATAAAGTATATGTGTAGCACGACTCATCACTATATGTAAGGTGATAGTAAAATTGCGCTATCTGTCTATTTGTCAAGTATGGTCTAGCCATTTGTCTCAATTATCTGCATGTTTGCTTTCAGTCACTTATTGGTAATAAAGTTTTCGGTTATAATTTCACTACAAAAAAATCGCAAATCAGAAACGGAATTTTCCGTTTCGATTTATAAAATTCGTCTCTCGAATCAAATCGAAACGAACGAGAGACGAACGCGTTCGTCGTCTCGAAAACGTCGTCGATACGATACGATCGAAACGGAAAATGGATTCCGTTTCGATTAGAGACGAATAGAGACGGAAATTATCCGTTTCGATTAGAGACGGATTTAGAGACGGAAATTAGAAACGAACAGAGACGAAAGAAATGGATTTTATTTCGAAATGGTACATTTGTAATTGCATTCGTCTCGATTCGTTTGATTAGCAACGGAATCAGAGACGGAATTAATAAATTTATGAATTCCGTCTCTGATTCCGTTTCTAATCAGCAACGGAATCAAAGACGGAATCAGAGACGGAATGCAAAGAGTCCGTCTCTGATTCCGTCTCTAATTAGAAACGGAATCAGAGACGGATTATTCCGTTTCTGATTCCGTCTCTTATTCCGTTGCTAATTAGAGACGGAATCAGAGACGGAATTAATATTTCCGTCTCTGATCCGTTTGTGATTGATAGCAATATTTCTGGAAAATTAGAGACGGAATAGCAACGGAAAATTTGAATTCCGTTGCTAATCCGTCTCTAATTTTCTGTTTTGTTTAAATATGGCACGGATAAATAAGCCAATCGATTCTCCAACCTAAAAAATCAAAATACAACCCGATATGACATACTCCATCGCCTCGCACCCTCCAACAACTCCTTGAGGGTGCTAACATCCCCAAAGAAGCCAAATTGCGCATCCATACATGAAAAATATATATCAACAAAAATTCAAAAGAGAAAGAAAAAATGTGAAACTCAAAATTAGCCCAAAAATTTATATATCCACGGAAAGTTGTCATGTATTACAAAAGCTCCAAAATTTGGAAGTATACACAAAAACCAACCAATCCTATCGTTCAACAAGCAAAAAAAAAAAAAGAACACTCACAAACGGTCCAAAATTAGAGATGCATACACAAAAAGGACTTCATCTAATAAGTAAAACGCAGCTTTGAAGCATTTCGAATCTCCATCGAGGGCAACAACCAAAGTGAGTATGCACTGAAAGAAGTAGGCAAAGGAGATATTAATTAGTTTGAGGTCCCTGCGGTTAGCGCGCTAATTCAAATATTAGCGCGCTAATTAGCCACCGCGATATTTTTGACTTTTGGAAATCAAGCTTTAAATTTGAATTTTTGATTTCCTGGATTCCTAGAACGGCTATAAACGGTCATATTGGAATTCCTATCACTATAAAACCACCACAAACTTGGTTTTAACATAAGGAAGACGAAACACATTCAAAAATGCAAGATCTACAAAGAGAAGAATGGCATAAGTGCAAGAATGCTAAAAGGGAAAAACTAAAAGTTAAGCACAAACCTATCATGTAAGTATGATTCTAGAACTCATCCTCTCACCCAATCTAAACTCTTGTGTGCTCCAAAGGCGACAAGCCATGTGTTCCTACTCAAAAAAAAAAAAAAAACAACCAGTGGGATTCAAGAAAAGCGATGATGAAGAAAGAAAAAAACCATACAATGTTGAATAAGAATGCTTCCAAAAAAAACATGATCATCAAGCAAATGCGATCACAGATCGAAGTTGGTGTCAATGTTGCTATTTTCCTACGCATAGGAGATGGCGAACAATGTTTCTATAAGATGGACCTATCATGTAAGTTGAGTTGTAAAACATGTATAACATGTTTTATAAGGGATGGTTAGGTCCTGGACGAGTTTAAGGGTCGCTAACACAAAGGGATAAATTAATTAGTTTGAGGTCCCTGCAGTTAGCGCGCTAATTCCAAAGATTAGCGCGCTAATTGGCCTTACCGCAGGGCTTTTTGACTTTTGGAAATCAAGCTTTAAATTTGAATTTTTGATTTCCTGGATTCCTAGAACGGCTATAACCGGTCATATTGGAATTCTTATCACTATAAAACCACCAATAACTTGGTTTTAACATAAGGAAGAAGAAACACATTCCAAAATTCAAGATCTACAAAAAAAGAAATTTGATTTTTTAGAAGGAGCAATAGGAGATCACTATAAAACCACCAAAAACTTGGTTTTAACTATAATATACTAGTGTTTGAAACAAAGTAAACCACCAACAATATGTAAATCAAGTAACTTAAAAAGTCTACACGACAAACTATTGAAAGGAAGTGATTCGATCGCTAATTAAAATAGAATAGCCAAGAGAAGATTCACCTCGATAAGCACCTAAGCCCCGCCCCCAAAGCCTCCATAACCCCCACCAAGCTCACTACCTCCACTATACCCACCACGCCTACCTCTCGAGACACGGAGTCCTATAAGGACCAAAATCACCACCACCAAAAAAAGAATGAGTTTAACATGCAAATGAAACAAATCGTCTACAACATGCTCATCGTCAAAAGCAATGAACCCATTCCCTCGAGAACGATAGGAAAAACTAAAACCCGCCTTTCCGAAAACGGGAAAAATAAAAATAAAGGAACTTCATCATCAGAACCTTCTACTACATCAGGCTTCAACAAACCACCATCGTCCGCAGGTAAATTCATTGTCCATTTATCCTCTCGTATATCTTAGTTGGCTTGGACGCCTTGATTGATGCATAAGTTATCATGGATTTTATTTTTAATACATTATCCTCCCCAAAATAAATTTTTTAACCTCAGTTTAAGTAAAATATACTATAAGTACCGTATGTTTGCAGAATTAATCCATGGGAGAAGAAAACATCTTTGTTTGTTGTGTGCAAATCTTATGCGTTGCAGTTCTCTCGAGTGCTATGATGAAGAAAGTGGTAGAATCGACAGGGAGCAACATCTTCATGCCATAGCAAATGAATTTGGGAAATCGATAAAGGGTCGTTTTCCGGTCATCGTGTTGAGAACATGTAGGCTATTTTTCTTCTACGGACATGCCATAATAGAAGAAGAAGAGCCTACATGTGCAGAATACGATGACCGAAAACGACCCTTTATCGACTTCCCAAATTCATTTGCTATATTGCATGAAGATGTCGCTCCCGTCGATTCTACCACTTTCTTCATCATAGCACTCGAGAGAACCTCGCAACGCATAAGATTTGCACACAACAAACAAAGATGTTTTCTTCTCCCATGGATTAATTTCGCAAACATTCTACTTATAGTATATTTTACTTAAAAAAACAAAAAAAAGAATTGGGGGAGCAAAAGGGAAAAAAATAAAATCCACGATAAAATATGGAACATCGACCTAAAAATGCATAAAAAGAAGTGTGAATCATAAAGTAATTCGATGAATTTCTAAAGTTGTCTACACTATAAAACGTTTAATCTAAGCATTTGAAACAAACAACAAGTGAAGTACCTATGTATCACCAACCCTGCTCATCTCTCGAGAGCCACGCTTACGTCTCACGCCCAACATTGTCCCCTTGTTGGGGTGGATCGACCGGATCTATTTGCGGCGCCGTTGCTTGGTCATGAGGTGGCGGTGGTGGTGGCGGTGGTGGTGGTTGGTCTTGAGCTAGGTCTATTTCGTCCATGTCCATCCCAAGACGCCGTTGCATGAAGTTCATAACCTTTCGTAGTTGCTCCGCAACGACATCGAACTCGCCCGCGGCACCACATCCGGCGTCTGCGACGTGCTAGCACCAGGAGTTCCGTATCTCCTCTTCTTTCTCCCTACGGACCCGAGTCCGTAGACACGTCCTTTGGAAGACTCACCCGCCACATTGAGGTACACCGCCTCATCATCCACCGATTGCTCCGGTGTAGCCTGGGTCAGCTCCTGACGTCTGCTCTGGAGCCTATCCTGCATATATGCACAACAAACAAAGTACATGATATGGGGTAAGTGAAAGACTTACTAATATTTTACATTTCATTTCTATACTTACATAGAACCGCTCTGATCTAGTATCGATGAATGTCGTCCTGTCGTGATTAACGGTGTGGAGATGCAAGTACAAATCATTCACCGACGGTGGCGTCTCGGATGAATCAGCCTGCGTGCAGGACCAAGCATAGTGAACAAGAGTATAAATGTACAAAATATCCTAGATGTTAAAAAAAACTAACCAATCTTTCTTGGGTAGTCGCAAATGACACGGAACCACCACCGTGCTTCGAGGGTCCAGTCCCAGGGCCTTCGACCTCAGTGTTCCTATTCTCCGTCGCTTGCCTAGACCTAGCCTGGAAGTCCTCGCTCTCCCGATCGCAAGTATCTCCTCCTTGCCTCATCTGTAACATAAACTGGCTGCACCCGATTCTTCTTCAACTTGTGCATCAACGCGGTGTACCTCGTGCCTGCAAGCCTGTCGTACGCCGCTCGCACGAGATCCTCGGGAAGCGCATCATCCCATCTAAAATATATCTACAAATTGGCGATTGCTACTGTTAGCACTTATTTGAGAAAATAGTATAAATCATAAGGCACATGGTAGTCTTGTTTACCTTCCATTGTCGCCAGTATTGGTCTTTATGATGAGGCGGTACGGACTTCCAACAATACCCTTCAGGAATCATCCATCGTTTAAAAACTTTTGTCATCCTCCGTGCACAAAAGTGCGAAGGATGCAACTCCCTGTGTTTCATGAACATGCATATCACCTTAACTACTTCTTCGATATTTGACATCCATATTGAAATTGACATATAAAAGTCAAACGCAAACTTACGTATCATTGGCAATCGAGTGATAGGGATCCCCGCACGCGAGGGCCTCCATCCCTGGCCTCTCGAGGTGGCCGCGGAGGGCTCTGTCACCTCCAACCCCGCTCTTACGTCTTCCTCTCGGGATGCCGCCGGTGATCTTTGTGGTGGGGGTGCGGAGCCTCGTGGGTAAAGGAGTCATTGATGTCGGAGAAGGTGTGGGGAAGTGTGTAGTAGGCATAGTCCTTGATGACGACGAAGATGGTACATACGACCCCGACGGTATGGAAGGGGAAGGTGACGCTGCGGCTGTATCTTGCTCGAGAGACCGAGCGATCGGGAATCGATCTGCGCAGTATCGAACCACGACCTCGACCGCCACGACCTAGATGGACCCTCGTGTGGCCTGACCACGAGGGCCAGGTGGTATGTCGCCGCCAGATGTCGGTGCCGCATCTATGCCTCCTGGACGACGGCCTCCTAATGGCAAACCTCGACATCCCCTACGACCACGTCCGGCCATGATACCTAACAATATTCACGAGTAAAACATCATAAAAGAAGGGCATACAATAAGTAGAAATTCAGTCTATATTATTGGACTAAATAAGAACAAAATCCATGCAAATAAAAGTAACTACATTATTGGTCGTTGACATATCATATACAAACTTTATTCGCTATCATCCGTTTCAAATTCACTCTCATGAGTAGAAGGTGATGATTCTTCTTCTGATTCATCTCCACTATAAACTTCATCGCTTGGACCCGCTTCAACAATGAATCGAGTCCCGATCGGAACATCCAGATTGTTGATATCGGCGTCTGCATCATCGACTACGCACGTGGTGGGCATCCCATCTTGGAAAGCAATCTCTGCCGAGCCCTGGTCATTATCGTCTTTGCTAGTTTCCTCGTCAGCGAATTTTGGTCGACAAAGAACAAACCGCTAGCCATTCTTGTCGATCGTTCCGCATAGAAGGTACGAAAGGTAATAGACTTGAGTGGCTTGCATTGCCGATACAAATGGCTCGTAGTTGTTATATCGTCGACTTCGTTGAACCTCTACCAATTGAAGTGTTGGGTGAGTCCTCACACCATGATTCGGTGTAGGGTCATACCAATCGCACTTAAACAAGACCACACGTTTGAGGCCGGTATACTCAATCTCCACAACCTCTTGCAGTACTCCATAATAGTTATGGGAAACATCAGCGTAGTTTGAACCCTTCACCAAAACACCGCTGCTCTGCGTTGATCTATTAACGTCATATGTTGCGGAGTGGAACTTATACCCATTAACAAGGTAACCAGGGTAGACAGTACATGATCGACTAGGACCAACAGAAAGATCAACGAGCGTCTCGTCAACTATAGAATTCCGAGCCTATTCGTCAAAATTAGAGATGCAATATGACACATTAGTTATGGGAGAAACATTTGAATCTATAACGTACAAAAGTAATGCCCTTACATATTGTTGAAACCAAATGGGGAAGTTGTGCTCTAGACTACTATCAACTTGCGACTCCCCCATTGCTTGAGTGATTTCATCGACGAATATCCTAGAAGAAACGAACGTGTAAGTCGGATGTATTTATAATGTATGAACAATGAATGTACTGCATTAATGAAAGAAAGTGATGGACATACTGAACGTATGGAGCGATCTCTGGACAATTGAGCAGTATGTACGAATGAGCGGCATTATACTCCTGCTCTGTTAAGTACCGCGCCTTCGACTTGCCCATGGGTCGACCAGGATAAGTGAAAATTGAGAAATTGCCAACGAAGTTCGGTGTGGGCTCGAGACCGCCATCGTCGTTACGTGGCACTTTGTCATGCAACGTAAAGACGTGATCTTCGAAGTAGTAAGAACAAAAGGATGTGACCTCTTCGACCAAATAAGCATTACACATGGAGCCCTCAACCTTCGCTTTGTTTCGCACATTGTTCTTCAAATGTTTAAGGTACCTATATATGAATGTTATAGGAAATGTTGATATAAAACCTATTGAATGGGAAAATAATATCAAGGGCTCAAGATAGTACCTCTCAAATGGATACATCCATCGAAATTGAACGGGACCGGCTAGACGGGCCTCGTAGGCCAAGTGGATTGGTAGGTGTTCCATAGAGTCAAATAAGCTTGGAGGGAAAATTTTTTCCAACTTGCAAATGATTTTTGGAATTTCAGACTCTAAGACCTCCATATCTTGGATACCGACACATTTCGATAAGGGACCGGAAAAATAGGCTTAATTCGCTAATTGCAACCCAAACCGGGTTTGGGAGAAGTTCTCTCGAATGCAATTGGTATCAACCGTTGCATGAATATATGACAATCATGGCTCTTCATGCCGAACATTCGCAGATTTCTTTGGATCTAAACATCGACCAAGATTCGATGCGTAACCATCAGGAAAACGCAACTTTTCAACCCACTCGCACAATTTTTGTCTTCTTGATGTATCAAGAGCATAGCACCCAAGGACGTAAGTATTTGTCGCCGAATCAATGTGTAGAGAAGGTCGGTGACAATATTCACGAATATCTTGCCTCGATTTTGCATTGTCCTTACTCTTGCAGTACACACATAATAGTGTTGAAAATGTTGTCAAACACATTTTTTTCGATGTGCATGACATCTAAGTTGTGGCGGATCAAGTTTGTCTTCCAATACGGCAAGTCCCAGAATATGCTTTTCTTCCTCCATCCCGAATTCTTAGCTATCCGCCCATTCACAGATTCGCGCCGATTTTGTCACCTTTATCAAGCCAAACGATTCAATTTCGCCAAAATTTCTTCACCAGACCGCAAAGCGGCGGATCATCGATTATGACCATTTTGCCTCTAATGAAATTTTTTTTTTGTCTTTCTTTAATGGTGATGACTTATCCAAGAAACGACGATGACAAATCAAACCACGATGTCTTACCTCCATTTCGCAATTGAAATGCATTTGTATCCTCCATACAATATGGACAAGCGTATTTTTACCGTGTGTGCTCCAACCGGACAACATGCTATATGCGGGGAAATCACTAACGATCCATAAAAGGGCAACTCGCATGACAAAATTTGTCTTGGTGGAAACATCGTATGTAACCACCCCATTGTTCCATAAATCTTGCAACTCTTTCACAAGCGGCTGAAGGAACACGTCGATTTTCTGCTTTGGGCTGGTCGGTCCAGGAACGATAATCGTTAAGAACATAAACTCAGATTTCATGCACATCGACGGTGGAAGGTTGTAAGGAGTCAAAATCACGGGCCACGAAGAGTACGATTTCCCGGAAATCCCAAATACTTGAAAACCATCAGTGCACAATCCTAAACGAACATTCCGAACCTCGGAGGCAAAGTCTTTATTGACGTCATTAAAATGTCTCCAAGCAATCGAATCGAAAGTGTTGCATAACATCTTCGAGTGATGAATGATCTCCATGCCATCGCATATGTTTTGCGGTTGACTCAGACGCATACAATCGTTGCAACCGAGGGCCCAAAGGGAAGTAGTACATTCTTTTGCAAGGGCGGTTTTTTGTGTTCCGACCACGACCTCGTCGATGTGCAAGGTATCGTGATTTCCCACAAAATTTACATGACGTCAACTCAGAGTCCACTCCCCAATAAATCATACATTGGTCCTCACAACAATCTATTTTCTCAACCGGTAGACCTAGACCTCGCATTAGTCTTTTAGTGGCATAAAAATTCTCAACCATGAGTTGTCATTTGGCAAACAATCCTTCATGAGTTTAATGATTTCATTATACCCTCGTTCGAGATATATGATGTTCGAGACTTGATCGCAAGTAATCTTGCCATTGCGGACAACGTTGTCATGGTTTCGCAACCAGGCCACAATTGTTCCCTACTTGCATCAATCATGTCATATAGTTGGCGTGCTTGGGGTTTGGTGATTCTTCCACGACATTTCAATTGAAACTTGGACTGCCACGTTGTGTAGCATCTCTCGCGGTAAGGTGTCGGATCGTAGCCTCGAACATCAAGCATCATCAATATGGCAATCCATTGCGTGAAAATTTTGCGGCCCTTCATCTCCGTTCTCACCATGTTCGTACCAACTGTGATATCCCCGGACAAATCCATACCTACATAGGTGGTGCTCAACTGTTTCGACGTCCAGGTATGGAACAAGTCGACATTTCTTAAAATTGCACGGACATCTAATCTTCCGTTCACTTTGGTATGTAGGACAATGTTGTTTTGCAAATGATATGAATTCTTTAACCTTCGCCGCGAATTCAATTCGAACATAACCGTTGTCGAGCGGTTGTACATCCGATCTCTGTTTGTAGACGACATTCCTAGTCGAACGTAACCCTTGTCGAGCCGGTTGTCTATTCAAGTAATGAAATAATAATGATTAAGATGATAAGAAGCCTCCAAAATGGAGAATATTGTAAATCGGAAATGCGATCTACACCATCTAAAGAGAAGAAATTGATAGCTAAGTGAAAGAACGAGGTTCGCACATTAAACTCATGAATAGAGAATAAATTGACAAAGTTAGGAAGTCATTAATGAGTCATCACAATCTAAAGAGAAGGAATTGATTGAGTTATGTTGTTTATGTAAGAAGCTTGGGCATTATCAAAAGGGTTGTTGTAAATGACTCATAATAAACATGCTTCAAACATGTATTATAAGGGTTGGTTAGGTCCTGGACGAGTTTAAGGGTCGCTAACACAAAGGGATAAAATAAATTTTTTGAGTTCCCTGAGTTAGCGCGCTAATTCGATATTAGCGCGCTAATTAGCCACCGCCATATATTTTTGACTTTTGGAAATCAAGCTTTAAATTAGAATTTTTGATTTCTGGATTCCTAACACGGCTATAAACGGTCATATTGGAATTCCTATCATGATAAAACCACCACAAACTTGGTTGTAACATAAGGGAGAAGAAACACATTTCAAAATTCAAGATCTACAAAGAGAAGAAATTTGATTTTTTAGAAGGAGCAATAGGAGATCTTTGTGGTCGTTCTTAAGTCCTCAAATCCAAGACCTTTGAGGCTTGTAAATCGGAAATGCGATCTACACCATCTAAAGAGAAGAAATTGATAGCTAAGTGAAAGAACGAGGTTCGCACATTAAACTCATGAATAGAGAATAAATTGACAAAGTTAGGAAGTCATTAATGAGTCATCACAATCTAAAGAGAAGGAATTGATTGAGTTATGTTGTTTATGTAAGAAGCTTGGGCATTATCAAAAGGGTTGTTGTAAATGACTCATAATAAACATGCTTCAAACATGTATTATAAGGGTTGGTTAGGTCCTGGACGAGTTTAAGGGTCGCTAACACAAAGGGATAAAATAAATTTTTTGAGTTCCCTATAGTTAGCGCGCTAATTCCAAATATTAGCGCGCTAATTAGCCACTTGCCATATATTTTTGACTTTTGGAAATCAAGCTTTAAATTAGAATTTTTGATTTCTGGATTCCTAACACGGCTATAAACGGTCATATTGGAATTCCTATCATGATAAAACCACCACAAACTTGGTTGTAACATAAGGGAGAAGAAACACATTTCAAAATTCAAGATCTACAAAGAGAAGAAATTTGATTTTTTAGAAGGAGCAATAGGAGATCTTTGTGGCTGTTCTTAAGTCCTCAAATCCAAAGCACCTTTGAGGCTTTCAAAGGAATATAAGAGTCTCTGCAAAGCTAATCTCTTTTGTCATCCTCTTGGTTGTAAGGAAATCCTTGATATAAACTCTTTCTTGTGCTTAATCGACATAGTTTTGTGTATTTGATTTGAAAATCAGTTTGATGTGTGTTTGAACAGTTTCATCCCGCCTCTTGCACTTAAATTAAAATTTTTAAGACCCTAAGATTGCAAAAAGAGACCACCAAGAGCCCGACATTTAGTTGTGTGGGGAATCGAAGTTGGAGGCCGTGCGCCTAACCTATATCGATATCGAGGCATACAAATACCACATAGTATCAACGCGTCTACTACTTGTTCACTCATACGTCCTTAAGGTTATAGGTTTATTCCATTCTCTAGAAATGTAATGTGAAACGACAACATTCACTAAAAGAGTAATCCTAGTGTTTCTAACCCTAACTAGTAGTAGAAATTAAGTAATTATAGGTATTATTCAATCGTAACCAACAACACCTAACTAATCAATCATCCATAGCAAGTGCATGAATATGAAATTACTAACAACTATAACATCAAACGACAAAGTAATTACCTCAAGTACATGATTCTAATGTATTATAATGACTCTCATGACATGCTTTACCGATAAAATAAACATGGAATAACAACCAAATACGGATGACATGCTTTACCGATAAAATAAACATGGAATAACAACCAAATACGGAATCAATATAAATCTTGAATTGCTCAATTAAAAGGTTGAAATGAAATAGTACATATTAATAAACCTAAAAATAGAACAAGCATAACCTCAAAAACTATGCATGTAAGAGAAGAGCAGAACAAAAACTTCTAAACCAAACAAAAGACACAACATTAACTTAATAGATCAAGTGAAGAACACCAACTAATGAACAATCAACCAAGGAACAAATCAAATCACTCAAGAACAGTTAAAATAAAACCTCATAAAGTAATAACAATTATAAGAACTGAACTCTTAAAATATGTCACCTGATCAAGAGTTTGTTCCTTCACAGTTCATAAACAATAAGGTAGTACTATAACACGGCCAATTGCCAAGACGAATTTACAAAAATAAAATGGATTCCATGACCATAATAGCTAAGACCTTTCAAGAAAATAAATTTTTAACTGTTCTTCCATTTATTCGACTAGTATAGTGAGCCGCTAAGAAAACCTAGTATACACAATGGTCACCACATTATGTTCATTTCCTATATTTGAACATCAAGGCATATATATGATCGCTTTCCCTAGAGATATAGCTTTGATTCAAGTGAAAATCTATAACATATTTCATTCATGAGCATAATATTTGCAATGCTAACAAGTATTACGACTTTAATATTCTACGGATGCCGCATATAATGTACGTAGGAACAGGACACCCCAAATATTTATTGATAGATGGAAATTTATGAAGTCTCGCATGCTTAATTTAAATTGGAAAACCTTTCTAGATAAAATAGCTTCTTGCCTTCAACTCCGATGTTTACTAGAAGATCGAACTATCAAATGAACCATAGCGGAAACTTAAATAATTCTCATGTCACCCGACGGATTATTCCATAAATTTTTTAAATTAGATAAACAAGGGGACTAGAACGCCAACCCTGACAAACGCAAATTTTTAGCGAAACTTGCCAAGTCGTTTCAAGACTTCCTCAAAACCGTCACAATGTGAATGATCTCTATGAAAGTGAAGAGCTCTTGATCATCGATGTTGCTCGCATTATAAAGAACAATAAAAAACAAATAAGAAATGAAGATTGTAGTAAGACTCCAAAACTACAAATTCCTTGCTAACCAGGATCCGAATCGAGACCGAGAGAGCGAGAGATATCGGCGATGACGGAGACCGGCGCGACGAGACGGAGAGACCGAGAGAGACGGCGAGACCAGAGAGACAGAAGTGCGACCAGTGTAGCACGACCAGACGGAGAAACGGAGACCACCGCGAACAGACGGCCAGAGCAGAGAGCACCGAGAGAGACCAGCTCGCACGACCGGACGGAGAGACGAGACGATCGAACGGGATGGACGTCTGGGGACAAGACGATCGGCCGGCGCGACGAGACGGAGAGACGGATTTAGGTTTTTGGGGTTTTTTCGTGGGAATGATTTGGGGATTTCTTGTTTTGTTGTTGCTTGTGGGGGGGGGTGGGGTGCGGGAAGGAGAAGAGGTTTGCCGGGATCGACAAAATACAAATCTCGAGGAATGATGAACGACCATAAGAAATGAAGAATTTGGCGGGAATGGTGGCGCCAAATTTCAAGAGACGGAATTTAATTCCGTCTCTAATTCCGTCTCTAATTCCGTCTCGATCCGTCTCAAATCCGTCTCTGAATATTTCCCTTTCAATTCCGTCGCTAACTGTTACATTTAGAAACGGAACTTATTCCATTTCTAATTCCGTTTCTGATTTAGAAACGGAAATAAGTTCCGTTTCTAATTCCGTTGCTGATTTGCTGTTTTTTTGTAGTGTTTATCACTTAATTAATTCCTTTTGTTTATATATCAATTTGTTCTATGTTTTTCTTATATGAAAGTATTTGTTCTACGTATTAATTGTTAAGTTTTCTAAGTTTAATTAATAACATTATGTAGGGTAATTAATTGATTTCTCATGGTAAAAAAACATGAAATGGTGCAATCACACAATGGTTTTCCTCCTTCATTAACGGCACTAGCTAGTACAATTGAACCCTGTTTTTCTGCCAACTTTGTATATTTATATGGGAAATGCTAGAATGACAATGCTACGTCAAAACATATTGGATAATGATTTGATGTGTGGGCTCCACATATATGAGTGTCTTTTTATGGGATTTTTATATGGGGGACATGCCACATCAGTTGTTGTGCAATTTAATTGTGACATAGTGTTGCCATTCTAGCTGGCATTTCCCTATTGATATAGATGTAGGCCACCTCCCATTCTTGTTCGATTGGAGTAACTTGGAGGGAGAAGTGCGATTCTTTGAAAATGGACGACTCCTACTTTTTTAATAGCTTTTGTTCACATCATAAGAAATCGAGAGACTAAAATTTCCCAGCGATGGAGATCGAATTGGACTTCGAGAAAGATAAATTTACTTTTTTTAATTGTTAAGTTAATTTGCTAAGTTTAATTTAAATCATGTAGGTTATATATTAATTAATTTCTCATGGTAAGAAAACATGAAATGGTGTTATCACACACAATGGTTGCCTCCTCCATTAACATCACTAACACAATCGAATACAATTTTTCTGCCAATAATGACATGTATATTTTTGATATAGATAAAGGCCGCTTTGTTGTTCAATAGGAGTAAGTTTCCAATATCCATGTCCTTAAGAATTATTTGACACCACGAATAATACAATTAAGGGCATTGAAAACTAAAAACCTGAATTCTCTAAAAAGAAAACAAATTCTTTGAAGGTTATTATAGAACGGAGAGTTTTATTGAATTAATTTGGGTACAACTATACATGTATTTATAGATACTTCAAAAGATAAGAACCAATCAAAGATAGCTATATTCTTGTAACCACAATGAGGATAGACACCTATCGTGGTGATCGTGATGTTAACCGAATCAATCTTTTATAACCTCATGAATCGTAACACCCTACCTATAACTCAAGGTGGGTTTAACTTGAATTTGTCAATTAAGTCCAGAAATCGTCACGGGAGATGAGCTTTGGTGAAAATGTTTGTCATTTGATTAATAGAAAAAATATAATAAGTTGAAACGTGCCTCAAATAAAATGTTGGCGAAGAAAGTGTCGATCATTCTAAATGTGTTTCATGCGCTCATGAAAGACATCATTATGATAAATCTGAATTGCACTACAATTTTCAAAATGTAGGAGAGTAGCAGAGGAATGAGTGACTCTCATATCTTTAAGTAACTAACGGAGCCAAATCTGCTTAGAAGTAGCATCAACAAGTGCTCGGTATTCAGATTCGGTACTGGAGCATGAAGTAATCATTTTGTTTCTCGTTTTACCATGATATTAGTGAGCTACCCAAGTAAAATAATAAACGGTATTAGATCTATGATCAGTCGGGTCACCAGCCTCATCGACATCTGAACAACTAGACAAAATGAGAGAGGAAATGGTAGAAAAATATAAACCATGAAATAGACTTCCCATTATATATCAGAGAACACGAAGAACAACAGAAAAGTGAGGAGTTCAGGGAACAACCATGAATTGGCTCATAATATGAATAACATATGCAATATCTGGTCGAGTAGCTGTAAGATAAACTAAACTACCAACAAGTTGTCAATGGAGAGAGTGATCCTAAAGAAGTGCACCAGCAGATGGAGTCAACTTAACAGTTGCATTCAAAGGAATGAACATAATAGCAGTATCAGTAATGACAGATCGAGAAATCAAATCAGATGCATATTGGCTTGGGATAATTAACATCCATTTAAAGTAGATATGACTTTCAGTCCTATAAAATAACTTAAGAGTTAAAAATCTTTAATCTTAAAGTATCGTCGGAGATGCCTGTAGCTCAGAAATTCCAGTGAAATCAGTCTAAGAAGTGGCAAGCACTTTCTTAGAAAAGGTTGACCAAAATTGACTTTTGTTTACTTTTGGACGATTCGAACATGAAATTTTAGAGTTGCGAGGACATGGATTTATTGGAAATGACGTGGTTATCAATACTCTCAGCACTGTGCAAATTCCTTCGTTTAGGCCTCTGAAATTGCGTTTTTACTATTTTTGAAATATTTTAGTTCGGTTATAACATTTAGAAGGCGTTTCCATTTTGGACGTTGTTTAGGGCATTTGGTTTCTTATTTTGTCTAGCATAGGGTTTAAGGCTTTTTAGACATTTATTATTTTTGGCAAGAATTAGGGTTTTGCTATAAAAAAAACACCATTTTATACGTAATTTACTTTTTGACAAATTAATCAAATTTTGAACTTTCGTTAAGCTCCCGCCCTATATTGTTGTTCATGATTTCTCGAGCAATTCAATTTGGAGGATCCTTGCTATATTAGTTAGTATTCGAGCTTTTTTCAACCACGATTTGAAGATGATCATAGGGTCGAAAAAGAACAAGAACCAACAACGAGTCGAATATATCTATGAAAGGAAAAATCAGGGCCAGAATGAACAACGACTCACTCACTAGTTCGATACACAACAATGCCGACAAGATACGTAACAACTCATGCAAGCGAGGTTGGATCAAGTGATCGTAGAAATGTGAGATTTGTTGTTGAGGGCTTCGACTAGGAACATTGTACCAAACCGTCAACGAGAACCTCCTGTCGAAGAGGAGGCGAAAGGAGATGCTACATATGATGGGGAAGACGAATACTTTGAAGCTCTACAAAGGTTTCATAGACCACGTGTTGTTGATGTCGATCGTAGGCCGTAGAAGGCTGGGATGAAGACATAGATTCTAGAATTCCATGGCACACCATTGCCTGAAGAATTCCTAGATTGGCTGGCAATAGTTGAGGAAATCTTAGAGTTTAAATATGTTCCTGAGAAACATCGTGTGTACTTGGTGGTGACTAGATTTTGCGATTTGACCATGGCTTGGTGGCAACAACATAAATTAATTCGGAACAGAATGGGAAAGGAGAAAATTACCTCATGGGATAAGTTGTAGAAGCACATGCAGGCTGAATCTTCACCCCACAACTTTAAATGCTTGATGTATAAAAAATTACAGAATCTAAGACAATGAGGGAAACTAGTTGATGAATACGCTAAGGAGTTTTATTAATTGGTTGCTAGAAACAACCTGCAAGAGACTCGTGACTAATTGGTGTCGAATTATATTGGTGGATTAAAATTGGAGATTCAAGACACCGTCAATATGTTGGACTCGAGTTTATTGGCTGCAGCATACCAGAAAGCAAAGCAAGTGGAGCAGCAGTTATAACTTGGTGGTAATCTTATGCTTGTCGTTGTTATTGGTGGACCAACAAATACTATAGGGGCTAGTATTGGAGGGACTAACATTAGTAGGGGACCTATCCCAAACAATCTTGCTACTAATGGTACAGGTAAAATCAAGTGCTTCGATTGTGGAAAGATTGGCCATTAAAAATTGAAATGCAAGGGGAAGAAATTCTTTTTGTTGACAATGAGGAGGACGAAGAAAAGGTGGAACTGACATATGTCACCGCAGAACCGGTTTACGACATGTCTGTGGATAATACAGAGAAGGAAATCGTGACTGGAGAAGTCAGGACTGCATTAGTTGTGCGATGTTCGTGTATGACCCTGAGAGTAGATATCGATGATGAATGGTTGCAGAACAATATCTTCAATCGAAGAGCACCATCTTGGGTAGAGTTTGCAAATTTATGATTGGCGCGAGTAGAAGTGAAAACATTGTATCTATTGAAGCAACTCAGAAGTAAGGGCTCGCAACTGAGAGCATCCCAACCCTTACAAACTGTCTTAGCTGAAAAAAGACAGTGAGGTAACAATTTCGAAATACACATCAGTGACTTTCTCTACTGGTGCAAAGTATAAAGATTTTGTTTAGTGTGAAGTTACTACAATAAATACTTGTCATTTGTTGTTGGTGCATTCATGGCAATTTGATAGAGGAGTTATGCATGATGGGAAGACCAAAAACTACACTCTGATGTCTAAGGGGGTATGGATTGTTCTTGTGAATACGAAGCGTTTTAATGACACAAGCCGACGAAAGAAAGTAGCAAATTATTGACACTTACTAGATTTGAAGCAGAGTTGCGTGATTTAGAGGTAGTTTATGTGCTAGTTGGAAAGGAAGTTGGTAATTATGTCATGATCCCAGAGGAAGTGGCACCATATAGTGGCTAAGTTTTCTGATGCCGTTTCTGATGACTTGCCCAATGGATTGCCTCCATTACAAGACATCCAACATCAGAGTGACCTTGAGCTTGGTGCAGCTCTCCCGAACATGCCACATTGTTGAATGCATCCTGCCGAACACGAAAAATTATGTTGACAAGTTGAGGAATTACTATTGAAGGGCTTTATTTGTAAAAGCCTATACCCTTGTGCAGTTCCAACCTTACTAACTCCTAAGAAGAATGGCTCCTGGCTGTGTGTTGATACTAGAGTAATCAACAAAATTAAAGTCAGGTATCATTTTCATATTCTTTGTTTAGATGACCTACTTGATCAATTGAGTCGATCCAAAATGTTTATTAAATTAGACTCAAAGATTGGGTACCATCAGATTCATGTTAGGGTTGGGGATGAGTGGAAAACTACTTTTAAAACTCGAGAAGGGATGAGTGGCTAGTGATGCCATTCGGGTTGTCGAATGTGTCTAGCACCTTCATGAGAGTTTAAGGCCTTTGATAAGCAAATGTATCATTGTGTATTTTGATGACATTTTGATTTATAGTGCTAACCAGGATGAACACCTTGATCATTTTCGAGATGCTCTTACTATTTTGCACAGGGAGAAATTTTATGTTGTTATGAAGAAATTCTCATTTGTAATGCCCAAAGTTCTATTTTTGGGTTATGTCATATCCAAGGATGGTCTGCAGGTGGATGAGTCAAAAGTGAAAGCCATGTAAAATTGGCCTAGACCTAGTACCGTCACTGAGGTTCATAGTTTTCATGGATTTGCCTCATTCTATAGGCGATTTATTCCCCAATTTAGTTGTATTATGGCACCAGTAATAGATTGTATGAAGGTTGCAAAGTTTGTGTGGAGCGATGAGGCAAAGGATGCGTTTAAACTCATTAAAGTGCAACTCACTACTGCACCTATATTGGTGTTACCGGACTTTCATCTTCTTTTTGAGTTGCATTGTGATACGTCTAAGGTGGGCATCAGCGCTGTCCTAAGTTAGAATATGAGGCATGTGGCATATTTTAGTGAGAAGTTGTCTGAGGCTAAGTCAAGCTACAGTACTTATGATGTGGAGTTTTATGTTGTTGTCCTAGCTGTCAAACATTAGCGCCACTACTTGTTCCATCAAGAGTTCGTATTGTTTAGTGATCACGATGCTTTGAGACATTTTCACTGACAAGAAAAGGTGTAAGGTAGGCATGCTTCATGGGTACCGTACTTGGAGCATTTTACTTTGCAGTAAAACATAAATCTAGTGTGACAAAGGATGGCTAATTCTTTAAGCAGAAGAAAAAGTCTTTTAAGTCGAATGACTGTAGAGATACCTAGTTTTTCATCTTTTTTCTGACTTATTTGATACTGATCGTTTCTTTGTTGGTGTTTTGGGCAAAGTGTCCAGTGGTAAACGTACAGATTATTCACTACATGATGGGTTCCTATTTAGAGGCAACCAACGTTTTGCTCCTGATTGAGATTGCAAATCATTAAGGAGCCACCTGGTGAAGGACATGTGGGTCATGACATAATTTTGCAGTTGGTTTAGTCTTCCTATTATTGACCTACCATTCACTAATAGGTAGAGAAATATGTGCAGCATTAGTGGACACGCCAAGTTTCAAAGGGTACATCGACTAATGCTGGTCTTTATATGCCACGATCAATTCCAGAGCAATCATGGATTGATCTTAGCATGGATTTTATGTTGAGATTGCTTAGAACACATTGGGGTCTTGATTCTATTTATGTGGAGGTCAATCTTTTTTCTAAGTTGGTTCATTTTATTCCTTACAAGAAGACTATGGATGTTGTGAAGGTGGCTCAATTGTTCTTTGGGGAAGATTATAGATTGCATGGATTACCTACTTCGATTGTGTCAGATCGAGATACTCGGTTCCTTAGTCATTTTTGGCAAAGTTTATGAAAAATGATGAACACACAGTTGAAGTTTAATAATGCTTATCATCTGCAAAACGGATGGGCAGATTGAATTAGTTAACCGTTCTTTGGGTAACCTTTTGAGGAGCTTGGTGGGTGATAATTTGCGGAGTTGGGATATGAAGTTGAGTCATGCAGAATTTGCGCATAATCATGTTGTTAACTGGGGTACTGGATTTAGTCTTTTTTTAGATTTTTTATTCCTTACTTCCTTGGGGGTCCCTTGATTTGATGCCATTACCAAGTAAGATGAGGTTGCATAGAAAAGTAGAGGACTTTGTGAGCGGGTTGCAGGAAGTTCATCGAGCTGTCTGAGATAGTTTGCATGAGGCTAATTAAAAGTACAAGAAATTTGTAGATTAGAAGAGATGTCATGTGGAGTTCAATGTTAATGACTTTGATTATGCAGTCCTTACAAAGGATTGTTTTCCTATTAGTGATTACAACAAGCTTTCATTAAGAAAGATTGGTCCAGTGGAAATTATTGAGAAGATTAGTCCTAATGCGTACAAGTTGAAGTTACAGAGTCATATTCATACGTCCGATGTGTTCAATGTCAAACATTTAGTTCCTTTTAATGGAGATACATAAAAAGATAAAGATTTGAGGGCAAATCTTGTCCACCATAGGAGAATGATGCAGTCAAAGAAATGGCAAATACTCTCTTGGAAATGTTTGATTGAAATTGACTTTTGTTGACTTTTGGAATGTCTGAACATGAAATTATGGAGTTGCGAGAACATGGGTTTATTGGATACGACATGATGATCAATACTCACGTCGCTATGACAACGACGTTTTTTTTTTGCCAAATTACTTCGTTTAAGCCTTTAAAATTATGGTTTACTATTTTTGAAATATTTTAATTTGGTTACACCTTTTAGTAGGAGTTTCCGTTTTGGACGCTGTTTAGGGCGTTTGGTTTATTAGGCATTTAAGGCTTGATGACTTAGGTTTTAATCACTTATTTGTAATAAAAGAGGGGTTGAAAGTCCTACACACACACACACATATATATATATATATGGTTGGGAGTTTCCTGTGAATCTTAGCCTTTCATTCTACTAATTAGACACAAATCTTGGTGTACATATCCATGGTTGGAAGTTTCCCAACACACATCCCATTGATTATTGGTCACTATTTGTCGTAGGATTCTCACAACTTCATCATCACCATCAGAGTATCAAATTATAAAAGTATTGTTAACAATAAAATAAATTAGTAAAATAAGTTAGGTTTTCTTTTTATTACAAAAGTAAGGAAAATCGGGTTTTGGAAATGCGTTTTTAATGGGGCAAATATTTAACAGTAATGGCACATTCAGAGAATGCGCCATTAGTGTCCAACGTGGTGGGGAAAAATACATGAATGGCGCATTCTCCGAATGCGCCATTCGTGTGTTAGGGACCAATCCACGTGGACACCACTTGGATCGGTCCCCCAAAATTAATGGCGCATTCGAAGAATGCGCCATTACTTTGAGGTTCTTGATGACGTGTCGTCCACGTGGGTTTAACATGCTAGCCACGTGTATCGAATGATATGTAATGGACGATCCACGTGGCGTCTGTGTGTACGCTAATGCTCCATTAGTTTAACATCCCAACTTTTTAGAGCCCAAGTTTTTAGAGCCTTTAAAATTTAAAGGTCAATTTTAAGTTAAACGAATCAATGGTATGGGACATTGGTTCAACCTCGACTTGACATAAAAAAATGATAAATCTTAGGATGAGATGGGATAAAAGAATTTGACAAAGATTTAATGCGATGATTATTTGCTACTTTGTATATACAAATATATCGTTAGATATATAAATAATTGTCCTTCCTTTAGACAAGGAACTTGAGTTCCACGAGACGGGAATGAAAATAAACAACACAAGAAAATTGAAACGGATTTTTCAGAAGATTCCACAGGCGCTTAAAGGATGTCTTTACCGAATGCAACAAGAATGGATTTAAGAGAAAGAATAAGTTTAATTGAAAATTGCATGGCGAGATGCTCCTACACTTAATGGCGGAGTAGCAAATAAAGACTTGAACAAAATTTGTGAAGCTTAAAAAGGACAGTAAGACACAACTCTATATACGCAAAATAATATAGTAATGTGGCACATTTCAGATAATTGACTTTGACACCTGAAATCTACTAAAACGGTTAAAATTTATGATTTCTTGCTTAAAACATAAGTTAATGATCCTAGAAAGGATGTAAATGAATCTTTATTTCAAACAATAAGAATTAAGTTAGTTTTGTATGGAGGCAGAATTTGAAAACTCAATTCAAGATAGAGAGGACATGTGTATTCTTAAAATATATAGCTCTTACATAAAGATGTGAAACATTGATATATAAATTCGACAAGAAGGTTAGTATTGTGGATCGAGTTTTGTCGTTTCATGTAATCTATTTTTCTCGAAAAATGATTCTTTCGACTATATTAGAGCCTAATTTTTGTATTGCATTAAGTTGATATTTATTGCATATTGTTGAAGTCATTGAAATTAGACTATTTTTCTTCTTAAGAAATTTTGGAAACATGAACAAGTATAAAAGTGAACTAATTGTTTACCGTGAGAAATATATAATAAAGTGATTAGACTTGTACACTTTTCAAGGATTTGGCATTGCAATTTTAATTCTTACATAAAGAGTTTTACTGTATCCTAAGTTCTTGATTCGATGAAAATGCATCGCATCGATTGGATCTATGTTACGATGGTGTGGTTGGAATATAAATTTTCTTGTGGTTATAATTTATTTTCGAGTTACATAAATTAAATCTTTTCAAAAGGGATTTTACAAATTGCTTGAAAAGGCAAGAGATATTTAAGATGATTTCCATAAAATAAGATTATCTTAGCTTGAAAAATAGTTTGAAGAAACTCGATACTTTGAAAAAGTTTTTGATTCGGATTTGACTTCTTGATTGATTGAGTCACAACGTTCAAGTTCTGCGACCTTATATGAAAGAAAATAAGATTTAAACCAATATTTAGTAAGTTGAATATCAAAACTAATGAAAAATAAAATAAGGATTAATATGAAATATAAGTACGTGATGTACTAATCAGTAAATGAGAAGTTAAAGAGTACCACAAAATAGCTCAATGAGAAAACCCATCAAACTAGTACACTCGAAGATAGACGAGTTACTATAATTTGGAATCCTAAGTCAAGGGCTATATTTTAGTGAAAATTGCCATGTGTGAAGATCGCATTGCCAAGTAGAACTTGTTGATATTGCAAGGACTTCGAATCCTAGATTAAGATGATACAAATTAAAGGCAATTAACAAAACAGACAAATTGTTCTAATTTAACTAGAAGTGAGTTGAATCATTAAAATTGGGGATACTGAGCAAAAAGATTATCGTTGGTATGATTGTCCGGTAATGAACACGTGAACTAACAACTATTTAGGGAAATTGGGACCTAACATGATTGTAAAGGAGTTGAATGAAAATAATGTCGAAGAATAAATAATATAACTAACGTCACCTAACTAAAGCCAATGATGAGTCGATTCTTAAAATTGAGGATCCTAAGATAGGATCGATTTATGGGGAAACAAATAAGTTAATAGGTGGTATGAAAAACATGAATCAAGAGAGAAAACATTAACTACGATAGGTTTTCGTAGTCATAGGATTTGCAAGGAAATATCCTGTTCAAGAACTTAAAATTTCCAATTGAAATGGTGACGTCAAAAGAAATCGTAACAATTGCTTGTGAAAAGTAATCAAAGTTTCTCGATATGAGTGAACGTTATTGTAAGAACTTCGACTACCAAACTAATAAGTTTTGTGAAGGATAAAAAGTTAAACCAATGATAAGTTGACAATTTAAAATTGGGGATCCTAAGATAGGATCGACTCCCAATAAAGTTCATATTGTGTAACACGAACAATACAATAACTTGGAATGATGAGAAGATATCTTAAGCTAGTTATGAAACATGTATCTCTAGGCGGAGATGAGATCTTCTAAACTTGAAACCTTTTTGAATTGTTAAACAAAGTTTTGCTGGTACAAGAGAGCCTGAAGATTTAATGTAAATTCCAAAGTGAAAGTCCTAATCAATCGGTGTAAGAAAACTTGAAATGCATCCTAAATGGGAAAATGATAGGTGTGCAAAAATGATCAAGTGTTGATGATATTGACAAATGGTGAGAGACATGAAAAATTAATGGTTGACACCTTAATTAGTGACAATATAAGAGTTTAAAACCATAATTGATTACGTTGGAGAAGTAAACTTGAACATTTCTTTGGATAAAAGTAAAATTTTTGAACACATATAATTTGGAAGTCGGGGTACCTTTGGTTGAAAATTTTAAATGGCATGACATGCAAGTTACCTTCATCTAAGTACTAAGTACACTGTCGTGTACCATTATTTTGAAGTATCCGAAGAACAAATAAAAAGTCTAACATTAGTAACACACAAGAGTAACAAATTGGAACGTTGATGGTGAATTATGGACTTTAAATAATTAGATCGTAGTGAGTTATGAGTCTTTAATGACAAAACCCAAGACTTGGGTTATATATTCTTAAGAAATGATATAAAAGCTAAACTACTATTGATTTCTTAGTGAGAGAAGTTCTAAATAAACTTTGAGAGCTAAGAGTTAGCTCGGGAGGACGATAAGAGATGATTGTGCAATAAAATGTGAACCTTGACTATGTCAAAAGAATTTAAAACATCTGCCAAGGATCAGGAAAGTTGATTGGTGCAAAGATGTAATGCGACAAGTATCCAAAAATTTGAGTGATTTTGATATGAGACTTTGGTATGGAACAAAAATCACAATATAATAAAGTACATACAAATGAGTGTTGAAAGTTGCTTAGGGATAGCAATGTTGATGATTGTTCCACAGCTTACCACGAGTGGAAGCTTGTTGTGTAAGTAAACAGGTAAAAGTGATAGAAGAGTTGCAGGTTAGGTCATCAATCAAGTGTTGACTTGAATCAAGAACTTGCACAAATGAACATCAATAAAAGTGTAAAACAATAATGTTAAAGAAATAATATGACTGCTTATTTGTAGCCTCCACAAATAAGTCACAAGGACATGATGAGTCGTTCATTGATATATGTAACGGAGACAGTGAAAGAGATTGTGTGTTAGTGCATATTATAGCAGACAACTATCCTTGTTCCTACTACCATTTGGCAGTATGGATTGCTGCCAGATAGGCAAAGATATTTGCGACACAGATAGGCACACCAGATCACATCTTAGCATGGTTATCTTTACTTATTGGTTAGACAATTTGTGTGCACGTAGCGACTTCGGTGGAGATTAAAAAAAAAACTCAGAAACTTGTTATGATACAATTACTTGGCAAGTAGCTAAGGTAAAATGACTATTGGAATTTATACGAGACTGACCTTACAAATTCAGACTGTGGGACAAAAATAATACTATTGAAAAGTTAAAATCAAGAGTAAAATTTTAATGTCACGTGTGGAGTACAAGAAAATCTCAAAAGTGTGGATTTGCATCAGTAAAAAAAAATCTTAAAAGAGATTGTTACGGATTTACGCGTTGGGTTACGAACATACTTTATTTATACTTTTAAGGATGAAAGTTCTTTAAAATTGGAGAAGTTGTAACGACCCAAAATTTAAAAACGCACACAATGGGTAAATTTGTAATTATGTAAACCCTAGTTTGAAAAAGATTAAAATAAAAACCCTAACCACTTATCATTGATCTTCAAACCCAAAATTAAAAAAAGTGGTAGAACTAGATGGTGGAGATGATGGTGATGGAATGCGAGGTAATTTTTATCTCTTTCTCTCTCTATAGGGAGAGAGGCGGGGCTGCCGCCGCCGGTGCAAATAGCGGTGGCATCGCCATCGCTAAGCTAAGTGGGGGAGGGATGCAGCCATAGTGTCCTACCCCTACAGTGCAAGAGCCACCTTCCCTCGGTGAGGTATTCCCATCTCAGCCATGACTGGCCGGAGCATCAGCCAGTCGAGCTGAGGTACCCCAGCACCAGAGGCATGTTGGTAGTAATAGAGACGGGTCAAGGAGAGCTCATGCTCCCCTTTCCATGGTCATTTGACCAGTCAATGGGTCAGTTGACCCATTGATCGAGTTGACCAGGGGTCAACAAACCCTGGACCGATTTGACCAGGGGCCATAGACTCAACCAAAGGCCACACTGAACCCTGGACTCAACCAAAGGCCAGTCTGTCCCCTGCATAACTTGATTGGGAGAGCGTTCGCACTCTTCAGGGAACCCGGCAGTGGGTACCACCCCTAACACACTACATTAGACCTCAACGAATGTCTCGGCGACACTAATGACTGCGAGTCTTACAAGTGAATCCTTAAATACATTTGAAATAAAGAATAAATCACCTGATATTGAATTATGCATTGATATGATGTTGTATGTATTGTCTAGTGACGCACGACGATTCACATTGGACCCCAAGCATGTAGAGAGTGAATATAAGCGCAGAGTACAGGTAAGTGGGGAGCTTCGCTCATGCATTAAGTATGACTTTTTATTAGATATTTAGGTATTATTCTTTGAATGAAAGACTTGTGTTAAGGGTTGCATCAGGATATTAGTTTGAATCTCCAAATCTATGGAATGTAAACACATTTGGTTCCCCATTTATGCCATTTATTACCCCAAGATGTTTGTGGTGTTCCCACCGAGGGTCCAATTTGCAAGTAATCGTATTTATATGGCCTAGGATGTTTGTGGTGCCACCGAGGGCTTACTAGTTAATGCCTCGGGATGTTTGTGGAATTCACCACCGAGGCTTTTTACTTGCCTAATTGAATGCATAAATGTGTCACATAAATGTAGGAGGTGGAGTTCCTACTCGTGTAACTTGGTGATATAGGCATATGTATTGGTGACGGCTTTGGATTAACTCGCATTGTTTCGATGCTACTAGTTGGAGGATGTAATGGCCATTGCATCCAATAATGGTTTACATCAAATCAAACATGAAGGATTCAGTCACCAGATTCCTACCAATACCTAGCATGTATTAAATGGTCCAATGACTTACAATTATTATTATCACTTATGGTATATCTCTTGTGGACCTGCTGCATGAATGATTCGAATTCTATTATGCTTCAAATGATCCTCGAAACTCGTTTTAGAAGTTATGAATGCATGAATCTTTCCTTGTTTATGAAGATGAACAATGCTCTCATGTTTCTACAGGTTTTTATATCATATCTACATGATTGAACTTGAATTTGATCAATACCTACGTGCTTTCTACTTAATGTCTGAGATTTAGTTTTTCAACTTCATGTTAGATTTTGCATAATTAGTAAGTAGTACTTGCGTATTTAATGTTTGAGCGAGTCTTCTCTCTTATTGAGCTCCGTTTGTTCATTAGCTCACATCACTTATTCTTTATGTCCGTCCAAATCCGCTTTAGCTTGTGACAAGAGAAAGGCACCCACTTGAAGTCTTTCCTCACTTTGTGAGAAGTTGCACATTTCAATTTTTTATTTATTTGATTTTGAGAATAATAAACTTGGGTTTTAATTTAACATGGTATACATCCACCTCCAATCCACATACCCATTGGAGATGCTCTTAGTTGTTAAGGTTCCAACGCATGTGTCGATTTTTATGGACAAGGATAATGCTAGCTAGTGAACCAAAATATAATATATTTGTAAACGTGATTCTATTTGCACTAGAACAATTTTGACTTTTTATAGCAGTTAATTAATAGTGGTTTGAAGGAACCCTTATGTATTAGGTAATCAAAACAACACAACTCTCACAACCCATCCCTTAAAACTCATAGAGAACAAATCATTTTAGTTTTAATGAACCGCTCTACATCATCTTTGAAATCCAAATTCCAAGACCAATTAATACTCATTTTCTCATCTGCTATCCTCGTCAACTGAAGAACCCTAAAATCAAAAATCGGGGTTTCAACTTCAACTACGAAGACTCATTCTTTAGATCCTTCAAACTCTAGTTTCTCATGTACTCATTTTCCAATCCACTCTCCAAATTCTCATTCCACTCACTATGATCGTCGCTTCGGTTATCGATTTCATACAAATCGTCGTCTCTATCGTAGGTTTTGTTTGGTTTTCAATTCGATGATTCATTTGCAAATTGAGATTAAATTGTTAGTGTAGATCGATCAATTGGTGTGTAATGTAAAAGGAATTGGTTTTAGATTGGTTTTGATGTTGATGAATGCAAAGATTGGTGAGGATGGGGCGTTGAGAGTGGGATTAGTGATGTCTTTTGATGGAGAGGAGAAGTAATGGAGTTGCGAAAAGGCCGGCGCGGTCAATTCGAACTTGTAGTCTTCGCTCCTCTAGTCGCTCTCCTAATCGCGTCAATTGTTCAGTGGATCCTTTGCTCGTGCTTGGTTTTTTTATGAGCCTCATCAAGTGAGTGTATCAAACTCAGTTAGTTGTGTAAAAATTTGAACAGTAATATTGATTTTGTATGATTTTGTTGACAAATAGATGTTGAATGAGTAGCTAAATAGTTGTTGAATACATTCTTTTCCAGATTTTGTGAAATCTTCCAATTTAATCATAATTTGTTTTGACTAAGTTTTATTAAGTTATATTTCCTATATAATTATCTTTGTACCGGAATTAAGTCGTAGTACTTTCATCTCCATATTGCTTTATAATTGCATAGATTTGTTGTAATACTGGTAAAAGAAAGATTTCCTGATTAGAAACATAAAGTTTACAGATTTGGTGCTGAATTTCTAATATTTTCTTGAACTGTTGTTATAAATCTGACATGTCTGGTATAATATGCATTACTCTCAATTATCTCATCTGGGTAGTCTTCATTTCATTCCCAA
Organism: Stephania yunnanensis; assembly: GCA_039657365.1. Classification (NCBI taxonomy): domain Eukaryota; kingdom Viridiplantae; phylum Streptophyta; class Magnoliopsida; order Ranunculales; family Menispermaceae; genus Stephania; species Stephania yunnanensis. The sequence continues at coordinate 10,776,854 of CM077589.1, read as the reverse complement.
CCCCCTTGAAGGATTAGATAAAGCTTTCACAAATGGAGATTGTTTGTGTTTAGATGAGGCAAACTTGGACAAACTATTTGGTTGTTTTGAAGAAGAAACCCACCAGATCTGATATACCAACTCCCCCAAATCTTCTCTCTCCCCTTTTTAAACACGAATTTGTTTTCCATTTCATCTTTAAATTTTTCTTATTTGGGGTCAGCTTATTTGCCCAAATGAACTGCTATGTATTAGATGTTAAAAACAAAACCCCTAACAACCCATTCTTACAACTCGTGGAGCACAACCTACGAATATTATCGTTTTGACTCATTGAAATCCCTATGTATTATCGCCTCGACTCGTCGAAACCCATTTTCTCATCGTCTACTAGTTAGTCCCCTCGTCAATTGATGAGCGAAGTAGGGTTTTCCTCAGATGCTATCAGTGAACTCAGATCTCTGATCTCTCAATTTTACCTTTTGCTGTGGTTTTCATTTGGTATGTTGAACGTGTGTTTCCTCTCAATGTTATTGGTTCGTTCAATCCAACTTTTCTTTTTAGATTCGCTCATTGATTTACGCTGGACATTGTCTTTCATTGATTCTCATCTACTCCCTTCGACTGTGAAATGATTAAATGTTTCTTCCTCTCGTTGTTGTTTTCAGTCTTCAATTGATTTTGTACCTTTCTAGTTCTTTGGTTATAGATCAACAATGCATGCTCTCAATTTGTAACTTCTCATTTGAAGATCACTATGTGTGATCCGGTTTTGATTTTTTTGGTCGAAATTCATGACTTTTTTTATTTTGATATTTTTGGTTCAAATTCCCGATGTGTATTTATGAATAATGAATTGAATGCTTGGTTTGGTTTCATAATGACCTTTCTTTGGAATCTATTTATACAAATTGTTTACTATGTCATTGTGTTCATATTACTAGCTATAGCACTAGCAGTAGCCAAATCCAACCTTGAACTATAGGGGGCCCTTTTTTCTATTTCTTGTCTTGACTTTTCATAATTAATTAGATTAAAAATATACTACAAATAGAATAAGGAAATCAACTGGATCCTTGAGGTAATCAAGTGAAATCAAATGATCTATGACTTTTTTATTGGATGTCTTAGCCACAATTAATTAAGTGAAGTTTGATGTGATTGAGTTTTGATTTTTGAGGTCTATCTTTTATTTGATTCAATCTTCTTTTTTTGATGATTTTGGCTGTCTAATATGTTAATTCAGGATCCGACAGTTTAGGATTTAATGATGACTATTGAAGCAAGTTCTTGATTAAATCGGGGAGTGTTTTCTTTTTTCTTCTTCTTTTGAAAGGAATGGTATTTTATCTAAAAAAGAAATCTATAGAAGTCAGTTCTTGATTTAAAAGCACTAAAGTGATTGCATTGGATCGATAACAATTTACTATTGCTTTAAATGTTTGTTCATTTTGAAAGGTTTAGCATTCCGAGTAGAGGTCATTTTAAAAGTACCAATTCTAGTGGTGGAAGTAGCTTTTACAAGTCCTCCACTTCGTCTTTGAGTTTTCCTTTTTTTATTGACATATGAGTTTGAGTTTTTTTTTGTAGGCCAAATAAGGCGGCTACGGGAGAAGGAAAGTAGGACAGAATTACAGGAACCCAAGTCAAGTTTTAAGTAAGGTCTCATGTTGTGAATTAATGTTTTTATAGATTGTGAATTGATATTTATTTGCTTTTATTATATATGTTCTTAGTCTCTGATTTTTTTTTTGAAATCAGTGATTGCATTCTAGAGTTTGTACCAATAATTTGTTTCTCTCATTGTGTGTGATATCTTTGTGTTTTTCATTGTGGTTGTAATATCTATCTAGGCAAGACTTTTTGTCTTCTTAGATTGATTTTTATGCCTTTCAATGTTCATTTGTTTGGAAGAACAAAAATCAAAGAGAGATTTCTCAAGTGCTTTTCCACTTTAATTCAATGTACAATTTCGATGGCAAATTGTGAGTTTTCTTTCATAAGGCATATTGGTAATTTATTGTTATAATCTATTATTGTAATATGCACTTGCTTTTGTTTATGGTTGTGTTGTTGACAATATGTGTCGGACTATGTTCTTCCTTATCCTCTTTTTTGTATTTGTGGTTTTTGATTCATTTTTAACTGTTCTGTGTTGCCTTTGTTTTTTTTTTCTTGATAATATGTGCAGGACTATGTTCTCACTATTTTTGACAACTTCAGTGCAAGTGTTGTGGTTGATGGGTAGACTATGTTCCCAATGTAAAATGTGAGTCTTTTTATCTCTACTTGTTTTGCTTTATGATTTTTGAAGTTAATTTTTCAGTCGAAGAGAGAAGTTAATATATTTGTAGAAGGTAAGTCTCATACACATCGTTTTAAATGTGCATTTGCTATGCTTCACTTCTCCTTTATTCTCCAATGAAGAATTTTTTATTAGTATATTCTCTTGTTACTCCTATTTCATGCTTTTTTTTCTTCTTTATGTGGAACAATATATTTTTTGGGCTTTTGATTGATACAATTATGGTGATTGCATGTGCTTCTTTTCCTTGGTTTCTATTTCTAATTTTCCATAATCGACAGCTCCATGTTTTGGTTTATGCATTTCTGAAGAATGAATTTTCTTTAACCCATGCGCCATTTGAAAAGCTCACAATGATTTTTGTCTGCGTTTGCTGCTTTCATTTGTTAAGAGAGAATGCGACTTATTAAAATTTTTGCTTTTAGCGCTCAACTTTATGACTTAATTAGAGTTTCTTTGAATTGGGAAACCTCTCTTGTCTCAATAGTATAACTTGAAATAATCTTTAATCATACTACCTGAAGCATTGTAGATTATATGGTGGGTATTCAAACTCACTAAACAAGTACATTTTATGTTGAAGGAATCACTGATGTTCTTCCATTGTGCTTGTTTCCAGATATGCTGGTGTTGTTACTGTTGAAGAAATCACTGATGTTCTTGAGGTTCATGCTGCCCTTTTTTGTTGAAGGAATCGTTATTGTTCAAGATTCAATATTTTTTTTTATTTTCAATCATTATAGCGGGTTTCATGAAAAGTGTGGCTATCGATTTGTTGTTTTGTTGATTGGTTGTAGAACACTGCGAATTTCTTGATGGAATAATAATATTGTGAGTGGAATGTAGATTTGTTACATTTTCAATTGAAAATGGAAATGAAAATTAATTCTGGGCATTTTCAGCTATTATTTTTTTAAATTACATGTGATAGGGGTTTGAAACCCCTATGTAAGCCTTTGACGATAATATAGAGGTTTCAAACCCCTATGAAATCACTACAATTGACAGGGGTTTGAAACCCTTGTGTCAGCCTTTGAAGATATTACAGAGGTTTCAAACCCTATGAAATAGACAGATTTGATAGAGGTTTGAAACTCTTATGTAAGCTTTGAAGATATGATATTGCGTTAAAAGATAACACTTTTCATAGAGGTCAAAAAACTCTATGAAAAGTCTTTCATAAAGGTTTAAAACCTCTATTAAAAGCTGAATTTGTTCTATAAATTATTTTTTTTTGATGTAAGGACTTCAATACTTAAAGATAAATCACTACAAAAAAGGGCTATTTAGAGACGGAATTAGCAACGGAATTGAGTTCCGTTGCTAAAAAAAATGGTTTGAGATGGAATTGAGACAGACTAATTCAGAGACGGACTAGAGAGAGGTAAGAGACGAAAATAGAGACGAAATTATGAAAAAATTAAATTTTGTGTAAAAAAAATGGCGCCAACATTCACACCAAAACTTTCATTTTTTTGAACCGTCCATTACGTCTCGAGATTTGTGAGTGCTTCGATCTAGACGCCCCAAAAATGGGGACCAACCACAACTCTCACCAAAATCTATATATATATATATATCTATCTCAACTCTCTTTCTCTCTCAACGCTCTCTGCCTTCTCTCTCTAACCGGTCTTAGCTCTCACTGTCACCCCTCTCTGCCTCTGGCCACCTCTCTCTACGCCCGGTCACCGCTCTCTCCGCTCACCGATATCTGCTCCCACTCCGCTCTCTTTCCGCTCACCGACCGATCTCTGCTCTCTGCTCTCTCTCTGCCCTCTCTCGGTCGCCGCTCACCGCTCTCGTGGGTCGCCGACCACCGCTATCTGATATCTCTCTCACCCTCTCTGCCCTCTCTCTCTCGCCGCTCATCGCTCTCGTGGGCCGCCGACCACCGCTCTCTGCATTCGCTCTCTCACCCCTCTGTGCCCTCTTTTTCTCGCCGCTCACCGCTCTCGGGGGTTGTCGACCACCGCTCTCTGCATTCGCTCTCTCACCCCTCTCTGCCCTCTCTCTCTAGCCGGTCGCCGCTCTCGTGGTTCGCGGACCACCGCTCTCTGCTATCACTCTCTCACTCCTCTCTGCCCTCTCTCTCTCTCTGCTCACCACTCTCGTGCGTCGCCGACCACCGCTCTCTGCATTGTGCACTGATGGGTTGCTCACCGCTCCCATAACCGCCCTCTGCTCTCTCGCGTGCATAGGCCGATCTCTGTTGATGATCTATCTCTTTCTCTCACCTCTCTCACCGCTCACCGAACCTTCCCACTTCTCCCTCTCTCACCGATGCTTCCTACTTCTCATTCTCCCACCGCTCTCTCTCTCTCCCGTAATCTCTCTCCCTAGCCTAAACTTTTCGGCCGTCGCCGCGATTGGGACTAGAGGAGGCTTTGCCGTCGCCGAAGCCTAAACTATTTGTCGTCGCTGCGATTGGGGCTTTCGTTGGCTCTGCCGTCGCCTTCTGTAGGAGATTGGAGCCTCCGAAACCCTTACCCGTTGCCCTTTTTCGTCGTTTCCCTAAGCCGTCGCCGCTGTTTGCCGCACCCTGAGCCGTCGCCGCAGTTCGTCACGGTACCTCGCCTTAAGGATTGACTTGCACTAAATTTTGTTATTAGATCAATTGTTGCACTAGTCTATTTGAATCATTTCTTCTATGCTTATGTAGTTATATATTTCATGAAATGCATATGTCATTTTTTTCCTGGCTGTGTGTTCTTGGAATTTAACTTTAGTGCAACAATGAGAACATAGCATGTTATTTCTGCTGCACCAAGGACGTTGAATTGTAATGGATTTGGGTTTGGTTTTGATGCAGATTAGCGCTATGGAAGTGGGTGAATTATACGTAAGCGAGAAACGGATCGTAGTCGAAGTGCAACGTGATTTGTTTGGATTGCATTAATTGCTCTGGAGAGGTAAGGTTTTGTGCTATATTTTAGTTTTAATTTACATTATTTGATATCTTTATGCCACATTTTTTCATGTATTTCCTACTATATTTGGTTCAATTGTGTGTATATGCGTATGTATAGATAAAGCTACAAAAAGAGTAGGTATAGATGAATAGTACCTATAATTATATATTTTCTACTACTACTAGGTAGGGAAAAACTATGATCATCCTTTGAGTTAATGTTGCTATTTCACATAAAACGTCAAGAGATTTGAATTAACCTCTAACCTTAAGGAGGTACGAGTGAACAACTACTAGGAGCTTTGATACAAGAAACCCTATATTGGAAAGTTTGGCATTGGCAATTGGCAATTGAATCAGCATTTAGGTTAACCTTACCTTACATTAAGTTTTATTGAACTTTTCAGAATCCTGCTAAATGTTGTGTCCATTCTATTCTGTTTTTCATTTGTTTCTTCTGTTCTATATTTAATTTCTTATCTCTCTTCCATATAGCGAGTTGGTATGCCAAACTACTGAATAACTTTGATGCTCATTTCATGTCAGATCTTAGGCAATTATGAAGCTGCAAAAGTTAGATTTGGAGCTGGTAAAAACATGAAAATATCAATCACACGGGCTGTCTATGATTGTCCCTTTGTTGATAATGGTATAAAGGTGAAAAAGTCCACTCTTAGTAATTGTATCGGAATTATAGCTTTCCTCCACTTGATAAAAGGGAATTTTTTAGATAAACTAATAAATCACCGACTTTTTTTTTCTCTCTTCATGATGCTTTCTTATAAGAAAAAAATTATATCAAATGTTCTGGTTATTTTGTGTAATCAATTTCACTATATTCTCTTAGCAAGATTTTCTTTATTTTATGTTTCATTATTTTGAATCAATGACTCAATGGTTCAACTGTATCCAAAGGCGTAGATGGCTAAGAACTTTAAGTGCTTTGTTTTCATTATTTGCTCTATAATACTGTGAATTCTCAATGTATTATGTTCTCTTCTAATTTTTGCTCAATATTGTGGATCTTTGTACTTTTTGTATTCCCTTTGTTTTCACCTTATATAGTTTTGTGATCATTAGTCATTTTTAATGAAATGATTCGAACTTTCCTTTTGCTGGTATGTTGTTGTGTTTTAGCACTTAAAACGTTTTCGTAATTGTGCTTTAGCAAAGCTTTTTGTTCATGTAGTTAGATAAGTTCTCAGATTCCCCCTTCTAATAAATTGTGTTAGTTGGACATACAAGTAGTCATGTACCATCGGAAATTATGGTAAAATAAACTGTTTTCTTTTGCACTGTAAATGGAGATAGTTTTTTTTGCAGTTTCGTTTTGCTTATCATGTGTTTGATCCATTTTGCAATATTTGCAGAGCGTGGCCCTATCAGTAGGTGACTGGTTCTTCGATCGAGTGGGAGTTAGTGTCATTGATTGCCCATATCCCTGTGACAATACCTACCATAATCTGGTTTGCAAGTGAGAGATGAGGAATTTAAAGCATATCATGTAACTTTTATAGTTGTTTACATGACTTTTAGATTGATACTTCTTTTTTTGCATATTTAGAGGATTGTAAGTTTTTTTTTGTGGTTGTTGAACAATAGGATTGGTGGTTTTTGTGAATACTTAGAAATTTGGAACATTTATTATACTTGACAAGCTTTCATGGATATATAAATCTTTTTCAATGTCGAATTGTACATTTTTTTCCTCTCATTTGAATATTTGTTGATATATATTGTCGATGTATGTATATCAAATTCTACTTTTTTGGGGGATGTTAGCACCCCCAAGGAGTTGTTGGAGGGGGTGCAGGCGATGGAGTAGGTCCTATGGTTGTATTTTCAGGTTTAGAGGTTATGGAGAACCAATTGGATTGAGCTTAGTTTTGAAAAACTAAACAAAGCGGAATTGAGACGGATTAGCAACAGAATTCAGAGATTCCGTTGCTATTCCGTCTCTAATTTTTGAGGAAATAGCTGAGCCCAACTGGGCAAAACTAAACTTTGATACTAAATAGCAACGGATCAGAGACGGAATTCATGAATTAGCAACTGATCGGAGATGGAATTATTGCATTCCGTCAACGTTCCTATGCTAATCAGAGACGTATTAGAGACAGAATGTAATTATTTCGTCTCTGATCCGTTGCTAATCAGAGACGGATCAGAGATGGATTCCAATAATTCCGTCTCTTATCCGTAGCTAATCAGAGACGGATCAGAGACATAATTATTGCATTTCTTCTCTGATCCGTCTCTGATTAGCAACGGATCAGAGACGAAATGCAATTACAACTGTACCATTTAGAAGAATTTTCATTTATGTTCGTCTCTGTTCCGTTTCTAAATTCCGTTTCTAATCCGTCTCTAATCAGCAACTGAAACCCATTTCCGTTGCTAACTAAATCAACGACGACGATTTTGGAGACGGAATAAATTTCGTTTCTGTTCAGTTGCATAATTGAATTAGAGACGGAATTTATGCTAATCAGCAACGAAAATTTCCGTTTCTGATTTGCTGTTTTTTGTAGTGAATATATTAATTCCAAACTTAACTTATTCAAATTACATTGACTCATAATAAGAAGATAAACCAAGATATCTATCTACGGTTCACGCTCTTGTTCACTACAAAAAAACAGCAAATCAGAAACGGAAATTTCAGTCTCTGATTTGTTAAAATTCCGTCTCTAATTGCAGTCAGAAACGGAACAGAGACGGAATCAATTCCATCTCTAAAAACGTCGTCGCTAATTCAATCAGAAACGGAATGCGATTCCGTTTCTGATTTAGAGACGGATCAGAAACGGAATTTATTCCGTCTCTAATTCCGTTTCTGATTAGAGACGGAATAAATTCCGTTTCCGATTATTTCCGTCTCTGATCCGTTGCTAATCAGAGACGGATCAGAGACGGAATTTGATCCGTTTCTGATTTATGTATCTTACATAAACGAAAATTAGAGACGGAAATAGCAACGGAATCTTTGGATTCCGTTGCTATTTCCGTCTCTAATTTTCATTTTTGTTTAGTTTTTAAAGTCTTACATATATAGGTCTCAATCCAAGCACATTTAACCTGCCATTATATAATAAAAATCATAGCTAAATAATATATTGATATTACACAATTTATATAAACTTAACATATCCTTAACATTATTTTTTCTCAATGTACTGTACACGAAACAACAAAAACAATCTAAAAAGTTTCTATATCGTATCTTTCTACAAAAGTAAAAGCAAAAATTGTTCTAAATGAAAAAAAAATAAAAAAATGAAGTGTTCCGAGATTATATAAAGTTGATTGTGCTTCAAATAATACTTGACTTCGTACAAAACACCTGAAAAAAGATCAAAAAGAAAAAAATCACTAAATTATACAAACAATAATAGGAATATAAACAATATTATGGAATATAAACACAGCATAAATAAAGTAATAAAGAAAAAGAAATTCATCATTATCCAGAAGGAACATGGTGTTATTTAGCAAATTATCTCTCGCTCCAAACTATAACATAGCAATGGTTTGTGATGCTTATATATATAGTCTTGATGTTTCATGATCAATATTTAAGACCGCAACATACACAAGCTATCATGCATGATTACGTTTAAGAATTAAAATTAAAAGAAAAATATTTATGCTCGACAACAAAGAAAATAAAACCTAAATTGCAAATTAATTAATTAGAGTCGACTAGTTTATTCTTATAAAAATAAAATAAAATTAAGACTTGTTTACAACTTTTAGAAATCACAGCCAAAACCATGGATGTCGATGTATCACTAGAGACCTTGTTTTCACAAGATGTGGTTTAAAACCTCAAATAGAACTAGGAACAATTGGAAACAAGGAACGGCTATGAGGGCATATAAGGTCCAACGCATGTAAAAACCATGAGATGAAACGAAGGAAAGAGAACTAAATGGTAAATCCACATTGCTATTCTATCCAATTAATCGGAGTAATGGAACTATGCAAATAGATCAAACTGTTAACTGATATCATATCTCTTACTCTTACCTTTACTACAAAAAAAAAGCAAATCAGAAACGGAATTTTCCGTCTCTGATTTGCAAAAATTCCGTCTCTAATTGCAGTCAGAAACGGAACAGAGACGGAATCATCGCAAGCACAAGTGTATGAGCCAAACACAACATAAATAAGGTAATAAAGAAAAAGAAATTCATCATTATGGGAGAACTACGTATCATCGCAAGCACAAGTGCTTGAGTGGGTATTGAACCATTGGAACCATGCTTCAAGACGAATAAATGCTCTATCCAAGAATTATAAGATTTCGCTACTTTCACTATTTGAAAACTCATTCCGTTTGGTTCTACGAACAAGATCTAAGAATATAGGTAGATAAACGCAATTCTTTGGTCCAAGTCAAAAAAGAGAATGAAGGAACTCAATACAAAGAAAAACTTTACATTGCAGGCTGTGAAAAATAGGAATGACTTTCACTAACCTATTTTAAACACACAGATATGCACACAACAAAAATATGTTCTACAACTTTTTTAAGTTTGAAAACTTTACATTGCAGGCTGTGAAAAAAAGCTTAGAAGGTCCGATTTGGTTCCTTCTCATATCAAACAACTAGAATCATTCCGCATAAAGTTAATTTCTAGCAGTGAGAAGTGCAATCATATAGATGCTATTAGAAAGTTAATTTCTAGCAGTGAGTCATCCATGCAAACTAAAGGGTGAAACCAAAATTAATAAAACCATAAAAATGCAAGGAGAAGGAAACAAACAGAAAGAATCAGTGTTAAACTTACTCAATGAATGGTACCCAATCATTACTATGTTTGGGAATGGTTCAATGTATCGAGTCTTGTTCCGCTGTTGAGAGGCTGCTTCTAGATATGAACGCATGGGAATGTCATATATACATGCCAAACCAATCAAAAGAAATAGAATTAAATAACGGAGAATCCATAAAATGACCAATTTGGGTCATAAACTATGAAAATCCATTATGCATCAAACAAAGAATCCATAAAATGATCAATTTGGGTCATAAGAAGATTCAATTAAAAATTAAAAAAAAGTCACCTGATGATCAATGTGAGCTCCTAGTGGACAAATCCCATAAGGAGAGATAACCACTTTAACCTCTTTTGCACATTTGCCACTCATTTCGGCCACCTTATTCATTATTTCATCCAACCGCAAGAGGAACTAAAAACTTCAGCAGAAAGAGTTTAACAACAAGAAGCATATTAAAAATTAAAAGAGCAAAACTAAACGAAAAATAGTATTCATACAAGGAGAAACAAATGGAGCCAAGCAACCATTAAATCTTTCAAACAACTACCATGGGAATGTCATATATACATGCCAAACCAATCAAAAGAAATAGAATTAAATAACAGAGCAATAAAGTCTAAAAAAACTTAATGACCATTTGTAGAGAAATTTCAACGTTTAGTATTTTCCTCTCGAATTCTTTTTTCGTATGGTACGTTTTAATGATTAATCAATAAATAAAAAAGAATAAAAAAAGAATAAAAAAACCATAGTCAAATTTGGATGTTCGATTGGTTCTTTCTAGTTCAAAAGGAATCTAATCTGTTTTATTTCTGCAACACACCATTAAAGCCTCATGCCCTTCACGCCTCCTCTTTTCTTTTATTTCCCTATTTTGAAACTAGTGCAACAAATATTGTTATATAGTACTATAGTTTTCCCAGAGGAAGCTGCAACTTGTATGCTTTTAGTATGATGCTCCCATTACAAATTGAGTTTATTTGAGCACTAAAGAAATAAAAATTGAGAACTCATTTTCACATGTAACATGAATAAAGACAAGTTAGACAACAGTGCAGGAACATGATATCAATTTGTTTGATCCATCGTGAAAGTTTACCCAATGTGTAATTGTAAATTAACAAAATTATTGAGAACAAAAAGACTTTTTCCTTACAAGATTCAGTTTTTAATAAAAAAACTCACCTAGACAAATTAAAGGAGTCTGTCTGTCTTTATCGAGTTAACATACTTTAATTAGGTCAATTGATTCTATATCTAGTCATGTATCGAGCCAATGATAGATTAATAAAATTCCTATTTCGCTTCAAAAACAAAAAAATACATAAAATAGGTTGAAGATGCAACATACATACTTGAAACTTACAAAGTTTTTTCAGTAGGGCTGATCCACTTGATTCGATTTAGATATCTCCTCAACATCGCATGGATCCAAAGCGCAATCCGACCTAATCTTATTATCGATCCAATGGAGGACATGCTTTGGACGTCGAGGTTTCTTCAAACTGAGAAGACTAACACTATTAGCGGATTGAAAATAAGGATAATAGGAATTGTTTGAGTTTATTTCCTTGAGATTCAATCTCGGTGACTGCACTAGTTTGATTTCACAACCGAAACTCGCTCGATATTCTTCCAATAGATTTAGTTGCGCATGCAGGACATTGTAAGGTCAAGCCATCGAGATAAGCGAGCAAGCCTCGTCACACGTAAGAAGCGAAGTGGCACTCGCCGAGATGCACACTTCTCTCATTTCAGATTCGAGGAGGCTTATCGAGGAGTAATTTTATGTACTTCAACTTTTACATACGTATTAAAGGTTTGGAATCACAAACAATTCTTCAAACAAACACTAGTCAATCAACAAGCTAAAAATCAAACGAGCGCACACAATGCAACAACCACATCCAAATCCACATTAGAAAAAATACAACAAAATTGTCCATCTCCAGATCAAACCAAACTAATTCTGCGATGAATTTCTCCAATCAAGACAAGAACAACATCAAAATCAATAGTTTATCAACTCGGACCCTCACAATTCGGATCGAAACAACAAAATTGCATCCTTAGCAATAACTACCATAAATCAAAATCGAGATCGAAACAGACTGAAATTGATTACCTAGCTTTCAGAAGGCCAAGACGAACCTCGTCCCCATCGCCGCGCCCACCATGAAATCCCCATCGGCCCCCAACGACGGCAGCCCTAGCTTCGGAAACCCCCGAATCCTCTCCACATCTTTCGCATTGAACACATCCACCACCTCCCCATCCTCCCCGCTCACCAACGGCGCCTAATCCACCACGTTTCGCGCCAGAAAGCTCGCCGCTTTATCAAAATCGTACTGCGAAGACCCCGCCGCCGCCTCCATACAATCCCCAACCCTAACCCCAATACGACCTCGAAACAAGCCCTAGAAGCTCGGACTTGGAGTCCCCGTTCTGGGTGACGAAAACGCAGGGGGAGGAGGCGAAATCGTCACCGGAATCGATGAAATCCGAGGGAGATTTGAAGATGGTGTCGGATGCGAAGGGGATGCGGCGGGACTTAGCGGAGCGGATAATGGAGTACTGGTCGAACGGGGTGTTGTTGTAGTGGACGATGGCGATGCCTCCGAGGCCGAGGCGGCCATGGAGGACTCCGAGACGGTGTCCATCGGAGAGGTGACGCAAGGGATGGAGAGGTCGATGTTGAGAGAGAGAGACAAGAGCGCAAGCAGAGAAGAGAGAGAGAGAGTTGAGAGAGACGATTTTTTTTTAATTTGGACAATCAATTTTTGGGCGGCCTTATCCAAGTGTACACAAATCCCGAGATTTGATGAACTGTCATAAGAAACGCAATTTTTGGCGGGAATAGTGGCACCATTTTTCAGAGACGGAATTTAATTCCATCTCTAATTCCGTCTCTAATTCCGTCTCTGATCCGTCTCAAATCCGTCTCTGAATGTTTCCGTCTCAATTCCGTCGCTAACTTTTTAATTTAGAAACGGAACTTATTCCGTTTCTAATTCCGTTTCTGATTTAGAAACGGAACTTATTTCCGTTTCTAATTCCGTTTCTGATTTGCTGTTTTTTTGTAGTGGTTATATGTATGTCAGCATAAATAGAAACAAAAAAAAAATATTGACTTTGAATAAATCCTCATGCTTCCAAAAGTTAAACAAGTTAATTCAACCACACAAACACTGATTAGGGGCTACATCTAATTGAAATTTCTTTTTTTTTTTTATCTTTGTGATCTCAAACCTCCAACTCCTTGTTTCTTATTCTTACCTCAATGGACTTTATGTTGCATTTTGAAATTAGTTTTTTGATCTTTAAAAACTAAGACATAACACAAATAAATGGTATAACGACAATTCAAGAATGTAAATCAAATTTCAATCAAATATTACTATAATCAAGATGTTACATTTGGTGGTGGGTTGTTAAGTGTATGGACAAAGAGATAGGGAGGAGTGTAGAGACTAGAAAATAAAGGAGAAAATTAATGAGATAGGTTTATAGTTTAATTTGGAGGTAAGGGTACCTCTATGTAATACATGTATTAAAAATTAAAACATAACACATTTTTACATGACATTTAATAACATTCTATTTAATAGGGGTTTAAAAACCTTTATTAAATGCCAAAAATGTGTTATGTAGAAAGTAAAAATTCAGTGGAAAAAAGGGGGGAGTATAATTTGGGGTATGCGTAGTGAGTTTGATATGAGTTGAGGAAATGAGTTAATGATTTAATTGAGTGTGAGATTATTTTTATGTAATTTTGATTAAAGATATTTTAGTTGAAAAATGTATTAAATAAACGGGGGTAATTAATTTTGTACTTAACTGATTGAAATTTCGTACGATATTGACTAATAATAAGAAGATAAACCAAATTAATTTTGTACCTTATTTAATTAATTCCTGATTAAATTTATATTAACTGATTGAAATTACATTGACTAATAATAGAAGATAAACCAAAATATCAATGTACAGTTCACGCTGATATATAATATATATATATATACAAGAACAACAACGTAGCCTCAGTCCCAAATATATATATATATATATATATATATATTTATGTATATATATGTAAGCATAAATATAAACAAAAAAATAAGGATGACTTTGAATCAATCCTCATATTTAATTAATTCCTGATTGAAACTTTATCGTATAATTATCAAAATATTAATTAATAACAACCATCTAATATTTAACTTAACTAACGGACCTAATACATAAAATATACTAAATATAGTAATTAAATATGATAAGAAATTAAACTCTATACATCTTGCCATACATGGACTCCACCACAACCTTCCCATCTTCATTATTCTCCCTAAGTTTTAGTACCTTTATGACTCTTGCAAATGAAACAATAAAGTCTTCAAACACCGAAAACTCTTGCTCGAACATAATCTGATGAATGTGGTCATTGGCATATGTTAGAACATATTTTAAGGGAACCCTACCAAGAACTTCAATCGACAAATTAATGTTATCAACGAACAAACTACCGTGAGTCTTGAAGAACGTCAACAACTAACTCATCATTCGTGTCCTCATTTAACAAAAGTGTTTTGTTGCAAATTCGACTTTTGGCGCGCTCGAAAACATTCACGAGAATTTTTTCAACGATCATATCACCAATCACCTCTTCAAGCAGTTGAGGGATTTTAGAATGGAAAATTACCATGATGACAAAGTTGTTGTCTCCAGAAACTAGCTCGTCTTCCACAAAGTCATGCCTATTACCATCAATTTTTAGGGCCTCGTCAAAATTGTCAGACTCCTTAAAAAAGATTGAACTTACTTCGCCGTCACCGTTAAGACCGTTAAGAAAAAGAACTCCATCTTCTTATTTCTCGGCAATAAATCCCTCCTCATCAAAATTGGAATATTCTTCTTTCGGTTCATCACCAAAAGAAAATTTCACCCTTAGTTGCATGGTCACCCAAATCAATTTATGGCTCATATATATACCAAACTGATGCGACAAAAAGTATTCCAAATCGATTATTCGACTCCACGAATAATGTGATTTAGGGCACAAAAGAATAACACCAATTTTCTAAAAAGAAATCAAATTCTTTATTCATAAAATCAATCTCCACGTTACACAATGGTTAAGCCTTTATTTTTTATATTATTTTTTTCTGATCATAGGTATCCGCACCCTTTGGGTACGACTAATCCCATGGGATCAAGTTTGTCCCACCAAATCCATTGAGCGGGAAAGTCCACCAAGAAATAGTTTCATTATTAATGCAAGGACTCGACTATGCGACCTCCTCCTCTTGAAGCAATCCTCATGCCAAGTATTTACCACTCCGCCACCTCTACTGGTGCTGGTTAAGCCTTTATATAGGCTTATTGGAAACATAGAATTCTAAAAATAAAAATTTTCATTCCTAATAAACTTCTAAAACTTTCCTACTAAATAAAAATACAAAAGGATTAAACTTGTCAAAACTCCTATAAACGACCCACTCGTGAAAGAAAAAGAAAAAAAAAACTCACCAAAATACCTACCAAGTCATACTTTATCTCATGTACGGTATCCATAGGTACCTTATTTAATTAATTCCTGATGAAACCTTTATATTAACTGATTGAAATTACATTCACTTATTAATAATAAGAAGATAAACCAAAGATATCAATGTAGGGTTCACGCACTTGTTATATACAGCATAAATATATATAAAAAAAGGATGACTTTGAATCAATCATCATATTTTAAAAAGTTAATTCAACCACTTAAACGCCAACAGGGGGTTAAGTCTAATTAATTTTTGCTTTTTTTTTTTTATTTCGTTTGATGAAATCATAAGTTAGAAGTACACGGCAAATAAGAGACTTTTTCAGCATTTGTTTCTCTATAAGTAGAACCAAACTAAATGGAATGGAGAAGCTCACCACCGCCTACTTTGTTGAGTTTAAATTTGAAGTACTATATACCAAGCTATACATAGCTACCGGCTGCAATGGCATCCTGCAAGCCTTCAGTCCTTGCTAAGATAGTGATAGTCGTGGTGTTGGTGGCGTTGGTGAGCAATGTTGCCAACGCGAGCACGTTGACTGTGTGGCGCGGCCCAGGTTGTACTGGACCTAGCCAACGATACAGCAGATGCGGATGCTACCGCATCCCCTACCAGGGTGGATATTCCTTCCAGTACACTCAAGGTCAGCCTGCTTGGATGTACATGTCTCCGAATTGCAGGGGCAACCCGGTGAGAAGGTTTGGTGCTAGTGCGAGGTCTTGCAGTCGTTTCCCATGGACCTATGTCTCCATGCGTTGTTGAATTATTAACCTCGAAAGCCGATCATAATCTTAGCTCCATATATGCAAATGCAATAACTAATGCATGGTTGTAATAAAGTATATATGTAAGCATGATTTATCACTATATATAAGGTGATAGTAAAAGTGCGCTATGGGTCTATTTGTCGAGTACCGTCAAGTGATTTGTCTAAATGATCCGCATGTTTGCTTTCAATCATTTATTGGTAATAATGTTTTCGGTTATAATTTATCACTTAATTAATTCCGTTTGTTTAAGTATTTGTTCTACTTTTTTTATATCAAAGTATTTGTTCTACGTATTAATTGTTAAGTTTTCTAAATTTAATTATTAACATTATGTAGGGGAATTAATTAATTACTCATGGTAAGAAAACATGAAATTCACTAGAACAAATTCTACTTCTTATAGAGGTTTTGAACCTCTATGAAAGACTTTTCATAGAGGTTTTTGACCTCTATGAAAAAAGTGTTATCTTTTAAGGTGTTATCTTATCTTCCAAGCTTACATAGGGGTTTCAAACCTCTATCAAATATTGGTTATTTCATAGGGGTTTGAAACCTCTATGATATCTTCAAAGGCTTACATAGGGGTTTCAAACCCCTATCAATTGTAGTGATTTCATAGGGGTTTGAAACCTCTATATTATCGTCAAAGGATTACATAGGGGTTTCAAACCCCTATCAAATGTAATTTAAAAAAAAAAATAGCTGAATTTTCAATTGAAAATATACAAATCTATATTCCACTCGCAATATTATTATTCAATCAAGAAACAAAGTAACTTATATTAAAAGAAACATTTAGTTTTTCCTAAAGAGAGGGATATTATTGTTCTTCCCAAAAATGGAACTCCGACTGCCGGCATTGCCAAACACTCAACTAAATTATTGACTTTCCTCGAGTCAAACCAAGCAAAAAGAATGAACATGTAGAACGATTGCTCTGACCATCAGCGCCAGCAAATAGAGAAGGTTGGTTTATCTGTGCATTTGGCCATTTTCCTTTAGGAATAGCTCCATTAGAGGAATTACCACCAGTTGCAGGCACAATTCCGACCATAACTCCAGGTAGAGCTGCCAAAGCACCACCACCAACAAATTTGTCCGTATAGGCAAGAAGCTCCTCCACAAACTCTCTTTTTGCAGGATCCTATAAGCATGCATTCACGGTCAAAATAATGAAATATGCAGCCATTGAGCTGTCATTCAATCCAAATGCAGAAAAACCTCAAGCATCTTACATTCGGGAGGAGTGAAGGCCCCTCGAAGTTGCTGTCGATGTATTTAACCACGTCAAGGCTATCTCCTATCACAACGTTGTTATGTTCTAAAGCAGGCACCTATAAAGAATTAAGGGGGTGTATTCAATTGAGATTTTAATAGACTTTTAGTTACTTTTATAAGTGGATGACCTTTAGAGACTTTTAGAGACTTGTAGATTTTTGTAAACTTTTAAAAACTTTAGTAGACTTTGATAGACTTTATTTTTAATGACTTTTAGTAACTTTAATGGACTTTTGTAAGGACTTTGATAGACTTTGATAAACTTTTATTTGGATGACTTTTGATAAACTTCCATGTAAATCTCCTTCAAGTCGTAACCTCCTTCTCACTATCTCTCAATCTTCTTCTCCTTCAACAACCCAGATATCTCAACCTCTTTCTCTTCTCCAAAACTCGAAAGCTTGATTTATCAATCACGTGACCTCTTTCTCCTCTCTCTCGCATCTTTCTCTCTTAAATGGATCACCAATCAAACCCTTCCACCAACACCATTAAATACCAAACTAACCCTCGTGACCTACACACCCTAAAAACTAATACCTAGTAACTAGACTCTACAGAAACGCAGCGTTTCTGTGGAAGACGACGATTGGGTTACACAGATAGCGCTTTTCCGAATGCGCTATCTATGTTTCCCGCCAACGTGGAAAGAGCAATACGAATCGCGCATTCGGAGAATGCTCTATTCGTGTTGCTCTTTCCCACACCGAATAGTGCATTCACCGAATGCGATATTTGTGTTATATGACCAACGTGAATCATGAACATGGATAGCGCATTTTGAAAAGGTCATATTCGTGTCCACGTGGCAAAGAAATTTGTTGATAGCGCATTTTGAAAAAGCAAAATACTAATTAACGAACAAAAAGAAATTCATATTTATTTTACTAATTTAAACTGTTTTTTTGTAGTACTTATATAACTTTTTCCCGAAACATGAGCCAAAGCACACATCTCCGAGCCAAAAACCCAAACATTAGTCCAAATATCAAATGCAATTTTAGGTGATTACAGCCCCTCCATTAACCATAATCACCTGCCCATTAATCCACTCTCCAGCATCGCTAGCCACAAACCCAACCACCGGCGCTATATCACTCGTTTCCCCAATTCTCCCCATCGGGCAAGCATCCGCCATCCGCTTCATCGTCTCCTCCGTCTTCCCCGCAAAGAAAAACTTCGTCGCCGTCGGTCCAGGCGCCACGCAATTCGCAGTCACGCCACTGCCCTTCAATTCCTTCGCCATTATCTTGATCATCGTCTCCACAACAGCTTTCGACGTCGCATACGAAGCGTATCCCGGAGACGCGAGGCAGCGATGGAGAAGCGAGGCAGCGTTGAAACGAACGATGGAGGAGCCCAGCTTGGAGGTCACGGAGCAATCGATGAGACGACCGAGTGCAGACGACCGAGAGAGAGAAAGAGAGCGAGAGAGAAAAAGAGCGAGAGAGATTTCGCGATGAGAGAGAGAGGCGACGAAGAAGAAAAATAAAAGTCCCCAAAAGTTTCTCGAGGAGGCAAAGAAATGGAGAAGACTTTCAACATATATAAGATTAGGTGAAAAGTCTCCAAAAGTCATCCAAACCCACAAATCTACAAAATTTCTAAACAAATTGAATACCCCTTACAATTAGAGAGTTTACAAAAGTTTAAATTGAATACCCCAAAACTTTTAGAGACTTTTTAAAAGTCTCTAAAAGTTCACATTGAATACACCAAACTTTTGGAGACTCTCTAAAAGTTTTAATTGAATACCCTTAAACTTTTTTAGTCAATAAAAGTAACCAAAAGTCTATTAAAATTTCAATTGAATACACCCCTGTAAGTCTAAAGTTAGAGCAAACAGAATTTCTCCATTGTATTTGCATAAGGTTCATGAACTTTCAAGAGGGACTTCAATATTCATTAACATACAAAAAAGAGTTAATAAGCTAGCATTTTCGCGCATACGTAACAAGTGAAACCACAATAGGATTTTTGTTTTAGAATCGCCAACACTGAAAGTGAATGTATCATTCTAATTCAGATAACAATCAGAAAAGCCAACATCTTCTTCTTGAAAATCCAATAAGAGCAAACAACTAGACATTCACCAACAAATTAAGTAATAAAACTAATCATGTTCAGCGACGATTACCTTATTTTCGGGGTAGACTTTCTCCTTGTACCCATCCTGCAGTCTTACTAGTGTGTAGTGACAACCCATCCTACTAAAAAGAAAAAAAATGTTAGCTTATTTTTTGAAGAAAAAATAACTGCTAGGTATGACATGTTTCCATGGTGTAGAAGTTAGGGATTGTTCCAGTATGGGTAGGATTGAAGTGAAGAAGATCATGGTACCATAGAGAATCTTCACCCTTATTTGGACTATTTAAAAGGGTAGAGAGGAAGAACTTACACTTGATCACATTGTGTTTTCAAATAATTTAAAACCATTCCTCCTCTCTTCCCTCCTTTTCATCCTTGCCTTTTCCCTGCAAGATCTTATCATTCTCCCTTTTGATTGCAGTTTCAGCGACAGACCAGCAGAATCGCAAAGACTCAAATGGGACAAACATATTGGAACACTCACACTTCCATCACTTGTTCGAGATCTCTCCCCTTGTGAATCAATATCACCAATGCCCATTACATAAACTTTTACCAAATCTTTGACTCAAATTAACATTCTATAGTTCTGGCAATAACAATTCATCTCCTTCTAGATATGTAAGAAAGTAAAAGTTAAGCGGATCCACCTATGTGACAATAGAGAGAATTTTACATACCTTTGAAGCTACGCCGCCCGCGAATCATTTAAATAGAACAAGTCTAATTCGAGAAAAAAAAAAAAAAAAAAAAAAAAAAAAAAAAAAAAATGGTTGAATCAGCAGTAATCAAGAGATGGAGTTCAAATCCAGTGACATATAAGGTGAAAATTAAGACATGTTACTTTTACTGCAAAGCAAAATCAGGATAGAAGAAGGCATAAATGACAGAATCTAAGGAGATGAGAAATTCCAAATCATATCCGAACTGCAAACTTCCACGGTTCCACCCCTTCAATTATGTGCAGAGTATACTTGACAAACATGGCAAACCTGACACCCCACAACACATTTTTAAAAATAAAAAGAAAGAACAAATGGGTGCCCACTATTCCTAAAGGACAAATTCAATGAAAAAAGCAAGTTCCAGAGAAAGTGAACTAATTTCAAAAGACCAATATCAACAGCTACTGAAACACTGCATTTTAGTCTTCATGTTCATAATGTTTGAGGCATATCAACATGGGCACTTCCTAACCATGGGGTCAAGACATTTATTTTGTTTTTATGCAGATGGTATATAATATGCATGCATTCCGAAAGTTTCAATTTCATCACCATTCAACTGTGTTTAAATTTGGGTCCACGAATTTGTATTTATTATCGTCAATCAGGGTACAAAAAAATTGTAATTTAATCACAGTGGTAACTTAACGAAGTTCAAGATCAACACAACTCAAGAGTTCAAGCCCATGTTTACACCATAATAAGCGTTAAACCAAGGTTAGATTAACATATATGAGAAAAGAAGCTGCAGGTACTAGTCCAAGAAGTTCCTGAACATATATTTTCAAGCCAACAAAGCTGCAGTGAAATCCACATCAATGAAAAAAATTCTCCGATCACAAATTCACAACATAACTCGACTAACCAAAGCTTTTTTCAAAATGACAAGTTGCCAACTGCATAGAAAGAGGCACAATGAATACTTATTCCTTCCTCCACTGTACTCTATGGATTCAATATTTAATTGTATTATAAGTGGGTCTTTCTGAATTTTTATCAAGTCCATCTTCCTCTCTTACTACTGCTAAGTATGCCATAAGAAAAGCTAAACAATTTCCGAGATGTTAGTGTCAGACACGTGTGGAGGTTTAGAATTATCAAAAAAGCCTCCAAATTATGAAGTTCCTTTTCTGTCAGATCTCATATAATATCTAAACTTTGTTTAGACTCTTTCCTGTACAATTTAATTTCAAAGAAAAGAGGAATAAACTTTCCCTACTCTAGTAAGAGAGGCACAGCAGGAGGAGGATATTGCAAGTAATCTATTGCAAGTAATTTCAAAGAAAAGAGGAATAAACTTTCCCAAACCTGGACAACAAACATACGAATCTATTGATGAGAGTTTCACAGAAGTTACTGACCTCAAGTACAACATCTGGATTAATATCAGCAAGGGTCTGAACAACAACATCGTTTTTGTCATACCAACCTGAAGTAGAAAGAAAAAGCAGCCAAATGAGTAGAAGGTAAGCATACCATCTCTAAATGTCAAGAACAATATTTCAATGTTTAGATCCTTGCCTGCTCAGGGCGAAAGAATAGCCTGTTCATAAATAATTAGCTAACATAAGGCATTCCAGTCCCTTCAATTAAAAATCAGATTCTATAGATTTATAAAAACTTTGAATGCTCGACAGAAACAAACCAAATCCCATCTCAAATTAGACAAAAAAACCATAAAAACACTAAAGAGAAAGTGAGTTGATGAGGAAAAGAGATAAAGAGAGAGAGAGAGAGAGGGGGGGACTGCAGGCCAAGTAGGCTTGTTCAGTGATGATGATGCAGCAAAGAGTAAGCCAACAACCATCAAACAGTAGTTTGAATGATAAAGCAAGGTTAATAGACATGCCTTTGAATATCAAAGTGGAGATCCCATAAATCATAATATTATATATTCCTAGCAACCACACAATGACCAACAAATAATGAGCAGATCAATTACAGTTGCATCATGAAAATGAATTAGCAAATCATATACCATATGAGCAGCTGAAACTTTTGATGGAAAGTTTCATTTAAATTTGTCGAATATATGATGCATGGATCTTTTAATATTGTTTTGAATCCCCAGTAAATGTAAAATTTAGGGAAAGACGGTTTTGGTAGTTTGGACACATTTAGACAACATGCAAATTAATGCCTCAGTTAGAAAACTCGTCACAATTAAAAAAAAGAATTGAAGAAAGTCGTAGGTATAGGGTTAGACTTAAGATAATTAACTTGGGATGCATTGCTTAAGAAAGATTTAAGGGATTTGAATACATGTCATCAAGCAGCGCGGAAGAGTTTGATCTATGCAGCCGAACCAATTAATTTGAGATTGTTGTTTTTGCCTAGTAAGTACTAGAAGAAGTTAATTAATCTTGACAAATCCAATCTTATTCTATCGCATCTCATCTCATCTCATCTTGCACTACAGGGGAGCAGCTCTATTAAGCTGCTGATTTAATTTGAAGCTCCTTTTGTATTGAAAGAAGATACAAGCAACCGGAGATGCAAAAGATCATTGTACTAATGTAAAATTAATTAGACATGAGTATAATATAGCTGCCACAACCACATAGATATATAAACCATATATATATATATCTAGATATATATGAAAAATGAAAGTTGCATTACCGAATTTGCTTACCTACAATGCTGATTCCCAGTAGTTAAAGGGGAGCCTTTCGTGTTTTTGGATGGTGTGTAGATTACTTTCTGCACCCCTTTAATACAGTAATTGAGCTCCAACCGGCTTTTGATCTAGTAAGAGAGATTCACAACTTCAATGATTTGCTAACAACAACAACAATTAAGATAAATTGCAGTACATGGACATGCTTAATTGGCACTCCAAAATATTATAAGATAATAGTTATCCATCTATGACCAATTCAAAAGTAGAAAAAAAAGTTACCTGGATTAAAATTGTTGCTCTTGTCTGCAGTCTAAACCTAAGGTCATTGCGTGCCACCATCACTCTCAGTCCAAAATATTATCAATATGTTCATGCAATCAGCAGAGTCTCCAACTTTGTCAACTCGAACAAATTAAGTTAGATAGCAACCTACGGGTAGAGGCGTAGAGCTATTACAAGAAGATAAACGAGCAATCCAGAGTATCAGATACTTTTCAGTAACGAGCAGCTTAAGGTAGGTACTAGTATAAAGTGCATAAAAGGACACTTAGAAGACGAACAGAACCCAAACTAGAAAGAAACAACTCACTGTTCGAGCTGGAGCATTGACGCCCATGGCAAACATCTTAGTTGAAAATAACACCTAGATAAAGGAAAAGTAAACAACACTTGTCAAGTGTGATTCAAAGAACAAACAAAGTGAATGGTTCTTTACTTGGAAATTTATAATGCATAGTCATACATAAGATAAGAGAAACACTTCAATTTGACCAAGTATGAGATACTTGCCACTAATAATATTGATGTCAAAAACAACAAATAGAGATGTTATAAGTATAAGAAAAAACCAAAAGAGCTGCAAGCATAGGTAGCCAAACAGGTACATAATGAAGGCATTTGTTCAATTGCATACGACAATTGAAAATTAATATAAATGGATCAACATGGAGAAAACTTAAGGGTTTTACAATTGGAGATCGAAATTTGTTTAGTAGTTAAGTTAAAACTGAAAAGAACTAGCATTTCTTACTTTATGGCAAGACAGAACGCAGCATTGGCATTCTACACTTGGTTATATGACAGGAAATAACAATTGATTCACTAACAGTGTAGATAAAATTTATTTAAAATTGAAACAGAATAAGCAAACTAGATCAGGACAATTCAGGCTATATGCACAATACATATATCACTTGACATAAATTAGAGATGCAAAAGCAAAGAGTGAAGATAGTGTAGATAAAATTTATTTAAAATATCTTTCAATGATATGAGAAATAGCAAGGTTCATTGCTTGAAAGATAAAAGAAGGGCAATACTGATTTCCTTTGAAGAACAAAGCTATACAACTTGTATTTGAACTATGCATCTAAAATAAGAGTTATGCATAAAAGGTAGCATTTAACATTGTCACTGTTTGTACAAAAGATAAGCTAGATAACTGTTGGGACAATTATTGAGCAAGAGTTGCTCAGAAGTTTGATCTTTTCATTAGATGAATTTGGAGAGGTCCATGGATCCTATTTTTCCAAATCGTTTCCATGAATTTGGAGATTCAATTCCTTACAATCAATAACTCAATTTGATCCAAAAACACAAAAAGATATAACAAAAACTTTAAAAAGAGTAACATTTTCCAACTTTCTCAAGTTCCATCACGATCTCTCGTCGAGATCCTTCAGATTCTTCTCATCCACCAAATAAATTGGAAGATTTCATAAAATCTGGAAAAGAATGTATTCAACCACTATTGAGCTACTCATTGAACATCTATTTGTCAACAAAATCATACAAAATCAACAAAATCAATATTAATGTTCAAATTTTTGCACAACTAACGAATTTTTTGAGAGGATCCACTTCGAACAATCGTTGCGATTAGGAGAGCGAAAGAGGAGCGAAGACCACGAGTTCGAATCGACCGTGCCGCTTTTCGCAACTCCATTGCTTCTCCTCTCCGTCAAAAGACATCACTAATCCCACTCTCAACGCCCCATCCTCACCAATCTCTACATTCATCAACACCGAAACCAATTCAAATCAATCCAAAACCAATTCCCTTACATTACACACCAATTGATCTATCTATACCAACAATCGCATCTCGATTTGCAAACGAATCATCAAATTGAAAACCAAACAAAACCTACGATAAAGACGACGGTTTGGACGAAATTGATAACCGAAGCGACGATCCGAGTAAGTGGAATGAGAATTTTGAGAGTGGATTGGAAAACGAGTACATGAGAAGCTAAGGTTTGGAGGATCTGATGAAGAGAGAAAGTCTTCGTAGTTGAAGTTGAAACCCGATTCATGATTCCTAGGGTTCTTCAGTTGACGAGGAGAGTATAGATGAGAAAATGAGTATCGATGGGTCTTGGCATTTGGATTTCGACGATGATGGGTTGTGATTTGTGCTCCCAAGTGTTTTAAGGGATGACTTGTGAGAGTTGTGTTGTTTTGATTACCTAATAGATAAGGGCTCCTTAAAACCTCTATAAATTAACTGCTATAAAAAGTCAAAATTGTTCTAGTGAATGGTGCAATCACACAACGGTTTGCCCCCTCCATTAACGGCACTAGCTAGCACAATCTAACCTAGTTTTTCTGGAAACTTGGCATATTGATATGGAAAATGTTAAAATGACAATATTATTTCATAACCCATTGCACAATGATGTGGTTTGTGCAAGGGCAGACATAGCCTCTGACTTGAAGGGGCCAAATTTCTCTCTAGAAAAAACCCTAAGCAAGAAAATGCTAGGATAAGTCGCTAGCTTATCACACATAACCGTTGTGGTCATGTAGATACATTTCGATAGATGTATGCACATATCTCGATGAAAAACTAAAGAGCTACACTGATCAAGTGTCAAAAGTTGGTCTATTAATAATTTTTAAATTTATTCAACGGGTGATGAGGCAAGTTTAGGTATGTGCATACATGGTGATAACTAGACCAAAACACTTGAAGGGGGTCATCGCCCCCTAACATCACTACAAAACATTGTGTGTTTAGCGACATTAATTTACTCATTAAACGACACTAATTAGTGTCTCTAGAAATTGTACTGATGCATCATAAATTGTCGCAACTTGTGTTGGTAAAAGTGATGTCGCCCGAGCAACTTGGAAACTATGTGATCACCTCCATGTAAGACTCATCGGTATACCTTGCAAAATTCTCTACCTCTACTACCTTGCTAGTTACGTGGATGTTCAATAAAATACTCGCATCCTCTAAGGTGATAGATATTTCATTGAACGGTAAGTGAAATGTATTCGTCTTCGGCTGCCACCTCTCAACAAAAGTAGATATAAGCTACTTATTACCTTTCTGATAAGAGCAGTCTATAAGTGGCATCAACCCGAAACTCTGAAGGATCCACTGCATGCCCTTTGTGTCAGGGTGGCAAGACTATAAAT
Source organism: Stephania yunnanensis (assembly GCA_039657365.1). Lineage (NCBI taxonomy): Eukaryota > Viridiplantae > Streptophyta > Magnoliopsida > Ranunculales > Menispermaceae > Stephania > Stephania yunnanensis. The sequence goes on along the minus strand of CM077589.1, from coordinate 10,750,415 downwards.
CCCACTTAACTAATTGAGCCCCATGGTTTATGCACTTAAGCAATGGGCAATGTTGCAAGAAGAAAACAAACGTCAGAATACATTGTCACAACTTGAAATGATGCGTAACATGCATAATAATTTTGGACCAAACTGAGTTTGTAACAAAAATCGTACCTCATTATTCCAATCGCCTCCGCGATATGATTTTGAAAGCTCTTCAACAAAGAGCGGTCTGTAGGACCACTTGGGAAATAAGTGGATGAGTCATTTCCAGGCTCATCTACTTTCCCACCAGCCGCACAACTACTATTGGTGTTATGGAAATAAGTGGATTGAGTCGAACAACTGTCAAGACCTATTGAGTTATGGAAATCAAATTTATTGGTCTCACAATTAGGATTTGAACTTGGGAATTTAATTTTATAGTTGCCTTTCAGGGTTTTTAAGAATTGAGAATACCTAAATAATTCAAAAATTGATCGAAGACTGGAGGAATTTGAATAGGAAACTTTTCTGAATTTCTCAATGGTTTTAGGTAACATCGAGAATATCAAAACCACGCGGAACTAGCCTCAGGTAATGGGTTTAGAGTACATTAGAGGTACGTAAACTTTATAGTGTCTCTCACATTGATATGGTTTATCTATTTGCATGAATTATATTTATTATTGGTCATGCATGCATGGGAGAGGGTGAGGGAGATTAGCTTGTTTCAGAGTCTGGTTTGCTTGAAATTAGATTTCAATCCTACCTCAAACGTCGACTAGTGAGACTAGTTTCGAAGTCAAACGCCGACAAGTTATCTCTGCATTTCATAAGCTCTAAATACTATTTTCGAACTATTTTTAGAAGTCGACAGCTGATTATAGTTATGGAATAGAAACGGAGTGGATTGCACAGTTGTATATTTATTTCTTTAATTCGTTTGTTTTATGATTAGTACATTATCTTATTTTTATTACCAGGTGCATTAGACAGTGTAAAGTTCGCTTATCTAGCATCATTTTTTGTTGTGATGGTGACAGGTCTATCTTGACTCGATAAAGGAAAAAGGGAAGCTCAAAGATTTTCTTTTATTCATTTAGTGCTTACTCTTTCTGTATATGACTTGGTTTTTGTGTTTATATTCTATATTTTGGGTTTGGGTGGGAGTATGACATTCTATGAACTAGATTTGGACTTTTTAATGTTGAATATGAACTTTTCGTATTCATATCGTTCTTGTGGACATTGTAGGGCGGTTTAAGAGGTTTAAGAATTTTAAACTTGTTATTTTATTTATTTGATGATAATATATTATATTAGGGTGTGAGTCATTTTAGTCATTCTCGTACTGCTGTTTATTAGATACTGAAATTATTCTCGTATTGTTGTTTATTAGATACTGAAATTTGGCGGCAATCAATTTTTATGAGAGACTTTGTGCAAATTTTTATATAAGGAATTGAAATCATTTGGAATGTGATTTCCCAATTTGCTTCACTATATTGGTGAAAGAACCATATTTTTGTTAGTTTGATTAACAATTATTTGGGTTAAATTGTCGATGAAAATCTTGAGATTTTTTATAAGCTGGCTAGATTATCAGGGTTTAGTGTTAATCTAGGTCGCTCAGTCATCCTAATGATGAGGGGGCTGACATTAATTTATTAAATAAATAAAACACAAAAGGATCTGACAGGAACCACTAACGATCAAAAGAAAAGATTGGCAATGGTTTAAGATCTTGAACCATGAAAGGAAATATATAAAAAAAGAAATCACAAAGTTAAGAGCCGCCACCTTCTTGAATTTATCGCTAGGATTGAATAAGAGGGTCGCTAAGGGCACCCCACCATTTCATGAGGGCACCCAACTTATTTGTAAAAATTCCAGCAAAAATGGAAAAGACCATTTTGCCCCTGTATATATATAATGGTTCAAACCCCACAAACCATTTCGACAAGGAGTTAGGGCACCCCACCAGCAAGCGTCAACCACAAAGCCACAGCCACATTGCGTTTGGCGAAGATCTGATCGATTCTTGCTCGTCCGACAGCGAGGTAACAATGTTTGACAACCATTTTCGGGTTTTTTTGAACTGTTTAGTTGCGTATAACAGTGAAAATGAAGATTTGTTTGTCAACGTAGGGTTTGGTAATTTCTTCAAATCCGAAGTTGTTTCCATCGTATAATGGAGAATCGTAATGCTTCGGTGCGAGAGGAGGTCGTCCTTGAGGTAATGTTGCAAATGTTTTTGTGTTTTTTTTGCGGTTATCCGAAGTATCGTCTCGGGTGCGCGATTGTTTCGGCCTCGCAGACCGAGATGTATGGTATCGTCTCGGTCTCGGATGACCGAGAGGTTTAGGGTAGGTCACGATGCCTCGTAACGACCGAGGTGCGGTAACTCTCGGCCTCACGTAAACGAGACTATGAAGAAAGTTTCGTAACCGTACAACCGAGAACCTATTTTTTGGGTTTTTTTATGATTGTGTTGTACATTTAGGTTGATTATAATGTTACACTGTTTGTATTGCAGGTAATGCCTTTATCTTGTAATTTTCCAGACTACAAGGACACTTTTACACCTTCTAAGCCATTCCCCTCTCGAGAAGCGGCAATTTCATGGCTTCAAGCGATTGGTGGCGAGAACAAGTTTATGTTAGTAACGAAGCGCTCGGATGCGGGGGCATTAAGCGAAGGGGAAGGGTGAAAATTGCCTGTGACAGGTCTGGGACATATAGGGGACTGGCTCAGAGAGTTGGGAAGGGGAAAGCGCCAAAAATTTTAAAGAAATCAAGGAATGATGAAAAGGCGATGACTCACACTAGTACGAAGAAATGTGGATGCCCTTTCCAAATTAACGTCAAGGAGAATGCCGACTCCTTATGGTATGTCACTGTGATTTGTGGGAGGCACAATCACGACACCGCGGGAAGATTGGATAAGAGGGAGGAGGAAGTTGAGGATGCGGGGGAGGAGTGAAAGTGAGCAGCTCAGGCAGATTAGTCCACCTTCGTCTTTTGTGGAGTGCGAGCGGGAAGTTGAGGATGCGGGTGTGAGGACACCGGGGTCTCCAACCGGAGGCACCCCAGTGTCGGAGGCACCCCAATCTCTAATCGGATTTGAGTCCTCCCACTCCACAAAAGCTTCTAGGCAGAAGAAATGCAAGGTTCCACAAATGCGTCGTGCCAGCCGACGCACGCAAAGTGGATCTAACATGGCTTATAGTCATTGCTTAGAACCGGATTGGTTGCCACATGTTGATGCCATTATCGATGTGGTTTCCGATGGGAACTGTGGATATAGGTGTATAGCCTCTAGGCTTGGACTTGCCGACGTAGACGGGTGGAGGATTGTGCGTAGACGGATGTACGATGAGATTATCGGGTATGAATACCTATGGCGGGAAGTGCTTGGCTCGAGTTTCGAGCCTGTCAAGAATGCGGTACATTGCCCAGAGAATCAAGAGGGGGCATCTTTCAAAGAATGGTTGACACTTCCAGACATGGGATTGTTAGTATCCACCGCATTCAATGTCATTCTCGTCAACCTCTCGCATGGGAGTACCTCCACATTCCTACCTCTACGTAGTACTCCAACGTCGTCATTGCACAACAGACTTATCATTGCAATGGCGAATGAAAGGAATATCCATTGGGTTAGGGTAAGTTCTATGATTTTTTTGTGAATTGGTTTGTTTCCCCCTTAATCGGGTTTGTGACAATATCTTCTATGTTCTCTCGCTCACTTTGACAGTGCGGTTGCGTGTGAATGCATTGCCATCCTTATATCCATCGTGGGATCGCAGACGTTGAGGACTGCGCCAAAGGTTGGCGAGATGGATTCATTTTTCGAGACATCGCGCCCATTGCAACTGCTGATCATGAAGCCACCATACCTGTTGTAGATTTAGATACACCGTAGGTTAAAGCTGGTACCTAGACGGCTAAACATTTAGAAATTTTGCCAATTCGTCCGAATGTTCTATGTATATGCAAATGTTGTGTTGTGTTTTAATTGTTGTTTACTTATGGATGGACCCTTTTTATAGTCAGTTTGAATGTTACGGAGATTTATAATTAATTAAGGTTCGGTGCAAATTGTCGTGCTGGATTTTCAATCTTGTATTGTTAGTTTGACTACTACGGAGGTTTTTTTGAAACTGAAATGTTCAAATTCATCCATTTCTGATGTCTCGGTCAAGCAGGTTCGTGAAACGAACCATATTTTCGGTCACCCATGACCGACAAGTATACCAATATATCGGTTTTGTATAACCGAGTCCCATTTAAATGTCTCGGTTGTACACCACCGAGATGAATTGACCATTTCAATTCGCCTGACTCTCGTCCTATGACGACCGAGCCTACGGAGACCCTCTCGGCAGTGTAAAACCGATACGTGGTTCACTCTTCCGGTCTACGTGGCCGAGACTGCGAGTTCCGAAAAATATTAGCTTATGTCTCGGCCAAGGCCGAGACGGTTGACACGATCTTCGGCCGTGTGGCCGAGAACCACGATTTCCCAATTTTTTTACATTTTAACAAACCGCCACACACACATTACATCTACTCTACCACACATTACATCTACTCTACCAAATGCAACTTAATTCGTCGATCTTCAACCGAGCCCTAATTTGGAGACGAAATCGGCTCATACAACGGACCCTACAAAATGCAGAAACCTAGAAGAACGAAGGAGAAACACACGGCGATGGACGGAGAACACGATTTCGGGGATTCCTCTCACTGCTCGGTTCAAAACAAATGAATTCTTCCACCAGGAATTCGGTGAACGGGTGGTGGTGGTGGTGGTGGTGGTGGGTGCCTGGGGTTTGCACGAGGGTGGGTGAGAGGGTTTTTTGCACGAGGGGCATTTTCGGTATTTTGGGTTTAATTTTTGGGTGCCCCAGGTAAATCGATTTGTGCCCACATTAACTGGGTGCTCTCATGAAATGGTGGGGTGCCCTTAGCGCCTTCTTGAATAATTATTAGTTGTAAGGTTTCAATGTGCCTATTTTTAAGGACAAGGATAATGCTAGCTAGCTAGCTAGTGAACCCTAATATAATAAATTTGTAAACATGATTTATGCAACGAAAGTCTTCTAAATCGATTATTCGACTCTACGAATAATGTACTTTAGGAGACAGGAGAATAACACTGATTCTCTAAAAGAAATCAAATTCTTTATTCATAAAACCAATCTCCAGGATATATAATGGTTAAGCATTTATATAGGCTTATTATAAACATAAAATCCTAAAAATAAAAAATTTTCGTTTCTAATAAACTTCTACAACTTTCCTACTAAATAATCTACAACTTTCCTATTAAATAAAATTACAAAAGGAGTAAACTTCTCAAAACTCTTACTAAATAAACGACCCACTAAAATACCTACTAATTTCTACTTTATCTCAGGTACAACATCGATCTATAGGTACCTTATTTGATTAATTCCTTATTAAAACTTTATCATATAATTATAAAAATATTAATTAGTAACGACTATCTAATATCTAACTTAACTAGCGGACCTAATACATAAAATATAATAAATATAATAAAAAATTAAACTCTATACATCTTGCCATACATGGTGATAAGTCGTTAATTGCGTAATATTACATGTGTTATTTATATATTTTTATTGTCAATATTAGCTTAATTGTCCTCATTCATTATTGTCAGGGTTATTTGAGTGCGCGGTTGAATCTGGATCGAAAAATTATATAAAATTGAGTATTCATATATGCTCATATCTATTCTACATCAAAAATTACGCTAGCACGCATCTCAAAGTAGATTTGGTGGGGCCCACATGTGAGGCATAAAGGTGATGATGTGGCAGATAGCGGCACATACTTAGAACATGCGCGTTAATGAGTAGAGGAGTTGATCTAGCGTGCCGAGGCGTATGGAGATTGATGTGCAAGCATTAAATGTTCATTGGATTGACCTCGAGAAGCATGTCATGGTGATATTTAATAACAACCCCTTTAATAGGGGTTTACAGACTTCTATTAAATATCGAAATTGTTCTAGTGAATTTATAAATTTAAGTGTTTTTCTAAGTGCTTTTCTTTTACGGTACATTAATAGTTTTAAAGTACATTAATAAGCTTCATATAGTATAAATTATTATAACTTATATATAGTGCAATTATTAACCTTTTAAGTGCGTCTCTTTCACAAATAAATTAATAGTACAAATTCTATATATATAGTATAATTCATACATATCATCAATCCATATAGTGTATATAATTAAGTTATTTAGTGTTTCAATCTAATTTAAAACTTTTGGTTTAATCTAGTTATTTTGCATGACATATCATATAAGTAATTAATATTTATATATAGTATAAAATTAAGCATTGTTATTTTTTTTGTTCAATCAATTATACATTTCTATATTCCTTTTAAAGTGCTTTATATATATATATATATACATAGAAAGAGATAATATATATAATATTAGTCCTTTACTTTTTCTCCTAATTGAAAGGTAATTTATCATTTAAATAAGATTTTATTACTAAAGTGTACACTATTAATTAATATTTTCATTTTACTTTTTTAACATTAATTGTTCTTCAAATTTATCATTTAAATAAGATTTTATTACTAAAGTGTACACTATTAATTAATATTTTTATTTTACTTTTTTAACATTAATTGTTCTTCAACTAATTAACATGCAATCTAATGATATATATATATACTAGTTTCAAGACGTGCTACGCACTATTCCCCTGCTCGCTTCGCTCGTGGGAATTAATTTCTAAAAATTTATTAATAAAATTTAAAATTGTAATTAAAATTTTAAAATTAGAAATACGAGTACCTTTTTTAGCTTATCAATATTCTCTAATGTGATTGAGATAAGACGTGAATTAAAAAATAAGCTAGTCATGCTAGGCCATTACTTCCTCAAAAAAGAATGAGAAACAAGTTAAAAAAAACACAAGTGGTTTGTCTCATTTATTTATGTACACTTGCATGTGGAGATTCTGTAAAATTGTACATAAAGCTCAATCTTTACCTAAAACTCTATAAATAGAAAGGATAACTTTGAAATTATGAATGTAAATAATTGAATTAATTGGGATTAATTAAAGCTTTAGACACCTTGACCAAGAAAAAAAAAGAAAAATTGAAAGAGAGGTTGTCAAATTTCTAGATTGATTAAAGAAGACTTGAAGAGTAGAAGAAAACATTAAAAAAAAAAAAAACTCAATTCATCAACTGATTTTGATTGAATTCCAAGAAATGCTCCCAGAAATGCTAAACCTTTTTGTCAAATTTCTCAATTTTAACAAGATCCATATGAAAAACATCAATAAACCACTAAAACTAAGGCCACCCAATTCTCTAAATGCAGCGATGGAAGGCACCGGTGTAGGTCCTACTTATGTTCTTGGTAATTTCATGTAAGCCATTTGAAACTTGATGATGATCAAATTGAATTTTGCATATAAAGGAAGGAGAATGATCAAAATTACGAAGAACAAGTAGTATATATAACAAAAGGATGTCAATGTTCATAAGAAGGCTTATACTTAGTAGAATGTACGTAAGAGAGCACTTTGAACATATATCATGTATGCAGCATACAATAGAGTTGAGATTAGTTCACCTTCCCAAGTAAAATTCAACTAACTCATAATCACATAAGACAGTATAAGAGACCAAATAATCACATATAGAGAAATGTTTAAAAATTTAAACTCCAAAAGTTTTTCTATGTTTAATCATGACACTAAAAGAATACAAAAAATTTCATACCTTATTGAGTTCAATTGCAGGACTAAAACAAAGAGAAAATAATATGAACGAAACAAGAATTATAAAATCCAATTGAGAATTCATGGTTTCAATCACTTTTTTTTGTCTACTAATGAAGGTGAGAGGTAACTATATTATATAAGAATACAATAACTTGGTTATATCAAATATAGAAACAAAAAAATGGGATTTATGTATTTTTGATAATGATTGTTTTTTTTCTTGCCTGATGATTGAATGAAACTGTCTTGCCGTTTTGTTAATTCTTCGAATTGAACTATTTCAAATTTGTGGTTTCGAATTTGCACGCTGCTCATGTTTTCTTGTATAGAGGTATCGCCTGTTAAGTGTATCACAAAGTCGTGACTTACAACCTTATGCAATTTTTTTCTTTCCACTTTGAAGTTTGAAATGTTGTAGACCTTGCCTTCTGTGAGGTACTCAAAATCAGAAGCCAAATAGATGGGTATGGTTGCATGTATATGGTCGTTCTACAAAAAATTATGTTATATGATTGTTAATGCAAGACATAGTTTACAATAAATAATCAAATTTAAAAGAATCTAAAATTGAACTCACATGCTCATCGAGCAAAATGATATCCATTGATATGAGCGCATTTGTTTTTAGATTCGTCGAATACCACTTCCTTATCATTTTTGCTCTTACATCAAGTGTATGTTCTGTTGTGCAGATATCTCTTATTGGAGTCAGTGATGTTGACATTATGACGCAGCGAAGATCTTCTAAACCAGTTGAACGAATCCACGAACAACTCGATCTAGGTAAGAACTTAAGCCAAAGTTCGAAAATTCTTTTATTTCAGCCAAAACTACGAATTACACTCAATAGATCCCTTAAATAGCGAAACCCTAAAATTTGCCAAAAATAGTAAAAAGTCCAAAAATGCCTAAACTGAAAACTAGACGAAAAATAGAAACAAACGCCGCAAACGGCAATAAAAACGGAAATTCCTAATGAAAGTTATAAGCGAAACAAAAGTTTCCTAATATAGAAAAATTGTCGTTTCGGAGGGCGAAACGATGGAATTTCGCCGAAAAACGTCGTAATCACAGCATAGCTGTGTGTCGTGATCTCCACGTCGTTTCCAATAAACCCATACCCCCAGAACACCAAAACTCAAACGTCTGAACTTCACCAAAATTACAAAAAATGTCATCTTGTCATATCTTTTCCTATTTTTCCAAGAATTTGCAACTAATTCTTGGTCATCATTATCCTGTCAAGAATTTGCAAGCTAATTCTTGGACTTCATCATTCTCCCCATGGTGGACAGAATTCGCCCTCGAATTGTCATCGTCATACGTATCCTCACAATAGGGAACAAGATGTTTGACATTAAATATATTAGCCGTGCGAATGTGACTTGGCAACTTCAATCTGTAAGCATTAGGATTAATTTTCTCAAGAACCTCCACATGACCAATCTTCCGAACTGACAATTTGTTGTAATCACCCACAGAGAATCGGTCTTTAGTGAGAACAGCCCACATAAAGTCACCAACTTCAAACTCCACGTGACGCTTCTTCCGATCTGCATATTGTATTTGTACTTGTCTTCAACCTGTCTGCGCAACTCCTCATGCTCACTGAGACTCATTCGGTAGTGTGGTCTATTATGTAGTGACGCACCAGGTTCAAGTTCAATCTGATATTGAATATCAAGCAATGGTGGTAGTCCTTATGACATCTCATCAGGGAAAACATCACAAAACTCCTTCACAATAGGAATTGCAGCTTCAAGACTATCAACATCTCTATCTACCTCCTTTCCCATTAAGATGTAAACTACCTCAGAATCCTGTAATGCATCTTCAAATCTTGCCAAAGACAACAAACTGCTAGATTCTTTAGTAGGCTAGACTTTCTCCGGATCCTTGGCGGGTACTAGCACAATCTTCACTCCTTTGAACATAAGGGTGTACTTATTGGTTCTGCCATCATGCACAACTCCCCCATCAAACTGCCAAGGACGTCCCAATAACAAGTGGCAAGCATCCATAGACACAACATCACACCAGACTGAATCCTAGTAGTTAGCACCAATAGAAAAAGTCACCAAGGCGCGCTTCGACACCTGCACCTCACCACCCTTCTTCAGCCAAGCTAGCTTGTAGGGCCTGGGGTGTTGTTCAGTTGCAAGGCCCAACTTCTGAGCCGCTTCAACTGAGACAATATTCTCGCAACTGCCTGCATCAATCATGAACCTGCACACCTTGCCTAAGATGGTACACTTGGACTGAAAGATGTTATTCTGCAGCCACTCATCATCAGCGATAGCTTTAAGAGTCATACAAGAACACCTCACAACCAAGGCATTACCCACATCTCTAGTCACGATCTCCTCTTCTGTGTTGTCAGAAGTATCAAAGGTTGGTTGGTTCTGCAGTGATGTTGGCCTCTTCCCCTGCGTCTTCCTCTTCGTTCTCAATAAAGAGAGTATTCTTCCCTTTACATTCTGACTTCCTATGACAAACTTCGCCACAACCGAAACATCTAATCCCAATAGTGCTAGGTCTGTTCGTGCTATTAGCAGGGTTAATTGCAGCGGTATTACCTCTAGTATTGGTTGTCCCAACACTAACATTACCGAAAGCATTACTCACACCCCAACGCTGTTGTTTCTCTACCAACAATGCTCGCTGGTGCGCTGCAGATAAGGAAGCCGGATCAAACATGTTGACGACATCTTGGATCTGCACCCTCAGCCCACCAATATACCGCGCCACTAATTGGTCGTTAGTCTCCTACAGTTCGTTTCTAGCGACTAACTGATAAAACTTAGTGGAGTAATCATCTACTGACTTTGCCCCTTGTCTCAGATTCTGCAATCTCTGATACATAAGGCGTTGGAAATTGTAAAGCAAGAACTCAGCCCGTAAGTGCTTTTTCATCTTCTCCCATGAGGTGATCTTCGCCTTTCCATTCCTATTCCGCATCAACTTATGTTGTTGCCATCAATACATGGCCCTGTTGCGGAATCTGGTCGCAACCAGTTGCACACGCTTGTCTTCGGGCACACTTTTGAATTCTATGACTTCTTCAACTGACGCCAGCCAGTCTAAGAATTCTTCCGGTTGAAGGGTGCCATGGAATTCTGGAACCTCCGTCTTCATCCCAGACTCCCACCGCCTGCGATCATCATCAACTGCACGCGGCCTGTAGCGCCTCCTCGGTGCCTCAACATACTCATCCTCCTCTTCGGTAGAAGAATCTCTTACTGGTTCATCACCAATAGATTCCCTTCGATGGTTACGGATACGATCCATATTCCGACCCAACAACTGATCGATTCTGGCAGTTAATTGTTCTACCACCGCGCCCATGCGTTGGTCAATTATTTGGCCAATTTGTCGATTCAGATTGTCACGGTCATACACCTCCTCGATACACTGCTGGTTCCTCTTCGGTGGCATGATTTCTCCAATCACGCTGAAAGCGAAGCAGGCTCGATACCAACCGACGCAGCGGAGATCTTCTAAACCAGTTGAACGAATCCACGAACAACTCGATCCAGGTCAGAACTTAAGCCAAAGTTCGAAAATTATTTTATTTCAGCCAAAACTACGAATTACACTCAATAGATCCCTTAAATAGCAAAACCCTAAAATTTGCCAAAAATAGTAAAAAGTTAAAAAGCCCTAAACTGAAAACTAGACGAAAAATAGAAACAAACGCCGCATACGGCAATAAAAATGAAAATTCCTAATGAAAGTTAGAAGCGAAACAAAAGTTTCCTAAAATAGCAAAATTGTCGTTTCGGAGGGCAAAACGATGGAATTTCGCCGAAAAACGTCGTAATCACAGCATAGCTGTGTGTCGTGATCTCCACGCCGTTTCCAATAAACCCATACCCCCGAAACACCAAAACTCAAATGTCCGAACTTCACCAAAATTACAAAAAATGTCATCCTGTCATATCTTTTCCTATTTTTCCAAGAATTTGCAACTAATTCTTGGTCATCATTATCCTGTTAAGAATTTGCAAGCTAATTCTTGGACTTCATCACATTATCAAGAGTTTTTATTAACTAAGTAAAAGGGTTTATCAAAAAAAGTGAAAGGAAAAAAATGTTAGCTAAAATACAAAGCACTCTTAAACTATCAAATTATCAATACAAACTCATCTCAATGCAATCAAACTAATTATCCTATGGGCATCTCAAACCAATATTCTCATAGGCACAAAAAATTATCAATGCAACGCCATCTCAATAAATCAAACCGCAATATGGATCAACAAATAACTACAAAAAAACAAATGTGGAAATTAAAAACAAAAAACCAAGAAATGGATCTTATGGGGCATTTCATCAAACAACTACAAAGCACTCTTAAACTATCAAATTATCAATACAAACTCATCCCAATGCAATCAAACTAATTATCACATAGGCATCTCAAACCAATATTCTCATAGGCACAAAAAATTATCAATGCAACGCCATCTCAATAAATCAAACCGCAATAGGGATCAACAAATAACTACAAAATACGAATGTGGAAATTAAAAACAAAAAATCAAAAAATGGATCTTATGGGGCATTTCATCAAACAACTACAAAGCACTCTTAAACTATCAAATTATCAATCCAAACTCATCTCAATGCAATTAAACTAATTATCCTATGGGCATCTCAAACCAATATTCTCATAGGCACAAAGAATTATCAATGCAACGCCATCTCAATAAATTAAACCTCAATAGGGATCAACAAATAACTACAAAATGAATGTGGAAATTAAAAACAAAAAACCAAAAAATGGATCTTATGGGCATTTCATCAAACAACTACAAAGCACTCTTAAACTATAAAATTATCAATACAAACTAATCTCAATGCAATCAAACTAATTATCCCATGGGCATCTCAAACCAATATTCTCATAGGCACAAAAAATTACCAATGCAACGCCATCTCAATAAATCAAACTAATCATCTAATTGGCATTTCATCAAACACCTCAAAAATGAACTACTTATAATCCTTAAAATTAAAATACAAAAGTAGGTATTTTGCCTACAATTAAATTGGGGACTGGATTCATCGATTGGTCGGGAATTGCCGGTAGGGGAGGGTCTGTAGTTGATGGGTGTCTGTAGTTAATGGGGGCGAACGAGTGGATGAGATCAATAAACGGCCGTGAGAGGCCATGATCTAGACATCAAATGGATTGTTAGCGAGTACCCAATTTGGGTTTTCGGATTCACACGCATCAGAACATCAATTCGATGACAAAATCAGTAAAAAGCACACAAATCCGGAATAGAGAGAGAGAGAGAGAGAGAGAGAGAGAGAGAGAGAGAGAGAGAGAGAGAGAGGTGTGATGGGGTTGCAGAGACTTAGGGTCCAATTCTATACCAACCAAGAAGAGAAACAATAGGAGACCAATGTTGGCAAGTGTGTCTAGCACTGTTAGGCTTTGAGAAGGAAAAACTGCATGTAGGTATGCTTTATTACGACCAAGAGCTGATGGACCAAGTAATATTCCTCCCTGTCAATTACAGTTACATTATTTTGGTTTCTCTAGAGTCTAGACCTCCAACAACACGATCTCTACTTTCTTATATTACAATTACATTATTTTAGTTTCTCTACTCCACATTGCAAAACATTTTTTTCCCTTGTAGTGTACTCTTAACATAATTGAATAATTGAATAACATATAAGAAAAAAAAAATCAGAATGAACTTACTATTGTCTCTGCAATCACACGAAGCTGTCTCATTGGCCTCAAGAAAAAAGAAAGACATCGAGAGAGAACGAGTATAAGACATATCTGCAAGACGGCGAGAGGTAGTGCAAAGTCAAGAGGATTATCACCTTCGAATGCTCCATTTGATGTTGGCTTCATCAATGGTTAAGAGCTTGAAATATACAAGGAGATTGAGAGAATGGTGATGAAGGCGGAGTTTAGATGAAGAGAAGGCCAGAGAAACAGAAAGTTATAAAACGTAAAGAAGAAAAGTTATAAGACGTGAGAGAAGAGGAACGAAGGAGAAGAGGAAAAATAGAAAGTGAGAGAGAGACGAGAGAATAGGAATGGAGTAGAAATCACGGAAGGACACGGACAAAAAAGTAAAGACACTGACAAAAAAAGTAAATTTGATTAAAGATATAGGGACAAAAAAGTAAATTTAATTACCTCTCAAAAATTTTTGATTCGTGCTTTTATATATATGATAGATATATATTATTTTCCTTTTTCTCAATCAAATTATAGCACATTAAAATAGTTCATATCAATAATAAAAATTATATACAAAAATCAAAAATTAAATAATCACAACGAAAACAACAGTACAATTACACAAATCACCATAAAAAATTTATACAAAATATATATATATATATATATATATATATATATATATATATTAATAAAAATCATACGTATCATCACCATGCATAGAAATTTTAAAATTTTTTATTTTTCACAATAAATAGTAAAAATTTCATACAAATATATTAATACAAATTCTATTTAAACAATTTTATCCAAACAATATAATTTTTTTAAAAAATATTAATAAAAATACCTAAAAATCATTTTAAACAATGTTTATTCATAAATATTATATCACCATAACAAAAACTCTTAAAAATTCATTTTAAACAAATTTTATTCATAAATATTATATCACCATAACAAAAATTCTTAAAAAAATCATTTTAAACAAATTTCCTTCATAAATATTTAAAAAATCTTAAAAATAAATTTTTGACAATTTCTTTTTCCAAAAAATTAAATTTTTCACAACAAATTTTATGCTAAAACCAAAATAAATTAAATAAATACATTCAACAAATTTAAAAAATAAATGAAAAAATTATACCTATGGCCCGCGGAATGTGGCACCAAAAATGGTGGTCGGGGTTGGAGGGGAGGCGACGGACGGGGGCGAGGCCGAGCCGGAGGTGAGACGGAGGCGAGAATCGAGTCGAGAGAGAGTAACCAGAGGCGAGGCCATGCCGGAAGGGAGAGAGAGTAACCGGAGGCGAGGCCCAACAAATTTTTTTAAAGGTTTTCAGGGAAGAGCGAACCAAAAGGAGAAGAGAAAGAGAGAGGGAAGGGAGGAGGGGCATTGGTTGACGATTTTAATTTGAGATTAGCGACGAGATTAGCCCGTCTCAAAGTTTGGTCAAACATTCAAAACCCTTCCCAGTCGCCGATCCCTCGCTAATTAGCAACTCTCGATAGCCCGTCGCTATCTCGATAGCCCTTCGCTATCTCCCATCGCTATTCCATCCTTTTTTTTGTAGTGTCTATAGGTACCTTGTTTAATTAATTCCTGATTAAACCTTTATTCTAACTGATTAAAATTACATTGACTAATAATAAGAAGATAAACTAAAGATATCAATGTACGGTTCACTTGTTTAATTCCTGATTAAACATTTATATATCTATATATATGTCAGCATAAATATAAACAAAAAAATAAGGATGGCATTGAATCAATTATCATATTTTGAAAACTTAATTAAACAAGTTAATTCAACCACACAAACGCCAACAGGGGTTAAGTCTAATTAATTTTTGCTTTTTTTTTATTTCTTTTGGTGAAATCATTGGTTAGAAGTACACGGCAAATAAGAGACTTTTTCAGCATTTGTTTCTGTGTAAGTAGAACCAAACGAAATGGCATGGAGAAGCTCATCACTGCCCACTTTGTTGAGTTTAAATTTGAAGTACTATATACCAAGCTATACATAGCTACCAGCTGCAATGGCATTCTGCAAGCCTTCAGTCCTTGCTAAGATAGTGATGGTCGTGGTGTTGGTGGCGTTTGTGAGCGATGTTGCCAACTCGAGCACTTTGACTGTGTGGCGCGGCGCAGGTTGTATTGGACCTAGCCAACGATACAGCAGATGCGGATGCTACCGCATCCCCTACCAGGGTGGATATTCCTTCCAGTACACTCAAGGTCAGCCTGCTTGGATGTACATGTCTCCCAATTGCAGGGGCAACCCGGTGAGAAGGTTTGGTGCTAGTGCGAGGTCTTGCAGTCGTTTCCCATGGACCTATGTCTCCATGCGTTGTTGAATTATTAACCTCGAAAGCCGATCATAATCTTAGCTCCATATATGCAAATGCAATAACTAATGCATGGTTGTAATAAAGTATATATGTAAGCATGATTTATCACTATATATAAGGTGATAGTTAAAGTGCGCTATCAGTCTATTTGTCGAGCACCGTCAAGTCATTT
The DNA here is from genome assembly GCA_039657365.1 of Stephania yunnanensis. Taxonomy (NCBI): domain Eukaryota; kingdom Viridiplantae; phylum Streptophyta; class Magnoliopsida; order Ranunculales; family Menispermaceae; genus Stephania; species Stephania yunnanensis. The sequence continues at coordinate 10,734,424 of CM077589.1, read as the reverse complement.
GTCTAAATTATCCGCATGTTTGCCTTCAATCATTTGTATGTAATAATGTTTTCGGTTACAATTTATCACTTAATTAATTCCGTTTGTTTAAGTATTTGTTCTACTTTTTTTATATCAAAGTATTTGTTCTACATATTAATTGTTAAGTTTTCTAAATTTAATTAATAACATTATGTAGGGGAATTAATTAATTACTCATGGTAAGAAAACTTGAAATGGTGCAATTACACAAAGGTTTGCCCCCACCAATACCGGCACTAGCTAGCACAATCTAACCTAGTTTTTCTGGCAACTTTGCACATTGATGTGGAAAATGTTAAAATGACAATATTATTTCATACCCATTGCATAATGATGTGGTGTGCGCAAGGGCAGACGTAGCCTCCGACTTGAAGGGGCCAACACTAGAGAAATTTAGGCTTTTAATAGCACTTAATAGATAGAGGTTTTAATTAACCCCCATGTATTTGGCAATTAGGCTTTTAATAACACTTTATACATAGAGGTTTTAAGTAACCCCCATGTATTAGGCAATTAGCATTAATTCATAGGGGTTTAAGAAACCGCTATCAAATCTCCCGATTAAAACAAAATCATTATCCTCGTCTACTCTCAACTCTCATCACCCTCATCGCCTCATCGACCTGCTCCGACCTTGCATCCTCACCCTCATCGATCGTCTCTCGCAGGGACGAAGACGCCGATCTCCGCACGGAGTCGTCTCCACAGAAATTCAACAAATCAGTTCTCCGACACTCGATTGAGTGATCAACCTCTTCGAAACCCTATCTTCAACAAATACAAGACTTCTCTAACAAGAATCGAACAAACCTAAACTCAAATCCTCCACAACAACTCTATAAAGCCTCCGAAGACTCCAAATCCGAAGAAATCAGCTCTCCAATAATTGACCTGCTATCTCTCCCTGTCTCTTGTTCAATTCAATCTTCATTTTTTGATAATTTTGCTATCTAATTTGTTGTTTGGTTCAGATCTGTTGATTCGTTGCGTTTGTGGTTTCAGCTTGTAAGGCAAGAGGTTTAAATTACAGTTTTCACTTTAAGGTACATTGGTTTCAGCTTGTAAGGCAAGAGGTTCAGATCTGGTGTTGGTAATCAATTTTGCGATTCAATTTCTTCCACTCTTCGCATAATTGCTTGATTTCTTTTCAATTCTTGTTGTTTCTGGTGTCAAATTGATTAGATTTGTGCATTTTTGACTCTTATTAATATTTGCTAGCTAGATAATGTGAAGAGGCTTTTGAGGTAATGAGCGTGTTTTGGATGGAAGGTTTGAGTGGTATGCATAGAGTGGTGAGTGGTGAGGATGAGAATGACTTAAATCTCTAGAGTAATCTGCTTTAGTTGCTGATACGGAGTTTTTTGTTTCACTTTTTTTCAATTGGCTTTTATTCTCATATGTAAACTACATGTGCACGGCTTATCCAAATACATATCACTCCAGAAGCCAGTAGGGGCTCATTTCTTTGATATACTAATTTAGTCTTTACAAAGATCCAAAGAGTGAAGATCTCAGACTCTCAATTGTAATTAAAAAACATATCACTCCAGAAGCCAATAGGGGCTCATTTCTTTTATATACTAATTTAGTCACAAATTTCACTTTAAAGGTATTTCTTTGATGATTGCAGAGGTAAAGTTACAGAAAGTATAGACTTTGATCGGCATTATGGGAGGCTAGTAATCATGTTTGGGGTTCCTTTTCCAGTACACCTTGAGCAGGTAAGTTACACTACAAAAAATAGCAAATCAGAAACGAAATTTTTCGTCTCTGATTTGCATAAATTCCGTCTCTAATTGAAATCAGAAACGGAACAGAAACGGAATCAATTCCGTCTCTAAAATCGTCGTCGCTGATTCAATCAGAAACGGAAATTTGATTCCGTTTCTGATTAGAGACGGATTAGAGACGGAAAATTCGTTTTCTGATTAGAGACGGATTTAGAGACGGAAATTAGAAACGAGAATGAGAGACGAACGAGAAATGGAATTTTTTCAAAATGATACATTTTTAATTGCATTCCGTCTCTGATTCCGTTTCTAATAAGAAACGGAATCAGAGACGGAAATAATAAATTCATGAATTCCGTCTCTGATTCCGTTCTGATTCATGATATATTCCTGAAAAATTAGAGACGGAATAGCAACGGAATGTCTGAATTCCGTTGCTAATTCCGTCTCTGAATTCAAATCCATCTGAATTATATATATATATATATATATATATATATGTCTCAATCCAAACACATTTAACCTGCCAATATATAATAAAAATTATAGCTAAATAATATATTGATATTGCACAATTTATATAAACTTAACATATCCTTAACATTAACGTTTCTCAATGTACTGTACACGAAACAACAAAAAAAATCTACAAAGTTTCTATATCGTATCTTTCTACAAAAGTAAAAGCAAAAATTGATCTAAATGAAAAAAAAAAAAAAAAAAAAGTGTTCCGAGATTATATAAAGTTGATTATGCTTCAAATAATACTTGACTTCGTACAAAACACCTGAAAAAAGATCAAAAAGAAAAAAATCACTAAATTATACAAATAATAATAAGAATATAAACAATATTATGGGAGAACTACGTATCATCGCAAGCACAAGTGTATGAGCCAAACACATCATAAATAAAGTAATAAAGAAAAAAAAATTCATCATTATCCAGAAGGAATATGGTGTTAATTAGCAAATTATCTCTCGCTCCAAACAGACTAATGGAAAAAGGAAAATGGCATTCTCATCATCTCAAACTAAGTCTACGTCCTCGATATATCTTTAGAAATGCTTCATATGGCTACACTCAGAAATGCCATCCTGTTCATTACTTAGTTGATGCACTACTATTGAATAGCAAAACTCAGTTTAGAAGAAAAAAATCTATAAGCACCAATCATTAGCATTTTCAATTGCTACTAAAAAGAAAGGCAACTTTAAACATGAACGAGCATTTTGCATTCTCATCTAGATAGTACTTGTTATATTGAGCAATGCTAGAACAAAAGATATGCAATCACAAGAATCAAATACATATAACCAAATATTAAATCCCCACCTTAGTGCACAAAACATCAGTTATGCAAGAAAAAACTGAATCTGCATCTCACAGTGCAACCTTCTGCAAATATGCAGAAAGAAATTAACAAGAATACATCGGTCAAGGCACTCAATTGAATCCTGAAGTAAAAGAAATACTTACACTCAATCTCTCAGCATAACTTTTTTTTTTTTTTGAGCAAACCTCAAAATAACTAACGCATCGGAAAATGTTGACTCACATCCAAGTATGCAACAACTTGTTCCATCAAAGTTACAACAAGAAGTACAAACAAAAATATTCTAATACAGAAACGCAAAGAAAAATGTCTTTGAGTAAGCATTTACAGTAAGTAGTAAAGGATTATGATAAGAAAAAAAAGTTTACGAAGAAGCGACATAGTTTTGTTTATTTATTTTTATGAGAGTTTGTTTTTAATTTCTACTTTACTGGATTGCCAAACAATTAAATCAAGAATCTAAACAGACAAATTATCATCCTATGAATGTTTACTATCTTCATCAAACACGATGATATCCCATGATATGTAGAATAGCTACTCCCACGTGTGACTAAATCATACCTAATGATTTAAGTTACAAGCCTATAGGCCGAGCATTGATAAATGAGCAAAAAAATGCAGAAGAAAATAGAGTAAACCAGCAAAGAAAATGCAGAAAAAAGAAAAAAGGAAAAAGAAACGTGGGCAATGGCAATAATTCGTACAAACGCAAAGAAAATGCAGGTAAAAGAAAAAAGGAAACAAAAGTGACATGGGAAGGATGATAAGGAACAATGCATAATTGAGAAGAACCTTCTATATTTCACTCGTCTCCGAACTTCACCGAATTACCGAGACCTCCACACAAACCGAAAAAGCACAAACAAAACGACTTACATTACTTAAGCAAAGAAAAATGAAGAAGAAAATAGAGTAAACCAATTTGCACATTTTAAAGATGTTTACATCACAATGTAGTTAGGTAACATCTTCCTCGCAAAGATAGAAAAGGACTAATGAAAATTGATTTTCCAATTCCCAAGTGAAGCCACAAGTGCCTTGATTGCAATGCTTCTACAAAGACATTTGCGACCACATATTCACTGTTACAAGTTAAACCCTGGAAGTAAATGCCTATATAACATTCTAGAGCCCTGGTTATGGAACCATCTCGCACTTAATCCGAAGTAACTCTCCCCCAAAAGTTCTTTCCTTCTTTGAGTAAGTTCCAACTTAGACGTAACAATCTTGTTGCAGTAGTAAAATAGAAGAAAAAAAAAACCAAAAAACCAATTAAAGGATGAAATAAAATAAGATTCAATAAAATATATATTGACTTGAGAAGGAATAGCATGTCATTAACCATCCAAGTAATCCATCTTTTTTTTTGTTCATAAATCAATCTATATTTAAGACAATGCATTACTCATAGGATGTGCGTTGAGCAATATAAATTAATAAACATACCAACGGATTGTGGTACTTCAAAATTTAATAGTTTCCAAATTGTAGTATCTAATTGTGCTTATTTTAGAGAATCTTGAAAGAAACATGACATGAAAGCTTTGTTTGAATAAATAATCGCATTAAAGTTATATCAGCATGTTATTATACTTCCAAAACATTTAAATTCCTGAAATTACAATCTCGAATGTCAATAACCAATGCTTTCCAAATAAAACCTGTTCCAAGTAAATGATTTGTTTCTACAATAAGTATTGTATGTCAGCGCTATCATGTAGTCCAAAAAGTTTTTACTATTAAGTACACAAGAAGAGAGCTGTTTACTTCATCAAAGAGGTCTCAAGAATCCTAATTTGATTGGACTGCCTCAAAAAAAAAATATTTGAATAACAAAGAGTCTTTGTGTACAATGTACGAGCTATCCTTCTATATAATTTACCACACCTGCTAGAATTGTGTCAACTAGAATGAAAATATCAGACTAAGATACAATAGAATCAATGTGTAAGTTTTATACATGTATTTGCAAGCGATTTATAACATGCTTGTTAGTTGTTAGTTCAGATTAATATACATGATCGTCATCAGAACATAATAGTAATAGGGAGAAGCCTAGAAGGAAATGACATACCTTCGACCAGAGATGTCCATGAGTCTTATTGCAATAGCTATACAGGGAAGCATCAACAAGGTCGAAACAGCGCTAATAAGGATCGATGTGGAATCCGAACTAAGACCAATGTTAAGCATCAACAAAACCCCAGCATCAACAAAACCTCTAACAAATTTCAAGGTTCGACATTCAACCTAACATCTATCCAAACAACCTAATCGCATGAACAATCAAACAACACAGACGATCGGAAACGCTAGAAACTGAAACCCAAAAAAAAAGGCACAAACAACTAGCTAGGGCATCGACAGCAATCTCAATAGAAGCATCGATTGAAGATGCTTACTAGAAATTTCATCAACGCGAAGGTTCGAGACGAATCGGAAACTGAATCCCTAGACGAAGAGAGGAATTTGAGACGGAGAGAGTGAGAGCCAAGTTAAGCGAGGCGCGGACTGAATGAGAGCACAATGAGAGAGCAGAGAGGTCGAATATGGGACTGAATGAGAGCACGATGTGAGAGCCGAGAGGAGCAGAGGCGCGGACCGAAAAAGTGCAAGACTGGAGCGGATCAACGCGTTGACGACCAAAGCAGGGCAGCGCTACCAGGGAGCAATGGAGTGCGAGGACGACTTGTTGGGGGTTGGGGATTTGGGGGCGGTGACGGAGAGAGACGGAGAGACCGAGAGAGACCAGAGACACCGGAGTGATTTGGTTGAGCAAGAGACGGAGAGACCAGAGAGAGAGAGAGTTGAGAGAGCAAGAGACCGAGACGAGAGATTTGTTGGGGGTTGGAGATTTGGGAGGCGGTGGACCAGGAGAGACGGAGAGACGGAGAGACCGAGTGCAGAGGAGAGACGAGAGTACTGAGTAGAGACGACGAAGGACGCTGTGGGATTTAGGGATTTCGGTGGTGGGGAGGACGAGGAGGGGTGCTGGAGGGGGCTTATCAAAATCTCGAGATTTGATGAACAAATCTCGAGATTTGATGAACGGGTATAACAAAATAAAGTTTTGGTGGGAATGTTGGCGCCATTTTTTAGAGACGGAATTTAATTCCGTCTCTAAGTCCGTCTCTGATCCGTCTCAATTCCGTCTCTGAATTTGTCCGTCTCAATTCCGTCTCTAACTTCTTTTTTTAGCAACTGAACTTACTTCCGTTTCTAATTCCGTTTCTAAATTTCATTTTTCTTGTAGTGTTATGCTTCATGATTTATCGTAATTTGTAGGTGAAGGGGCTACATAATTGTGGTGGTGTAATGCTTTGTCTCCTCTGTTACTTTTCAGACCTTCCTTGGTAACTACATTGTTGGAATGTCCTACAAAATATTGCTTGCTCGAATGGAATATTTGTGGGAGACATTTCAAATAAAGGACGGTGATTTTTTTACTTTTGATGCCTTGGTAACATTCCTTCTTCATTCAGACAGTATACTCTTCTACAACCATTTGCTTTGAAGCACTTATATTTTTTCTTCATTATTAGTATAGGCAAGCAGCTCAATGTGTTGGTCGGGTCATTCGTTCAAAGTCAGATTATGGGATGATGATTTTTGTTGATAAGAGGTATGTGATGTTCATAGCCGTAAATAAACTTTTTTGGCTCCTCAATATCCAAATGACAACATTTGAACTGGATATATTTTATGTCTTTACTGTATTAGAGGAATTGGAGGAATGGAGTTGTTTAATAGGGTTTACTTTATAAACTTGAGAGCACGAAGTAGGGAGTCTTGGAGGTTGAGAACTTGAGATGGACAAAAAAAGAAAGATATAAAGACATACTTTAACCAGAGTCAAATTACCCCCAATTTAGAGTAAGATGAGTGTGAAACACTTTTGCAATAGTCGGGTCACCCCAATTTAACGTAAAGATGGAATGAAAAACACATGCCACCACTTTCTATAGCAGCTCTTGTGCTGCATTAGCATAGTCAATCTATCATATTCAAGTGAAAAATGGAATGACAAACAAGTTATTATGTGAAATCACATAATAAAATCGAACTTGATATTATTATTACTTTCATCCTACCATAGAATGAATTTCTATTTCATGCTCGTCAAATCCTTTCAAAAGGGTAAAATTTTGGCGAACATATTGAGAACTTCTATTATTGACTCCGATATTATTCAAATGTATGCACCAGTGAAACAAAAAAGCAATTGTCATCCTATAGGGTTTCATTTAAACTGCAAGATGACTTGTGAATACATATTAATAACTGATCACTATGAGTGTTTGGTAGTAAAGAAATGGTCAAGTTAATTATCATCACCGATAGAAAAGAGATGGTTGACAACGTGATCCTACTTATCATTGTCTAGTATAACAGCTATTGGCAGTTGAAACTTAGATTCTCGTAGACAAATTACTGAACTGGAATTCTTGTAAGAAAACTTACTGAAATGGAAGTGTTTTAATATTATGGGCATTGTTGGAATAAGCTGTTGTGCCAGTTGGGGCTGCAAGGGTATGTTAGGGAATTTATTTTATTTCTTTTGGTTTGAAGTTTTATTTTAGATAGAATCGCATCTATATTTTATTCCCTTCTTTAGCTTGTGGAAAATAAGAAACCACAGGACTGATTTTAGAAAGTATTGTATTAGGTTTATTTGTTGCTATATTTTGCTTATGAAGTTCAATAAAAGGAGTGCGAAAATCAGAAAATGGTGCGGCCCTTTTGCACCACAAATTCGAGTGTTTTTTTCCTTCTCTGAATTGCAACTGTGTTGAGAGTTTTTTTGCTATTTGCTATTGAGATTTTTCTGTCAATTGGTATCAGAGCACCAAAGCCAAGTTCAGATTTGAACCATGGCAGAAGGGAGTGCACAAAAAACACAACCTAACCCAATTGTGAGAGTGAATGTACCAATTCAGTATCCAATGCTAACTGATGCAAACTACAATTTGTGGGCGGTAAAGATGAAGATTATCTTGGCAAATCTTGGTGTATGGGATGCAGTAGAGGGCGAGGGGCTGGTCGGAAAAGAAAAGGACCAGGCTGCTTTAGCTGCAATTTCCCAGTCAATACCAGACGCTGTGATCATGGCGATTGCTGAAAAGGAGACCGCAAAAGATGTATGGGAGATCATCAAGAAAATGAGTGTAGGGGAAGATCGCGTCAGAAAAGCAAGGGCGCAGTTATTGAAAAGGCAATTTGATAGAATGATTATGCCGGAAACAGGCGGCATTGTTGATTTTTCCCAACACTTGATGAGTATAGTAGGTGAGATTAGGGCTGGGTGCGAGTTGAAGGAGAGTCTTTGTTGTAGAAAAGTTGTTCGGTGCAAGTACCGAGATAGGTTCCGCCAATTATTGGAACCATAGAACAATGGGGTGACACATCTATGATGTCTCGTAGCAGAAGCGTTGGGAGGTTGAGAGTATTTGAAGAGAGTTTGAAAGGGAGACAAAGAAAGATAAAGAAGAAGATGAAAAATTGATGCTCACCCGATCACGGTGGGAAGCCTTGGCGCTCAAAGAAAGGAGAAGTGGAGAAGGATCGATAGTAAAGAAGGTGGGCGAGAAAAAGGATTCGAAAAGAAACCATACGAAAATTTGACAAGTCCAAAATCAAATGTTTCAATTGCTCAATCTACTACGGCCACTTTGCATCGAATGCGAGAAAACCAAAGAAGGAAAAGGCAAATTTCATAGAGAAAGAGGAAGAGGAGCCGACTACACGATGCATGAGTGGTCAAAACTCAAGAAGCAAAGGGTGTCAATGCTACTGACATTATGAAGTCTGAGAGCTTACACATGGGCACAATTACAGAAACGGGAGAAAGCACTTGGTATTTGGACTCAGGAGCAAGTAACCACATGACTGGCTGCAAAAGACATCTCACCAATCTTGACATAACTTTCCAAGGAAGTGTAAAGCTTGGAGATGGGTCAGAAGTGACGATAGGAGGGCGAGGCACGGTTGTAATCAAGGGACGCACCGGAGAGCAATTGGTAATATCCGATGTGTATTACATTCCAAGGCTGACCAACAACATCATCAGTCTGGGTCAACTCGAAGAGAGAGGGTGTAAAGTGAAAATTGAGGATGGAAAGTTAAAGGTATTCGACATGAATGGAAGATTGATCATTCGAGTCCAGAGAACAAGGAACAGGTTGTACATTCTCAAACTTGATTTAGTAAATTCGGTCTGTTTGAAAACAAGTGTTGAGATTGATTCACAGAGGTGGCACGCGAGGTATGGTCACATTAATTTCCAGTCCTTAAGGAAGTTGAGTCAAGAAAATATGGTGGAAGGATTACCAGAAATTGAATGCAAAGAAGAAGTTTGTAGAGGGTGCATGGTTGGCAAGCAACGCAGATCACCATTCCCACGATGAAGCAAATTTGAGCAAATAAAGAGTTGGAGCTAATTCATGGAGATTTGTGTGGGCCAATTAATCCCGCAACCCCAAACAGTAACAAGTATTTCCTCTTACTAGTGGATGATTTTAGTAGGTACATGTGGATTCAAATTTGATACAAACCAAAGATAAGGCACTCGTTGCATTTAAGGAAGTAAAGGAGGTCATTGAAGTTGAAAAAAATACAAAGGTAAAAGGTTTTAGAACCGATCGGGAGGGGAGTTTAGATCATCCGAATTTGATGAATACTGCAAATTGAAAGGAATTAAGAGATTTCTTCTATCGCACCATACTCTCCACGGCAAAATGGAGTGGTTGAAAGGAGAAACCAAACCATTTTGGGAATGGCTCAAGCATGATGAAGAGTAAAGAAATCCCTTCAGAATTCTGGGGAGAGGCAGTGACTACTGCAGTATACATATTAAATCGAGCACCAACAAAGAGTCTGGAAGGAATTACACCATATGAAGCATGGAACAATAGAAAGCCCAAAGTTAATCACTTCAGAGTGTTTGGAAGTCTGGTGCACGTAAAAATAACAAATCCTCATCAGTCCAAACTTGAAGATAGGAGTGCACTGATGGTATTTTTAGGATATGAAAAGGGGTCTAAGGCATATCGGGTGTACAATCCTAACACCAAGAGAGTACATGTGACAAGAGATGCGGTGTTTGAGGAAGAAAAGAAGTGGGACTGGAGGATAGAAGAAGATGAACAAAATGGCACTTATAGTGCTGGTTTCAGTGTAGACCAAGGAGGGTACAATGAGCTGGAAACTCAATACCAACTTGGAGAGAATGAAATGAGGCAGCAAGGTTCAGCGTCACCAAATGCAGCACCAGAATTTGTCTCAAATGGCACTTATGATGAATTTGAGGACTCTGAAGAAGAATCACATGGAACACCCGTGAGATTAAGGAGCCTAGAAGAGATATACAGTGAAACACAGCCGGTTCAATTAAACTACACTGACGTATGTTTAATTGGAATGGAGGAACCAAGAAACTTTGCTGATGCACTTAGGGATGAGAACTGGAAGGAGCGATGGTGGATGAAATTAAAGCAATTAAAGAGAACAAAACCGGAGTTTGGTGGAACCAGTTGGTGGTCAAAAAGTCATAGGGCTCAAGTGGGTTTTCAAGCTAAAGAAAGATCTTGAGGTAAGTTGGTAAAATACAAAGCACGCCTCGTAGCAAAAGGGTATGTGCAGCAGCAAGGGATTGACTTTGAAGAAGTTTTTGCCCCCAGTAGCAAGGATGGAGACAAGACGTTTGATTGCAAAGCAATTGCGATGCAAGGGTGGCTATTGCATCACATGGATGTGAAATCGGCGTTTTTAAATGGAGAATTGAAGGAAGAGGTGTATGTCTCACAGCCGCCGGGCTTTGAAGAAAGTGGCAAAGAGCATCAAGTGCTGAAATTGCACAAGGCACTGTACGGATTGAAACAAGCTCCAAGAGCTTGGAACTCGAAGTTGGATAGTACACTGAAGACGATGAATTTTGAAAGAAGACAGCTGGAACATGCAGTGTACAGGAGAAAGAAAGAGGGAGAAATTACTTTGGTGGGAGTATATGTGGATGATTTGTTGATCACTGGTACTAGTGAAATAGAGATTGAAAATTTCAAATTGGATATGATGAGAGAATTCAAAATGAGTGATTTGGGCTTGTTAACTTACTATCTCGGCATAGAGGTAAGACAGACTACTGGCATGATAACTTTGTGTCAAGAGAACTTCGCTCAGAAAATTTTGAAAGAATGTGGAATGGAAAAATGCAATCCAGTACTAGCTCCTATGGAAGCCAAACTCAAACTGAGCAAGAACAGCAACTCAAAATCAGTGGATCAAACCAAATACAGAAGCATTGTGGGTAGCCTGCGATACTTGTTACATACTAGGCCCGACTTGGCATATTCTGTGGGAATTGTTAGCCGGTTCATGGAGTCACCCAAAATTGAGCACATGATAGCTGTGAAGCATATTTTGAGATATATAAAAGGGACTACAAATCTGGGGTGCTGCTATGTTAAGAATACCAAGGAAGATCGAAATTTGGTAGGGTTCTCTGACAGTGATATGGCTGGTGACTTGGATGATAGAAAGAGCACTACAGGAGTGGTTTACTTTCTGGGGGACAATCCAATTAGCTGGCTTTCAAGGAAATAGAAGGTGGTCGCTTTATCCTCATGCGAAAGCTGAATACATAGCTGCTGCATCAGCAGCATGCCAAGGAGTTTGGCTGGAGTCCTTACGTGCAGACCTCTTGTGCCAGAAAACTCAGAAAATAAGGATTAAAATTGACAACAAATCAGCAATTTCGCTATGCAAAAACCCTGTTTTTCATGATAGGAGTAAGCACATAGATACAAGGTTCCACTACATAAGACAATGTGTAGAAGAAGGAAAGCTGGAAGTGGAGCATGTTGGAACCGGAGATCAACTAGCTGACATACTGACCAAACCTTTGGGCAGGGTAAAATTTCTAGAATTAAGAGATCGATTAGGAGTGGTTAGTACCAAAGACGCACAACAAAGCTTAGGGGAAAATGTTGGAATAAGTGTTGTGCCGGTTGGGGGGCTAAGGGTATGTTAGGGAATTTATTTTATTTCTTTTGGTTTGAAGTTTTATTTTAGATAGAATCGTATCTATATTTTATTCCCTTCTTTAGCTTGTGGAAAATAAGAAACCACAGGACTGATTTTAGAAAGTATTGTATTAGGTTTATTTGTTGCTATATTTTGCTTATGAAGTTCAATAAAAGGAGTGCGAAAATCAGAAAATGGTGCGGCCCTTTTGCACCACAAATTCGAGTGTTTTTTTCCTTCTCTGAATTGCAACTGTGTTGAGAGTTTTTTTGCTATTTGCTATTGAGATTTTTCTGTCAGGCATCATCTGACTTGAAAACGAAGAATTGGCTAATGCCATTGCTTCTTGAAAGTTGTCAAAATGGCTTCAGTTATTGATTTCTCTGACACATTCTCATTTAGAAAGTGACGGCTTGTACTGATGCAGGTACAGTCGTCATGACAAGCGATCTAAATTACCTAGCTGGATACTTTCACATTTACGAGATGCACATATGAACTTGAGCACTGATATGGCTCTTCATATAGCACGAGAGGAACAATGTCATTGCTATTTTTTTATCACGAAGGCATTCATTTACATATCTTCTCCCTTGTTGTCCATGACACAAGAAAAATCTTGGGTGAGACGACTAGTTTTATGTAGTGGTCAGTAACATAGCTAGTCTGATGCATGTTATGAGCACTCGACTGGGGTGGTGACTAGGATTATCTAGATGCGCGAGTTCATGTTAGCACACCTCCACCCGCTTATTATACCTTGATTGATGGAATATCAAGTTTCGGCTGATCCTTAAAGAGGAGTTTGAAATTGATTTCGATGATGACCATCCCTTTTCGACAATCTGGAGACCCTTCTCATACCCTTTCTGAGGAGCGAAGATTTTGAAATTGATTAGGTTCATGTGAGTGCCATTGTTTCCAAGTGCAAATGTTAGGTGGGTTATGGACTGGGACCATTGCAACGCGACACTGAAAACATTTCTCTTCAGATGGACAAGTTCCTTGTAGTTTAATTTCTTCTCTAGTGTTCGCAGTTTCTCCAAAGAATGGCTCAGCCGTACCCCTCTGTCACAAGAAGACTTGGGAAAAATAGAAAAATATTTTCTTGTCATGGGTGCACTTAAATTTATAATTGGTTTGATTGATGTGTAGGAATGGGAGTACTCTACTACTTCTTCTGAGCCAACTTCATGTTCCTGGTAAATATAGGGTGGCGATTAAATTTCATGATCTACATTTATAAAGTTTGGACTAATAATATTTCAATGTGACGAACATTAATATATTGCAGGAAAAATCGGGTTTTGGGTACATTGATATCAATAATTCTACCATTTTGGAGGCACAAATGGGCAGCTTGCTGGCACTTAAAAGTAAGATATATTTTCATATAATAGGAAGAGATCCATTGATTAGGTCAACTGTTTATTGATGTGTTTGTAACTTTGAATTGATTATGTACAGAGGAGGTTGTAATGGTGGTAGAAACCATCGATGTCGTTACAGAGGTGGTGGAGAAGGTGGCGGAAGGGGTGGAGGAGAACACTATTTTTTTTATTTTCGACCATTTTAGCGGGTTTCGTGAAATGTGTGGCTATCGATTTGTTGTTTTATTGATTGGTTGTAGAACACTGTGAATTTTTTGATGGAATAATAATATTGCGAGTAGAATGTAGATTTGTTATATTTTCAATTGAAAATGAAAATGGAAATTAATTCTGGGCATTTTCAGCTATTATTTTTTAAATTACATTTGATAGGGGTTTGAAACCCCTATGTAAACCTTTGACGATAATACAGAGGTTTCAAAGCCCTATGAAATCACTACAATTGATACGGGTTAAAACCCCTATGGAAGCCTTTGAAGATATTATAGAAGTTTCAAACCCCTATGAAATAGTCAAATTTTGATAGAGATTTGAAACCCTTATGTAAGTTTTGACGATACGATAACGCCTTAAAAGATAACGCTTTTCATAGAGGTCAAAAACCTCTATGAAAAGTCTTTCATAGAGGTTCAAAACCTCTATTAAAAGCTGAATTTGTTCTAGTGCAAATTTCTCTCTAAAAGAAACCTTAAGCAAGAAAATGCTAGGATAAGTCGCTAGCTTATCACACATAACTATTGTGGTCATGTAGATACATTTCGATAGATGTATGCACATATCTCGATGCAAAAACTAAAGAGCTACACTGATCAAGTGTCAAAAGTTGGTCTATTAATAATTTTTAAATTTATTCAACGGGTGATGAGGCAAGATTGGGTACGTGTATACATGGTGCTAACTAGACCAAAAAACTTGAAGGGGGTCATGGCCCCCCTAACATCACTACAAAACATTATGCGTTTAGCGAAATTAATTTACTCATTAAACGACACTAATTAGTGTCTCTAGAGATTTTACCGACACATCATAAAGTGTCGCCACTTGTGTTGGTAAAAGTGATGTCGCCCAAGCAACTTGGAAACTATGTGATCACCTCCATGCGAGACTCATCGGTGTACCTTGCAAAATTCTCTATCTCTACTGCCTTGCTAGTCAATTGGATGTTCAATAAAACACTCGCATCCTCTAAGGTGATAGATATTTCATTGAACAGTAAGTGAAATGTATTCGTCTTCGGCCATCACCTCTCAACGAAAGCGGAGATAATCTCCTTATTACCTTTCTGATAAGAGTGGTCTTTAAGTGGCATCAACCTGAAACTCTGAATGATCCACTGCATTCCCTTTGTGTCAGGACGGCAAGACTATAAATCCCACTTAACTAATTGAGCCCCAAGGTCTATGCACTTAAGCAATGGGCAATGTTGCAAGAAGAAAACAAACGTCAGAATACATTGTCACAACTGTAAATGATGCGTAACATGGATAATAATTTTGGACCAAACTGAGTTTGTAAGAAAAATCATACCTCTTTGTTCCAATAGCCTCTGCGATATGATTTTGGAAGCTCTTCAACAAAGAGTGGTCTGTAGGACCACTTGGGAAATAAGTGGATGAGTCATTTCCAGGCTCATCTACATTCCCACCAATTGCACAACTACTACTCTCGCTTACGCGACGTTGGCCCGTGGTAGTTTTATTTTCTTTTTTGCTTGGGACCTTATCACTAAACTTAAATGATTCAGATGTCGCTTACGCGATAGTTTTATTTTCTTCTTTGCTTGGGGCCTTATCACTAAACTTAAATGATTCAGATGTCGCGTCCCCATTCTCTACGCGACCAATATGTAGGTCCCACTCGTGAACATGTGATGCCTCGTCCTATATATCATCTCCCATAGGGAGGTGTGCACATGCACCCATTTGCTCAAAAGCCTTTTTGTTTCTCCTTCTTATACGAGATTGTTTGTGGTTTCTACCCACTATAAGTATCTCAAGTACCCGTCGGTCGTTCAGATCTTAAGGCCTCAATGTAAACTTGTTGCCTGAAAAATGTAGTCTTCTTTCGGTCCATATATGTTGAGTAAATGTCAAAATAGTGCATTGGAGTCAAGTCAAGAAACCCTAAAAAATGACATAATATTAAGTTTTGGGACTAGAGGATCAAGACATGCCTATTTGTTTGAGGGACACAATACCGAGACCTTGAAAAATGTCTTGTATACTAGCCTCCGAGCCCATGTAGGTGGTCTCAGACACTAAACTGTGTGCCCTCTCCCAATCGTATTCGTGTACTATACTCAGTTGGGCTAGACCAAGATAAAGATTATTATTTCGGTATCTTGGAATTGAGACCAAACGAGTTATCTTGGTCGTCTACAACCGCTTGGATTTGAGGTCCCTTAGAAATTACTTTCAGTGGGGTTTGACCGATACTTCTTTTAGCGTATGGTCAATGAAAGATCGAGATGATAACATAAGTCACAGACCTGTACGTGTGACCACTAGAACAACTTTGATATTTAATAGACGTTTTAAAACCCTTATTAAAGGGGGAGGTGTTATTAAATAACACCTAATTGATAGGAGTTTTAAAAAACCTCTATGTAATACATGTATTAAAAATTAAAACATAACACATTTTCACATTACATTTAATAACACTTTATTTAATTAGGGTTTTAAAACCTCTATTAAAGGCAAAAAATTTCTAGTGAACCGACCATTACAAGTATGGAAAACTGACCCTAAATATGTATACAAATGCGAGGGGCAACAAAACCAAGCAAATGAACAACAAACCATGGAAAATACAAACTAATCTTCATGTGAAAACCGAACCCACAACACTAACAAACTCCAAGATCTTCTCTGAGACCCTTCGCACCGCGAACCCTCTTCATTGACAACAAAACGTTTGAAAAAGCCAAAGGAACGCCACAAACAACAAATTCGAGATAGAAACCGAGGGGATGGGTGGAATTTAAGCTATACATGTAGATGAGAGAAGGGCTAGGGGGTTTCAAGATCTTCAACTCATTTTAGATGTTTTGGTGGAGGGGTGCTCGTGTTTGAAGCAAAGGGCAATTTGGGAAACTTTAGGGGTGCCTTGAAAAATTGCTTGGGTATGTCATCGAGGTGCTCTGAGAATTATTCTAGGTGTACATAGTCGGACTCAAATAAATCATAGGTATAGAGCCGCCACCCCCTTCAATTTATTGCTAAAATTGAATAATTATTAGTCGTTAAAGTTTCAATGTGTCGATTTTTAACGACAAGGATATTGCCAGCTAGAGACTCTAAATATAATAAATTTGTACACGTGATTCTATTTGGTTTTTCTTCATCAATTGCGTTGAATCTTTGGACGAAAGAAATTTCAATATTAATTACCAAAAAATAAATTCTCAGTCCTTTTTTTTCTGATAAATATATTTACTCCTTCAAGAGCATATAATTAATTCTACAAACTAACTCAAATTACATTGACCAATAATAATTAAGAAGATAAACCATAGATGTCTATGTACGGTTCACGCACTTAATTGTTTATGTTTATGCTGACATATATAATGACTTTGAATCAATCATCATATTTAAAAAAGTTAAACAAGTTAATTCAACCACAAAACACCAACAGCCGCGCTAAGTCTAATTAATATTTTCTGGCAGCCAAGAGACTTGTTCAGCATTTGTTTCTCTATAAGTAGAACCAAACTAAATGGCATGGAGAAGCTCATCATCACCGCCTACTTTGTTGAGTTTAAATTTGAAGTACTATATAACCAAGCTATACATAGCTACCGGCTGCAATGGCATTCTGCAAGCCTTCAGTCCTTGCTAAGATAGTGATGGTCGTGGTGTTGGTGGCGTTGGTGAGCGATGTTGCCAACGCGAGCACTTTGACTGTGTGGCGCGGCCCAGGTTGTACTGGACCTAGCCAACGATACAGCAGATGCGGATGCTACCGCATCCCCTACCAGGGTGGGTATTCCTTCCAGTACACTCAAGGTCAGCCTGCTTGGATGTACATGTCTCCCAATTGCAGGGGCAATCCGGTGAGAAGGTTTGGTGCTAGTGCGAGGTCTTGCAGTCGTTTCCCATGGACCTATGTCTCCATGCGTTGTTGAATTATTAATCTCGAAAGCCGATCATAATCTGAAATCTATATATGCTAATGCAATAACTAATGCATGGTTGTAATAAAGTAAATATGTAAGAAAGATTTATCACCATATGTAAGGTGATAGTAAAAGTGCCCTATCGGTCTATTTGTCAAGTACGGTCAAGTAATTTGTCTCAATTATCTGCATGTTTGCTTTCAATCATTTATTGGTAATAAAGTTTTCGGCTATAATTTATCACTTAATTAATTTCGTTTGCTAATGTATCAATTTGTTCTACGTACTAATTGTTAAGTTTGCTATGTTTAATTAACATTATGTAGGTAATTAATTAATTACTCATGGTAAGAAAACATGAAGTGGTACAATCACGCATAACGGTTGCCCACACTAGCACAATGAAACCAATTTTTGTTGACCAGAAATGGCAAACACTTTGTTCGGAAAAGTTTGACCGGAATTAACTTTTGTTGACTTTTGGACTGTCCAAACATGAAATTTAGGAGTTGCGAGGACATGAGTTTATTGAAAACGACGTGGTGATCAATATTCATAGTGTTGTGATAATGACGTTTTTAGGCCGAATTCCTTCATTTATGCCTCCGAAATTGCGTTTTTACTATTTTTGAAATATTTTAGTTCGGTTATAACTTTTAGTATGAGTTTTCGTTTTGGACACTGTTTAGGGTGTTTGGATTCTTATTTCGGCTAGTATAGGGTTTAGAGCTTTTTAGACATTTACTATTTTTGGCAAATATTTAGATTTTATATAGGTTTTACTATATAAAACACCCTTTTATATGTAATTTGCTGATTTTTGATAAATTAATAAAGTATAATTGTAAGCAAGATTTATCGCCATATGTAAGGTGATGGTAAAAGTGTGCCATCTGTCTATTTGTCAAGTACGGTCAAGTCATTTGTCTCAATTATCAGCATGTTTGCTTTAAGTCATTTATTGGTAATAGAGTTTTCGATTATAATTTATCACTTAATTAATTCCTTTTGTTTGTATCAATTTGTTCTACGTATTAATTATTGAGTTTGTTGTGTTTAATTAACATTATGTAGGTAAATAATTAATTACTCATGGTAAGAAAACATGAAGTGGTGCAATCGCACACAGCGGTTGCCCCCTCCATTATTATCAGCACTACCGCAATGAACCCTGTTTTCTGTCAACTACGTAAATATTTTTTTATATAGATGAAGACTCCCTTGTTATTCGATTGGAGTACACTAGAGGGGGAGGCAAGATTCTTTGAAAATGTGATGCAGTCCAAGAAGTGACAAACACTTTCTTATAAAAAGGTTGACCAAAATTAACTTTTATTTTCTTTTGGACGATCCGAACATGAAATTTTAGAGTTGCGAGGACATAGGTTTATTAGAAACGACGTGGTGATCAATACTCACAATGTTGTGATAACGGCGTTTTCTGGATTCGTTCATTTATGCATCCGAAATTGCATTTTTACTATTTTTGGAATATTTTAGTTCCTTTATAACTTTTAATATGAGTTTCTATTTTGAACGCCATTTGGGGCATTTGATTTCTTATTTCTTCTAGTATAAGGTTTAGGGCTTTTTAGACATTTACTATTTTTGACAAAAATTTGGGTTTTGTTATATAAAACACCATTTTATACTTAATTTGCTGCTCGTTGATAAATTAATAAAGTATATGTGTAGCACGATTCATCACTATATGTAAGGTGATAATAAAATTGCGCTATCGGTCTATTTGTCAAGTATGGTCTAGTCATTTGTCTCAATTATCTGCATGTTTGCTTTCAGTCACGTATTGGTAATAAAGTTTTCGGTTATAATTTATCGCTTAATTAATTCCTTTTGTTTATGTATCAATTTGTTCTATCTTTTTCTTATATGAAAGTATTTGTTCTACGTATTAATTGTTAAGTTTTCTAAGTTTAATTAATAACTTTATGTAGGGTAATTAATTAATTTCTCATGGTAAGAAAACACGAAATGGTGCAATCACACAACGGTTTGCCTCCCCCATTAACGGCACTAGTTAATACAATTGAACCCTGTTTTTCTGCCAACTTTGTATATTGATATGGGAAATGCTAGAATGACAATGCTACGTCAAAACATATTGCACAATGATTTCATGTGTGGGCTCCACATATATGGGTGTCTTTTTATGGGATTTTTATGTGGGGGACATGCCACGTCAGTTGTTGTGTAATTTAGTTGTGACATAGTGTTGCCATTCGAGCTAGCATTTCCCTATTGATATAGAAGAAGACCACCTCGCATTCTTGTTCGATTGGAGTAAGTTGGAGGGAGAAGTGCGATTCTTTGAAAATGGATGACTCCTACTTTTTTTAATAGCTTTTGTTCACATCATAAGAAATCGAGAGACTGAAATTTCCCAGCGAAGGAGATCGAATTGGATTTCGAGGAAGAAAAATTTACTTGTTTTAATTGTTAAGTTAATTTGCTAAGTTTAATTTACATCACGTTGGTTATATATTAATTAATTTCTCATGGTAAGAAAACATGAAATGGTGTTATCACACACAATAGTTGCCCCCTCCATCCCTCCATTAACATCACTAACACAATCGAATACAATTTTTTTGCCAACAATGACATGTATATTTTTGATATAGATAAAGGTCGCGTTGTTGTTCAATAGGAGTGAGTTTCCAATATCCGTGTCCTTAAGAATTATTTGACACCATGAATAATACAATTCAGGGAATTGAAAACTAAAAACCTTAATTCTCTAAAAAAAAAACAAATTCTTTGAAGGTTTCTACAGAACGGAGAGTTTTATTGAATTAATTTGAGTACAACTATACATGTATTTATAGATACTTCAAAAGATAAGAACCAATCAAAGATAGCTATAATCTTATAACCACATTGAGGATAGACACCTATCGTGGTGATCGTGATGTTAACCAAATCAATCTCTTGTAACCTCATGAATCGTAACACCCTCTCTCAAACTCAAGGTGGGTTCAACTTGAGTTTGTCAATCAAGTCCAGAAATCGTCACGGGAGATGAGCTTTGGTGAAAATGTTTGTCGTCTGATTAATAGAAAAACCTATAATAAGTTGAAACGTGCCTCAAATAAAATGTTGGCGAAGAAAGTGTCAATCATTCTAAAGGTGTTTCATGCGCTCATGAAAGACATCATTATGAGAAATCTGAATTGCACTACAATTTTCAAAATGTAGGAGAGTAGCAGAGGAATGAGTGACTCTCATATCTTTAAGTAACTAACGGAGCCAAATCAGCTTAGAAGTAGCATCAACAAGTGCTCGGTATTCAGATTCGGTACTGGAGCATGAAGTAATCATTTTTTTCTCGCTTTACCATAATATTAGTGAGCTACCCAAGAAAAATAATAACCGGTATTAGATCTATGATCAGTCGGGTCACCAGCCTCATCGACATCTGAACAATTATACAAAATGAGAGAGGAAATGGTAGAAAAGTATAAACCATGAAATAGACTTCCCATTATATATCAGAGAAAACGAAGAACAACATAAAAGTGAGCAGTTCAGGGAACAACCATGAATTGGCTCATAATATGAATAACATATGCAATATCTGGTCGAGTAGCTGTATGATAAACTAAAATACCAACAAGTTGTCAATGGAGAGAGGGATTCTAAAGAAGTGCACCAGCAGATGGAGTCAACTTAACAGTTACATTCGAAGGAATGAACGTAATAGCAGTATCAGTAAAGACAGATCGAGAAATCAAATCAGATACATATTTGGCCTGGGATAATTAGCATCCATTTAAAGTAGATGTGACTTTCAGTCCTAGAAAATAAATTAAGAGTTAAAAATCTTTAATCTTAAAGTATCGTCGGAGATGACCCTGTAGCTCAGAAATTCCAGTGAAATCAGTCTAAGAAGTGGCAAGCACTTTCTTAGAAAAGGTTGACCGGAATTGACTTTTGTTTACTTTAGGGCGATTCGAACATGAAATTTTAGAGTTGCGAGGGCATGGATTTATTGGAAATGACGTGGTTATCAATACTCTCAGTACTGTGGAAATTCCTTCGTTTAGGCCTCTGAAATTGCGTTTTTACTATTTTTGGAATATTTTAGTTCGACTATAACATTTAGAAGGTGTTTCCATTTTGGACACCGTTTAGGGCATTTGGTTTCTTATTTTGTCTAGCATAGGGTTTAAGGTTTTTTAGACATTTACTATTTTTGGCAAGAATTAGGGTTTTGCTATAAAAACACCATTTTATATGTAATTTACTTTTTGATAAATTAATCAAATTGCGAACTTTCGTTAAGCTCTCGCCCTATGTTGTGTGTTCATGATTCTCGAGAAATTCAATTTGGAGGATCCTTGCTATGTTAGTTAGTATTCGAGCTTTTGTCAACCACGATTTGAAGATGATCATAGGGTCGAAGAAGAACAAGAACCAACAACGAGTCGAATATATCTATGAAAATAAAATTAGGGCCAGAATGAAAAACGATTCACTCACTTATTCGATACACAACAACGCATACAAGATACGTAACAACACATGCAAGCGAGGTTGGATCAAGTGATCGTAGAAATGCGAGATTTGTTGTCGAGGGCTTCAACTAGGAACATTATACCAAACCATCAAAGAGAACCTCCTGTCGAAGAGGAGACGAAAGGAGATGCTACCTCTGATGGGGAAGACGAATACTTTGAAGCTTTACAAAAGTTTCATAGACCACGTGTTATTGATGTCGAACGTAGGCGGTAGAAGGCTAGGATGAAGACATAGATTCTAGAATTCCATGGCACACCATTGCCTGAAGAATTCCTGGATTGGCTGGCAATAGTTGAGGAAGTCTTAGAGTTTAAAGATGTTCCTGAGAAACATCGTGCGCAATTGGTGGTCACTAGATTTTACGATTTGACCATGGCTTGGTGGCAGCAACAGAAATTAACTCGGAACAGAATGGGAAAGGAGAAAATTACTACATGGGATAAGTTGTAGAAGCACATGTAGGCTGAATCTTCACCACACAACTTTAAATGCCTGATGTATAAAAAATTATAAAATCTAAGACAAGGAGGGAAATCAGTTGATGAATACGCTAAGGAGTTTAATCAATTGGTTGCTAGAAACGACCTCCAAAAGACTCGTGGCTAATTGGTGTCGAATTATATTGGTGGATTAAAATTGGAGATTCATGACACCCTCAATATGTTTGACTTGAGTTTATTGGCTGCAGCATACCAGAAAGCAAAGCAAGTGGAGCAACAATTATAACTTGGTGGTAATCTCATGCCTGTCATTGTTATTGGTGGATCAACAAATACTAGAGGGGCTAGTACTGGAGAGACTAACATTAGTAGGGGACCCATCCCAAACAATCCTGCTACTAATGGTACAGGTAAAATCAAGTGCTTCGATTGTGGCAAGATCGGCCATTAAAAATTGAAATGCAAGGGGAAGAAAGTCTTTTTGTTGACAATGAGGAGGACGAGGAAAAGGTGGAACCGACGTATGTCACCGTAGAACCGGTTTACGTTTGTGGATAATACGGAGAAGGAAATCGTGACTGGGGAAGTCGGTACTACATTAGTTGTGCAATGTTCGTGTATGAACCTGAGACTAGATATTGATGATGAATAGCCGCAGAACAATATCTTCAATCGAAGAGCACCATCTTGGGTAGAGTTTGCAAATTTACGATTGGCGTGAGTAGCGGTGAAAACATCATATCTATTCAAGCAACTCAGAAGTAAGGGCTCGCAACTGAGAGCATCCCAACCCTTACAAACTGTCTTAGCTGAAAAAAAATAGTGAGGTAACAATTTCGAAATGCACATCAGTGACTTTCTCTATTGGTGCCAAGTATAAAGATTATGTTTAGTGTGATGTTACTACTATAAATACTTGTCATTTGTTGTTGGTGCATTCATGGCAATTTGATAGAGGAGTTATGCATGATGGGAAGACCAAAAAGTACACTCTGATGTTTAAGGGGGTGTGGATTGTTCTTGTGAATACGAAACGTTTTAATGACAACAAGCCGACGAAAGAAAGTAGCAAATTATTGACACTTACTAGATTTGAAGCAGAGTTGCATGATTGAGAGGCACTTTATGTGCTAGTTGGAAAGGAAGTTAGTAATTATGTCATGATCCCAAAGGAAGTGGCACCATATAGCGGCTAAGTTTTCTGATGCCTTTTCTGATGCCTTTTCTGATGACTTACCCAATGGATTGCCTCCATTACAACACATCCAACATCAGAGTGACCTTAAGCTTGGTGCAGCTCTCCCGAACATGCCACATTGATGAATGCGTCCTGCTGAACATGAAAAATTGTGTTGACAAGTTGAGGAATTACTATTGAAGGGCTATATTTGTAAAAGCCTATACCCTTGTGCAGTTCCAACCTTACTAACTCCTAAGAAGGATGGATCCTGGCGGTGTGTTGATACTAGAGTCAGGTATCATTTTCATATTCTTTGTTTAGACGACATGCTTGATCAATTGAGTGGAGCCAAAGTGTTTATTAAGTTAGACTTAAAGAGTGGGTACGTACCATCAGATTCATGTTAGGTTTGGGGATGAGTGGAAAACTACTTTTAAAACTCGAGAAGGGTTATATGAGTGGCTAGTGATGCCATTCGGGTTGTCGAATGTGCCTAGCACCTTCATGAGAGTTTAAAGCCTTTGATAAGCAAATGTATCATTGTGTATTTTGATCACATTTTGATTTGTTGTGCTAACGAGGATGAACACCTTGAGCATTTTTTAGATGCTCTTACTATTTTGCGCAGCGAGAAATTTTATGTTGTTATGAAGAAATTCTCATTTGTGATGCCCAAAGTTCTATTTTTGGGTTATGCCATATCCAAGGATGGTCTGCAAGTAGATGAGTCAAAAGTGAAAGCCATGCGAAATTGGCCTAGACCTAGTACCGTTACTGAGGTTAATAGTTTTCATGGATTTGCCTCATTCTAGAGGCGATTCATTCCCCATTTTAGTTATATTATGGCACCAATAATAGATTGTATGAAGGTTGCAAAGTTTGTGTGGAGCGATGAGGCAAAGGATGCGTTTAAACTCATTAAAGTGCAACTCACTACTGCACCTATATTGAAGTTGCCGAAATTTCATCTTCTTTTTTAGTTGCATTGTGATACGTCTAAAATGGGCATCAGCGCCATCCTAAGTCAGAATATGAGGTATGTGGCATATTTTGGTGAGAAGTTGTTTGGGGCCAAGTCATGCTACAATACTTATGATGTGGAGTTTTATGTTGTTGTCCTAGCAGTCGAACATTAGCGCCACTACTTGTTCCATCAAGAGTTCGTGTTGTTTAGTGATCACGATGCTTTGAGAAATTTTCACCTACAAGAAAAGGTGTAAGCTAGGCATGTTTCGTGGGTAGCGTACTTGGAGCATTTAGTTTGCAGTAAAACATAAATCTAGTGTGACAAAGGATGGCTAATTCTTTAAGCAGAAGAAAAAGTCTTTTAAGTCGAATGACTGTGGAGAAACCTAGTTTTTCATCTTTTTTCTGACTTATTTGATATTGATCGTTTCTTTGTTAGTGTTTTGGGCAAAGTACGCAGTGGTAAATATACATATTATGCAGTACATGATGGGTTCCTATTTAGAGGCAACCAACGTTTTGCTCCTGATTGAGATTGCAAATCATTAAGGAGCTACCTGGTGAAGGACATGTGGGTCATGACATAACTTTGCAGTTGGTTTAGTCTTCCTATTATTGACATACCATTTACTAATAGGTAGAGAAATATGTGCAGCATTACTGGACACGCCAAGTTTCAAAGGGTACATCGACTAATGCTGGTCTTTATATGCCACTATCAGTTCCAGAGCAGTCATGGATTGATCTTAGCATGGATTTTATGTTGGGATTGCTTAGAACACAACGGGGTCTTAATTCTATTTATGTGGAGGTCGATCATTTTTCTAAGTTGGTTCATTTTATTCCTTGCAAGAAAACTATGGATGTTGTGAAGGTGGCTCAATTGTTATTTGGGGAAGATTATAGATTGCATGGATTACCTACTTCGATTGTGTCAGATCGAGATACTCGGTTCCTTAGTCATTTTTGGCAAAGCTTGTGAAAAATGATGAACACACGGTTGAAGTTTAATAATGCTTATCATCTGCAAAACAGATAGGCAGATTGAATTAGTTAACCGTTCTTTGGGTAACCTTTTGAGGAGCTTGGTGGGTGATAATTTGCGGAGTTGGGATATGAAGTTGAGTCAGGCAGAATTTGCACATAACCATGTTGTTAACTGGGGTACTGGATTTAGTCTTTTTTTAGATTGTTTATTCCTTACTTCCTTGGGGGCCCCTTGATTTGATGCCATTACCAAGTAAGATGAGGTTGCATAGAAAAGTATAGGACTTTGTGATGGGGCATGTGCCCTAGGTCAATCCATTAACTGTCTTTATGAATACTTTTAGTTAATAAAATAGAGGATTTCATTTGCTGTTTATTATAATTAATTTGCATGTTTACATTATAATAAGATCATGGGTATTTACATAAATATCCTAAATGTCCCTAGTCGATCGTTATCGGGAACTATAATGAATTAAGACTAGTGTGAGTCTTGATTGATGATCATATGATGATTATACGTATAGGGATACGAATCAAGATCACGAGTACTTGTTAGGGAACAAAGAAATATTGGACCGACCCGCTATGAGAACATCACATGGATTAAGTCAGTTATTTCTCATGATAGGTATATTTTTCAATCATCTGACTTGAGATTGCCAGAGACTTCAACATTAGGAACACAGTAATTTGACACAATCAAACGTTGTCTTTAACCTAGGACGATTATAAAGGTTGTGATTGGTTTCTTGTGTGAGCAATGTGATGAAGTTGTGTAATCGAGATAGAATTTGTCCCTCTCATATAAAGAGAGATATCTAGTGGATCCTCGATGTGTTAGATTGTTAAAAGACCTAGTCTAAGTGAATTGATATTGATCAATGTCACTTGGATGTTTTCGATCTACCTAGAGATCGAGACTAGTACGATTGGACATGTTGGATGACAATTCCATGCCTTATGTTTGATCAAAAGGATATCGTGTGACAAAAGGATGTTATATACACTATTGATTAGGTTGTATCGATTTGATATTCGTACAACTTGGGTAGTCATAATGTCTTGCTAGAGACTGCTTATGACTTGCATACCAAAATGTGTTTTGGTACACTGCCAACGTTGTATGAGCCAATTGGGTCGCACACTAAGAATGGTTTTGTGAGATTTTAAGATGATTCAGAAAAACGAATTTTATGTGATAAAATTCATGACAGAAACGTCCTTGTGGTGTATTACACTTATACTTTTTTAAGTAAGAGTATATGTGTAATTTACTTAACCGTCTATATACAAGGGTTGTATAAATAGACGCTTTAAGTTACAATACACACACGAAAGATAAAAAGGCCGAAACTCTATTTTTGTTTTAGAAACGACTTAGGGTTTTTGGTATGCTCTGGATCGTTTTGAAGAGAAACAAAAAGATTTGGTATTCTCTCGAAGCTAGCGCTTCGAATCTCGACCGCCATTCGTGTGTGGACTACTAGTAGAGGGCGTTCGTCGTTGGCAGCGCCTTAGAGATCGATTAACCTTCAGAAAGGTACATTGCGACTGAGGTATGATTAAGTTTTCATGGTTTAAACGTTTTTAATGGAATTAGATTCGGATCCTGTTGGGGTTTTTGTCAAAATTGTTTTGTAATCTCCGCTGCGTATGAACCCCAAAACCCAACACTTTATGAGTGGGTTGCATGAGGTTCATCGAGCTGTCTGAGATAGTTTGCATGAGGCTAATTAAAAGTACAAGAAATTTGTAGATTAGAAGAGATGTCATGTGGAGTTCAATGTTAATGACTTTGATTGTGCAGTCCTTACAAAGGATTGTTTTCCTATTAGTGATTACAACAAGCTTTCATTAAGAAAGATTGCTCCAGTGGAAATTATTGAGAAGATTAGTCCTAATGCGTACAAGTTGAAGTTACCGAGTCATATTCATACATCTAATGTGTTTAATGTCAAACATTTAGTTCCTTTTAATGGAGATACATAAAAAGATAAAGATTTGAGGGCAAATCTTGTCCACCATGGGAGAATGATGCAGTCAAAGAAATGCCAAATACTCTCTTGGAAATGTTTGATTGAAATTGAATTTTGTTGATTTTTGGAATGTCCGAACATGAAATTATGGAGTTGCGAGAACATGGGTTTATTGGATAAGACATGGATCAATACTCACGTCGCTATGACAACGACGTTTTTATGGCCAAATTACTTCGTTTAAGCCTTCGAAATTGTTGTTTACTATTTTTGAAATATTTTAATTTGGTTACACCTTTTAGCAGGAGTTTCCATTTTGGACGTTGTTTGGGGCGTTTGGTTTAGTAGGAATTTAAGGCTTGATGACTTAGGTTTTAATCACTTATTTGTAATAAAAGAGGGGTTGAAAGTCCTACACACACACACACACACACACACACACACACACACACACACACACACACACACACACACACACACACACACACACACACACACACACACACACACACACACATACACACACATATATGGTTGGGAGTTTCCTTATAATCTTAGCCTTTCATTCTACTAATTAGGACACAAATCTTGGTGTACATATCTATGGTTGGAAGTTTCCCAACGCACATCCCATTGATTGGTCACTATTTGTCGTAGGATTCTCACAACTTCATCATCACCATTAGAGTATCAAATTATAAAAGTACTGTTAACAATAAAATAAATTAGTAAAATAAGTTAGGTTTTCTTTTTATTACAAAAGTAAGGAAAATCGGGTTTTGGAAATGCGTTTTTAATGGGCAAATATTTAACAGTAATGGCGAATTCAGATAATGCGCCATTCGTGTGTTAGGGACCAATCCACATGGACACCACTTGGATCGGTCCCCTAAAAGTAATGGCACATTCGGAGAATGCACCATTACTTTGAGGTTCCTGATGATGTGTAGTCCACGTGGGCTTAATGTGTGCCCCATTTGTATCGAATGATATATAATGGACGATCCACATGGCTTCCGGGTGTACGCTAATGTGCCATTAGTTTAACATCCCAACTTTTTAGAGCCTAAGTTTTTAGAGCCTTTAAGATTTAAAGGTCAATTTTAAGTTAGACGAATCAATGGTATATGGGACATTGGTTCAACCTCAACTTGACATAAATAAATGATAAATCCTAGGATGGGATAGGATAAAAGAATTTGACAAAGATTTAATGTGATGGTTATTTGCTACTTTGTACATACAAATATATCGTTAGATATATAAATAATTGTCCTTCCTTAAGACAAGGAACTTGAGTTCCACGAGACGGGAATGATAATAAATAACACAAGGAAATTGAAGCGAATTTTTCAGAAGATTCCACACGCGCTTAAAGGATGTCTATAACAAATGCAACAAGAATGGATTTAAGAGAAAGAATAAGTTTAATTGAAAATTGCATGGCGAGGTGCGCCTACACTTAATGGCGGAGTAGCAAATAAAGACTTAAACAAAATTTGTGAAGCTTAAAAAGGGCAGTAAGACACAACACTATATAAGCAAAATAATATAGTAATGTGGCACATTTCAGATAATTGACTTTGACACTTGAAACTCAACTAAAATGGTTAAAATTTACGATTTCTTGTTTAAAACATAAGTTAATGATCCTAGAAAGGATGTAAATGAATCTTTTATTTGAAACAATAAGAATTAAGTTAGTTTGGTCTGGAGGCTGAATTTGAAAACTTAATTCAAGATAGAGAGGACATGTGTATTCTTAAAATATATAGCTCTTACATAAAGATGTGAAACATTGATATATAAATTCGACAAGAAGGTTAGTATTATGGATCGAGTTTTGTCATTTCATGTAATCTATTTTTCTCGAAAAATGATTCTTTCGACTATATTAGAGCCTAATTTTTATATTGCATTAAGTTGATATTTATTGCATATTGTTGAAGTCATTGAAATTAGACTAAATTTCTTCTTAAAAAAATTTGGAAACATGAACAAGTATAAAAGTGAACTATTTGTTTACCTTGCTAAAAAAAGAATAAATCTATAATAAAGTGAATAGACTTGTACACTTTTCAAGGATTTGGAATTGCAATTTTAATTCTTACATAAATAGTTTTACTGTATCCCAAGTTCTTGATTCGATGAAAACGCATCGCATCGATTGGATCTATGTTACCATGGTGTGGTTGGAATACAAATTTTCTAGTGGTTATAATTTATTTCCGAGTTACATAGATTAAATCTTTTCGAAAGGGATTTTACAAATTGCCTGAAAAGGCAAGAGAAATTTAAGATGATTTCCATAAAATAAGCTTATCTTAGGTTGAAAAATAGTTTGAAGAAACTCGATACTTTGAAAAAGTTTTTGATTCGGATTTGACTTATTGATTGATTGAGTCACAACGTTCAAGTTCTGCGACCTTATATGAAAGAAAGTTAGATTTAAACCAATATTCAGTAAGTTGAATATCGAAACTAATGAAAAATAAAATGAGGATTAATGTGAAATATAAGTACGTGATGTACTAATCAGCAAATGAGAAGCTAAAGAGTACAACAGAACTACTCAATGAGAAAACCCATCAAACTAGTACACTCGAAGATAGACGAGTTACTATAATTTGGGATCCCAAGTCAAGGGCTATATTTTAGTGAAAATTACCATGTGTGAAGATCGCATTGCCAAGTAGAACTTGTTGATATTGAAAGGACTTCGAATCCAAGATTAAGATGATACAAATTAAAGACAATTAACGAAAAAGGTAAATTGTTCTAATTTAACTAGAAGTGAGTTGAATCATTAAAATTGGGGATACCGAGCTAAAAGATTATCGTTGGTATGATTGTCCAGTAATGAACACGTGAACTACGACTATTTAGGCAAATTGGGACTTAACATGATTGTAAAGGAGTTGAATGAAAATAATGTCGAAGAATAAATAATATAACTAACGTCACCTAACTAAAGCCAATGATGAGTTGATTCTTAAAATTGAGGATCCTAAGATAGGATCGATTTATGAGGAAATAAATAAGTTAATAGGTGGTGTGAAAAACATGAATCCAAGAGAGAAAACATTAACTACGATAGTTTTTCGTAGTCATAGGATTTACAAGGAAATATCCTGTTCATGAACTTAAAATTTCCGATTGAAATGGTGACGTCAAAAGAAATCGTAACAATTGCTTATGAAAAGTAATCAAAGTTTATCGATATGAGTGAACGTTATAGTAAGAACTTCGACTACCAAACTAGTAAGTTTTGTGAAGGATAAAAAGTTAAACCAATGATAAGTTGACAATTTAAAATTGGGGATCCTAAGATAGGATCGACTCCCAATAAAGTTCATATTGTGTAACACGAACAATAGAATAACTAGGAATGATGAGAAGATATCTTAAGCTAGTTATGAAACATGTATCTTTAGGTGGAGATGAGATCTTCTAAAATTGAAACCTTTATGAATTGTTAAACGAAGTTTTGTTGGTACAAGAGAGCCTGAAGATTTAATGTAAATTCCAAAGTGAAAATCCTAATCAAACGTTTTAAGAAAACTTGAAATGCATCCTAAATGGGAAAACGATAGGTATGCAAAAATTATTAAGTGTTGATGATATTGACAAATGGTGAGAGACATGAAAAATTAATGGTTGACACCTTAATTAGTGACAATATAGGAGTTTAAAACCATAATTGATTACGTTGGAGAAGTAAACTTGAACATTTCTTTGGATAAAAGTAAAATTTGTGAACACATATAATTTGGAAGTCGGGGTACCCTTGGTCGAAAATTTTAAATGGCATGACGTGCAAGTTACGCTCATCTAAATACCAAGTACACTGTCATGTACCATTATTTTGAAGTATCCGAAGAACAAATAAAAAGTGTGACATTAGTAACACACACGAGTAACAAATTGGAACGTTGATGGCGAATTATGGACTTAAAATAATTAGATCGTAGTGAGTTATGAGTCTTTAATGACAAAACCCAAGACTTGGATTATATATTCTCAAGAAATGATATAAAAGCTAAACTACTATTGATTTATTAGTGAGAGAAGTTCTAAATAAACTTTGAGAGCTAAGAGTTAGCTCCGGAGGACGATAAGAGATGATTGGAAATAAAATGTGAACCTTGACTATATCAAAAGAATTTAAAACATCTGCCAAAGATCACGAGAGTTGATTGGTACAAAGACGTAATGCGACAAGTCTCCAAAAATTTGAGTGATTTCGATATGAGACTTTGGTATGGAACAAAAATTAAAATATAATAAAGTACATACAAATGAGTATTGAAAGTTGCTTAGGGATAGCAACGTTCATGATTGTTCCACAGCTTACCACGAGTGGAAGCTTGTTGTGTAAGTAAACAGGTAAATGTGATAGAGGAGTTGCAGGTTAGGTCATCGATCAAGTGTTGACTTGAATTAAGAACCTACACAAATGAACATCAATAAATGTGTAAAACAATAATGTTAAAGAAATACTATGACAGCTTATTTGTAGCCTCCACAAATAAGTCACTAGGACATGATGAGTCGTTCATTGATATATGTAACGGAGACGGTGACAGAGATGGTGTGCTAGTGCATATTATAGCTGACAGCTATCCTCGTTCCTACTACCATTTGGTAGTATAGATTTGCTGCAAGATAGGCAGAGATATTTGCGACACAGATAGGCACCAGATCACATCTTAGCATGGTTATCTTTACTTATTGGTTAGACGATTTGTGTGCACGTAGCGACTTCGGTGGAGATTAAAAAAGAAAACTCAGAAACATGTTATGATACAATTACATGGCAAGTAGCTAAGGTAAAATGACTATTAGAATTCATACGAGACTGACCTTACAAATTTCAGCCTGTGGGACAAAAATAATACTATTGAAAAGTTAAAATGAAGAGTAAGATTTTAATTTCACGTGGAGTACAAGAAAATCTCAAATGTGCGGATTTGCATCAGTAAAAAAAATCTTAAAAGAGATTGTTACGAATTTACACGTTGGATTACGAACATACTTTATTTTTACTTTTAAGGATGAAAGTTCTTTAAAATTAGAGAAGTTGTGACGACCCAAAATTTAAAAACCCACCCAATGGGCAAATTTGTAATTATGTAAACCCTAGTTTAAACAATATTAAAATAAAAACCCTAACCACCTATCATTGATCATTAAACCCAAAATTAAAAAAAAGGTAGAACTAGATGGTGGAGATGATGGTGATGGAATGTGAGGTAATTTCTATCTCTTTCTCTCTCTATAGGGAGAGAGGTGGGGACACCGCCGCATCGCCATCGTTAAGCTAGGTGGGGAGGGATGCAACCATGACATCCTACCGCCACAGAGCAAGAGCCACCTTCCCTCGGTGAGGTATTCCCATCTCAGCCATGACTGGCCGGAGCATCGGCCAGTCGGGCCGAGGGACCCCAGCACCAGTGGCGTGGTGGCAGTAATAGAGACGGGTCAAGGAGAGCTCGTGCTCCCATTTCCATGGCCGTTTGACCAGTTAAAGGGTCAGTTGACCCCTTGATCGAGTTGACCAGGGGTCAACAAACCCATGACCGATTTGACCAGGGGCTATAGACTCAACCAAAGGCCAAACTGGCCCCTGGACTCAACCAAAGGCCGGTCTGTCCCCTGCATAACTTGATTGGGAGAGCGTTCGCACTCTTCAGGGAACCCGGCAGTGGGTCCCACCCCTAACACACTACATTAGACCTCAACAAATGTCTCAACGACACTGAAGACTGCGAGTCTTACAAGTGAGTCCCTAAATACATATGAAATAAAGAATAAATCACCTGATATTGAATTATGCATTGATATGATGTTGTATGTATTGTCTAGTGACGCACGATGGTTCATATAGGACCCCGAGCATGTAGAGAGTGATTATAAGTGTAGAGTACAGGTAAGCGGGGAGCTTCGCTCACGCATTAAGTATGACTTTCTATTAGATATTTAGGTATTATGCTTTGAATGAAAGACTTGTGTTAAGGGTTGCATCAGGGTATTAGTTTGAATCTCCACATCTATGGAATGTAAACACATTTGGTTCCCCATTTATGTCATTTATTACCCCAAAATGTTTGTGGTGTTCCCACCGAGGGTCCAATTTGCAAGTAATCATATTTATATGGCCCAGGATGTTTGTGGTGCCACCGAGGGCTTACTAGGTAATGCCTCAAGATGTTTGTGGAATTCACCACTGAGGTTTTTTACTTGCCTAATTGAATGCATAAATGTGTCACATAAGTGTAGGAGGTGGAGTTCCTACTATCCTCGTCAACTGAAGAACACTAGAAATCACAAATCGGGGTTTCAACTTCAACTACGAAGACTCTTTCTTTAGATCCTTCAAACTCTAACTTCTCATGTACTCATTTTCCAATCCACTCTCCAAATTCTCATTCCATTCACTATGATCGTCGCTTCGATTATCGATTTCATCCAAACCGTCGTCTCTATCGTAGGTTTTGTTTGGTTTTCAATTCGATGATTCATTTGCAAATTGAGATGCAATTGTTACTATAGACCAATCAATTGGTGTGTAATGTAAGAGGAATTGGTTTTAGATTGGTTTTGATGTTCATGAATGCAAAGATTGGTGAGGATGGGGCGTAGAGAGTGGGATTAGTGATGTCTTTTGACAGAGAGGAGAAGTAACGGAGTTGCGAAAAGGCTGGCGCGGTCGATTCGAACCTATTATCTTCGCTCCTCTGGTCGCTCTCCTAATTGCGTCGATTGTTCAGTGGATCCTTTGCTCATGCTAGGGTTTTTTATGAGCCTCATTAAGTGAGTGAATCAAATTCAGTTAGTTGTGCAAAAACTTGAACAATAATATTGATTTTGTATGATTTTGTTGACAAATAGATGTTGAATGAGTAGCTAAATAGTTGTTGAATACATTCTTTTCCAGATTTTGTGAAATCTTCCAATTTAATCATAATTTGTTTTGACTAATTTTATTAATTTATCTTTCCTATATAATTATCTTTGTACTGGAATTATGTCGTAGTACTTTCATCTCCATAGTGCTTTATAATTGCATAGATTTGTTGTAATACTGGTAAAAGAAAGATTTCCTGATTAGAAACATAAAGTTTACAGATTTGGTACTGAATTTCTAATACTTTCTTGAACTGTTGTTATAGATCTGACATGTCTCGATAATATGCATTACTTTCAATTATCTCATCTGGGTAGTCTTCATTTCATTCCCAACCCCCTTGAAGGATTAGATAAAGCTTTCACAAATGAAGATTGTTTGTGTTTAGATGAGGCAAACTTAGACGAACTATTTGGTTGTTTTGAAGAAGAACCCATCAAATCTGATAGACCAACTCTCCCAAATCTTCTCTCTCCCCTTTTTAAATACAAATTTGTTTTCCATTTCATCTTTTAATTTTTCTTATTTGGGGCCAGCTTCTTTGCCCAAATGAACTGCTATGTATTAAGTGTTAAAAAAAAGGCCCTCACAACCCATTCTTACAACTCGTGGAGCACAACCTACGAATATTATCGTTTTGACTCATCGAAATCCCTATGCATTATCACCTCGACTCATCGAAATCCATTTTCTCATCGTCTACTTGGTACTCCCCTCGTCAATTGATGAGCGAACTAGGGTTTTACTCAGATGCTATCAGTGAACTCAGATCTCTGATCTCTCAATTGTACCTCTTGCTGTGGTTTTCATCTGGTATGTTGAATGTGTTCTTCCTCTTAATGTTGTTGGTTCATTCAGTCCAACTTTTCTTTTTAGATTCGCTCATTGATTTGCGCTAGACATTGTCTTTCATTGATTCTCATCTACTCCCTTCGACTATGAAATGATTAAACGTTTCTTCCTCTCGTTGTTGTTTTCAATCTTCAATTGATTTTGTACCTTTCGAGTTCTTTGGTTCTAGATCAACAATGCATGCTCTCAATTTGTAACTTCTCACTTGAAGATCACTATGTGTGAATCGGTTTTGACTTTTTTGGTTGAAATTCATGACTTTTTTTATTTTGATGTTTTTGGTTCAAGTTCCCTATGTGTATTTATGAATTATGAATTGAATGCTTGGTTTGGTTTCATAATGACCTTTCTATGGAATCTGTTTATACAAATTGTTTACCATGTCATTGTGTCCATATTCCTAGCTATAGCACTAGCAGTAGCCAAATCCAACCTTGAACCATAGCGGGCCCTTCTTTCTATTTTTTGTCTTGACTCTTTATAATTAATTAGATTAAAATTATACTATAAACAACATATGGAAATCAAGTGGATCTTTGAGGTAATCAAGTGAAATCAAGTGATCTATGACTCTTTTTCTTGGATGTCTTAGCCACAATTAATTAAGTGAAGTTTGATGTGATTGAGTTTTGACTTTTGAGTTCTATCTTTTATTTGATTCAATCTTCATTTTTGATGATTTTGGCTATCTAATATGTTAATTCAAGCTCCGACAGTTTAGGATTTAGTGATGACTATAGAAGCTAGTTCTTGATAAATCGGGGAGTGTTTCTTTTTTCTTTTGAAAGGAATGGTATTTTATCTAAAAACGAAATCTATAGAAGTCAGTTCTTGATTTAAAAGCACTAAAGTGATTGCATTGGATAGATAACAATTTACTATTGCTTTAAATGTTTGTTCATTTTCAAAGCTTTAGCATTCTGAGTGGAGGTCATTTTAAAAGTACCAATTCTAGTGGTGGAAGTAGATTTTACAGGTCCTCCACTTCGTCTTTGAGTTTGAATTTTCCTTTTTTTATTGTCATGTGATTTCGAAGTTTTTTTCTAGGCCAATTAAGGCAGCTACGGGAGAAGGAAAGTAGGACAGAATTACAGGAACCCAAGTCAAGTTTTAAGTAAGGTCTCATGTTGTGAATTAATGTTTTTTAAAGATTGTGAATTGATATTTATTTGCTCTTATTATATATGTTCTTAGTCTCTGGTTTTTTTTTTTGAAATCGGTGATTGCATTCTAGAGTTTGTACCAATAATTTGTTTCTCTCATTGTGTGTGATATCTTTGTGTTTTTCATTGTGGTTGTAATATCTATCTAGGCAAGACTTTTTGCCTTCTTAGATTGATTGTTATGTCTTTCGATATTCATTTGTTTGGAAGAACAAAAATCAAAGAGAGATTTCTCAAGTGTTTTTTCACTTTAATTCAATGTACAATTTCGATGGCAAAGTGTAAGTTTTCTGTCATAAGGCGTATTGGTAATTTATTTTTATAATCTATTATTGTAATATGCACTTGCTTTTGTTTATGGTTGTGTTGTTGACAATATGTGTCGGACTATGTTCTTCCTTAACCTCTTTTTTGTTCCTCCTTATCCTCTTTTTTTGTATTTGTGGTTTTTGATTCATTTTTAACTGTTTTGTGTTGCCCTTTTTTTTTTTTTTTTTTGATAATATGTGCAGGACTATGTTCTCACTATTTTTGACAACTTCAGTGCAAGTGTTGTGGTTGATGGGCAGACTATGTTCCCAATGTAAACTGTGAGTCTTTTTTATCTCTACTTGTTTTGCTCTATGGTTTTTGAAGTTAATTTGTCAGTCGAAGAGAGAAGTTAATATATTTCTAGAAGGTAAGTCTCATATACATCCTTTTAAATGTGTTTTTGCTATGTTTGACTTCTCCTTTATTCTCCAATGAAGAATTTTTTATCATTATATTCTCTTGTTACTCCTATTTCATGCTTTTTATTCTTCTTTATGTGGAAAAGTATATTTTTTGGACTTTTGATTGATACAATTATGGTTATTGCACGTGCTTCTTTTCCTTGGTTTCTATTTCTAATTTTCCATAATTGATAGCTCCATGTTGTGGTTTATGCATTTCTGAAGAATGAATTTTTTTTAACCCATGCGCCATTTGAAAAGCTCACAATGATTTTTCTTTATGTTTGCTGCTTTCATTTGTTAAGAGAGAATGCGACTTATTAAAATTTCTGCTTTTAGTGCTCAACTTTGTGACTTAATTAGAGTTTCTTTGAATTGAGAAACCTCTCTTGTCTCAACAGTATAACTTGAAATAATTTTTAATCATATAGCCAGAAGCATTGTAGATTGTAGGATTGGTATTCAAACTCACTAAACAAGTACATTTTATGTTGAAGGAATCACTGATGTTCTTCCATTGTGCTTGTTTCCAGATATGCTGGTGTTGTTACTGTTAAAGGAATCACTGATGTTCTTGAGGTTCATGCTACCCTTTTTTGTTGAAGGAATCGTTGTTGCTCAAGATTCAATATTTGTTTGATTTTCAATCATTGTAGCGGGTTTCATGAAATGTGTGGCTATCGATTTGTTGTTTTGTTGATATGAGTTGAGGAAATGAGTTAATGATTTAATTAAACTAATTGAGTGTGAGATTATTTTTATGTAATTTTGATTAAAGATATTTTAGTTGAAAAATGTATTAAATAAACGGGGTAATTAAACATATTTATGTATTAAATATGAGTTGAGGAAATGAGTTAATAATAAGAAGATAAACCAAATTAAGATATTTATGTACGGTTCACGCACTTGTTATATATATGCCAGCTTAAATATAAACAAAAGATATCAATGTACCTTATTTAATTAATTCCTGATTAAACTTTATATTAACTAATTGAAATTACATTGACTAATAATAGAAGATAAACCAAAGATATTTATGTACGGTTCATGCTGATATAATATATATATATATATATATATATATATATATACAACAACAACGTAGCCTCAGTCCCAAATATATATGTATATATATATATATATATGTCAGCATAAATATAAACAAAAAAAAGGATGACTTTGAATCAATCCTCATATTTAATTAATTCCTGATTGAGACTTTATCATATGATTATTAAAATATTAATTAATAACAACCATCTAATATTTAACTTAACTAACGGACCTAATACATAAAATATACTAAATATAGTAATTAAATATGATAAGAAATTAAACTCTATACATCTTGCCATACATGGACTCCACCACAACCTTCCCATTTTCATTATTCTCCCCAAGTTTTAGTACCTTTATGACTCTTGCAAATGAAACAATAAAGTCTTCAAACACCGAAAACTCTTGCTTGAACATAATCTGATGAATGTGGGCATTGGCATATGTTAGAACATATTTTAGAGGAACCCTACCAAGAACTTCAATCGACAAATTAATGTTTTCAACGAACATACTACCGTGAGAGTCTTGAAGAACGTCAACAACTAACTCATCATTCGTGTCCTCATTTAACAAAAGTGTGTTGTTGCAAATTCGACTTTTGGCGCGCTCGAAAACATTCACGAGGATTTTTTCAACGACCACATCACCAATCACCTCTTCAAGCACTTGAGGGATTTTAGAATAAAAAATCACCACGATGACAAAGTTGTTGTCTTCAGAAACTAGCTCGTCTTCCACATAGTCATGCGTATTACCATCAATTTTTAGGGGCGGCCTCGTCAAAATTGTCAAACTCCCCCTAAAAAAAGATCGAATCTACTTCGCCGTCACCGTAAAGAAAAAGAACTCCATCTTCTTATTTCTCGGCAATAAATCCCTCCTCATCAAAATTGGAATATTCTTCTTTCGGTTCCTCACCAAAAGAAAATTTCACCCTTAGTTGCATGGTCAACCAAATCAATTTATGGCTTATATATATACCAAACTGATGCGACAAAAAGTATTCCAAATCGATTATTCGACTCCACGAATAATGTGATTTAGGGCACAAAAGAATAACACCAATTCTCTAAAAAGAAATCAAATTCTTTATTCATAAAATCAATCTCCACGTTACACAATGGTTAAGCCTTTATTTTTTATATTATTTTTTATGACCATAGGTATCCGCACTCTTTGGGTACGACTAATCCCATGGGATCAAGTTTGTCCCACCAAATCCATTGAGCGGGAAAGTCCACCAAAAAATAGTTTCATTATTAATGCAAGGACTCGAATACGCGACCTCCTCCTCTTGAAGCAATCCTCATGCCTAGTATTTACCACTCCGCCACCTCTACTAGGTGCTGGTTAAGCCTTTATATAGGCTTATTAGAAACATAGAATTCTAAAAATAAAAATTTCGATTCCTAATAAACTTCTAAAACTTTCCTACTAAATAAAAATACAAAAGGATTAAACTTCTCGAAACTCCTATAAACGACCCACTCATGAAAAAAAAAAAAAAAAAAGACTCACAAAAATACCTACCAAGTCATTCTTATCTCATGTACGGTATTCATAGGTACCTTATTTAATTAATTCCCGATGAAACCTTTATATTAACTGAGGCTATGTTGTTGTTGTTGTTGTTGTTGTTGTTGTTGTTGTTGTTGTACATAGTCGGACTCAAATAAATCATAGGTATAGAGCCTCCACCCCCTTCAATTTATCGCTAAAATTGAATAATTATTAGTCGTTAAAGTTTCAATGTGTCGATTTTTAACGACAAGGATATTGCCAGCTAGAGACTCTAAATATAATAAATTTGTACACGTGATTCTATTTGGTTTTTCTTCATCAATTGTATTGAATCCTTGGACGAAAGAAATTTCAATATTAATTACCAAAAAAAAAATTCTCAATCCTTTTTTTTTCTGAAGTAAAAACTTCAATACGTATAGATAAATATATTTACTCCTTCAAGAGCATATAATTAATTCTACAAACTAACTCAAATTACGTTGACCAATAATAAGAAGATAAACCATAGATAGCGCACTGAATTGTTTATATTTATGCTGACATATACATATATATAAATATATATATTAGGATAAATATAAACAAACAAAATAAGGATGACTTTGAATCAATCATCATATTTAAAAATGTTAAACAAGTTAATTCAACCACAAAATACCAACAGCGGCGCTAAGTCTAATTAATATTTTCCGGCAGCTGCGAGACTTGTTCAGCATTTGTTTCTCTATAAGTAGAACCAAACTAAATGGCATGGAGAAGCTCATCATCACCGCCTACTTTGTTGAGTTTAAATTTGAAGTACTATATAACCAAGCTATACATAGCTACCGGCTGCAATGGCATTCTGCAAGCCTTCAGTCCTTGCTAAGATAGTGATGGTCGTGGTGTTGGTGGCGTTGGTGAGCGATGTTGCCAACGCGAGCACTTTGACTGTGTGGCGCGGCCCAGGTTGTACTGGACCTAGCCAACGATACAGCAGATGCGGATGCTACCGCATCCCCTACCAGGGTGGATATTCCTTCCAGTACACTCAAGGTCAGCCTGCTTGGATGTACATGTCTCCGAATTGCAGGGGCAACCCGGTGAGAAGGTTTGGTGCTAGTGCGAGGTCTTGCAGTCGTTTCCCATGGACCTATGTCTCCATGCGTTGTTGAATTATTAACCTCGAAAGCCGATCATAATCTTAGCTCTATATATGCAAATGCAATAACTAATGCATGGTTGTAATAAAGTATATATGTAAGCTTGATTTGTCACTATATATAAGGTGA
Organism: Stephania yunnanensis; assembly: GCA_039657365.1. NCBI lineage: Eukaryota > Viridiplantae > Streptophyta > Magnoliopsida > Ranunculales > Menispermaceae > Stephania > Stephania yunnanensis. The sequence continues at coordinate 10,693,219 of CM077589.1, read as the reverse complement.
TAGTGAAAGTGCGCTATCAGTCTTTTTGTCGAGTACCGTCAAGTCATTTGTCTAAATTATCCGCATGTTTGCTTTCAATCATTTGTATGTAATAATGTTTTCGGTTATAATTTATCACTTAATTAATTCCGTTTGTTTAAGTATTTGTTCTACTTTTTTTATATCAAAGTATTTGTTCTACATATTAATTGTTAAGTTTTCTAAATTTAATTAATAACATTATGTACGGGAATTAATTAATTACTTATGGTAAGAAAATATGAAATGGTGCAATTACACAACCGTTTGCCCCCTCCATTAACGGCACTAGCTAGCACAATCTAACCTATTTTTTCTGGCAACTTTGCACATTGGTATGGAAAATGTTAAAATGACAACATTATATCATAACCCATTGCACAATGATGTGGTGTGTGCAAGGGCGGACGTAGCCTCCGACTTGAAGGGGCCAACACTAGAGAAATTTAGGCTTTTAATAGCACTTAATAGATAGAGGTTTTAATTAACCCCCATGTATTGGGCAATTAGGACTTTAATAACACCTTTTACATAAAGGTTTTAAGTAACCCTCATGTATTAGGCAATTAGCACTAATTCATAGGGGTTTAAAAAAATCGCTATCAAACCTCCCGATTAAAACAAAATCATTCTCGTCGTCTACTCTCAACCCTCATCACCCTCATCGTCTCATCGACTTGCTCCGACCTTGCATCCTCACCCTCATCGATCATCTCTCGCAGGGACGAAGACCCCGATCTCCGCACGGAGTCGTCTCCACGGAAATTCAACAAATCAACTCTCCGACACTCGATTGAGTGATCAACCTCCTCGAAACCCTATCTTCAACAAATCCAACACTTCTCCAACAAGAATCGAACAAACCTAAACTCAAATCCTCCACAACAACTCTAGAAAGCCTCTGAAGACTCCAAATCTGAAGAAACCAGCTCTCCAATAATTGATCAGCTCTCTCTCTCTATCTCTTGTTTGATTCAATCTTCATTTTTTGATGATTTGGCTGTCTAATTTGTTGTTTGGTTCAAATCTGTTGATTCGTTGTGTTTGTGGTTTCAGCTTGTAAGGCAAGAGGTTTAAATCCCAGTCTTCACTTTAAGGTACATTGGTTTCAGCTTATAAGACAAAAGGTTCAGATCTGGTGTTGGTAATCATTATGCTTGGACTTTTGTATCATTTCACGGTTATGATGGGTCGATTGATTTTATGCAAGTAGTTAGTTCAAATCTATTTTTCAATATAAGTGTTTTTCTCTTGCTACGTGCTAATATATGAATTTTGCAAGTCGAGGGGGGTAAGATGACGATGAAATTAAACAGCTTTTCAGGTCGGGTAAGAAGGTGAAGAACAATGAGAAGAGTACTTCTGAAATTGCTTTATTGGTTGAATTGCGAATTTATTAGTCAAATTTGTATCTATTACACCCTAATTAACCTAACTAATGTCTTTCAACCTTCTTGTTATTATAAAATAAATATTTGTATCTTTTAAAATGTTTTTATAATTTTTACTACATGTCATTTTTTTTTACTGTTTTCAAAATAAATAAATTTAAAAATTAATTTTTACTGGATCATAGTCAGCAGAATGGAAGCAGATTTGTGACAAATATGTTGTACTGACTACATTCCAATCAGCAATAGACGTTAGTTAGTCGTTGTTTAGTGACAGACTTTTGTCGCAATTTTGTTGTTGAATTGCGACCGACATTGATTTCAGTTAGCAACAGATGTAAGTTTGTCACTGAACAGCGACAGACAGTTGTTGCAATTTTGTTGCTAAACAGCGATAGAATGGTTAGTCTGTCGCTGATTCTGGTTAGCGACAAAGAGATTAGCGACAAGCCTTTTCTGTCAAAGATCTGTTGCAGACCCCATTAGCAACAAAATCGTACAAATTCGTATGTTGCTAAATTGGTGTTTTCTTGTAATGTATATCATTTGCTTGACATGACTTTTTAAAAAATTTAAGACTAAGCTAGAATCATTAAATTGTAAAAGTCCTAAATTTCAAATGTTATGAAACAAGGCAACAAATATAAGACTAAGTTTCATTTTCTTTTACCTACTCAAATAGTTTCTCATCGTTCGTTGTCACCGCTCCTGTCATTCGATGAAAACATGAAATTATTGTTTTTATCATTTTCTTCATCAACATCTGACATGTGTGCGACACTAAAATTAGCTAGAGAAACCGCAATATCGTTGCCAATATAAACCTTAGCATCATGCTCAAGTAGCTGCTCTTAAAGGGCGTCTTCTTGTGTAGGCGCACTGTCAACATTTTCTACTAAGTTGTGTTCACCGATAAAATTTTACTGAAGTCTGCACGTAACTTGCCAATTGTTCTGCGCACTTCTTATACTTTGATATAAAAGAAAGTACATTTGACTAGCATTCATGGCTAGCATGAAAGGCTCATACTTATTTAATCGCAAATCTTGATGTACATCGACAATTTTTAAGGAACGATGAACTCTTGTCCTGACATTAGGTGTGGGTCGAATCATTCATACTTGAACAATACGGTACGTAATGATCTACTATATTAGAGTTGTATCACTTTTTGCAATTGCCCATAGAAGTCGTTATCACATTCTGCATAATTTGTACTCCTAACGCACACCCCACTACTATGTGTATCGATGTTCGTGCTTTGTAGCCATTAACAAGATATGCGTTATATACAAAAGCATTAGAAGTGTCGTATTTTAAATATACATTAGCGCCTACAATTGAAACATTTTTTATGATAAACTGCATTTTCAATTAAATAACAAGACAAGAAGAATAGTGTTGATGTGCATTTTTTAATGACGTACAAATTGTTGGAACCAAGTTGAGAATTGCTTTTCAAGTTGTTAATCGATCGCACTTTACGCAAGTTCGATACGCACATCCTAATAGGTGATGAAAGAAATTAAAGATCACGATTGAATAGAATGACGCTATAAAACAATTGACATGAAAACTGTGTATTGTCACGTATTTATGTATACCTTATGAAAGGAGCAACTTTAGGACAATTTAACAACACATATGTGTGTGCAGCATTACACTCATCATCCATGAGATAATGCTTCTTTGATAAAATTGAGAAATTGCCATCAAAATCTTGAGTGGAGCCGACTCCGCCATCGTAATTGAGGGGTGGACGGTTGTGCAAGGTGGAGACGTGTTCCTCAAAATAATAGGAACAAAACATAGTTGTTTCTTCCACTAAATAAGCATTGCAAACTGAGCCCTCATCCCTTGCCTTATTCCTAACATTTTTTTTGAAATGTTTCAAATACGTACATTCATTGAGGTAAATTAGGTATATGTATATTTTAAACATTGTTCATTGTGTACGCAAAAGTAGATGGGCAATTAGTATAATTAATTAACTCTCGAAAGGATACATCCATCGCAATTGTACTAGGCTAGCAAATATGGCCTCGTGCACCAGGTGGATAGGGAAATGCTCTATTAAGTTTAAAAAACTTTGCAGAAAGATTTTTCCAGCTTACACAATATCTTTGGAATGTTTTCATGCAAAAGCCATATATTCTCAACATTTTAATTTCTAGCTATCAAACCTCTAAAGAAAATGCTTAACTTACTTATTGCAATCTCTAAGTCCTTATTGAAGAGATCCCAAAAATCAATCAACAAAACTCATTGCATGAATACATGATAATCATGGCTTTTCATGTCAAACATCTTCAACTTCTTAAAATATACACAGTGGCCAATGTTAGATGTGTAACCATCAGGGAAGTGCAAGTCCTTAAAATACTTACATAGCACTTGTTTTCTCCACTTGTCAAGCGCGTATCATGCCTTTAGATATTTCTTAGAAATTGGATCGTAATGAAGCTCTAGCCGATGACAAATCTCTTTTGAGTCAGCTCTAGACTATGCGTTATCTTTCTTCTTCCCTGGCACACTCACGATTATGTAGAAAATGTTTTCAAAAGCATTTTTCTCGATGTGCATTATGTCTAGGCTATGTCTGATATGGTTCATCTTCTAATACGGCAAGTCCCACAGTATGCTTCATTTTCTCCACCCATTAGTCTTCGAGACTTTGCCATTTATAGAATTTGGTCCCAATTCAGTAACCTTTATTAGCCCTAAAGCCTCAATTTCACGCATGATATCTTCATCTGATTTATTGGTCGGTGGCTTGTCTGATACAATTCTATCACTATAGAAACTAGACTTGTCTTTTCTCTCCTTTAAGTATTGTGACAAGAAAAGTCTGTGAAAATCGAACCAAGTCACTTTCAAGTCGAACCTCAACAGGAAATTGTCGATATTATCCATACAATAAGCGCAAGTTGTTCTCCCATGCATGTTCCATCTCGACAACATACTGTTGGCTGAAAATTCGTTAACAGTCTACAAAATTGTAGTGCACATTTGAGTTCATTTTAGTCGATACATCGTAAGTAGGCACTTCTTTATACAAATATTGCAATTCTTTTACTAATGTTTAGAAAAACACATCAATTTTTTATGACAAATTGGTCGGTCCAGGTATAATCACTGTTAAGAACATCATTTATTTATTCATGTACATTGATATAGGCAAGTTGTACGGTGTTAAAAACACCGGCCACCAGAGTACGGTTTGTCGGTCATTCCTAAAAGTTGGAACCCATCAGTGCATAACCCAAGTCAAACGTCACGATCTTGGAGCTGAAAGTATGGTTCAATTGATTTAAGTGGTTCCATGCCATGAAATTAGAGCAATGCTACATATTGCCCTAATCTCTGACGTGTTCTGTGTGCCATCGTATATGTTTCGTTGTAGCTTTCAATGGGAACAATCGTTGTAAACTAGGCGCCAAGGATAAGTAAATCATTGTTGTGTGCAGGCATTTGTTGGAGTTAAACATAAGTTCTCAACAAAAATTGTAAGATGTAAGCTTAGAGTCAGACCCCTAATAAAGCATGCATAATTGGGGACAACAATTGATTTGCTCAAACAGAAGACCCAACCAGTGCATTAAACTTTTACATTTATTAAAGCTATCTACCAAACAGTTGTCTTCAAACAATGTCTTTACAAACTGGCAAGATTTCGTCGAATGCTTGCTCTGAAATATGGTGATTAGACTTTATCTGCAACAAACAAGCCATTGCTGAGAGTTGTCATCTTCTCGCAACTCAGCCAAAGCGGTTCATTCAATGCGTCAATCATTTTGAATAAATATTTGGATTCAGGGTTCGACTTCTCCTTACGATTCCAATTCGGCCCTGCGTGGTCGTGTATCAAATGATGATATGACGTTGAATATTCGTCTATTAAGTCATCATCTTCATTGTCCACATCGTCTAATAGTTCTTCCTCCCCATGTTCAATCCAACAATAATATTCGAAAATGAATCCTCGACTCACTAGATGAAGCTTTATTGTGTTTACATTGTAGATTTCTCGTTGCGACATTTTCGAAATGGACATGGAATTTTCTCTTTGTTGAGAAAAGTGGAGCAGTGTTGCATGACGAACTTTATGAACTCCTTCACGCCAGCCACAAACTCCAATCGAGTGCAAACTTCAATATGGTTGTACATTCGATCTCGAGATACAGACATCTCGAAAAACCTAAGGTACCCTAATAAACACATACGCTAAACACTATATATATTTTAGTCAAATGTTAACCATAATTAGTCGAGTTGCTTGCATTTGGATGTACTTTGCGTAATATGCATAAAGTAATTATTAATTTTAAGTGATTTGTTTTCTATACAAATATATAGTATAAGTTTTATATATAGTATAATTTGTACATCCATATAGTGTATAAAAGTTTTTAAGTGATTTATTTTGTTTTAAATTATGTTGGTTTAATTAAGTTTTTTTTTCATTACATACAATATAAGTTTTATATATAGTATAAAAGTGTTGTTATATATTTTTTTAGGGAGGCGACGACACTGTGAGGTCGAGAAAAAGGGGAGACGGTGTTTGAGGGGGTCTAACAAATGTATTTGTTAAGGTTTGGGGGGGACTGGTGAGAGTGAGAGAGAAAAAGAAGAAATGAGAGGGAGGGGAAGGAAAGGGAGGGTTTGATTGAGGGTGAGGTCCCCAACGTCGGTGACGTGGCCCTCACCTATACGGCCACGTGGCCGAACCAACTGCCACGTAGGCGTTATTGCGCAAGAGTTTTCCCTCCCAATGATTAGCAACGGGGGTCCTCGCTAACTCTGTCGCTAATATGGTCAACAGGTTAGACGACTGCCCCCGTCGCTCATCCTTCACCATTTAGTGACCTTGCCGATTTTTGTAATGGTCTCTTTAGAGATTTGAAAAGTGAATATTTCACTTTATATATATCTTTTCACCTTTTGGAGTTATATATATAAATACCAACAAAAAAGGTAATGCTCCAAAAAAACTCAAAATGACATGTTGGGTCTCAAGCTACAAAATTCAATCAGTCAAATACTAATTATAATTTCACAATTTTAATTACCTCTATGTTGAGGCTATGTGGAAATATGAATGATAAGACAATAATAAGAAGGTCACGTGGCCCGCCTCGATTTATTACTGCAACAAATATCTTACCCACCTCGATTTATTACTGCGAAAAATATCGAGTACGCACGTCAATCCAATAAATATTAAGGATTGATTTCTTGTCTCATGGTAGCTGAGTAAAATAATGAGTTATTATAAATATAATAATCACTATTCAACTTTAAATTAAGAAGCGTATGTTGCGTATGATGACCATGGTCGCAATAATAAATTTATGGACGTGGAAAAGGTGAAAAGATCAGGTAAAGGTCGTATTGATAATTTCAATAAAAGTTGGAATAAAAGCAGTGCACCACTATAAATAACAAATAATTATTGACAATAAGCGCTCATAATTGTAATATTTTCTCGTCACATATGAAAGGCTATTTTGCCAAAAATATTGTCATATATATTCCCTAAAATTTTTGTGATATTTACTATGCCTTCAAAATCAAAGGCAAAATTATGAATTTTATCATTGCAAATTACTCGATAAAATTGGCACATTGAAATGTGTTCAAATCATGAGCTAAATATAGGCGATGAATTTATGTCTTATGTATTGTCCTACGTCTACATTATAATATAAAAGATAATATTTCTCAAATTTGAAAGTACAACAATTATATTGTAAATGCCTTGTTCAAAAGAAGTTTACTTAGGATAATAGAGAGTTTCTCTATATGATTATGATTTAATATGACAATAAAATTCTCAACTTTAAGTTCTAGAATATATAAGATACATTAAAATGAATGTCGTCATAAATCAAATGATCTAATGACATTTATAATGTAGAATGATCTTTTTGATCGTCCAGAATCATCAATAATGTGAAAACATTGTAAATTTACATGGACATTCTTTATGGAACCGCAGTTTTTATCAGCTGATGAATATCTCAAGGCAAATTTATATGAGACTTTTATCGATTTAACTCTTCATTAATAAGATGCCCTGGGTCCCTAACAGGGAATTTATTTATAGCAAGATTTGCTAATTGCCACTTTGATAAAACAATTTTTCCACCATTAAAGGGAGATATATGCCAATTCAAAATGAATGGCGTGAAATTGCTTGAAACGCGTCAAATTGCATCAAATTTATTGTATTATGATCGATGTATAAATTAATACGAACTTTAAGTTCAAAGGATCATTCATTAGCAAAAAGATATGAATCAATTACTTGATGCAAATACTATATATAAAAGAGCGGCAAAATCATGTTTCAGCATCAAAGGTTCATATAGAAAAAGATGAGAACCAACAAAATTCTTAAGGTATAAAAGACCAGATATTGTATTTTTTTAACTTAATTGCAATGATTTGTTACAATGCAATATAACATGTCTCACTTATGTGAAAATGAGGGAGAAAATCATAAGGAGCAATTAATTAGTGCATTGCACTATTTTTCTCTTAGCTAAGGTTTTATTTCACTGGATTTTCCTTCCAAGGTTTTTAATGAAGCAATCATAACAATATTAAAACTCCATATCTAAAATGATTAGTGTATTGCACTCTTTTTCCCTTCGCTATTATTTTATCCCACTGGGTTTTTCTAGCAAGGTTTTTAATGAGGCAATCAATAATATTATACTCTCTATAAAAACTTATGAGATCAGTGTACTCTATTCGCTTTACTAGATTCTTCCTACTGGCTTTTCTAGTAGAGGTTTCAATGACACATTTTCTCTCATAGTGCATAAATGTTTTGTACTCTTTTCCTTAGCTATGATTTTATCCTACTAAATTTTTCTAGTAAGGTTTTTAATGAGACAATATTAACAATAACATACTCCATATTTAAATTTATGAGAACAATGTATTCTTTTCCTTTACTAAGTTTTTCCCACAGGGTATTCTAGTAGAGATTTTGACAAGGGCATATTCTCTCAATAAGGGTCATCCAATGGAAAGTGTTATAAATAATTTGGATGACTCTTCATGACATGTATACGTAACATCAACTATGTAATTACTTGTACTCTAGTTACTTGTTCGACATTATGTGCCCTTTAGTTTACATTAAGTGTAGTTCGTAATCTTTAATTAACGTACATATAGTCATCATGATCAAAGGCCTATAAAAATGGCTCATTCTCTCGTAAACACACCAATGTTAGAATGAAAATATCTCCATTTCTTAACTCTAGCTCTTTTCTCTCTTGTCTCCTCTTCTCTTCTTGTTACAGTAGTTCTTAGTTTATGTCTTCTACGCTTAAGTCTATAGCAAGTCCAATTTAGTTTACAACAGTAATCAATATTTACCTCTCATTTTATTGGCACCCGACACCAGCAATTTTTCTTGTCCTCTCAATGGCATTCCCACAAGAGATCAGAGCTCCACAAAAAGGACTTCTCAATGAGTATAAACATTTCTGTTGATGAGTTCGCGTACTACATTATGAAATCACCTATTCTCACGTCAACTGCGCTTATTACTTCAATCTCGACAAAGCTGATTCGATTTTTTCCTACGCTTCACGAGCACGTTTGAGTACCTCGAAGATGAATGGAGATAGATGGTTTCTTGATCACATCAAGAAGCCATAGTCGTGCTTGGGCAATTGTCTTTGGTGCAAGCCAATATATCCCTGTAATCCCGAGTGATTCTGAAGGAGTCGTATACCTTCCCATCGCTGCTTTTCTTGTACTCGAATAGCAGATTGGAATGGTCGAATGCGGTGAGTTTTACGAATCCGTAGTCATAATCTTTGTACAAACTCCATCTTGTCTGGAGAGTGGTGAATTCTGCAAGATGAGCGCCACCACCTCCAGCAACTACATGGATGGTACCGTTCAATGGTCCTTGGTAATGTGATTTCTCCTGACTAGTGCAAGCATTCTGTCATAAAAGAATAGCATTCCAATAAGATCGAGAGTACGAGAAGTCAAGATACTAAACAAATCAAACCAAAACCGAGGATTTCAAGTCTTTGGGAAAAAAGGATATCAACATAAATAGCTCAATTCAATGAAGCAAGAATTGGATTGGAAACTTGGACAAACCATTTCGACCTCCATTTGGTTTTTACGAAATCAAATTATATATAATTGTTTTGTAGACCTATGGAAAGAGCACTTCCAGCTGCACAATTGCTCATGCAAAACTAGCTTATATATGACCGTGACTAATTTGTTATAGCAAAAATTTCTATTGGATTAAATGCGAAAAGGAAATGTTGGAAGGTCTTTCATAAATTCAACAAAGGTATATGTTCCTAACAGGCTGAGAAACATATCTATTAGTGTAAAAAGGAAAAGGTCTTGACAAGGTGAAGTTTCTTACATAAACAATGCACTTAACATTCTCAATAACAAATATAGCTGTGATTAATAGTATGCAAGTGCCAATGCTAGAGCTAAAATAGGGAAATGAATGGGTGAAGAAACTTCAGCATACCCAAGGGTCACACTTCAGACCCCAGACAGCCAGGCGGGGATAAGGAGTAATGCAAAAGTTTGAGAAGAAGACGACGGGAAGCAATTGAAACAATTTACCCTTCGAAAACATAGGCATCATTGCAAGAGGAAAGTTTATCCAACGTGTGAATTTGGCAAACCACCGATTCTTTACATTCCCATAATGATCACGATAAATGAAATTGATAATGAGGAATTCCTGTCAGGCTGTCAGCGCTTGCTAGGAGTCGTGCATGAATATTCTAGATTATTTTCAGTTGTAAATTCAAATCAATGATTTAAGTGGTCTGACAATAAATAAGTTGATTCTAACACAATTTCGCTCCCGAAGACCATATATGGAATATGGGTATCGATAATCTTTCACCGAGAAGAATTCTCTAGCAATTTAAGCTTGTTAAGTTATCGGAGGATTGTGCCAAAGTTCAGTAAGCACAAACTAACTATAGCTCATTGACTAGACTGATTTAACAATTTAAGAAAAAAATGGAAAATAAAATAAAGTCACATTCAAGAGATTGGGCACATACCTCATATACAGGACATGTCCTTTCGTAATTATGTACATGGCCGTACACAGCCAGGTCAACGTTGTACTTCTGCCAGAGTTTCTGAAGACTCTCCCTTCCCATTGGCTCTTCAAATGATCCTTCCTCGGCATAAAAGGAGGCAGAAGAATATCCCAACACGCGGTGAGCAAGGAAGATCAACCATGGCTGCTTCTGTCTATCAGCGGATGCAAGGCAGTGCTCGATGAACTTGTATTGTTCTGAGCCCTCTCTCCAGTCATGTTCAGTGTCTGCTATGCAGAAATGGAACATGCCATAATCTGTTGAATACCTGGAAGATAGAAAAATATATGAGACTGGATGCATTCTTCAAAAATAGAAAGAGAGACAAAAAAACAAACTGAATCCAATGTTAAGTATGGTGGCCTCAAAATAGAGGTTAAAGAAGTATTAAGATAAAATTAAGAAAAGATGCTCATCAATATTCGCACCAAAACTTAGCTCTGTTGTCAGCAGGAACATAAAACATAGTTTCAGCTGCTACACCACATTCTCCACCTGAATCCATATTCCCATAGAAGGATCCTGTACCAGGCCAGTCGCGCTCGTGGTTACCACTGTAAGAAAGTCACAAGGTTCCTTTCAATGTCTAAATATAACAAAGTGTGTGGGGATATAGAAACTCCAGCAAAATAAGAAAGACAAACCTTGCAATCATATATGGCACGGTTGAGCTAATTGGCTCAATCTGGGAAGTGAACTGATCCCACTGTGAGAGGTATCCATTTGCATAACATATATCACCAATATGGAAGACAATATCCGTATTTCCCAAATCATTAATCAGTTGTTGTGTTGTGTTAAGGGAGCCTGGTTGGTAATTACTATATTCATTAGAGCCATCAGCCTCTGCCTGAAAAAAGTTCATGGAGCATTATCGATAATAATGGAGACCAGGTAATAGTAACAGTTAGAGATAATTATACAGGTGAATTGTGAATATATTACAGGAAGGCATCTGTATTTCATAAGCAGCGCTTTAGAAAAATAGTATCCAAAACCAATTAGCAAATGCAAAGCCATTTATGCTCATATTTAAATTGATTAAACTCCTACTGGAATCTCAGTCCATAGCAACAAAAAGAAAATAGGAGCATAAGTAACATCAGCTTAATCTATAACCATATGTCAAGAACAGTGAATAGAATTTAAATGCTCTAATACGCACCTTCCCCATATCACCAAAAATAACAACACGTTGCAAGGAGTCTTGTCCAGGATAAGGTGAGGCCCTAAAGCCGTAGGTCTGACTCCATACTATAGTACCATTAAACAGCCTATGTCCAAGCCTATATTTGTACCTGCAACCAGTATTTCCATCAACACAAACATAAAATTAATAATAAAACAACATGCAAAATAATGGCAGTTTTCATGCCGATGCTGTAATGAAACTAGTTTACAATGGAAGAAAGTTTAAAACATTTTACAGAAATTCGCATCTGTAGAGGAATCCAATTTCATATTTTCTTCGTGACAGTTAATGAAGAAGTTGAACCTGATCATACCACTTCAAAATGCAGCAAAATATATCACAAAATTGGAGCACTTCTCGCGCTCTTCTGGGTCTTAGTCTCTTGACAAATGTTGAATACACAGTTTGAAAACACGAACCAGCAATTGATGGATTACATTCTACCTTTTCTCAATGAAGGATTAAATTGTACCTTTAATCAAGCTTAAATGCCATCAATTCTTAAGCACTGGCCGTACAAAGACCACAAAAAATTTTAAATGCCTTCATGAACACTTAGCTCTCATGATATCTCATCGAACACATGTAGAAAGGAAAAGAAGAAATTACATACGCCAGAATATTACCTTGAATTAGGCCACAAATTCTTCAGAAAACTTGTGTGTATGAAACCAGGGTCTCTCCAACCAACTGTTCTTGCTGGTGCACCTGCATAAAATCAGAGATGGTGCAATTCCCATCATAGAAAGTTAAACGACAAAATCTTTCACTGATTCTCAAATTAAGAGAAGGTTTGCCGATTCTAAAATTAAGAGAAGGTGCAATTCTTATCTTGAAAAAGCATAAGATTCTTGATTGATTCACAACTTCGTTGTTCTTCTTCACTCACTATATCCTTTTAAAAAATGAATTTCACCAGCTAATAATTTTAAGGAGATTATCAGACTCACAGGAAGGAGGAGCCTAGTTGATGAATTCAACATGGTTTTAGTGTAAGAACCTGTCGTAGGAGATTTCCCTTTGGCATATGACATGGATATGGTATAATTTTCAAATGGAACAAGCAAAGGGATTTGCATCCATCAGATTATCGGCATATATATGTATGTATGCAAATAGCCGACCCCAGTTAATTTCGGACTGAGGCTATGTTGTTGTTTGTTGTATATGTATGTATGCAAATATGCACATAATTTAAAAGTTAACAGCGGAATATCAGATGAATTCTATTACGTCCATTTGATTCTGCATTTGTGTAAGCTTCCTAAGTTATACAAGTCAGAAAATCAAGGAAAACAACAAAAAACACACCACACATGCTGTTACGACTGAAAGTCAATGTTCCGGCAGGAGAAAGTCTTCGATCTCCAACTTGGGGACCCCATTCAACAAAAGGTTCTGCTTCATCGATTCCATATCCACTAGTCCAAGTAACAGTCATCTGTGTATTAAGGAAAATGGAAAAATATATTAGTGATTTAATCGCAGTAAACAGAAACAAGTGTTCGTTATGCAATATTTTATTTCTTCTGTCCTTAAACTTTGGAATTTCTTAAGTCTCAACTTTGTTGCCAATACAGCCTAAATTTATTATGCAATGAATGATGACGGAACTAGTTATCATTAAAGTTTGGAAGTCTAAGAAGGCATTTATTTCAAAAGAAATATTATGTAAACCACTTCATTTTATTTTCTGGAAGCATCAAGTGACATCAATAACCACTCTTATGCAAAGGAAGAAAAGTTCCATCCAAAATGATTTCCATTAGTTCTCATCAACCCCAAGAAAGATGTAAAGTATTAACTTGAGGTTATACATGCTCTCACGCACAAAGTGTAGCAACAGTTCAGTCCTACGAAATAACAACAAGAAATAAAGAGTACTTACTTCATCCCACGATTTTCCTTGTGCCAAGCGCGGATACACGGGTGCTTTTGGATTCGCAAAAGATATAGCGTTCGAGACTGCAACAAGCTTTGGCTATTGTTCATGAGTTCATGAAACAAGGTGAGTTTAAGAAAGTCATAGAATTTTTTAAGAATTACAGACAAAAGATGAACTTCAATAGAAAATTAAAATCTAAAGCATGGAAAGCCTAGTAATCAGCTAATAACACATACAAGTGTCAGCAAGAAAAAAACTAGAACAGAATAAAGAAAAAATGAATAAAAAAATAGAAAAAATGTTTGAAAATTCCCTGAAGTTCTCCGAACTTCTCCAAAATTAATTAGGTTTTTTGAAGCACCGAATAAAGAATTAGATGTAAACGAGATTTTACAAAGCTTCCATCGAAGTTAGAAAAAAATAATAACATTTCTCAGTTTTAACACTTTTTTGTAAGAAAACTGAATTACAATTGGTGTCAATTTTTGTTAGAAGATACTCTAAAGAATGATAATATGTTAGAAGACACTAAACCACAACTCAATCTCATTTATTGCCTAATAAATTAGAAAGAAATAATATTAAAATGATCAATACCGTAAAAATTGAAGTTCTAAAAACTTTAGATTAAGGTTAGAAAGGGAAAATACATGAAATATTAGAGAAAGCATAAGTTTAATGTCTTTTGATGAAAGTTGGATGTTCTCTAGCACTTAGATGAAGTTATTTTACTTATTTATAATGTCGAAGTTTTACCAACCCACATCGAATTACATTACTTGAATTAATTCCAAGTTTTAAGTGAGCGAAATCATAAGAGAAAGCCAGCCACAACAATAGTAGTTACCTGAAGAAATTGTTATAAGTTGACATTTATAAGAACAGATGCACATTGTTCTCTTACGATGACACGTCTACATTGTTTAACTTGTCACTTATATCAACCAATTGGAGTCTTAGCTTCAAGCACTAACTGAATTCTAGTAATGTAGATAAATAGTACGCAATACAAGTTCCAGTGTAAATTACAGAAGCAACATAAACTTTAAACACTGTCACTGCATTCGCAAAAGTAAATTCCAACAAGTTATCACATAGAGGCCAATTTTATTCTATGGCACAAAATACATACCAAAGATCCAAAACAGATCCAAATTTTCATACAGTAAACACAACTCTTGCACATAAATAGATTTTGAAAAAGTAATTTCTACCAAGTTTCAACCAAATGCTGAAATTAGGACTCGAAGCAGGTTAAGCCCCATCAAAGTTTTGTAGACATCCCCCCAGATATGAAATAGCAAAAATTTGTATATGATTTATCTCTTAAACTCAAATAGGCTCAAGTCAAATCTCACCGTCCAATTACACTCTTTTTTAATCCTATCAACTTCTCCAACTACAAGATTTCAGCAACTCATATTTCTTCTCCCACTCCATTATATCAAGGGCTAACATACTTTTTTTTTTATTCATTATATCTTTATTAATTTATCCATTTCTTCCTCAACTGTCACCAACAATTGTCAATATGCCAAATTTTTAAGGTTGCATCCAACAAAAAAAAACAACAACAACAACAACAACATAGCCTCAATTCCCAAATCTTTAATGTTGCATCCAACGATTTTCATTATACGACTTTTAGTTCATCTTAATTGGTTTCCTTTCATTTTACCTTGACTCAGGCTACTCCTGCCATTACTCAAATATATTCATATTTCTTAGTTCACCTTATTGAAAGTCCTCAATCTCTAGGTTTAAAACCAAGCCTCACCCTCACGAAAATCAGAAAAACTAAATAAATAATGAATCCATTTGGAAATTAAGTTTTTTGGTTGCTTATTTGAAAACATATGTGCAATTTATTTGAAAACATCAAACTATACGCATCACAGAATATCTTGTATGAAATATTATGTGAACCCACCTATCACTAGCACAAAAGTAAAATGTATGCCAACCTAATAATGGAGACATGTGACAAAGTGACTCTAGCTGTTATAATTTGGAATTATGTATGTTTAATGCAATCAACCACTACCTACTAGAATGCACAAACAACCCAATTATTGAAATGCCATTGTAATCACTTGTGAACATTAAGTCTTCAGAAGTAGAGACGATAAGAAGTATAAGAAAAATTAGAAAACAATTGAAGAACAAAACAAGCTATCAGTCAACAAGATAACAACCAAAACATCTCTTCATCAAATAACTAAGACTTAAATGCAAAGAAAAAAAAAAACAAGAGAGACACACCCTTGACCATTTCTCTTTTGAAGGAGCATTATATGAAGTAAGAGTCCAAACGATGTCAATAGACATCATTAGCAGTCCTAGACTGATATTATGATAAGATCCCACATCTAGGTAATATAGTGTTAGTGTGAAGGAGATAGTATAAATAGGGGTGAGTTAGTTAGATTACACATCTTGAAAATTGAATTGTAATTGGGCACTCTTTGAGTGATTGATAGAGTTTTAAGACTCTTATTTGGGGTTACTTCTGTGTTCTTGGCATGTAATTGTTGTTGAACTCTCAAACCAATCGATCAATATTGGTATTCAATCATATTACTGTAATCAACAAAAACAATTAGCACAAAGAATATGTAAAGAATATTTAGCTCTTCAATTTTCCTTTGGAATTTGTGACTAAGTTTTTTTTTTTTTTTTTCAATTTGAAAAATAATAATTTCTCACTATCGGCACATGGGACCTTTATTAATCAAAGGTTGATACCAGTAAAAATCTCAAGGTATTTCTCATCCAAGGATCACAAGTATGTATTCAAATTCCACTCCTCTAGTGTGCCTCTCCAAATCCATAAAGTACATCTGACCAAGTGGTAACCCATTATATGCTTTTCTTCCAAATGCAAGCATTGAAGAACATCTGACCAAGTGGTAACCCATTATATTATTTAGTATGTTTTTTCAAAGATCCAAGTCCATGTGTGATGCATATATGTAATGTTGCAAGATAGTATAGATATAAAATGTACTGTAGGTGTTAAAGCATAGTATAGTAAATTGTATATAGTTCTTTATAAATAGATGTATAAGCAACGATGAAGGATAAGAAATGAAATATCAAATTTTCCCTAATTCCTCCTCTTTCTCTATAGTTCTTCTTCTTCCTCTCTAATCTTCTCTCTTTCCTCTATATTTCTCTTTTGATCTCCAGATGATTTCATCAATGTCGCTTTGCATTGATCATCTCTAAACTTTCCATATCATCTCCCAAATTATTTTTAATCGAGCACTTATGAAGAATATTATTGTAACTATGATGTAGATTCATTTGGCTCAATATAATAATCAAAGATTTGAAGGCTAGACAAAGACCAAAGAAAGATCATAACTTAGCAAGCATCTCATTCTCCTCTTTCCCAATGTACAGGCATGCACCTACCCTATTTCCCTCGAGGTTGATATTGATGATAGTAGTTATTAGGAATTCCCAGGTTGGTTTTTTTAACATTTTAAATTGCTCTGTTCTTTAGTAGGATGTGTCAAACAAATTGTTAAGCAAACTTGTTTCATTAAAAAACAGCTTGGAGCCTTTATCCATAGATGAAAATGTGACCTAATTATGCTACTATATATTATCATCCATATTCAAGGAAATGATTCTAGGTATTACTGGATTACTCAAGCAAGTATAGTTGAAAAATTATCTTCGAACTAGAGAAAACAATTGAAATACTACATAGATTTTTACGACTAACTTGGTAGCAATAAGTTTATGTTCATTATGGACATACATTATCAAGGCCTCCAGAAAACAAAGCAAAGGAGAAATCTTCTCTCTGGTTGATAAGTTGAAGCTTCAACAGTCCCTTGCCTGTGTCTTGATACTTTGGATTAGAGTAGTTTGCAAATTGGTACTGCATGCGTCATAAAAGCTTAATTATTTTTCATCGTAAGTCTTTTTCTTTCCGAACCAAACAAAATCTTTGCAGCAGAATATCATTTACAACTGAATCATCCGATAAGAACATGAACACAAACCTTAATTGGCGCAATGCACAGCAAAGGTGGAGAGACTCTTGGACTTTCAGGCAGGCAGATGGAAGCACTAAAGATTTTGGATTAGGATACTTTTACATTAGCAAGAACTATAGTGGAAGAAGAAAGAGTCAACAAAAACAAAAGGAAAAAGATTTACACAAATGTCTAAGCATATAAGATGGCTTTCCTCTAGAATACTAAATCTAAGATTACCTGATATTTGCTGGAGAAAAAACTCCAATCCAGTCGTTAAATGAAGCATTTGGGAAGTTATACTCTACACTCACCCAATCACTATTTTGTCCCTGTATGTAAAAATGAAACTTAGAGTAATAAAATGTTCACGTCGCTGATGATGTCGTGAATGTTCATTTACGCCGACTGTGAGCATACAAGTTGTTATGCACTATCTAAATTCTAAATAAATCCAAAGGCCATGAATCTATTGAAAAGACTTTGGCATTGCTATGGCAACGTTGTTAACCAAAAAATTGGAGGCTGAAGATGCAACAGTAGACATTAAACGCAAGTATAAACAACAAAGTCAGGCCTGAAGTAACTTAAACTTGACCAGATGTGTGTCTACACGCTAATGTATTTCTGAAATCATTTTACCGTACTTAGAAATCCCGTGACTTTTTCCATTGTCATTGTCAATAAAGTTCTAATTTTAGATTAAAAAAAAACAATAAAATTATAACAGCAAGATAAAGGAGCATACAATATCTAGAAATCCATGGGCCTAGAGAGTGTTGGGTCACACACGCACAAGTGGGCATATAAATGGGGTTGGAGCTAATCTTGCACAAAACCAATTGGCTAATGCTAGGATCCAATCTACTCTATTCATATACCATACCAACTCTTATTATATTTCGGACGTGGGATTATATACTCCAACACAATAAATATGCAAAGTATAAACTATTGATTACCCTTAAACCAAGAATGGTAGGAGCAGCTTTGATATAGGCTGAATCATGAAGAGCAATTGATGCCTTATGAATGGCAATATTCGAGAGGGGATGATCGCCCCGAGGCTTTGCCCATACCGAGCTCGCAGTAAGAAGTAGAATTATCGAAAGAATGATCCCACAAAGCCTCCTCATTACTAGGCCTATTTCAAAATCAATAGCAGATACAGAATCATCAATAAGAATAACATAATATGAGCAGCATTCAGCCAATTTAAAGCTCAAAGCAGTTCCGAATTAGCTAGCTTTAGGAATATCAAGATCCAATTCGATCTCTACCTCATCCCTCTTCATGATCCCATTTTCTTTTCTTTTCTTTTCTTTTTTTTCAAAAACAGAGCGCAATGGAAGAGTTTTGAGTTTGATCCATGCAGCCGAGTCAACTAATTTGGGATTGAGGCTTTGTTGTTGTTTTCCAAAACAAACCATAAGATTCAAATATGAGGAACCACCAATTCCAAGCCATTAATTCACACACGCAAACAAACCCACCCCTCAAAAAAAAAAAAAAAAAAAAACCAACTGTACTACACCTTGAACAGTCCCGAAAACACAAAACCGAATCAAAACCACCGCTCAAAAGCACGGAACGTGAAATGGGTCTCTGTTCACACAAATCTAAAGTGCAGATTAAGTAGTAGTAACTCACTTATTTGAAATCGCAGAAGAGATAGAGGAGAGAGAGAGAGAGAGAGAGAGAGAGAGAGAGGAGTCCGGTTGTGTGACGAAGACTTCAAAGTGGGAACTTTAAAAGTCCACAAGGGGCCTGAAATAGCGTTTGAATATAAGTCAAAGTGAGTAGTTGATGAGTGTGGTGAGGAGATTAATTAGCTTCCCATGATAGTGAATATTCCTTAAGCTCATCCCTCAATTATTCCAATGATGCCTAGTTCGGCCAAGTGCACCGACAAAATCTTATGTGCAAGCCACGTTATTAGTGCACCCCAAAAATTGTTAAAGGCACCAAGCAAGCATTTCTTTTTCCGAAATGCCCTTGTTCGTTTGGAAGGGCACCCCACAAAGCAAATTTGAAAAACTGAATCGAGGGAAAAGGTGAAGAAGAAGTCCTAGCCAATACTTTGTGCAGACGATCTGTGGATGGGAGCGAGGCGACACAGCACAGTAAGACGAGCACGAGCCCTGGAAATTGGTTTCGTGGACGAGGGGAAGAGCACGTAGGTTGTGTGTGCGGTTGTGGTGGTTCCGATTTGGGTTTTCATCATTTTTGTGTTCGTAAGGTGAGATTGTTGGTGTTTTTTTTTATGTTATTGTTGAAGTTCTTTGTTTGTATACATGTTATTGTGAAATGGGTTGAAGTATTAGGTAGGTTTGTTGAAATTATCTGGTCGTCTATGGTTCTGTCACACAAGATCGAAAAGATGAATCTCGCTCGGTCAAAGGTGACCGAACCAGAGCCTGTGTGTTTGGTTGTAAGGTAGGGCCATGATAAACATCACTTAATTCGTTTTGGTTGTTTTATGCGACTTAGTTCTTGATTGTGGTCAAATTTGATTGAATTGGGTATTTGTGAATGAAATAGGTTGATTGTATTGATATGGAATGTTCAGTTGGGTGTGACCGAACAAAGTATTACTCATTCGGTCATATCCAACCGAGCAAATTGGGTATTTACTTATTCGTTAAGTATTGGTTTAGTTCGGTACTTATCACTGAGTTAACTATTATTGCTCGGTCATGAACACCGAGTTAAATGAATTAGCTCGATCTTGTACCACCGAGCTAAATGGATTTGCTCGGTTGGTACCTATCGAACAGTTGGAGTTTGTTCGATCAATATCCACCGAACAAACCCATTTATAGGCACCGATTATTATACGATTATATATTAATATATGAATGACCGTGTATTGATTTAGGGATAAATTTTCTTTACTTTCTTATAGGTATGGCTCGTACTAAGACCACTAGAAGTGGAGAGAATAGTATTGCCCCGAATAGCGAGTGTCCTAGTCGGAGAGCTCAAACCACTTCTTAAAGGAAATTTAAGGAATTGAGACAAAAATATAAAGACATTGATGAAGGTTCAGGGGCACAAGTTGGAGATGTACAAGGGAGGGAACTGTCGGTTCACAAAACCCCCAAGACTCGGCCATAATCTTCTTCATCTAATTCAAACGAAGAAGATAGGGAACAGGTTGTTGAGGAAGGGGATTCCACTAAAAAAGAAATTGGAGAAAAGTTTGGATCAGAAGATGGAGATTATGAAAATGACGGAGATGAGGAAGGGGAGAGTGAAGAGGAAGAAGAAGAAAAAAGAAGAAGAGAGCGAAGAGGAGGATATACGCGAGCAAGTGGTGAAAGAAAGAGGACCACATGATAAGGGCCTTAGTAGTAAGGCCAAGGGTTTCACATAAGGGAACAAGTATGTCCAAAGGCCAGCAGGTGATGACCCTTCAAGACCTTTTCTCGGTGGGCCATCAAATAGGAATGTGTTGAAAAGTTATAACTATCACGTTGACGCTGCCATTTGGAACAACAAGGTAGTTTTTTTCAATTCATAATCAAATTTACTTTGGCTATGTGTAGTTTCAATAATTCAATTACTTATAACATTTAATTTTTTATCCTTAAGGAACGTCCCTTGTTTAGATGCATCAATCAAGGTGCCCAGTTGGAAAGTTGAGATTTGAGTAAGTGTCACCGAGATGCGGCTAGGCTATATAGGATCATTCGAGAGTCTGGGCTTAGGTCACTGACTCAATGCTCATACGGGAAGGCACACAAGACGTTCATATCTGCCTTTATGGAGAGATGCAACCGGAGACCAACATATTTCACCTCCCCTTTGGTGAAATTTCTATTACATTGGAGGACGTCGGTAGGTTATTGAAGATTCTTGAGATGGGAAAGGTAGTTGATTGTGAAGCCATGTCAAGCTGCGAAGCAATCGAGTTGGTGTGACAGGCCCTTGGTGTATCGGAGGGCGAGGCCGAGAAGCAAGTCAACAAAGATTTCAAACTGAACAAATCATAGCTTAAGGGGTGATGGGGTGTCAAACCCAAGCCGTCGAAGAAGGCAACATCAAGACCCGGTTGTTCCCACTAGTTGAGTGCACAGCCCGAGCGTACTTGTTGTACATGCTCATGTGCACTATTTTTGTTGACAAGTCGGGGACCAAGGTGTCGATACAACTTCTACAGTTGCTAGAGGACTTGGACCAGATTAGGACGTACGCTATGGTGCAACAGCTCTTGCCTACTTATACCGACAGCTTGGGGCGACGACTCGGGTGGATGTTTGTCAGATTTCGAGAAATTTGACATTGCTTGAGGTATTTACATTATTTGCCTTTTTTAATGTAGTATGTGTTGTATTTGGTAATATGTAATGACTTATTTGTGTTACTCATTTGCAGGGATAGGTGTACAAGTACTTCGATCTTCATGAAGCCCACATGAACACGAGGTACGCTAACACTCTCCCACGTGTCAATAGGTGGGTTGTTAAGAAAGAACAAGGGCTTAATGTTGACCACCTCTCGAGGCTTCACAGAAGACTTGACAATGCTCAATCCAATAAGATGGGTTTGCAACTTGATTTTATTACAACTTACGTTATTTCTACAACTTGTCAAGTGATTTCGATTATGTCTTCTTTTATTAGGTTACCTGGGGCCCTTATTCCACTATTCGGAGGGACGAGGACATTGCGAAGCTCGCTTTCTATACGGGGACCATCAAGTACATGGGGATTGCTGAGCCATATCACCTCGATATATTTTTGTGACAACTCGAGCACGTGTTGCGCATCCCCTCGGCTCCATACAACCCTACATGAGCACAACGAGGAAAGGTCACAACTAGTTACGTGATGAAGTACAATTCCCAAGCCGAGATTTGGGAGAAGTGGCAAGATCACGTTTTTCTCCGCTAGATCATGAAAACCACTCGCTAGTGTGCCATGGGTGGCGACTGAGGATTACATTGGGCGGTTTAATGAAATTTCACACCCGATCATTACAAATCCCGTGCAAGCAAATATTGAAGGTGATCGTGGGGACGACCTCTACAATTTAAGTTCTATATACAATTGCTTTCATTTGTCAATTTAAAATATAACATTGAAGCAAACTCATTCAGTTGCTTCATGATGTGTTGTTTCCGTAGTGAGTGAAGAGGGTCGTGGATGTTGTGGTAGGCTTGTAAGGCATTGCCCCCGAGTGAAGGAGACGGGGCATCCATATTGAAGATGGTCGATGAAGTGTTGAAGCACCTAATGGCCATTGGTGCTTCTGGTCCGTCGGGCACTCCACATCCAGTGCCACCGAGTCCCAAAGTTTGAGCAATCCAGGAGATGGTGCTTTGCTTAGGCACAAAGGAAATGAGCCAGCAACATCCGAACGGCTGGCCAAAAATTTCAAGCGTTGAACTTGTTGTGAATGTGCAAAGCCTATATGTTCTTTTTGTCATTTAATATGTCTTGTACTTGTTCTCATTGTTTACAACTTTTTATCTAATTATTAAGTTTTGGTCAAAATTCAACCCTTATTTGAATGGTTTACGTTCTTCATATAGGGTTTTGAACTTGTTCTGACTGTTGAATGGTTCTCAACTTATTACCGAGCATCATTTGAATGTAAATTTAGTGATTTCTGCTTCGTTCGATCATACAGGTAAGTCTCATTTTCGTATGTTTGGTCAGTATCCACTAAAAAAACGCAAGAAGCTCGGCTTACAGTTCAACCAAATAACATTGCTATATGGATCTTGGTTTTACTCTGTAGGACACCACCAAAGAAAATAAGCTAGTTCGGTTATGCTCGACCGAGCGATTATGAAATACTTGGGCACGTACCGCCGAACAACACGTTATAATAGATAATAGTATCGTTCGGTGCCAACCAACCGAATGATATAAAATAGTACGCTGGGAGTTGACCGACTGTATATAATGTTCTTGGTAACATAAAACTGAATATTATATTTTGAGATATAAAGAATTCGTTCGATGAGAGTGCACCAACTAATATAATAACGTTCAGTAAGCTCTGACCGAGGGGACATTGTTTCCATGGTTGTGTTCGATCGAACATAGTTATGACATATTGTTCATGGAAAATGAAGTTCATGGAACAAATAACACAACCTATTTCATACTATTCACTATCGATATATAAAGTTTAAAAGTAAGGCGTTTGCTAATATACAAAAAAAATCATCCAACGATGTTCAATGTAATGGGAGTACCAAAAAAATACCATTACAACAACAATTTTACAATTGTCGTATTTTGGATTTACCAAAATCGGATGTTATACACTTGCTATACAAACCCAACACAATCATGGTGTGTCCAAGTGAACGTAGTAGGAGTACTGAAACTAGAAGGTATCGTTGGGAGTTTCCAATTCAAGTTTGCACACTAAGGTAAGGCCTGTGGTTGTATGATATTTTGCCATCCCGGATACAATGGAGGAAAAAGAGAATCCGCCTTGAACAACACCTGTAAAAAAAATTTAACCGTGAACCTTGGGCAAGAATTAAAGACGTATAAAGAGGTATACATTTATATGACTTTACCCGCATAAAATGGTTGTTATTAATGTGGGTCATCTCAATTACAACTCAATCACTCAGCGAAACTGGTGGTGCGCCCCCGAGTTGAAGGAATGTCGTACTACCCAAGGGTGATAGGGACACAAGAATGACATTATAATACGTAACAATCACGAGACCCAAAATGGTCATACACATCCACTTGTCAAGTGGAGCATCATTGCTAATGTGGTAATATTGGATGGAGAGTAGGACCGTCTCAAAGTGATCCCCACCAAGGATTGGACGCCAAATAGTTTTGGTGGCCTCGAAGCTTTCAGTACATGTCATTTCGGACTTGTTTCTTGCGTCGTCTTCGTAATGCCCCAAACCAGCTACAATGACACGGTAGTCACAATTTACATCTCATTTTACATCATCAACCCTCTCAATGTGATCAAGCCAGTCTTTCAGTTTGACACCGAAATAATGATCCCTACACACATCATGCATTAAGGTACGCATTATATGAACCATATGTGGTACTAGATGAGTAATCTTCCTTGGTATCATCTTTAGGTGAAGTACATGCTCAAAGTGAGATGGATTTCTCTTTGTGGATGTGTCACCATTCTCGACATCAAGTTCGGCCTTACTTACCTTCCTCTTTATTCCTTTACCAAGTTGTGATGGCTTTCCCCATGTCTTCACTTTAACCCTTAGGACAATCAAGGACACGGACGAGGGATAACTAATCTCTCAAAGTTGTTGCACAATCCTCATTTGCATATACTAGGTTTTGACAGTTTTAAACCTCTCAATCACCCTTTGGATTTTTGCTTTGAAATTTTACTCTATCTGATTTACTGTTTGCTTGGTATTCATGCTTAACTTTTGTCATTGAATATGGATATCATCAAGTGTATTAGTAAAGCTGCCAATTGGTGACTTGTAAGTTCGTGGGCACAAGGAGGTCCAAATGTCTTGCGCAAAACACAACGACATCTATTTGGATTGGTCCCAACATTTTCGGCCATTTCCTACTCTTTTTGGATTCTACCCAATGCGGCTTGTGAAACAAAACCTCACATGACACGGTACATGGTGTCACAAATCCGTGTTGCACTACATTTAAACTTGTCTCAAAAGAGCCCTTGATCTTAGTATGTTGGCTAACAACCATACTATTAATTACTTGCCACAAATCCACAAACGTTCCTTGCGAATGTCCAATATGTCTTTTTAGGGTATTATGTGCACTTTCGACTTTGTCCGTCGTAGTCTGTCATGCAATGATTGGTCAGTTCGTGCTTTGACAAACCGTTCTTGTAATCTCTAATCCATTTATCCATTAGATAATCAAGCAATCCATGGACACAAGCATATTCAGCTACCATACTCGACATCCTACTGTTAAACACAACTTTAGAAGTCGCACTTATTAAAGCATTCCACCTACTTTGAAAAAGGTTGAAGTCTTCCATCTGTGCGAAAAATTTCTTAGTTTTCACTGCCACACCTCGATTAATGTGCCAAGTGCAAAGAAGGTAAGTGGACGTAGGAAAAATTAACTCAATTGCTTTCATCAATCCCAACTCCTTATCAGTTACAATCACACTTAGTTTACATCTATGAGGTTATTAACATTCTCCAACACCTACATGTAGTTCTTTTTTGTCTCTCTTGACATAAATGCAAATCCGATGGCTAACGTGAGCTTAGTTGAAGTCACCCCGATGATCGCAAACAATGGTATGCGATAGTGATTGGTCGTGTAGGTGCAATCCATATTCAAAACATAAGGAAAACATCAGAGTAAATTTATGGAGTCAGGATGAGATCAAAACAACTCCGTCACAATGTCGGTTCCAAGCGTCTTTCCTATGCCACGAAAGATAACCATGCGTGTCCAACAAATGCATGAGTTGTTGCATTTGTGATATCCCCCCAGCCTCGGCTAGCATTTGTTTTTGCTTACGTTCTATATAGTGCGCAAGGTTGATGCGTTATCTACATCTATTTTCTTTAAGGTGTCCAATATCTCTGCGGGGCTTATTGTTTCCTGCATCATCTGTACAAACGCGATAATTTCTTTCGGAACTAACCGATCGGCATATAAGTGACCTTCTTTATAACAATCAACTTCGTTATTATGCCGTCCATACACCACTGTCACATTCCATAGACAGTCTTTATGTTTCTTTATGTTTATAGCGAATGGACATCCATATTTTTTGTCAGCAACGGAAATGTGTTTCCGTTGAAGATTAGAGATGGATTAGAGACGGATTTTAGAAACGGAACGGAGACGAAACAGAAAAGGACATTCTTCCAAAATGAATGGTTGTACTTGCATTCCGTTGCTAATTCGTCTCTATTTTGTTTCTAAACTCTGTTTCCCTAATTTTTCATTCAATTTCTTCACAAATTAGAGAAGGATTAGCAACGAAATTTATAAATTACGTTGCTAATCCGTCTCTATTTCGTTTTTATGCCCAATGTTTTTTTAAATTATTCACAAGAATCAAATTGGTTCTCCGAAACTTCTAAAATTGAAAATAACAACAGGACCTACTACATCGCCTGCACCCCCTCCAACAACTCTTTGGGGGTGCTAACATCCCCCAAAAAGCAAAATTTCACATACATACACTGATCAACAATATATATCAACAACAAGACTCAAATGAGAAAAAACATACATTTCAATATTAAAAAAGATTTATATATTCACGAAATGTAGTCATGTATAATAAATGTATGTTTAAGATACCAAAGTATCCAAAAAAAAAAACTACAATTCTCATTGTTTTACAACAACCATAAAAATACCTAAGTATCATAAAGTTGTCCATCCCTCGTTGTGATAGCACTTGGGATGTACTAGCATCAGCATCTGCGTATCTTCTCTTCTTTCTCCCTAACGATCCGAGACTGTAGTCACGTCCTTTGGGAAACTCACCCGCCACCTTGTAGTACACCGCCTCATCATCCACCGGCTGGTCCGGTGTAGTCTGGGTCAGCTCCTGACGTCTCCTTTGGAGCTTAGCCTGCATGGATCAACAATAAGAATGGGAGAGACTTGGTGCACATAAAGAAACATAATTAGTTTACTCATAACACACCCTCTGCATGGTATTCTGCCGCAAGATGCATTGAAGTGATGGAATAACCGAGGAAGTTGTAAGTATATGACTAGAAGGATTACTGGAACTCCCACAAAAGGCATTTACTACATGGTTTGTTGGAGCACCCTGAATTCAAACATTACATAGAAAAATTAAATTAACAACCACTACAAGAAATTTGAGCTTTTACTACAAATTCGACTAATCATTTGTAACAGTTTAAAATAAGCATATCCAATAGGCGTGTACAACTTCATCAAACCAAATCAAGACTTTCAAACCATCGCTTTCATGAAAAAGCATGAAGAGATTGAACAATTGTATTGTTCATAGAAATGCAAATTCTCGTCCTATATAGTCGTCGGTGGTTGGAAGAGATCGTCGGAGACAAACGTGATGGCTTGTGGGGTGCCCAATCGTAACAGAGAAGAAATACTAGGAAGTTCTTTTTTAAGTTTTCAGGGGTAAATAGGTCATTGGAAATTTTGGAAATGGTTTCAATAATTTTTGGTGGCTTGCACATAAGGTTTTGTGGGGTCCACTACAAAAAACTGCTGATCAGAAATAGAAATTTTCGTTGCTGATTAGCATAAATTCCGTCTCTAATTCAATTATGCAACGGAATAGAGACGAAATCTATTCCGTCTCTAAAATTGTCATCGCCGATTTAGTCAGCAACGAAAATGAGTTTCTGTTGCAGATTAGAGACCAATTAGAGACCAATTTTAGAAACGGAACGGAGACGGAACATAAAAGAACATTCTTCCAAAATGAATGGTTGTACTTGCATTCCGTTGCTAATCCGTCTCTATTTCGTTTCTAAGCTCTGTTTCCCTAATTTTTCATTCTATTTCTTCACAAATTAGAGAAGGATTAGCAACGGAATTTATAAATTACGTTGCTAATCCGTTTCTATTCCGTTTTTATGCCCGATGTTTTTTTAAAATATTCACAAGAATCAAATTGGTTCTCCGAAACTTCTAAAATTGAAAATAGCAACAGGACCTGCTACATCGCCTGCACCCCCTCCAACAACTCTTTGGGGGTGCTAACATCCCCCAAAAAGCAAAATTTAACATACATACACTGATCAACAATATATATCAACAACAAGACTCAAATGAGAAAAAATCATACATTTCGATATTAAAAAATATTTATATATTCACGGAATGTAGTCAGGTATAATAAATGTATGTTTAAGATACCAAAGTATCCAAAAAAAACTACAATTCTCATTGTTTTACAACAACCATAAAAATACCTAAGTATCATAAAGTTGTCCATCCCTCGTTGTGCTAGCACTTGGGATGTAATAGCATCAGCATCTGCGTATCTTCTCTTCTTTCTCCCTAACGATCCGAGCGTAGACACGTCCTTTGGGAAACTCACCCGCCACCTTGTAGTACACCGCCTCATAATCCACCGGCTGGTCCGGTGTAGTCTGGGTCAGCTCCTAACGTCTCCTATGGAGCTTAGCCTGCATGGATCAACGATAAGAATAGGAGAGACTTGGTGCACATAAAGAAACATAATTAGTTTAGTCATGACACACCCTTTGCACGGTGATTCTGCACTGCAAGATGCATTGAAGTGATGGAATAAGCGAGGAAGTTGTAAGTGTATGACTAGAAGGATTCTTGGAACTCCCACAAAAGGCATTTACTACATGGTTTGTTGGAGCACCCTGAATTCAAACATTACACAGAAAAATTAAATTACCAACTACTACAAGAAATTTGAGCTTTTACTACAAATTTGACTAATCATTTGTATGATTTAAAATAAGCGTATCCAACAGGCGTCTTTCCAATGCCACGAAAGATAACCATGCGTGTCCAACAAAAGCTTGAGTTGTTGCATTTGTGATCTCCCCTGAAATTTCGGCTAGCATTTGTTTTTGCTTGCGTTCTATATCGTGCGCAAGGTTGATGCATTATCTACATCTCTTTTCTTTAAGGTGTCCAATATCTCATGGGGCTTATTGTTTCCTCGCATCATCTGTACAACCACGACGATTTCTTTCGGAACTAACCGATCGGCATATAAGTGACCTTCTTTATAACAATCAACTTCGTTATTATGCCGCCCATACACCACTGTGACATTCCATAGACAGTTTTTATGTTCCTTTATGTTTATAGCGAAAGGACATCCATATTTTTTTGTCTCAGTTATTCTCCTTGATATCCCTTTCAAAACCACCCCTTTCTCATCTGTCACAATTTTTTCCTTACCGACAACTTTTTCTTGACTAGCTTTCATTGTCCCAAGTCTTTGGGCG
Source organism: Stephania yunnanensis (assembly GCA_039657365.1). Classification (NCBI taxonomy): domain Eukaryota; kingdom Viridiplantae; phylum Streptophyta; class Magnoliopsida; order Ranunculales; family Menispermaceae; genus Stephania; species Stephania yunnanensis. The sequence continues at coordinate 10,663,714 of CM077589.1, read as the reverse complement.
TCACCCCTATAACTACCATACCTCTCGCACACCATGTTAACCCTCCCTCGACGACGACCATCACCTTCTGCATCACAATTCTTAGTGACAATAACGAAGTTTTTACTTGATCCACGAATTTGAACCCATTTTACCGACTCATCCCTACTTAGAAATGGCCCATTGGGGATGAAGTCATTTATGTAGTCTACAAATTAAAGAATACAACAATCCCAACAAAATAGTAACTAACAACATCACGAAAGCCCTTCAATCAATACTCACATAAAATACACAATTTAAATAGTTCGGTCACCACCCTTCGAGTATACATCAACTGTTCGGCTACACACAATCGACCCACAGTTGACTGGGCGGTGAGTATCGACAAGACATACCATATTCAAACGGTCCTATCTAACCAAACAAAGTGGCGGGCAAAAACACACCAAAAAAACACAACAGACTTTACAAATAAATAAAATAAGAAGAGATACCCCTGTATCTTGCACATTCGCACCCCCTTGACGTTCATCCTCCATTTTGGGAGCTCAATAAACACCGAACAACAACAACGAACAATGCTTTACAACACAAAATTTTGTACAACTTCGTCAAACCAAATCAAGACTTTCAAACCATCAGCTTTCATGGAAAAGCATGAAGAGATTGACTTTTACAATTGTATTGTTCACGAAATGCAAATTCGCGTCCTATATAGTCATAGGTGGTTGGAATAGATCGTCGGAGACAAACGTGATGGCTTGTGGGGTGCCCAATCGTAATAGAGAAAAAAGACTAGGAAGTTTTTTTTTACGTTTTCAGGGGTAAATAGGTCATTGGAAATTTTGGAAATGGTTTCAATAATTTTTGGTGGCTTGCACATAAGCTTTTGTGGGGTCCACTACAAAAAACTACCGATCAGAAATAGAAATTTTCGTTGCTGATTAGCATAAATTCCCTCTCTAATTCAATTATGCAACGGAATAGAGACGAAATCTATTCCGTCTCTAAAATTGTCGTCGCCGATTTAGTCAGCAACAAAAATGTGTTTCCGTTGCAGATTAGAGACGGATTAGAGACGAATTTTAGAAACGGAACGGAGACGGAACAGAAAAGGACATTCTTCCAAAAAAGAATGGTTGTACTTGCATTCCGTTGCTAATCCGTCTCTATTCCGTTTCTAAACTCTGTTTCCCTAATTTTTCATTCTATTTCATCACAAATTAGAGAAGGATTAGCAACTGAATTTATAAATTACGTTGCTAATCCGTCTCTATTTCGTTTTTATGCCCAATGTTTTTTTTAAAATATTCACAAGAATCAAATTGGTTCTCCGAAACAACAAAAATTGAAAATAACAACAGGACCTGCTACATCGCCTGCACCCCCTCCAACAACTCTTTGGGGGTGCTAACATCCCCCAAAAAGCAAAATTTAACATACATACACTGATCAACAATATATATCAACAACAAGACTCAAATGAGAAAAAATCATAAATTTCGATATTAAAAAATATTTATATATTCACGGAATGTAGTCAGGTATAATAAATGTATGTTTAAGATACCAAAGTATCCAAAAAAAACTACAATTCTCATTGTTTTACAACAACCATAAAAATACCTAAGTATCATAAAGTTGTCCATCCCTCGTTGTGCTAGCACTTGGGATGTAATAGCATCAGCATCTGCGTATCTTCTCTTCTTTCTCCCTAACGATCCGAGACTGTAGACACGTCCTTTGGGAAACTCACCCGCCACCTTGTAGTACACCGCCTCATAATCCACCGGCTGGTCCGGTGTAGTCTGGGTCAGCTCCTAACGTCTCCTATGGAGCTTAGCCTGCATGGATCAACGATAAGAATAGGAGAGACTTGGTGCACATAAAGAAACATAATTAGTTTAGTCATAACACACCCTTTGCACGGTATTCTGCTGCAAGATGCATTGAAGTGATGGAATAACCGAGGAAGTTGTAAGTGTATGACTAGAAGGATTACTGGAACTCCCACAAAAGGCATTTACTACATGGTTTGTTGGAGCACCCTGAATTCAAACATTACACAGAAAAATTAAATTACCAACTACTACAAGAAATTTGAGCTTTTACTACAAATTTGACTAATCATTTGTAACAGTTTAAAATAAGCGTATCCAACAGGCGTCTTTCCAATGCCACGAAAGATAACCATGCGTGTCCAACAAAAGCTTGAGTTGTTGCATTTGTGATCTCCCCCCAGCCTCGGCTAGCATTTGTTTTTGCTTGCGTTCTATATCGTGCGCAAGGTTGATGCATTATCTACATCTCTTTTCTTTAAGGTGTCCAATATCTCATGGGGCTTATTGTTTCCTCGCATCATCTGTACAACCACGACGATTTCTTTCGGAACTAACCGATCGGCATATAAGTGACCTTCTTTATAACAATCAACTTCGTTATTATGCCGCCCATACACCACTGTGACATTCCATAGACAGTTTTTATGTTCCTTTATGTTTATAGCGAAAGGACATCCATATTTTTTTGTCTCAGTTATTCTCCTTGATATCCCTTTCAAAACCACCCCTTTCTCATCTGTCACAATTTTTTCCTTACCGACAACTTTTTCTTGACTAGCTTTCATTGTCCCAAGTCTTTGGGCGTCACCCCTATAACTACCATACCTCTCGCACACCATGTTAACCCTCCTCGACGACGACCATCACCTTCGCATCACAATTCTTAGTGACAATAACGAAGTTTTTACTTGATCCACGAATTTGAACCCATTTTACCGACTCATCCCTACTTAGAAATGGCCCATTGGGGATGAAGTCATTTATGTAGTCTACAAATTAAAGAATACAACAATCCCAACAAAATAGTAACTAACAACATCACGAAAGCCCTTCAATCAATACTCACATAAAATACACAATTTAAATAGTTCGGTCACCACCCTTCGAGTATACATCAACTGTTCGGCTACACACAATCGACCCACAGTTGACTGGGCGGTGAGTATCGACAGGACATACCATATTCAAACGGTCCTATCTAACCAAACAAAGTGGCGGGCAAAAACACACCAAAAAAACACAACGAGACTTTACAAATAAATAAAATAAGAAGAGATACCCCTGTATCTTGCACATTCGCACCCCTTGACGTTCATCCTCCATTTTGGGAGCTCAATAAACACAGAACAACAACAACGAACAATGCTTTACAACACAAAATTTTGTACAACTTCGTCAAACCAAATCAAGACTTTCAAACCATCAGCTTTCATGGAAAAGCATGAAGAGATTGACTTTTACAATTGTATTGTTCACCGAAATGCAAATTCGCGTCCTATATAGTCATAGGTGGTTGGAATAGATCGTCGGAGACAAACGTGATGGCTTGTGGGGTGCCCAATCGTGAGAGAAAAAAGACTAGGAAGTTTTTTTTACGTTTTTGGGGTAAATATGTCATTGGAAATTTTGGAAATGGTTTCAATAATTTTTGGTGGCTTGCACATAAGCTTTTGTGGGGTCCACTACAAAAAACTACCGATCGAAATAGAAATTTTCGTTCTTTGATTAGCATAAATTCCCTCTCTAATTCAATTATGCAACGGAATAGAGACGAAATCTATTCCGTCTCTAAAATTGTCGTCGTCCGATTTAGTCGGCAACAAAAATGTGTTTCCGTTGCAGATTAGAGACGGATTAGAGCGAATTTTAGAAACGGAACGGAGACGGAACAGAAAAGGACATTCTTCCAAAAAAGAATGGTTGTACTTGCATTTAGTTGCTAATCCGTCTCTATTAGTTTCTAAACTCTGTTTCCCTAATTTTTCATTCTATTTCATCACAAATTAGAGAAGGATTAGCAACTGAATTTATAAATTACGTTGCTAATCCGTCTCTATTTCGTTTTTATGCCCAATGTTTTTTTTAAAATATTCACAAGAATCAAATTGGTTCTCCGAAACAACAAAAATTGAAAATAACAACAGGACCTGCTACATCGCCTGCACCCCCTCCAACAACTCTTTGGGGGTGCTAACATCCCCCAAAAAGCAAAATTTAACATACATACACTGATCAACAATATATATCAACAACAAGACTCAAATGAGAAAAAATCATACATTTCGATATTAAAAAATATTTATATATTCACGGAATGTAGTCAGGTATAATAAATGTATGTTTAAGATACCAAAGTATCCAAAAAAAAACTACAATTCTCATTGTTTTACAACAACCATAAAAATACCTAAGTATCATAAAGTTGTCCATCCCTCGTTGTGCTAGCACTTGGGATGTACTAGCATTAGCATCTGCGTATCTTCTCTTCTTTCTCCCTAACGATCCGAGACTGTAGACACGTCCTTTGGGAAACTCACCCGCCACCTTGTAGTACACCGCCTCATCATCCACCGGCTGGTCCGGTGTAGTCTAGGTCAGCTCGACGTCTCCTTTGGAGCTTAGCCTGCATGGATCAACAATAAGAATGGGAGAGACTTGGTGCACATAAAGAAACAGAATTAGTTTACTCAGAACACACCCTCTGCACGGTACTCTGCTGCAAGATGCATTGAAGTGATGGAATAACTGAAGAAGTTGTAAGTGTATGACTAGTAGGATTACTGGAACTCCCGCAAAAGGCATTTACTACATGGTTTGTTGGAGCACCCCGAATTCAAACATTACACATAAAGATTAAATTAACAACCATTACAAGAAATTTGAGCTTTTACTACAAATTTGACTAATCATTTGTAACAGTTTAAAATAAGCATATCCAATAGGCGTGTACAACTTCATCAAACCAAATCAAGACTTTCAAACCATCAGCTTTCATGAAAAAGCATGAAGAGATTGACTTTTACAATTGTATTGTTCACCGAAATGCAAATTCTCGTCCTATATAGTCGTCGGTGGTTGGAAGAGATCGTCGGAGACAAACGTGATGGCTTGTGGGTGCCCAATCGTAACAGAGAAGAAAGACTAGGAAGTTCTTTTTTAAGTTTTCGGGGGTAAATAGGTCATTGGAGATTTTGGAAATGGTTTCAATAATTTTTGGCGGCTTGCACATAAGGTTTTGTAAAAACTGCAGATCAGAAACATAAATTTTCGTTGCTGATTAGCATAAATTCCGTCTCTAATTCAATTACGTAACGGAATAGATACGAAATCTATTCTGTCTCTAAAATTGTCGTCGCCGATTTAGTCAGCAACGGAAATGAGTTTCCGTTGCAGATTAGAGACGGATTAGAGACGAATTTTAGAAACGGAACGGAGACGGAAAAGAAAAGGACATTCTTCCAAAATGAATGGTTGTACTTGCATTCCGTTGCTAATCCGTCTCTGTTATGTTTCTAAACTCTGTTTCCCTAATTTTTCATTCTATTTCTTCACAAATTAGAGAACGATTAGCAACGGAATTTATAAATTACGTTGCTAATCCGTCTCTATTCCGTTTTTATGCCCAATGTTTTTTTAAAATATTCACATGAATCAAATTGGTTCTCGGAAACTTCTAAAATTGAAGATAGCAACAGGACCTGCTACATCGCCTGCACCCCCTCCAACAACTCTTTAGGGGTGCTAACATCCCCCAAAAAGAAAAATTTCACATACATACACTGATCAACAATATATATCAACAACAAGACTCAAATGAGAAAAAACATACATTTCGAAAATAAAAAATATTTATATATTCACAAAATGTAGTCATGTATAATAAATGTATGTTTAAGATACCAAAGTATCCAAAAAAAAATACAATTCTCATTGTTTTACAACAACCATAAAAATACCTAAGTATCATAAAGTTGTCCATCCCTCGTTGTGCTAGCACTTGGGATGTAATAGCATCTGCATCTGCGTATCTTCTCTTCTTTCTCCCTAACGTTCCGAGACTTTAGACACGTCCTTTGGGAAACTCACCCGCCACCTTGTAGTACACCGCCTCATAATCCACCGGCTGGTCCGGTGTAGTCTGGGTCAGCTCCTGACGTCTCCTTTGGAGCTTAGCCTGCATGGATCAACAATAAGAATGGGAGAGACTTGGTGCACATAAAGAAACAGAATTAGTTTACTCATAACACACCATTTGCACGGTATTCTGCAGCAAGATGCATTGAAGTGATGGAATAACCGAGGAAGTTGTAAGTGTATGACTAGAAGGATTATTGGAACTCCCACAAAAGGCATTTACTACATGGTTTGTTGGAGCACCCTGAATTCAAACATTACATAGAAAAATTAAATTAACAACCACTACAAGAAATTTGAGCTTTTACTACAAATTTGACTAATCATTTGTAACGGTTTAAAATAAGCATATCCAACAGGCGTCTTTCCTATGCCACGAAAGATAACCATGCGTGTCCAATGAATGAATGAGTTGTTGCATTTGTGATCTCCCCCCAGCCTCGGTTAGCATTTGTTTTTGCTTGCGTTCAATATCGTGCGCAAGGTCGATGCGTTATCTACATCTCTTTTCTTTAAGGTGTCCAATATCTCATGGGGCTTATTGTTTCCTCGCATCATCTGTACAACCACGACGATTTCTTTCGGAACTAACCGATCGGCATATAAGTGACCTTCTTTATAACAATCAACTTCGTTATTATGCCGCCCATACACCACTGTCACATTCCATAGACAGTCTTTTTGTTCCTTCATGTTTATAGCGAATGGACATCCATATTTTTTGTCTCAGTTATTCTCCATGATATCCCTTTCAAAACCACCCCTTTCTCATCTGTCACAATTTTTTCCTTACCGACAACTTTTTCTTGACTAGCTTTCATTGTCCCAAGTCTTTGGGCGTCACCCCTATAACTACCATACCTCTCGCACTCCATGTTAACCCTCCCTCGACGACGACTATCACCTTCTGCATCAGAATTCTTAGTGACAATAACGAAATTTTTACTTGATCCCCGAATTTAAACCCATTTTACCGACTCATCCCTACTTAGAAATGGCCCATTTGGGATGAAGTCATTTGCGTAGTCTACAAATTAAAGAATACAACAATCCCAACAAAATAGTAACTAACAACATCACGAAAGCCTTTCAATCAATACTCACATAAAACACACAATTTAAATAGTTCGGTCTCCTCCCTTCAAGTATACATCAACTGTTCGGCTACACACAATCGACCCACAGTTGACTGGGCGGTGGGTATCGACAGGACATACCACATTCAAACGGTCCTATCTAACCAAACAAAGTGGCGGGCAAAAACACTCCAAAAAAACACAACAGACTTTACAAATAAATAAAAAAAGAAAAGATACCCCTGTATCTTGCACATTCGCACCCCCTTGACGTTCATCCTCCATTTTGGGAGCTCAATAAACACCGAACAACAACAACAAACAATGCTTTACAACACAAAATTTTGTACAACTTCATCAAACCAAATCAAGACTTTCAAACCATCAGTTTTCATGAAAAAGCATGAAGAGATTGACTTTTGCAATTTTATTGTTCACCAAAATGCAAATTCTCGTCCTATAAAGTCGTCGGTGGTTGGAAGAGATCGTCGGAGACAAACGTGATGGCTTGTGGGGTGCCCAATCGTAATAGAGAAGAAAGACTAGGAAGTTCTTTTTTAAGTTTTCAGGGGTAAATAGGTCATTGGAAATTTTGGAAATGGTTTCAATAATTTTTGGTGGCTTGCACAGGAGGTTTTGTGGGGTCCACTACAAAAAACTGCCAGTCAGAAATAGAAATTTTCGTTGCTGATTAGCATAAATTCCGTCTCTAATTCAATTATGCAACGGAATAGAGACGAAATCTATTCCGTCTCTAAAATTGTCATCGCCGATTTAGTCAGCGACGAAAATGAGTTTCAGTTGCAGATTAGAGACGAATTTGAGACAATTTTAGAAACGGAACGGAGACGGAACAGAAAAGGACATTCTTCCAAAATGAATGGTTGTACTTGCATTCCGTTGCTAATCCATCTCTATTCTGTTTCTAAACTCTGTTTCCCTAATTTTTCATTCTATTTCTTCACAAATTAGAGAAGGATTAGCAACTGAATTTATAAATTACGTTGCTAATCCGTCTCTATTCCGTTTTTATGCCCAATGTTTTTTTAAAATATTCACAAGAATCAAATTGGTTCTCCGAAACATCTAAAATTGAAGATAGCAACAGGACCTGGTACATCGCCTGCACCCCCTCCAACAACTCTTTGGGGGTGCTAACATCCCCCAAAAAGCAAAATTTCACATACATACACTGATCAACAATATATATCAACAACAAGACTCAAATGAGAAAAAACATACATTTCGATATTAAAAAAGATTTAAATATTCACGAAATGTAGTCATGTATAATAAATGTAAGTTTAAGATACCAAAGTATCCAAAAAAACTACAATTCTCATTGTTTTACAACAACCATAAAAATACCTAAGTATCATAAAGTTGTCCATCCCTCATTGTGCTAGCACTTGGGATGTAATAGCATCAGCATCTGCGTATCTTCTCTTCTTTCTCCCTAACGACCCGAGACTGTAGACATGTCCTTTGGGAAACTCACCCGCCACCTTGTAGTACACCGCCTCATCATCCACCGGCTGGTTCGGTGTAGTCTGGGTCAGCTCCTGACGTCTCCTTTGGAGCGTAGCCTGCATGGATCAACAATAAGAATGGGATAGACTTGGTGCACATAAAGAAACAAAATAAGTTTACTTATACCACACCCTCTGCACGGTATTCTGCTGCAAGATACATTAAAGTGATGGAATAACCGAGGAAGTTGTAAGTGTATGACTAGAAGGATTACTGGAACTCCCACAAAAGGCATTTACTACATGGTTTGTTGGAGCACCCTGAATTCAAACATTACACAGAAAAATTAAATTAACAACCACTACAAGAAATTTGAGCTTTTACTACAAATTTTACTAATCATTTGTAACGGTTTAAAATAAGCGTATCCAATAGGCGTGTACAACTTCATCAAACCTAATCAAGACTTTCAAACCATCAGCTTTCATGAAAAAGCATGAAGAGATTGACTTTTACAATTGTATTGTTCTTCGAAATGCTAATTCTCGTCCAATATAGTCGTCGGTGGTTGGAAGAGATCGTCGGAGACAAACGTGATGGCTTGTGGGGTGCCCAATCGTAACAGAGAAGAAAGACTAGGAAGTTCTTTTTTACGTTTTCAAGGGTAAATAGGTCATTGGAAATTTTGGAAATGGTTTCAATAATTTTTGTTGGCTTGCACATAAGGTTTTGTGGGGTCCACTACAAAAAATTGCCGATCAGAAACAGAAATTCTCGTTGCTGATTAGCATAAATTTCGTCTCTAATTCAATTATGCAACGGAATAGAGACGAAATCTATTCCGTCTCTGAAATTGTCATCGCCGATTTAGACAGCAACGGAAATGTGTTTCCGTTGCAGATTAGAGACAGATTAGAGAAGGATTTTAGAAACGGAACGGAGACGGAAAAGAAAAGGACATTCTTCCAAAATGAATGGTTGTACTTGCATTCAGTTGCTAATCCGTCTCTATTATGTTTCTAAACTCTGTTTCCCTAATTTTTCATTCTATTTCTTCACAAATTAGAGAAGGATTGGCAACAGAATTTATAAATTACGTTGCTAATCCGTCTCTATAACATTTTTATGCCCAATGTTTTTTAAAATATTCACAAGAATCAAATTGGTTCTCCGAAACTTCTAAAATTGAAAATAGTAACAGGACCTGCTACATCGCCTGCACCCACTCCAACAACTCTTTGGGGGTGCTAACATCCCCCAAAAAGCAAAATTTCACATACATACACTGATTGACAATATATATCAACAACAAGACTCAAATGAGAAAAAACATACATTTCGATATTAAAAAAGATTTAAATATTCACGAAATGTAGTCATGTATAATAAATGTATGTTTAAGATACCAAAGTATCCAAAAAAAAACTACAATTCTCATTGTTTTACAACAACCATAAAAATACCTAAGTATCATAAAGTTGTCCATCCCTCGTTGTGCTAGCACTTGGGATGTAATAGCATCAGCATCTGCGTATCTTCTCTTCTTTCTCCCTAACGATCCGAGACTGTAGACATGTCCTTTGGGAAACTCACCCGCCACCTTGTAGTACACCGCCTCATCATCCACCGGCTGGTCCGGTGTAGTCTGGGTCAGCTCCTAACTTCTCCTTTGGAGCTTAGCCTGCATGGATCAACAATAAGAATGGGATAGACTTGGTGCACATAAAGAAACAAAATTAGTTTACTCATAACACACCCTCTGCACGGTATTCTGTTGCAAGATACATTAAAGTGATGGAATAACCGAGGAAGTTGTAAGTGTATGACTAGAAGGATTACTGGAACTCCCACAAAAGGCATTTACTACATGGTTTGTTGGAGCACCCTGAATTCAAACATTACACAGAAAAATTAAATTAACAACCACTACAAGAAATTTGAGGTTTTACTACAAATTTTACTAATCATTTGTAACAGTTTAAAATAAGCGTATCCAATAGGCGTGTACAACTTCATCAAACCTAATCAACACTTTCAAACCATCAGCTTTCATGAAAAAGCATGAAGAGATTGACTTTTACAATTGTATTGTTCTTCGAAATGCAAATTCTCGTCCTATATAGTCGTCGGTGGTTGGAAGAGATCGTCGGAGACGAACGTGATGGCTTGTGGGGTGCCCAATCGTAACAGAGAAGAAAGACTAGGAAGTTCTTTTTTACGTTTTCAAGGGTAAATAGGTCATTGGAAATTTTGGAAATGGTTTCAATAATTTTTGTTGGCTTGCACATAAGGTTTTGTGGGGTCCACTAAAAAAAATTGCCGATCAGAAACAGAAATTCTCGTTGCTGATTAGCATAAATTTCGTCTCTAATTCAATTATGCAACGGAATAGAGACGAAATCTATTCCGTCTCTAAAATTGTCATCGCCGATTTAGTCAGCAACGGAAATGTGTTTCCGTTGAAGATTAGAGACGGATTAGAGAAGGATTTTAGAAACGGAACGGAGACGGAAAAGAAAAGGACATTCTTCCAAAATGAATGGTTGTACTTGCATTCAGTTGCTAATCCGTCTCTATTATGTTTCTAAACTCTGTTTCCCTAATTTTTCATTCTATTTCTTCACAAATTAGAGAAGGATTGGCAACAGAATTTATAAATTACGTTGCTAATCCGTCTCTATAACATTTTTATGCCCAATGTTTTTTTAAAATATTCACAAGAATCAAATTGGTTCTCCGAAACTTCTAAAATTGAAAATAGTAACAGGACCTGCTACATCGCCTGCACCCACTCCAACAACTCTTTGGGGGTGCTAACATCCCCCAAAAAGCAAAATTTCACATACATACACTGATTGACAATATATATCAACAACAAGACTCAAATGAGAAAAAACATACATTTCGATATTAAAAAAGATTTAAATATTCACGAAATGTAGTCATGTATAATAAATGTATGTTTAAGATACCAAAGTATCCAAAAAAAAACTACAATTCTCATTGTTTTACAACAACCATAAAAATACCTAAGTATCATAAAGTTGTCCATCCTCGTTGTGCTAGCACTTGGGATGTAATAGCATCGACATCTGCGTATCTTCTCTTCTTTCTCCCTAACGATCCGAGGCTGTAGACATGTCCTTTGGGAAACTCACCCGCCACCTTGTAGTACACCGCCTCATCATCCACCGGCTGAGTCCAGGTGTAGTCTGGTCGAGCTCGACTTCTCCTTTGGAGCTTAGCGCATGGATCAACAATAAGAATGGGATAGACTTGGTGCACATAAAGAAACAAAATTAGTTTACTCATAACACACCCTCTCGCACTGCAGTATTCTCGTTGCAAGATACATTAAAGTGATGGAATAACCGAGGAAGTTGTAAGTGTATGACTAGAAGGATTACTGGAACTCCCACAAAAGGCATTTACTACATGGTTTGTTGGAGCACCCTGAATTCAAACATTACACAGAAAAATTAAATTAACAACCACTACAAGAAATTTGAGGTTTTACTACAAATTTTACTAATCATTTGTAACAGTTTAAAATAAGCGTATCCAATAGGCGTGTACAACTTCATCAAACCTAATCAACACTTTCAAACCATCAGCTTTCATGAAAAAGCATGAAGAGATTGACTTTTACAATTGTATTGTTCTTCGAAATGCAAATTCTCGTCCTATATAGTTGTCGGTGGTTGGAAGAGATCGTCGGAGACAAACTTGATGGCTTGTGGCGTGCCCAATCGTAACAGAGAAGAAAGACTAGGAAGTTCTTTTTTACGTTTTCAGGGGTAAATAGGTCATTGGAAATTTTGGAAATGGTTTCAATAATTTTTGGTGGCTTGCACAAAAGGTTTTGTAGGGTCCACTACAAAAAATTGCCGATCAGAAACAGAAATTTTCGTTGCTGATTAGCATAAATTCCGTCTCTAATTCAATTATGCAACTGAATAGAGACGAAATCTATTCCGTCTCTAAAATTGTCATCGCCGATTTAGTCAGCAACGGAAATGTGTTTCAGTTGCAGATTAGAGACGGATTAGAGACGAATTTTAGAAACGGAACGAAGACGGAACAGAAAAGGACATTCTTCCAAAATGAATGGTTGTACTTGCATTCAGTTGCTAATCCGTCTCTATTATATTTCTAAACACTGTTTCCCTAATTTTTCATTCTATTTCTTCACAAATTAGAGAAGGATTAGCAACGAAATTTATAAATTACGTTGCTAATCCGTCTCTATTCCATTTTTATGCCCAATGTTTTTTTAAAATATTCACAAGAATCAAATTGGTTCTCCGAAACTTCTAAAATTGAAAATAGCAACAGAACCTGCTACATCGCCTGCACCCCCTCCAACAACTCTTTGGGGGTGCTAACATCCCCCAAAAAGCAAAATTTCACATACATACACTGATCAACAATATATATCAACAACAAGACTCAAATGAGAAAAAAACATACATTTCGATATTAAAAAAGATTTATATATTCACGAAATGTAGTCATGTATATAAAATGTATGTTTAAGATACCAAAGTATCCAAAAAAAACTACAATTCTCAATGTTTTACAACAACCATAAAAATACCTAAGTATCATAAAGTTGTCCATCCCTCATTGTGCTAGCACTTGGGATGTAATAGCATCAGCATCTGCGTATCTTCTCGTATTTCTCCCTAACGATCCGAGACTGTAGACAAGTCCTTTGGGAAACTCACCCGCCACCTTGTAGTACACCGCCTCATAATCCACCGGCTGGTCCGGTGTAGTCTTGATCAGGTCCAGACGTCTCTTTTGGAGCTTAGCCTTCATGGATCAACAATAAGAATGGGAGAGACTTGGTGCACATAAAGAAACAGAATTAGTTTACTCATAACACACCCTTTGCACGGTATTCTGCTGCAAGATGCATTGAAGGGATGGAATAACCGAGGAAGTTGTAAGTGTATGACTAGAAGGATTACTGGAACTCCCACAAAAGGCATTTACTACATGGTTTGTTGGAGCACCCTGAATTCAAACATTACACAGAAAAATTAAATTAACAACCACTACAAGAAATTTGAGCTTTTACTACAAATTTGACTAATCATTTGTAACAGTTTAAAATAAGCCTATCCAATAGGCGTATTTCTAATGCCACGAAAGATAACCATGCGTGTCCAATAAATGAATGAGTTGTTGCATTTGTGATCTCCCCCCAGCCTCGGTTAGCATTTGTTTTTGCTTGCGTTCAATATCGTGCGCAAGGTCGATGCGTTATCTACATCTCTTTTCTTTAAGGTGTCCAATATCTCCTGGGGCTTATTGTTTCCTCGCATCATCTGTACAACCACGACGATTTCTTTCGGAACTAACCGTTCGGCATATAAGTGACCTTCTTTATAACAATCAACTTCGTTATTATGTCGCCATACACCACTGTCACATTCCATAGACAATCTTTATGTTCCTTTATGTTTATAGCGAATAGACATCCATATTTTTTGTCTCAGTTATTCTCCTTGATATCCCTTTCAAAACCACCCCTTTCTCATCTGTCACAATTTTTTCCTTACCGATAACTTTTTCTTGACTAGCTTTCATTGTCCCAAGTCTTTGGGCGTCACCCCTATAACTACCATACCTCTCGCTCACCATGTTAACCCTCCCTCGACGACGACCATCACCTTCTGCATCAGAATTCTTAGCGACAATAACGAAATTCTTACTTGATCCCCGAATTTGAACCCATTTTACCGACTCGTCCCTACTTAGAAATGGCCCATTGGGGATGAAGTCATTTGTGTAGTCTACAAATTAAAGAATACAACAATCCCAACAAAATAGTAACTAACAACATCACGAAAGCCCTTCAATCAATACTCACATAAAACACACAATTTAAATAGTTCGGTCACCTCCCTTCGAGTATACATCAACTGTTCGGCTACACACAATCGACCCACATTTCATTGGGCGGTGGGTATCGACAGGACATACCACACTCAAACGGTCCTATCTAACCAAACAAAGTGGCGGGCAAAAACACTCCAAAAAAACACAACAGACTTTACAAATAAATAAAATAAGAAGAGATACCCCTGTATCTTGCACATTCGCACCCCCTTGACGTTCATCCTCCATTTTGGGAGCTCAATAAACACCGAACAACAACAACGAACAATGCTTTACAACACAAAATTTTGTGCAACTTCATCAAACCAAATTAAGACTTTCAAACCATCAGCTTTCATGAAAAAGCATGAAGAGATTGACTTTTACAATTGTATTGTTCACCGAAATGCAAATTCTCGTCCTATATAGTCGTCGGTGGTTGGAAGAGATCGTCGGAGACAAACGTGATGGCTTGTGGGGTGCCCAATCGTAACAGAGAAGAAATACTAGGAAGTTCTTTTTTAAGTTTTCAGGGGTAAATATGTCATTGGAAATTTTGGAAATGGTTTCAATAATTTTTGGAGGCTTGCACATAAGGTTTTGTGGGGTCCACTACAAAAAACTGCCGATCAGAAACAGAAATTTTCGTTGCTGATTAGCATAAATTCCGTCTCTAATTCAATTATGCAACGGAAGCCGATTTAGTCAAGAACGGAAATGTGTTTCCGTTCCAGATTAGAGATGGATTAGAGACGGATTTTAGAAACGGAACGGAGACGGAACAGAAAAGGACATTCTTCCAAAATGAATGGTTGTACTTGCATTCCGTTGCTAATCCGTCTCTATTTCGTTTCTAAACTCTATTTCCCTAATTTTTCATTCTATTTCATCACAAATTAGAGAAGGATTAGCAACTGAATTTATAAATTACATTGCTAATCCGTCTCTATTCCGTTTTTATGCCCAATGTTTTTTTAAAATATTCACAAGAATCGAATTGGTTCTCCTAAACTTCTAAAATTGAAAATAACAACAGGACCTGCTACATCGCCTGCACCCCCTCCAACAACTCTTTGGGGGTGCTAACATCCCCCAAAAAGCAAAATTTCACATACATACACTGATCAACAATATATATCAACAACAAGACTCAAATGAGAAAAAACATACATTTCGATATTAAAAAAGATTTATATATTCACGAAATGTAGTCATGTATAATAAATGTATGTTTAAGATACCAAAGTATCCAAAAAAACTACAATTCTCATTGTTTTACAACAACCATAAAAATACCTAAGTATCATAAAGTTGTCCATCCCTCGTTGTGCTAGCACTTGGGATGTACTAGCATCAGCATTTGCGTATCTTCTCTTCTTTCTCCCTAACGATCCGAGATTGTAGACACGTTCTTTGGGAAACTCACCCGCCACCTTGTAGTACACCGCCTCATTATCCACCGGCTGGTCCGGTGTAGTCTGGGTCAGCTCCTGACGTCTCCTTTTGAGCTTAGCCTGCATGGATCAACAATAAGAATGGGAGAGACTTGGTGCACATAAAGAAACAGAATTAGTTTACTCATAACACACCCTCTGCACGGTATTCTGCTGCGAGATGCATTGAAGTGATGGAATAACCGAGGAAGTTGTAAGTATATGACTAGAAGGATTACTGGAACTCCCACAAAAGGCATTTACTACATGGTTTGTTGGAGCACCCTGAATTCAAACATTACACAAAAAATTAAATTAACAACCACTACAAGAAATTTGAGCTTTTACTACAAATTTGACTAATCATTTGAAACAGTTTAAAATAAGCGTATCCAATAGGCGTTTTAGTGATGGTACATTAATCGTAAACAAAACTTTTATACATTAACACTTATTATCGTCACGATTTAGATTTTGCATGATGAAAAAAGCTTTAGAGAAGAAATGTTTCCATCACAAAAAGGTAAAAAAATTTCTTCACGTAAAGTGTGTTTGCTCACAATCATTATTCCGTAATAAAAGAAAACACAATTTTTCCCCCTAAATCTCCTTCCCATTTTTTGTTTCCATTTTTTTGTGCGAAACCCCGCGATTTTTTTCGCCCTTCTCGTCTCACTCCACCACCTCCTTAATCCAAATCATGCCCTACTATTCACACCAATCATCGTCCTCAAGCCTCTGATCTGCCGTCGTGGTCATCCTCGTCGTCGCGCCTCTACTTTGTCATCGTCGTCCTCGCACTCCTCGTGCCTCTACTTCATCGTCCTCTCTGATCCATCTTCGTCTTCTTCCTTCACGGCTATGCTCATCCTCGCGCCTCCTCCCTGGTCGTCCCGCATCTCCGTCAAGCAACTGTGGAACCTTCGTCGCCGACACGCCTCTGATCCCTGTCGTGTTCCTCACCATCGTGCCTCTGCTTGCAATCGTCCTCACGCCTCTGCATCTCGCTGACGCCTCGACCCTCGCGCCTCTGCTACCTAGTCGTCCTCTCGCCGACGCCTCACCCTCGCGCCTCTGCTCCCTAGTCGGCGCCTCTGCTCCCTCACCCTCGTGCCTCTGCTCCCTGGTCTTCCTCTGATCCCTAGTTGCACTACTTTACTCCTTGATCATTGCTCCCTGATCATCTTCGCATTCCTTCGTCGTGAGTTCTCCCTCTTTCATCCCAAAAATGTTTCTTGTTTGCTTTTTTGGTTAATTGACACTTTGATGTTTTGTTTGATCTTACAATGATTTGTGATTTTAATTTGGGCTTGAGATTTTATTATTTTGGTGAGTTGTAGTTCGATCACAATGTTGCTCAATAAATCTTGTTTTAGAAACCTATAAGGTAAATCCAAATACTTCCTTGATGATTGACCCAATTAACATATGTTCCTCAATTTCAATAACGATGATAATGAATCGTTGGTGTGAAATTTGGATTATGTGAATTGAATTTTTAGTCTAATGATTTTCATTTCAACATCTCCAAAGTGTGTTGAAGGACAATACAAAGGAAAGATTAGTAAGAAATCAAGAAGTGAATTGATAAAGTAGAATTGGATGTGAATTTTGAAGTCCACAGTGATAAAACATTTCACAATGGAAGCAAGGTTGTGAAAGGTATAAAAGCAACAATTCCTTTTTATGTAAAGACCATTCGCCAATCAACATGAAGGAAATTCTACAACTAAGATTAAGTCTACAAAGCTCTTGACACAAGAATGAAAAAACCATCGCAAAATTCTCAATAAAAAACTCAATGGTTAGGGAGAGCAAAGATGGGTTTACAAAAACAATGGTTAGGGAGAGCAAAGATGGCGGCCCATCTTTTAGTTTTTTATTTTGTTTTTGTTTTTGTAAACCCATCTATGTATGTTCTTTTTGTGTCCAATCAAATGTCATTTAGGAATACATCCAACCAAATGTCGTACTATTTCGTAGATCTTTGTGCACACACATTTCTCAACATGTATTATTACATCCAATTAGATCAATGCTTAAAGTATTACTCTAGCAATTCCCTTAGTTAAAATCTTGTATTGGTGCAATACTAAAGTTATTATATGGCATTAGATGACCGTAGCGATTATTGACTTGCATCCCCACTCTAAATAAGTTAATCTCTCCCTAAATTTATGGCTTCAAATTGAAGCTCCTTTAAGATACAATCCATATCCAACTCAAAAAAAGTTCTTCAATAAGATCATGAATAGATAATGTCCATTATGTGTGACATAAAATCAAAGTGAAATGTATCTACCACAATGTCTTCTAAATATTATGATAAACGACCACATCAAAATTATTAATTTTTTTAAAAGTTTTGAATTATTTTCATGCCTTTATTAATAGGGAAAACATAAATTTTTTTGGTCCCTGAACTTTGAGAATTTTATGCTTTTGATCTCTAAATTTTTCATTAGCGTACATTTGATCGCCGAACTTTTATTGTTATACATTTGATCCTTGAAATTTTGAGTTTTTGTGATTTTGATCCTTAAAGTTTAAAATTTCTATGTTTTTTAGGGAAATTAAATTTTTTTTTTTACTTTTGTTGGCCAATGTGAGTTGTTCGATTTAAGAATATAAACTACTTTGCTTTTTTTGACTAGTCACGCAACACTCTTATTACCCACATCGTTGAAATTTGATACTTTAAATGATGAAAAACTAAATGTAGATCTTTGTTCGATTTAGTAATATATATTAATAAAAATTTAGAAACCAATAGCAAGAAGTATACAAAGTTTAGAGATCAAATGATGAATTTTGCTTTATTAATATTATGAGAATTAAAAATAAAATTTCTATTTAAAAGTGAATACCTATCAAATGGCAGATGGCCTCTGATACAAGGTTGTGAATTTTCTTACATTTCTACAATGTGTGTATTTGGTAGGATATTTCATATTTATTTTACCAGTAAAGCATGTCATGATCAACATTATTATGCATCCGAATCATGTATTGAGGTAATTGCTTAATCTTTTATGTTAGAGTTGTTTGTAATTTCATGTTCGTACACTTGCTAGGGATGATTAATATATTCAATTGTAAAAATCTTATTTTTATTTGTGTTAATGTCATCTTTGATAATCCCAGTGCAGAAATAATGGATAAGAGTTGGATATTTTTAGTTGATCGAATCTCTCAAGAATGTATGGATGGGTAAGAACAATTTTTAGATTTCACTTATGCCAATAACGGGACAAAGGAAAAAAAACTATTGCCCATGCAAGGAGTGTTGCAATAGATTTTTAAAGTCAAGAGAAAAGGTTTAAGGACATCTTATTTTAAATGGATTCTTAAATCATTACAAAAATTAGATTTATCATGGAGAATCTAATACTCCTTCAGATTGTTATGAAGATAATGAAGAAAGACATAAATCGTTTGATGATGATATGGTTGGAATGGTACATGATGCATATGGGATTCCTAATATTGATGATGCGGAGACTGGAAAGTTGAGTGAATCTACACAAGTGTTTGGACCTAAAGAAGAAACCAAATCCTTTTTTAACCTTATAAAAGATGCAGAACAACCATTATATCCAGGATGTGAGAAATTCACTCAACTTTCATTCATTGTACGGATGTTGAGCTTGAAAGTAATGAGTGGTTGGATAGATAAGTCATTTACTTTGTTGCTTGAGGTGTTGATAGAAGCATTTCCTAAAGGCGTCCGATAACCTAATTCATATTACAAAGCAAACAAAATGACCACGGATTTGGATTTTACTTATAAAACATGGGATGCATGTCCTAATCATTGTATGTTGTTCAAAGATGAAAACAAGGATATTAGTGAATGTGTTATTTGTCGTGCATCAAGGTATAAGGAAGATGATTCTAATGACCCAAATACAAATAAAAATACAAATGCAAATAAAAATGGGGGAAAGCGAGTTGTAGCTAAACAAGTGAGATATTTCCCATTGAAAGCTAGATTGAAAAGATTATTTATGTCATCGAAAACATCTTCACTCATGACATGGCATGCAAAAGAGTGAATTGATGATGGTGTATTGAGGCATCCTGCAGAATCTCAAGCTTGGAAGGCTTTTGATACAAAAAATTCTTCATTTGCTAGTGAGATACGAAATGTAAGACTTGGACTAGCAATAGATGGATTTAACCCATCTAGGAATATGTCGTTAGTTCATAGCACTTGGCCTGTTGTATTGATGTGTTACAATTTGCCACCTTGGTTGTGCATGAAACAACCATTTTTGATTTGATCAACACTCATTGATGGGAAATATGGACCAGGAGATAAGCTAGATGTATTCATGCAACCACTTATTGAAGAGTTGAAAGAACTATGGAAGGAAGGCGTACTCACATATGATGCATTTACAAATGAAATGTTCAAACTTCATGTTGCATTGTTGTGGACCATTAGTGATTTCCCCGCTTATGCTTATCTCTCAGGATGGAGCACCAAAGGAAAGTTTGCATGTCCTTGTTGCAATATAGAAACAAAATCTCAATGGTTGAAGTATGGTGGTAAATATTGCTTTACAGGACACTGAAGATTTTTACCTATGGATCATAAGTTTCGGAGGGATAAATTTTTTGATAGCAAGTGGAAGTGGGATAAAGTGCCTAACTATTTGACAGGTAGTAGGGTGTTACATCAGCTAGATAAGTATGAGATACTTACTGAGTATAGAAATGAAAACTTATGAAAAAAACTTAAGTAAGCAGTGTTAAAAGACGAAGAGAAGAAGATGAGGAGTCTGTCATTGTCAAGAATAAGGTGCATAGTTGGAAAAAAAAAGAGTATATTTTTTGAACTTCCGTATTGGGAGTATAATTTGATGCGCCACAATCTGGATGTGATGCATATTGAGAATAATGTTTGGGACAATGTGCTTTTTACATTATTATGTGTGGATGGAAAATCTAAAGACGGTTTGAATGCAAGACATGATTTACAGAAATGGGTATTAGACAACCTTTACATGTTCAAAAAAAGGGTTCTAATAAATTTTATATACCTCCAGCACGATTTTCAATGAATAAGAAAGAAATAACTATCTTTTTAGAGAGATTGAAGAGTTTGAAAGTGCCAGATGGGTATTCTTCAAATATTTCACGATGCGTCAATGTTAAAGAACGTGTTATTCGAGGTCTTAAAAGCCATGACAACCATATTCTCTTACAACAATTACTTCCTTTGGCTATTCGAGGAGTGTTTCCAAACGATGTTGTTGCACCAATTATTGAGTTAAGTCATTTTTTCAAGCAACTGTGGTCTAAAGTTAATAGACTTTATGATTTAAAGGTTATTGATGAACGTATATCACTTACGTTATGTCATTTAGAAAAAAATATTTCCCCCATCTTTTTTTTATGTCATGGAACACTTGACCAGTGCATTTAGCTCAAGAAGCAATGGTTGCAGAAAATGTTCAATTTCGACCAATGTATCCGACTGAGAGGTTTTACTACCCTTAAAAAATTTGTGTGGAATAGAGCTCATCCAGAAGGTTCTATTGCAAAAGGTTATTTGATGGATGAGTGTATGAATTTTTGCTCAAGATACATTGATGAAAAAGTGGAGATAAAAATGAATAAAACACTTCAAAATTATGATGGTTGAAACGGCGGTGGACAACCATTTGGAAAAGAAGAAGTAGTATTGCTTGACAATATCACATGGGTCCAAGTCCATAGATGTGTGCTTGTTAATACTGATGAGGTTTTACCATTTCAAAGGTAAAAAAATATCTTAAGTTTTTTTTAATATTATTATAGGTACTATAATAACTAATTTTATCTATTATTATGTTAGTATGCACCTTGAGGAGCTTGCAAGAGAAATGTCAAGTGCATCAGAACGCACTATTAGAAAAAGACACAATGAAACATTCCATACATGACTTATGAATCATGTAAGTAATATTTACTCATTTTTCACTACTCAAATAATATGCTTTCAATGTATATTAATGCAAATATGAATCAATTTAATTTATAGGTCCACAATTTGCGAATGTCGTCAGATGGAACACTTTCAGAGGAAGTTGAAAAGCTTGCAAATGGCCCTAATAAATATGCTCGGAGATTTAAGGGGTATATAATAAATGGTATGCGTTTTCGCATTAAAGAAATCGACGATAGAAGAGAAACCCAAAATATTGGTATATATATATGGATGTTGGTACCATGAGTTATGCCAGTATTAATGATAAGAATCCACATTGGGGAGAAGTCACTTACTATTGAGTGCTCACTTATATTTTAGAGATAGTTTACCCTACCAACCTCAAGTTTGTTTTGTTCAAAAGTGATTGGATTGACTATAAGACTAGGAGGAAAACAGATGATTATAAATTCACCTTAGTGAATTTTAATCGTCTTCTATATCGGAACAATCAAATTGGAGACGAACCTTTTATTTTGGCGGCTCAAGCGAAACAAGCTTTCTATGTAAGAGATCCTCTAGATCTTGATTTGTATGTTGTTGTCAAAGTGACAAGTAGGGATGCTTTTGATAATATTTCACAAATAGAAGATTGTGAACATCAACAGTTAGCTGAAAAGAAAAGTGGAGATGACAATAATTTCATATGCGTGAGACATGATGTCGATGGAACTACAATAGAAGTAAACAATGTTGAAGATTAAGAAGAATGGATTGTGCATGATTATTCATAAAATTCTTATGTACCATATTATGAAAGTTAGTGAGTCATTAATTTGCCACCTTTGATTATTGTCACTCAATTTATTATTTTTTTATTTTCATGATGATTTGTTCAACATTATAATTACCATCATTTCAGGTCCATGGCTCGTGGAAAGTCTTTGAAGAGAACTATGGAGGATTATCTCAATTCAAAAGAACAAGCACAAGTTGAACAATCGCATGAAAGTGATAAAACAAGTGAAGCATTAATGCATTCATCCAATGAAGGTAAAATTTTGAATTTTGATATCGAATATTTATTATATTACAAACACTATTTCTAATTAATTCTCCATACAGAGGAATAATCAATTACATCAATGAAGAAAGGTAGAGGTCCAGTTCGTCCAATTCGTATTTGGGGGTCTGGAAATAGGTTGAAGCTGCAATTTAATGACTTCATGCAACCTATTGGGAAAACCTCAATTAAATTCACAATGCAATTAGGCATCATGGCTAGAAATGGGTCTTTAGTACCATTAACGTATGAATCATAGAATGATGTGCCTGAAGAAAATAAGAATGCCATTTGGCGTGAGGTACAGGTAAGAAGATAACTATATAAATGAAAATAATATATTATTTGTATAATTGATTTTAGTTCGAGTTTCATAATGTTTAAGTACGGGATAATATTGATGCCCCACTTGAGTTTCACGAAACGTGTTTAGAGAAAGTTGCCAATACCTGGAGATCGTGGAAGGATACATTAAAAGTGCATTACGAGAATCACAAAGATGATGAAGATATTTTTACTCGAGTGTCTAATGAGAGCGTACAAGATGAACAATGGCCAATACTTGTGAGGTATTGGAACGAAGATGAAGTTAAGGTACACATCAAAATTCTTAGTCTTGCATTTGATTTCAACTCATTAAAATAATTCCATCCAATTGGATACAATGCTTCCTTTTATTCAATTACCTTAAAATTTTGTAGATCTTTGAGTTAGTTTTTTAGAAATGAATAATAAGTTGGACTTCAATTTAATTCATTTTTATATGTGTGATAAGTATTTTAATATTGTGTAGAAAATTGCTAAAACAAATGCTGAAAATTGAAAGCAAAAGACTATTTGCCATCGAACGGGTCGCAAGTCTTTCACGAACGTACGTCATAGGGTAATCGAGTAGGTTCTTAAAACAAATTTTGAGTGTTCTCTATTTTTTAAAGATAATCATTTCTTGACAATTTTACCTTTAAGAGAGAAAATAAGGGTCTACCCACAGACCATGCTTCAGTATGGTTGACAGCTTATTATAAAAGGGTAGGAGCTAGATCGAATGAAGATACAGAAGAATTCGGGGTAAGAAAAAATTTATTTCTTCATAACTAGTAATAAGTATTTAGTTTACATCATAACAATTCCTTTTTATGTTAATATCAAATTTTATGTTTAGTTGCGATTGCAAAATGAACTTTCACAAATTCCTGAGTCAGAGCAAATGACGGAAGTTTGAGAGAAGTTTTTTAAAAAGGTAATAGGAGATGAAAACGCGGGCATGTGCTAACTTATGGTCATGGACCCTCATTTAAAGATGTGTTTGGGAAAGATTCCGAATGTCCGAGAGATATTGCAATACAGAGAGCACAAGAAAAGGCAAATACTACAAATGAGATCCTTCGCGAGGAACTTGCTACGACGAAAGTAAATATTTCATCAATTTGGTTTTTTTTTATCATTTCTTTCATGAATCTAATACGACAATCTATTACAAATTTATCATTTATAGACAAACATGCAGTCACAAATAGATAACATATATGCATGTTTGGAGAAAGCTGGAATTCAACTGCCTATCAACGTCAATCAAGTAATTCATCGACATTATTGTTGATACTTGAAGTTTATTAATTATGTTCAAATTACAAATGAGACAATTAATTGATTTTTTGATTACATGTCAAAGTTCAGATGTTGGAAGCTCACATAGGCCTCATGTTCAAACATCTTCTCATGATGGATGTTCTCCTGCTCGTTGATTATTCAAAAGTGAACGATCAAAAAGGTAATAATTTAAGTTTTGCTAGAATATCTTAAGTTACCTCCATGTGACCAACTTAAGAGCATCCACCTTCATGATTGTTATTTTGAATATTTACTCATCTCCTAAACTTGACAATTTATTCTATCATTGAGTTGAATGACATTTGCTAGCTAAACTACTATTTCAAGAATTGTTAATTCTTTTAGTATATGTTGACCCTCTAACTTTTGATGATTTTTTGAGCTTTTTACTATTTTATGTTCTACACAAATGAAACTCATAAATTTGCACGAATAATTTAAGCATTATGCATGTTTGAATATATTTGAGTTAGATGATTATTTCATGCATGTTGAAGTTTGCACAATGTTTAAATTTTTTTGTGAATCTTTAATTTAAGGGCATGTTCTGCTAAAATCTTGGTAATACATTATGGTTCACTAAAGAAGAATGTATTTGACTTGTAGAATTATTTGATGCAAGTGGAATTTTTAAGAATCTTAAATTTAAAGGGAGGTTTTGCTAAAATTTCTGTAATACATTATGATTCATGAAGGTGATTATATTTGGCTTGTAGAATTATTTGATGCATGCGGATGTTTGCAAAATGTTTAAAATTTTTTGCTAATTTTAATTTAAGTGAAGGTTTTGTTGAAATCTTATTACTACATTATGATTTATTAAAGATTTTTTTTATTTATGTAAGTGTTTAAGTGCAATTACTTATATTTATAACTTTGAAATTTTAGATGCGCAATTGGATGAGACTTCAAAGGGTAAAGATGATAAATTGGAAGAAAGCTTCACGTGAAGAAGAAATTGAAGAAGCATGGAATGAAAACATTGAAGAAAACATGGATTTATTTTATTTACTATGTTAGACTTAAGCCATGAAGAAACCTGTCAAAGTTTAATTTGATTTTGCTATGTTAGACTTCTAAATTAAGTATTATCATTTTTTTGGTACTTTGGATTCAAAATCACAAAAATCAAACTTTGAATAGATTGATAATGTTAGCCTTGTAATGCAAGTAAATTCTTAATATTTTAATAGATGCAATATTTTTATATTGACAGATGCAAGATAGTTACAACAACTTTTATATAAAAACTTTTTTTGTGACGGAGCAATGTACATATAAAATATTATTATTTTTTGTCACCAGTAAAAAGTCGTAACTACATGTATTTGTGACGGACAAAGTCTTGTGATGTAAAACATTTTTCTTCTTTGTCTAACGAAACATTTGTGACGCAAATACAGTCGTTACAAAAATGTGTTTTTTATGACGTACAATAATCTCGTAATAAATATGGAGATCCGTCATAAATGGTATTTGTCACGCTAATTTCCATGACAAAAACGTTTTTGCAACAGAGTATTCGCAACTTTAGTTTTTTCGTGACAATACCGTGACAAAAACTATATGTGATGAAAAAATAACTTGTCCCTACGGAATCGAAGCAGTGATAAAAACTACAATTTCTTGTAGTGAACCAGATTTAATAAGCTAACTTCCATTGCAATAGAAAAAAATGATCACGAAATCCAGAACGTGTTGACGCAAAATAAGGAATCGCTTAGAGGTTAAAAAAGATAATATATAAACAAATGCAACACAAATAACTAATTCCAGTTTGAGTAATTTTCATGAAACTCATTACTGTCCTACATGATAGCCTACTTGTATATGCACTAGCCATAACAATAACAGGCATAAAATCTTGAGCACTTGGTGAGCAATTGGAGACGATTCCCAGTGAAAATAATCTCTCACCAAACAATAACTTTGTGGTTAACTTGACCATGTGAGTAACTACAAACAATGCTGTGACAATTCTCCAACAACTTTCCTAACTTTAACTTAACATAAAAAATTTATAGTTTGATTGCCTAAGTTGAAGAAATATGACCAGACACCAAAATGGTTGCACATAGAATATATCCCACCATATATTCTTCCTTTCCGTTGTTGATTAGCATAAATTTACTTACGAATTGTTTTTCCTTTTCATCAATGTGCAGTATATTAAGGTTAGAAAGTTGGTGTTCAACAAGATCACGCTCATCTTCTTTGTCTTTGATAAGCTTTAAAAAGTCTACTTAACACAAGCTTTTTTTATATATATCTTCCTGCATAGAAAGATCAAAGGTATAAGCAATTACTTGCAAAGTGGATTAGTAGGTAGGTAAGATGCAAGGACGCTCTCTTAGGGTGAGGAATTATAACTAATAAATGGGAAGCTTAAAGGCTTTAGTCCAACATAAAGCTTTAGGTGGTTACAATTATCTTCATGTTATTTATTGTTTAACATCGACGACTCCTTTTTTGTTATGTTATAATGTTCTAATCCTTTCTTATAAAATCAAGTTGTTTGATGTTAGTCATAAATCTCTTTTTGAAGTTTAGTATATTACATTATTCTATTTAGCATAATGGAGTTATGAGAATTGCTAGAAATAGTTTGTGTAGAGAGATGGATATGTCAAAGATAACAAATATTATTTATACCTCATAACTTATATTAGTGTGGTAACTTAGATAGGTCAATGTTGAGGTACAAGTTTGTATTGATGGTCTAATAGGGTGCTCTAATATGCAATCAAGCCAAATTAAACATAAAACAATAAAAAAGACTTTATGCGCAATCATTTCGAATTAAAAGTCAATGATTTTTACCTGTTTCTAATTAGCAACAAATCTAGCCATGTAAACTCACAAGGAAACCCTATAAACAAGTTTGGGCAAGATGAATGTAATGTTCTATTGCCAACAAATTGAACCTCTGATTATATATATGCAATTGATGAGTAGTTAATTAGCACTATTTTCACCAAAATAAGTATGGAAATCTGATGTTCTATAGCTTTGTCAGTAAGTGTTACACTTACATATATAATGCCAGCATAAGTAAATGTAGATATATAAATGGGAAACTTAGAGGCTTTCTTTCAAATTCAAAAGAAATCTTCAGAGACAAATCAAGCCATTTGCTAATTCTATGTCAGATGAGTAGTTAGTTCCATTCTCACATCTGTACCCACATTTCAAGAGTTCAATCGAAGTCCTCAACTGAAACTAAAAGAATGCAGACATTGCAAAACTGCCCTGTTTAAGGAGCTCAATACATTTCAGGCCTATAAAAGAATGCAGGTACTGAAACTCTGCCTTAGGCATTTTGATAGCGAATACCTCAATCGAAGTCCTCAACCAAAACTAGAAAAGAATGAGAAATCATGCAAAGGAGATAAGGGCACAAATGAGAGAGGAGGCGATTCGAACTTTCGCGAATGAGAGAAACGGTGCGAGCAAAATATTAATACTATCAAATACACATTTGATAACAATATACCTTGTAAAGGGGAACCTTCTTCACACTTGCTCCTGCTTTGCAAAATGCACGAGAAACTTCTAAAATAGCATTGGCTCCAAGATGCAAAAATACCAAATGACGAAGTGGATCAGCTACATACATCCATACAAAGTAATATAAAGAAAATAAAAGCAATCAATTGCAAAACTGACTAGCTACCTTTTATTTACACCAACCCCACTTGTTGACAGTTCCATTAAGCTGTTGCACCATGTAGTTGTCAATGGCGGTCTGATCTGCTACGTCCTGCAAAAGAAAGATGAATTTGATGGCAATTTTGAGCTTCACGAATTCAGGGCGTAAAGAGGTTAAGAGGCGAGAGAGGAAGCAGAGAGACTTCGAGTGAGGTTAGGGAACATCTTCATCAACAACTAGGGTTCGCAAAGGCGAGGGTGTCAAGCCGAAACCACACCGGGAGCTTCGTGGATTACTTGCCTCAATGTCGAAGACGGGGCTTCGGACCCCAAACCCTAAAATAATGGTTGCAGTAAAGAGAGGAGACAACGGCGACGGACAGAGCATACTACAAAGAGGGACAGGGCAGAAAAAGACGACTAGGGACAGACGATGACAGACAGAGAACGACGGCGAGAACTTATGCGATTGTGATGGTAGAAGGCACGAGCTCCGGCAGAGAGCAACTCAAACTCGAACACCACCACCAATAGGCGTTTTAGTGACGGTACATTAATCGTAAACAAAGATTTTATACATTAACACTTATTTTTGTCACGATTTAGATTTTGCGTGATGAAAAGAAGCTTTAGAGATGAACATGTTTC
Organism: Stephania yunnanensis; assembly: GCA_039657365.1. Taxonomy (NCBI): domain Eukaryota; kingdom Viridiplantae; phylum Streptophyta; class Magnoliopsida; order Ranunculales; family Menispermaceae; genus Stephania; species Stephania yunnanensis. Next base: position 10,635,008 of record CM077589.1, on the reverse strand, counting down.
CATCACAAATAGGTACAAATTTTTCGTCACGTAAAGTGTGTTTGCTCGCAATCATTATTTCGTAATGAAAGAAAACACAATTTTTTACTCACGCGCAAAATCGAAACCCCTAGCAACCTCCTTCCCATTTTTTCCCATATTTTTGCGCGAAATCGAAATTGGTTCCGCCCTTCTCGTCCCACTCCACCTCCTTCATCCGCCTTACTATTTGCGCGAAATAGACATCACTTCGTTGTCTTTGTCGCGCCTCCACTTCGTCGCGCCTCCACTTCGTCATCGTCGTCGTCGTCGCTGGTCGTCCTATTCCCTGGTTATCGTCCTCTTCCCTCGTTGTCCTCTTCCCTGGTCGTCGCGCCTCCTCCCCGGTCATCGTCCTCGCGCCTCCTCCCTGGTCGTCCTGCATCTCGCCAACGCGCGCCTCAGCTGCCTCTGCTCGGTGGTCGCTGGTCGTGATTGGTCCCTGGTCGCTGGTCGTTATTGGTCCCTGGTCGCTGGTCGGCGCCGCTGCTCCCTAGTCGGTGCCGCTGCTCCTTGGTCGGCAAAAAAAAGGTAGACTTCCACCTAGTGTTCATGATATGCAAAAGCCTCTTTGTTGATGTGTAGAGCATGAATCGGGGCCTTCCCCTAATTTCTATTTTCCCAAACATCCCATTTTTACCAAACCAATAGAACATGTGACATTGTGGTGTTGACCGTCGTACAACCAAAAAATGGGAACAATGCAAGAGGATGAGTAAAAATCTTGATAGAAAGATCCAAATCGGTGAGGATGGCACCAGCCCTCAGGAGGCCTTAATCTAGCATCATTGATTGCAGCAACCCAATCTTTTATTTTAGAATTACTTCTAGCTCTTATCTTTATACTTCGATTACCACATGATACCTAGTAAGAACTTTACCATTAGTTGGACTGAAATGTAATACATGCCATCTCATCAGGCAACATGAATGCTTAGATTCACAGAATACAACTGGATACCAAGGAAATACACACAAAAAATTGGTTTCATACCCTTGACAGGATTTCTTAAGTCAAAAAACATATTTTATTCTTCATTTTGCACAACAATTGATTCATAGATTAGAACCAGAATATAATATAATATATAAAAGGATCTATCAAGAACTACCAAAATACAATTTTTCAGAAATACAAGCCAATCCCCCAAGCAAGATACGAATTAATGCAGTTGCTTTTAAACAAGATCCACACAAAGACACAATATTTTGGTGAGAAAAGAAGGTTAACCATCAGAGTTACTAATGGGCAGCATATTTCAAGCCAGAGTGGTCATAAGGACTGAGGACCAAGGTGCAAGACAAGGCACACTCCTAAGTGAGAAAGACTTCACTTTAATTGTTAGTGAGAAAAACCAAAACAAAATTTTAAAGTTAAATTAGATTTAAACATAAAGGCAAAATGCCATTAAAAGTTTGAACACCATAATCCCTCCAACTCAAGTTCCATTCGGCCCGGAGGCTGGAGTACCAATCGCCATAGGAAAATAAGATGCAAAGATCCTGAAAAAATGTAGAAAATAAAAAATAAAATAAAAATAAAGACTATGACAATCCATCCACCCATGGGAGTTCTAAGGTCACACACTTCACTTAAATCCAGTATTTCTGGTTGGGCATGGGATATGGAAAAAATCAGGATGTCATGCAAGAAGGTAAGCAAACCTTTGCAAAACATAAAAGCCATCATAGTGAAAACTAAATAGGTTTTCTTCCAAAACCTTTATGCTTTTGATCTCTAAATTTTTTATTAGTGTACATTTGATCGTTGAACTTTTATTGTTATACATTTGATCCTTGAACTTTTGAGTTTTTGTGATTTTGATCCCCAAAGTTTAAATTTTCTATGTTTTTTAGGGAAATTAATTTGTTTTTTTTTTTTTTTTTTACTTTTGTTGGCCAATGTTAGTTGTTCGATTTAAGAATATAAACTACTTTGCTTTTTTTGACTAGTCACACAACACTCTTATTACCCACATCGTTGAAATTTGATACTTTAAATGATGGAAAAACTAAATGTATATCTTTGTTCGATTTAGTAATATATATTAATAAAAATTTAGAAACCAATAGCATGAAGTATACAAAGTTTAGAGATGAAATGATGAATTTTTCTTTATTAATATTATGAGAATTAAAAATAAAATTTCTATTTCAAAGTGAATACCTGTCAAATGGCAGATGGCCTCTAATACAAGGTTCTGAATTTTCTTACATTCCTACAATGTGTGTATTTGGTAGGATATTTCATATTTATTTTACCAGTAAAGCATGTCATGATCAACATTATAATGCATTAGAATCATGTATTGAGGTAATTGCTTAATCTTTGATGTTATAGTTGTTTGTAATTTCATGTTCGTACACGTGCTAGGGATGATAAATAAATTCTATTGTAATAATCTTCATTTAATTGTGTTAATGTCATGTTTCATAATCCCAGTGCAGAAATAATGGATAAGAGTTGGATATCTTTAGTTGATCAAAATTCTCAAGAATGTATGGATGGGTATGAACAATTTTTAGATTTCGCTTATGCCAATAACGGGACAAAGGAAAAAATTTATTGCCCATGCAAAGAGTGTTGCAATAGATTTTTAAAGTCAAGAGAAAAGGTTAAAGGACATCTTATTTTAAATGGATTCTTAAATCATTACAAAAATTGGATTTATCATGGAGAATCTAATACTCCTTCTGATTGTTATGAAGATAATGAAGAAAGACATAAATTTTTCATGATGATATGGTTGGAATGGTACATGATGCATTTGGGATTCCTAATATTGATGATGCGGAGACTGGAAACTCGAGTGAATCTACACAAGTGTTTGGACCTAATGAAGAAACCAAATCTTTTTTTAACCTTATAAAAGATGCATAACAACCATTATATCCAGGATGTGAGAAATTCACTCAACTTTCATTCATTGTACGGATGTTGAGCTTGAAAGTAATGAGTGGTTGGACAGATAAGCCATTTACTTCGTTGCTTGAGTTGTTGATAGAAGCATTTCCTGAAGGCGTCCAATTACCTAATTCATATTACAAAGCAAACAAAATGACCACAGATTTGGATTTTACTTATAAAACATGGGATGCATGTCCTAATCATTGTATGATGTTCAAAGATGAAAATAAGGATATTGGTGAATGTGTTATTTGTCATGCATCAAGGTATAAGGAAGATGATTCTAATGACCCAAATACAAGTAAAAATACAATTTCAAATAAAAAAGGGGGAAAGCGAGTTGCAGCTAAACAAGTGCGATATTTTCCATTGAAAGCTAGATTGAAAAGATTATTTGTGTCATTGAAAACATCTTCACTCATGACATGGCATGCAAAAGAGCGAATTGATGATGGTGTATTGAGGCATCTTGCAGATTCTCAAGCTTGGAAGGCTTTTGATACAAAAAATTCTTCATTTGCTAGTGAAATACGAAATGTAAGACTTGGACTAGCAACAGATGGATTTAACCCATTTAGGAATATGTCGTTAGTTCATAGCACTTGGCCTGTTGTATTGATGTGTTACAATTTGCCACCTTGGTTGTGCATGAAACAACCATTTTTGATTTGATCAACACTCATTGATGGGAAATATGGACCAAAGGATAAGCTAGATGTATTCATGCAACCACTTATTGAAGAGTTGAAAGAACTATGGAAGGAAGGTGTACTCACATATGATGCATCCACAAATGAAATGTTCAAATTTCATGCTGCATTGTTGTGGACCATTAGTGATTTCCCCGCTTATGCTTATCTCTCAGGATGGAGCACCAAAGGAAAGTTTGCATGTCCTTGTTGCAATATAGAAACAAAATATCAATGGTTGAAGTACGGTGGTAAATATTGCTTTACAGGACACCGAAGATTTTTACCTATGGATCATAAGTTTCTGAGGGATAAATTTTTTGATGGGAAGTGGGAGTGGGATAACGTGCCTAACTATTTGATAGGTAGTAGGGTGTTACATCAGCTAGATAAGTATGAGATACTTACTGAGTATAGAAAAGAAGATATTATGAAAAAAATTAAAGTAAGCAATGTTAAAAGACGAAGAGAAGAAGATGAGGAGCCTGTCATTGTCAAGAATAAGGTGCATAGCTGAAACAAAAAAAGAATATATTTTTCGAACTTCCGTATTGGGAGTATAATTTGATGCGCCACAATCTGGATTTGATGCATATTGAGAAGAATGTTATCGACAATGTGTTTTTTACATTATTAGGTGTGGATGGAAAATCTAAGGACGGTTTGAATGCAAGACGTGATTTGCAGGAAATGGGTATTAGAAAACCTTTACATGTTCAAAAAAAGGGTTCTAATAAATTTTATATACCTCCAGCACGATTTTCAATGAATAAGAAAGAAATAACTATCTTTTTAGAGAGATTGAAGAGTGTGAAAGTGCCAGATGGGTATTCTTCAAATATTTCACGATGCGTCAATGTTAAAGAACGTGTTATTCGAGGTCTCAAATGCCATGACAACCATATTCTCTTACAACAATTACTTCCTTTGGCTATTCGAGGAGTGTTGCCAAACGATGTTGTTACACCAATTATTGAATTAAGTCATTTCTTCAAGCAACTGTGGTCTAAAGTTAATAGACTTTCTGATTTAAAGGTTATTGATGAACGTATATCACTTACGTTATGTCATTTAGAAAAATATTTCCCCCATCTTTTTTGATGCCATGGAACACTTGCCAGTGCATTTAGCTCAAGAAGCAATGGTTGCAGGAAATGTTCAATTTCGATCAATGTATCCGATTGAGAGGTTTTTACTCACACTTAAAAAATATGTGCGGAATAGAGCTCATCCAGAAGGTTCTATTGCAAAAGGTTATTTGATGGATGAGTGTATGAATTTTTGCTCAAGATACATTGATGAAAATGGGGAGACAAAAATGAATAAAGCACTTCGAAATTATGATGGTGGAAACGACGGTGGACAACCATTTGGAAAAGAATAAGTAGTATTGCTCGACAATATCACAGGGGTCCAAGTCCATAGATGTGTGCTTGTTAATACCGATGAGGTTTTACCATTTCGAAGGTAAAGAAATATCTTAAGTTTTTTTTAATATTATTATAGTTACTATAATAACTAATTTTATCTATTATTATGTTCAGTATGCACCTTGAGGAGCTTGCAAGAGAAATGTCAAGTGCATCAGAACGCACTATTAGAAAAAAAGACACAATAAAACATTTCATACATGGCTTATGAATCATGTAAGTAATATTTACTCATTTTTTGCTACTCAAATAATATGCTTTCAATGTAGATTAATGCAAATATGAATCAATTTAATTTATAGGTCCACAATTTGCGAATGTCGTCAGATGGAACACTTTCAGAGGAAGTTGAAAAGCTTGCTAATGGACCTAGTAAATATGCTCAGAGATTTAAGGGGTATATAATAAATGGTATGCGTTTTCGCATAAAAGAAATCCATATTAGAAGAGCAACCCAAAATAATGGTATATATATAGATGCAGGTACCATGAGTTATGCCAATATTAATGATAAGAATCCACGTTGGGGAGAAGTCACTTACTATGGAGTGCTCACTGATATTTTAGAGATAGTTTACCCTACCAACCTCAAGATTGTTTTGTTCAAAGGCGATTGGATTGACTATAAGACTGGGAGGAAAACAGATGATTATAAATTCACCTTATAGTATAAATGCCATTTGTACAGGTAAGAAGATAACTATGTAAATGAAAATAATATATTATTTGTATAATTGGTTTGAGTTTGAGTTTCATAATGTTTAAGTATAGGATAATACCGATGCCCCACTAGAGTTTCGCGAAAAATGTTTAGAGAAAGTTTCCAATACCTGGAGATCGTGGAAGCGTACATTAAAAGTGCATTACGAGAAGCACAAAGATGATGAAGATATTCTTACTCGAGTGCCTGATGAGCGTGTACAAGATGAACAATGGCCAATACTTGTGAGGTATTGGAACGAAGATGAAGTTAAGGTACAAATCAAAATTCTTAGTCTTGCATTTGATTTCAGCTCATTTAAATAATTCCATCACATTTGATACAATGCTTCCTTTTATTCAATTACCTTAAAACTTTGTAGATCTTTGAGTTAGATTTTTAGAAATGAATAATAAGTTGGATTTCAATTTAATTCATTTTTTATGTGTAATAAGTATTTTAATGTTGATGCAGAAAATTGCTAAAACAAATGCTAAAAATAGAAAACAAAAAACTATTTGCCATCGAACAGGTCGCAAGTCTTTCGCGAACGTACGTCATAAGGTAATCGAGTAGGTTCTTACAAAAATTTTGAGTGTTCTCTATTTTTTAAAGATAATCATTTCTCACTTGACAATTTTACCTTTAAGAGAGAAAATAAGTGTCAACCCACAGACCGCGCTTCAGTATAGTTGACAGCTTATTATAAAAGGGCAGGAGCTAGATCGAATGAAGATACAGAAGAATTCGCGGTAAGAAAAGATGTATTTCTTCATAACTAGTAATACATATTTAGTTTACATCATAACAATTCCTTTCTATGTTAATATCAAATTTTATGTTTACATGCAATTGCAAAATGAACTTTCACAAATTCTCGAGTCGGAGCAAACGGCGGAAGTTCGAGAGAAATTTTTAAAAAAGGTAATAGGAGATGAAAAACGCGGGTGTGTGCTAACTTATGGTCATGGACCCTCATTTAAAGATGTGTTTGCGAAAGATTTCGAATGTCCGGCAGATATTGCAATACGGAGAGCACAAGAAAAGGCAAATGCTACAAATGAGCTCCTTCGCGAGGAACTTGTTGCGACGAAAGTAAATATTTCATCAATTTTGGTTGTTTTTTTATCATTTCTTTCATGAATCTAATACGACAATCTATTACAAATTTATTGTATAGACAAACATGCAGTCGCAAATAGATAACGTATATGCATGTTTGGAAAAAACTGGAATTCAACTGCCTATCAACGTCAATCAAGTAATTCAGCGACATTATTGTTGATACTTGACGCTTATTAATTATGTTCTAATTACAAATGAGACAATTAATTGATTTTTTGTTATTACATGTCAGAGTTCAGATCTTTGAAGCTCACATAGGCCTCATGTTCAAACATCTTCTCATGATGGATGTTCTCCTGCTCGTTGATTATGCAAAAGTGAACGATCAAAAAGGTAATAATTTAAGTTTTGCTAGAATATCTTAAGTTACCTCCATGTGACCAACTTAAGAGCATCCACCTTCATGATTGTTATTTTGAACATTTACTCATCTCCTAAACTTGACAATTTATTCTATCATTGAGTTGAATGACATTTGCTAGCTAAACTACTATTTCAAGAATTGTTAATGCTTTTAGTATATGTTGACCCTCTAACTTTTGATGATTTTTTGAGCTTTTTACTAGTTTATGTTCTATACAAATGAAACTCATAAATTTGCACCAATAATTTAAGCACTATGCATGTTTGAATATATTTGAGTTAGATGATTTTTTGATGCATGTTGAAGTTTGCATAATGTTTAAAATTTTTTGTGAATCTTTAATTTAAGGGCATGTTCTGCTAAAATTTTGGTAATACATTATGGTTCACTAAAGAAGAATGTATTTGACTTGTAGAATTATTTGATGCAAGTGGAATTTTTAAGAATCTTAAATTTAAAGGGTGGTTTTGCTGGAATTTCTGTAATACATTATGATTCATGAAGGTGATTATATTTGACTTGTAGAATTATTTGATGCATGCGGAAGTTTGCAAAATGTTTAAATTTTTTGCTAATCTTTAATTTAAGTGAAGGTTCTGGTGAAATTTTATTACTACGTTATGATTTATTAAAGATTTTTTTATTTATATAAGTGTTTAAGTGCAATTACTTATATTTAATTTTGTTTATGGATTGATGACAAGATTGGCGATATAAATTCAATACCTTATTCTCTTTTCCATTCCATCTCTTTCACTTTTTCTTGTTTTGAGCCTAATTGAATGCCCAATTCTAGCTTGGATATAATGGTGGAAAAGTAAGAATTGAAATGTTATTTAATGTTGTCATAAGATAGACAAGACCTTAGGTAGAGTTTAGTTGAAAAATTATTCTCGTGATTGGTTTGTCATAAGATAAACAAGACCTTAGGTAGAGTTTAGTTGATTATTCAAATGTGAACGATCAAAAAGGTCATAATTTAAGTTTTGCTAGAATATCTTAAGTTACCTCCATGTGACCAACCTAAGAGCGTACCTTAAGAGCATCCACCTTCATGATTGTTATTTTGAACATTTACTCATCTCCTAAATTTGACAATTTATTCTATCATTGAGTTGAATGACATTTGCTAGCTAAACTACTATTTCAAGAATTGTTAATGCTTTTAGTATATGTTGACCCTCTAACTTTTGATGATTTTTTTAGCTTTTTACTAGTTTATGTTCTTTACAAATGAAACTCATAAATTTGCACCAATAATTTAAGCACTATGCATGTTTGAATATATTTGAGTTAGATGATTTTTTGATGCATGTTGAAGTTTGCATAATGTTTAAAATTTTTTGTGAATCTTTAATTTAAGGGCATGTTCTGCTAAAATTTTGGTAATACATTATGGTTCACTAAAGAAGAATGTATTTGACTTGTAGAATTATTTGATGCAAGTGGAATTTTTAAGAATCTTAAATTTAAAGGGTGGTTTTGCTGGAATTTATGTAATACATTATGATTCATGAAGGTGATTATATTTGACTTGTAGAATTATTTGATGCATGCGGAAGTTTGCAAAATGTTTAATTTTTTTTGCTAATCTTTAATTTAAGTGAAGGTTATGTTGAAATTTTATTACTACGTTATGATTTATTAAAGATTTTTTTATTTATGTAAGTGTTTAAGTGCAATTACTTATATTTATAACTTTGATATTTTAGATGCGCAATTGGATGAGACTTCAAAGGGTAAAGATGATGAACTGGAAGAAAGCTTCACGTGAAGAAGAAATAGAAGAAGCATGGAGTGAAAACATTGAAGAAAACATGGATTTATTTTATTTTACTATGTTAGACTTAAGCCATGAAGAAACCTGTCAAAGTTTAATTTTATTTTGCTATGTTTGACTTCTAAATTAAGTATTATCATTTTTTTGGTACTTTGGATTCAAAATCAAAAAAATCAAACTTTGAATAGATTGATAATGTTGGCCTTGTAATGCAAGTAAAGTAACTTCTAAATATTTTAATAGATGCAATATTTTTATATTGACAGATGCAAGATAGTTACAACAACTTTTATATAAATACTTTTTTTTTTTGTGACGGAGCAATGTACATATAAAATATTATTATTTTTTGTTACCAGTATAAAGTCGTAGCTACATGTATTTGTGACGGACAAAGTCTTGTGACGTAAAACATTTTTCTTCGTTGTTTAATGAAACGTTTGTGACGCAAATACAGTCGTAACAAAAATGTGTTTTTTATGACGTGCAATACTCCCGTAATAAATATGTCAGAGATCCGTCATAAAAGGTATTTGTCATGCTAATTTCCATGACAAAAACGTTTTTGCAACGGAGTATATGCAACTTTAGTTTTTCCGTGACAATACCGTGACAAAAACTATAGGTGATGGAAAAACAACTTGTCCCTACGGAATCGAAGCCGTGACAAAAACTATAATTTCTTGTAGTGGACAGGGTAGACGACGACGACTAGGGACAGACGATGACTGACAGAGTAGACGACGGCGAGGGCTTATGCGACGGTGATGGTAGAAGGCACGAGCTCCGACAGAGAGCAACTCAAACTCCGAACACCATCGCCAAAACCTACCAAATCTAAACCCCCATTTCCAAATCTCTTCAAACAACACTAAATCTCCCAAACTAGCTCTTCAATCTCCAACCAACAAAGCCGTATCTGGCCTCGACGGTGAAGACATCAGATTTGGATAGCATCGGTGAATAATAGCTATCCGCGGTGACTATTTCGCAGAGATTTAGGGCTTGGGAGAGAGAGAGTTCAAGATGAGAGAGAGAGAGTTAAGGATTTGCAGAGCCGTGAAGAGAGGAGTTGTTAAGCTGACGGTGAGCTCGAGAGAGGTCGAGTTCACTCGAGGAGAGAGGTCGAGTTCGGTCAAGGAAGATGGAGAGAGTTCGTTCAAGGAGAGAGAGAGTTGGGAGAGAGAGTTTGAGGAGAGAGAGAGTTTGAAACAAATAAATATTTCATATATTGATGCACGTATCTCGAGACGTGATGTGCGGTTATAAACTACTGAGTTTTTGGTGGAAAGTTGGCGCCACTTTTTTAGAAATGGATTTTAATTCCGTATCTATTCCGTCTCTATTTCCGTCTGTAATCTATTTCTATTCCGTCTCTGACTATTTATGTCTCAATTCCGTTTCTAACCATTTTTGATTAGAAACGGAATTAAATTCCATTGCTATTTCCGTTTCTAATTTACATTTTTGTAGTGGTCACGTAGCTTTGCCCTACCTAGTTTTGGTCCTTTTGGTTTGATGGATGTCCGATAATGCTAAATGAGTTCTACGAGATTCTCAAGTCAAGATACAAAGTACATTTTTATTAAGCTCTTTACAACACCTCTCTCACCCTTCTTTTTCCAAAACCCTAGCCCATCTACTCGTCAACCTCTGTCGGCCCCCTCCCTTTCCCTCTCCTATGAATCCAAACCTCCTCCTTCTCTATTACCTCTCCTTTTCTCTTCTCATCTCTAATCCTCTCATCCCTTGCACACATAGTGTTGGGGTCTATGCCCTAGGTCAATTCTGCAAACGTCGTTTAGCTATTATGAGTAGAAGCATGTTTCTTTTATAATAATATTTGTGGATGATTAATGTATTATTCTAAATGTCCCTAGTCAGTTAGTATTGTAGGAACAACAATAAATTAAGACTAGAATGAGTCTTGTTTGATAATCATGTGATGATTATACATATACGGATTCGGATCAAGATATTGGGTATTTGTTAGGAACAGATGCTGGACTGACCCACTATGAGAATACTACATGGTCAGTGTCATAAGTGATTCACATGAGAGTTATATCATTTAGTCCATTGACTCGAGATCTGCAAAGACTCTAACATTATGAGCATAATGATTTGATACAATCAACCATTGTCTTTAACTAGATGATTATAAGGATTGTGATTGGTCATTATTCGACTAATGTGTGGATGTTGTGTGATCAAGATGGAATTTGTCCCTCTCTTTTAGATAGAGATATCTATTGAGCCCCTCGATATGTTAGACTGATAAATGGTCATGTCTAGTGAATTGATTAGATCAATGTCACTTGACAATTTCAGTCTACTCGGAGATTGAGACTAGTAGATTGAACTATAAGGGTGATATTCCATGTCTTATGTTCAATTAAAAGACAGTGCGTGGCAAATGAATATGATATACACTATCTATTAGGTTGTATCGATTTATTGATCTTCATGCTACTTAGGGGTAGCCATAATGCCTTGCTAGAAACTGCTTATGACTTGTGTACCAAAATGGTTTTGGTTCACTGCCAACGTTGTATGAACCTATTGGGTTGCACACAAAGAAAGGATTTGCACGATTTAATATTAGTTGGGTTAATGAGTTTTATTTGATAAAATTCATTTTGAAGATTCTCATTAAATGTCCTAGTTTGACTAGGATTCAAGATTCTCATACATTTCTAGTGTGACTAGAAATTTTGTCTCTTAGTAAATCCTATTTTGAATAGGACTCTAATTGGAATTATAGTATGACTTTAATTCTTATTTGAGTTTTAGATAAATCACAACTCTTATTGGACTAGTAATTGTAGATTCTCTATGACTCTATCCTTTTTAGAGTTGGACTTTATCTAGGACTCTATTTGGAGTGTGACTAGGAAATGGAGTTCTTTTACGACTCGACCTAGTGTACTATAAATAAGACATTAGGGTCACAGTTGTGAAGTGATTTTTCTGGAGAGAGAATTCCCGAGATAGATTTTCCTAGAGAGTTTTTTTGTGAGAGTTTTTGTCTTAGGATTTTTGGGGCTAGCACTCCGGATCGTGATCGTTCGTTCGTATGTGGATTTCGATAGAGGACGTTCGTCTCTCGCAGCGCCTTAAAGGAATCGATCAACACCAAACAAGGCAAACATGGAGTTGTTCTTGCCAAGGTATGATTTTTTTTATTGGGACGTCAATTTAATGGAATCAATTGGATCTTGGTTTGGGGATATTCGAAAAGGTTTCGAAAACTTCTGCTGCGCATGATCCCCGAAACCCAACAATGGTATCAAAGCCAACTTGCATGATTTAATTAAATTGTAATGTGCCCTTATTTTTTATATACATGATATATATAAGTCAACCATGATATTTTATATATGGTTGCATCATTGCGTTTAATAGAATTAATCTATATGCAAAAGTGTGAAAGTATCGACATGGTGTTGTTGATGTAGTCGCACCATCATACACATACATGCACAAAACGGGTGCGTATTAAATTTGACGAATAAGATCTCACTATTTGTGTACATAAATATGTGTAATTTAATATGTTGGTGGTTGTATGGGATACGAAAGCCATGATATTGATAAAAAAAGGCAAAAAGGTTTTGGCTAAGATAGGATTACAAAATTACAAAACTTGTAAAAAAATTACAAAATAAAATTAAAAGGAAAATCTATTTGTAATAGGATTACAAAATAGAATAAAACGAGAACTTTTGTTCATAGTAGGATTCGATCCCTAGTTTTCCAACGAGTTTGAATGGCTCAACCATCCTAGCAAGCAAACCAATTTCTAATAAGATTACAAATCAAAAATAAAGTACAAATCTGATTGTAATAGGATTAGAACACAATAAAGTTTTTGCATCATTCAATCCCTCATCCACCGTCCACCGAGTCATTGGAATGACTTAGCCTTCTAGGATATCCATTCCAAGTTGTATTAGGATTACAACTCTATTTATATTAATTGAGTTATATATATTGATTGAAAGAAGTTTTAATTGATTAATTACAATTAATTAATTGGATTGAATTAATTTAATTGGAATATGTTTTAATTGAATTAATATCAATTAGTAGGACTATTATTAATATTAATTAAAATATTTAATTAAAAGGAATTTTAATTAAATAGAGTCTGATAAAAAAATTATATTGAGATATATTTAATTAATGAGATTAATGAAAATATAATCTTTCATGCATTTGAAAAATTTTAAGGTATTTAATTTTCTTGATTTGTTTTGTGATGCCTTGTTGATATATGAAGATGTTTATTCTTGTTTTATTTTAATAATCTTTATTCTATGCATATAAGGTGTATATATATATATATATATATGATATTCCATAATTAAATAGATGCTAGAATTAGTCATTGTAAAACACTACATGGATCATAAAACTTGATAAAAATCCATTGATTAGAATTTTAAGTTAATGCCGCCCATTTTAAACACTTGTCAAGACCTCGATCACATCAATATAGGTATGCCTTCAAATGGTGTATTGTGTTATCTTGGTGAGGCAAGTTGAGTAACGGTTACTAGGATGTTTTAAATTAGTTTAACTTAATAAAGGTATTAAAATAATTTTGGGCTTTAGATATAGATGAGACGTAACATGTTGAAACATATGATGTCTAAGTCTGATAAAGAACCTAAGAGTTGCATATGATGCAATTGGTAATGGTTACCTACCTAAATAACTTGATTTTGAGTGTTATGTCTTAGCTGTCTCAAAATTAAGTGAAATATGGATCTTAGACCACTAAATTAATATTTTTAGGGTTCTGATTTAGTGGGAGTTTAATTACTCACTAATAAGTTATTTTGCATAATCTTCTAAGTGTAGATGTTAAACTCCTAGTAACACTAATTCATAACAACTGCGATTAACCCTTAAGAAGGATAAAATAATTTATAAGACTAATTTTCTTTTTTTGATTAGAAAAATCGATAAATGTTATTGTGACGGCCCCTACTTCTAAACGGGGCATCGTCCGGCCTAATCCCGTACTCAAACCTTAATCCTAACCAATTAAGACTTAAGCACGTATTAGTCAGCCTTTCATTCTTATTTTCCTCTAAATCCATGTCCTGATAAAGTATCAGAATTCAAAGTAATTCAAATTCCATTATCAGTAAGCGGAAGCATTCATTCTTCAAAAACTCATAAGTGTGGAGAACCAAGAAAAAACAGCATCACATGCACGTATATATGGACACTAGTCACTCAACCCAATGTACAACCCAAAATGACATAAACAATAATAATACAACAAAGTCGAGACATAAAAAATGAGTGAGGAGAGTCGTCGAATTGCTCAAAGGAAGTCACCGATCTTATCCTTCCCCGGTCTGCTGCTACTCGACGGACCTACACCCCCGTCACAAACTAGACGGGAATATAGTTATATTTAAGTACCAACTGAAGACTTTCATGCCACATTTCCAAAATATGAATGGCATTTAAAAGCATAAAGTAGCAAAATATGTTGTTGAAACAAATAAAGCAAGTAAATACCACAGTTAAAGAGGTAGAGACAGACACTGGCTAAGTCGAGATGATTTACGTCTGGTCGGCGGTGAGACCTATCATCTGCCCTTTCCCACGACTATATGGAGCTACGCTCAACATATCTCACATAAATAGTGGAGCTGCACTCTATGCTTTACAACATCAATCTCATGCTTGCCGACCACCCAAGTCTTATAACTCATGTCCCCGTGAACCGCGCATCTATCATGTAATGGACACTAGAAAATCTTTACTTTAATGTAAAAAAAATAATTTCAAAATTCTAGGATACCAAGATAAGTTAAGCTACAACGCCCAAAGGAAATCGAATACAAGTCTACTTAAATCCCAAATATTCCATTAGCATGCTTTTCATCAATTTTTTTCAAGGATGACATCAAGTGTAGGAATCAGAGGCAATGAAACAATCCATAAGGCATCATGTTACAATATTCATCCATGAATAGATTCAATAACAACATGATGTGTGAGTTCAAGTAGTATTGTCTACCAATAGACTAACAAAGAAATAAAGATGAATGAAATAAAATATAAAATTCTCACAGTTTTATTTACAATTCACACGTTTGTCCTAGTCTATCCGATCCCTCGACACTTCGAAATGCGTTTACAAATGCCTGAGTACTCCCCTTAGTTCCCTAACATTTAATAATGTAGCACTTTAAGCTAAATCGAAGTCGAGACAAATTTCTAAAAAAAATTATTTTCGGCCAATTGGCCCATTTTGCACTTTTCGAGGTAAAACCCCAATAAAATGCTCGTCGAAAAATCCAAATATTTTATTATTCATAAAAATTTATTGTTTTCTATTTATTTTGTGAAATATAATTTTTCAGAATTCTTCTCAAATTTTCTAGGTTTTTGGTCACGAGCTGGGGTTAGCGATCTACCCCAGCTTGTGTAGGGAGGGGATACGACTCTCCCGAGTAGTCTCCTGTTGGGTTTTAGGGTTCCTGCGCAGCGGAGATTACAAAACAATTTTGACAAAACCCCCAACAGGATCCGAATCTAATTCCATTAAAAACGTTTAAACCATGAAAACTTAATTATACCTCAGTCGCGATATACCTTTCTGAAGGTTGATCGATCTCTAAGGCGTTGCCAACGACGAACGCCCTCTACCAGTAGTCTACACACGAACGGCGATCGAGATTCGAAGTGCTAGCTTCGAGAGAATACCAAATCTTTTTGTTTCTCTCCAAAACGATCCAGAGCATACCAAAAACCCTAAGTCATTTCTAAAACGAAAATAGAGTTTAGTTTTTTAATCTTTCGTACGTGTTTTCTAACTTAAAGCGTCTATTTGTACAACCCTTGTATATAGACACGATTAAGTAAATTACACATATACCCCTACTTAAAGAAGTATAAGTGTAATACACCACGAGAACGTTTCTGTCATGAATTTTATCATATAAAATTCATTTTTCTAAACCATCTTAAAATCTCGCAAAACCATTCTTATAGGCTCATACAACGTTGGCAGTGTCCCAAAACACATTTTGGTATACAAGTCATAAGTGGCCTCTAGTAAGACATTATGACTACCCAAGTTATACGAATATCAAATCGATACAACCTAATCAATAGTGTATATAACATCCTTTTGTCACACGATATCCTTTTGATGAAACATAAGGCATGGAATTGTCATCCAACATGTTCAATCGTATTAGTCTCGATCTCTAGGTAGACTGAAAACATCCAAGTGACATTGATCAATATCAATTCACTTTGACTAGGCCTTTTAACAGTCTAACACATCAAGGGATCCACTAGATATCTCTCTTTATATGAGATGGACAAATTCTATCTTGATTACACAACTTCATCGCATTACTCACACAATAACCAATCACAACCTTTATAATCGTCCGGTTAAAGACAACGTTTGATTGTGTCAAATCACGGTATTCCTAATGTTAAATTCTCTGGTAATCTCAAGTCAGAGGACTGAAAAATATACCTATCATGAGAAACAACTTTGACTTAATCCATGTGATGTCCTCATAGCGGGTCGATCCGGTACTTTGTTCCCTAACAAGTACTTGTGATCTTGATTCGTATCCCTATATGTATAATCATCATATGATCATCAATCAAGACTCACACTAGTCTTAATTCATTATAGTTCCCAGTATAATGATCGACTAGGGACATTTAGGATATTTATGTAAATACCCATGGATCTTATTATAATGTAAACATGCAAATTAATTATAATAAACAGCAAATGAAATCCTCTATTTTATTAACTAAAAGTATTCATAAAGACAATTAATGGATTAACCTAGGGCACATGCCCCAACATCTCCTTCCTCGGGAGCACGAGTGATCCCCAAGCTCCCTTCAAACACTCCACAGACACCACTCCACCCCATCAATGGAAACAACAAACTCACCTTGATTTGGCTCGGGTTCTCTCCTTCTCCTTCTCCTCCTCAAGCAAGTCATCTTCTTCCTCTCTTCTCTCCCGATTGTCTATGTGATTTTTTTTGTTTTGGCGAGGTGGTGGCGATAAGAAGGTTTATATAATGTGAGTTTACACTGTAGCCTTAGATCTTGGTGTGCACATGTATCCCGAGGCTCATCACATGGAGCACATTGTCCCACGTGTCCCCCAAATCACTTGTGAGTGACTAAAAAATGTGACACCTTACCTCATGATGGGTTAACGCATGTCTCCCTGTACATCTAATGCCTCATATTTTATTTGCCTAACTATAAGCCATTTACTCATGAAATTTTCATGTGGCCACATTGCAACCACACATTACCAAATAAATTCACATTTTATTCAAATAAACCAAACTTACCCCATGATGTCGCTACCTTGGTCCCACGTTGACATGCGACTCGAGGTACATCCCCACTCGTCTCAATACCTACACACCCGTAAAAATTTAACTTACTAGTCTACACAAATACAATACACTAGGCATACATCACAACAAAAACAAAATGTACATCGGCCCTTGCCTTCGATAAACGGACACATCATGGTGTGGGTCCGACAGTACGGGTCGTTGAGCCTACGTAAAGACATAAACATAGTTAAATTTATTTTTTTGGGTCGTTACGGTTATCAAACATAAAATAAGGGTGTATGTCTTAGATTAATGATTCCTTTAAACTACCATTTGTTAGTACAAGGATTATATGTCATGTTAGCAAATATAAAACCAAACTTTATGAAAGATTCGGGTTGTGAAAACTAATGGCATGACAGTGACACTAAAGGAAATGTTCCAACAGTAAGTCACACGGGAAGAGCATAAGATTGTAAAATTCATATATTTTTGTAAAATGGTTGAGAACCTATAAATGTGTCTTTATGTTTGGAACATGAAAGAACAATATTAATTACCTCAAAAGGCTTGAATATTCATGTGCCAAAATTTGGCAAGGAGACTTGACATATAATTCATCAAAATAGTTTTAAACTACATAATTTGAAAGACATGGAGAACATTGTTTACAGTTTCATATGATGTTTAAATTGTAAGACAGAATAATAAAAATAGGCCTTAGATATATATATATATATATATATATATTTGATGGTTTATAATATAAAGAAATTTAATAAAGAAAGATAAAATGAAGGTGAAAGCTACAAAAGGTGTTTGTGTCGGACATAGAAACCTTAGTTGTAAGCCAGACTTTGCCAAGTTTGAAGGAAAGCCTTAAAGAACGAATTTTGTTTTTCATAGAATGAAATTATTCAATTTTATAATGAATTACAATTCCTATCAGGAAGACATAATTTTGAATTGTTATGAACATTTCAAAATGATTATGAAAAAACACTTTCCTTGTAAGACAATTGTTAGAAAAATATAAAGAAAAGAAAAAAATCTTCATATGGTATTCGTAGATTTAGAAAAATCATATGATAGGGTCCTTAGAGATGTTCTTTGGTGGGTTCTAGAAAGAAAAAGAGTGCATGCTAGATACATAGACACTATTAAGGATATGTATGATGGAGTAGTGACGAGTATAAAGACATTTGGAGGAGTTACAAAAGAATTTCACATTACGATAGGACTACATCAAGGATCGACTTTAAGCCCATATCTATTTACTTTAGTTATGGATGAACTAACTAGACGTATTCAAGAGGATATACCATGGTGTATGCTATTTGCAGATGATATTGTCTTAGTGGATGAAACTAAAAATGGAGTGAATAGGAAATTAGAACTCTTGAGGAATACATTAGAATCTAAAGGCTTTAAGTTGAGTAGGACAAAAACTGAATACATGCACCGTGAGTTTAGAAACACTAGACACCGAGACGACGGAGTGGTAAAATTAGGGGAAATAGAAGTTCCTAAGGTAAACCACTTTAGATACCTAGGATCAATCATACAAAATGATGGTAACATTGAGAATGATGTCACACATAGAATTCAAGCTGGATGGAAAAAATGGCAGAGTGCAACAGGGGTGATTTGTGATCGAAATGTCTCTACTAAGTTAAAAGGAAAATTTTATAGGATCGCAATTAGGCCAACTATGCTCTATGGAAGTGAATATTTGGCGGTAAAGCAACAACAATTACATAAAATGAACGTAGCAGAAATGAGGATGCTTAGGTGGATGTGTGGTAAAACTCGTATAGATAGAATAAGAAATATAGAAATTCAAAGACAAGTAGGAGTAGCACCAATTGATACAAAGATTAGGGAAGGGCGGTTGCGATGGTTTGGTCACCTGCAAAGACGGCCTACAAATGCTCCAACTAGAAAACTTGACTCAATAGAAACTATAGAAATTCAACGAGGTAGGGGCAGACCAAAGTTAACATGGGATACATTAATTAGGGGGGATTTGAATGGTTTGCAAAGCTCACCATCAATTGCACTTAATCGAGCACAATGGAAAAGTTTGATCCATGTAGCCGACCCCTGATTAATTTGGGACTGAGGCTGTTGTTGTTGTTGTTGTTGTTGTTGTTGTTGTTGTTGTTGTTGTTGTTGTTGTTGTTTTGTTGTTGTTGTTGTTGTATAAAAAAACACTTAGCAAACTATTAACATACTTTGATGAGATCAAGGTGGATAATATTCGAGCCAAGAGTTTAAGTGACCAATTTTGAAATTGTGATATTGTCTTGCAATTAACTCCACTAGGAACGTTATTTGAGAAGTGATGTTTTAAGAGAATAAATCGAACTATATAGGATATAATTTGATTTATGATGTGTCACACAGACTTTTCTATGATGTCTTATTGAGACTATACTTTAGAAACCAATGGACTCCCACTAAACCTTATTTTCATTAAAGTTGTTGATAAAACTCCATATATGATATGTAATAAAGAGACCTAGTTTGTCTTTTTTGAGTTTTGAGGCAGCGAGACTTGTGTAAGATGTTAAGTCACATAAAGTTTGATGCCTAAGTCTTTTGTGTCTAATTGTGGTTGAATAGGATACTATTTTATACAATTGAGAACAAATTGTTTGTTGCTAAAAAATGATGTCTTTCTAAGTAAAGTGTTTATTTAAAGTCGCTATTGGGAATAAAGTAAATCTTGAAATTTTCAAGTGCCACAAATGAGAATTGAACCACTTTAGGAAAATCAACAAAGTTTTGAACTAGTTGAGTATACACAAGTAACATATATCTCTTGAAAATCTAGAATAATAACAAATTGACCAAAGAAGTTTGGAATTTCTTATTATTTATAGTTTTGATGTATTTTCGATACTGATTAGAATGAATCACTACTTACAAGAGACATGTCTCATCTAGATGGGATGAAAATACTAAGTTTTATGAACTCTAATATTTAATTCATGTACGTTATTCAAGTTTGGAACTTAAGTTATTTACCTGAAGATGGCATGACCATAAGATGTAATTGAGTTAAAGTAACATGAAAAAGGAAAAGATGCATACTTAAAAACAAGGCTTATCGAAAACTTCAATCTAAATCAAAGTGTTGATTATGATAAGATTTTTCATTGGTAGCTATGCTCGAGTTTTAGAATTCTATTATCATTACTTTATAGTTTGACTATAAAATATGACAAACGGATGTCAAAAATAACATTTCTCTATGCTCCTTAAAGATGTGTATGACACAATTTAAGGGTTTTTGATTATCTTGAGAATTTAAGAAAGGTATGCAAGCTTAAAGGATCCATTTATGGATCATAGCGAGCTTATTAGAGTTGGAATCTTTGTTTTGATGAAATAATTAATGAATTACATTCATTAAATCAAAGATAAACCTTATGTATACATAAAGGTTAGTGGGAGCACAATTATCTTTCTAAATTTGTATGTTAATGATATATTATTCATTGGAAATGACGTCTTAACCTTGCAGAATGTTAAGTCTTAGTTAAGGAAAGTTTCTCAATCGGATTCTTAGCTAATTAGGCATGTATCCTTGTGATATAGATCTATGGAGATAGATCTAATAGGCTACTTACTTTAAATAAGATTGCTTATATAGAAAAATAACTGAAAAGGTTTCGGTGTACAAGAATCTTAAAAGGATTTGTACTTATGTCTTATAACATAAGTCTCTGCAAGACTCAACGTCTTAAGACAAATTATGAGCGGGACAATGTGAATAAGATTTCATACGCATAAGCTATGAGAATCATCACATATGTTATACTTTGCATTCAACTTGATGTCATAAGCTTTATGCAAAACATACATTTCATAGATTCCAGTGAAGGTCATAGGATATTTATTGATAACATTATTAAATACTTTAGAAGCACTTGAGGGATGTTATTAAATTTGTAGATGTTTGAAAATAAGAGTCTTGTAAATGGTTACACGATGCACACTTTCAAATTGATATAAAAGATTAATGATCACAATATGGATATGTGTTAACTTCGTAGGAATGAGTTGGAAATGTTCCAAACTCACTCTAACAAGATTTATAACATAAAATGAGTTTTTAGCGGCATTTGATGCAACCAAAGAAAGTGTTTAGATCGTAAGGTTCATGATACAATAAAGTGTAGTTCCAAGTATTCAAAAATAATGTTGGCTTTTATTTTAAAACCTATGGACAAATTTAGGTTATGGAACCTAAATCACACTATAGATCTAAACAATCACTTGAGCGTTTTGTCTTATAAAAGAGAGAACATAAAGATTTGCAGAACATCAATAACAAACACTGTAGAAGATACATAAACAAACTTTTTCCACTAACAATGCATTAAGGTTACTCAATATTAGATATGTGTAGGATTGGACCTAGTGCAAGTAGGAGATGTTGGGGTCTGTGCCCTAGGCCAATTCTATAAACGTTGTTTAACTATTATAAGTAAATGCATGTTTCTTTTATAATAGTATCCATGGATAATTAATGTATTATTCTAAATGTCCCTAGTTAGTTATTATTATGGGAACGATAATGAATTAAGACTAGCATGAGTCATGTTTGATAATCATGTGATGATTATACATATACAAATACAGATCAAGATAATGGGTATCTGTTGGAAACAGATGTTGGACTGACCCGCTATGAGAACATTACAAGGTCAGTGTCATAAGTGATTCTCATGAGGGTTATATCATTTAGTCATTTGACTTGAGATCGCTAGAGACTCTAACATTAGAAGTACAATGATTTGATACAATCAACAATTGTCTTTAACCGCATAATTATAAAGATGTAATTAGTCATTATTCGACTAATATGCGGATATTGTATGATCAAGATGGAGTTTTTCCATCTCTTTTAGAGAGAGATATCTATTGGACCACTCGATATGTTAAACTGATAAATAGCCATGTCTAGTGAAATGATTGGATCCATATCACTTGACAATTTCAGTCTACTTGGAGATCGAGACTAGTAGATTGAACTATAAGGTGACATTTTATGTCTTATGTTCAATCAAAAGATATCGCGTGACGAAATGATATGATATACGTAGTCTATTAGGTTGTATCAATTTATTGATCTTCATGCTACTTGGGTAGTCATAATGTCTTACTAGAGACCGCTTATGACTTGTGTACTATGATGGTTTTGGTTCACTGCCAATGTTGTATGAACCTATTGGGTCGCACACAAAGAATGCATTTGCGCGATTTAATATTGTCTGGGTTAATGAATTTTATTTGATAAAATTCATTTTGAAGATTCTCATTAAATGTCATAATTTGACTAGGATTCAAGATTCTCATACATTTTTAGTGTGACTAGAAGTTTTGTCTCTTAGTAAATCTTATTTTGAATAGGCTATAATTGGAATTATAGTATGACTTTAATTCTTATTTGAGTTTTAGATAAATTACAACTCTTATTGGATTAGTAATTGTAGATTTTTTATGACTCTATCCTTTTCAGAGCTGGACTTTATCTAGGACACTATTTGGAGTGTGATTAGGAGATGGAGTTCTTTTACATTTCGACCTAATGTACTATAAATAAGACATTAGGGTCATAATTATGAAGTGATTTTTCGAGAGAGAGAATTCCCGAGAGAGATTTTTCCTAGAGAATTTTTGCGAGAATTTTTGTCCTAGGACTTTTGGGGCTAACACTCCAGATCATGATCATTTGTTCGTATGTGGATTTTTGATAGAGGACGTTCATCTCTCATAACATCTTAAAGGAATCGATCAACACCAAATAAGGCAGACATAGAGTTGTTCTTGCTAATGTATGATTTTTTTCTTTATTGGCACATCAATTTAATTGAATAAATTGGATCTTGGTTCGAGGATGTTCAAAAAGGCTTCGAAAACTTTCACCGTGCACGATCCCTGAAACCCAACACGCAGCGACTTCCCACCCACCTCCATTTTTCCACACACCACCACCATCGACCACTCCCTTTC
This sequence comes from Stephania yunnanensis, assembly GCA_039657365.1. Classification (NCBI taxonomy): domain Eukaryota; kingdom Viridiplantae; phylum Streptophyta; class Magnoliopsida; order Ranunculales; family Menispermaceae; genus Stephania; species Stephania yunnanensis. Next base: position 10,611,610 of record CM077589.1, on the reverse strand, counting down.
TATTCCCACCTCACACACCACAGATCCCTTTTTCTCATCTTCTTTCTTCTTTCTTTTCCTCATCCTACTCCAATGGCTTCCTTTCCACTTCTCTCTTCTTTTCTTTTCTTCTCTCTTCTCATCTCTTTTTGAAAATTGATTCGGTATGGCCAATCATTGGTGGGTTTTTAGTGTCATCGTGACCAATAGCCCATCTTTTGCCTAAATTTTTGAGTTGGATGGAGGAGTGATAGTGAGACAACCGTATTGGTCTCTAAACCTCCAGCGGCGTACGTCGACGACCGACTTTACAATGCAAGCAAGCAGCGACTTGGTGGCGTGTGCGACTGCAATAGAGGGACACCAGTAGTCTTGTTGTTTTCTCTATATTGATATATAAATTTAGGTTTTTTGTCCCTATTATGGGTTTGTTGCTCCCTTTGTAGGGTTGTTGCCCTTCTTTAGCAGGTTGTTATTCCCCAGCATGGAGTTGTTGCCTTCCCTTGTGAGGATGTTATTTTAAGCTACAAAGCATGTATTTTCCATTACTCTCGTTGTAATAGATTTTTGTACCCTTTTATGGGTGTTAGGAACATCAATGCAACAAACTTGACAAAAAAAGTTCTTCAAGATTCTCGCGAAGGTTAATTACATGAATTTGGTTTAAAATCAAATCTCATGTCTTTTTTTTGTCAAGTTTGTTGCATTGATTTTCCTACAACAATCTATTACAATGAGGATAATAGATACTTACAATACTCTAAATCACAAAACAACCTCCTAATGGGGACAACATCCTCCCAAAGGGCAACAACCCCATTAATGGGGACAACATCCTCATGATGAAGGGCAATAACCCCATGAAGGGGCGACATTCCCACAGAGGGAATGAAAGACCTTAGAATACCACTATAAAGAAAGAAAAAATAAATGAGGACGCTAAACCAATGTTGTTGCATGACTCATGCCCCCAAGACGTTGCTCGCTACCACAAACGATCGGTAGCCGACGTTCACCATCACTGTCATGGAAACTCACATCTCATCTTGTTGTCTCTTCCTGTCGGCACTAGATTCTAGTGGAAAAGAGGGTCATCAATGGCAATCATCGAAAACCCACAAAACAAAAAAGGGAAAATAAAGGAAATGGAATATAAGGGCGAAGAGGAAAGGGTGAGGGCGGCTGGAGTGGGATGGAGGAGGGGTGAAGAAGAGGAGGGATTACAGTGGTAAAGGAGGGAAGAGGAGCAAAATGGTGGTGGAGAGAGGAAGAAGATGGGTGCGGGGGGGTCACGGGTGAAGGAAAAGAAGGAAAAAGAATGAGAGAGGAAAGAAATAGAGAAAGGAGTTGGGAGGGCCACCAACAACATCCGTGTCGATTCCGGAAGCCCAAGGCGGTGGTCTATAGTTGACTCTCAATCTGAAGAAGTTTCAGCGTGCTAGGGTTCTCTGCAATAGAGAGAAACCCTAACAATTCTTGGGGTTTTAAGAGTTAAAAAATACCAAAATGACTTGGGATTTGATTGGAAATTTAGAAAAATTGAGTTTGAAACTTATTCCAACTTTATAATGGTTTTAGGTGATATTAAAGACTTCGTAAGTGGTCAAAATGGAACCCCAAGAGCTAAGGTTGGATCATATAAGTGGTAATCAAGTAAATTTTAAAGTGATTTTTACTATTTATCAAAATATCTTTATACATCTAATTGTTTCATAGTCTGCATCAACAATATATGTTAGTATATGAATTAGTTTTCATTATTTGCATAATCTAAGTTTTAGATGTGAAGCTGTAAATCATTGCAACAGGGGCAGTTGTAATCAAGATAGCTACAATTGAAAAATCAGAAATGGGACAATTGTGACTGGGTCAGCTATAAACAAGCCAGTTGCAATTGATACGAAAATAGAAGTCTCTTTATAATGAAATTTATATTCCAAGTTTATATCTAAATTAATATCTAAGAAGATTTTGGATAACTTTCTAATTGTGTGAAGAAAGGATCAACACATTCATGCTATTTTGGGATTTAAAAAGCTCACATCAACGTTGGTTTTTAGGAAGAATATAAGTATATATCAATAATCATGTTATGTTCTTCTTATCATTGATTTTAGGTTCAGCAGCAGCGACAACTGACAATGCTTTTGAACTTTTATTTTCTTTTTCTTTATTAAGTTGTAATTAATAATGGATCTTAGGTGGAACCAGTCTAGAGGACTTGACATTACCAAAGGGATCTTAAGGAAGAGAGTTCATTGTGACGGTAAAGGATAGTGTAGTAAGCCTAGTGAAAGATAACTGGTTGAGGTCTTGCATAAATCTGTAACTCTTTATCATTAGTGGATTCTTCACATTTAGGCATGGCCTCGTTGATGTAGGTATTAGACCGAACTGCATCAACATCTCTTTGTATTGTGGTTTACTTCTCAATTTTAGTTTTATGGTGTGTTTAACATTGTGTGATTGCCATTAGCGATTCAAAACTTACAAGTGGTATAAGAGAAAAACACTTAGGCATTCTATTTTTAAGAAATGTATGATCCTTAGTTTTTAGTTTGATTCGTGGTTGGTCAACCAATACAATGCGATTAGGCAAGAGGAGTGTCCACAACAAGGTCACCACTGCTCACAAACTCCAACTACACTTATTAGAAGGCTCAAGCAGATAAATCTAGTCCTAACTTTGATTCTCATAAACGTTCTAATTTAAAGTCTAAAGCAAATTCTAATCAACCCATAAATATCAGGTGTAGAGAATGTATTGGCGTTGGACATATTCAGTCTAAATGTCCAATTTTCGTGAAGAAAATAGAGAAGTCACTTGTTACCATTTAAGTGATAGTGAGATCGATGCAAAAAGTGAAAAAAGACAAAACAATCTTTATGTAACATTTATTGCAACTACATCAAAAGGGAATTTGAAATCATCTAGCAAAATAGTCAATCCAGTTGCACCTGCCACAGTTACAACTCACTATGTCAGTGCTCCCGTAGTTGCGACTCACTATGCCAATGCTCCTGTAGTTGAAACCTCATAAGTTCCTAACAAACCAAAAAGCTATAAGTTAGATTATGACTCTGACACTAGAAGTATTGATGATACATCTACATATGTTGCATTCTAACAAATGTATGTTAGATGGTGTGATGTTATTAATCTGAACATATCTTAAAAAAATGTTTCTCTTCAAGAGATTGTTTCTCAGTTGCAATTGCACTTAACAACAAAGGAGAATGAATTAACTATATGTAATGTAAAACTTGTTGAGACTGAGGCCATCCTACATCAGTTAAATAAAGGCAAAACAAAACTTGATGATATTTTGCAAATGGGCAAATGTTCGAGTGATCATAGAGGACTTGGCTACACTAGCACAAATGCTCAACTTCTCTCAAAGTTTGTCTTACTACCTTTGTAAAATGGATTGAAGACTATGTATCACCTATCGAGCCTCCAAAGGGATTTGTTCCTACTTGTTATTATTATGAAGTCAAATGCCATATTCAACCATGATGTTTTAGAATGTATCGTAAATTAGCAAGAAGGCAACAACATGTTGCTAAGAATGCAAATGACTCTCAAATTCTAGTGTCACCTCATCTGCAAAATCTTAAGTAGAAACTTAAGGCAACTCAAAATGCGATGTTGCATATGTTTCACTGACATCAATTGCTTCATCATGTTAGTACTTTGATAGCAGTTATTCTAAACATATGACGGGAGACAAGACATAACTGCAAGATTATAAAACATGCATTTATGGACATGTTACATTTAGTGATGGCATTCGTGGTAGAGCAATTGGCAAGGGCACATTTGTGGCCGCCCTCGCCGCTATGGGATAACGTGTCTCCATGTACTCCTTGCATGATGGCCCAACTAAAAGTGTACGACACCTGCCCGTCCTTACTCTGTCTCGAAATGTATCCACTTGTGTGTGTACAATGTGTAAACAACATATTCATGGAAGACGTATTTTAAATGCAAAAGTTTTCATGAAACAATTTAACAAAACCTAGTGTGAAAAACCCTTAAAAGTACGAGGTAAACAACTGTACCATATAAAACTAAGCATGTACAAGGTCATGTCACTCCCCAGTTCCCAAAAGAGTCAAAATATCAAAATAATCACACGTACAATTCGGAATTTTTCCAATTTTTCAAATTTTTTCCAAAATTTTCTTTCATTTTCATTTCATTTTATCTTTTTTTTTATCTTTTTTTATTTTACTGTTTGGTCTGAGTCGGGTCAACCCCGACGGGTCGGACCCGACCCAACCCTGGACCAAAATGGTCAGGCTAGGCCTATGGGCCGAGCCTGGCCCATTCTGGGCCCGGCCCGAGTCGCACGTTATCTCCTTCCTTCCGATCGACTAGTTCGATCGGGAGTAACAAATTTAAAAAATAAATAAATAAATTTTCTCCTCTCCTCTTCTCCGGTGATGGGTTAGGGGGCTCTCCACCGCAACCCCGGTGGAGCCGATGGCAGGGGAGGCACCCGTGCAATCACCACCATGGCCATGGGGTTTGGCTATGGAGGCCGAACCCCCACTCTCGGCCACCTGAAAACAACAACAACAACAACAACAACAATAACGACTCACCTCAATTGTGATCTCTTCACTCTCCTTCTCGGCGCGTCACTTCTCCTCCTCCTCCTCTCCTTCCTTCTTCTTCCTCGATTTGATTGGTTGTATGTCCGTTGTGTGTGTGTGTGTGTGTGTGTGTGTGTGTGTGTGTGTGTGTGTGTTTAGGTGTAGATGTGTTGTGTGTGGATTTTGCCAAGTGTTTATCTAGTGACAAATGGTGATGTTGTTAGGTGTGTTGTTTAGGTGTAGATGGGGTAAGACACATGGCCGTGATTTTGCCAAGTGTTTATCTAGCTTGAGAAATGGTGATATCCACGCACCGCCGCGTCGTTCGTAACCCAATATCTATTCCATATTCGTTATGTGACAAATTTTTATTTAATTTGTGTGTTTTCATTTTCCCGATCCAATAGTCGGTCCCGTCGACTACCCGATACCCGTGTTGACACGCATATCGAGAAGACTACAACTCACACCCACACACGTATTATTTTGCAACATACACACATGCGATGTATTTAAATAACTTACACCGCAAATAAGCAACCAACACACCATAAACATCCCTACCTAAGTTCCCCATGTGTCCTAACCTACCGCAGCGTCCACGTGGTCCGAATGGCGTCCACATTTGTAAATTTAATATGGTCCATTACAACATTTAAGGTTGAAGGACTACTTACTCTTGAAAATGTCTTGCATGTTGAGAATCTTAAGGCAAACTTTCTCAGTATCAGTCAACTATGCATCCAGGATTTACATGTGAAGTTCGCCAAGAAAAAACGCAATATGTATGATAGTGATGATAAATGTGTGATGTTGGGTTCTAGATTTTGCAACAACTTTCATTTGTTGCAAAAAGATGCATGAAGCATCCAGTCAACAATGTAGTATTCTTGATGTTGACTAGTTAGTTGTTGCCCGAAAAAAAAAAGCACTCCTAACTTGTTTACATTATTTCTTTATCCTCTCTGTTTTTCTTAAAGCTTCATTTTTATAGACTTTTATGTAGGATCATCTATTGTTGAAATTAAATTTTCTTATTATTGAGCTAGTTGAAACTGAAGTTTTTGTTAGACTATTGGTTAGAGTTTCTTAATTCCTAATGCTACTGAAGCAGTTACAACCGATACTTGGTTGGACTTGGATTAATGACTAGCTATTTTTTCATTAGATGTTTGACTACTACTGGTTGGGTAGTTTACGGATTTTGTGGAGCCTTTACTAATTAGTGCTACTAATATGGGATCTTTTGTAACATTATCCGTTGTGCCTTCTTTCTGTTGGGTTTTGGGGATCATGCGTAGCGAAAGTTTTCGAAACCTTTTCAAACATCCTCGAACCAAGATCATATCAATTCCATTAAATTGGTATGCCATTAGAGAAAAACCATACCTTAACAAGAACAACTCCATGTCTGCCTTATTTGGTGTTGATCTATTCCTACAAGATGTTGTTAAAGATGAACGTCCTCTATCAAAACTCCACACACGAATGGACAACATAATCCGGAGTACTAGCCTTAAAATCCTAAGACAAAAATTCTCAAGAAAAAATCTCTCTCGAGGATTCTCTCTCGAGAAAAATCACTTCACAACTGTGACCCTAATGTCTTATTTATAGTATACTAGGTCAAGTTTTAAAAGAACTTCATCTCCTAGTCACACTCCAAATAGAGTCCTAGATAAAGTCCAACTCTAAAAAAGATAGAGTCATAGATAATCTACAATTACTAATCCAACAAGAGTTTTAATTTATCTAAAACTCAAATAAGAATTAAATTCATACTATAATTCCAATTATAGTCATATTCCAAATATGATTTACTAAGAGATAAAATTTCTAGTCACACTAAAAATGTAGGAGAATCTTGAATCCTAGTCAAACTAGGACATTTAATGAGAATCTTCAAAATAAATTTTATCAAATAAAACTCATTAACCCAGACAATATTAAACCGCGCAAATTCGTTCTTTGTGTGCGACCCAATAAGTTCATACAACATTGGTAATGAACCAAAACTATTTTGGTATACAATTCATAAATGGTCTCTACCAACGCATTATGACTACCCAAGTAGCATGAAGATCAATAAATCGATACAACCTAGTAAATAGTGTATATCATATCCCTTTGTCATGTGATATATTTTAATTGAACATAAGACATGGAATGTCACCCTTATAGTTCAATCTACTAGTCTCGATCTCGAGTAGATTGAAATTGTCAAGTGACATTGATTCAATCAATTCACTAGACAATACCATTTATTAGTCTAACAAATGAGGGGCCCGATATATCTCTCTAAAAGAAATGGATAAATTTCATCTTGATCACACAACATCCACATAATAGTCGAATAATGATCAATCACAATCTTTATAATCATCTGGTTAAAGACAACGTTTGATTGTATCAATTGTACTCCTACTATCGGAGTCTCTGGTGATCTCAAGTCAAAGAACTAAATGATATAACTCTCATGAGAATCACTTATAACATTGACCATACAGTGTTCTCATAGCGAGTCGATCCAACATCTATTCCAACAGATACACATTATTCTGATCACATGATTATCAATCAAGACTCATACTAGTCTTAATTTATTATTGCTCCCACAATAATAACTGGCTAGGTACATTTAGAATAATACAATAATTATCCATGGATACTATTATAAAATAAACATGCATATACTTATAATAGTTAAACAACGTTTACAGAATTGGCCTAGGACACATACCCAACATCTCTCACTTGCATTAGGTCCAATCCTACACGTATCCAATATCGAGTAACCTTAATGCATTATTAGTGGAAGAAGTTCGTTTATGTATCTGCTACATTGTTTGTTATTGATGTTCTACAAATCTTTACGTTCTCTCTTTTATAAGACAAAAACGCTCAAGTGATTCTTTAGATCTATAGTGTAATTTATGTTCCAGACCTTAAATTTTTGGCCATTGGTTTTACAATAAAAGTCAAAATTATTTCCAATACTTGGAGCCCACCTTATTCAACATGAACCTTACGATTTAAACATTTTCTTTGGCTGCATCAAATGTCGTTAAAAACTCAGTTTATATTATAGGACTTGTTATGGTAAGTTTAAAACATTTCTAATTTATTCCTACGAAGTTAACAATATTCATATTGCGATCATTAATCTTTTATATTAATTTCAAGTTTTGCATCGTGTAACCATTTACAAGACTCATATCTTTCAAACCTCTACAAATCTAATAACATCTCTCAAGTGCTATGCTTAAGAATGTTATTAATAAATATCCAATGACCCTCGCCAGAATCTATGAGATATATGTATGTTTTGCCCAAAGCATATGACATACCGAGTTGAATGCAAACTGCAACATATGTGATGATTCTCATAGCTAATATGTAAGAAATCATATTTGCATATTCCCACTCATTATTTGTCTTAAGACTTTGAGTCTAGCAGAGACTTATGCTATAAGACATAAGTACAAATTCTTTTAAGAATCTTGTAAATTAAAACATTTTCAGTTATAAGCACTCTTGTTTAAAGTAATTAGCTTCTTAGATCTATGCCCATAGATCTATATCATAAGAATATGAGCCTAATTAGCTAAGAATCTCATTGAGAAACTTTCTTTAACCAAGACTTGACATTCTGCAAGGTTAAGATGTAATTTCCAATGAATAATATATCATTAACATATAGATTCAGAAAGATAATTGCACTCCCACTAACCTTTATGTATACACAAGGTTTATCTTCGATTCAATGAATGTAATTCATTAATTACTTCATCAAAACAAAGATTCTGAATCTGATAAGCTTACTATGTTCCATAAATGGATCCTTTAAGTTTGCTTGTTTTTCTCAAATTCTTAAGATAATAAAAAGCCCTTTAAGTTGTGGCATACACATCTTTAAGGAGCATAGAGCAATGCTATTTTGACATCCGTTTGTCATATCTTATAGTCAAACTATGAAGTAATGACAATAGAATTCTAGAACTTGAGCTTAAATACCAGAGAAAAATCTAATCATAATCAACACTTCGATTTAGATTGGAATTTTCGATAAGCCGTGCTTTGAAGTATGCATATTTTCCTTTTCATGTCACTTTAACTCATTTACATCCAATGGTCATACCATCTTTAGGTAAATTATTTAAGTTCCAAACTTGGATAACATACATGAATTAAAAAACTGAGTTCAGAACAATTAGTCTTTTCATCCAATCTAGATGAGACATGTCTCTTGATAAGTAGTGATTCATTCTGATCCAGTATTGAAAATATAGCACAACTATCAATGATAAGAAATTTCAAACTTCTTTGGCCAATTTCTTATTATTCTAGATTTTCAAGAGATATATGTTACTTGTTTATATACTCAACTAGTTTAAGACTTTGTTGATTTTCCTAAAGTGGTTCGGTTCTCATTTGTAACACTTGAATATTTCAAGATTTACTTTATTCATAATAGTGTCTTTAAAATAAACACTTTACTTAAAAAGGCATCATTTTTTTTTGCAACAAACAATTTATTCTCAATTGTATAAAATAGTATCATAGTGTTCAACCTCAATTAGACACAAAAGATTTAGGCATCAAACTTTACGTCACTTAACTTCTTACGCAAGTCTCGCCGCCTCAAATCTCAAAAAAAAGAAGACAAACTAAGCCTTTTTATTCCATATCATATATGAGTTTTATCAACTACTTTAACGAAAATAAGGTTTAGTGCAAGTGCCTTATTTTCTAAAGTATAGCCTCAAAACATTATTTCTCAAATGACGTTCCTAGTGGAGTTAATTGCAAGACAATCCCACAAATTCAAATATGGTCACTTAAACTCTTGGCTCAAATATTATCCATCTTGATCTCATCAAAGTATGTTAATAGTTTCCCACGTGTTTTTTAAACTCATTTTGAAATGTTTGTAACAATTCATAATTATATCTTCCTGATAGAATTTGTATTTCATTATAAAATGAATAATTTCATTCTATGAAAAAATAATCCATTCTTTAAGACTTTCTTTAGAACTTGGCAAAGTCTAGCTTACAACTAAGGTTTCTATGTCTGACACAAACACCTTTTGTAGCTTTTACCTTCCCTTTATCTTTCTTTATTAAATTCATTTATGTTACGAACCATCAAATATATAGCTAAGGCATTTTTTTAATATTTTGTCTTATAGTTTTAAACATCATATGCAACTGTAAACATAAGTTTCTCCATGTCATTCATATTATATAGTTCAAAACTATTTTGATGAATTATAGATCAAATCTACTGCTAACTTTTAGCACATTAAGATTCAAGACATTTGACACAATTAATATATCATTTCATGTTCCAAACATAAATACATATTAATAGGTTCTCAACCATTTTACAAGAATCTAGGAATTTTACAATCTTATGCCATTTTTGTGTGACTTACTGTTGGAGCATTTCCTGCAATGTCACTATCATGTCATTAGTTTTCACGACCCAAATCTTTTCTAAAGTCCGGTTTTATATTTACTAACATGACATATAATCCTTGTACTAATAGATAGCAGTTTAAAGGAATCATTAATCTAACGCATACATCCTTGTTTATATAGTTGAGAACATTTATCAATTTTCAAATTAAAACAGGGAAATTAGTCTTAGAAATTATTTTATATTTCTCAAGGGTTGATCGTAGTTGCTATGAATTAGAATTACTAAGAGTTTAACATCTACACTTAGAAGATTATACAGAATAATTTATTAGTGAGTAATTAAACTCCCACTAAATCAATAACCCTTGTAAATATTAATTTAGTGGTCTAAGATTCATATTTCACTAAATTTTGAGACAGCTAAGGAATGACACTCAAATCAAGTTATTTAGGTAGGTAACCATTACCAATTGCATCATATGCAACTTTAGGTTCTTTATGAAACCTAGACATCATATGTCACAACATGTTACGTCTCATCTATACCTAAAGCCCAAAACCATTTTGATAGCTTTATTAAGTCAAACCAGTTTAAAACATCCAAGTAACGTTTACCCAGCTTGCCTCACTAAGATAACATAATACACCCTGCGAAGGCATACCTATATTGATGTGATCGAGGCCTTGACAAGTGTTTAAAATGGGTGGCATTAACTTAAAATTCTAATCGATGATTTTTATCAAGTTTTATGATCCATGTAGTTTTTTAAAATGATTAATTATAACATCTATTTAATTATGGAATATCATATATATCCAATATGCATATAATAAAGATCATTTATATAAAATGAGAATAAACATCTTCATATATAAACAAGACATCATAAAACAAATCAAGAAAATTAAATACCTTCAAGTTTTTCAAGTGCATGAAAGATTATATTTTCATTAATCTCATTAATTAAATATATCTCAATATAACTTTTTTATCGGACTCTATTTAATTAAACCCATTTTAATTAAATATTTTAATTAATATTAATAACAGTCCCACTAATTTAAACTGATATTAATTCAATTAAAACACATTTCAATTAAATTAATTCAACCCAATTAATGAACAATAACCCCATTTAATTAATGGTAATTAATCAATTAAAACTTCTTTCAATTAATATATATAACTCAATTAATACAAATAGAGTTGTAATCCTATTACAACTTGGAATGGATAGCCTAGATGGCTAAGTCATTTCAACGAGTCGGTGGATGAGGGATCGAATCCTACTATCAACAAAAGACCACTTATTTATTCTATTTTTGTAATCATATTACAAATAGATTTGCGTTTAAATTTTATTTTGTGATCTTGTTAAAAGTTAAATTGCTAGATAGGATGGCTAAAGCATTTCAAAAAGAGTTGAATGGCTAGAGATCGAATTTCATTTTAGCCAAAATCTTTTTACTTTTTTTATCAATATCATGGCTTTCATATCCTATACAACCACAAACATATTAAATTACACATATTTATGTACACAAATAGTGAGATCTTATCGCCAAATTTGATGCGCACTCGTTTTGTGCATGTAAGTGCGTGGCGGTGTGACTACATCAACAACACCATGACGTTACTTTCACACTTTTGCATACAGATTAATTATGTTAAACGCAATGATGCAACCATATATAAAATATCATGATTGACTTATATATATCATGTACATCAAAAAATAAGGGAACATAACTATTTAATTAAATCATGCCTACTAGCTCTGATACCACTGTTTGGGTTTCAGGGATCATGCGTAGCAGAGTTTTCGAAACCTTTTTCGAACATCCCGAACCAAGATCCTATTGATTCCAATAAATTGTTATGCCAATAAAAAAATCATATCGTAAATAGAACAACTCCATGTCTGCCTTGTTTGGTGTTGATCGTTTCCTTTAAGACACTTCCAGATACGAATGTCCTCTATTAGAAATCCACAGACGAACAGACGATCACAATCCGGAGTGCTAGTCCCAAAAATCCTAGGATAGAAATTCTCACAAAAATTCTCTAGGAAGAATCTCTCTCGGGAATTCTCTCTCAAGAAAAATCTCTTCACAATTGTGACCTTAATGTCTTATTTATAGTACACTAGGTTGAGTTGTAAAAGAACTCCATCTCCTAGTCATACTCCAAATAAAGTCCTAGATAAAGTCCAACTCTAAAAAGGATTGAGTCATAGATAATCTAAAATTACTAATCCAACAAGAGTTTTAATTTATCTAAAACTCAAATAAGAATTAAAGTCATACTATAATTCCAATTAGAGTCATATTCTAAATAGGATTTACTAAGAAATAAAATTTCTAGTCAGACCAAAAATGTAGGTGAATCTTGAATCCTAGTCAAACTAGGACATTTAATGATAATCTTCAAAATGAATTTTATCAAATAAAATTCATTAACCCAAACAATATTAAATTGTGCAAATCGGTGTGCGACCCAATACAACGTTGGCAATGAACCAAAACTATTTTGGTACACAAGTCATAATCGATCTCTCGTAAAACATTATGACTACCCAAGTAGCGTGAAGATCAATAAATTGATACAACCTAGTAGACAGTGTATACCATATCCCTTTGTCACACGATATCTTTTGATTGAACATAAGACATGGAATGTCACCCTTATAGTTCAATCTACTAGTCTCGATCTCCGAGTAGATTGAAATTGTCAAGTGACATTGATCCAATCAATTCATTAGACATGTCATTTATCAGTCTAACATATCGAGGGGCCCAATAGATATCTCTCTCTAAAAGAGAGGGATAAATTCCATCTTGATCACATAACATCTACACAATAGTCGAACAATGACCAATCACAATCTTTATAATCATTCGGTTAAAGACAACGTTTGATTGTATCAAATCATTATGCTCCTAATGTTAGAGTCTTTGGTGATCTAAAGTCAAAGGACTAAATGATATAACTCTCATGGGAATTACTTATGATATTGACAATGTAGTGTTCTCATAGCTGGTCGGTCCAGCATCTATTCCCAATAGATACCCATTATCTTGATTTGTATCTGTATACGCATAATCATCACATGATTATCAATCAAGACTCATACTAGTTTTAATTTATTATTGTTCTCACAATAATAACTGACTAGGGACATTTAGAATAATACAAATAATTATCTATGGATAGTATTATAAAAGAAACATGCATCTACTTATAATAGTTAAACAACGTTTATAGAATTGGCCTCTGGCACATACCCCAACACTTTCTTCCACAATAAGGATGTTGTTGTCACCTACTTGTGACAACAATTTTTATTAGTAAGAGATCACTTTTTTTTGCATACAGTTTGATATATACGGCTAATTTCTTTATTTTCCTGCGAGCTCGACAGGATATTCTACTTCGTCGCGTTGTCGAGATTGATCATATTATCGGTAACTCAAACCCATTCCTCCATGATCTAGTCGCTAACTCTTTGTGCTACTTTGCCATTTTTGTGACACAAAGAGGGAGAATATGCATGTAGGGGGAGTGTTAACATTGAGAACAATGTGCTTCATTATTTTTTGGTTTGTATATGATCTAAATGGTCAATATACAACTACATTTTGGATAGGTTACTTTACCTATTTCTTATTTAGATGTTTGTAGGTATCATGATTCCATAGTTTGCATATGGTTTATGACAAATAGGAAAATTGCTAGTGTATGAGTTAATTTTCATTATTGCATAATGCAAGTTTTTAGATGTGAAGCTATAAATCGTTGCAATAGGGGCAGTTGTAATTTAACCAAGACAATTGCAACTGGGGAAATTGAAAATAGAAGAGTTGCGACTGGGGCAGTTGTAAGTAGGTCAATTGCAACTAATACAAAAATATAAGTTTCTTTATAATGAAATCACTATTTCGAATTTAGATCTCAATTAATCTTTAAGAAGATTTTGGACAACTTTCTAATCGTGTGAAGAGAGAATCAACACATTCATACTATTTTGGGATTTAGAAGAGAGAATCAACACATTCAAACTATTTTGGGATTTAGAAAGCTCTTATCAACATTGATTTTTAGGAAGAACATAAGTATATATCAACAATCATGATATGTTATTCGTCTTGTGGGTTTTAGTTTCAGCAGCAGAAACTGGCAATGCTTTTCAACTTTTATTTTCTTTAACTTTATCGAGTTGTAATTACCAAGGGATTTTGGAGTGTATCAGTCAAGGGGACTTGACATTACCAAGGGGATCTTAGGGTGAACTAATCAAGGGAAATTTGTAACGACCCATTTTATTCATGTTTATTAAATTTAGAGACAAGGATGCCAGCTCGGATCTATGTAGACGCTGCGGTAGGTTAGGACACACAGGGACTTAGGTATGAAAGTTATGGTGTGTTGGTTGCTTATTTGCGGTGTAATTTAATCAAATACATCGCATGTGTGTATGTTGCAAAATAATACGTGTAAGGGTGTGTGAACTGTATTCGCCTCGATATGCCTATCGACGTGGGTATCAGGTAGTCGACGGGACCGACTATTAGGTCGAGGAAACGAAAACACACAAAGTGAATAAAAGATTTGTAAAGTAACTAATATGGAATAGATATTGGGTGACTAACGACGCGGCGGTACGCGGATATCACGGTCAGATGGGAAATCGAGCGTCGAAACGCCCGGAAACACAGACGAGTGTCTTACCTGTGTCACAATTAAGTGTCAAGACACCTAACATCTCACTTGTCCAAACTACACCACACCTGTCCAATTTCCATACAAGTGTCCATCCACCCACCTACACCTACACCACACACATACACACAGACACACAGACCAGAACAGGGAGGCCGAGAGGAAGAATAAGGAGAGGAGGAGGAGAAGGAGGAGCACGCCAGGAAGGAGAAAAGGAGGTGGAGACGTCACGGTCAAGGTGAGTCATCATCAGTTGTGGGTTCCGGTGGTTGGCGATGAGGTGTCTCCCCTGCCATCAGTTCCACCGGGGTTGGGGTGGCCACCGGGGTTGGGCTGGAGAGCCACCCCAACCCCATCACCAGAAGAACAGAAGAGAAAAAAAAAATTCCATCCGATCGAACCAGAGGTTCGATCGGGGAAGAAGACCCAATGGGCTGGGCCCAAAACGGGCCAAGCTTGGACATGTTCTAGTCCGGGGGCCGGTCGAGTCCGACCCATTTAGGTCGACCCGACCCAAACAAAATTTTTTTTTAAAAAATGAAAGGAAAATTTTAAAAAATTCATGAAAAACTGGAAAAATTATATTTCAATAAAATAAATATAAATTTATAAAGTTCTATGAAAAGAACATATGTGGGAATGTCTGACATTATTTTTTGAGAGATTTTTGCCTCGAAAAGCGTGAAATGGGCAATTTGGCCCTAAGAATTTTAGAAATTTGTGGTAAATTGTCATGTTAGCTTAAGTTATTAATAAATGGACATAGGTTGACACGGTGATCAATTGGCGACCAAGGACTAAGTGGACTTGGACCCGAGGATTGATTACGGGGTAGTGGAGCGCGTTGTGAGGTTTGTAAAACCCAATGAAAAACTCTTTGAATATTTATTTTGCTTTGTATTTCCATTCATTTTCAGTATTCCTTGTGATTTTTATTACATTCATATCTTGTCATCTTTTGGACGGTTAGTTGAGTTACTCCCACCGAATTTTTCGTCGTGTGTTTATGCATTCTAGATCATAGCATGTGTATCAGGAGTTCTCGGTGGATAACGACCCGAGCTATTGAATTGCTACATGTGTCGATGCGTCGTAGGTCTACGTCGGCCATCGAGAGGGATCACGTGATAGCTAGTTGGGTGCGCCCACTAGTGGGATCCTGAAAGGAAATCCCGAAGTATGGTTTAGTCCGACCGGAACATGCACACACATTTGCGCTTTATTGTTATTAATGCATGTGATGCCCTACTTACAGTTATCTGTTTACATTTCGGATGTTTATTTAACAGTATTTATTGACTTCCACTTGTTTATGTGAATGCTCGGAGGAGTTCCTTGGGATTTTACTAACTGGACTTGTCATCCATTTTCTTCTGTGATGATTGAGTGGAGATCATAGTACAAGTAAAAGCAAGACCTTAGGCGACTACCTCTGACTGCCTACCTTTGAGGGGTATTTGTACGTGTGATTATTTTGACATTTTGATTCTTTTGGGAATTGGGGAGTGACATATCCTTGTACATGCTTAGTTTTATATGGTACAGTTGTTTACCTCGTACTTTTCAAGGTATTTCCACACTATGATTTGTTTAATTGATTCATGAAATTTTTTTGCATTTAAATACATCTTCCGCTAAATATGTTATTTACACATTGTACACACACAAGTCGATACATCTCGAGACAGAGTAAGGAAGAGCAGGTGTCGTACACGTGTAGTTGGGCCAATAGGCAAGGAGTACATGGAGACACATCACCCCGGGGCGGCGAGGGCCCACAACTTGGCATTACCAAATGGATCTTGAGCGTAAGAGTTCATTGTGAGGGTAAAGGGTAGTGTAGCAAGCCTGGTGAGGGATCACTGGTTGGGGTTTTGCAGAAATCTGTAACTCTTTATTATTAGTGAATTATTCATATCCGGATGTGGAATCGTTGATGTCGGTCTTAAACTGAACTACGTCAACATCTTTTGTGGTTTGCTTTACAATTTAGTTTTATTTTTGCGGTATGTTTATCATTGCGCGATTGTCGTTAGCGACTCAAAACTTACAGTGTGGATGTGGTCATGATTCGAACGTGCATAGTTGGTGCCAATCTTGTTCTTCGCCACTTCTTATTATTTGTCGCCATTATGACAATAATTTGTTCATTTCATGATTTCTTAGTACCACTCTTGTACTACTTTTAGAGGTGCATGTCTAATAATTGTAGTGAGGAAAATGAAAAGGAATAGATTGCATGTCATTTTGACGCAAATTAATTTCATGTTGATTTACTTTGAAATGAGAATACATCAGACTTGACTTTTACTTGGAGTACTAGTTAGTGTAAGAATTTACATATATGACATTATCAGAGTTCTTTTTTATGTCAGTTTCTACTAGAAACATGAAGAGAAAAGGAAAAATTGAAGACTTTCTGTGATATTTCTTGTCACGAGGCCCTTAAGTGAAAGGTTTACCCTCAGGAGATTTTTCTCACCTAACCCAACCCGTGGTGCCTAACGATCGCCTTAGTTCAGCACACCAACGAAAACGTGATTGAACATCAACAATGGCACAAAGGAAGTTTATTACTTAGTTCAATGAGAATACAACTCTAGCATTTCATACATCTCATGCCTCTCATGCATGAACTCATGCTTCTCTCAAGCTTACATGTCTTGGCTTTATAGCAAAACAGCCAAATTAGTTACATAACTACCAAGGACACATGTCCTATGTACATTACACGAGACTAAGTAAACCACCACCCCACGTAGTGCTCAAAACAGCCACCTAACTGCTTCCTTCCCTTTCGCCACTTGGTTCCATAACCGTCTTGACCCCCTGGTCAATAGGCACATGCTCAAAGTACCTAGAAGTTGCTCGGACGTGCCTTGGTCATGCTATGAGCCATGACCAAGGTGTTACATAACCGCCTGTAACTACACTTGACTTGGTCCATCCAAGCCTATAGTTCGCCTTGCTCAAGGGACAGGGTCTGATTGGTGGTGACTAGCTGCACGCCTAGGCACCCTGGGTGCTAGCCGGAGCTCGGTTCGTCCAGTCCCACCGGCTCGAGGTGGTCAGCATCATAATCCATCCATGGGTCTTGCCTTGGCATGGTTGGCCAAGGCATGCTCGAGGGTCTTCCTTGCTTCCTTGCCCATGCCACCCGTAGGAGACTCACCCTTCCCTATAGTAGATGTTAAGTCGTTTCCCCAACTCCAATAGGGAACATCTAGAAATGATACCAATCATACATTGACTTGGTCAACGCCCAAGTCAAGATTTGTCAACCCTTACCAAAGTATGCCTTGCTCGTGCCAAGGCGCGGCCTTGCTCGTGCTAAGGCGCGACCTTGCTCATGCCGAAGGAATCTGCCAAGGCGCGACCCTGCTCGTGCCAAAGGAATCTGCCGATGTGCGGCATTTCTCGTGCCAAAGGAACCTGCAATGGTGCCACTATGCTCCCGCCAAGGAACGTGCCAAAGGAACCTGTCAAGGCGCGAGCTTGCTCATGCCAAGGCCCGTGCTAAGGCACCACTGTGCTCCCACTAAGGAACATGCCGAGGCCCAACTGTGCCCGTGCCAAGGCCCCGCTGTGCTCCCTCCAAGGAATGTGTCAAGGCCCAACCATGCCAAGGCATCACTATGTTCCCCGCCTAGGTGTCGTGCTTAGGCGAGCGCCAAGGCACGACTTTGTCCACGCCACTACACGCTGCCTCGTCTATGCCGCATATGATTTACCCATGCGCATGCGCGAGCCTCCAACGCTATACCGCAAACCATCCGTGGTGCACCAACCAGCAACTAACTCCCATGAAACCTTCCGAGTCCACCAAAACCTAGATATTGCTAGGTTTTCCCGCTACCTAGCCAGCTTACTCGGGTCATGCTATTGAGGGGCTGACAAACATCCCCCACTAAAATGTTCGATGCCCTCATCGAACACCCCAACTCTGCTTATCCACCAGACTTTTGCCCACCAAAACAACATTTCTCCATCTGATCTCGTACTTGTAGTGCCACCAGCCTTGGTGTACTACCTTTGCCCTGCCTCGCTTTCTGGAATAAAGCACGACCCCTTTTCAACCATGATTAGCAAGACATGAGGTGATTGAATCACAGCGACTTTCCCAACCATCAAGAAATCATTTCTGCAAGTATCTCAAAATCATCCGACTGAGTAGCAATCAAATTTACCTTGCCCTCCAAAGTGTCAATTCGAATGCCCACGTCTAAGGCTATGCCCATAACCTTCTTTGGTTTAGAATTAACCGCCTTCACCATGCTTGCACTCTCGGCAAGCTGTAAACCAAACCTCTGAGCTAGGTTCTCTGCTACAAACGAATGTGTGGCTCCCGA
Source organism: Stephania yunnanensis (assembly GCA_039657365.1). Taxonomy (NCBI): domain Eukaryota; kingdom Viridiplantae; phylum Streptophyta; class Magnoliopsida; order Ranunculales; family Menispermaceae; genus Stephania; species Stephania yunnanensis. Next base: position 10,592,540 of record CM077589.1, on the reverse strand, counting down.
GTCAATCAGCACCTTTACCGTTTTGTTATTGATTTGCCACAAACATCAACCCCACTGATCCCACGGCCTATTGTACCTACACCATGTTAAGTAATTGCAATGGATTCATCCGTAGCTCTGATTCATCCGCAACAATCATATTCAGCTTCTCTTTCTTTGGGCAATCCCTTGCCCCTTTCGACATCGATGCTTTGACACTAGCATCAAATTTCAAAGAAGGCTCCTCCTCTTTCTTAGATCCACCAGCTCGACCCTTCTCCTTATACTTCTTTTCTTTTGATCCAAAAGAAGCACCACTAGTCTTGTAACTTACAAGGCTATCTGCCACCGCAATTGCACTCAACAAGTCCTTCACGCCTTGCCTTCGCAGCTCCAACTGCGCGCATCCTTGCAATCCTGTAGTGAAATTGAACAACTTGTCCTCCTCTGACATATTTTTAATGTCAAGCAACAAAGAAGAGAATTCTTTCACATATTCTATAACCGTCCCTTTCTGCTTCAATTGGCGCAAGGCTTCCCGCGCTTGCCATGCCTTATTTGTGGGTACGAATTGATCCTATCAAACACACCCTTAGTGAAAAAAGGAGATACTAAAATATCCATGTGCATTATCCTAGTTAATTCATGTGTTCACAACCAGATAATGGCAAAATCTGACCTCTACACTCATAATCACTCCTGAGCCGAGCCTAAGCAGCATAAAATTTGCATTTATTTTGAACTACAATGGTTACTTTTAGTGAGGGTCTGCAACAACAACATAAGAAATCAAACTTACGTAGGCAGCGGTCTGCAACACTACAACTACACAAGCATTTCCACCCAAAAAAAAAAGGCATAGTCCCATACAAATTCACACCAGTTCCTTAACTAATCCGAAGAGAGTGTCATCAAACCAACTCGACATATTCAATTCCTGGTAACACAATAAATTCTGTCAATCCCTTACATTTTTTTAAACAACGACAACGACAAAGTCTCGATCCCAAATTAGTAGAAGACGGCTACATGGATTTGACATTCCCATTCAAGCTGATTTAATTTTATTAATAGATGGGGTGACTTGGTTGCCTTTTAAATCTTTTTTTTTTTTTTTAAGATAAAGCTTGCAAGTTGTTTAACCCTCATCCCTTTAAATTCCTTCAATTTCTATAGTGGGGTTCGATCTTTAGAGAATTTGCAGTCATCTTTCAATGTTTTCAAACGAATCAAACCACCCCAACTACTCTTCTATTTTTTTTTTTCTCTCTATTGGTGCTACTCCTAATTTTTTTGGAGATTTGAATATTTACAATTCTTATATTTTCTTCTATCGTCTTTCAAGAATTTTTTCCGAAAAAGCCTGCTGGTTCGCTCCTTCAAAATGTGCTGTCAAAACCACCAATACCGCTGCATACAACTCAAAACTTACAGAATACTGATGCCCGTCCCAAACTTTGCCTAGCAAAGCTGGAATTCTAAGGTCATGGAGTGATTGATAGAAATCAAATGATTTAGCACGTCTTTTTACATACTTGCATAAAAGAACAGTAGACGAAAATATTACACAAAATCATCCTTGCATTAAGCACACCAATTAGTGGAAATGGAAGTTAAGTATCTAAACTCCACTTATGTAGAACACTATGTGCGCTACATAGTTGGTCCCAAGTCCGGATAAAGGAAAACTCTGACGCCCATTTTCCATACTGAAAAATGGGGAAATGAGGTCCCAAACTCATTTCCAAAAAATGGGGAGGGAGGCCCCAAGCCCATTTTTCATTCTTGGAAAATGGAGTAGGGTTGCGATAGGTTGACAGCCAGCATAACTTTTGTCCTCTTCATGAAATGGATCAAACACATATACAGAGAAAAGAAAAAAGATCTTCATATGGTGTTTGTAGATTTAGAAAAAGTATAAGATAGAGCTCCTAGAGATGTTCTTTGGTGGGTTCTAGAAAGAAAAAGAATGCATGCTAAATACATAGACACTATTAAGGATATGTATGAGGGAGTAGTAATGAGTATAAAGATATTTAGATGAACAACAAAAAAATTTCCTATTTCGATAGGACTACATCAATGATCGGCTTTAAGCACATATCTCTTTACTATAGTTACGGATGAACTAACTAGGCATATTCGAGATGGAGTAAATTGGAAATTAGAATTTTAGAGGAATACATTAGAATCTAAAGGCTTTAAGTTGAGTAGGTCGGAGACCAAATAAATGCACTATGAGTTTAGAAATACTAGGCATCGAGATGATGAAGTGGTAAAATTAAGTGAAGTAGGGGTTCCTAAGGTGAACCACTTTAGATATCTAGAATCAATCATACAAAATGATGGTAATATTGAGAATGTTGTCACACAAAGAATTCAAGCTGGATGGAAGAAATAAAAGAGTGCAACCAGTGTGATCTGTGATCGAAATATTCCTACTAAGTTAAAAAAGAAAATTTTATAGGACCGCAATTAGGCCAGCTATGGACTATGGAAGTGAATGTTGGGCGGTAAAGCAACAACAACTTCATCAAATGAACGTAGCAGAAATGAGGATGCTCAGTTGTATGAGTGGTAAAATTCTTAAAGATAAAATAAGAAATATATAAAAGTCAAAGACAAGTAGGAGTAGCACCAATTGACACAAATATCAGGGAAGGGCGGCTGCGGTAGTTTGATCACCTGCAAAGACGGCCTCCAAATGTCTCCACTAGAAAACTTGACTAAATAGAAACTGAAGATATTCGACAAGATAGGGGTCGACCAAAATTAACTTGGAACTCATTAATTAGAAGAGATTTGAATGGTTTGGAAAACTCACCATCAATTGCACTAAATCGAGCACAATGGAACAGTTTGATCCATGTAGCCGATCCAATTAATTTGGACTGAAGTTATGTTGTTGTTGTTGTTGTTGTTGTTGTTGAAAGTAAAGTATCTGACAAATGCTTCTTGAACAGATCATCAATGTTTTAAGTTCCCAAGTGCCAGCAACCATGGAAAAATCTTGAATATAAGAGTAAAGCTGACTTTCCATGGAAAGGTGGAAAGGAGAAAAGGTGCAGGATGGTGGTGAAGCCAAATGCATTTTCCATATCACTGCAAGAAATTTAGGGATCCACACTAAAAAAATGTTAAAAATTTTCAAAATGGACTACGTGCGGGACTCCTACACATTGATTATTACACCAAATTTTCGTCGACATGACTATTACTTGAAATAGTTAAAGGCTCAAGGCCCCAAACCAGCTACATTGAACTTATTTTTTTCCATTAGTTGAGTAAAGTTGAATAACAAGGTCTATATGGCACTAGAAGCACTTAGAGGCTTAGAGCTACGTACAACGCAATGGATCTAGTACAGATTCAGCGAAACTACATAGATTTTGACATAAGGCTTACGGTAAAGGGTTTTTGGTTTAGATGGAACTTTAATGACTGGAGACCAGCTGTGGTATAAGCATCTGAAGGGTTAGTTTCATCTGAACCCTTTCCAAATGACTAGAATTGAACAATCATCTATTAGCTATCAACAAGAACTACCATTGGATGGTCAGTCAACTAAAACAAAATAGCGGTTTATAAATCCTATGAATGCCTAAAATATCCAATCGAAAAAAAAAAAAAAAGAAGAAGAAGCTCCCTCCTCAAATCAATGCGTCAAATATCACCACCTATTTATTTACTTCCCTTTTCCAAAACACTCACTACTTACTACTACACATGAGATTCAGCTTCACCAATATCGATTAGGAATTGCAGAAATAAACTTTTGAATTAGTAAGTTGCAAATTAAAGAGCACCAGTGTCTAATCTTCTCATCAAAACAATCTTTTATGCAGTAAGACAATCCCAGACACGCTTCAAATCAAATAGCAAATCATAGGAAAAACCATCTGGATATTGTTTCTTGGAACATGATGACTTTAATTTTCTGGTCTAAAACAAGCAAGAGAGAGAATGAATCCAACCAATACGATATACGGCTCATAGTAAAATAATTGTTATCGTTCATTTCACTCATGGGTTCACTTGTTTTAATTTGAATTTTTGGCAGTGTAACACTGATTGGAAACGAAGAGCACAGTAAAATAGTTCAAACTTCAAAGGCTACTGCACAATCAAACTATGGAGCAAACATCAGAATAAGTAGATCGGAAACATATTCATAAAGCGTGTAAATAATAAGGTACAGAAATATCCTTAAATTTTCTTTGGGAAGCACCAGGATACTAGAATCATAAAACTCATCCTAAAACATAATCAGATTCACAGAGCATTGTACGACAAAAGTTTCAAGTAATAGTCGAGTAGAGAAATAGAACAACACACCTAGCAATATCGACACGGGAAGCGCTGGTAACGCCTTTCGATAAAATGCCAGAAGCATAAGTGTGATACCAAGACCAGCTATAATTGCAAGATAACAAGCATAAACTGTCATGAAATCATACATTGCTGCCCTACCGACTAACACGCTATAGAAGATGAAATCGCCCAGCCCCAACTTGATTGCTCCAGAGGAACCCAACCCAATCCCCTCAATTGCCCAACCATCCATCGATGCATTGCCTTCCCCTCCGCAGTCTACCCGAGTTCCAGGTCCTTCTAATTCCCGATTAACCAAAGGCGCCAAAAGCTCTGGCAGTGCTTCCGAATTCTGGCCCTCCCCAACAACAACCACCCTTGTCTCTCTTCCCTCCCCGCCACCACCATCAGACAACCACACTTCAGGAGATGAATTCGAATCCGAAATCTCAACAGAACCAGAACCGGAACCGGAATTCCTTCCCCTCCACAATGTCCTCGCCACATTAGCCGTCCTCGGATCTACATCATGATAATTAACCGGCCTAGCCTCGTAAACCAAAGCGGGTATCTCTTCGTCCCTCGACATCGCAAGCTCCACCAAGAGCCTTAAAGGCCCTCCAGGCAACAAAACCGCAGCAAGGTCATACAATGCCAATGCCACCAGGAGTGCCCAAGTAGTCCATTCAGGCAACATTGTAAACCAATAAGCAACTAGCATCCCAATAACCACCATGTACCCTTGTGTGACCAAAATAGGCATTTTTGGCACAAAAACAGCCAGAACCCCAACAACAGCAAAATTGAACAAAATCACCACAAATGTGACACAATCGATAGGGAAACTAAATACCCTTATCAGGAAAAGTGCGATTTCTCCGCCCATGAATCCCAAAACAACAAAAGCAGAGAAACCCATGTAGAATTTGAGGAACTTTGTGCATCTAAAGTAGAAAAGTAGCACTAAAATGAAGGTTGTAACAGTGATAACTGCGACGAATGCGAGAGAGTTCAAAAGGGCACCTTTGAGTTTGTCCCAGATTGAATCTGATGAGGTTTCGTTGTAGACTATAGAGGCGATTGTTGTGATGTTTGGTGAGAGCCTGTGTTGAGGACTGTGACCAGAAGAACCACCATGAACATGCAAGTGGAGACTGGAGCTATGATTCTTATGATCTCTTCGCCGAGAGAGTCGAGAATGGTTGTGGGTTTTGGGTTTTGGGCCATTTGGGTGGGTGAGATTTTAGCAGAAGTGGATTCAGATGGAGGAAATTGGCGATCTTGGTGGTTCTCACTTCTGGGGTTCAAGCAGTCTCCCCATTTTGGGATTTTGTCCTCCAAATTTAATCATTTTTTCTTTTTTCTTTTTTTTTTCGGTTCAACCCACCTCACTTTTTGCTCAAACTTACCTTATTATTCGCCCATAGGATATACCCCACTTTGCAATTGGCAATCAAGATATTGAGATTGGCTTTGTTAATAGATTCATAACCTTTGAGCACAACCAATATCTATTCGAACCCCTTTTGTTGGGGCATTTGCTTTAAATCAATCTCGTGAACATTATTATTTTGTTTAATGAAATAAATGATCTCATTTGATGTTCATTATTATAATTGATTTGTATGTTTACATTATAATAGGATTTATGAATGTTTATTCAAACAGCATAAATGTCCATAATCAATCATTATACTTGATATTATAATGAATTAAGACTAGTGTGACTCTTGATTATTGATAGTTATGTGATGATCGTGCGTTTAAATATATGAATCAAGATTATGAGTACATGTTAGCGAACAAGGTACAGTCAGCCCCCTCGTCATTAAGTCGACTGACCAGTTTAGACTACCTTAATCATATGATTATCTAGTCAGCCTAATCCATTATTTTAACTTTGACCTCAAAATAATCTTTAATTTAATCCTTAATAAAGCTCTAAAACTAAATTTATATCTTCGATAAAACTCGATTCATGATTTGTTCAGTTGGAGCAAATTAAAAGATTATATCCATATTTAATAAAAACTTCGGCAACACTTCCCCTAAAAGTGGTCTGCCAGAAAATTAACCGAATAGACAACAGAATTGAGGATAGGCCTAGAAGGATTCACAACTCCTCCCAGTTCATAATATATATCAAATTCAAATTTATGAATTAACTTAGACTCCCCGATAGCTTAATCACAACTTTACAATCTCAAATAGACCAAAATTGAATCATAAACCTCTCAACGTATTTTAAACTAACTAAGGAGACTCTCATAACCATTTAAATAAACTTCGCGTCCTACACTCACCCCAAGAATCCCAAAGCAATAATATAAACAACTTAAAACAAGAAAATTAAACTTTATAACATGAAAATAATTACCACAATCTTCGAGTCTTGTTCACTCTTCCTTTGTCTTCATATAGAATCCGACATCATCTAAAATAACTCGAAGATGACATGTAAGTAAATTACTACATTATATGTACTTTGCAATTGTTAGTCTGATACATGGAGACATGCATTGCATTTTCAAATAAACAGTAAGATATATGCGTCAACATAACATACAATCCACTATGTCGATGTCTCCTAACTATAATCCGACGTCGACTTCTAAAAATAGTATAGAGACAATATTAAGAGATCATGAAATGCAAAGATAACTTGTCGGCATTTGACTCCGCTACTCTCACTAGACGGCGTAGAGGCATGATTGAAACCTAGTTTCAATCAAACCAGACTCCGAACAAGCTTATCCCTTTCACTCACTCTATGTATGCATGACCAAGAATGATAAAATGCAATGCAGACTATGATACAATTAGAGGTGTAAAGATAAATTTCATAAATAGTAAAGATCATTGTATGGTTTATTTACAACCAAACCAACTTTGAACGTAATTTTAGAGTTTCGGGAGCGTCAGATCACCTTGAAAATTGATCAAATACCTTCCCTGCATACCCAATTATAATATAGGTCAAGCTTCAAATGAAACCAAACCGCGAAACCCAATGAAAACTGCGGCCAAAGTACGCTTGAGAGCATTTTCCAAAAACAATAATTTATATAACTGTTTCAACTGCCTTTCAACTAGCCAATTTGGGGCAACTTTTTAATCTTGAAAACCTCAATATTTGTCATGATGACCTAAAAGGAACTTATAATACTAATGTCATACTTTTCATAGACTCTAAGAACACTCAAATCGGAACACCGATGGAAAAGTTATGAATTTTTCAATATAGCGTGCCAACTAGGCAAACTTTATTTTATTTAGAACTGAAAAGCCTCTCCAAATCAATATTTTCTTAATTAAAACTTCAAAATATTTCCACAGACAGTATGTGGAGTCAAATTGGATCAAAATCAATAATCCATTAATCCAAAAATCCAATTTAAATTAATATCAACTCTACATATCCAAAATAGTTATCAATTGAATCACATTAATTCAATTCTTCAAAACCCTAACCCACGTTAGTGGGATTTATTCGAGATTTATCCAAATCAACCCAATATACCAATTAACAACAATTTCTACCAATTTCTATCCAAACCCTGTGAAAGAAATTGAATAATCGCGAGAATTTAAATTAAATTGTGGAAAATGCCCTGCATTGAGAATTTATCAAATTGTGGGCCAAATATTTCGTTTCCACCATAGAAACTTAGCTCAAATTGACCGTCTCGAGATATCTGCTATTTTGGGGAAAGAAACCGAGCGAAAATCGGATGTCGAGAGCTCCACAAAGCGAAAACTCGAGTGAAATGGTTTAAAGAACAAAGTTCTTTTTGTTCTCTGTGAATTGAACTTAATCTTATTTATATTTATATATATATATACATTTATATATAACCTCACCCTCAACTGCTAGTCAGTAGCTTAATTTTTTTTATTTATTAATTTCAAAAATTCATATTTTGACGTGTTTTAACTTTCTACGCTTGTTTTCGATCTGATTTTTTCTCAAATTGAACCAAACTCTTGACAAAACATTCTAACTCTATAAAACGTCCATGACACTGGTTTTGGTCATATCAAAACCCCAAAATCTTTACTTTGTCCATGACATATCAAAATTATCTGGACCAATTCTTTTGCCATACTTAGTCAAACTTGCACCAATTTGAACTCAATTTCAACCGCGGCCACTGCCAATTGATGTGAAACTCGAGGCAAAGTCTTATACCAACTTCGTTCTCATATTACATTACTACCAATCCGAATTGCATGCAAACCGAGACAAAATATTTACGCGAGGATTAACACTTGGTTAATTAGTTTTCGAACAACTAATAATTTATTTTCACTCGTACCTTTCAGATATGCACTTGCAACCCCGAGTATGAAAAATGAGGATACACTTCAACACACCCCGATTTCGCTACAAAATGTCATATAATACACATACTAAACATACAACGCACAAAAATAAAATATATTTTATGATCTCTGGTCCATAATTCGTGGGTCCTGGATACTTAAATCTCAAATTAAATATGAAAATACTTAATTAGTCACCTAATCAAGTTCATAAAATTCTCGGATGTCATAATCTTCCCAACTAGTTAAAAATTTCGTCCTCGAGATTTGAATTTACAGGTTACTAAACCAAAAGAATATGAGAAAATGATTTTTCATATACAACTTTTTCAATTCAAACTTGTAAAACTATTTCCAAGGTAAAATCGTTAAGTAGTCCCAATCACTTTCATTGTATTTAACTACTCGGGGGTGGAGATCATAACCATTTCAACTTTTTATTTTCGATTCCTTAGTTTAATGAAAAGTTTTTTTCGTTGCTTTGTCAATCCTGGCAATTTGTGAAATTCTAATAACTTAAACAATCAATTTTGTGGAATATTCGATAACCTTACTTCATTTCTCATTTCGTACCTTGAATCTCTTTCAAACATTAATACTTAGTAAGATCTAATATATCTTGCTTTTCATACACCATTTTCATTCGTAATTGAATGTTAATATACAAATTGTTGATAATTCTTTCCATATCCATCAAACTCTGGTACACATTCCAGTTTACGTTCTCATTACCGGTCATCTTTTTATTAAGATTGTCGACTAATTAATTCTTAGAATATCATTAGTCTAAAATTACATAGTAATGCAAATAATATTTGAGCACAACATTAGATACAAAATAGAGTCAAGTGTCTATATGATCTATCACCATTCTAGTGTTTCTCAACAGAAACATGAAATTACACAAGTCATCCCATGACTATAAATCTCTAATTACATTTGTCATCTCGTGACAAGAGATCTTGATTTACAATCTGATCAGAAAATGAAATCGATAAATCGTGCAACTCTCACTCATTCTCTAAATGTCTTCTCACAATATTATTTTTATTGTGGACTAGAAATCAACTATCAATTTCAACTTGTCAGCCAATTCACTTATATTTTCCTTTGACTGGTTAGAAAATCAATGATTTTTCTAAATTTGTCAAATCATTTTTTATTCATGAGTTCACTAAAAACATCATTCCATTCAATTAATTATCAATCTCAATAAACTTCTCTCATGACCTGAATAGAGACAGTTATCCTTAACTTGAGTAGACATACATTTTTAAACAGAGATATCAACATATTCGATGATTATATTCTCATAGTATAGCTTTTAACTTGTATTTCATACAAGTTATAAATATAATATCTCTTTTTGCCTCTACTCAATACAGTGAAAGAATACTCAATTCTTTCAACATATCAAGTCAGATATATTGTCATCTATTCAATATTCTATAAACCATTAGGAATAATATTGACTAACTGAACTGTAAGTTGTACGTTTCTTTTCATTTCATTTGTATTTTCACCGCCATTTCAGGTATCTTATACTATCTCCAACTTAAGATAACATAGTGCTTAAAACTTCACCACTGCTTAATCGGATGGTGCAACACTAAAATTGAACTAATATACAACATATTTACTGATATTAGTTGTAAATTCTTTGGTTCAAACTTTCAACTTTTGGAGTTTGAATCTTAGTAAGATCTATATGAAGATATATCGTGTTCCATCAAACTTATAGTTTGACATCCTAATTGGATCGGGACTCGTTCACCTGAAATCTCCACTTTTTATACTTATGTGATAATTTATAAACCATTTATTTACTTATACTTAAGCTTCCAATTGACTCCAACTAAACTTCATAGACTCTTTTACTCCGACAATTACCAATTTATTTGATTATTTAAAGATAAGTGAACGCGTTACACTAGTCTTCTACATTATAAATGAATCATGATTGTAAAATAGAGTTACTCGGACTTTTGGTCATGCGCAGCTACTCCGGTGTCTCGCCTCGAGTAAAGGAGTATGTTCGTGTCATTTCCATCTGTCATAAGTCATTTATATGTCTCATTTTATTTTATACACGAAGTCTATTCCATTTGATTTTTGGCAATTTTAGTTATTCTCACATTGATCTCAATCTTAGTCCCTTTATAAACAAATCACAACTTTCGATCAACAATCAAGCCACTTACAGCTCCTTAAACTTGACATAGAAAGGCAATTTATATATCTTCTCTTTTCGAAACTTTAGATAAGGATAATATAACTTCTTATGATCATTCAATCAATTGAAGTCTTCATTGGCTAGCCTTTATTCGAAACAGAGAAATTTTGCGACTCAAATAGTTATGTTGTTTGTTATTGTCTTATTTTGTTTCCATTAGTCTCAGATTTCTTGACTTTTCTTTTTCTAAAAAAAATTCGATACTTTTAAAGAGACTGTGTAAAATAACTTTTTATCTTACTAATCTTCAAATTACTTTTGATGAATTCACTTATCCGTTGTTGTTTAACTGAAGAGATAGAAGAATTCGAGTTTTCAAACTCTGATTAACTTAACGACTAATCAAATTATTAAAGGATGCTATGTTAATCCTTTAATTCATATCAATAGAAATTCTCAATATAATATATTCAATCAGTACATATATCTCTTCATTTATTATATTTTAGGTCATAGTGATAGGCATCATAACTTCATTTGATTAGAAGTGACTATTAGGTACTTTGAATCTCAAAACAAAATCATTTGTGTTGATGTTTAATAGCTAATTCAAGCTATTATTAGACCACTTCCCCAATGTCTTAACTTCTAACATGTTGATCTAATCACTACACCTTTCATTTCCAAGTTAGAAATCTCATTGATCTTTGTTTTATAACAACACTTAATCTGGTGTTAAAAAAGATTATTTCTAACTTATGTATTTTTATTTTTTTATCATTTCTTTATTCAACTCATAGAACCACAATACTCAACGTCACTTATTGATAAGTAACTTGAGTAATAAACAATTAAAATTTTCAGTACTTCTTTTTAGAAGTTGTTTGATTTTTTTCAACTGTGGTTCTATTCCACTTTGTTTTGTTTTGAAAAAGAGACAATACTTTACTTTAAAATATTCTATTTTCGTAGAAACAGACTTAGATAACTTGATTGGTTCTATCACAATCTTATTATGATTTTTAGTCATAATTCAGTTTGTCCAATTAATTTCTACTTTCAAAAGTACGTTTCTCTGTTTTCCTTGTTGAGACTATTTTAACATTTTTTTGAGCATTTTATAATTATAATAGTTCAATACTTTCAATTTTAAAGAAATCCATGTTCAGTACTTATGTACTTGAGTCATTTGGATTTTCCTTTTTAACCAATTTCCTATTGGTTTTATAATTGATACTTTTATCAGTTATATTAATACTGAACTACTTACAACACCTTCATGAATTCAGGTTTCACAAGTTCATTTCACATCCGGTCACGCTTAGTTTCGTTTCATGTCTATTCTCCATTTTAATTATCCGTTTCCAATATTTTTCGTCTTATCTTACAAGTTAAGTATCAAACAGACATGGAGAATAAACTTCTTATCACCTATCTAGTGATAATACATAAATATACATCACAAATATAACACAATAACAAAAACATTCTAACCCACAGTCACTTCCCAACTAATCACACTCAATCACCCTTTGGTTTTCAACCAAAGTTTATCCTCAATTGAGCTAACCTTAAGCTCTGATACTAAGTTTGTCAGCCCCTTCGTCATTAAGATGACTGACTGACCAGCCTAGATTACTTTAATCCTCTTATAATCTAGTCAGTCTAATCCATTATTTTAACTTTGACTTCAAAATAATCTTTAATTCAATCATTAATAAAGCTCAAAAACTAAATTTATATCATCAATGAAACTCATTCATGATTTGTTCAATTGGAGCAAATCAATAGATCATATCCATATTTAATAAAAATTTCGGCGGCACCTCTCTTAAAAGTGATATATCGGGAAATTCACCTAATAGATAGCAAAATTGGGGAGAGGCCGACTCACAACTCCCCACAGTTCATAATATATATCAAATTTAAATTTACGAAATAACATAGAGTCTCAGATAGCTTAATCACAACTTCACAAACTCAAATAGACCAAAATTCAATCATAAACCTCTCAACATATTTTAAACTAACTTAGGATACTCTCATAACCATTCAAATAAACTTCGCGTCCTACACTCACCCCAAGAATCCCAAAACAATAAATATAAACAAATTAAAATAAGAAAATTAAAATTTATAATATGAAAATAATCACCACAATCTTCGAGTCTTTCCACTCTTCCTTTGTCTTCATATAGAATCTGACATCATTAAAAATAACTCGAAGATGTCATGTAAGTAAATTACTACATTGATATATACTCCTGCAATTATTAGTCTGATAGATGGAGACATATAATTGCATTTCCAAATAAATAATAAGATATAAGCGTCAACATGACATGTAATCCATTATGTTACTATCTCTTAACTATAATCAGATGTCGACTTCGAAAAATAGTACAGAGATAGTATTAAGAGATCATGAAATGCAGATATAACTTGTCAGTGTTAGATTTCGCTGGTGTCACTAGACGGCGTAGAGGTAAGATTGAAACCTAGTTTTAATCAAACCAGGCACTGAACAAGCTTATCCCCTTCACTCACTCTATGTATGCATGGCCAAGAATGATAACACACAATGCAGACTATGATACAATTACAGGTACAAAGATAAATTCCATAAATAATAAAGATCACTGTAGGGTTTACTTATAACCAAACCAACTTTGAGCGTAATATTCGGAGTTCCCGAAGCGTCATATCACCTTGAGAATGGATCTAATAGCTTCCTTGCATACCCAATTATAATATGGGTTGAATTTCGAGTGAAACCAAATCACAAAACTCAATGAAAACTACGGCCAAAGTACGCTTGAGAACATTTTCCAAAAATATTAATTTATAAAATTGTTTCAAGTGCCTTTCAACTAGCCAATTTGGGGTAACTTTTTAACCTTTAAAACCTCAATATTTGTCATGATGACCTAAAAGGAACTTATAGTACTCATTACTTACACTTAAATCGAATCACCGACATAGTATTTATGCATTTTCCAATATGGCAAGCCAACGAGGCAAACTTTATTTTATTTTGAACTAAAAAAACTCTCCAAATCAATATTTTCTCAATTAAAACTTCAAAATATCCCCACAGCCCGTTGAGTCAAATTGGATCAAAACCAATAATCCATTCATCCAAAAACCCAATTTAAATCAATATCAACTCTAAAAAAATTTACAAATGAGTTATCGACTAAATCGCATTAATTAAATTCTTTAAAACCTTAACCCACGTCGGTGGGATTTATTCGAAATTGATCCAAATCAACCCAATATGTCAATTAACAATAATTCCTACTAATTTCTATTGAAACCCCACGAAAGAAATCGAAAAATCGCGAGAATTCAAATTGAATTATGAAAAATGCTTTGCATTGATAATTTATCAAATTGCGGGCCGAATACCTCGTTTTCACCATAGAAACTTAGCTCAAACTGACCGTCTCGAGATGTTATACCATTTAGAGGAAGGAAACCAGACAAAAATTAGATGTTGGGAGCTCCGCGAAGTGAAAACCCGAGTGAGAGGTTTAAAGAATGAAGTTGTTTTTGTTCTTTGTGAATTGAAATGAAACTCTCGTTTCATTTAATCTTATATATACATTTATATAAAAACCCTCAGCTGCTTGTTAGCAGCTTAATTTTTGTTTTTTTTTTTATTAATTCCAAAAATCCTTATTTTGATGTGTTTTGGCTTTCAGCGCATTTTCGATCCTATTTTTCACCAAATTGAACCAAACTCTAGATAAAACATTCCAACTTCATTAAACTTCATGACACTAGTTTTGATCACGTCAAAACCCTAAAAATCTTTAATTTGTCCATGACATATCAAGATTATCCTGACCGATTCTCTTGTCATACTTAGCCAAACTTGCACCAATTTGAACTCAATCTCAACTACACTGCTAATTAATGCGAAACTCGAGGTAAAGTCTTATACCAACTCCGTTCTCACATTACATTACCACCAATCCTGACTTGCACGCAAACCGAAACAAAATCTTTTACCGATGATTAACACTTAGTTAATTAGTTTTCAAATAGTTAAAAATTTATTTTCACACGTGCCTTCAGATACGTACTTGCAACCTCGAGTATGACAAAATGACGATACACCTCAACACACCCTGACTTCACAACAAAATACCATATAATAATACACACATTACACAAAAATAAAATAAATCTTATGATCTCTGATCCATAACACGTGGGTCTTACCTCGAATACTTAAATCTTAAATTAAATTTGAAAATACTTAATTAGCTACCTAATCAAGTTTATAAAATTCTCATATGTCAAAGTACTAGACCAACCTGCCATGAAACATCACATGGATTTAAGTCATAGGTGTTACTCATGATAGATATATCATTTAGTCATCTAACTTGAAACTACAGGAGAATTCAACATTAAGATCATATTGATTTGACACAATCAAATATTGTCTTGAACCGGATAATTATAAATGTTTTGATTGGTTATTATGTGAATAATGTGTAGAGGTGTGTAATAAAGATAGAATTTGTTTCTCTTGTTTAGAGATAGATATCAATGGGTCTCTCGATATGTTAGAATAAAAATGGTCAAGTCCAAGTGTATTGATATGATCAACGTCACTTGAATATTTCAGTCTACTTAGAGATCAAAACTAGTACAATTGAATATTAAGGTGATTTTTCCCATGTCTTATGTTTGATCAAAGGACATCGTAAGAAAAAAAGATATGATAAACATTATTGACTTGTATCAATTTTGATCGTCATGCAACTTGGATAGTCATAGTGTTTTGCTAGAGACCGCTTATGACTTGTATACCAAAATGGTTTTGGTTCACTATCAACATTGCATGAACTTATTGGGTCATACATAAAGAATGGTTTTATGAAATTTTAAAAACTCGGAACAATGAGTTTTATATGATAAAATCCGTAACATAAAATTCTATAAGATGTGTTTTACTAATACCACTTTAAGTATGGTAATTCACTGACCTGACTTTATATAAAGGTTGTATAAATAGGTGTATTAAGTGAGTTCACATTACAAGATAAATTAAGGTTGGAATCTAATTTTCATTTTTGGAAAACCAGTTAGGTTCCTCATGTGTTATAAAGTTTTTAGGGAGAACATAAATTGTTTTCATGTTTTCTCTCGAACTAGAACTTGTAATCTCGAGCACCATTTATGTGTGGGTTTTTGATAGAGGATGTTCGTCTCTGGAAGTATCTTAAATATCAAACAACATAGAGAAACAAACTAGCAATTAAATTAATTCAATGGAATTCAGATAAAATCCCATTAGGGTTTTCAAAATAAAATTTTAAAATCTTTGTTGCGTTTTAAACCCAAAAATCCAACACCATTCACTTGCAGAAGTACTTCTTGGATTTGTGGATTATGTTATGGACCTTATGGTTGAAGTTCCACTCACAATGACCTAGTCGAATTGGAAGAAGTAGGTTTTATTAGGGGGCCGAGACTTAACTAACATAAAAGTTTTACCTTTCCTTTGAAAACACATAAACCCATTTTCCTTCCCAATTCTCATGACCACGACTTCTTAAGCCCCTTTTTCATATGTTCCTTTACTATTAAACCACCTTTAACACGTCTATCTACCGCTATTTCAGTCCATTTTGAGCCGAAAGACATGCAGATCTAGAAAATTTCATAATTTTTTTATGTTGCCTGTATTGTTCGATACCACATGATTGACACCTAAAGATTGGGTGTCGGTTGTACAGGTCCAAGACTAATTTTGTTAGTCTCAAACCTTAGCGATCAAGACCACTATAAGACCGAGACATAAAAAGTGAGATGACATGATTCGATCACGTGACCTATTAGTTATAAAACACATCTCAATAACTTGAAAAATACTAGAATGACAACAACAATGTCACACCACAAGTGTCATGACCCGAATTTTCAATCTCGTTTATTATTCGTAATCAGGATTACCGACATGTGACTTGGGATCCATACTATGATACGTGCATTGACTGCGGTGAGATGACTAAGGTATATGTTAGATTCATTGTGGTGTATGCCTTGTATATTGTATATGTGTAGACTATTAAGTCACTCCTACTCGTGTATAAGTGTCGAGAAGTGAGTGGAGACATGCTTGAGTTGCATGCCGACATGGGACCAAGGTAGAGAGCGATGTGGTAAGTCTATTTTGAGTTCAGTATAGCTTATATAGTGGCTTTAATGTGGTTATGGTTGAGTTTGAATTAAATGTAACCTAAGTTTGCATTTTAAAACAATAGCCATGTGATTTGCATCGAGACATGTACTAGCACATATAGAAACCAATTAAGTTTCTAATTTGTGATTATTTAGGTTAAGTTAGTGGAGGTAAGTGGGACATGTGTTAAGATGTGTTTCATTAGATAGGTCTTGGGATACTGTAATTAGATCAATGGCATCATTCAACCATATCCATTTTATATATAGTTAGAGATCAATACATGTAAACTACATATTTTCATTTTAAAAATCTAAGAGGGAAAGAAACTTACTGGAGAGGTTTGAGGAAGAAGAAAACCAGTTTGGGTTAGTGAAACCATGGTGTGGTGGTCGATCAAGCTAGTGAACATCAACTAGGTAATTCACTTACACTAGTTTGATCAATTGATTTGATTCATGAATTAGATCATGTTAGTGGTTGTTTTTATGTTTTTGATGATGTTTGGGGTTTTTGAGGTGTTTGTGGAGGTCCCCAAGGCATTTAGGTAGCCTATGTGTGGTGTAATATCAGAATTTTAGTTTCAGGATTCTGGATTTTCCTGCACATAACATGCTATGTAGGATAGTTAGCGCGCTAGAGATAGTGGTTAGCGTGCTAAAGAGAAAACTAGCGCGCTAATCAAATCACTTAGCGCGCTAATTGCGCTGACAACATAAGAATCTACAATTTTCCAAAATTTCCAAAACACTATAATTAAGCCTAAAACCCAGAGTAAAGGTCTAACCACATCCAAAAAAATGTTAAGTGATATCAAGAACCTATGAAAGGGTTACAAGGGGTTTCGAATACGAGATTGGGAGTGTCGAGAGGCCGATAAAGCTAAGACTTTACATTTCTTAATGTGAATATTGTTGGGTTTTGGAGTTCATATGCAACGGAGATTACAAAACAATTTTGACAAAACCCCCAACAGGATCCGAATCTAATTCCATTAAAATGTTTAAAACAAGAAAACTTAATCATATCTCGGTCACAACATACCTTTCTGAAGGTTGATCGATCTCTAAGGCGCTGCCAACGAAGAACGCCCCCTACCAGCAGTCCACACACGAATGACGATCGAGATTCGAAGTGCTAGCTTCAAGAGAATACCAAACCTTTTTTGTTTCTCTCAAAAACGATCTAAAGCGTACCAGAAGACCCTAATTCGTTTCTAAACGAAAATAGAGTTTCGGCCCTTAATCTTTCATACGTGTGTTCTAACTTAAAGCGTCTATTTATACAACCCTTGTATATAGGTGGTTAAGTAAATTACACATATACCCCTACTTAAAAAAGTATAAGTGTAATACACCACAATGACGTTTCTGCCATGAATTTTATCATATAAAATTTATTTTTCTGAACCATCTTAAAATCTCGCAAAACCATTCTTATTGTGCGACCTAATAGGCTGGTACAACGTTGGCGATGTACTAAAACACATTTTGGTATACAAGTTATAAGCGGTCTCTAGCAAGACATTATGACTACCCAAGTTGTACGAATATCAAATCGATACAACCTAATCAATAGTGTATATAACATCCTTTAGTCACACGATATCATTTTGATCAAACATGAGCCATGGAATTGTCATCCAACATGTTCAATCGTACTAGTCTCGATCTCTAGGTAGACTAAAAACATCCAAGTGACATCGATCAATATCAATTCACTTAGACTAGGCCTTTTAATGATCAAAGCACATCGAGGGATCCGCTGGATATCTCTCTTTATATGAGAGGGACAAATTCTATCTTGATTACACAACTTCATCACATTGCTCACACAATAACCAATTACAACCTTTATAATCGTCCAATTAAAGACAACATTTGATTGTGTCAAATCATTGTGTTCCTAATGTTGAAGTCTCTGGTAATCTCAAGTCAGAGGACTGAAAAATATACCTATCATGAAAACAACTATGACTTAATCCATGTGATGTTCTCATAGTGGGTCATTCCAGTACTTTGTTCCCTAACAAGTACTCGTGATCTTGATTCGTATCCCTATACGTATAATCATCATATGATCATCAATAAAGACTCACACTAGTTTAATTCATTATAGTTCCCAGTATAATGATCGACTAGAGACATTTATGATATTTCTGCAAATACTTATGGATCTTATTATAATGTAAACTTGTAAATTAATTATAATAAATAGCAAATGAAATCCTCTATTTTATTAACTAAAAGTATTCATAAAGACAGTTAATGGATGGACCTAGGGCACATGCTCCAACATCTCCCACTTGCACTAGGGCTAATCATACATGCATCTAATTCCTAATGATCTAACATGACCATCATGTTTTGCTTGTGGAAGAGCTTTTGTCAATGATTCCGCAACGTTGTCTTCAATAGGTACTCTGCAAATCTTCACGTCTCCCCTCTCAATAATTTCTCTGATGAGATGAAAATGCTTGAGTATATGTTTGGATATGTGGTGTGATCTAGATTCATTGGCATGTGCTATTGCCCCGTTATTGTCACAATACAAACAAACAGGGTTAGCAATACTTGGAACCACACCTAGTTCAGAAATGAACTTTTTGATGCAAACTGCCTCCTTTGCTGCATCGGACACTACAATATACTCAGCTTCTATTGTAGAATCTCCAGCAGTCTCTTGTTTCGAACTTTTCCAGCTTACTACACCTTCATTTAAAGTAAACACATATCCAGACTACAATCTAAAATCATCTATATCAGTTTGAAAACTTGCATCTGTGTAACCATTTACAACTAGATCATTTCAAAACCTCCATATACCAAGAACACCTCCTTAGAGTGACTCTCACTAGGATCTGACTGATATCTTCTTGTAGTGCTCAAAGCATATGATACATGAGGTCGAGTGCATAGCATGGCATACATGATAGATCCAATAGCTGATGCATATGGAATCTTATTCATACAGTCTCGTTCATCATTTGTCTTAGGACATTGAATCTTGCTGAGACTTATGCCATGAGACATTGGCAACAATCCTCTTTTAGAGTCTTGCAAACTGAACCTATTCAACACCTTTCCTATGTAAGCACTCTGAATTTGACCGATTAGCCTCTTAGATCTATCCCTATAGATCCTTATCCCTAGGATATAGGCCGCATCTCCTAAGCCTTTCATTAAGAAACACTTCCTTAACCAAGACTTGACATTCTGCAATGTTGGGATATCATTTCCAATGAATGATATATCATCAACATACAGTACCAGAAAAACAACTACACTCCCACTGACCTTCTTGTATACACAAGGCTCATATTCATTCTTAATAGAACTAAAATCCTTAATTGCTTCGTTAAAACGAAGATTCCAACTCCGAGAAGCTTGCTTTAATCCATAAATGGATCTTTGAAGCTTGCATACCTTCCTAGAATTCTCGGGATGTACAAAACCTTCAGGTTGTGTCATATACACGTTCTCAAGAAACTTTGCGTTAAGAAATGATGTTTTTACATCCATTTGCTATAACTCATAGTCATAATGTGCAGCAATGGCAATTAAAATTTTTATGGATTTAAGCATGGCTACTGGCGAAAAAGTTTCATCATAATCAACACCTTGAGTCTGACTGAAACCTTTTGCTACAAGTCTTGCTTTAAAAGTATGCACTTTGCCATCCATGTCGGTTTTGTTCTTGAAAACCCATTTACATCCAATGGTCTTACCACCTTCAGGTAAATCAACCAAGTTCCAAACTTGGTTATCATACATGGATTGCATATTAGAGCTCATTTTGATCCATAAGCAACACATCACGACTATCAGTAATGAGAAATCTGAATCTCTCTGGCTCATGTCTTACCCTACCAGATTTACGTTGGCCTTGTGTCACTTGTGGAGGTTCAACGGGTTAAGAACGTTGTTGAACTTCCAGTAGCGGTTCAATGTTTATTTGTGATTCTGAACTTTTTCAAGATTTATTTCTCTTCTACTAGTGTCTTTTGAAATAAACTATTTTTCATAAATGCACCATACCGAGCAACAAACACTTTGTTCTCGCGAGATTATAAAAGTAATATCCTTTTGTTTCCTTAAGATACCCCATAAATAAACACTTGTCAGATTTAGGTGCTAGTTTTTATTAGACTTGTCACTTTACGTAAGCCTCACAACCCCAAATCGTAAGGAATGATAAACTAAGTATCTTCCCGTACAATATCTCATACGGTGTTTTATCAACCGCTTTAGAAGGAACTTGATTTAGAGTGAAAGCTGGAGTTTGTAATGCATAACCCCAAAAGGATAATGGAAGATCAGCATGACTCTTCATAGATCGAACCATATCTAATAAGGTTCGATTTCTCCTTTCAGAAACTCCATCCCACTGTGGAGTTGCTGGTGGAGTCAATTGGGAGACAATCCCACAATTTTTAAGATGCTCATCAAATTCTTGGCTCAAATATTCACCACCTCGATCTGACCGAAATGTTTTGATAGTTTTACCAAGTTGATTATGAACTTCATTTTGAAATGGTTCGAAACATCTCAAATGATTCAGCTTTATATTTCATTAGATATATATAACCATATCTGCCGAAATCATCAATAAATGTAATGAAGTACTGATAACCTCCTCTAGCCATTGTGTTTATAGGACCGCATACATTAGTATGTATTAGACCCAATAAATCACTTACCATTTCACTGTGTCAAGTAAAGGGACTTTTAGTCATCTTTCCTCGTAAACAAGATACGCACGTTTCATATGTTTCTAAATCAAATGAATCTAGAAGTCCATTTTTATGGAGTTTCGTTATGCATTTCTCATTTATGTGCCCGAGGCGACAATGCCAAATATATGTTTGATTCAAATCATTTGACTTAAATCTCTTTGTATTTATGTTAAAGACTGGAGTATCAGTGGATCTTTTCATGCTTAGAATATAAAGACCATCACCCAAATAAGCATTTGCATAAAATATGCCTTTATGAGAAATGGAACATTTATTATTCGCAATAATAAAATCAAAACCATCCATATCCAAACATGAAACATAAATGATGTTTATGCTCAAGGCAGACACAAAATAACAATTATTTAATGTTAAAATAAGTCCACTAGGTAAGACTAAGTCATATGATCCAACAACTAAGGCATCAACTCTTGCTCCATTCCCTACGCGGAGGATGACTTCTCATTTCTTCAACTTTCTACTTCTAGTGTGTCCCTGCACATTTATACAAATGTGAGATCCACATCCGGTATCTAATACCCAGGAATCACTAGTAGATAAATTAATTTCAATAACATAAATACCTGTAGTGGTAGTCGCACTACCCTTTTTCTTTGTAGATCTTCCAGACAGAGTTTGCAATTTCTGAACCAATGTCCAGGTGCATGGCAGAAATGACAATTTCCTTCCTTTTTTATGGGTGTTTTGAAGCAGGAACAGGCTGGGGCTTGACTTGTTCCACAGGCTTTGCGATAGGTGCAGCAGCAGCCTTGACAACTTTAGCCTTGCCTTTGCTTTCTTCTTCATTCCCTTTCACTTTTAGACCATCAACACATTACTATAGGGTTTCTTGATATTTTGTTCAGCAGTTTTGAGCATCAAATGCAACTCTGAAATTGATCTCTGCATATTATTTATATTGTAGTTCATCACAAATTATGAGTAACTTTCTGGTAATGAATTCAGGATCAAATTCGTAAGCCAACTCTTGGCTTATGGGAAATCCGAGTTTATCAAGCTGGTCAACATAGCACTTCATCTAACATGAGGACTAACTGACGCACCCTCAGTCATCTTGCAAGAATGTAAGTTTTTGATTGTCTCGAACCTTTCTTGCCTAGCTTGTTGTTGGAACATTTCCTTCAGCGTTATAGCCATGTCGTAGGCTTCCATTAGTTCCATGTCCTTCTGAAGTTTAGGAACAATAGTTGTCAGCATAATACATGCAACATCAGTATAATCGTTGACATGTTTATTATGCGCGTCCTTCACAGTTTTCGTAGCATTGGATGGTAGGTCCTCAGGGATTGGAGCATCCAGGACATACAACTTGCATTCATGTTTAAGAACAATTCTCAAGTTTATGAACCGGTTAAGAAAGTTAGTCCCAGATAGCTTATTCTTCTCTAGGATGGATCGCAGTGACAGGGGATTATTATTACTTGAAGAGGCCATTGATCTACAATAAAGATTATGCAAAGTTTATTTTAGTATATAGGAATATACTCCTACTAAATTAACAACCCTCCTAAAACACACTGTTTATTTAGGGGACCAAAATCCATATTTCACCTAATTCTATGACATTTATGGCATGAAACACAGAACTAGATTATTTAGGTAGGTAACAGTTACCAATTACATCTTATGTAATTTTAGATACTTTTATGAGATATGGGACATTTTATGTCTTATCATGTTTTTATCTCATCATGTTCCTAAAGCTCAAAACTATTTTGATAGCTTTATTAAGTTGGACCATTTTAAACATTTAGGTAACTCTTACCCAACTTGTCTCACCAAGATAGCACAATACACCCAGCTATGGCTAAAACTGTATTAGTGTGATCGATGCCTAGACAAGTGTTTAAAATGGATGGCATGAGACTTAAAATTTAATAGAGATATTTTATTCATTTTTAGTGATTTTATGTAAACAATGAAATATCATATATTTTTATTGATTTGTTAAATCACTAAACAATTTGGAAATTTTTATATTGTTCACTGATAAAAAAAACTTCGTGCGCTAGGATTAGTTAGACGGCGGTCCCGCTGGCGATCAGTGGGCGGACAGGGTACATGGGGGCGCCCCCGTTTTTCTTTTTTTTAGAAGACGAATTTCAATTCCGAGAATTAAAATTAGCTATAGAAAATCATATTTTTCGCTGGTTTTATTATCTTAAATTTACCCCTTAATTTATCTAAAATTAAGTTAATTAAAACATTTTTAATTAACCCGAGCCCACATCTAACTAATCATCTTATCCTAATCCAATTAGGACTTAGTATATTTTAATCCTAGCATATCACCAATAACAAAATTCTCCATATTTTCTCCTATCCAATAGGGATAACGAAACCGATTTTGCTAATATCCATTAATCTAATTTGTTATTTATCTCTTATCAAATAGAAATTTCATAACAAAATAGATATAAAGAGAAAAATAAACAATTTCGAAGATTAATTATTTGCAATTTCGATCCCATCCAAATAATCACAAACATGTCATTGAATCATGAACTACTATCTCAATCGACCCTAATCTTATTAGTTTCGAATTAATATTCAGACTTATACAATTTAAGAGACGTAAAACAATGTAACCTAAATATGCAAACTAAATTACAGAGATTTCATCCATGCATCAATATACGAAAAATAAAGATTATACCTAATGGTGTCATGGATCACATAACACGAAATTCAATTCATTAAAATTATTTGAATTAACCTAACATGGTTACTAGGATGTACGAAACTGATTTCATTAAAATTATCACGAATATATGCATCATATACACAAAACATGATAATAAATCTCACATAAAACTTATGTATATCGCATATACATCAACTAGTAACATGCTTTCAATCGTATAACATGTATATATCAGAAGAAAACCTACAATATTTTTAATGGAATCGAACTCGAAGGCTCTGATACCACTGTTGGATTTTGGGGTTCATACGCAGCGGAGATTACAAAACAATTTTGACAAAAACCCCAACAGGATCCGAATCTAATTCCATTAAAACTTTTAAAACAAGAAAACTTAATCATACCTCGGTCACAAAATACATTTCTGAAGTTTTATCGATTCTAAGGCGCTGCCAACGAAGAACGCCCTCTACCAGCAGTCCACGCACGAACGGCGTCGAGATTCAAAGTGCTAGCTTCAAGAGAATACCAAACCTTTTTTCTTTCTCTTCAAAACGATCTAAAGCGTACCAAAAAATCTTAATTCGTTTCTAAACGAAAATAGAGTGTCGGCACTTAATCTTTCATACGTGTGTTCTAACTTAAAGCATTTATTTATACAACCCTTGTATATAGACGGTTAAGTAAATTACACATATACCCCTACTTAAAGAAGTATAAGTGTAATACACCACAAGGACGTTTCTGTCATAAATTTTATCATATAAAATTCATTTTTCTAAACCATCTTAAAATCTCGCAAAACCATTCTTAGTGTGCGACCCAATAGGCTCATACAACGTTGGCATGTACCAAAATATATTTTGGTATACAAGTCATAAGCGGTCTCTAGCAAGACATTATGACTACCCAAGTTGTACGAATATCAAATCGATACAACCTAATCAATAGTGTATATAACGTCATTTTGTCACACGATATCCTTTTGATCAAACATAAGGCATGGAATTGTCATCCAACATGTTCAATCGTACTAGTCTCGATCTTTAGGTAGACTAAAAACATCCAAGTGATATTGATCAATATTAATTCTTTTAGACTATGCCTTTTAACAGTCTAACACATCGAGGGATCCACTGGATATCCTCTTTATATGAGAGGGACAAATTCTATCTTGATTACACAACTTCATCACATTGCTCACACAATAACCAATCACGACCTTTATAATCGTCCAGTTAAAGACAATGTTTGATTGTGTCAAATCACTGTGTTCCTAATCTTGAAGTCTCTGGTAACCTCAAGTCAGAGGACTGAAAAATATACCTATCATGAGAAACAACTATGACTTAATCCGTGTGATGTTCTCATAGCGGGTCATTCCAGTACTTTGTTCCCTAACAAGTACTCGTGATCTTGATTCGTATCCCTATACGTATAATCATCATATGATTATCAATCAAGACTCACACTAGTCTTAATTCATTATAGTTCCCAATATAATGATTGACTAGGGACATTTAGGATATTTCTGCAAATACTCATGGATCTTATTATAATGTAAACATGTAAATTAATTATAATAAATAGCAAATGAAATCCTCTATTTTATTAACTAAAAGTATTCATAAAGATGGTTAATGGATTGACCTATGGCACATGCCCCAACAAATATACCCGTTGTTTATTTATTAACATTTCATTTCCAGTTTTAACTTGTTTATTGTAGTATATATTGGTTATGTCTATCTTTGTACTCGCATATAATGGACTTATTTGTTATTCCTCACTTGTTGAACTTGGTTTCCATAATATTTTGATAAATTGAATTCTTTTTAATCCATTCATGTGCTTTATGTCATTTCTTGTTGTTTGTAGTAAATATAGTTTAAATAGCATGATATTAGGGATTTGTGAGTTGTGAATGACTTTGTGGACTTATGTTTTTTGGAGAATTTTGTGCTTTATAACAAAGCTAATTCTTGGAATCCTTAATGAGTCATTTTCTTGGATTTATAAAGTAGTTATAAAATCTAAAGTCCACTACACTATGAGTCGATCGGTAAATGGGGTTAGAGTCCCTGGGCATACCGACACTCGCCGCTATGATGAAGCACAAGGGGTTAGAGTCCTTGAGGTTGCCCATATATGAGGTTAGAGTCCATGATGATATTGAAGTTAGAGTCCCTGATGACATTGGGGTTAGAGTCCCAAGTGATATTAGACTGTGTGACACACGCACTCCTTTAGTGGTTAAGGTGAATTTACGTATAATGATGGATTAAAGCTAGGTCACGCGTTGACTTAGGCTCGGGGGTCCACGTGGGCTTAGGCCGGGCGGGGCCCAATTTGTGGAAAATTGGGGCCGTCACATAAGGCTTCACTGACTTAGGTCACAGCCGACCAGATCTAGATCATAACTACTTAGTCTTGTGTTAGTTTCACTTGTTCAACTGTGGTATTTTTTGGCTTTATTGTGGTACTAATCATTCTTTATTTAACTTATGCTTTTAAATACCATTTAGTTTTGTTTTAGAAATGTGAATGAATTTGTCAACAGGGATTATTGTTACTTTTTGTACCTACTGTCCTTTTTATGACGATGGGTGCAGAGCCGTCGACGAGCAGGTCGGGCAAAATTGTCGTTAACGTGTAGAGCATGATTGCAAATCGACGCAAGATCAAAGATTTTAACAATACCGATAGTGCATACTCTTCCAAGCATGACAATGTTGGGAGAGACAATTGAGACTATATCATCCCCCATATCCACATCTTCCAGCATATCAGTTGAGGTCCAGTTTGTGAAAGACTTCATCAGACTCAAGCCAGCCTACTCGATGGAGTAAGAAACTTTGAGAAGATCGAGAAGTGTGTACGATTTCAGGAGAAGCTTTGTAAGATATTGAAGATCTAGGTATTAGAGTTTGACTCGATTTTAGGGATGAATTAGTTTATCAGCATACCATGCACATATCGATTATTTCAGTAAAACAATGATATTTGAGATCCTAGGACGTTTGATATTCACTTATAGAGGTAGTTCAACAAGGACAGTAGGCATGAGAGGTCGACCTGCGACTAGAAGGGAGATGGAGGCATTAATTACACTATAGATAGTACTAGAAAGTCGGGGACCTAGGCTTGAGGATATACTGATTGTTATAGAGTTCCCATACGTGTTTTCAAAGGATTTACCTAGTCTACCATCACCACCAGAGGTTAATTTTATTATTGAGTTGGTATCGAGCACCAGACCGATTTCCATACTGTCGTACCGCATGGCACCGCGAGAATTAGAGTAGTTGAATACTCAGCTTCAAGGCTTGTGACAAAAGGGATTCATCACACCTTTATGTCGCTATGAGGAGCACCCATACTTTTTGTGAAAAAGAAGGATGATACTTTGCGACTTTGTATCGACTATAGACAATTGAACAAAGTCATAATCAAGAACAAATATCCACTGCTGAGGATCGACGATCTATTTGATCAGCTGAGATGAGCATAACTTTTCTCTTAGATAGACCTGTGATCAGGGTATTATTATCTTAGGATCAAGGACGAGGATAGGTCCAAGAGAGCTTTTAGCACGAAATATGGACACTTTCAGTTTATGATCATGCCATTTGGGCCGACCAATGCCCATGCGGTGTTTATGGATTTGATGCATCGGGTGTTTAGACCATTTTTTGGTCGTTTTGCGATAGTTTTCATTGATGATATACTGATATATTCGAAGACTAGAGAGGATCAAGAGCAGCACCTCAAGGAGTCGTTGCAGCTTTAAGGGAGCACATACTTTATGCCAAGTTCAGCAAATGTGAATTTTGATTTTTAGAGGTCAAGTTTCTAGGGCACGTTGTAAGAGCAACATGGATAGCTATGGATCCAACCAAGATTTAGGCAATTATGGATTGGCCAACACCAATGTTAGTTAAAAAAATTTGGAGTTTTCTGGGTTTGGTAGGGTACTATCACCGGTTTGTGAATGATTTCTTTAATATTGCTTCACTGATTACTAGGTTGACCAAAAAGGACGTCATATTTGAGTAGTCTAAGGAATGCGAGGAGGCATTCATTTAGCTGAAAAGATTGTTGACTACTGCACCAATATTAGTATTGCCAGAGGCTGGACAAAGATTCTTGGTGTACATAGATGCTTCTTATATGGGTATGGGTTGCATGTTGATACATGGTAGTGGTACGGTAGCTTACACCTCTAGATAATTGAAAGTACATGAGAAGAATGAGACAACGCAAGTGGTTAGAGTTTCTGAAGGATTACTACTTTTTTATAGAGTATCACTCAGGAAAAGCTAACGTAGTGGTAGATATGCTGAGTATGATACCAAGTAGAGATGTTGAGGTTGTCAGGTGTCATACAACACATGAGTATGGGTTAATTGAGGCAGCGACAATGATGACTTAACCAGATATTCCTACGGACACTCGTATAATGATTTGTGCCCAGATGAAACTTCAGACCGTGTCTATACAGAAAGTATCCAAGGGTCAGAAAGTAGACATTTTATACTTGAGATTCAGTAAGTTAGCCCAGATTACTAATTGTACTAATTGGACTGAGATGACAGATGAGTGTGAGATTTAGAGGCCGACTATGAATACCGTCAATGCTAGAGCTGATAGATGAGATTCTTCAGGAGTCACACCATTCCTGATTCACTATTCATCTAGGCAGGACCAAAATGTATTATGATATGAAGAGACATTTTTGGTGGTCCTGGATGAAGGTGGATGTGTTTAAGTTCATCATAAATGATGGGATCTGTCAGCAAGTGAAAGCTGAACATCGCGGACCAAGAGGGCTGCTACAGACTTTTCATATTCCGTGATAAAAGTGAGAAGAGATTTTTATGGATTTTGTGGGAGGATTGCCGAGGACCGCCAGGAGACATTATTATATCTGGATGATTATAAACAGATTAACAAAGTCTGCTCATTTTCTACCAGTAGCCATGCATTACACGTTCGATCAGTTGAGTATACTTTTTGAGAGAGATTATCGGGCTGCAAGGAGTACTATTGACTATCACGTTGATCGGGATGCTATGTATACATTTAGGATGTGGTAGAGTATGCAGGAGTAGTATGGCATGCGCATACAGTTTATCACTACTTTTCATCCTCAGATTGATCGACAGACTGATAGATTGATTCAGATTCTCGAGGATATGTTACAGTCTTATGTATTGAAGTTTAGTGGATCTTGGGATGAGTACATGTTGTTGTGTGAGTTTGCTTACAACAACAGTTATCGGGCCAATATTGCGATTGCACCTTTTAAGGCTTTATATATGGCAGACTGTATCGCTCGTCATCGAGTTGGGCTGAGCTAGATGACTGAGAGTTTGTGAGGCCTAAGATTGTTGTTGAGCACACGAGAAATGTCAAACTGATCCGTTAGAGACTCAAGGGAGCCCGAGATAAAACGAAAGAAGTATGTAGACAGATATCACGATGATCTCACATACACCGAGGGAGCCTTTGTATATTTAAAGGTTTCCCCTCGGAAGTGTCTTCAGAGGTTTGGAATGAAAAGTTAGCATGCACCAAGGTTCATCGAGCCTTCCATGATTAAGAAACGGGTCGAAAAATTCACATATGAGCTTGAGCTGCCTCCATAGATGTCGATGATTTATCATGTCTTTCATATTTCGATGTTTCGATTAGTTGAGTCGAGAGCAGGTGATTGTCCAATTGTGGATTTGAGTAAGATATACTTGAGCGATGATATTACTTATGAGGGGCAGCCTATTCAGATCCTAGATTGAATAGTACAACAGTTAAGGAACAAATCTGTCTCGAAGGTTCTCGTCTAGTGGCAGTTCCATGATGATACGGAACTTACTTGGGAAAGGAAAAACTATATGATGGATATGTTTCCGTACCTCTTATATTCAAGCATTAAACATAACCTAAATTTTAATTTTGAGGACAAAATCTTCATTAGTTGGGAAGATTTTTCACGGCCCAAATTTCTAATCTCGCTTATTATTCATAATCAAGATCACTGACCCGTGACGTGGAACCTACACTATGATACGTGCATTGACCGCGGTAAGATGGCCAAGGTATATATTAGATTTGTTATGGTGTATGCCTAATGTATTGTAATGTGTAGACTATTAACTCACTCATACTAGTATATAGGTGTCAAGACGTGAGTAGAGACGTTCCTCAAGTTGCGTGTCGATATGGAACCGGGGTAGATAGTGATGTGGTAAGTCTATTTTGAATTTAGTATAGCTTTATATAGTGGCTTTAATGTGGCTATGGTTGAATTTGAATTTAGTGTAACATAAGTTTGCATTTTAAAACAATAGCTATGTGATTTGCATCGAGACATGTACTAGCATATCCAGAAACCAATTAAGTTATCGATTTATGATTATTAGGTTAAGTTAGTGGATCTAAGTGGGACATATATTAAGAGGTATTTCATTAGATAGGTTTCGAGATACGCGTGTGTAATTAGATCAATGGTTATAATTCAACCACATCTATTTAATATATATAGTTAGAGACCAATTCATGTAAACCACATTTTTTTCATTTTACAAACTTAGGAGGGAAGGAAACTTGCTAGAAAGGTTTGAGGAAGAAGAAAATTAGTTTAGGTTGGTGAAATCAAGGTGTAATGGTTGATCAAACTAGTGAATATCAACTAGGTAATTCACTTACACTAGTTGTTTAGTTAATTTGATGAATTCATGAATTAGATCATGTTAGTGGTTGTTTTTATGTTGTTGATGATGTCTTGGGGTTTTGAGGTGTTTGTAGAGGTCCCCAAAGCATTTGGGTAGCCTATGTGTTGCGTAAACTCAGAATTCTAATTGCAGAATTCTGGGTTTTTCGCACATAGCGTGCTAGGTAGGATAGTTAGAGCGTTAATTTCGATTAGCGCGCTAATAAGGCCACAAGCGCGATAATTGCATTGATAGCATAAAAATATGCAATTTCTCAAAATTCTCAAAACACTATAACTAAGCCTAAAACCCTAAATAAATGTCTAAACACATCCAAAAAAATGTTATGTGATATCATGAACTTTAGGAAAAGGTTACAAGGGTTTCAAATATGAGATTGGGAGTGTCGGGAGAGGTCGATAAAGCTAGGACTTTACATATCTTGATGTGAGTATACCTAGTTGATTGTTTATTTACATTTCAATTCCAGTTTTAACTTGTTTGTTGTAGTTTATATTGACTATGTCTAGTTTTGTACTCTCATATCATGGACTTATTTGTTATTCCTCACTTGCTGAGGTTGGTTTCTATGATATTTTGGTAAATTGAGTTCTTTTGAATCCATTCATGTGCTTTATGTCATTTCTTGCTATTTGCAGTAAATATAGTTTAAATAACATGATATTAAAGATTCGTGAGTTGTGAATGACTTTGTGGACTTGTATTCTTAGGACTATTTTGTGTAATATACACTTTTATTTTGATACACTTTGGGGTTGAATATTGGGTCGAACGTTTAGTTCCATGATTTATAATGACATCACACTATTTATATTTGCCACTTTGTTATATATGTATGTGATTGTTGTTTTCTTGGTTTCCATACACTTAGGATTTTTAATAATTGCTTCTGCATAATTTGTTAAGACTTCTGCTAAATTTTATAACTTTTAATAAGTTTTTAATTACTCTGAAATTCAATTGTAAAGTGACATGTGTTTTATTTATCCTAAACACAAGTAGTTGAGGAAACTTGAATAGAAAAACTGACTAATACGTAGTTAAGTCCTGTGTGGCTAGGATGTGAGCTTAATTATTAGATTAGGTCGGGAAGTGCACTAGATTAAAGAAGGGGTCGTTACAATAAGACACATTAGCCCATAAGAGCCCTCAATGCGACCTCAACTCGCGTATTATGCATTAGGATTTGTGTATGCCTGCATCTCGAGGCACACATGTGTGACGACCC
Organism: Stephania yunnanensis; assembly: GCA_039657365.1. Classification (NCBI taxonomy): domain Eukaryota; kingdom Viridiplantae; phylum Streptophyta; class Magnoliopsida; order Ranunculales; family Menispermaceae; genus Stephania; species Stephania yunnanensis. The sequence continues at coordinate 10,560,196 of CM077589.1, read as the reverse complement.
CTTCTCAAATTAGGGCATTGCCCAGCCTAATCCCGTCATTAAGCCTTAACTCCCACCACGTAGGACTTAACAATGTATTAGTTACCCTTTCTAATACACTCACCACATTAACTACTTTTCTAATAAACTTTATACCATTCTCATGTTGGGTTTTAGGCTTACACGCAATGGAAAATTCAAAATCATTTTTGAAAATCACAACAGGTTCAAAAATAAGTGTGACAACCCCTTCTCAAATTAGGGTACCACCTGGCCTAATCTTATCGTTAAGCCCTTAACCTCTACCATGTACGACTTAATGACGTATTAGTCAGCCTTTTTAATACACTTACCACATTAGTTATTTTTCTAATAAACCTTACACTATTCTTAAACTTAATAGTATTTTAGAGTAAATTAAAGCTTACACAATTTAAAGATAATTTAGCGGAAGTCATCATATAAAACCCTAGTATGTGAAAAAACAAAAAACAAAGATCACTTGCATATATATATAACAAACAACGATAACTACATGTCAAAACATGTCTGGTCGGGTAACTATTTCTCAACCCATGGCACACATCCCCAAGAGTATATAAAAACATTTATAAAAGTCATACAACAAATAAAAAATCAACAAAATCAGACATAGCAACACTTCACTGGCTAAGAGGTAATTGCCGATCTTCTCTTTGTCCAATCTGCTATTCGTTGGATTTGCACTCATCGTCATAAAAAGGATAGTGAGTATATGAAAGTAGAAAGTAACACTGAGAGGCATTTATTCACATTTCCAAATATACAACAAGATTATAAAAACATAATAATAGCAACTATGCTGAAAATAAGATCATGCTAATAGACTTTTAGTTAATCAATATGAAACTGATACATGGCTAAGTAGTAATGAACAAGAGCCGGTCGAATGTGAGTCCTATCACAAATGCCTTTATTCCACTATCTTGTGATGGAACTGAGCTCTACATCTCTGTTGAAGGTCGGAGCTGAGCTCTACGCCTTCATAATCAATCGCAAGTGTCAGTTATATGTGATGTATGCTTGTCAACAACCCAAGGTCCTATACCCAGTGTGTCGTACAAGCTAATGGTGAGATCCTAACAATCCTGAAAGTCTAGTGACCCTAGTGTCATGCATATCTCTATCATATCATGGTCCTAGATACAAGAACTACATTCATAATTTAATAAAAGACATGGTTTAGGAATCCAACAAATGTAATTGCATATTTAATGCACAAAGGAAAATAGGTTACATTACTATCACACACCTACCTAATAGCATGTTATTTCATTGAATTAGATATCTCCACAATCAAGAATCACATAGCACATGATTTAGAGTTAATGAAACCACTTAATAAAAAACCAATGCCATGATATTAAACTCATAAAATGAGAAGAAACAACAATACAAAGGATAACTCAGTTCAAATAATTGAAAATGAGTTAACAAAACAAAAATAAAATGTAAATAAATAGCTCAATCAGTTTACTTACAATCCAAACAAATTCCTAGCTAATCTGACATCCCATCACCTCAAAACATATATCTAAACCCTCGAGACTTTCCCCAAGGTTCCTAGTATCATTTTATATACTTTATAGTGTGTTTAGACCTTTAGTTAGGGTATTAAAATTGTTTAGAATGTTTAAATTGAAATTAGGAAATTGCTAGTTTTTGTGCTATAAGAGCACTTAGCGCATTGGGTGATTGGTCTAATGCGTTAGTGACCTCATTAGTGCGCTAGTCAGATTTATTAGCGTACTACACACTGGTAGCGCGCTAGATGCAGGAAAACCCATAATTTTGCACTTTAGAATTCTCACTACAAAAAATTAACCCTACGACAACATGCAATGTTTTCCATATTAGCTGCAAGACGACACACAACGATAAGTCCTCTATTTAGATGTCGTCAAAAGTATTAGGGTTTTAACATCATTTTTTGCATGTTATCACAATAATTTTTGAATGTCATTGTATTTATTCTTTTGATGTACTTCAAGATTTTACGACATCTATAAAGTGTCATTGTATTAGTCAACAACACGCTAAATGATTACTATTAAAAGTTTTGGAAGACATTTTTTTTGTGTCATCACAAACATTTTTGAATGATGTTGTAGTGCTACTTTTGATGCGCACCGAAATTTCATAGTTTCTAAAGAAAGTCATTATATAAGTTAATGACATTCCAAGATATTGCTATAAAAAATATTTAGAATTTCAACAACACTTTCAACAAGTCGGCACAAACATTTTTGAATGTTGTTATCGTTTTAATTTTGATGAACATTGAGATTTCATAGCTTCGAAGGAAAGTCATTGTATAATTTAACCACATACAAAAGAATTGTTATAATCGAAGCCATAACTTGCAATTTAATGTTGCATTAATTTTGTTTTAACAACCTTGAAAGAATGTTGGAAATAAACCCACAAGAATTCCTCTATAGTTGATGATCTTCTTCTCTGGTTCTTCTTCTCCAGCAATTTTTCTTAACTCTTAAGTTTTGAAATATGAGAATGAAATGGTTGCATTAGTTGATCAATTCAATCTTATATGTATAAATAAGATTGATTTTTAGCTATTGATCTTTATGTACATACGTATCCCGAGACTAATCTAATAACCTAAATCTTGACACATTTCCACTAACTTCCTCTAACTAACACCAATTGAAAACTCAATTGTTCTCTTGATGTGTCAACACATATATCGAGAATTATCAATGACTAATATTTTAACTTGCTAGCTTAGGTCACGTCTAATATAAAATCCAATATAGCCACATTAATACTATTATTTAAGCCACATTAAATTCAAATTTAACTTACTTCATCACTCTCTACACCTAAATACAAATAGGAGTGACTTAATAGCTTACATATATACAATACATTAGGTATACATTACAACAAATCTAATGTATATTTCAGTCACATCGTTTCGATTAGTGCACATATTTCAATGCAGGTCCCACATCATGGGTCAATGATCCTAATTAAGAAATAAACTAAGATTTAGAAATTTGGGTTGTGATAGCGGATGCAGGTCCCACATCATAGGTCAATGATCCTAATTAAGAAATAAACTAAGATTTAGAAATTTGGGTAGTGTGGACGACTCTTGTGAGCCAATGCGTATTGTCTCTTATGAACCAATATATCTTGTGGTGTGACATGCTGTTGCCATTCTAATACTTCTCAACTTAGAAAATACCTTTACCATCTTACGAATTCAACTGGGGGACCTACTCTCTTCACTGTCTTCCCTCTTTATTGTATTACCGGACATTTCCTATGTTTTGATATCGTTATATAAAAATCTCTCTCAAAAAAAAAAATCGATCGCTAGTTCCATTCATTTCTCCAATTCATAGATTCCTTCCCTCAAGCCGAGGCTGGCTTTGGCTTTTTAAGTTTGCCCAAACCCACCTACTTTAAAAGTGGGTCTAATAAAGTTTGGGCTCGGATCAAGTTTTTTTTTTTTTTTTTTAAATGACTATTCAAACCCAATTATTTTATGCCCGAGCTTGGATGGGTCTGGCGGCCAGAAACCATGATGAGGTCTAATAGGGGGCCGCCCACTCTACCGGTCTCTCCTATTTATTGTTTCATCCGATATTTCCTATGTTTTTATCTCATTATATAAAATATCGAAAAATGCAAAGACGGCCTCAATATAAATTGTAGAAATTCGACGAGGTAGGGCATACCAAAGTTAACATGAGATACATTAATTAAGAGAGATTTGAATGGTTTGCAAAGCTCACCATCAATTGCACTTAATCGAGCATAATAGAAAAATTTGATCCCCAATTAATGTGGGACTGAGGCTATGTTGATGTTGTTGTTGTTGTATATAAAATCTCGAAAAAAAATAAAAAAATAAAATCGATCGCTAGTTCGATTCAGTTCTCCAATTCAGAGATTCCTTAATTCCCATCAATTTTCAAAGCCATTTTAGACGAGAATCTCACTGTCTATACTCCCAACAGCGCTTGTTTTGGATAGTGTAAGAACAGAGATGGTTTTTGTTTTTAGGGTATTTTATATATTTGCTGATAGAATTTGATTTCTCTAAATATTTGGTGCTTTCTGGGCATGAGGTTTTGAGGTAGCTTTGTTTTATTTGGTTTTAATTCTCAATTCCTCTTATTTATATGGGATTGTACAAATTTAAAGTGCTGTTTATTTGCAATTTTTGAATGAGGTTGAAATTTCGAATGTAAATGCGTGTTTTTCGAATTGTGAATGAGATTGAAAACACCCATCTTTTCATTTAAGAGCTAAGACCATGTAAAATTTTGTATTTCAATTGTCCAGCATTGATGTAGTGCGAAGTTTTAGTTTAGCATTTTTTAACTTTTTATGTTTGACAATCTCTTATGTATCGCCATCATGTGCAGGGCGTGGGTAAAATCAGTATCACCAAGAATGTGAAGTGGAATTATATGAATTTCAGCGTCTTCTTAGTTTGCTCGGCATAAATTCAGCAAGGTCTATACCAACGAGGAGATTTATTTTGTGGAAATGTAATCAGTGTTGCTTTGGGCTTCAATGGAAGAATTGCAAGTCCCCATTTTTCTTCCTGATAATTCTGAAGCTTTTCGGTCGCATGCTTCAAGATGTGATGCTAGTATGCTAGGGAATTCTCGCGGTCAAGAATCTGGGTTGTCAATTGTGAAAAAGCGAGGCCACGGTACTCGATCTTGGATTCACATTAATCATACTGGGAATTCGAAGGTTTTAGAACTGGATAAAGCTACTATTATGAAGCATTGCTCCCTGCCTGCCAGAGATCTCCGTCTTTTGGATCCCATGTTTATTTATCCTTCGACAATACTTGGGCGAGAGAAGGCGATTGTTGTTAGTCTCGAGCAAATAAGGTGTATTATTACAGCTGATGAAGTGATTGTAATGAACTCGTTGGACAACACTGTAGTGCAATACGAGTCAGAACTATGCAAGCGCCTTCAAATGATCAGAGATCAAAGTGGTAATGATCTATGCTTGTTTCTTGCAAATATCCGGTGTTTTATTTTTAATTATCACTGATCTTATTTGGCAAGGAATCCAATGATTTCTTATAGCGATGCACCTTGGATTGTATTGAAAATGATTTGTGAATTTCTTGAATTAGTCCTTTACTCCCTTTTAATTGGATGATGAAGAAATCAAAGCGTGATGAGGTTTGTCTTTAGTAAAATGAAAGAGTGCCAAGAGTAGACAAGGATTAAGTTTGTAATGGTGTTTTGTAGGGGAAGTATAACATAGAAGAATTAGCCAATACAATGGAAGAGATGGTCATATATACACGGGCCGGGCTCGGGCTAGCATGTGCCTTCAATACTTTGCCCGCCCGACTGTCTCCATGTACTACCCACCAGAATCTCGACATCTATGTTGGGGACCTCTTGCCCGCCCTTGCCCGAAAATCGGGCTGAACGATAGGAGGCTCTTCTAGGGTGAAGCAGGGGAAGTGGATACGGCGAGTGAGGTTGTGGTCGATGTGGTTGTTGACGATTTGGAGGAACACTTAGAGATGGTTCATGTCGTGGTCTGCCATAGTTACACTTGCACATATACGAATTAGATTTTCTTGGGTTGAAGAATTATGATGACAATAACATGAAATTGAATTGGGGTGAACATATCTTGCTTCCTTTGACCAAAAACAAAAAAATAATTGGGGTGAATGTTTAACATGTTTATAGATATTCTTGGCTGGACATAGACATAGTTGATGATGATGCCTAGCAATTGCAGAGACATTAAGCCCATCTGTTCGAGCCAAACCTCTCTAAAACTCATCCGATTGTGCTCCCATGAAGGCAAGAGCCATTAGGCATTCTAGCCTATGGCGAGAAGTGAGAGTCGACTATCGTGGGGTGGACAAACGGAATAGACACAAAAGTCGACAAAGAGATAGAGAAGTGGTAGGTTGGGTTTAGGGTTTCTAATTTCTTAATGAAAATCGGGTCGGACTGAGCGCATGACAAACAAGTCTAAATATATCGTTCTCAACCCGAACACAGAGCAGGCTATCGGGCTGGCGCCCGACTAAGGCCCATGCGGGGTCTAGGCCTGGCCCAAAAAAACATGCGGGCTTGGCGGGCAAATCAGCCAGCAAAAATTTGCATAGGCCTTAATGTATATATATATATATATATATATATATAGATGAAAATGCAGAAAAGAAGCACATATTAAAGAAAAGAGGAGAAAGAGTATGTAGATTAACTGAAAAGAAGACTTGCAGGCCACTGCAGCCACTTCAAGAGTGATGTACTATCCCTAAGCCTTCAGGCCAAATAAATGTTGTATTGAGATTCCAAGATGCTTGCTATTATTGCCTCTTCCTCTATTTATTACATAAAAATCACCATTTGTGCACTAACCTCTCTATTACTCTTCCATATGAGCTGGATCTCTTGGTTCTTTTCTTCCTGCATCTTAGCTCTCCTCTTGCATTCAAGCTTTATTGTGTGTGACTTAGTTGCAAGTGAATCCACATTGTTATTTTAACATGTACATGGATTAATGTATTTGTTTACTAAAACCCTCCCTCATCCTAGAATGATTAGATCATATTGACCTTGGATAAGACATGTAAAGATTGATATTATCTCAACAAATGGTACGAGCTCATGTTGAGTAAAATGACTTTTTTATTCAATAATGACCAGTTCCCTAATGTTTAGACAAATTGTATATCATACATTGAATATGGTTATAAATAATACTCTCTCCATCCAAAATTATAAGTTGTTTTGGATGGAGCACACTTACTAAGGTAACTTTAAAGATAGCTTTTACAATTAGCTTAAATTACATTTTTATCCCTTGACACAAAAAAAACAAAATGCTTTAATTACGCAAAAGGGTGTAAAAACTTGGTTAAATAAGGGGTAAAATAGGGGTAATAGGTATAAATGCTCTCTTGAATTTATATATTTTTTGAAATGGAACTTTAGCTAAAATGACTTAAATATTTGGAAGGAGGGAGTATGATAGAGGCTAGGGGAACCACCACAATACTATTGGTGTGACCCCAAGTTAGTTACAAGGGTAGTTGAGTAAGTTTGTAGTTGTAGTATAAATAGAGGTTGTAAGGGAGAGAAAGACATCTTGTTATCTTCTGAAGGTTACAACTTTCTAGAGCTTGCCTCCACTGCTCTCTCTCTCAAAAAAAAAAAAAAAAAAAAAAAAAAAAAAAAAAAAACCACTTTTGAAGGTGTAGCATATATCTACTGAAAGTAGTTAATAAAAACAATGACATTAGAAACATTCATATTTTGATTGTAGAAAAAAATAGTGGAACTATAAAATATGGACTAGGACCTATAGGGCTAGTCTTGACTTTTTTGAGGCCTAGATCGAATAAAAAATAATCAGGGCCTTCATATATAATTGGCTTGCTTTAATTACCTTTGATGTTTCAATTCATGATTACTACATTAGCATAATTCTTGTTTAGTTTTCTGTAATATAATTTTACGGGATCTTTATGAAAAATAAAATTAATCTTGCTTAACAATCCAACCGAAACATATCAAACTACCTGAGATAGAAATTAGAAACATGCCTTTTTATAGAAATAAATGTAATGTAAACAATTTGTGCATTCTTTTAGAAAAAAAGTTCATTTGCTTATTGCTTTAAATCTTGTTCAATGATTTCATTTTTTTTCGTAATAATTTTTAAGATGTGTTCGATAGAAGCTAAGGGGACCAAGACAATACTACTGCTATGAATCCAAGTTAGTTACAAAGGTAGTTGATTAAGTTAGAATTTGTAGTATAAATAGAGGTGGTAAGGTAGAGAAAGGCATCTTGTTGTCTTGAATCTAATCTAAAAACTCTTGCGAGTTTGGGTTGAGAGAGTCTTGTGACTTTTCTCTAGGTTTTCTGGTTCTTGTTGTTTTCGTTTGTCGATTAAGCAATAAGATTTCAGGATTCTATCAATGTCACGCATTGTGGAATTTAAAGTGCATGGTGTAGTGCCATCATAATAATTTTTAGATCCACATTTTATTTATATTGCGATATGATCATATAATATTTGTGTGGGCCCAACTAGCAAAAGAATGACAACATAGCATAATTAGAAGTTTCCTTATTAAAGATATTAGAAGGTTTATTTATTAGAAAGTTATTAGGAAGTTAGTAATTAGATAACTTTTTTTATTCGTTTATTAGATTGTTTACCTTTCTAGTTGGACTCAATTTTAGTAGTTTCTATGTTTACAAGTCTTTCCTTTGTATGAAAGGTCTATTAAAGACCAACATCATAAAATTAAAAAAAAAGTTATTACTTTGTGAAAAAAGTTAGTCTAAGGAGAAGCAATCACGAACTCTTCTATACAAGACTTAGTCCTATACAAGACTTAGTCACGGACTAGTCTTATTTGAATAACCTATTCTAAGGTTCATAACATATTTCTTATTATGAAATGCAAATTACAAAGTGAAAGAGATTCCTTTGTCACAACATTAGTACAAGGTAGAATACCAAAAGAAACATTATAAAGGTTGTCCCTCATGGGGCCTTAACCTGGGGCGATCGTCCCTCCCGTCCTAAATGCCTTAGGTGCGACCCTGAAGACCGGTGCCAAATGTGGATTGAAAGTTTTTGACAAAAGATATGGCTATATGGTAATTGATATATATTTGTCACATTTAAGTTTTTGAACATGTAGATTTGTGCTTTTGAAAACCTAAAAAAATAATAAAAACAAATATATGGGGAATAAGGTACTTCCATTAAAATTAGAAGAAATCAGTGTGTTGAATTTGTAGCATTCTTGCAATTAAAATGTATTTTATGAAAAGGAATGGGACATGAAATTCAAAATTCAAAATGATATGGGAGGAGCTGTTAATTGGTATCTGAATTGGCTGAAATTGGTAGAATACATAAGTTTTGTTTAAGCATGTTAGCTTATTAAATCTGGATTAATATGACTGATTTGGGACCAACCAAGATTTGGTACAAATGTCATATCTGCTGGCTCCCTTGACACATTGATGCAGGATTGAAACAGGTTATGTAGGATATTGAATAGGGATCAAACGAGCCATTTTGTACAATGTATAATTATAAGGTTGTGTCAGATTTTGAGAAAAAAAAAATCAAAGGAAATACAATTGAAAGATCAAGTAGAAGAGTTAAAAAATAAATCGTAGGAGTCCGATTGAGAATGCAAGGCTTGGTTCTATTACATTGCACACAAGAAGTGAGAGTGATGAAAGGCTAGATTCTTTGTTTCATTGCCTGTGTATTTATCAACTTCACAGTACTAAACTTTATGAATCATTATCATTAAAGACTGATCAATGTGTCTCGGTGCTGAAGAGGAAGCAACTTGCTCTCATTAGTAATGTTGGGCACCTAGAATTTCCTAGGCAATAAGAACTAAGTAAATTTATGATAGGAAAATAATTGCTTGAATCACTTCTTACACCTACATTTGACACCCAGTTGTTGTGGTCCTTTGAAATTTGCATCGAGGTGCGTATTGCATATTTCGAAGTGTATTTAAAGGACCACATCAACTAGGTATCAAATGTAGGTGTCAAAACCGGGTTACTTTAGCATTGCCCTTGATGATATGTGTGCAGAAGATATGCGTAGTCTATGATATTTGCTATTCTATTATTTTGAATCTTATTTTAGGCTTTTTAGCTTCCATTTTTACCAATAGTTAGGGTTGCAAGTAGGGCGGGGCGGGGATCGTAATTACTGTCTCTATTCCTTGGTCATTTTAACACTTAAGTACTACTTTCTCAATTTTTTTAAGAAACTATTTTTCTCAAATTGAAGGATTAATGTGGATTTGTTTTGTTGATTGAGTTACAAGTTATCATATTTAATTAAATATATAAGATTTCCAGAATGATGTCTTCTTTTTTGTTGTTATTATTCATTATATATGGGGTTGCTATTTCCTGCATATGATATTTTCTAACTGTTGGCATATTTTTATTGGAAGAAAGAGCTCTAAAGTTTTGCAGAACACTGGAAACAGTAAAATGACCAATTTATAGTTCTGCTTATAGATCCAAGTTTCTCTTTTTTTTTCTTTATCATTTGTATTACATATTTGTGAATTCCTTTTTTTCCAGGAAAGTTATTAGGATTTTGGTTTGTTAGCCTTAAACACCATACATTGTTTCAATTCAGATGACCTGCCTTTCGAATTCAGGGCACTGGAGCTTGCTTTGGAGCTTACATGCATGTTACTTGATGGTCAGGTGTGCAGAAATTATTTTCACTTTGGACTTCATTTAAGAATAAAATCATTTTTTTTTTTAACATTAATTTTCTTGGTGGTGTAACATTCATTTTCTCATCCAAGTTTGATTTCCTTGTAGCTTTAGGTGATAAAGTAACTTGCCTTGCATAGAGAACTCGCTTTTTTTATTTATAATTATGGGTTACAAGTTATAATCGCACTAAATAGAGAGCGGTGGAATAGTTTGATCCATGCAGCCGATCCCAACTAATTTGGTGTTGTTGTTGTTGTTGGTTACAAGTGAGAAGTTGGTATTCATAGTTGAGAATAATATTTGTTGGAAATGACAGTCAGAATCTCAATTTAGAGATTGCATGCTTGCTACATTATTAAGGGCATAGTTTTTCTTTAGCCAATTTGGATTTGAATTACTTGACTTACTGTGCTGTCCTTGCATTTGCGTGTTCATTCTTAACGTCATGAACATTATTTGTCATATATTGGCATTAAGAACCTCACAAGTTTAGATGCCTGAGCTATGCCAGGCATTATAGAGTAATTATGGAAGAAATACGTCTTATTGTTTCATAAGGACCACAGGATTTTAATATCACATAATTAGTTTAATTCCCAAAATTACACTTCAATGCAATACATGTTCTGCGCATTCTTGGCACTTTTGATGTAGAGCCAGAGTTCAAGAAGCCAGAAAGATAAGGATTTTAATTTTGGTCGAGAGCCCTTATGGAATTAGGTTTTTATTTGTTTTTTCAGCAATTTTATTATTTCATTAAGTTGTCATTAGAAGTTGATTAGGACTTGAAATTCCTAGTTTTATTAGGAGTTGGGAGTTTTATGTTAGGGTATGTCAAAAAAGCACTAACTTGCACCATAGGTTTTCAAAAAGAAAAATCACAAACTTTATGATTTTTTGCAGAAAAGCAGAGACTTCTGATTTTGTCAATTATAGCACCAACTCCTGACCTTCTTTCAAATTTAGCCCTCAAGGTAATTAGGTTAACTCAAGAATCTCTGATATGATGTGACCCAGAATTCTACTAGTTTAGGAATATCAGAGACTGTTTATCATAGGGCATCCCTTTCAATCAAGCTTACTTGCAAATTTGCTTCCTGAAGGAACCGAAGAAACAAAACATTTTGGAATAGCTAATAGCTCTACCACCTCTGCTTCACACGAATTGCTGGAAATTTGAAAGGCCCCTACTACCTTCTGCATGATACTACCACCCAGCCCCACTAACATTGCATTTGATAATTGTTTAGAGATGCAGCACATTATTCCCAATCTCGGAGCACTAGTTCTGAGGATTCTTCACAAACAGTGCTGCGGCAATTATAGCATCTAAGCCATAAGCTCACATAAATCACCTCTAAATCACAAGGTTTGAATGGGCAACTAAGCAAATTGGGTCAGCTAGTGTTGATAAAATGAGACTTTGTAGAACCGCTCATCTCTTCCAGCTATACCAGAAGCTCATCCCAGCCTCACAGTGAAACAAACCATGTGTAGGCATCCCTGATTCTTTTTCGTGGACAGTTGCATATTAGTTCCATCAATATATTGTTTGAGTAGAGGTTTGTCAATGTATAAATGGTATCATTAGAAATCCCTTAATAAATACTTGCTGGATATGTTGGGATTAATCCCCACATTGACTAGTTAGAAAGAATAATATGGCTTATAAGTTTGGAGTGGGAACTCCAACTTGCCTTCACATTTTAGAGTTCACAACCACTCTCATATTAAAGCCCATATATACACTAGTCACCACACCCTCTCACCTTGGATTGGGCCTAATGTTACATAAAAAAAATGAACAATACTTCTACTCTACTTGCTATATTTAGGGACCTAGTTGGTTCCACCATTGAGATAGAGGTAGAGTGCTTGATGCCATTGAGCCGAGCCTCTCATTTAGTTGAATCTTGTGCTTGGTGCCATTGAGCCGAGCCTCTCATTCAGTTGAATCTTATGCCTACTTTTCACAAAGTACTTCCAACTCTTGTCAGAAAATCACAATTCATCAGCGTCGCATTCCCTTAAAAGAGGAATTGATAGGATCTTCTCAATGTCCTTAGGGTGGAAATATCTCACCTCTGTTTCATTTGTGGTTATCATGGCCCCTAGCCATTGGAATTGATAGATCTTCTCAATGTCTTTAGGATTCCTTTCTTCAGAAGTTCACATCCCCACATTATATCTATGAGATTCCATGTTTTAAAGTCGCTGAGAGAAAAGTAAGGTGTTAGGTGTTAGAGAAATATTTGCCTTTCCTGACTTTCGCCATTAGCTATCAAGTTGGGTAAGTAGACCCTTGTGTGTAAAAATGAAAGATCGATAGGAGTTGTGCTACAATTGAAAAATTAGGAGTTCATGTTATTTCTGCGAAAAACTTTTAATTTCAGGCTTTTTCGATAATTTACCCTTTATGTAAACGATCAGGACGTAATTTGAGTAAAGTACACTTGAATTTTGTCATTATTTTCTCTTATTCTTTTTAGTTTCTTTTCCTTTGCTTCACCTCTTAATTCTTTATCGGAGTGAAATATAAATTTCTAAAGATTGCATTGTTGTAGAGCGGGAATATTAGTTACCTTTCTTAAGGGAACAATGAAATATACTATCCACACATGTTAAGAAAATTACAGTGAACAAAGAAATAACAAATAAATGTAGCATATGGAACTATAAGATGAATAATGAGTTATTTTGCATAAGATTATGTATGGCCTTCCTCATGGGATTAATCAATCCGTAAGTTTGAATGACCATGGTTCTCAAAAAAAAAAAAAAGATCCAAATTGGCCAAAAGACAAAGGAGAGAAAAAAAAAAAAGAATTTGCATTATGAGTGAAATTATGCAACCAATGAATCAGGTATTTACATTATAGGAAAAAGAAAGATAACCGGAAGATAAAAAGTTCTTTGATATCATAAAGATCGCTGTGGCATCATCATTTATCACTTTCTTCAAGCACTCTCAGCATTTTCTTGGTCTTTGACTCTTCTTTTGAGTTCTTATTTCACCCGTCAACTTGTTTTTCCTTTCTTTTGAAAAGCCATTTAATAATATTTTTGTAATGCTTTTATTGATGCTCAAAAGTTTCAATTTTAGAACAATAGGAATTGATTGAACATTGTGCAAAATGGACTCATTTCTGCATCACGCGGATAATATGGTTTTTTTTTTTAACTGGAACTTGAACCATAATTTATTTTTATGTCAAACTAAGGTTTCTAAAATATGGAATATTATATCATTTTCTAGTATCGAAAATACCAACTGCAAGTCTAATCAGAAAGACCACCCAAAGTTTTCATGATTCATATTCTCTCAGTCCTTTTCTTGATTCAGAGGTGCTTATTTGTTGCATTCAAGTTCTAGTTTTCAAGCATTCAATACATTTTTAAAGTGGTTCTTTTGGGTGGAGTGGAAGAGTTTGGTTAAGTGGATCATCAACTGCATGGGACTGAGGCTTAAAGAACTATGAAAGCACACCATCTACTACATTAAATTGGGGGAAGAGTTTGATCCATGTAGCCGACCTTGACTAATTTGAGGCTGAGGCTTTGTTCTTCAGTAATTGTTGTTCTCTGGAGCTTGGTCAAATTAGGCATAAACTTTGGCTACAAGTTCCATATTTTTAATGAATAATTCTGGTCCTTTTCTGTTATCATCTAGTCTGTCATACCTGGGATGACGAATCCACAAAGTTTTATTGTAGTTGAGTGGTCCTTAGATGTGTTTAGAGGTACTATATCCTCCAGGTCTAGCGTGAGGTATTCTCAACTATTTTTTTTATTTTTATTTTGATTATTTGAGGAATTCTCAACTTAATTGCAAGGGGTGTGCAAAATCTAGAGATGAGATATTCTTGAAGTTACATGATGTTCTTATGTAGAAAGTGAGTTAGGTGAGGAATACTAGTAATGGTGTAAAAGGTGCAAATCTTGCATAGAGAAGATCAGTGTGAGGTGAATAGTTCTGTAATGGTGTAAAAGGTGCAAATCTTGCATAGAGAAGATCAGTGTGAGGTGAATAGTTCCTTGAGAGATGGGTAACATTGACGTAGGCAAGTTCCGAGCCATGTATATTGTGTTTCATGTGTGCTTCATTTTCCTTCGCATTTATCTTGGTTAATGTTGCATTGGATGACCATACTCTTGGATTTGGCCTCTGGGATCGACAATTTTTTTTGTTGAGGATTGTTTTATAGAAAACTTATTAGTTGGCCATAACTGCCCAGTTCCCTTATGATTTGTGCCTTGCAGAAAGTCAACTTAGTTTCTAAGTTCGCTTTTCTGCCTGGTTCCTAAGCATCAGTATTTCTTTTTCCATACCTTTTGAATTCTCTGCTCTTAAGCGTGAAAATCATGAATCTAAAGTAAATAAATCGTAACAGAAAGTTGTAAAAAAAATATTATAACTCTTATTGTTTGTGTGGCTTTCCAATACGAAATTATTAGAATCCGTGTTCTTTTCAATTCTAAGCACCGTGCTCAGCCAATACAGATTGGCAAAACATACTGCATATAATGATGATTGTTAAGAATTTATAAAAATCCATGTTATTTAGAAGAGAGGTATCTTTTCGAAACAGAAATATTTTTGGCGAAGATTAATGTTTTATTCTCATCGGATAACAGGTGCAAGAATTGGAAATGGAGATATATCCCGTCTTAGATGAATTAACATCGTCAATCAGCACTCTTAACTTGGAACGTGTCCGCAGATTCAAAGGTCACCTCCTTGCCTTAACGCGACGAGTTCAGAAGGTATTATAACAATGTATATTAATTATCAAACTAATTTCAGCTCATCACCGATTTCTTGCAGCATTTAGCTAGATGTTGATTTTCCAGGTCCGTGATGAGATAGAACAACTCATGGACGATGATGGTGATATGGCTGAGCTATACCTTACGGAGAAGAAAGAGAGAGCAGAGGCGTACTCCTCAGCCAATCAGTATTTCCAATCCATTTCATCTGGTTTTGGGGTAATATCAAAATCTGAACCAGTGTCCCCAGTAACTTCAATGAAAGGGTCTGTCAAACTAGAGCGGGCTTTCAGCAGCGTGCTGTCATCAAGCAAACATGGAAGCTCAATGTCTTCTTCACGCAGTGGTTATAACATTGAAAAGCTGGAAATGTTGCTCGAGGCGTATTTTGTTGTCATCGACAACAGTCTAAGCAAACTGTTATCGGTAAATGCCCCTATGCAACATAATACAGACACGCACGCTCGCGCACACGCACACATCTTACCAATGCTTTTGATACTTCAGTGGCTTTAGAATCTTACAAAAGAAAAATTGCATTGTTACACAGTAAGGTCACACACTAAGTTGTACACCTTTTTAAAAGCCGTGCAATATTTTCAAGATGTGCATATGTATATTTTGTTGTGTATCGTTGGGTTCCCATATAGGTGTTTGAAGTATGTAACTTTTCTGTGTTATTATAGCGTTCACCTTTTACAAAAGGACTATACACGATCGCTTGTAGCAATTGACACATCTATTTTTTGATAAGTATGAAACGCCTAATTTGATCTACTGATGATGTTGCATTGCAGTTGAAAGAATACATTGACGACACAGAAGATCTGATCAACATTAAGCTGGTGAGACAAAATCAGAAGACAAAATAACTTTCTTTTCATGCTATTACTGTAGCGGATACTCAACAGTGATGATTGTCTTACTACTACTTTTTGTGGGCATTTACAGGCCAATGTGCAAAACCAGCTAATACAATTCGAATTGCTTCTAACTGCAGCCACTTTCTTGGCTACGATTTTCGCAGTTGTGACTGGAGTATTTGGTATGAACTTCGAACCCGCAATTTTCAAAATCTCTTCTGCATTCGAATGGGTCTTGATAATAACTGGGGTGGCGTGTGGAATTTCTTACTTGTTTTTCTTATCATACCTTAGGAGCAAGAAAATATTGTCCTTGTAAATTTAGTTGGAAAGATCAAGGTCAAATATCAGTTCCAATACATGTTCTTCAAGTGCATGAAAGCTTTTGATTTTTTGTCTTTCATTGAAACATGGAAGCGAATGATCTCAACGAAAGAATATATTACATCTTAACATTTGTTTGTAGATGATTGATCATGTGTATGCACACAATTGTATAGGCTATTTAAGCATCCTTACAAACTTATCATGATTGATCATAAGGCCTACGCATTTTTAAATGAGAGAATGTTAAACAAGTGCTCGGGGTAGTTGGAGCCTTTAACACAAACACGCTACTGTGAATCGCTCTATTGGCGCCGTGTCTCTCATTGTGAAACTTGTATCCATTTGAACAACATATGCTGGGTATACGACACAAGATCGTAAGGCGCCTGTACAAAAGATGAAGAAGTGTCTCATCTCTAATGAGATTTCGTGTCTGCTTATGAAAAGGGTTGTTGTTGCCTTAGCCACGGTAATAGCATAGGGAAGAGAGGGAAGATAAAGAGAAAATGAAGGGCTAAATCATCATCCCTTAATTCATTCATTCATTATATGTTTATACTAGACGAAGTGACGTCTTTCTTACATGATGGTTGTCAAACTTAAATGACCTGATTTGGTCAATGAATATTCTAACAACCCCTCACAACTCTAATGATTTCTTCAAACCCTCAATCACACAAAATCGTTCCACCTCTTTGGGCGTTTCCTCGCTCTCTTGCTTGCTTTAAGTTTGGGTTGTTCAGTGGTTGGGCTCGAAGATTTGGAGCTCGATTTGTTGTTGTTGGGCTCGGTCCTTGAACCTAGGAAGGGTGATCTTTCTTAAAATCCAATAAGTTCTCCTAAGTAGTGTCATCCTGTGATTGTGTTGCCCACTGAACCAGGACTTGAGTAACTAGGCGGCCACGAATAAGTACTGATCAAGCATCCAGGACAGCAATAGGAGCTAAAACCGGATGAGAACTCACAAATTCAGGGGGCAATGGCAGGGACTGAGAATGAGGATCGCCAACACAAAGTTTCAGCAGGGAGACGTGGAAAACATTATGGATGCGGCTTGAAGGAGGTAATTCCAATCGATAAGCCACTGCTCCAATCTTAGCCAAAACATGAAAAGGTCCATAAAATTTGTTACTTAACTTGAAATTAGGGCGAGAGGCCACTGAAGTTTGTCGGTATGGCTGAAGTTTCAAGAAAACCCAATTTCCAATGTCGAAAAGTAATATGAGTGCGATGAAGATTGGTGCGTTTCGTCATACGTTGTTGAGTTTTCTGGAGATTGGAATTGAGGAGATGTAGAATGTCAGAGCGATTCGAGAGAATGCTATCGACAGCTGCATTAGAAAAGTTGCCTTGAACATAATCGAGCAAGGAAGGAGGAGATCTCCCAAAAACTGATGTAAAATGAGTCATTTGGATCGAGGGCCGCTAAGGGCACCCCACCTTTTCATGAAGGCACCCAGTTAATGTGGGCACAAATCAATTTACCTGGGGCACCCAAAAATTAAACCCGAAATACCCAAAATACCCCTCGTGCAAAAAACCCTCGCACCCCACCACCCCCACCACCACCTTCACCGAAATCTTGTGGAAGAATTCATTTCTTTTGAACCAACCTGTGAGAGGAATCTCCGAAATCGTGTTTTTCGTGTCTCCCCTTGTGTTTCTCCTTCGTTGTAAGAGTTTTTTGCAGTTCGTAGGGTCGGGGTGTGAGCCGATTTCGTCTCCAAGTTAGAGCTCGGTTGAAGATCGTCGAACACTTTATATTTTGCGCGAAATCGATCGTTTGAAGGTACGTTTTTAATATACTTAAGTTACATTTGGTAGAGTAGTTGTAATGTGTGTGTGTAGCGGTTTGTCGAATGGTTAAAATAATGAGAATTGGCGGTTCTCGGCCACACAGGCCAGAGACCGTGCTAACTGTCTCGGTCAAGCATGGCTGAGACAGAAGCTAAATTTTTGGGAACTCGAAGTCTCGGCCACAAAGGCCGGAAGAGTTCAAAGTGTCTCGGTTACGCATGGCCGAGAATACTTCAATTATCTCGGCCGAGACATGACGAGAGGTAGAATTAGTGGTAGGTAATGTGGTGTCGGTGGTGTACAACCGAGAATTTGCTCATACCCTCGGTTGTACACTGCCGAGAGGGTTAAAGTAGGCTCGGTCGTGATAGGACGAGAGTAAGGCGAATTGAAATGGTCAATCCATCTCGGTGGTGTACAACTGAGAACTTTCTATTGGACTCAGTTGTACACTGCCGATATATTGGACTCCTTGTCGGTCATGGTGACCGATAATATGGGTTGTTTCACGAAACTGCTTGACCGAGACATCAAAAATGGATGAATTTGAACATTTTTTTTGGTAAATTGTTTTTGGGTTATGTTCCATGCGCTTATATGTTGTAATGTTTTCAGGTATGGCTCGTCCGATGTGAGGTGAGATGGTTATCCATATCCTCTGATGATTGATGTTTTAGTATCATTTTTTTATGCTAACAATGGTTGTTGCATTTTGATTAGGTCACTTGGGACCCATACGCAATCTATACCAGATCCTCCGTACCGTCCCAGCATGGTAGCACTTCCACGCACTCCACCCCGGCCACTGCTCCGCCTGCCACGGCCGATGCTCGCCCTACGAAGAGAGTGCTTGTGAAGGAGTATCAAAGGGAGAATCTGAAGAAACCAAAGCAATGACCAGGCGGGGATGGGGAACATAGACATTTGTCTTATTGTTTGGCCGAGACTAGTCGATTAATGTTTGATGATCATGTTCTATGACAGTTTTATGACGGCATTCTTGACAGTCTCGAAACTCGAGCCAAGCACTTCCCGCCAAAGGTCTTCACACCCGATAATCTCATCATACATCCTTCTACGCACAATCCTCCACCCGTCTACATCGGCAAGTCCAAGCCCATAGGCTACACACCGATATCCACAATTTCCATCGGAAACCACATCGATAATGCCCTCAACATGTGGCAACCAATCCGGTTCTAAGCAATGACCATAAGGCATGTTAGATGCACTTTGTGTGCGTCGACTGGTACGACGCATTTTAGGAACAACCTTGCATTTCTTCTGTCTAGAAGTGGAGGCCTCTTTTGTGGAGTAGGAGGACTCAAATCTGCTCGGCAACCGTCTCGTCGAAGAATCGTCATCATCGTGTTTTCTCTTCGATACCGCCTTGCCTCCGATTGGAGACCCCGGTGTTCTTCCATTTGTCTTAATTTTTGCCGGCGACGCAACACCCGGTGTAGACGAAGGTCGACTAATCTCCTTTAGCTGCTGAATTTGAGTCCTCCCACCCGCATCCTCATTTCAGACTTTTTGTCTTGCATTATATATTGTCCTCATAGTCGATACGTTTCTAACATCTCTTTGCTTCAATGTATCTAGGATGTCTTTTGGCTTCACATTCCCCTTTGTCATTTGCACCACAACTTCCTGTTCCCCCTTATCCAATCTTCAGGCAAATGAATGGACGTCCAAGTTTTTTGCGGGCTCGTGATTGTGCCTCCCACATATAACAGTGACATACCACAAGGAGTCAGCATTTTCCTTTACGTTGATAAGGAAAGGGCATCCGCATTTCTTCGTAGCAGTTCGAGTCCTCGCTTTTTCATCATTTCTTGATTTCTTTGAAATTTTGGCCGCTGTCCCCTTCCCTACTCTCTGAGACAGTCCCCTATATGTCCCTGGACCTCTCACACGCAAGTTTCACCCTTCCCCTGCGCTTAATGCCCCCAGCATCCGACTGCTTCGTTACTAACACAAACTTGTTCTCACGACTAATCATTTGAAGCCATGAAATAGCCGCTTCTCTAGAGGGGAATGACCTACAAGGTGTAAAAGTGTCCTTGTAGTCTGGAAATAAGGTAGAAATCGGCATTACCTGCAATATAAACAGTGTAATATTATAATCAACCAAAATGTACAGCACAATCACTATAAAACCCTAAAAAATAAGTTCTCGGTTGTACGGGTCCGATACTTTATTCAGAGTCTCGCTCAAGTGCGAGCGAGAGTTACTCAGTACTCTCGGTCGTACCATACCGTGACCTACGTAAAACCTCTCTGTCTTCTATGACCAAGACATTACTATACATCTCGGTCCTGCGAGGCCGATACAATCGCGCACATCGACGGAAACTTCGGATAACCGCAAAAAAAACACAATAAATTTGCAAAATTACCTCGACTTCGACCTCCTCTTGCACCGTAGCAGTACAATCCTCCATTATATAGTGGAAACAAGTTCGGATTTGAGCAAATTACCAAACCCTACGTTGACAAACAAATCATCATATTCACGGTTTTTCATAACTAAACAGTTCTAATAAACCATCATATGGTTGTCAAACATCGTTACCTCGCTGTCGGATGATGTCAATCCGCAAGAATCGATGAAAACTCGACAAACGCAATGTGGCTTTGTGGTTCAACCTTGTGGTGGGGTGCCATTTTTCTTTATCAAAATGATTTGTGGGGTTTGAATCATTATATATACAGCGGCAAAATGGTCTTTTCCAGTTTTGCTGGAATTTTTACAAATAATTTGGGTGCCTTCATTAAAAGGTGGGGTGCACTTAGCGGCTGTCTTTGGATCGCGGAGTGCCACGCGGTATTATATGACCGCTCCGCCAAGGTAAATACCGAGTCCAGTGAATAGGAGTTTCAAAACAAAACAGTGCAAATAATCCTCTAAACAATAGTTCAACACCTCTGTTTGGCAATCCGATTGGGGTGATAAGCAGTGCTCATAGATAGTATGGTAGAGTCATCTGCAAACATCATGCATGTATCTCCTGGTCGACAACACATGTAAACGTCACGCATGTATCTCTTGGTTGACAATTCATGCAAACGTCATGCACGTGTCCCGGGGTGGGGAATCCATGCAAACATCATGCACGTATCTCGAGGGGGCAACTCATGCATATATATCCACTACAAATCATAGACCTCATGTAAACGTTAGCACGTATGGCAAGGCGGACAACCCGTACAACCCATAGACGCTATTCGGTCGGCCCATGTCCACGTGGTCATCCTACGTGGACCGTCCACGTCAGAGATAAGCTTTCAACCCAATAACGCCTTTACAAAAGTTGTTATTGCTATTCTGGAGAAAAAAAACACAACCTTATTTTTTGGATTTAAATTAAAAACATTAGTAATTTTGTAATTTTTTCCAACAATTGAATGTATCTCGAAGAATGTTACATTATTATTTTCCATATCTAAAACTTGGCCAGCACCCTTCGTCTTCGATCATCAAACTGCTTCTAGAGCTAGATCTTCGTATACGCTCTCCTCATCTTCTTTAATTTGGCGAAGATGATGAGCAGCTCGATCACTCTCCTCTTCGAAGAGGTTGCTGCTCGGATCTCTCTTTGGCCTTTGATACCTGTTCAACATCTACTTCAACAAGCAGGTTCATCACTCAATTTGTTCGTTATGTTACTGATTTTTTATTCTTTTGCTTGACTTTGTCGTGG
Source organism: Stephania yunnanensis (assembly GCA_039657365.1). NCBI lineage: Eukaryota > Viridiplantae > Streptophyta > Magnoliopsida > Ranunculales > Menispermaceae > Stephania > Stephania yunnanensis. The sequence continues at coordinate 10,538,461 of CM077589.1, read as the reverse complement.
ATTGTTAGGAATTTTTAGGTTCTGAAGCGGATTTTTGTGTGTCCCTGTTGTCTCCGCCTGTTGTCATCTCTGCGTAGAAATTGATGTACCTAAGCATGTACAGAGTTTACTAGGGAAATGCAGGATAACTGTGTGTTAGATATGCGCTAAGGTGAACCCAAGATTTTAAATTACCCTAGGCTGTAACTAAATTACTAGCATCTATTTTTTTCTTTTAAGTAATTCTTTAATAAAATCTTAGCATTATGAAACCTTAAATCAATATTTAACTAAATCATATATACAATAAATCATTGATTAATAAAAAAAATCTTTTATATATATAAAAATCAAACTCATTCAATATAGCAAGTGTTAGCCAATGCATATATGATGACATGGGTGAGGCGTCACTTACCTTAAGGTAAGGATTAGGGAGGTCGCAGGTTCGATTACTCGTTGAAGTCAAAAAAAAAAAAAAGAAAAAGAACAATTATTATATAGAAAATCAAATCTACAAGTCTTATGGGTATTGTTGTAGCGAACTATTAAATAGCTAATTAATGATAAAAAAATATTAATTGAAGAATATAATCTAAGTAGATGGGTATTTGGGAGAAAATAATGTTGGTGGTAAATTATTATAAAGTTAGATAATCATTAAAAATTAATGGCAATGTAAACATAATCAATAAAATTACAAAAGAATTAGATAATTAAGTATAAAATTATATTATATTTTATATTATTATAAAAAGTGGTTGGTTCAAGTGATAAGGATTTAGTTACCTTTAAATGAGTTCGATTTTTAAGTTTTATGGATATAAATACGTGCACCCATATTGATGTTTTTTATTGATTCCAATTATTAATGTGTATCAAAAACTCAAAAGTACATTGTTTAGTTGAGTGGTGGACAAGTGAGTCTAACCAATGTGACTAAATGAAGAAAAGAGATGGGCTTGCAAGGTGCAACTCTCTCTCTCGGGTTGGGCTACAAAAATATTTATGGTTGGACTTGCTTTTATTCTCACTTATAAATGTAGACTAATTCATATAGGAAAATTTCAGAGTAGCCTTGGGCTACAGCCCACTGCTGTAAACACGTGGGTCCGCCACTTTCGACCAGTTCTTGTAGTTCTTTGATGCTTTCTTTAGACAAAGAGAAACCTAGAAATTGATTAGAAGCAATGCAACACAAAATGACCTAAAGGATGGGCAATCTACCCACTTATCTAATTCAGTTAGTGATACTTAAATGCGCAATTCACTTTCTAATTTAGATTGCTAAGTGTGACGTTACGGAGGAATTAGTGGTCTATTGACCTAGAAATGCTTTACATTTGTATCTCATTTCCCTTGCTTTGGCTAATCTCTATGATGGTTAATAATTTAAGCAAGAACCAAAAAATAATGGAAAATGCCACTCAAGTAAAAGGAGTTGCTGCTTTGCACAAAAAATAAAGGTTTTACTGATTTTGAAGTACTACAAAACATTGGGTGTTTAGCGACATTAATTTAGTCATTTAACGACATTAATTAGTGTCTCTAAAAATCTTACCCACGCATGATATAGTGTCGCCACTTGTGTTGGTAAAAGTGATGTCGCCTCATTTTTTTGCGACGCAAAATGTATGTGTTGGTAATATTTGTTTAAGACACTTTTGAAATAAGTGTCCTTAACTTGACAACACTTGTTAACCTAATGTCTCCAATTAACAACCCTTACACACTTAATGTCCTTAACTTGACAACACTTGTTAACCTAATGTCTCCAATTAGCAACCCTTACACACTTAATGTCCTTAAATTAACAACACTTGTTCACCAAATGTCTCCAATTAGCAACCCTTACATACTTAATGTCCTTAAATTAACAACACTTGTTCACCTAATGTCTCCAATTAACAACCCTTACACACTTAGTGTCCTTAAATTAACAACACTTGTGCACTTAATGTCTCTAATTAGCAACCCTTACACACATAATGTCCTTAAATTAACAACACATGTGCACTTAATGTCTCCAAATTAGCAACCCTTACACATTTAATGTCCTTAAATTAACAACACTTGTGCACTTAATGTCTCCAATTAGCAACCCTTACACACTTAGTGTCCTTAAATTAACAACACTTGTGCACTTAATGTCTCCAAATTAGCAACCCTTAAACACTTAATGTCCTTAAATTGACAACACTTGTGTACTTAATGTCTCCAAATTAGCAATCTTATTATTATTATTATTATTATTATTATTATTATTATTATTATTATTATTATTATTATTATTATTATTATTATTATTATTATTTGTAGATATAAAAACAAACATAAAGAAAGACAAATGAAAACAATTTATATATTTTCCAATTATTTTTCAATTCAAAAGAGAATTACAATACATTCTCAAAAATATATTTTTACTTACAATGATATTAACATGTATACTAAAAAGATAGAAACTTCTAACTATGCAAAGCAAAAGTATAAGATGATATTTTTGAATTGATAAGCTCCTCTTTTCAACACTTTTCTACAACTGCAAAACAAACAAAATCAATCCAAACACAATTAAATCAAGATATATACGAGTCAAAATCATGAGGTAGTCAATATCATCATAAACCACTTTTTCAATTCAAACATATGCCCGGTGCAAAAATTCTAAAACTAGCTTGACTTCTTGCAAAATTTCTAAAACTGCTTTTAATTTTTTTGGTATTACCACTTTGAAAGCAGAGACACATTCCAGAAGCGCATGCTCAGCCTCAGCAATATAATGCTTCTCCTGTATCATCAATAACATCGATTAGGCAGTAGAAAACTCAGATTTTATCTTAGTGGGAATATTGCAACTAACTACAGAACAAAAAACTGGTGAATATCAATGAAGACAACTTAGAGAAGGCACTGAAACCTCTATTAACGAGTAGTTCCTAGGCCTAAGATGAGTAAAAAATATTCAAGTTCAATTGTTTTCTCATCACTATTTCCAAAAATTTAGCACCTAGATCAAAATTTAACCCACATCTAACACCAACTTAAGAGTCTAGACAGATCACTCTCCAAACATCATAAACAAAATCTGGCCTAGAGAAGCTTACTCTCCAAACATCATAAACAAAGGACTAAAAAGGAGACTAACACATCCATATCACTTTAAACAATCACAACTCATAAGTAACAATTTTGGCGATTTAACATCTCATTGGTCTAGTTGTTGCCTTCATACATTCCTCCACTAGCAAGTACTATGTTAAGTAAAAAAGTACATGAATTACGAAAGGTACCGAAAGCGAGAATCAGTTGGTGTTATAGCATTAGTATGATACTGTCAGTTTTATGTGCATGTGTGTTTCGGGCAGGGAACAATTGAGGAATCGATCTCTAATTAAAAGAAAGAAAACTTATCTATTATATATATATATATATATATATATATATATATATATATATATATATTAGTAGAACTTACATAATCGTGTCTAACTCTAGCAAAGCTTTTGGATCCAGCCGTATGTGGCGTCTTATAGTATGTTCGTGCCGCTTTACCCCTTTCAGAGAGATGCTTTAAGAAAATATAAAAAAATGATGCATCACATTTATGATCCAAATCCATTAAAACACATGCTACCACATGAATATTGTAAATTGATAAATATTGTAGACATGGAAAAGTTATATGGATCATACATCTGTCTTATAGTGGGTTATTTTCTGTTCTTCGGTTAGTAGTTTGTATTTAAGCTATTCAATTTCAATGAAATCAGCGGACTACTGCAGAAATTTCAGTGGCAAAATGATTATTTAACAAGCTTCAGCTGTTGAAAGCAATGAAAAATAACCGCTAAGCAAGAAAAACAGTACCTCAATAAAACTACAAAGAAATCACATTACTAATAGCTATCCAACTTATATTTTTAGCAAGCTAAATTTTTATTTGACATGTAGTAGAACCTGAAGTAGCATCACAAGTAACTAGTTAGAGTTTTGGAAAACAGTTTGCACATGATATATGGAAATCAATTGAAGAACAATGTGGTGCATATGACAAAGCATAAATTCAATTTTATAAGACAACCCTTAGGACCAATCGTAAAGGATCTATGAAGATGATTTAGTTCTTGAAGAAAATGAAAGAAATTTCAGAAAATCTTGCAACTGTTGGTTCAACAATTTCAATTGCATAGTTAATTTCTTGCACTTTGACTGGACTAGATGGTGATTATCTTCCAATAACAACAGTGCTTATACACAAGGAGATTTTAACTTGGCAAGATCTTTAGTCCACTCTATTGAATTTTGAAGCTAAATTGGATCATTGCAAAACATTGATTGCGAGCATGAATTCTTTGAACTTGAGACACCTACTCAAGTTAAGTTAATTGAGAGGTCAAACATGGAGGTCATCATCAAACTTGGAATAATTCTAAATAACTTGGTGTTTCTGCTTAGATTTGGTGGAAAAAAACAACAGTAACTGAGGTTAAGGAGGCAGATTTGGTACTAGAGGTCGACGAGGATTCAAATTCCAAAATAACAATAGGCCTACATGTCAAATATGCAATAAGGTGGGAAATACTGCACACCATAGGTCATGAAAATTCTTGCCTTGGTATTGAACTCATCTCTACATCATACTAAACATTAATTTTCTTTTCCACGAATGCAATAAAAAAAAAATTCAATGCAATGTAAACATGTATCAATAAACAAAAGGATCTATTAAGAGTTGCATCGATATCATATAATTTCAAAACATCAAAGTGAAAAGCATCCGCATCAACGTAAAAGTTTAAAGACCTATAAGAGAGCTAGCTATAACATGAGTTTATTATAATCCATAAATTAACAAATGAAAAAAAAAAACCCTCAAAAAGCTAGATAGAATCAGGTCAAGGTTATAGCATTATATTTAAAAAAAATGGAAGTTTTTTTTACCCTTAATTGTTAAAAAAGGTTTTGATGACCGTGATTGCAAATTTTTTTAAAAGTTTCTAACTTTTGTATTAAAAAATAATTTTTGTACGTAAAATGTTATAATTCATAAAGCTGCGGGAATATAAAGCTTCGGGAAGTCGAGATAAACTAACCCTAGTCACTCCAAAAAAAACAAAGAGAAAAAAGTATTAGGATGCAAAAATTATGATCTACTGTAATACAAAAGCCGATATTTTATAGATCTATCACATTTCATAGATGATTCAAAGACTTCACTTTTGGTTGGTTGTGTTTGGGGGGTCCAAACTGCACACAAGTACAAGATGGCGGCTTCAGAATGGTTACACGTGGCAAGTGTTATACAAATATTTGTTAACAGAACAAAAATGAAACAAATGAAATAGATTTACAGCATTGTAGAGAAAACCCAAAAAAACAAAAAAACATTTTAGTAGCTGTTACCATTAGAGAGCTTGAATGAAGCTTTTTACGTAAGACTTAGGTAGAAAAGTTTTTAGCCAAGATGGCTATGTACTATAACGGACTACAGAGTACTAAAAGCTCTAAATAAATGAATTATGTTCATACATTGTTTTTTTTTTCGTGATAAGTAAGCTCATGCGCGTCATCAATGGTTATGATATCTGCTAAAAATAGTTCAAATAAGTTGGATCGTGCATCAATGCGCGCACGCAAGTGTATCTCTATGCATATACAGTAGATACCATCTAGCAACTAACTGTGCATCAACTATGTGCAGCAATGGCATGTTAACTATCAGCTTCAATTTCATTAAAAAAAAACTTATCAGTTTCAATTTCATGTTAACTATCAGTTTCAATTTCATTAAAATATTTATCAATTTACAATATTTATCAATTCCATTAAAACACTAATTAAAAGAAAGAAAACTTATCTCTCAAATTTAAAGGCATAATTGTTACCTTTGATTTTTCAGAAAACCAATAGTGTACCATAGCTTTCCACTGATTAGGAAAGAATCCAATCGGAATTGATTTTTCAATCTCCTCTCTAGTCTTGTCAGCCTTAAAATACTTAGACTTTAGTTCAAACTTGTGCTCCTTCCATTTGCGCGCAACTGACTGAAGGATCCACTTCTCTACTCCAATTCGTCCATTCAAGTAAGCCTTAACTTCAGGTATACCTGAACCAGCCGTCGCAGGGGATATAATCGCCGAGAACAAAGTCAGACCTAAGTTAATTGCCGCAAAACTCCCAAATGCATACATAAACCTGCTCAAAATCAAGCCTTTCAAGTTTCAACCATCACAATTTGGGGAAGAACAGATTTTCAAACAATTGAAGCAAAATCTTCTTTTTAGAGACCACAATATACATTAAGCTTACTTTCTGTCCAGCATCAAATTCGAAGTGATCACGAACTTCGTTCCGGCGACGTTCTCCACAGCAAGGTTGATGAAAAACCCTACCAATCCTCCCATCACTCCGACCAGAAAACACAGCGTCCACTTCATGAAGATGTACTTGAAAATCTCAACTTTCTCGCCACTTCTCTAGTCCTGCTTGAAGAAATCGCTCTCGATTATCCTGAAATCCGAACACGAATCCACCAAAACCACACCAAATCGGTCAAAACCGGACACCAAATTAGTCAAACCAAGTCAAACAACAAGAACAACGCCTCCAAAACCACTCGCTCACTCGTAATCTAAGGGCTCGATGGGGCAGACTTTGGCGCCAACGAGAGCGACCTGAGAAGTGCTGTTAATGGCGGATCTCCGGAGCAGCGTCGATTCGCAACTCATCATATGATCGCAATCGATGAGAGGCTCGATCATCAGGAGCTGCTGCGGCTCTTCGTGTCTATCGCTCTCCATGATTTGCTAGCTAGGGCACACACTCAACAATGGAGAATTGGAGATTTGAGAGTCTCTGTGAGTCCACAGAGTTTCAACTCTCTTTCAATCACTATTTCTGTTGTCTTTCCATTATATATATGTGTTGTTGTTCGGGTTCACTGTAAGAGAGAGGAGAAGAGTTGTTAGTGATTCAGTGGTGGTGCGCGTACGTAGGGCAGAGATGGTGGCCGTTGATGGAGTTTTTGACCGATGTGGGACCAGATTGGACTTTGGAATCATCTTTTTCGTATCCCCATGAGACAAAGGAGTTTGAGTTTTGAGATTTAACAACACTTTGTAAATTATGTGTCTTGAGATTTAAAACTTAACAACATTTGTAAATTATTTGTCTTTAGATTTAAAATCTAACAACACTTGTAAGTTATGTGTCTTTAGATTTAAAGTCTAACAACACTTGTAAATTATGTGTCTTTAATTTTAAAATCTAACAACACTTGTAAATTATGTGTCTTTAAATTTAAAACTTAACAACACTAGTAAATTATATGTCTTTAGATTTAAAGTCTAACAACACTTCTAAATTATGTGTCTTTATATTTAAAGTCTAACAACACTTGTAAATTATGCGTCCTTAAATTTAAAATTTAACAACACTTGTAAATTATGTGTCATTAAATTTAAAACTTAACAACACTAGTAAATTATATGTCCTTAAATTTAAAGTCTAACAACACTTCTAAATTATGTGTCTTTATATTTAAAGTCTAACAACACTTGTAAATTATGTGTCCTTAGATTTGAAATTTAACAACACTTGTAAATTATGTGTCTTTAAATTTAAAACTTAACAACACATGTAAATTATGTGTCCTTAAATTTGAAATTTAACAACACTTGTAAATTATGTGTCTTTAAATTTAAAAGTTAAGAACACTAGTAAATTATATGTCCTTAAATTTAAAGTCTAACAACACTTCTAAATTATGTGTCTTTATATTTAAAGTCTAACAACACTTGTAAATTATGTGTTCTTAGATTTGAAATTTAACAACACTTGTAAATTATGTGTCTTTAAATTTAAAACTTAACAACACATGTAAATTATGTGTCCTTAAATTTGAAATTTAACAACACTTGTAAATTATGTGTCTTTAAATTTAAAATTTAACAACACTAGTAAATTATATGTCCTTAAATTTAAAGTCTAACAACACTTCTAAATTATGTGTCTTTATATTTAAAGTCTAACAACACTTGTAAATTATGTGTTCTTAGATTTGAAATTTAACAACACTTGTAAATTATGTGTCTTTAAATTTAAACTTTTAAAACTGTCCTTAATTTGAAATTTAACAACACTTGTAAATTATGTGTCTTTAAATTTAAAAGTTAACAACACTAGTAAATTATATGTCCTTAAATTTAAAGTCTAACAACACTTCTAAATTATGTGTCTTTATATTTAAAGTCTAACAACACTTGTAAATTATGTGTTCTTAGATTTGAAAATTAACAACACTTGTAAATTATGTGTCTTTAAATTTAAAACTTAACAACACATGTAAATTAGGGTCCCCAAATTTTAAATTTGGTGTCACTAATTTATCAAGTGTCTCTAATATAGGAGACACTTATAAATTATGTGTCTTTAAATATTGAAATTGACAACACTTATTGTTTGTGTCCTCATTTTTAATTTTAGCAACACTTATAAACTATGTGTCTTTAGAATTAAAACTTGACAACACTTTTAAATTAGTGTCTCCAAATTTTAAATTTGGCAACACTTTTTTAACAAGTGTCCTTAATTTTGAGACACTTGTACGTTATACGTCTCGAGATTTTGAATTTGACGACGTTTTAATATCAAGTGTCCTTAATTTGGAGACACTTGTATGTTAAGCGTCTCAAAATTTTAAACTTGACAACGTTTATATATCATGTGTCTCTAAAATTAAAATTTGAAGACATTTTTTATTAGTGTTGGCAAAAAAGTGTTGCTATAGACCCACTTTGTTGTAGTTATCTCCTATCAAATTGATGACGAGATGTTTGATGAAATTGGCATGACAGATAGGATTTGCATGCTCATTGTGACCAGGTTTGTCAATTTTGCCTAAATTTTCTATGTTTGAGCAGCTGATTTCTTTCTGTAATGTTTGTTCTCTGTGTTGACAATTTCATCATTACTTGGGAGAGAGGAGTGGCATTTGTTGTGTTGGTCGTGGTGGCGGCGATTGATCTTGTTGCAGTAGAGAGTTTATCAGGTACGAGCTCTTGGCTGGTTTTCACTTAAATCTTTATTAGAACATATTTTTAATTTGTCAGCATGGTTTGTATTCCTCAAATTTGCGTGGCCTCTTTTAGCATACTTTGTCAAAATGAAGTGAAAAATTAGATTTAGTTAGAAGGATCTCAAAATCTTATTCATTTACTCATGTTTAACATTAGGTGACACCAACTTTTGCATTCAAATACATTATTAATAAGGATGTTCAACATATAGAACTTGTGAAGGTTGATTTGACAAACAACTAGTAGCATGGTTTATTTCATACATTCATTAATATTTGATTATGTACTTCATTTATTAATTTGCATTGATCTATGACAGAGAGTCTAGTAGTAACCCTGTTGTTGGTTTTTTCAAGAGAGTTGTTCGCGAGAACTTGGCGAAGGAGAAGGAGAAGTTGGAGAAAGCTAAGGAGTCGGTTAAAGCTCTAGATCTTAAAAAGATGTGATTCCTTGTTCCATATGGGTTACAAAAAACTGTGGTCTTGTTTCATCTGTTAATGTTTTATTTCATGTACGCTTAATTTCGGTATTGCAGTTTGGATATGATATATTTTTCGCCATGGATGTTCGAAGATTCGGAGATGGAGGGATCTTTATGTCGGGTTTTGGGGTTCATACGCAGCGGAAATTACAAAACAATTTTGACAAAAACCCCAACAGGATCCGAATCTAATTCCATTAGAAACGTTTAAACCATGAAAAACTTAATCATACCTCAGTCGCAATATACCTTTCTGAAGGTTGATCGATCTCTAAGGCGCTGCCAACGACGAACGCCCTCTACTAATAGTCCACACACGAACGGTGGCCGAGATTCGAAGTGCTAGCTTCGAGAGAATACCAAATTTTTTGTTTCTCTCCAAAACGATCCAGAGCATACCAAAAACCCTAAGTCGTTTCTAAAACGAAAATAGAGTTTCGGCCTTTTGATCTTTTGTATGTGTATTGTAACTTAAAGCGTCTATTTATACAACCCTTGTATATAGACGGTTAAGTAAATTACACATATACCCTTACTTAAAGAAGTATAAGTGTCATACACCACAATGACGTTTCTGTCATGAATTTTATCACATAAAATTCGTTTTTCTGAATCATCTTAAAATCTCGCAAAACCATTCTTAGCGTGCGACCCAATAGGCTCATACAACGTTGGCGGTGTACCAAAACACATTTTGGTATACAAGTCATAAGCAGTCTCTAGCAAGACATTATGACTACCCAAGTTGTACGAATATCAAATCGATACAACCTAATCAATAGTGTATATAACATCCTTTTGTCACACGATATCCTTTTGATCAAACATAAGGCATGGAATTGTCATCCAACATGTTCAATCGTACTAGTCTCGATCTCTAGGTAGACTGAAAACATCCAAGTGACATTGATCAATATCAATTCACTTAGACTAGGCCTTTTAACAGTCTAACACATCGAGGGATCCACTAGATATCTCTCTTTATATGAGAGGGACAAATTCTATCTCGATTACACAACTTCATCACATTGCTCACACGGTAACCAATCACAACCTTTATAATCGTCCGGTTAAAGACAACGTTTGATTGTGTCAAATCACTTGTGTTCCTAATGTTGAAGTCTCGGCAATCTCAAGTCGAGGGAATTTGGAATATATACCTATCATGAGAAACAACTATGACTTAATCCATGTGATGTTCTCATAGCGGGTCGGTCCAAGTACTTTGTTCCCTAACAAGTACTCGTGATCTTGATTCGTATCCCTATACGTATAATCATCATATGATCATCAATCAAGACTCACACTAGTCTTAATTCATTATAGTTCCCAGTATAATGATCGACTAGGGACATTTATGATATTTATGTAAATACCTATGGATCTTATTATAACGTAAACATGCAAATTAATTATAATAAACAGCAAATGAAATCCTCTATTTTATTAACTAAAAGTATTCATAAAGACAGTTAATGGATTGACCTAGGGCACATGCCCCATCACTTTATTGGAAATTTGAGGAATTCCATTGAAGAAGTGATACCTAAATTGGAGAAAAAGCTCTCTGAAGCTGAAGGAAGGGAAGTTGTGGTGTGGTTCATGGAGGAGAAAAATAATGACATAACAAAGCAGGTAACAAAGATGAGAAAACAACCTACTTGTCCTATTTGAAAATGTACATCATTCAGTTTAAAAAGTAATTGCAATTTCTTGAAATCACCTAGAGTCATATTACTTTCAAATTATATACGTTAGTTTCATTTCAGCTACCATTGCTAGGCAATGTTTGATGAACATAATTTTCTCTTTTTTTATGTTATTATTGGTCCTTTTGGCATCTATTTGATTAGGATCAATGTCGACTCTAAGGTATGCATGGTGTAACCCATCTTGAAAAATAAGTAGAATTTTTGTTTTTGTTTTGCTAGTGGTTGCTAGAAGCTTATTGGAGTTGCTTCGGGAGTTCTTGGTGAATGTGGCATTCTCTACAATACAGGAGTTTGGATACTTCTAGCACTCAGACGTACCATTGGATGTATTTTTTTTTTTTTTTTGATAAAGTTGATGTAATTTTAGTTATTTTACTAATACTGAGAACTATTAATATATATTTTATTATAATTGATTCACTGTGTGAATACTAACATTTTTATTTTTTATATAAATTCTTTTCGATTATGTATATATATATTAATATTAATTATATACGTATTTATTTATACAAAAAATTCTAAAATTAGGGACACATAAACAACATGCATAAAAACGTATAAACAACTAGCATCCTTAAATTAGGGATGCATAAACAGTAAGTGTTCTAAAATTAGGGACATACAAACAACAAGTGTCCCAACATTAAAGACATAAAAAATAAGCATCCCCAATTTAGAGGTGCATTAACAATAAGTGGTTTAAAATTTGGGACGCATAAATAATAAGCGTCCCAACATTAAGGACAAAAAAATAAGCATCTTCAACTTTGAGACGCATAAACAACAAGTGTCCCAACTTTTGAGACACATGATAAAGTGTCTCTAACTAAACATTAATTACCAATGCAAAATTATGCGTCACAAAAATGAGGGGGGGACGTCACTTTTAGCAACGCGAATAGGGACACTTTGGGATGCGTTGATAAAATTTTTAGGGACATTAATTAGTATCGTTAAATGAGTAGATTAATGTCCCTAAATGCATATTGTTTTGTAGTGTTAAGTGTCAAAGTTAGTCAATTGACGATGTCAAAAGGATTAATTGGTATTAGTGAGATGAAGATGGGTATTTATGTGAATTCAAAAACAAAGTAAGAGAATTTATTAAAAGGAATAATATGTGTCACTTGTGATAAGCAAACAATTTATTAGTTTAAAAATCAATTTAATTTTTGTCGAGGTAAGAGCCCCAACTATTGGTGTTTGCTTGTTGTGAGAGAGAACCCTCTTAAAAAAAAAAAAAAAAAAAAAAAAAAAAGAAAGAAATCGGTGCAGTTGAGAGGTCGAGTCTTCTTTCTACATTTAGGTGAGTTTCATGGAGAGGTGAGTGTGTGCATTAGTGGAAGCGTGTGGGTTGGAGAAATTGAAAGCCAAGGAAGCTCAAAAAGATCGTTGATGCAAAGAGCATGCAACTGTCATTGCTATTGTCATTAGTAGATGAGATGCTTGTTTTCTTTGGTGTTTCCACTTATAGGGCTAGAAAATGAGTCACTAATCAAGAGAGAACAACTCACTTTTAGTCATTTGGTATGAATTTACCTTGATAATAATTAACTCGATTGTTGGTGCCTTCTTTAGTGTTTTCTTTAGTGTTTCCCACTCACATGACTCATCGATAAAATGGACACCAACTCAGCTAAAGTGATTGTCCTTAATTAATAGACTTAAGTCATATGCATGTTACTAATTGATGTTGTCCAAAAATAGGTCGCTCAATTACTTTTCGATGCAGGGTGTAAGTACCAGAGACTCGAAATTAATGAATGCCAAGATTGTTGGTACCTCTTAAAAATAAATAAATTAGTTTGTGTGAGGACAAACATGGATGCAAAGATTTATGGATACAACAAGTGGGTATTCATTTTCAGGTATCCAAAATGAGTCATCCCGTCATTTTCTAATAGCATAATATATAGCCACACTAGCTCTCAACTTCAACAGTCTTGCCAAACGCTCTCTTTCGGAAGGGATGCCTCGCCCATCACTAAATTAAGGTCTCGTTTGGTTTATTTTTGTCAACCTACAGTGTGAGCAACTCCTTAGAGTTAACTCATAGTGAAATATCATATTTTCATGTTTAGTTCAACTTTAAATTTATAGAGAAGTTGTAAATTTTTAAACAATAAAAAACATGAATTGACATAAATAATACCCTTCAAACAAAAGAGAGAATGTGGATAATAAAAGATAATTAATGATGGGTAATTGTGTCCACCAATTCCAATGAGATAACTCCATTAAGTGGGTGGATGAGATATCTCTCACTCTTGAGTGTGAGTTGAGAGATAACTTCGAAGGAAGTTAGACAACCAAACAAGATTAGTTCAAACTTTCTTCAATTATCTCCCTGATGTTAACTCCACCTCTAACCAAACAAGGCCCAAGGTGCATTGGAAAGTTAATTAGTTTTATTAGTTAACAGTAGACACTTTTCTTATTAAAAAAAGCGAAAACAAAAAAATCTCTAAAAGACTCAAAGACTTTTTATTACTAATTTAAGATAGACCACTGAACAAAAAAGACAAAATTACGCTCACCCTTCTGCCGACCACAACTACCACCACCGATCGTTGCCACCGCCGTCATCTTACACCACCGCCGGTGACCATTTCTCTCCATGATATGGAGACTCTTTCCTACCCTTTTACTGCTAAAGCCGTCGGTCACCGCCGCCGCCGTCTACAACAATACCAACAACAATCGATTTATCATCCAAAACAATGATTCAACACAACATTAAACCAAACATAGAAACATAAAAAATTCTAAAAAATAAAAAAAATGAAAACATAAACAGAACCAGATTTGTAATCAACAAGAAACAAAGAACAATATGATAGAACATGAAATTCAAAAAGGAAAGTTAGGAAAGTGAAAAAGATTCAAACTTGAGACCAATCACATAATACCCACATCACAAAAACCAAGTTTTCACCAAAATAAGTACAAATCCAATCGAAAACCGAAAAACTTACCATAATCAATCGAGCCCAGATCTTGAAACAAACCCAATAACTCACCCTCAACAAATCTTGAAAAGGGTGTGTTGAAATCAAATCTGAATCACCAAATTCTACAAAAATAGATAAATTTGATGTAAGTTGGGCTTTTGTTCAAACACCTTATGTGCTCGGCTAGGCCTCTCTCTTTAGGCTGCCCCTTCCTCCCTTTCTCTTACGGCAATATCTGGCCATCTTCTCTTCCGGTCGGGAGAGGATGGCCGAGAAAGTAGGGAGGAGGGTGGCCGAAAGGCTGTCCACTCCTCCATGCCAAAGAGAGGGAAAAAAAAAAGAGGATAGTCAGTGGCGGTGGTGGATGATGGTGGCAGCGCTGTCGATAGCCGGTGGTCAAAGTGACGTTGGTGGTGATGGTGGTCATGGCGATAACGAGGTTGGTGGTGACATAGCTATAAGTTTGTGAATAGAATATGTTTATTGTGTGTTCATCTTGTGTACAAGGTAATCTATATATACACGTACAAGGCTTAGAACACAAAAAGAAATTGCAATCACAAATGGAAACTACTAATTACACGATATACTGATTTCCTTAACTGCTAAATATAATATTGAGTTTCCATATCTGGTAGTTTCCTTAACATACCAGTTTCCTTAACACCCTCCCTTAAACTCAAGATGGATTCATAGAAATCAACTTGAGTTTGTCTACCAAGGCATGAAAGTGACCCAGAAGATGAGCTTTAGTAAAGATATCAGCCGTCTCATTGGAGGAGGAAACAAAAGAAAGGTGAAGAGTGCCCCGAACCAGATGCCTGACGGACGAAGTGACAATCATTCTCAATATGCTTTGTTCTCTCATGAAAAACATCATTTGTGCAATTTGGATCGCACTTTGGTTGTCACAATGCAGGATGGTAGCAGAATTATGTGTAACCCCCATATGTTTAAGTAACCATCGAAGCTAAAGTAATTCAGAGATAGCATCAGCAAGAGCCCGATACTCAGATTCTATGCTAGAGTGAGATGTTACTGTTTGTTTCTTGCTTCGCCAAGATATTAATGAGTTGCCTAAGAAGAAACAGTAACCAAGAGTAGAACGTCGGTTGGTAGGATCACCCGCCTAATCTGCATCGGAGTAGTCCGATAATACCAATGGAGAGTTGTCAAAGCAGTGGAGGCCATGAAATAGAATACCTTTCTCGTATCGAAGGATACGGAGAACAATAGTGAAATGAGTAGTATACAAGGGCTGACATGAACTGACTGACAACATGAACCGCGTAAGCAATGTCCGGACAACTATAACAACAACAACAACAACAACAACAACATAGCCTCAGTCCCAAATTAACTGGGGTCAGCTACATGGATCAAACTTTTCCATTGTGCTCGATTAAGTGCAATTGATGGTGAGCTTTGCAAACCATTCAAATCCCTTTTAATAAATGCATCCCATGTTAACTTTGGTCTACCCCTACCTCGTCGAATTTCTACAGTTTCTATTGAGTCAAGTTTTCTAGTTGGGGCATTTGTAGGCCGTCTTTGCAGGTGACCAAACCATCGCAACCGCCCTTCCCTAATCTTTGTATCAATTGGTGCTACTCCTACTTGTCTTTGAATTTCTATATTTCTTATTCTATCTTTACGAGTTTTACCACACATCCACCTAAGCATCCTCATTTCCGCTACGTTCACTTTATGTAATTGTTGTTGCTTTACCGCCCAACATTCACTTCCATAGAGCATAGCTAGCCTAATTGCGGTCCTATGAAATTTTCCTTTTAACTTAGTAGGGACATGCCGATCACAAATCACCCCTGTTGCACTCCGCCATTTCTTCCATCCAACTTGAATTCTATGTGTGACATCATTTTCAATGTTACCATCATTTTGTATGATCGATCTAGGTATTTAAAGTGGTTTACCTTAGGAACTTCTACTTCCCCTAATTTTACCACTCCGTCATCTCGATGTCTAGTGTTTCCAAACTCACTGTGCATGTATTCAGTTTTCGTCTTACTCAACTTAAAGCCTTTAGATTCTAATGTATTCCTCCAGAGTTCTAATTTCCTATTCACTCCATCTTTGGTTTCATCCACTAAGACAATATCATCTGCAAATAACATACACCATGGTATATCCTCTTAAATATGTCTAGTTAGTTCATCCATAACTAAAGTAAATAGATATGGGCTTAAAGCCGATCCTTGATGTAGTCCTATCATAATGGGAAATTCTTTTGTAGCTCCTCCAAATGTTTTTATACTCGTTACTGCTCCATCCTACATATCCTTAATAGTGTCTATCTAGCATGCACTCTTTTTCTTTCTAGAACCCACCAAAGAACATCTCTAGGGATCATATCATATGCTTTTTCTAAATCTACGAATACCATATGAAGATCTTTTTTCTTTTCTCTATAATTTTCTAACAATCGTCGTACAAGGAAAATCGCCTCCATAGTTGACCTCCCAGGCATGAAACCAAATTGGTTCTATGATATTGTTGTTTCTCTCCTTAGCCTATTGTCAATTATTCTCTCCCACAGTTTCATAGTGTGACTCATAAGTTTAATTCCCCAGTAGTTCGAGCAACTTTGAATGTCTCCTTTGTTTTTGAAGATTGGCACAAGCGTGCTTCTTCTCCAATCCATTGGCATCCGTTTTGATTTTAAAATCTTATTGAAAAGCTTTGTTAACCAAGTCAATCCGATTTCTCCTAAGCATTTCCAAACCTCTATGGGTATTTCATCTGGGCCTCATGCTTTCCCTATTTTCATTCTTTTCAATGCCTCTTTAACTTCTACAATTCTAATATTGCGTGTATAGTTTACATTTCTTTCTTGGTGTGGGTTTTCATCTATTATGGTATCAACTTGGCCACCATTAAATAAACTATCGAAGTAACTTCTCCATCTCTCCTTAATATCCTCCTCGCGCGTTAAAACATTTTGATTTTCATCCTTAATGCATCTTACATGACTTAGGTCTTATTTTTTTTGATCTCTTAATTTGGCTAGCCTATATATATATTTTTTGCCATCTCTATTACCTAACCTTGTATATAGATCTTCCATGAAATTTGTTTTAGCTTGACTAACTACTTTTTTAGCTTGTTTTCTAGCTTCTCTATATTGATTGTACGTATCTTCATCTTAACACTTATGTATTTTCCTATACATCTCTTTTAGTCTTAATTGCTCGTTGGACATCCTCGTTCCACCACCATGTTTCCTTCTTTGGAGGTCCCAAGCCCTTAGATTACCTAATATGTTTGATCCCACCCTCCTTATGCAACTACTCATTTCTAGCCACATTGTATTAGCATCTAAGTCAAGATTCCAAACATTTTCCTTTAGTAGTTTTTCTCTAAACTCTACTTGTTTACTGTGTTTTAGGTTCCACCACTTTATTCTAGGGTCGCTAACTCTTTTATTCATTTTATTCCGTTGTGTTAGCTTAATATCAAGTACTACTAACTTATGTTGGGTAGTAAGTGCTTCACCTGGTATTACTTTGCGGTCTCTACATAGTTTTCTATCTATTTTTCTTGTCCGGACAACTAACAGTAAGATAATCCAAACTCCCCACAAGCTAACGATATAAGGTAAGATCTGAAAGAAGTGTACCATCTGATGGAGTCAGCTTAATATTCGTGTCTAATGGGGTGGATGCAATATCAGTATTAGTGATGACTGAACGAGAGACCAATTCAGAGGCATATTTTGCTCGTGAAAGATAATATCCATCAGAAACAGAATTGACTTCAAGACCAAGAAAGTACCTAAAATTACCCAAGTCTTTCATCTCAAAATGGCTTTTGAGATATTGTTGTAAGTCAAAAATCCCGGTTGAGTCGTCCCCGATGATGACCATGTCATCAACATAAAGTAGGAGAAGAACCATGCCTCTGTCAGTTTGTCGGGTAAACAATGCAGAATCATGAGGACTCGACTGAAAGCCAAACTATGTAATAATGGAACTGAACTTGGCCAACCAAGCACGGGGAGCCTGTTTAAGCCCATATAATGCGCGACGGAGAAGGCAAACTTGTTTTGGAGAATGAGAATAGCTAGGAGGTGGACACATATAAACCTCTTCTACAAGATCACCATTCAGAAAGGCATTTTTAACATCCATTTGAAACAAAGGCCAATGTCGAACAACTGCTACAACAAGTAAACTTCGAACAGAGGTCAGGCGGGCTACAGGGGTAAACGTTTCTTCATAGTTAATACCATATTCCTGTGTGTAACCTTTAGCAACCAGACGAGCCTTATACCGAGTGAGTTTTTATCTTGTAAACCCACTTGCATCCAATCGGAGTGTTGCCATAGGGTAGCTCCACTAAGTCTCAAGTATGAGTCTTCTCTAGTGCACTCAGTTCTTCTGCCATTGCTTGCTACCACAAGGGGTCAGAACTAGCCTATCGATAGGAGGAGGGCTCATGTAAAGAAGAAATAGCAGAAAAATAATGATAATCTTTGAGGTAAAGGGGAGGTTCGGATACCCGTTCAGACCGACGAGGTGGGACAGGAGCAGGAACAAGAGTATCAAAGTGGACAAATTCTTCGATGACGGGTGCGGGAATGGGATTAGGATCATTAAGCTCATCTGACGTACCTCCAGCAGGAGATGGGAAAAACTCGATAAAGAGGTTAGTGAAAAATGGTTGAGGACAGGATAGTGAATTGTCGAATTTGGATAGGGTAGAGAACATGGTATTTCCCAAAACGTAACATGTGTGGAGATGCGTAATCTCCTAGAAAGAGGATCCCAACACCTATAGCCCTTATATTCAATTCCATACCCGAGGAAATAACACAGACGAGCATGCGATCAAGTTTTGTATGTTCAGAGGGTTAAGAAGAACAAAACATGCATAACCAAATACCCGAAGATGAGAATAGTCTGGCAGTGTACCATATAATCGTTCAAAAGAAGAGATGTTCTTTAACACTGGTGTAGGAAGTCAATTAATAATAAAGACACAATTTAAAGCATCTTCACCCAAAAACTTTTCAGGACAGGATGCAGAGAGAAGTTGGGCTCGGACAAAATCTAGGATATGTCGATGTTTTCTTTCAGCTCGACCATTTTGTTGAGAGGTATACGGGCAGACATGGAGTTACCGTTTGCAGTTTGAATTCTCAAGGAATGCAGCGAAGGACTACTGTTAGAAAATAGAGATAGATTTGGTGTCATATGATTACAACACCTAGAATCAAAGAACCATTAGCTACCTGAGGTTACGGATAGGGTAGCGGGTTGGGTAGGTATCACCTTTTTGATGATTGCTTCCAAATCACTCATAGAGAACATCGGAGGGAGGTGACCCTTCAGATACAATAGCAGCAACAAAAGAACTTATGTTAGAGACAAATGCAGACTTAGGTGTGCCTTTGGGACGAGATCGTTTATTTGGGCAGTTCTGCACTATGTGACTACGTTCATAACAGTATCGGCACTCAATTGTCGGATAATTAACAAATGAATGTCCCATTTTCTGCAGTTCTTACAAGGGTGCGGGACAGATTTAGGCCATGATCGAGTAGTTGCGAGGGCTACTTTCGATGAAAGAGCAGAGTTGACTAAGCCAAGCCGAGTTTCCTCAAACAAGGTTTCTTTTACAGCTCCGTCAAGAGAAGGTAGTGGATTGCGATGCAGGAGGGTCGCACTGACTGATTCATATTCAGGGCGAATAGCCATGAGAACTTGGATGAGATGAAGGTAGTCTTTGCTAATTTCAGCATGTGGTAACTGGTTCCAGATTGGTTGAATAAGTGCTAAAAACTCATTGATAGACTGACCAGTTTCTTGTTTCAAACTGTTTAAGGTGGTGAACAATTGATAATACTGCGCCAAACCAGATGTATTGTATCTAACGGCCAAAAAATCTCAAATTTCTTTAGCCGTCTCAAAATCAACAAACTTAATATGAATAGAGGGAATAGTTGTGTTACAAAACCATGTGATGATCTGATGATTCTTACTGTCCCAATAATCAAGTCAGTCAAGAAACTTGGCTTGTGTCTCCATGACATTCTTTTATGGTTTAGAGTTATCTCCTGTAACGATTCTCCAAAGTTTTCGATCAATTAAACAACTTTTAATTCGTTGGGACCAAAGTGAGTAATTTGTACCATTAAGAATTATGGAGATAGGCTATGAGACTTCACTTTTCTCCATCGAATAAGAAACTTGTCCGAATGTCGGATGACAAATTTGGTGCGTGGTTGACCTCTGCGTGTAGCGGCGACAACAGTGGCGGTGGCGGCAGCTGCGATCAGGTCTGAGGCGGCAGCGGCGGGCTGGTGTGAGCGGTGGCAGCGGCCGTAGACAGGTTCGGGGAGGCAGTTGGCGTGGACAACCTACAGATAGGATGGACAGAACTCCGATAAGGAACAGACAGCAGGCGACGAGCTAGCAACGGACTAGTGTAGACTAGCAGTAGGCGGTGCGGTCGTACGACGAGCAACGACGAGGTCTAGCTACAACAGTAGCGGCGACAGAATCAGACGGTGGTGGCTGCGGAGACAAGAAGAAGAAGAGGACGAGTGGAGTGGATGACGCGGCGGCAGTGTTGTGTCTCACACAACCAGAGATGGTATAGTTGTGTCTCGCACAACCAGAGAGGGATATGAAACCACTTGTATGCATCCCTTTCTTCGATTCTTGCTTGCTTTCTTTGATTTCTTTTTGAATTCAGGGGTGGACCACATTTTTAGTAGTGCTAGAAGGTCTCGGTAGATACATGCCCGACTTTTCATCTTTAGAACACATCTTGCTAATGAATTCGGCATACCGAGTGGCAATCTTCCTATGGTACGCCTTTCTAATAGCTTCATCATCTGATGGATCCTAATTGAGAGAAACTATGTACAAAAATATTAAAATTGAAATATTTCTAAAATAATAGAAAGTTTTGTCTATATATCCTAAAAAAAGAAACAAACTTAACTTAAATTCTTCTATATTCCATTTATTCAAGTATATGCCTCACATGTGGTTAGGAATAAACTCCCAGCAATAACCATCTTTATGCAAAGAGTATTTATGTGCCCTAGTCATCTAACGAGTGCAACTTCCATGAACTAAATTGAAAAATTAATTTAAACTAAGATTATTGTAAATTAATGAAATGCAGGCATGCATAATTAAATTATGTATACTTAGTATCTCTTATACTTCACAACCAATAAATATTCGCCCTTGAGTCGCTTGAACGATGCCTGTCGTGGAAGTCGCTTGAACGATGTGTCGTGGAACTCGGCGACTGTGACCCGTGCTCTACTTAATGACTCATAGAGGGTAAGACATGCAAATCAGAATGGCCTGGTAGTAGGTCGGTATGGTGGTTATTCGTCTGATCATGCAGATGTAAGGGAGATGCTGATCACTCGAAGAAAAGTAGGCCAAACACCTAACCTAAATGTAACGCAACCATCAACTGGTGGAGTTGGTAGTGATGAAAGTTATGTAGAATAGATATGCATAGGGGTTTGATCATCACAAAATATAGATGACAAAGACATACAAGCCGAATGGGGATGTGTTGGATGTGCATAAAATGAGGGAGATGTTCGATGGAAAAAAGGGCCTACTCATAGGGCTGATTGGGTATGGATGAAAGAAATGGGCCTGCTGGGAGTGGTGATGTTGAGAATGCTAATGCTGAGTCACCTGCCCCTGACTAGAATGTGCATGTGAAGCAGCATCATCGAAAGATCATGGGTATGAACGATCCGAATGATGAGTTTGACTATCTCTACTGGCACTAGACCGTCCACTTGATCGTCCACCAAATCATCTACCGGGTCTCTCACCAAATGATATATGGATTGTATCCTCTACCTAACTACATGACTTCTTGAAAAAACTAAGACTAAGTTAGAACATCTACATATAAACTTCTTACATTTTAAATACTATATAACAAGTCAACAAATATAAAACTAAGTCTCATATTCCTTTACCAACTCAAATGGTTATATCATGGTTCGTTGTCATCGTTTCCATCATCTGAAAAAAAAACTCAGAATTATCGCTTTCATCATCTTCGTCGTTGACATTTGCTATGTGTATGCCACTAGGGTTAGCTAGCGAAATTGCAACATTGATGCTAATATCAACCTCATCATCATGCTTATCTAGCTGCTCTTGAAAATCGTCTTCTTGTGTAGGTGCATCGTCAACGTTGTCGATTAAGTTGTGTTCATCGATGAATTTTAAGTAAAGTCTGCACGTAACTTGCCAATTGTTCTACAAACCTTTTACATTTGGGTATGAAATAATACTTGATTAGCTTGCATGGCTAGTATGTAATGCTCGTACTTATTTAATTAAGATTTCGATGTACATCGACGAGTTTTAAGGAGCGGTGAACTCTTGTCCCGACAGTGGGCGTGGGATTGAACCATTCACACTTGAACAATACGTTACGTAGGAATCCACCATATTTGATTTATATCACTTTTTGCAATTGCCCATAAAAGTCGTTATGACATTCTTTGTAATTTGTGCCCCTAACGCACGCACCCCGCTACTAAGCATATCGTTATTTGTGCTATGTGATAACGTCTAAAACGTGTAGCCATTAACAAGATATACGTGATATACGATGCAAAGTCGACTTGGGTAGTATGAAAGCATTAGAAGCGTTGTATCTTCAATATACGATGACACCTTCGGTTGAATCATTATTTATGATAAACTTTATTTTTAATTAAATAACAAAACATGAATAATTGTGTAAATATGCATTTATTAATGACGTACAAATTGTTCGAACTAAGTTGAGAATTCTTTCTCAAGATGTTCATTGATTGCACTTTGTATGACATTCGGTTGCTTGGAACGTAACTCTGATACGTACATCCTAACAGGAAATGAAAGAAATCAATGATTATGATTAAATAGAATAAGGATATTAAACAATTGACATGAAAATTGTGTATTGTAATGTATTAATATATACCTCATGAAAGGAGTGATTTTAGGACAATTTAATAGCACATATGAGTGTGCGACGTTACACTCATTATTTGTGAGATAACGCTTCTTTGATGTCCCAAAGGCCAAACATGAGTGGGTGAGAATTGAGAAGTTGCTATCAAAATTTTGAGTTGGCCTGACGTCATCATCGTAATTTCGTGGCGGATGGTTGTTCGAGGTGGCAACGTGTTCCTCAAAATAATATGAATAGAACACAACTACCTATTCCACTAAATAAACATTGTGTATTGAGCCCTTAACCCTTGCCTTTTTTCTAACATTATTTTTCGAATGTTTCAAATGCATACATTTATAGAGGTAAGTTAGTTAAATGTATATTTTAATTGATTTTCATTATGTATGAGTATAATTGATTACCTCTTGAAAGAATACATTCATCGAAATTGTACTTGGCCAATAAGCATAGCTTCATGCACCAGATGAATAAGGAGATGCTCCATTATATCGAACAAACTTGGCAAAAATTCTTTTTCCAGCTTACACAATATCTTTGGTATGTTTTCATGCAAAGCCATAGATTCTTAACATTTAAACTTCTAAAGAAAATGTTAAACTCATAGATTGCAATCCATATGTCTTCCTATAAGAGATCAATCGACAAAAGTCAATGCATAAATACATGGCAATCGTGGCTTTCCATTCTAAACATCTTCAACTTCTTAGAGTCTACGCAATGGTCGATGTTAGATGCGTAACCATTAGGGAAGTGCGATTTTTATCCTTAGGTTGATAACAGATGTTATCCTTAGGGAATAGTTTTTGCACTAGTTGTTAATTACATATTTAACTTAAACTATTGCTAATGGATTCACTTTTTAATTGATTTTTATACTAAACTAAACTATTTAAAAAATCAAATTAAACTTTACTCGAACTCTTATATTAAGGATATCTTGGTTCACAACTTCACCTAGGTAATTTACTATGCTTTGTATTCATGTTTACATTTTATATGTTGTGTAAAATGCCTAATTAAAATAAATAGATTTCCTTCAAATCTAATTCATTCTACTGTGCAAACTAGAACTCCACCTATCGGTGTGAATAACGTAAGCTCCACATTGGTTTAAGTCCCAAATCATTGGGTTCATAACCAACTAAATTTACTATCTGTGTCTTCCCAATCAACAACTATCGCTCGATGTTGTGTATATTACGGTTGTATCGTTCATGTCCGGAATAAAAGTTTCAATAGTCATGTAACTTCTAAAGCCTAAGTTCATTAAACATGTGGCCGGTAGGTCTAAAGCATTACGCTCAAAATCAATTCAAATTCTAAGCATTGCATTTTTTTTATATTTATTTTTTATTTATATTCAAAGCATAACATTCATACTATAAGATTCGTTGATCTCTATGATAAATAGGCTACTCACACTTCATTGAAACACACATATCACAATTCATAATGGCTCTATTACTTACTACCTTGGCGTCGTGCGCTACTCCACCATTAGGCCGCCACTGCATATGTATTTCCTTGTTCCCGGGTGTCCCAGTGGTATGCTGGTCTTCTGGCGCTATCCCCTCTTCTCAACAGTGCCGCCTCTGCGCCAATTATATTTTTGTGGGATTTTACTCTATTTATTCTCATTTTTCCTCAATTCCTTCCTTTACACCTTAATTCTATGAAAATTCAATAATACTATGATTTAGAGCTCATTTGAGAATATTTATACTAAATATATTACTAAACTAACCCTATATACGTATAAATAATCACTTATCACTTTCGCGCTGAACCTCAATTGGAAACGTCGATATCATCCATACAATAAGAGCAAGCTGTCTTCTCGTGCGTGCTTCATCCCGACAACATGCTGTAGGTTGGAAAGTCGCTCATAGTCGATATAAGTGTGGCTCGCATTTGAAAGTTCGTCCTAGTTGATACATCGTAGGCATGCACTATGTTGTGCCACAAATCATGTAATTCTTTCACTAACAGTTGGTGGGACACATCAATTTTTTGCGATTGGTCAATCCAGGTACGATCACCGTTAAGAACATCACATCTTTCTTCATGCACATCAACATAGGCAAGTTGTACGGTGTTAAAATCATAGGCTACGAGGAGTACGATTTGCCGGTCATTCCAAAAGGTTGGAAGCCATCGGTTCATAATGTAAGTCAAACGTTACAAAACTCGGAGCTAAAGGTAGGGTTCACTCGATTGAAGTGGTTCAACGCCATGGAATTGGAGCAATGTTGCCTATTTTCCTGATCTTTAACATGTTCTGCGTGCCATCGCATGTGTTCTATTATAGCTTTCGACGCGAACAAACGTTGTAAATGATACACCAAGGGAAAGTAAATCATTGTTTTATGCGGGCGTTTATTGGAGTTAAAACTAAATTCCCACAAAACTCGCAAGACGTAAGGTTGGAGTCGGGCCCCCAATAAATCATGTATAATTGGAGACAACAATCAATTCGCTCATACGACAGACCTAAGCAGTGCATTAAATTCTTACATTTATAAAAAACTATCTACCAAATAATTTTCTTCAGGCAACATGTCTTTATAGACCTGCAACATTTCGTCGAATGCTTGCTTTGAAATATGGTGATTTAACTTTATTTTCAATAAACGCGTCATTGTTGAAAGTTTTATCATCTCCCCATAGCCCGACCAAAATGGTTGATTTTCTGCGTCAATCATTTCGAATAAATTTTGGCTTCAGGATTCGGTTCCTCCTTACGATTCTAATTAAAATTCGATTCCTCATGGTCGTGTATCATATAATGATATGATGTCGGATATTTATGCATTGGATCATCATCATCATCATCATCATCCACGTCGTTTAATAATTCTTCCTCCCTATATATGGTCCAACAGTAATATTCATAAATGAATCCTCGACTTACTAGATGAAGCTCTACTGTGTTTATATCGTAGTATTTCTCATTGCGAAATTTTCGGTAAGGACATCGAATTTTCACTTCGTTGAGGGAAGTGGTGCAGTATTGCATGACAAATTTTATGAACTTTTTCATTCATGCCAGCCACAAACTCCAATCGAATGTAGCAGCCTTCAATGGGTTGTACATCTAATCTCGAGACACATACATCTCGAAAGATCGAAAGAACACTAATTGAACACACTTACACACCAATCACTATATAAATTTTAGTCGAATGTTAACTGTAATTAGTCGAATTGGTTGCAATATTTGCACATACTTTGCGTAATATGTAAATTTTGTTTTAAATGTTATTATAAATTAATATAATTTTATTTCAATAGATATCTACCATAATTATTAAATTTTAACTGTTTTATTTGGTTTCAATTTATTTTGATTAATTATGTTTTTTTCTTAGTATATATACGATAAGTACTATTTTTTCATTAATTAAAGTTTTAAAGTACATTAATATAATTGTACATATAGTATAAATTATTATAATTTTCTTTCAATATATATAATGTAATTATTAATCTTTAAGTGTTTTTTACAAATATATAGTAGAAGTTCTATATATAGTATAATTTGTACATCCATATAGTACTTATAAGTTTTTAAGTGCTTCAATTTGTTTTAAAATTTTTGGTTTAATTAAGTTTTTTTTCTTTACATATAATATAAGTTTATATATATATAGTATAAAAGCGTGTTATATATTATTTTGTTTAATCAATTATATATTTTCTAATTAATTTTAAAGTGCTTTAAACATATATATAATATAACATAATAGTCCTTTATTTTTTCCTGATTGAAATGTAACTTTTTTAATTAAATTTTACCATTTAAATAAGATTTTAATAGTAAAATGTACATAATTAATATTTCATTTTGCTTTTTTAATAATAATTTTAATTCAACTCAACATGCTATATATACATATATATAAAATTATTTTACTTTTTTCTCAACTAAATTATAACACATTACAAAAAAGGTACATATCAATACTAAAAAATTATATACAAACATCACAAAAAATCACAACAAAAACTATATTACAATTACACACGCATTTTATTTTTCACAAAAATTTAAAAATCACACATATCAGCATAAAAAACTATTTTAAAAATTTATTCAAACAATTTTATTTTTCAACAAAAAATTATACTAATACGCATTTTTCATATAAACAATCAATATACAAATTAATATAAATCAACTTAAACAATTTTATTCTAGCAAATTTTTTCACCGAAAATGTTATTTTAAAATTAAAATGAATAAATTAAAATCAATCTACAAATTAATAAAATCACAATAAAAAATAATATACCTAAGGCACTACGGAATGCGACACTAAAAAAGGGCAGGCCGGGGTACCGAGAAGCGACTCAGTCTGCAACCGGCGGCGAGGAAACCCGTGGCGAGGGACGGACGGTATGGGGCAGGGCCCGATCGAGCTAGGTCGATAAAGAGGCGGAGGGGCTGTGAGGTCGAGGGAGAGAGAGAGAGAGAGGAGCTGTGAGGTTGAGAGAGAGGGGGGCCGGAGGCACTCCGATCAGTTGACTGACAGAGGGAGCAGGGTAGGCCGATTAAGGTTTGAAAATGGTGGGGGAGGTAGAGAGAAAGAGAAGAGAAAGGAGAATGATCTAGATAAGGATGTAGAGAAAGATATGGAAAGTTTCGTCGTGGGTTGGGTCTCGAGAATAGCGATTGGATTAGTGACGAGGTTCTTCCCGTCGCTAAAATTCCCGTCCAACAATTAGCGATGGGGGTTGTCGCTATCCATATTGCTAATCTGGTCAACGGGTCAAATGATTGTCGTTGTCGCCAATCCCTTGCCATTCGACGATGAAAAATAGCTGGTCTCTAATTATACCAATTTTTATAATATATATATATATATATTATAAAAATTGGTATAATTAGAGACATTCGAATTTGAATTTGCAATTTATGTTGTAACAACCACTATTATAAGTTTACCCCTCGATTCCCATCTATTTCTAAAAACATTTGAATTTGCAATCTTTTCAAATTATTACTACTTAACGTCTCCCTCACGCACATGCACCAATCACTAATCATTCGTTTCTCAATCTCATTGTTTTCAATTTAGCTGCATCTACGTTAGGTTCATCACTGTTTCTATCACCTTGCCCTTTCGATGTGATGTTGCGTATGTGATTTTTGGAGTCGTCGTTGTGTTGCAAAACCGTTACCAAACCCAATATTTAAGGAAACTTAATTGCGAAACTTATTATAATTGTAAATTAAAAAACATATAAAATGAAAGCCTAAACGACTTTATTCAGCCTATAAAAGCATGTGTTGGTCCGATTTCTAATAGAGAAGTGATAGAATGACAACATCATGTCACATCAGAAGACACATTCGACTCACAAGAGCCATCCATATGCACCTTGAGATGCGGGCATACACAAATCTTGATGCATAACACATAAAATAAAAAGCTCTTGTGTGCCAATGTAATTTTATGGTGTGATATTGTTCTTGTCATTCCAATATTTTCCTTTCTAATATTAACGGATGTAATCTTCAAAATCCTGCAATTTAAAGCTACGAACCAACCGCTATTTGATCATATGATAAAAAAACCAACCGCCATTTGATCATAAAATAAAAAGCTCTTGTGTCTTCATGTTGTTCAAATTGTTTGTTTGATAAATGACTCATCTAAAGCATGTTGATCACGTGCTCAAATCAGAAGATAGACTTTGAGTGGTTGGATGAAGATATGCATTGCAACACAATCTTTGAATCAGTTTGTTAAGTATTTGTTCTTACAACCAACTGAAGATCCATGGATGTTAGAGTTGCGGTTCAAAAACATGTTTACCATATGTTTAATGCGCAAGGATGTGGTTATTTAAAAATGTAGATTGGGCGGATCTTAAAAAAATAAGTTATGACTAAGTGTTCTTCATCGGTCTATATATTTTGTAAAAGTAATGAAGTCTGCAAACCGGGGACTCAGGGGGTTCTAGTAAGACAGAGAAAAGTGTAAAAAGGTACTAGGATAGTGAGGAAGTCACAAGAACAATTATATAGTTGGTTGTCTTGGTTTGATTTATTTTTATTCATACTTTATTTTTAAGTACTCGTATTGATTATTGTTTCTTTGTTACAATCGCCTTTGTATTCGGTTGTAACCGCGCGCCTATGGTTATTTCACATAGAAATCAAAAGTCATCTAAGCTATGTTCGATCAGTCCAGGCAATGGAGGAATGCTTTGAGGATGTTGAAACACATTGTTTGGATCTATCAAAGTCTTGGCTCTCACCAACCGATGGTAATTCTGCAAGAAATACTTCTCATTCCATTTTCTACTAATCTCAACAGCATTACTCACCAAGGTTTGGTTACGCCAATCGATAACTCCGAGATCCAAATCAACGTGATTCACGTAAGAAACCCTAGGTTTGTTATTTATGAATTGGCCCATATAGTCGTAAAAATCTCTAAGCCAACTCAAGAACTTATCACTCTCGAAATCTTCCTCCATTTTCCATGCCACTAAGTACTCGATCATCATCAACGTGCCGTTTCGATGTGGAAAGGGACTCGCTTCCTTTCTTATCTTGCTCATCATCCCGTTGTACCCGTTCATGACCACGAACCCATGTTGCTCTTTCAATAGCCACTCCAAAACACCCCTCATTCCTTTCAAAGGGAGGGGTGATCTTGGAAAATCAACTTTTGTCTTGAAAGCTCTGTCGTCCCATTTTAAGAACCGATCCTTTAGTCGGCTAGGAGAGTCCAACCTTCCCAACTTGGCAATCGCCTCGACCCAAGTTAGCTCGAGATACTCATCCTCGGGAATCCCAAGTTCCGGGAACGCTACGGACATTATCGACATTGCATCTGATTTGGGCCCTAAATAGGACCCATGAAACTCGAGCAACACTCCCCACGGCTCGTAATTGGTATCTGCTTTCGCAGCTACTGTCAATGTGAAACGATCGTCAAGTGTGGGCCCCACTAACTGCCATTTCTCTAAAAACTCTGCAGCGACGTCCAAGTCCATATTGGGCTTGTATAGTGTAAAAGCAGTGACTTTTTCAGGGACGTGAACTAGCTTTATTTTCCAAGCATAGATTGCTCCAAAAGAGCCACCACCACCCCCACGAATCGCCCAAAACACTGCTTCTCCCATCGACTCCCGATCAAAGATCTCGCCACTGGCGTCGACGAGCAAGGCATCGACGACATTGTCCGATGCAAGTCCGTATTTTCTTGACAAAGGTCCAAAGCCACCGCCGCTGATGTGCCCGCCACTGCCGACAGTAGGACAAAT
Source organism: Stephania yunnanensis (assembly GCA_039657365.1). Taxonomy (NCBI): domain Eukaryota; kingdom Viridiplantae; phylum Streptophyta; class Magnoliopsida; order Ranunculales; family Menispermaceae; genus Stephania; species Stephania yunnanensis. The sequence continues at coordinate 10,507,998 of CM077589.1, read as the reverse complement.
GCCGGCGGGGAAAGCAAGAGTATCGCTCACTTGACTAATCGCATAGTAGAGTTCACCCAGTGTGGCGCCGGACTCGACCCATGCGGTTTCAGATTGGAGATCGAGTTCGACCCGGTTCAGGTTCATGAAGTCTATGACCACAAAAGGAGTTTGAGCTGTGTGAGACAAGCCCTCGTAGCTGTGGCCGCCACTTCTGAGTCTGATGGTCCATGAGCCGTACCTCCTGGAGCATATTATTGTGCTGGCAAGTTGTTGTTTGCTCTGTGGAAGGACAATGGTGGCGGGTTTGCTGAAAACGGGTCGGGTGAAGATCGGGTTTTGGATCATGAGGATGAGTAAACGATGGTGCTCATTTACGTTAGTGGTGAAGTTGTGAACACCATTTGAGGCTAAGCAGGAGAGAAGCGCTTCTATATTACTGGTGTGATGAAGAGACGAGAGGGTTGGTGAGGTTAATAGGAAGAACGGAAGAGTAATAGTAGTGCAAAGGATCAACAAAGTGGCGGTGATCATGGTTGGCGCCATTTACGATGCAATATTGTACAAGAGGGGTTATATATATAGAGGAAAGTTATGCACCTCTGCGCATATTATGAAAGTTGTCAGCATTGATTTCCCTTTAGGTCAAGATTGTCCAAGTATTGGGGTACGCGTAAGCAGATTACATTATGTTGTTGTCAAAATTGTAACGCTCGCCTAAATACCTATGAAAATTAAAAAAAATTAAAAAAATAGTTATGAACATATTGCCATGTGTATACATGCATGTAATTTTTAATGCAACGTATTACACATGCGTATACATGTAACCAATTAACAAAGGAAAAATACTAGAATATATGACATGTATACATCACACTAGAAATCATATCGGCCCATAAGAGTCGTCTAAACAGCCTCAGCCCGTGTATTATGCATTGAAATATGTATAGCCCCTATTTTGAGACACATGAATGACTCAAAGGCTTGATATACATTAGAACATTTTTGCCCTTTAATAGAGGTTTTAAAACTCCTATTAAATAGATTGTTATTAAATGTCATGTGAAAATGTGTTATGTTTTAATTTTTAATACATGTAGTACATAGAGGTTTTTAAAACTCTTATCAATTAGGTGTTATTTAATAACACCCCCTTTAATAGGGGTTTAAAAACCTACTATTAAATACCAAAATTATTCTAGTGATAGTGACCTCCGATGTCACATACCTCAGGAGAGGATTTGCTAAGATTTGGAGTGTGATGTTGGTAATATCTATCAATAAGCAAAGTGTCACGCGTATGATAGATAATGTATTCTTACACATATGTCCTCCCACTTTAACTCTTTTATTCATTTAGAACTTTGCTATAAGTAAACATTAGTAACATCACACCAAACATTAGCACTCAAAGCATCATTGCTTTGATTGACATTTCAAAATGTGTTTATATCGAAGAAGGGTACTATTGAAAATAAGTAAATTGCATCTCTTACTATATATCGAAAAACGTGTGCAGTCTACCAAAAGCAAGAAGGTGTGGTATCTTCTAAATTTATCGCCCACGTGAAGCATCATTGTGGATGTATCATCCGCCCCCTCCCTCCCCTCGCTCCTTAATTCTTGTCTTTTTTTTTTTTTTTTTGTATTCAAGGCAAAGCCCACCTTCTTGATTATTATTTAATTAATGCGTGAGAAAGATCAAGTCCATAAAGTTAGCATGCAGGAGGGTTGGTTTGATGAGTTGACACGCATGCCAAACTCAAAAAACCTTGATATAGATGCAGATTTACGAAGTTTAGATTAATAGTAACTTTAGTAATTTTTTTGTTTATGTTCTAGGAAGTTGCTAAATAGAATGTAACGTTTTTTTAAATGCAGGAAATTAAGTTGGATATTAGAAGTTTAATTTAATTAAAAATCTTAGATAATTAGAAAGTCATTAGATTTCTTTTTAATTAAGATTTCTTATATATCACGTTCTGATTAAGACTTAATTAAGAGGTTTGATTTATTATTCGATGGGCAACGAACCATGCAAAAGTCGGTGGATCGAACTAGAAACGACCATAACCGATGCCATCAAACTCGACTCACTATTGGCGAGGAGCCAAAAATGAACTCCAGTTCTAATGGGAAGAGTGGATTTGTAGATGAGGAGGAAATTGTCAACTTTGATGAGCCACGATCACGTGTCGTGCATGTCAAATATAACCCGTAAAAGGTTACCAACCCTATTGGAACTTAGTAAAAGCAAGCACGGGGTCGAATCTACAAATAGAAAGGATTCAGACAAACTGAGTTTAACAAATAGAAAAGTAAATCTGCAGGGTTTTTGAAAGATTTTTATCTTATAGGGCAACCACTCTCTAAAAATACTTCTCTTAGTCTACCGTACAACCTTAGGCAACTACTCTCAAGGTTTAGCGCGTGAACATCATTAACAGCTCTGTGGATACACCTACCCCTAAATAACCTTGGGCAATCGCTCTCAAGATTTAATTTAGTTCTTAATGCCATTCATCATCACCTAGAAGAACAAGTATGTCAGGTTTCTCGTTCTAGGTGATCGCCACTTCTCAACTCGATTGATAACAGGTAAAATGGGTTTACGCCTAGAAATTTGCAATAAATATACAAACTCTAAACTACCATTGAGGCATCATTAAAAATCATAACATAAAGATAAAAACCCAAAACAAAACACTATTATTAAAGAAAACCTCAATAAGACATGAAAACAAACCTACTATTAGCTAGAGAGCTTAATCCCTAACTTAGGTATTAAAGAACCAACCAAACATGGCTACTTTACCTTCCTCTACTTCTGAATCACTGAATTATAATGTGTTTCCGTTCATAGAGGTTCCTCCTTTATAAAGGTGAGCCTAGGGAAAAGAATAGGAAAGCCCGAGAAATAAAAACCTTATAAAAATTACAAAACGTCTATTATGCGAATCTAACACCATTAGTGACGTCGTGATTATTAAGTGTGGTGACCCCAATTTTCAGGCTACCTTAGGACCTGCCATGTCGCATTCTACGTCACTAAGCCCTACTACGTCATGGCCCACTTATCCTTGACGCCCCGCGGCCTAACTGGTTGCTTACACCTTTCCATTTAACCATAACTTAGCTAATTAATCTCCATAAAAATATTAATGATTTCATTAGCCAGTTAATCCATTTATTAAGTTATAATGAAATTTTACATAGTGGAAGTCTTAAATGAGTGAGTTATGCAATATTTAACAATCTTAAGTAGTGAAAAACTCGACAAAAGACACATGTATATATCAAGGCGAGATAAGTATAACTAAAGTTTCATATACATGTAATCAGTGTTCTACGGTCCCCAAAGCTCGACAAAAATATAAATACGTACATACCGAAGTCACACACGAGCTGGTTCCACAATCTCAGAGGTAGTCGCCCAGTATCTCCTTACTGTTGCCCTTGCTCGTTGAAGGATTTGCATTCGATCACCCAACAAATACAGGACGAGTCCAGTGAGTAAAATACTAAGAGAAGTCCACACAATATTCATGAAATAAAACTGATAAACTACGAGACGTGCAAATATAACACCTGGCAATAGTACGTCATATTCCCATGAATGTAGGCAGTGCACAACAAGCAAAATCAGTAGCGTGAAATAAATAAACAACATATACCAATAAATGTGCTTGGAAATAAAGCAAGAATAAATTAACAACTATAAAATCACGAGAAAATCCTAACCCAAACCAGCTAGCAATTGATACAATCGAATAATAACCACATATATATTTACATGCTTATAGCGACTTAATCTCAACTTTAGTTACCAGATGAACCCCTCCAAATGCTATTTCAAGTCAAGGAAATACCCTAAATCCCTCATAATGGTCGTAAGTATATCCTACTACCGTCGACACGAGCACTAACACAAGTAACTTATGTAAGTCATTTAGTCACAACCAATATATACGCAAGTCGAAATAGGAGTGAAACCCCCATGTGTGCCCACTAGCAGTCACACATGTAATCCGACATCGATAAAACAAATCATGAATTTTGTAAGGCATTCCAATGGGTTTACGCACCTTAATCTGCGCTTCGACTTACTCGGGCTCTCGAAATCTGACCGACTAGCTCCCCGATACTTGAGCTACTGCTCCCTAAGTCTCTGAAGTTCAGTTTTACATATTTAGAATGATTATAGGTGTTTAGGTATGTATTTAAGTCAAAAATCCCAAAATAGTCCCTTAAATTTAGTCTTTTATCTGTCATTAGCCTGTTAATGGGTCTACCTAGCGCGATAGGTGAACTTAGCACGCTAGGGGATCTGTCTAGCGTGCTACTATTTTTCATTTTGAAAAATAGTTAAGTGCCCAGAATCATTAGCGTACTAATCAGTCTAGTTAGCATGCTAATCACCCTATGTGACAGAATTCTCAACTCGATAATTCTGTCCCAAACTCCCTAATTTTCTACATAGACCATAAAATTGCATTCTCCACTCCATGGTATTACCAAAACATCATTTAGAATTACAAAAAACAACATCAATTAGCTTAGAATCATCAAATCCATGCATTTCACTAGTTTTTCCAAATTTACCCAAAACCCAAATTCATCAAAATCTGTTGTAATTCCTTACTTGGAATGTTAATAATACTTGTATTTCATCAAAATACACCATAAAATCAGTGACCTAACCTCCCTTATCAATTTATATCAATTTTCCATTAAAATGTCAAGTTTTGGACTCATTTGAAAGTGTAGGAGATGGAGAAGTAAATTACCTAAGTTTAATCCTTTAATTTGTCGTCCAAAGTGGTTGAAATCTCTTTCTCCAGCAACGCCTTCTTCTCCAGCAAAAATGTGTAAATGATTTTGTTTGCATGTTGTTTCATCAACCCATCTTATATATTAAAGTGGGATTTGTTTCTAGCCATTGATCGCCATGCATTTATGTATCCCGAGGTTTATCTAATGACACATCTCTTGCCACTTAGCCCACTCACACTCCACTAATTGTCTCCTAGTGACAACAATTTAACACTCACATATATGGTTTCTAGATGTGCCAATGTGTATCTCAAAGACAATCCTATAGTTTTCAATTACTTAACCAAACTATAGGCCTTGATTTATTTGATCTAATTACATTAACTTAGGCCCATTATAATACATGTGATTAGTGTTTTTAGAACCTCCTATGGACATATTAATGGTTCCACTAATCCCTTGACTACCCGACACTCGATGCCCCGCATTTTGGCACGCATTTCGAAGTACGCCATAGCCTATTATTTTAATTTAACCAACTTAGCCTATGGTTACATTACTCATTTTAATTGTTTAGCTAGTTAACTTAATGTGAATTAGTCGAGTTTCCTAGTGTACTCATAGTTCGCCTACCCGATACCCACGTTGGTACGCCTTTCAAGATGAACCTCTCGTCACACAAACTCGCCTGATAACAATATACACACATGCGGTGCAATATAATAATAATAATAATTTAAATACCACCTATACATAACCACCATCCATAAATAATATATTTCATCGGTTCTCATGTTTGAATCAACCGAGTTGTCCACGTAATACCCGAATTACGACCGTTAATCCCCAAGATTCATGCTAATCCTTGTTTAATTAAATTTGGGTCGTTACATTAAGGAACAACGTCGAATGGAAGTGTGCCATATTATAGAAAGTCTTAGACAACAAGTTACTTAGGAGTTTCTATTTCTTATCCTGACATCGTGGGTGGAGTTGTCTGTTGTAGAACCTGACACCGTTGGTTCATTTCTGGGGCCGTCTAGTCTTCTAACCTAACGCTTTGTATGGTGTCGTGTCTTCTATGTTGGCACCATCCATGTACATAGGGCGTCAAGTTTGTTGTACTTTGACCGATAGTTGACTTCCTTCATAGATTTGTCTAATTCATGCACAAACATTCAAATACCCTGTAAATCTCCAAAGTAAACATAAAGAACCTTAAAACATGGCTTTGGACTTGATTTACATAGCAAAACATCTGTATAAAAGTGCATAAATAATGATTTATCAAATCCCCCCAAAACTTAGAACTTTGCACGTCCTGAACAAAGAGTTATCTGGCTACAACAACTAAACACAATGTGACAATATTGAGTGATATTACCCTAATAACTTTATAACTACTTTGCAAAATAATGGAGCCCTTACAATCAAAACTTGGTCAATCTGTTTTACAAGAGACTTGGGATTTTTGATGGCTGGTCGAACATGGTCACCTATCAAGACAATACTTTTTCAAGACTCAAAGTATTTAAAAACCATATTCTTCAACTCACTCATAGGTTTTCCGGGTCTCTTCATCACAATAGTAGATCCAAATTGATTTTTTATTAAATGGATTCTTTTAAACGGATTTGATCACTAGTTTTCACTTATTTGCATAGTTTTACACTTTTAACGAGTCTATTTTAAATGGATTCTTTTGAAACGGATTTGATCACTAGTTTTCACTTATTTGCATAGTTTTCATTCCTCTCTTCGTTGGATTCACTTATTCGTCTCGAACCTTGTTGATGAAAGTTTTACGACTTTATTGAGAACTTTTTTTAGGGTTTCAATTTCTAGCGTTTCCTATCGTCTGTGTTGTTTGATTTTTCATGCGATTAGGTTGTTTGGATAGATGTTATCGAACCTTATTTGTTAGGGCTTATTTAAATGTAGGCTATTATTTGCACTAGCAAATTAAAATATTTGTTATATGTATTGTTATAATGTTCAATACAATATCTTTAGTTGAGCTAAAATCTTTATTTTTTAATAAGAATTATTTTATGAACTTTCACCTTTTGTTCATCTTTTTTTCCGAGTTCATTTATTTGTGAATTTATGGATAATGCGGTGACTTTCTAAGGCACTTTAAAGCAATCTCTCAAGATACTTCCTATAGGCTCCATTCTCGGGTTTTATTTTTCTTGTGTGTAAGTCTTGAGAATCTTTCGACCCGTCATTCTTTGCGACGGACAGGATGCAACCTGGTGTACAAATAATTGAAGCTCTCATCGCAAATAGCTCAACATTTGAGAAGAAAACTTCGTTTTCACAAGTGGGTTTGTTCGTCATGTTTAAATTTCAAAGATGCATCGTTTCATGGTTATGCTGATTTTCTTTCTTGCGGGAGAAATACAAGCTCGAAAGCGAGAAAAAATATGCACCTAAGGTACTTCTAAGACGCCTTTTGCTCGAAGGTAAAAATTGTAGTTAAAAACTTTTTCTGTTTGCTATGTTTACTTGATAACCATCATAACTTAATGTGCGTCATTGACATTTCTTGAAAATTTTCTTTTCCTCGTTTTTCAAATCTTGCAACATTGTTTCTAGTTCAATATTAATTTTAAGGTTTCTTCTGATTGCTCTCGTAGAATTTGGCAATTTGCAAGTAGATGCCGCCAAATTTTTGTGACTCTTACTTTGATCTCTTTCCTCGTGTTTGTTTACAGTTAATTTTGGATCAATTTACATCAGTGTCTGAAGATCGATGTGTTCTTTTAGCATTTGTTTGTTTTATTGAAAAGTGTTTCTCATTCTCTTGTGAGTTTCATATATATATATATTTTCTTTAGTTAGCCATATTTAATGGTGCTTACTTTTCAGGGTTACCTTAAGCTATTGATTTGACGCAATATTTCTGTACGATTTAATCACCATTGACCGGTTAATCGGCTAGATGAATTCGTTATAGTTTGTGTATTCGATTCAAAGAGAATTTTGCTCTGTGCCTTGGCCTACCTTCACGAGGGTCTTGAACCAAAGGTTGTTCATCGAGATGTAAAATCTAGCAACATTCTCTTGGACCGTTAGTGTGAGATCCTTACTTTCTCTATCTTTATGGTTCTTATTATATAATCCCTACACCATTTCCTATGGATACTGATTTTTCATTATTTTTTCAACCATCAAGTTCCTTACTCTATTTCCCTAAATAACACCATGTTCCTTCCGATAATGATGAATTTCTTTTCTTTATTACTTTATTTATCTTTGTGTTTATATTCCATAATATTGTTTATATTCCAGAACTTGTGGGACTTTCTATCTTTTTATTCGAAATCTCATGTTAGAACTTCTCACTTTCGCTAAAGTTAAGTAAGTTTTTCAATTTAGAATCATCAAGCCCATATTTTATTATAGTAAATAAGCCTATTTCTTCCTCTGAAATGTGCTATATCTTTAATAAATATACTATGAGTTGATTAGTCCTAATTTAAGAATCCTAGAGATCTTAAATTTTCTCACAAAGTTAATTCGACCTCTTAACTTCTTTGGTCTTAATTTATGACTCATCCTTACTTTAAGTTCCCATTTATGTTAAGTAGGTGTAAAAACTCTTCTACTTCTTCTAAGTCTGAAGGCAAACAATTTGACCAATTTTTTACTTTGAAAATGGAAAACAAAATTTCACTCGTAGGTAAGAATCTATAAAATAGTGAATATACTTTGACTATTTGAAACATGCATGCATTATTGTACTAATTTGTAGGTGATGAATGAAGTGGAACATTAGAAATGGGATGAAAAGAAAATAATATTACCTTGTACTCCTTAAAGTTGCTAGAAAATCTTAAAAATTAAGCTCATACCTATGAAGCTTTGTTGATTACTTTGTCCACATACCTAATAACCTTAAACTTATTCGAACCTTGTCCTTAACATTCAAAATTAACAATAATGGTGGAAATAGTGGAAATAGATATAATATATATATATATATATATATATATATATAGTAAAATACTTCATACATGGTTAGAAAAATAAAAAAATAGAAACTAAAACTGATTACTAACTACATAATTATTCATGGGTTATTTCCTAGTAGCATTTTTGTTTAACATCGTTGGCTTAATGAATTTACTTCTTCCTAGTCGGGGTCCAAATCAATGACCTCAATTGCCGGTATGGAGAATCGTACGAAGACTCACTCTTTGTCATGTAAGATCTCACTTTCGTCCTGGAAAAAAAATCGTCCTCTTTTCTACCCGAATGCTAATGTACTACAATTGCTCATCGATCGATGCTCCAGCTACGGGTAAGAATGGTAATCCCAACAGAAGTGTTTCATATTGGTTGTCATTTCCATTAACTACATAAAATCCCATAACAAATACGAAGTCTCCTATGCGAATAGATACATTCTCAGCCATCCATTTGTATTTCTCCACCATCCTATTTGGATATCTCATATTGGTCTAAGCATCACCGATGATACATAATCTACATAGGTTGAGAATTCTGGATGACATTATAGTAGCACCTGTGTCACACAGCACTCTGAGGAACCTCTTGTATCCAATCATGCATTGGAGCATGATCTTCCTAGGGTTTTTGTCAGATTGGAACTGGTAGTGCAGTATGTCAGGGGGCAAAGTCTTATTTCTCCTTGCTATCATCCTTCCTTATTCATTTTGTCCCTCATTCAGCGAGGTGCAAATTTTGTGGAAGCATGGTACTCATTCGTATACCCCTTTGCAAATGATTTTCTTGCGCGCATCTATCTCTAACTCGATTTACTTTGGAGCTACCTTGATTTACAAATATCAATCCATAATTATCTTGTCAAATGCGTCAGCTGAAGAATTTAAAATATAAGGAATTTTAAAACTGAACGCTCTTCCTTTATGTTTAACGGACACAAGGCCATTGACTAGGTCAATGTTAGCTCTGGCCGTTTGCGTAAAAGGCCTACCGAATAGAGCCATAAAAGGTCTAGACTTTTACGTCTCCATCATGTCTATGACATGGAAATACGCAGGGGAACTTCAAATCCCCAACATGAACCATTACATCTTGAATGATTCCTTTAGATGAGATATCCTTTCCAACAACGACTAGAATCTGAATCTTTGTATCTAACAGTACGCCAACGTCTATAGACTTGTGGGAGTTTGAAAACATCACATTAATTGATGGTCCTAAATCACGAGTTACATTATTTAGATAGCGTCTACATTTATAGTGCAAGGGATACCTACTACCTCAGAGTCATCACATTCAAGCTGTATGTCTATGGGATTTCCCTAGGGTTTGGATGGACCATCGTAACATGAGTCGAGCGTGCATAATAGTTTCCAATATTTTTCTATTACTCGTAGTAGTGGTAAATGAGATATCGTCTCTACGAAGATATTGCAAACTTCTAAGGAAAGTATTTTTTCTTTGTTTTTCTTAATTTAGTTAATCTAATTAAACTAGAATTAAAATACTAAATAACAAAAACTCTAACTTTATAATAACTTAATTAACACTTAATGAAAATCATGCATAATCTAACCAAATATTAATCAGAATATGCTAATCAATATATAACTTAGAACACACTCACCTAGAACATCCACTCGGGTAATATTGCCCTATAGATTAATCCTAGTTACTACTTCTATAATAGCTATCAATAATCCTAGACATAGATTTCGAATCACAATACCATAATAAATATTAGCAACTATGCATGCAATATCGATCTTCATTAGTTGTAATATGCAAAAACAACTTATTCAAACTTTGATTATTGTGTATGAATAGATTTAAAACATTAAGTTCTTGATTCCTTACTTATAACTATATACCAATCCAAAGTATATACATATCCAGGGTTTGTTTAAATTAATGAACTACTTACTCAAGCCGAAAAATAAACAATGCAATAATTTGAAAAATATAATTAAATAAATACCCTTTAATGAAATAAACAAAGCTTCAATGTAGCCTAAACACAAACTAACTTACTACTAGTAAAATACTATAAGAGATTGTGCAAAAGGCAGGAGTGCTTGATTACAAAGCCCTAAGGTCCTATATAGTCTTCCAAGTTATACATATCATAGATAAATTCAAATCCTTCGTAGTAATCTAAAAAACTCGTAATCGACCTTAGCAATTTGTCAATGAATTTATTAGTTCACAAATTATTAGGTTAATCACTAGAAATTAGTCTCTATACTCCATCGATTCATCAGGCAATTCCTATTGTAGCCCCCAATTCGCCGATGATTCACTGGCTCTTCTCTGTTGCTGATTTCTAGTGTATTCTTGTATCGTTGGACCTCTTTTTATAGTTGATTTTTTTGATCTTCTTCCACTTTTCTTCAATTTCATCATTTTCTTAATTAAATCCTTAAATCACAAAAATAAGAGAATACCTAGTGTAATATAATCATTTATATCTAAAATCAACGTAAATTACACTACAAAACATATCTAATTATTGACTTGTCAAATACCCCCAAACTCAGTACTTTGCTATACTCAGCAAAGAAATAATCTCAATCATATTCTCATTTTATTCTTTATAAACTGATTTCAATCTAATTTATCTTAACTTTAAATAATAGAAGTTTAAATTAAAGTTATCTTCAATAAAAATATGTTACCCATAAGTAAATGAAAGTTATTATAGAATAGAATGATTTAGACAAAATAAAACATCACTTAATGATAACTTAACCACCAAATGCAACACCCTTTAGATCTTAAAGCTCAATACAAAGGCCAGTGCATAATATATGTTTTCTCAATCTCCACAAATGCGCATCAAGCTTACAATGACTAGTATAGAACCTCAAAATACAAAACCATTAATCTAAACTTTAAAAATACTCTATAATAGCACTATAATCAAAATCAATAGAAATTTTGTCAAGATACCAATGAATAAAACATTTAAAACGTGTTAGATTAAGCAATACTTTAATCAACTCTAGCTTCAAGCATTTGAGCAAAATCTTTTCTTTGAAGAGTTAACGAACATCCACCTTTTCATTTCTCATTTTTTTCTACTTCATCCTAATTATTGTTTCTTTATTATATATCTATTGCTTTTGAGTCCCTGCTCTATTTCCTATGGACATTCTCAAATTCTTCCCACTATAGATTCTCTACTCCATTTCCTCTGGAATCTATATGAGTCTCTTTATATATTAGTAACCTTTTGTTAACACTTCTCGCTATCCACTAAAGTGGAAGAAAACATTCTTTCTAACTTATAAAAACTTATTGGTTTCTAACACATTTCTTCTTTCAATTGTGGCATTATAACTTTGTATATATTTATACTAAAAAAATACTTAATCAATAGTTTTTTGTATCACAAGATTCTTATAAATCTCTCTCGTTCATCTTGCATTATTGTTTCAATCTTCAACCCATTCGCGTGACTAACACAAGGCAATCAATCAAGTGTATACATTAACTAGGAAAGTTAATAAAAAATAATATAAAAATTGATTCCTTCTATCATTAAATTTACTTGGGTAATTAAAATATTACTTCCATTTAAAATCTATTATATATTCATATTTATTATCATTCTTTTTCTAACTAAAAATAAAGTAAATGAAATTTGTACTTACTTGAATTCGGAAGAAACTTGAAAAAAATTCATCAACCCACTTGAATATCGAATCAAAAGTGTGGAATTTTTGGATTAATTCTCGACTTATGTTCTACCTTTTTTTTTTTTTCTTTCTTTGATATCATTATCATGCTTCACCTAAAATAACCTTAAACTCATTTCAAACTTTGTCCTTTAAGTTTAAAAATTAAGTCGGTGTCCAACAAAATAAATATACCTCATGAAGAATAAATAAATTGGCATAATCATAAATTAGACAATCAATATAAGAAATTAAGCTCAATATATAAATTTCATCAAACAAAAACTACATAAAAATTAGAATAAACATCACCCATGTATATCAAAATGTATCATCAAATAAATCACCAAAGCACTTTATAAACTGTAGCACAAATTCACATCACCAACCACAAATCAAAAATGCTATATCACTAAAGATCACATAGTATATCACCAGAGATATAAGTAAGACCTCACACAATATCACCCAGAGATAAAGAAGATAAAATAGAGTAAAGAAATCAATGGCGTCATTCGGAAGTCGCATTATCATCATCCTCCACTGGATCAATCCTTTGGAACTAGTAACTTGAAGTGGGATCATAGAGGTGGTAATCCTGACCTGGCAGTAGTGGAATATTAAGACTACCATTAATCAGAAGCCTCATCTGTGTAGGCGGTACTGAAACCTCTGCGCCTCCTTATCTTTTATGTCTTCTAAACATTGTTCTCTTAATCCCGTAAATGCTCCTTGCTAAGACCCTCTGGCTCTCGAATACCAGTTCTTGATTCCTTAGAGTTTGCATTTGATTATGTAGAATTGTACCCATAAAGATTAACTCCGATTCTTCCATGTATAGTCTACCATAATCCCAAGCAAGTTGCTCCATAGTTGGATCATTTCTAGCTTTTGACATTTCTTCCAAAACTCTCCTCATGTCATCTCTAATTTCTTTTATTTGATCTATTTCTTTGTTGGCTATATCATCCTTCTCTATCTTATTTTCAGAGTCTTCATAACCATCAATTTTACCATATCTATTTATTACTTCATCCGTGATGGTCTTCTACGGTAAAACATTCATCTCAAGTCATGCCATGTTTAATTGATCTGCTATACAAAAAGTCGTGACCATAAAAGGAAAGGGTAGTCTGTCATTTTTCTTTGTCATGATGTCACTTCTTATTAACTCATAAATAATCTTACCAACATCTAAATATTCAAATCACTTGACAATGTGATAAAGCAACGCATCTTTATAGTTCACGATATCATAATATTGCAGACTTAGCTGTGAGCTGACACTAATGAAATAACATCACACTTTTGTGATCTTCCTAAATTTTTTTGTAGTTATGTGCTTTGGGTACCCCTCCATATTAAAAGTGAATCCATCACCATAGATTGCTTTTAATCCTCCTTTAATTATTTCGCTGGGGTAGTGGTACGTTATCGTGTACTCGAACATTGGGTGCTCATCATTTCCTCTTTAGTGAAATTCTGATAAACAAAATATCGATTTATTCTTGCAGCAAAATAATCCACTGTTCTTCCTTAAACTCGTGACTTTTTATTACTGTCACTTCCATAGGCATTCACATAAAACTCTCGCCTCAAAATATCAAACCCCTTCTCACGAGGAACATCATTAAGGTCTAAATTGTTATAGTCCTTAGTTAATAATCCACAATTTCTTACCTCAATGATATCTAAGGTCCTAAGCCTATATTTAAATTCATTCTTCACATATAATTCCTTATCTTGGATCAACTTACTTCCTTTCACTAAATCATTCTTAAATTTGGCAAATGCCTTTTCATTAATGAAATCTTCCTTCATAAGAACATAATTTTTCACCCAGTCCTTATTTCCTATTCTACTTCCTCCTCCTCCTCCTCCTCATACTCTTCCTCAGAATGATAGCTAAATGATAAAAATGGAGTAAGATTTTTTGTGGTCTAATTCTAGGTGTGTTGAAAGAAATTGACGTGGGCCTAATTAGGGGAAATTTGGAATTATCCTTAGGTTTCTCTACTATCATCTATTTTCTTTTCTCATCCCTCAAATTTTCTACCCTTTTCACTTCCAACCATTTGAATAAGTACAAGTAAGAGAATGAACAAGTAAAACCATTTAAAACTAAATGTCAGAAAAGTGTTTAGAAAAACTCAACTTATTTATCTAATAAGGAGAAACTCATTGGAAAAGTTGTTTATAAATCGAGAGTTTGAAACTTATATGAAATTTATCGATAAAATATTATTGATAAGAACAATCATTCTTAAGTAATTCAAATAATGCGATAGACGAACATAAAACCACCAAACTCCTTTGAAACTTAGTCTCAAATTAGTTTGCGTATAAAATTTAATGCGTTTGCCATATATTAAAATAGTTCAAAAATTCGATATCAACAAACAAATTATCACACCATTCCCATACTAGTATTATAATTAAAAACATTCGACTTTAAAACCAATTTAGAGTAAATGTCTCAAAATTTAGCTTCTGACCTATATAAAAATCCAAAAATTAATGAAAAAATGAAAATATATTCAATAAAGGCTATTTCATTGATTACTTTCTTGAAAGTGAATATTTCACGATTGGAACTCTGAACTCCTCTAGTACATTTTGCCAAGCTTCAACTTTGAATTCCCTTTGCTTAAGCCTTAGTTGGCTCTAGATTCTCAAAACTCACATAATTCTAGGTTGAATGTGTAAAGATTGATATGGGAATCACTTAAATACACTAAAATCTAGTTTTAGAAGGTTGAATCTAGTTGAAAATTGATTTCTTGATAAAAATTGCAATGGTTTGTGAGTGTGAAATGGATAAATGTGGCGATTTAGGGGTTCTATTTTTAAAAGCAAGTATTTGTTCTCAGTGAATCAAGGCTTAAGTGGATTCGTTCGGAAATCGCTGCCTAAATTGTTGAAAATGAGCCTTAGTGGCTCAGCGATCAGTTCAAAAAATCCTAGTTATAAGCTCAAATCACTGACAAATCGTTAAACTAAAATTACACTTAAGTTTTCACATACTACTATTGATTTTCTCAGGGAGTTCCAGTACAAACTGGAATAGTTGGGAAATCGTTAGCCTATTTTAATTGTTTGTTCAATTTAATTATTTTTTTATAAATTTATCACATATATATCCAATATAAAAAGGTAGAATTATTTAAAACTATTAGAATTTGACTATGATTTGTACTAAAAATAATTTTATTACTATAAATAACCGACTAATATAAAAACTAATGCATAAAAACAATATACTATGAAAAGAAATTGGTTTGATCAACCCCCTAACATGAAATTATTTTGAAATTAAATTCTTAAAACACCCCCATTATAAGAGTCAAAAGCTGAGAAAATATTAAAAATGACTAACTAATCCTAATACTAAAACTGAAAGTAAAGATAGAGTATGGGCTGCCTCCAACATAGCGCTTTTGTTTACTATCGTTGGCTCCACTGAACCATGCAGTTCTAAATTGGTTCTATAAACTCTAGTGTAGAATTTTACACTCTAATGCCATTTCAGAAAGTGATTGCTTGGCCATGCACCTTGAAAATGAATGTCTTATTCAGAGTATCCATTGCGAAGTAGTTAAGAAAGGTCATCGTAAGATTAAAGGAGGATCTTCATTGATGAAATGTGGCATAACCAAAAAGTCTATTGGAATAATGCACTTTTCAATTTTAACTAGTACATTAGTAACCAAACCTATTTATTTCACTGAATAACTATTTTATAAAATAACTTTTTTCAGAAGCAAGTACATCCAACTCTAGTTGAGTATGAAGAAAGAAATGAATTGACATATAGTTTTCTTTAGAACCTGTATCACAATTAGCTTTGAAACACGAAGCCTATTTAAATTTTATGTTTATATATATATATATATATCTTATGGGTCATCGAGTTTGACAATTGCTAGATTCTTCTTTCTTCTTATTCTTCGTAGCTTTAACTCCATTTTAAGATCATTCTCGACATTGTTCGATTGCTTAATCCTCAATTCTTGGGTTAACTTTTCATTTGAAGTATCTTCAATTCGCTTATTCTTTGTCATAACATTTTCGTCTTTCATTGTTACTGCATTAAAAACATACACTTCAGCTTTTAAATTATGATGACTTAATTCTAAAGATTCATCATCATTAGTTTGTTCATTATTAGATTCATTAGAATTATCATTGACATCTTTATCATCAAAATGAAAAAGTGACAATTTTGTTTTCAAATTCAATAGGCATTGTTCGTTCAAAGATATCTAACTTTGTTTTAGCTATTTTAAGAAATGATCATCCTAAAAGTATAGGCGAATATTTAGATGATACCGAGTCTCCCATTTCCATGACATAGAAGTCAGCTGGAAATATTAAGTCATTTACTTTTGCTAAGACACTTCTAGTAAACCATGAGTTTAATAACTCTGTTGTCAACTAAGGTAAAATTAATAGGTGTATATGTCTATGAACCTATTTTCAATGACTCATATACTTTAAGTGACATAATATTAACTGACGCACTGAGATCACATATAGCAAAATTAATAAAAGAATTTCCTAATGTAATAGGAATTTCAAACATTCCTGGAACATTTATCTGGTATTTTCTTTTTAGTTAAAACTGTTAGCCTCCTCATCATTGAGACGACTGACCGGCCTAAATTGCCTTAATCCTTTTATAATATAGTCAGCCTAATTCATTACCTTTAACTTTAACCTAAAAATAATAACTATTTTAGTCCTTTATAAGGCTCCAAAACTAAATTTATATCCTCAATGAAATCAATTCATGAATTTTTTCAATCTGAGCAAATTAAGAAATCATATCCATATTTTTAACAATTTTGACAACACCTCCACTAAAAGTGGTATGCCGAAAACTTCCACCTAATAGACAACATAATGAGGATTAGCCTAGAAGGACTCACAACTCCTCGCTGTTCATAATACATAGCAAATTCAAATTCATAACCTAATTTAGAGTCTCCAATAGTTTAATCACAACTTTACCATCCCAAATAGAGAAAAACTCAAACATAATTCATCAACATATTTTAAACTAACTCAGGAGAGCTTCAAAACCATTCAACAAATCTTTATGTCCTACACTCACCCCAAGAATTCCAATATATATAAAAAATTTAAAACAAGAATTTACTTTAATTTGTAAAAATAATCATCACAATCTTAGAATCTTGTCCACTTTTCATTATATAAAATCTGACATCATAAAAAATAACTCAAAGATATCAGGAAAGTAATTTCTTATATTGATCTGTACTCCTGCAATTGTTAGTCTGATACATGGAGACATATAATTGCATTTCCAAATAAACAAAAAGATATATCCGTCAATATGACATGCAACCCACTCTATCACTGTCTCCTAATTATAATTAGAAGTTGACTTCCAAAAATAGTATAACGACAATATTAAGAGATCATGAAATGCAGTGATAACTTGTCGGCGTTATACTCCGCTAGTTTCATCAGACGAAATAGAGGCAAGACTGAAACCTAATTTTATTCAAACAAGACTCTAAAATAATCTTATCCCCGTCATCCACTCTATGTATGAATGAACAGGAATGATAAAACGCAATGCAAACTATGATAGAATCACATGTACAAAGATAAATTCCATAAATAGTAAAGTTCACTATAGGGTTTACTTACAACTAACAAATCTCGAGCTTATTTTTTGATTTTCCTAGAGTATCAGATCACTTTGAAAATGGTCCTAATAGCTTCCCTGCATACCCAATTATAATATGGGTAAAGCTTCAAGTGAAACCAAATCACTAAACCCAATGAAAAGTGTAGCCAAAGTATGCTTGAGAACAGTTCCCAAAAATATTAATTCATATAATTGTTTCAACTGGCTTTCAACTAGTCAATCTGGGATAACTTTTTAACATTTAAAACCTTAATATTTATCATGGTGACCTAGAAGGAACTTGTAGTACTCATGTCCAACTTTCTATAGACTCTAAGAACACTAAAATCGGATCATCAATGGAGAAGTTATGAATTTTCCAATATGACCTATCAACTAAGCAAATTTATTTATATTGAACTAAAAAACTTCTCCAAATCAATATTTTCACAATTAAATCCTCAAAACTCGACAAAAACACCACAAAATCAAAATATTTCTATAACCTATTAAGTCAAATTGGATTAAAACCAATAATTAATTCATCCGGAAACCTAATGTAAATAAATATCAACTATAAAAACATCTCCTAAATAATTATCAACTGAATCACATTAGTTCAATTCATCAAAACCATAACCTACGTTTGTTGAATTTATTTCAAATTGGCGCAATCAATCCAATATACCAATTCAAAATAATTCATCCCAATTTCTATCAAAACCCCTAGAAAAAAAATCGAGAATAATGAGAATTCAAACTGAATGAGGAAAATGCACTAAATTGAGAATTTACCAAATTGCAAGCTAAATACCTCGTGTCTGCTACGGAAGCTTGACTCAAATTGACCATTTCACGATGCTCTATATTTTGTGGAAAAAAACTGAGCAAAAATTAGAAATATGAGGAGTTCGCGAATGAAAGGGTTGAGGGTAACGAAATCAATTTCGTTCTATTTGAATGAAATGAAAGTTTTTCTTATATTTTTCTATATTTTTATATAAACCCTCAACTGCTTGTCAGCGGCTTAATCTTTTTTTATTTATTCATTCCCAAAATCCTAATTTTAACTTGTTTTGGCTTCCAATGCTCATTTTTTATCTTGTTTTTTTTTACCAAATTGAACCAAATTCTCAACAAAACGGTTCATCTTCACAAAACATCCATAACACTGGTTTTGGCCATACTAAAACCTTAAAAATTTTAACTTTGTCTAAGACATATTGAACCCTTATAGACCAATTCTCTTGCCATATTAAACCAAACTTACATCAATTTGAATCTAATCTCAACCTTGACCACTGCCAATTGATATAAAGCTCGAGGCAATGCCTTGTAGCAACTTCATTTTCATTATATAATACCATTGATTCCGACTTGCACGTAAATTGAAAAAATCTTCATATGATACTTGACACTTGATTTATGAGTTTTCAAGCAACCAATAATTTTATGTCACTTGTGCCCTTTAGACACACTTACAACCCTTAGTATGACATACTGAGGATACACCTTAATACACCTCGACTTCACGACAAACTAACGTATAATTCATCAAATAGGTATGCGACACATAAAAATAATATTGAATTTATGATCCCCAATCTGTAACACATAGATCCCACCTCAGATACCTAAATCCTAAATCAATTTCGAAAATACTTAATAAGTCGCCTAATTAAGTTTATAACACTCTCAGATGTCACAAAAACATACATTTTTTGTCCAAGTTTTTCTTAGATTCTTCTAAAAATTTGTCCTTAGATTAAGAGAATTATTTTAAAACTTCATCATGATTTGAAAACTAGATAATTGATTCCATCAATGGTTTATTAATTTCTATTTTTCTAAATGCTTGAAGAATTTCTTCATTGTTTTCTCCCTCTCTAGCATCTGCTAATCGTTGTGGAACGGTAGAATATGAATACATATCTTCTTCCAAATTACTAGAAATCTTATCATTTTCATCATCAATTCTTTCATTATTTTATAAATACTTTTCATATGCTTCAATTCTGGCTAAATACCCTGGGTATAAACTTTCAGGAAAAAGTTTATATTTTAATTGTTCAGCCATCCATTCAAAAGTAGGAATGACATTAGCCATCATTTCTTCTTCTTCTTCTTCTTCTTCTTCTTCTTCTTCTTCTTCTTCTACTTCTTCTAATTCTTATTCTTCTATAGTCTTATGTATTTTCTTTTTATTACCTTGTTTAAGTATATTTCATGTTATAAGTGTTTTTTCTCATCACTAAATAAAATATTAACTTGTGCTTGATTAGTAGGACCAATAGTAGCTTGAGTAGGTGCTTTAGCTTGATTACTCTGTTGAGTACTTAAACTATTTATTTGTAAATTCATTTGACTTTATTGATTCTTTCAGTTTATTAATAGTAGCATCAGTCTTAATCTAATTTTGAGAAATCTATGTAGAGTTTTTATGACTTTGGTTTATAAAATTATACAAGATTTTCTCTAAATTCGGATTCATAGATTGAGCACTTTGTAGAGGTTACCGATTAAGTGCAGATCGCATCTGAGCCCTTAGTTTATAGGTATTATAATTTTGATTTTGAGGACTATAACTAAGATTTATATGTGGTCTTCTAGGATAAAAATTATTATTATTATATTAGGTAAGACATGCATTAACCTCTTTAGAAAATTGGTTTATCATTGCATTAACCTCTTTCGTACTTTATTCATGTAGGATAGGACACGCATTCGTAGGATGTGTAATCTCGTTACAAAATCACAAGCTCTAACTTTATTAGATCTATTATTAATTAACAGCTTAACCATTTTAGATAATTCATCAATTTTATCATTAGATGTATTATTTTTTCTATTATCAACTTCATATAGTTTCTTTCATGAGGGTTCAATTTTTTCACCATATTGCTTAGATTGTTTTGCCATTTTATTAATTGTTTTTTTTGGCTAAAGTAGGTGTTGCTTCAAATAAAAATCCACCACATACTATGTCTAATAACCTGTTTTCAAAGTGATTAAGTCCTTCATAAAAATATTCTAATAATGCTCTTTGAGTATATCCATGTTGTGGATAGGAAGAAATTAACCTTTGGAATCTATCTCAGAATTCATTAAAATCTTCATCATCTTTCATATTTGCAACTGTTATTTTCTTTCTATAGGAACTAATTTTTCTAGCAGGCATGTATTCATCTATGAAAGCTTATAACATTTGAATCCATATAGTTATTGAATCTTAGGGATATAGAATAACCAATCTTATGCTTGATCTTTCAATGAAAATGGAAAAGCTATAAGTTTGACTTGTTATAAGGTACATTCTCTCGATTTCATCGCGTTAACTTTATGTTGATACTCCCTTATAAGTTTCTATGGGTCTTCATTGTCTTTACCATAGAAGTTAACTAAGACACTAATAAATCCATATCTAAGCTCTAATTCAGGAAATCCATTGGGGTATGCTATGCACTTAGGCTCATATGCTAATAAATTTTGATTTGCTTGTCCAAAAATGAGTTCTCTATTATTGTTGTTATTATTATTGATAACTCTATTATCATTATTATTAATGACATTGTCATTAATATTATTGTTGTTATCTTCCATTGTATTAGCTAAATTCTTCCTAAGTTGTTGTCTTAAACTTTGATTAAAAGTTCTATCTATTTCAAGATCAAAGGAATGTAAAGATACTGTAGAATTAATGCGACAAAATGTGTAGACTATACAACGTCTAAAATCCTAAGAAATTATTTATAAATTCTTGGCAACACCGCCAAAAATTGACACGTGTCGAGAGTGCACTATAATTTCCCGTAATTACCTATTATTTTCAGTAATAGTAAATGGGATATCGTATGCACATAGATTTTGCAAACTTATAAGGAAAATACTTTTTCTTTGTTTTTCTTAATTTAGTTAATCTAATTAAACGGGAATGAAAATACTAAATAACTAAAACTATAACTACTAACTTAATTAATCAAACTAATTAAACTAATTCAAACAATTCAAGGCAAATTTAATTAAACAAAACTCAGATTCAATATAATATAAATATCTAAACAAAGATTTAAACAAACTCCCACTAAATAATGTAATATACTTGGATAACATTCAAATACTAGAAAAAACATCACTTCGTAATATAGTTGTGATCATACCACATGGAATCTTGGAATCATTAAATCCTAATTCATAATAAGTGGATAGCCTTCAGCAAACCATTGATTTTCTTGTATTCAATGGAAACTAGGTCATATCCCTATCATGTAAATCTATATATTAGACAAAACACAATAAAATAGAAATTATGATAGCATTAACACTCAATGAAAATCATGCCTAATCTAAACCAAATATTATTAAGAATATGCTAACCAATAAATAACTTAGAACACAAGCACCTAGAACATCCACTCGGGTAATATAGCCTCATTGATTAATCCTAGTTACTACTTCTATAATTGTTGTCAATAATCGACATAGATTCAGAATAACAATACCACAATACATATTCATAATTATGCATGCAATATCAATTTTCATTAGTTGTAATACTCAACAACTTATTAAAACCTTGATTGTTGTGTATGAATAGATTTAAAGCATTAAGTTCATGTGTCCTTAATTATAACTATATAGCAATCCAAAATATATATATGTGTAGGGTTTGTTTAAATTAATAAACTACTCACTCATGCCGGAAATAAACAATGCAATAATATAATTGAAAAATATAATTAAATAAATACATCTTAATGAAATAAACAAAGCTTCAATGTAGCTTCAAACATGAACTAACTTACTACTAATAAAATGATAAAAAAAGATTGTAGAAAATGTGGGGGTGCTTGATTTCGAAGCCCTAATGTCCGTATATAGTCTCCAAGGTTATACATATCATAAATAAACTTAAATCCTTTGTAGTAATCTTAAAAACTTGTATTCAACCTCAATGATTTGCCAGTGATTCCATTATGGTCATAAATTGCTAGGTTAATCACTAGAAATTAGTCTCTGTACTCTACAAATTGATCTGGCGATTCTTAGTGTAATCCCCAATTTGTCGATGATTCACTGGTTCTTCTTTGCTATCGATTTCTAGTGTATTATTGTATCGTTGGCTAATCAGTAGATCTCTTTTATAGTTGACTATTTTGCTCTTCTTCCTCTTTTCTTCCATTTCTTCAATTTTCTAATTAAATCCTAAAATCACAAAACGTAAGAATACCTAGTGTAATATCATCATTAATATATAAAATCAACATAAATTACACTATAGGCGATGCTGCTATAAATAATATCATTCACTCGCGGTCCTGATGGGTTGATACCTATATTCAGATTAGGGTAGGGTAGCGGGCAACTTCCCCCTCTCCTCAAGCCGACCCAACCATTTTGCAATTTGAGACTTCTAGTTCATGGACCATGGTGCTTATATCATTGAGAGTTTTCTTAGTGTTCACCTAGAACTGGGTGACATCTCTAGCAGACTGGCTCTATTGAGCAACCATAGATTTAATCATGTCCTCTAGGGAAGAATGATTAGGCACTAGTTCAGCCAGCGGTTGTTCTCTAAAAACAAAGGATAAATAGTTTTGTTTTGAAGGACCATAACTGAACTTAGCGTTGTTCCATGCCGTTGCTTGATTATAGGTATTTTCGAAGGGCTATGTCCTTGTAGAGTTTCTTCATCTGCGCAAGGGTTTTATTATGAATGTAACCTCCACAAGTGCTATCAATCACACGCCTCTCTAAAGGGGACATGCTAACATAGAAGAACAATACAATGGCCCTATCTAATTAGCCAAGTAGTGGACAATTAGCAGTTAGACACTTATAGCGGTTTTAATAATCACCAAAAGATTTATCGATTCTCATCTTAATACTACATATCTCAGAGATGAGTTAGGCTACCTTATCCTTAAGGAACTATCCCCTGAGGAACTCATCTATCATGTTGTGCCATGAGTTAATGTAGGCAAGGCGGAGATAAAAGAGCTAATGTTTGCTTTATCCTTTAAATAGAATGGGAAACCCCTAAGCTTTATCACATTCTCTTTCGCTCAAGGAGGTTTTATAGACTGGTAACTTTTTTGAAACTCCTTTAATAATGCCATCAGGTCTTCACTCTCCAAGCCATTAAAGGTGGGCATGAGGTGAATAAATTTGGACTTAAGCTTAAAAGCTTTGCCATTCGGCCGAAAGTTTTTGGAAAGGGGCTACTGAGCAAGAAAACTTACCTAACCTTTGGTAATCTGGTGATCACTGCCAGCGTGGCAAGCGTCGTTAGTAGGTTGGAGAAAATATGAATCCTTATTTAGAGCTTCCTTACCTAACCTTTGGTATGTTCTTTTGATTTCTGAATCGAAAGGTAAAGATGAACTAGTTGATTTAGATTGAGTTATCCTACTGTGCATAAACTAGTAGACTCAACGAACAAAACAAAACATTAAATAAAATAAAATTTAAACTCAATTTGGAACCAAATACTTGATAACGATGCCAAAATTTGATCACATGTCGTGCGTATCAAATATGACTCGTAAATGGTTACCAATCCTACTGAAATGTAGTAGTGGAAAAGATGGGGTCGAATCCACAAGATTCAGTCAATTTGAGTTCATCAAATAGAAAAGTAAATTTGAGGGGTTTTTGAAAGATTTTTATCAAAAGCTTACTAAACAAGAAAGTAAATAATTGAAAATTCAAAAATAGTAAAACATATATAAGTCTAGGAATCCATAATCTAGCCCTATGTTGTTTCCATGTCTTGCGCCATTGTTTTAAATGATGGGTTTTAAAATTGTTTCCCTAGATAAGCTATAGGAATTGAGGTCACCAACACCTTTATTCCCATATTCTCGATAGATAGGGCAACAATTCTCTAAATACTTCTCTTACTCCACTGTACAACCTTGCGTAACCGCTCTCAAGACTTAGTACGTGAGCAACATTAACAGCTATGTGGTAACACTTACCCCTAAATAACCTTGGGCAATCGCTCTCAAGATTTAACCTAGTTCTCAATGCTATTCACATTAAACAACAAGTCTGTTTGGTTTCTTGTTCTTGGTATACGCCTAGAGATTTGCAATAAATATACAAACTCTTAGATACCATTAAGACATCGTTAAAAACCATAACATAAAGATATAAAACTAAAATAAAACATTATTATTAAAGAAAACCTCAATAAGATATGAAAACAAACGTACTACTGGCTACAAAGCATTATCCCCAGCCTAGGTATTAAAGAACCTAGCTAGACATGGCTACTCCACCTTGCTATACTCTTAAATCACTCCAAATTACAATGTGTTTTTGTCCATAAAGGTCCCTCCTTTATATAGGTGAGCTCGGGTGTAATAATAGGAAAACCCAGGAAATAAGAACCTTCTAAAAATTACAAAATTTTTATTTTGTGAATAAGGTGCCATCGGTGACGTCGTGGTAATTACGAGACGGTGCAGGGTGGTGGCTGGCAAATTATAGAAAGTCATAGACAAAAAGTTAGTTTGGAGTTTCTATTTCTAATCCTAGCGATGTAAGTAGTGGTGTTTATTGTAGAACCTGATGTTGTTGGTTCATTTATGGCGCCATCTAATTTTTTGGCTTGACACATTATGTGGTGTTGTGTGTTCTCTTTTGGCGCATTTCATGTCCATAAGGGCGTCAAGTATAGCATCCCATATCCCGATTAGGGTGATACTAGGCCTGAAACCCTAATTAAGCCTTGGTAACTTAACTAGGCTTAACTAGAGCCAATAACCTCTCCGTCAGTACCTGATAAACTTAACTTGTATATCGATATCGAATAAACAATACAAAGTATACGCAACGAAAAATTAAAAAAGCTTTTTGATATTTAAATAATATATAGAAATAAAGAGTATATCAAAACCCAAAATTATGTTTATAAAATCTCTTAACCCTGTTTATATACAACAAAATATATCAAATAGTTAATATATGTACAAGAAGGCTCATTAAATCATTGAGAAGATTATACGACTCCTAAATCTTCACCTAGCTCTTTGTTGAAGTGTTAGGTTTCGAACGTGAAATATTAGATTTGGGGTAAGTGCTCTAACTTGGTTAGTAAGTAAGGATTCACAAAGTCATTAACATTCCATATAATAATCAAGAATATTATGCAATAACAATATGCATCAATGTTAACTAACAAGAATATGGAAAACATATAACTCAATAAATAATGGATGTAAATCAAACTATCACTGACTATTATACTATAACTCCCATTTTATACATAAAACTAGGGTCGATTACCCATCGGTGCCATTAGTGCGATTGCTAGACCAACATATTGGCTGATTTACTGTCTTGCAAATCCATTAATGCCCAATGGTTCTATTCGAAAGTGAGTACGTAATCCACGCAACCTATTTAACTGAGAAGGAAGTTACATATAAGCCGGGAAGGTAACCCATTTCCTATATAACTTAGTCTTATTCTCAGGAACTCACTCTCGTGAATCACATTAAACATCATTTTCCAATTATTAAAACCATTCAGTCCATAAACCATATGAACTATATATACTAGGATAGCTAGAGAACACTGATAAATAAACAAATCCATACTTACCTCGATTTAGGATTTCGTTCCAAATTCCTTAAATATTTAGGTCACTCACGCTTTCTCGAGAACCTAACACCTATCACAAATCATTTGTGATTAATACAGGTACAATACCCTATATTCATAAGCCCTATTTCAGTTCCTAATTCCTTCAAAGATCCTTACCAAAACTCAACTTATTTGCTATTTTTTGGGGTGGGAGCATGCTCCCTAAATAGGTGGAGTGCGCTCTAGTAGCTAAGTTCATCCTCACTAATGAAGGGAATGCGCTATTCTGCTAGGTGAAGTGCGCTCCACACTATACCACTTTGATTGTACACAGGGCCGTAGCCACTGTTCCATCCACGAATTCATACAACAACAACAAACATTCCCAAAATTCTTCAGGGAGTACCTCTAGTGAGGTAACAAACCATTTCCAGTCAACAAACAACATAATTCACAAAGATTTTATCACCTACTTTGTTGGGTTTTTGGGGATCATATACAACGAAAAACTCAAACATTTTTAAAAAACCCCAACAAGATTGAAAATAGGTTTCATTAAACTAGATTTAAAAGTAAACCATACCTTAATCGGTGATTTTCTTATGTGGTTGTTTGATCTCCAAGATGTTCAAGCGCACATTATGTTTTGGAAATCTACACACTAATGGTGACCGCAATTTGGAGTGCTAGCATTAAGAAAGATAGAAAACATATTTCTTCTCTCTCCCAAAATCTAGAGAACTCAAAATTTGAAAAACAAAAATTTATTTCATTTTAGGGTTTCACCCTTTATTTATATGTGTAGATAAGCCCTTATTTAAAATCTTATTTATAATACAACTATTATATTTAGGAAGTTTAAGCAAATTACGCATACACCCCTATTAATAAGTTATTATATAACAATTCGTTAGGGCTTTTATGTCATGAATTTTTTCATATAAAATTCATTACTCTGGATCAATTGAAATTGCACAAAGCCATTCTTTGTGTTCAACCCAATAGGGTCATGCGACATTGGCGATATACCAAAATCATTTTAGTACACAAGTTATAAGTGGTCTCTAGCAACGCATTATGACTACCCAAGTATCATAAATATCAAAATCGATACAACGTAATCAATAACATATATCATATCTTTTTGTCGTGCGATATCCTTTGACTAAACATAAGGCAAGGGAAGTCACTCTTAATGTTCAATCAAACTAGCACCGATCTTTAGGTAAATTGAAAACATCCAAGTGACATTAATCATATCAATTCACATGGACTTGGCTATTATTAGTCTATCATATCGAGGGATCCTTTGATATCTTTCTCTATACGAGAGTGAAAAATCCTATCTTAATTACACACCTTCACATATTATTCATATGATAACCGATCAGAATCTTTATAATCATTCGGTTAAAGACAACGTTTGTTTTTGTGTCAAATTACCATGCTCCTAATATTAAAGTCCATGGTAATCTCAGGTCGAAGGACTAAAAGATATACCTATTGTGAGTAACACCTATGACTTAACCCATATGGTGTTCTCATAGTGGGTTGGTCCATTACCATGTTCCCTAACAAGTACTCATGATCTCGATTCGTATCCATATACACATAATCATTACATGAACATCAATCAAGATTCATACTAGTCTTAATTCATTATAGTTCTTAGTATAATGATCGACTAGAGTCATTTAGGATATTTCAACAAATACCCATGGATCTTATGGTAAGATCAACTTGCAATTACTTATAATAAAACAACAAATGAAAACATTAATTTTATTAATTAAAATGATAAGATAAACAATGTTTGTAGATTGACCTAGGACACATGCTTTAACATCTCCCACTTGCACTAGGGCCAATCATTCATGTATCTAATACCTAATGACCTAACATGACCATCGTGTTTCGCTTGTGAAGGAGCATTCGTCATATGATCTGCAACATTTTCTTCTATATGTACTCTGCAAATCTTTACATCTCCCCTCTCAATGATTTCTCGAATGAGATGAAAATGTCTAAGTTTATGTTTGGATCAATGATGTGATCTTGGTTCCTTAGCCTATGCTATCGTCTCGTTGTTGTCACAATACAAGCAAACAAGGTTAGTTATACTAGGAACTACACCAAGTTTAGAAATGAACTTTTTGATCCAAAATACCTTCTTACCTACATCGAACGCTACAATATACTCAACTTCTATTATAGAATCTGTTATAGTTTCTTGCTTCGAACTTTTTCAACTTGCTGCGCCTCCATTCAAAGTAAACACATATTCAAACTATAATCTAAAGTCATTTATATCAGTTTGAAAACTTGCATCTGTGTAACTATTTACAACAAGCTCTTCTTTCAAACTTCCATAGACTAGAAACACTTCTTTAGTCCTTCTCAAGTATTTAAGAATGTTCTACTTAAAGCATATGATACATC
This sequence comes from Stephania yunnanensis, assembly GCA_039657365.1. Classification (NCBI taxonomy): domain Eukaryota; kingdom Viridiplantae; phylum Streptophyta; class Magnoliopsida; order Ranunculales; family Menispermaceae; genus Stephania; species Stephania yunnanensis. The sequence goes on along the minus strand of CM077589.1, from coordinate 10,478,910 downwards.
AGGTCGGGTGCATAACATGGCATACATGATAGATCCAATAGCTAATGCATATGGAATAATATTCATGTGCTCTCGCTCATCATTAATTTTTAGACATTGAGTCTCGCTGAGACTTATACCATGAGACATTGGCAGCGACCCTTTTTAGAGTCTTGCATACTAAACTTATTTAGTACCTTGTCTATGTAAGCACTTTGACTTAGACCAATTATCATTTTAGATATATCCTTATAGATCTTAATCCCAAGGATGTAGGTAGCATCTCCTAAGTTCTTCATTGAGAAACACTTCCCTACCTAAGACTTGACACTCTGCAAGGTTGGAATGTCATTTTCAATGAGTAATATATCATCAACATATAGTACTAAGAAAGCAACCACGTTCTCACTCACCTTCTTGTATACACAAGGCTCATATTCATTTTTAATAAAACTAAATTCTTTAATTGCTTCATCAAAATGAAGATTCAAACTCTGAGAAACTTGCTTTAATCCATAAATAGATCTTTGAAGCTTGCAAACCTTCCTAAAATTCTTAGGATGAACAAACCCATCAAGCTGTATCATATATATGCCCTCAAGAAACTTTCCATTTAGGAAAGTTGTTTTGACATCCATTTGCCATATCTCATAGTCATAATATGCGGTTATGAAAATTAGAATTCTATTGGATTTAAGCATGGCTACAGGAAAAAAGTCTTATCTTAATCAACACTTTGAGTCTGTTTGAAACCTTTTGCTACTAGCAGTCCTTTTTGAGTATGCACATGGCCATCCATGTTAGTTTTCTTCTTGAAAACCCATTTACATCCAATGGTATTACCACCTTCAGGTAAATCAACCAGGTTCTCAACTTGGTTATCATACATGGATTGCATTTCAAAAATTCCACTAACCCATTTATCTGCTTCAGGGCTAGACGAAGACTTCTGATAAGTAATAGGTTCATTTTGATCCATAAGCAACACCTCACAACAATTAGTAATAAGAAATCCAAATTTCTCAGGCTGATGTCTTACCCTATCAAACCTACGTGGGCCTTGTGATACCGGTGGAGGTTTAACTAGTTCAAGACTTTGCTGATCTCCCACTGATGGTTGAATGTTTATTTATGGTTCTTGAACTTCTTTAAGACTTACTTTATTCCCATTATTGTCTTTTGAAATAAACTCTTTTTCCAAAAATACACCATTTCAAGCCACAAACACTTTGTTCTTAGTAGGATTATAATGTACTATCATCTAGCTTCTTCAGCACACAACAACAACAACATAGCCTCAGTTGAAAATTAATTGGGGTCGGCTATATGGATCAAGCTTTTTTATTGTGCTCAATTAAGTGCAATTGATAGTGAGCTTTCCAAACCATTCAAATCCCTCTTAATTAATGCATCCCATGTTAACTTTGATCTACCCCTACGTCGTTGAATTTCTACATTTTCTATTGAGTCAAGTTTTCTAGTGGGAGCATTTGTAGGCCATCTTTACTGGTGACCAAACCACCGCAATTGCCCTTCCCTAATCTTTGTATCAATTGGTACTACTCCTACTTGTCTATGAATTTATATATTTCTTATTCTATCTTTACGAGTTTTACGACACATTGACCTCAACATCCTCATTTATGCTATGTTTATTTTATCTAATTGTTGTTGCTTTACTGCCCAACATTTACTTCCATAGAGCATAATTGGCCTAATTGAGGTCCTATAAAATTTTCCTTTTAACTTAGTAGAAATATTTCAATCACAAATCACCCATGTTGCACTCCGCCATTTCTTCCATCCAGTTTGAATTCTATATGTGACATCATTCTCAATATTACCATCATTTTGTATGATTGATCCTAGGTATCTAAAGTGGTTCACCTTAGGAACTTCTACTTCTTCTAATTTTACCACTCTATCATCTCGATGTCTAGTGTTTTTAAACTCACAGTGCATGTATTCAATTTTTGTCGTACTCAACTTAATGCCTTTAGATTCTAATGTATTCCTCTAGAGTTCTAATTTCCTATTCACTCCATCTTTTGTTCCATCCACTAAGACAATATCATCTACAAATACCATACACCATGATACATCCTCATGAATATTCCTAGTTAGTTCATCCATAACTAAAGTAAATAGATATGGGCTTAAAATGATCCTTGATGTAGTCTTATCGTAATGGGAAATTCTTTTGTAGCTTCTTCAAATGTCCTTATACTCGTTACTACTCCATGATACATATCCTTAATAGTGTCTATGTATCTAACATGCACTCTTTTTCTTTCTGGAACCCACCAAAGAACATATCTAGGTACCCTATCATATGTTTTTTCTAAATCCACGAAAACCATATGAAGATTTTTTTCTTTTATCTATATTTTTCTAAAAATCACCTTACAAGGAAAACCACCTCCATAATTAACCTCCCATGCATGAAGCCAAATTGGTTCTCTGATATTGTTGTTTCTCTCATTAACCTATTGTCAATTATCTTTTTCCAAAGTTTCATAATCTAACTCACAAGTTTAATTCCCCGAGTAATTTGAGCAACTTTGAATGTCTCTTTTATTTTTGAAGATTGGCAAAGGCGTGCTTCTTCTTCAATCCATTGGTATCCATTTTGATTTTAGGCTTTTATTGAAAGGTCTTGTTAACCAAGTCAATCCTATTTCTCTTAAACATTTCCAAACCTCTATGGGTATTGCATCTGGGCCACATGCTTTCCTTATTTTCATTCTTTTCAATGCCTCTTTAACTTCTAACTTCTTTAAGATAACCAATAAATACACACTTAATGGATTTGGTTGATAATTTTTTTTAGATTTTTCGCCGTACAAAAACCTTACAGCCCTAAATCTTAAGGAAAGAAAAAGTTGATCTTTTCCCAAACCACATCTCATGTGGTGTTTTATCAATCATTTTAGAAGGAACACGATTCAATGTAAACATAAGAATTTCTATAGGATAACCCCAAAAGGAAATAAGAAGATTTCTATGACTCATCATAGATCGAAACCTATCCAATAAAGTTCATTTTTTCCTCTCTGAAACACTATTCCATTGTGGAGTTGCTGAAGGAGTTAACTGTGAGGCAATCCCACAGTTTTCGAGATGATCATTAAAGTCTTGGCTCAAATATTTACCACCTCATTTTGATCAAAGTGCTTTTGATAGTTTTACTAAGTTGATTTTGCACTTCATTCTAAAATGTTTGAAACATCTCAAAAGATTTACCTTTATGTTTTATGAGATACACAACCATACATGTTAAAATCATCATTGAATGTAATGAAGTACTGATAATCACCTCTAGGCATTATGTTTATAGGATAGCATCTATCAGTATGTATTAGACCTAATAAATCACTTACCTTTTTACTGTGTCCAGTAAAAGGACCCTTTGTCATCTTGCCTACTAAATACGATACACATGTTTCATATGATTCAAAATAAAATGAATCTAAAAGTCCATCTTTAAAGAGTTTCGAAATGCGTTTTTCATTTATGTGGCCAAGAAGACAATGTCAAAGGTAGGTTTGATTCAAATCATTTGACTTGAATCTATTTGTATTTACATTAAGAATAGGAGTATCAATAAACCTTTTCATGTTTTTGGAATATAAAGACCATCACACAAATCGACAATCACATAGAAAACTTCTTTATGAGAAATGAAGCATTTATTATTCATAATAATGAAATTAAAACCATCCAAGTCCAAAAATGTAACTGAAATGATGTTTTTGCTCAAGGCAGTGACATAATAACAATTATTTAAAACTAAAAAAAATCTACTAGGTAAAATTAACTCATATCATCCTACAGCCAACACAACAACCTTTGCTCCATTTCTAACTCGTAGGATGACTTCTCCTTTCCTTAGCTTTCTACTTTCATGAGACCCTGCACATTAATACAAATGTGAGAACTACATTCGATATCTAATACCTAGGAATCACTAGTAGACAACTTAATTTCATTAATGAAAATACCTAAAGCAATAGTCGCACTACTCTTATATTTCTTTAGATCTTCATGATAGAGCTTGCAATTTATGAACCAACACCCAGGTGTATGGCATAAATGAAAATTTTCTTCTTTTTCTTTTTCCTTTTGGGACGATGAAGTAGAAGCAGCATGAAGCTTGACTTGTTCCATAGGCTTTGTGACAGTCACAATAGCCTTGGGAACTTTAGTCTTACCTTTGCCCTTTTTCTATAGAGCCTTTCCTTTATGAACCATCAATACATTAGCAATGAATTTTTTGACATTCTGCTCAGCAATTTTAAGCATCAAATGCAACTTTGAGATATAATTCTTCATATTATTCATGTTATAGTTCAACACAAATTGTGAATAACTATCAGAGAATGAATTCAGGATCGAATTCGTAGCTAACTCTTGGCTTATTGGAAATCCAAGTCTATCAAGATGGTCAATATAGCCCTTCATTTTCAGAACATGAGGACTAATTGATGCACCCTCAACCATTTTGCAAGAATGAAGCTTTTTGATTATTTTAAACCTTTCTTTCATAGCTTGTTGTTGAAATATTTCCTTCAGCATCATAACCATGTCTTAAGCTTTCATATGTTTCATGTCCTTCTGAAGTTCAGGAACCATGGTTGCCAACATAATACATGCAACATCAGTTGAGTCGTTGACATGCTTAGTATGTGCATCCTTCATGAATCTTAAAGCATTGGTTGGTGGTTCATCAGGGGTAGGATTATCCAAGACATACAACTTTTGTTCATGCTTAAAAACAATTCTCAAGTTTCTGAGCCAGTCTAGAAAGTTTGTCCTGAACAACTTATCCTTCTCGAGGATGGATCGTGGTGATAAGGGATTAATGCAATTCGAAGAGGCCATACAACAAAAATTATGCAAAATTTTATTTTAGTATAGTGGAATAGGCTCTCACTAAATTAATACAACTCCTGAAAATGCTATATTAATTTAAGGGACTAAAATTCATGTTTCACCTAATTCCAAGACAGCTAAGGCATAACACTTTGAATTAGGCTATTTAAGTAGTTACCAATTACCAATTAATTCATATGTAACTTTTAGTTATTTTTATGAGATTATGACATTTTATGTCTTAGCATGTTTTATCTCATCTTGTGCTTAAAGCCTAAAACCATTTTGATAGCTTTATCAAGTCTAACTATTTCAAAAAATATAGTAATCATTACTCAACTTGTCTCACCAAGATAACACAATACACTCCATGGAGGTAGACCCATATTGATGTGATTGAAGCTTTGACAAGTGTTTGAGAATGGATGACACTTGACTTAAAATTTGGAAGAGGGGTTTTTATTTTTTTAGTGATCATAATTTAAACAAGATAAATATCATATATTACGATGCATAAACAATCACTGAAAAATTAGAAAATTATACTAATATTGACTATCATATGAATTTTCTTGCGTTAGAAATAGTTAACGATAGTCCCGCGGGTTGGTCAGCCGGCGGACGGGGGTACAGGAGGCATCGCCCCCTATTTTTCCTTTTATGGACAATGAATTTCAATTCCAAAAATAAAAAATAGCCTAAAATTTATCATTATTATAGTCAATCCAAATAACCAAAACTGCCCCTTATTTTAATTTTAAAAAATATTAATTAAAATATTTTTAATTAACTCAGGCCCCCTTTAACTTAATATCTTATTCTTATGCAATTGGAATTTAATATACTTTAAATCCTCATCCAATTAGAATTTGTTATATATCTTACCTATCTTATAGGATTTGTAATTCTTATAAGATTACAAGTTTATCTCATATCTAATAGGAATACACTAAGGATAACCACAATAAAATATACGATCAAAATCAATTTCAAAATATTAATAATGCATTCAACACCGGAATCATATTAACCAAATCATAATTTCTATCATAGAGACATACATAATTATTAAATAAAAATGAAATATGTATTCAACACTAGAATCACTTTAACCTAAACATAAAATTATAACTTATACCATGTGAAACTACACCGAAGATGCGGGCTGAATTAGGTGTATCGAGAAGTTATCGCATTTTTAAAATAATTCAAGAATAAAGATACTATATGCTCACTCAAATGCAAGTATGAATACAATGCAAGATGAAGGGGATAGAAGAGATGGAAAGAGACACGCGATTTATAGTAGTTCGACCTAATGATCTACATCCACTACCTATCCTACCCAGTTAGGATTTTCAAACCCTCACTTATATTGCAAATAAGTGTTACAACTTAAGCGTATAAGCCTAGAATGCCTAATCATAAATTAGGACTTCCTACCAAGCCACAACTAGCATTTATGCCTAGCCTCAACTAGATCTTCCCTTCGACTTAGATCTCACTAACTCTTACAATCAGCCACTTACAAAGAATAGATGACAAAAATCAAATTTAATTTACAAAGTAAAGCGACACCAAATTCAAATATGAGTAAGCCTCCCAGAGCCTAACCACTCTAATGCATGCAAGTATGAGAACAAATAAGAAATGCAACTATATCACTGATTTTGTACAAATCTCAAATATGAAACTATTTCAAACGAATCGATTAAAAAATCCAGTTTTAAATCCAAATAACAAGTTTGATAAAAATCAAGTTTAAGTGCAAACTCTTGTCCAAACTAGTCCTAGGGTTTAGTAAATCAAGTGCAAGTGTAAAATCTAAGATAAATGTGTTTATTAACACAACAAAGGATTTTCACAAGTTAAGCACACAAAAATATAAAATTCAAGCATAACAAGAGCTTCAAAATCGGACTTTCTTTTAACCTCGAGAGAGTGATTTGAAAATTAGTTCTGGAGTAAATGTTGTAAGCTTTAGAACTTCTTAATAATGCTGGTTTCGAGAGTGATTCAGTTGCCTCAAAAGATTACAAGAGATATCATACAAAAATCCAAACTTTTTCTTTGAAAACTATGAACACAATATTGTTTTCTTGCTTGACAAGACAATAAAATGTTCTAGGTGGTTTAAGAATATTCTATATTCCTTTTTAACAGTTTTTAACCGTTCTAGAGAACTAAGGGCTCAGATTTGATCATCTATTCAAATTAAAGTGTGATTTTCAGCTTTATAAAAAGCTGTCAGAAAGGCAATTAGCGTGCAAATATTGGGACCCAGAGCCCTAAACCTCTAAGCTAGAATGCTAATGCTGAGCATTAGCAATTAGCATGCTTATATCACTATGCGCGCGTTAACTGCCAAGGGCCTCAAAATAAATATTTTATGTTTTAGAGTTAGCGACCCCTTATCTCATCTGAGACCCTACCAAACCTTTTATAACATGTTATATATATTTGTTAAGGGTCATAAAACTTGTTTAGGTGGTCCAGAAGTTTTCACAAATCTCGAAAATGAAAAATCTCGGTTACATGACTTACATTAGGGCTTTTCTACAAATACACAATTTTTTTTTCAAAAACCTTTCAAAACAATTTTTTTCATTTCTGAAAACTTCCACAATGGTTTTAAACTATGATGTGAATATAAAAACATGGTTTCACATAGTTTGAACTTATAAGACCGATTTAAGTGGTGAGTTTCATTTAATACTCCAAATAATCACTTGAAATTTTAAAACATGATATACATGAACTAATGCATTAGGTTTGCGTAAATGAACCTGTGTACCTTACATCAATGTTAGAACATGTAATATGAGCTTTAGTGTTCGTTTCCTCGTGTGGACCTAATCTTGAACTTGTATAGCTTGAACACTTGAGATGTGATATTCTACAAATTTTGACTAACTGAAACACACTTTATAAAATAACTAGTATACTTTGACTTTGTTTGTTTCCATTAAAATCCCAGGTGGAGTAAAAGTGACTAACCACTTAGTCTAACAATCTCCCCCTTTCTGATGATAACAAACAATGTGAACTTGACAATCAAAAATGGAATTCACGTGTATTCATATCCATAATGCAATCTCAAACAATCTCAAGTTCAACCATACATCTTGTGATGATTACTCTCTAGAATTTGAAATTAAATTTTTTGAGTTTTTGACGACAACTCCAATTCACCTCATACTTCATGGACACTTCACTAACAATAAATAAAAAGGATTGGAACAACTAAAACATGTGTAGATGGTATAATTCATGAAACATGCCTAATTCATGTCGAATCTTAGAAAATTGGTCTCTAGGCAATGGCGTAGTGAAGGTATCACCTAGTTGGCCCTCCGTGGGTACGTGGATTAGTTTAACATCGCTCTTTTAGACGTGATCGTGAAGGAAATTGTGCTGAATCTCAATGTGCTTGGTGCAGGAGTGTACCACCAAATATTTCGATAAGTTGATTGCACTTGTGTTATCAAAATAAATTTCAGCACAACCCACTTGGATTTGGTAATCCTCAAGTTGTTGTTTCATGTATAAAACTTGAGCACAACAATTTTGGGAGGCCACTTACTCAGCTTCAGCCGATGACAAAGCAACAAAATTTTGCTCTTTGCTAAACCATGATATAAGTGAATTTTCTAACAAATGAAAAAACCTGGAAATGCTTTTCCTATCCATTAGACTCTCCTCATAGTTGGAATCAACAAAGCTTCGGATTTTGAAACTCTTGGCTTTGTTGAACCACAAATCCTAAATCTTGTGTCCAACTAAGATAACAAAATATACGCTTGACACATTTCAAGTGAGATTCCTTATGTTTAAATTGAAATCTAGCACAAAAACACACAGTAAGTATGAAATCGGGCCTACTGGCAGTCAAATATAGGAGGCTACCAATCATGCCACAGTAAAGTTTAGGATCTATGGATTTTCCTAGTTGGTATTTTTCCATTTTGATGGTGGAACTACTAGGAGTGTCACATGATTTCAAATATTCAAACTTGAGTTTCTTTAGCATGTCCCTTACATACTTCTCTTGGTTTATGAAAATGCCATGTTTGGATTACTTAATATGCAAGCCTAGGAAGTATGTTAGTTTACCCATCATGCTCATTTCAAATTCATTGGTCATCGATGATGAGAATTCATCACATAAGCGTGTATTGGATGACCCAAAAATAATATCATCAACGTAAATTTGAATAAGTGGCATGTCTCGCTTTTAATCAAAATGAACAAAGTAGGATCTAGCGTTCCTTTCTAGAACCCTTTGTCAAGTAGAAACCCATTGTAGCAAGCATAAGCGAGTAACATACGAATTGCTTTAAGTCTTGCTACCAGTGCAAAGGCTTCCTCGTAGTCAATTCTTTCCTCTTGATTATAGCCTTGTGCAACCGACTAAACCTTGTTCCTTACAATCTTACCCTTATCATTCCTTTTGTTTCTAAAGACCCATTTGGTGCCTATGATAGTATGGTCTTTAGGTCTAGGTATCAGTGTCCATACCTTATTTCTAACAAAATGAACTAGTTCCTCTTGCATAGCCATAAACCAAAACTCATCACCTAAGGCATCATTTATCTTAACGGGGTCGGTTTGTGATACAAAAGCTATGTGTCCCTTATCTCGATGCAATGATAACCTAGTGGTTATTCCTTTGTTTGGATCACCTATAATTTGTTGGGAGGGATGGCCTATAAGAAGTCTTGAGTTCTTAGGTGCACTAGGTTTAGGTTCAACTCTCACCTCAACCTCTTGACTATTGGATGTTTGGCCTAGGATGACATCATCATCATCATCGTCATCAATCCTCAATTTTTCCAAGGTATGCATCATTTTCACTTTGGGATCTGTTTCATAAAATTTGATATGAATGTCCTATATGGTTTTGGTTGATCTATTGAACACTTTATTTGCTTTGCTATACATGGAGTAGCTAAGAAAAGTGCACACATTTGATTTTGGGTCAAATTTGTCTAAATGATCCTTATCATTTAGAACATAGTAGGTGCAACCGAATACATTGAAGTAACTTTCGTTGGGATTTTGGCCTTTCCATAGTTTATAAGGAGTCATTTTCACTTGCTTTCGACATTTACCCTATTGAGAAAATAACACGCCGTGTTAATGGATTCGGCCCAAGAATACTTAGCTATGTTGTACACATTTAGCATGGTCTTACATATCTCTTGGAAGGTCCTATTCTTTCTTTCTACAACTACATTTTATTATGGTGTCTTAGGAGAAGATAGTTGATGCGTGTATCCTTGTTTAGCACAAAACTCCTCTATGTTCCTATTGACAAACTCACCACCCCGATCACTCCTAATGATGGTAATTTTATACCTCTTCTCATTCTCAACCAAAGCATAAAATTTCATAAACACATCAAACACTTCATGCTTATGAGCTAGAAAATAAACCCATGTATACCTATTAAAATCATCAACAATGACAAAGAAATATGAGTTAACCTTAGACTTTTTGTTTAGGTGGGTCCGAACAAATTCAAATGGATAAGTTCCAATGCTCTAGTCACATCACTTGTTACTTTCGTCTTAAATGATGATTTCAAACCATCAACAAGATAAATATTCGAAATGGAAAGTAAATTGTTGCCAACGGTTCCAAGGCCTATAACCTTTCCATTGTTGTTGTCCCAAATGTGACCATTCCACCATTATGATGCTTTAATTGGATGAATTGATGTGGATCTTTAGTCATGTGTCTTGAGCACCCACTATCCAAGTACCATGAGGTGCTCTTCCTCGCATCCTATACAATGGGAAAACACTAGATTTTGGTACCTAAACACCTTTGGGTTTGAGAAAGTTAGTATCATAAACATTCTTAACGACCCATTCTAGTCTACCCATTTTGGCCATATTTAATATACATTTCCCATCCGTATAAGACCTATTGCATTTTGAGCATCTATAGTCATCATCTAGCAATTTGTTGTAACTCAATAAGTTCGCTCCATAGCCTATGCCTCTCTTGTTGAGTACACATCGTTGTGGTCCCAACATCATGTCAAACATATCTCTACCATTGGTGAACTTGTGCACCGTGCTGGTCAAGTCCTCTACTTCGTTGACTAAAGCATCTATCTCCTTTAGGAACTCATTCAAGTCGATTTAGAGATCATTAATGATCTCATTTTGCGACTTAATCTCACTAATTGCTATGGTCAAGCTTTTTTGAGTTGTTTGATCTTTTCGACATCCTTTTCCAACTCTTTCCTAAGCTCATCAACATTAGGAACATTATCAAAATCATCAACATTATCAAAATTGAAATCGTTAGAGGTTACCTCACTTTGTGCCATGAGACAAAGTATTGTTTTCTCACTTTCCAATTTGGATTAAGAACTTGATGAAGATGAATCATCCAATGTCGCCTTGAAGCTCTTCTTGCTTTTCTTCTTGTCCGACACCTTCTTGGACTTGCATTTGACTTTATGTGGCCCGATTTGCCATATCCGAAGCATATAGTCTCACTTGACTTTCCTCCCTTGCTTCCACTCTTGAACTTCTTCTTGTACTTGTCTCGCTTGTACATAGCCTTATTGATCTTTCTTGAGAGCATGGCTACTTCCTCCTAAAGATCATTATCATCACTAGATTTCTCATCTTCAATGATCTCAACCAATGGAGCAGGTCGGCTATTTGTCGTCAAAGCAATCTCTTTTCTTGAACTCTTAGTACCCCCACTCAATGTTTCCAATCTAGCTCGGTCCTTTAGTTCAAATTCATGGATCGTTAGCTTTCCACATATGGCATCAAAAGTGTACTCTCCAAGGTTTTGTGCCAATTGGATAGCATACTTCTTGGCATCCCATTCCTTTGGCTAGCCTCTAAGGAATTTGTACACCAAAGTCTTTTGATCATAGTTCTTTCCAAGATTCTTGATCTCATTTAAAAGCTTAGTGAACAGAGTGATGACGGTGGCTATGTCTTCATCGGAGCCAACTCGAAAAGTCTCACAGTGCTTCTTAAGGATTCTTAACTTTTGTCTTCTTCACTTGAAGTGTACCTTCATAGTGTACCCCAAGCATCTCCCACACTTCCTTGGTCGTTTGACAAGCACTAACTTGGTTGTATTCATTGTTACTTAGCGCACAAAGCAAATGATTCATGGCTTGATCGTTTGAGGGCTCAATCTTGGCCTTCTTGGCGGTGTTTTCTTTCATGGGCTTGTCTAGTGGTGTGTACCCATTCTTAATTGAGTCCCACAAAAGTCTACTTTGTGTCCTAATGTAGAACTTCATCCTTACTTCTTAATAAGCATAGTTGGTTCCATTAAAATACGGAGGCCTACTCGAGGAGTTGCCTTCTTTAAGGCAAGCCAAATCTAAAGTTTGCATCCTTGCACAAAAATAATCAAAGACACGTTAGAAACACTTTGAGCAATAACCCGCTCTGATACCAATTAAAACCACCCTAAGAGGGGGTGAATTGGGTGTATCGAGAAGTTATTGCCTTTTTAAAATAATTCAACAATAAAGATGTTATATGCTCACTTAAACGCAAGTATGAATACAATGCAAGATGAAAGGGATAGAAGAGATGGAAAGAGACACGCGATTTATAGTGGTTCAATCCAATAATCTACATCCACTACCTAACTTCCCCAGTTAAGATTCTTAAACCCCCACTTATATTGCCAATAAGTGTTACAACCTAAGCGTACAAGCCTAGAATACCTAATCACAAATTAGAACTTCCTACCTAGCCGCAACTAGGGTTTATGCCTAACCTCAACTAGGTTTTCCCTTCCACTTAGATCCTACTAAGTCTTACAATTAGCCACTTACAAAGAATAGATGAAATAATCAAATTCAATTTACAAATTAAAGCGGCACCAAATTCAAATACAACCAAGCCTCCTAAAGCCTAACCACTCTAATGCATGCAAGTATGAGAACAAATGAGAATTCAAGTATATCACTAATTTTGTGCAAATTTCAAATATGAAACCGTTTCAAACGAATCGATTAAAACAAATCCAGTTTCAAATCCAAAGAACAAGAAGTTTGATAAAAATCAAGTTTAAGTGCAAACTCTTGTCCAAACTTGTCCTAGGGTTCAGTAAATCAAGTTTAAGTGTAAAACCCAAGAAAAGTGTTTTGAAGAACACAAATAATGATTTCCACAAGTCAAGCACACAAAAATATGAAATTTAAGCACAAGAAAAGCTAGGAAATCGGACTTTCTTAAAACTTTGAGAAAGTGATTTGAAAATCTCTTATGGAGTCGATGTTGTAAGCTTTTGAACACCTCAATAACACTGGTCTCGAGAGTGATTCAATTGCCTCAAAAGATTACAAGTGATATTACACAAAAATCAAAGATCTTTTTTGAAAACTATGAGAACAATAGTGTTTTCTTGCTTGACAAGATAATAGAATGTTCTAGGTGGTTTGAGGATATTCTACATTCCTTTTTAACAGTTTTTTACCATTCTAGAGATCCAAGGGCTTAGATTTGATCATCTATTTAAATTAAAGTGTGATTTTCATCTTCATAAAAAATTGTCAAAAAGGCAATAACGCGCTAATATTGGGACCTAGCGCGCTAATCCTCTAAGCTAGCGTGATAATGCTGAACATTATCATGCTAACTCAGCAATTAGCATCCTAATATCACTATTAGCTCGCTAATTGTCAGGGGCCTCAAAATAAATATTTTTTGCCCTAGAGTTAGCGACCCCTTATCGCATCCGAGACCCTGCCAAACCTCTTATAACATGTTATATATGTTTGTTAAGGGTCATATAACTTGTTTAGGTGGTCTGGATGTTTTTACAAATCTCGAAAATGGAAAATCCCGCTTTCATGACTTACATAGGGGCTTTTATGCAAATACACAGTTTTTATTTTCAAAAACTTTTTAAACAAGTTTTTCATTTTTGAAAACTTCTATAATGGTTTTAAAGTACGATGTGAATATAAAACATGGTTTTACATAGTTTGAACTGATAAGACCGATTTGAGAAACATGATATACATAAACTAATGCATTAGGCTTACGTAAATGGACCTTTGTACCTTACATCAATGTTACAACATGTAATATGATCTTTTGTCTCTGTTTCCTCGTATGGACCGAATCTTGAAATTGTATGGCTTGAATACTTGAGATGTGATACTATACAAACTTCGACTAACTGAAACACATTTTATAAACTTATTAGTATACTTTCACTTTGTTTGTTTCCATCAAATTCACGGGTGGAGTAAAAGTGACTAACCACTTAGTCCAATACCAAGAACATACAAAATTTGCATCGTTCAATATTAAAAACATATGTTAATCGAAATATTCAAAACATGAATAATATCATTGAATGAAGTTATGCGTATGTATCAATATACATAAATTAAAAACATGCTTTAAACTAATTCTTAATAATAATTATCATAAAACTTATATGTACATCATACATATACATAACTCGAGATCATATTTTCACACATATATCATATATACATAAGAGAAAACATGCAAAATAATAATAGAACCAAGTCTATGGCTCTGATACCATTGTTCGATTTTTAGGGTTCATACATAGCGAAACACTCAAAATAATTTTAAAAAACCCCAAAAGAATCGAACATAGATATTCAAGCAAGCATCCTCTATTAGAAATCTACATACGAATGGTGACCACAATTTGGAGCGCTAGCCCCAAAAGAGATATAAAACGTTTTTCCGTATATCAAAAAACCTAGAGAACACAAAATTTTCAAAAGTGAAACTCTCATTTCATTTTAAGGTTTCACCCTTTAATTATATATGTAGATAAGCTCTTAATAAAAATCATATTCGTAGTACAACTATTGTATTTAGGCAGTTTAAGCAAATTACACATACGCCCATATTAATAAGTTATCACTTAACAAATCGTAAGGGCTTTTATGTTATGAGTATTATCAAATACGATTTATTACTCTGAACCAATTGAATTGCGCAAAGCTATTCTTTGTATGCGACCCAGAAGGTTCATGCGACATTGATAAAATAACCAAAACCATTTTGGTACACAAGTCATAAGCGACAAGGCATTATGACTACCTAAGTAACATGAATATTAACATCGATACGATCTAATGAATAATCATATCCTTTTGTCGTGTGATATCTTTTGACTAAACATAAGGCATGGAAAGTCACCTTTAATGTTCATTCGTACTAGTCTCAATCTTTAAGTAAAATGAAAACATCCAAGTGACAATGATCATATCAATTCATATGGACTTGACCTTTATCAGTCTATCATATCGAGGGATCCACTGATATCTCTCTCTATATGAGAGTGACAAATCATATTTTAACTACACACCTTCACATATTATTCATATTGTAACCAATTACAATCTTTGTAATTGTCCGGTTAAAGAAAACGTTTATTTTTGTCAAATTAACATGCTCCTAATATTGAAGCCAATGGTAATCTCAAGTCGAAGGACTAAATGATATATCTATCATGAGTAACACCTATGACTTAATGCATGTTGTGTTCTCATAGCGGGTCGGTCCAGTACCTTGTTTCCTAATAAGTATTCATGATCTCGATTCATATCCCTATATGGATGATCATCACATGACCATCAATAAAGATTCACACTAGTCTTAATTCATTATAGTTTCCCAGTATAATGATCGAGTAAGGACATTTAGGATATTTAAACGAATACCCATGGATCTTACTATAAGGTAAACATGTAATCACCTATAATAAAATAGTAGATGAAAACCAAAATTTTAGTAACTAAAATTATAAGATAAAAAATGTTTGTAGATTAACTTAAGGCACATGTCCCAATACTACTATCAAATTAAACTTCAAAAACATGAAAACTAAATTTACTAAAGTGATGATCTTTGGAATTTCTGTTGATTAAGCTCCCTAATTTTGGTTGAATCAACTCCCTGAGTGATCTTCTAAGATCATAAATCAAACCCTCAATTCTCTAACTCTCACTCGATCAAATTATGGAGATAAGTATGAATGGATTTAGTTTAAATATATGAATTCTCCTTGAAATCGCATCGCGCTATCTTGAGACTGATCAAATGATTGATGTGCTAACATGACACTCCTTAAGGTGACACATCATCAACACTCACGCTCATCTTGAGGTGATCCTACAATCCATATAATTCAAATCAACTTATAAGTTTCTAATATATATATATATATATATATTTATGTATCAAAAATATACAAATAAAAATATATAGTTTGTTTATTTTCTCACCAATAAATTCACCAGACACGCATATAAGTATTCTCAGGTGTGGACATTCATTTCATGAACCACTTGTCAGATTTGGTGTATCGGCTATTTATTGTTTATTTACGTATTTTTCGTTTATAGGCTTGTATATATGAATCCTCTATTATACTAAAGCCTATAAAATTCATACACAAATTAAACAAACACAAACCATCATGCAAACACTCGCACACGCTAATCGAGGTATGCTGGACTTAATTATGAACGTAACTCAAGTTAATTAAGATTTGAATTAATACTAATCACCAGCTTAAGATAACAGGTTGTTACAGTTTCCCCAATTAAGAGCAATTTTATCCTAGAAATAAAAGTAAATGTAAAATTACCTGTAGCTTTGAGGAGAAATGGAAACTACTCATTCATATATGATTCCCGCTCCTAGGTTAGTTCTTCTTCTCGGTGAAATTGCCATTTCACCTTAATCAAAGAGATCTCTTTGGTTCTCTGCCTCTGAATCTTATGATCAAGTATATGAATCGGTTCTTCGTCGTAAGATAAGTCTTCACAAATAACAAATTCATTCTAATAAATCCTTAGTGAATTGAGTCTCCATCTTGCGAAGCCTACATACATTGAAGACATTATGAACTTCGGCTAGCTTAGGAGTTAACTCTAACCTGTAAACAATAGGCCCAATCCTTTCCTGTATTTTGAACGACCCAATGTACCTTGAAGCTAGCTTACTTGCAAACCAAATCTATATAATCCTTTCATAGGTTAGACTTTCAACATAACAAGATAGTCCTTTGAAAACTCCAAAAACCTATGATGTTTTCTCGGCATATCTTTTTTGTCTTAATATGCTATAGTCAAAAGCTGGCAAATCTACTAAATTCTCTCTGTGTAGTCCTGAATCAATTTCGATCCCAGTAAAACTATATCTCCAACCTCTGCCTAATACGCAGCGATAACTATACAAAGCTTCAAATGGAGCCATTCAAATGCTTGCCTAATAGATATTATTATAAGAGAACTTATACAGATGAATGTGTTTCTCCTAGTTACCACTAAACTCTAAGACAGAAGCTCCAATTATATCCTCTAGCATCAATATCAATCGTTTAAGCTTTCTGATGCGTTATGTAATCTTGATAAGCTTTCTAACAACTAACCACCTTATGAATCATAAGCTTTAAGAAACTCAAGCAATTTATGATGCCTTATATTCGTATCTCAGACTCTTATGATATGAAAATACTGTAAACTTCTCATCGTACAAGTAATGCCTCAAAACCTTCAAAGAAAAAACAACCGCAGCTAGCTTAAGATCATGAACTGGATAATTTCTTTCATGAATCTTAAGTTGCCTTAAAGCATAAGCTACAACTATGCCTTCCTACATCAGCACATAACCCAGGCTTGAATGAGAAGCATTAACGTAAATCACAAATTCCTTCCCCATCATAATTTATGTATAAATGGGTGTCATAGTCAAACTATCCTTCAAACCCTGAAGGCAGCCTTGCACTCATCAGACTAAACAAAATCAACATCTTCCTATGTTAGCTAAGTCAATAACATAGCAATACGACAGAACCTGTCCATGAATCGTATGTAATAACCCACTAACCTTTGAAAAATATGAACTTCTGACACTATGGTAAGAATAGGCCAATCACTTATTGCTTCAACTTTTACAAGATCAACAGATATTCTCTCAGCAGTAACCATATGTCCAAGAAATTTGACCTTTGAAGACTAGAATTGGCACTTAAGAAATTTGGCATATAGTTGATTATCCTTCAGAGTCTACAATGTAACTCCTAGTTTGTGTAAATGCTCTTCCTCATTTGAATAAATTAAAATATCATCGATAAACACAATGATAAACTGGTCAAGATAGGGTTTAAATGCCTTACGCGTTAAATCCATGAACATAGCAAGAGTATTAGAGAGCCCAAACGACATTGCTTTAAACTTGAAATTCCCTTCACAAGTACTAAAAGCCATCTTCAAGATATCCTCATCTTTGATCCTTAATTGATAATAACCAGACCTCAAATCAATATTCGAGTAATGTCTGGCACCCTTTAACTGATCAAACAAATCATCGATCCTGAGCAATGGATATTTTTTCATGATAGTCACCCAATTAAGATATTTATAATCAATGTACATGCTTAGGGTTCTGTCCTTTTCTTCATAAAAGAATCGATGCTCCCTATGGTAACGTGCCATGAAGGATAAACCCATTTTGTAGCAACTCTTTAAGTTGAGTCTGCAACTCTTGTAATTCCTTTGGTGTCATACGATATGAAGGAATAGATACAGGTTTGGTACCACGAATATGATCAATGATGAAATCAATGATACGTGGCGGTGGTAGTTCAGGTCAGTCAGACGGAAAGAATTTTGAAAATTCAGAAACCATGGGAATGTCACTAACCTTAAGTTGTTGACCAGGCTATCCAAATGTGATAACTCCAGCCATAACTTCTAAATCTCGAGGAGTAGCTTCTCTTCCACAAGTTGCAAGTCATGAAGATTATAGCCTTTATACACTTTAATTTCAGAAAGTTTATGGATATGAAATATTAGGCTCTCACGGAAACATTCAATACTGGCATGGTATACTGACAATCAATCCATCCTTGGTAGTGCATCATACTCCAAGAACTCCATTACCCTAAGATTAATTGGAAATTCATTCTCCTTAATTTTGGTTACACATCTCTCGTAGATCATTTTAGGATAAACCTTCTCACTATGTGCTTAAAATAAACAATGTACTGGCTTTAATAGTTTTCAATTTTAGCTTATCAACCATTATATGGCGGCCCCAAGGCCACCTCAGGGTGTCTTCATGTGGAGCGTTCTTCACCCTGTGGGCCCAGCTATATGTGTTTGGCACCTACCCATTCGCTTCATGTCTCGATTATCGTATCTACATGTGTGTTATCCATGTAGTTAGTTAATAGTTTCATATTTTCAGAGTTATTTCCTTAAGTATTTAAAGCCCCTTAAGTTCAACTATTTGTAGTTTATTCGAGTCTTACATATGCTAATGGTTTGTATTTTACAAGTTAACATTAAGTTAGCGAAAGCCTTAATTTGATGTTGGGAAATTATAATAAATTACCATGACAAACATTATTCATAATATCATGTCCTACGGCGAAAAACTTGGAAAAATAGTATGTATATAGGCGACAATACCATTAAAAAATGTATATATACAAGTACTGTGTCACTCTAGTATCCCGATACCCAAAATAATACAAAATATCAAAATAAACATGTACAAGTAGGTCCTCGATGTCGGGCAATCAGATGTAGTCACCTAGGATCCCCTTGCCCCTACTGGTATTAGGATCTGCACTCAATCAATACAAAAGATAGATGATAAGTATAGTGATTAAAATCCTAAGGAACCCCTCTGAGCATTTGCATAATAAAGTAAGGAAATGGAAGAGATATTGTTAAGTAAACATGCAGAATGTAAAGACATACAACTGTAATTGACTTATCGCATGAATAATTAATATGTATGCTAAACAAATATGTGTTTTCGCTCTAGATGGACTAGACTATACTTCTGGTCACCAGGATCCCACTAGTGGATGCACTCAACTGGCCCAATGCTAGTCCCTCGGTGTTGGCCGACACTACAAGGAAAATGAAATTTAGAAACGGAATTAGAAACGGAAATAAGTTCCGTTGCTAAAAAAAATTAGTTAGAGACGAAATTGAGACGAATTAGAGACGGAAATAGATACGAAATAGAGACGGAATTAAATTCGTCTCTAAAAAATGGCGCCAACATTCCCACCAAAATTTTCATTTTTTACAACCGTCCATTAGTCTCGAGATTTGTGTGTGCCTATTTCCGTGCCCTTCTCGCGTTCCTCTACTCTCTTTCGATCCTTTTCACCAAGCCGTGCTACTCTCTTTCGATCCTCTTCACCAAGCCATGCCCTACTCGCACTCCTCTACTCTCTGATTCATCGTTGTCCTCGCGCCTCGGCTCCGTCGTCGTCCTCACGCCTATGTTGTCATCCTCGCTCCTTTGTTCTGTCGTCTTCCTCACGCCTCTGCTCCCTGGTCGTCCAAACGCCTCTACTCCGTCGTAGTCCTCGCCCTCGCTCCTCTGCTCCCTAGTCGTCCTCTCACTCCTTTGCTCCCTGGTAGCGCTGCCCTGCTCTGGTCGTCGTCGCGTTGTTGTGCTCCAGTCGTGTTCTTTTTCAGTCCGCGCCTCTGCTCCTCTCGGCTCTCACATCGTGCTCTCATTCAGTCCCCTCTTCGACCTCTCTGCTCTCTCATTGTGCTCTCATTCAATCCGCGCCTCGTTGTGTTTCATTGGTGAGTTCTCCATCTTTCCTCTCAAAACATTGCTTTTTGGTTAATTGGCAGTGAGATGTTTTGTTTGCTTTTACAATGATTTGTGATTTTTACTCGGGGGTGAGATTTTATTGTTTCATGTATTTAGTTGTTTTTATGCTTCTTTATTATATACAAGTTGTTTTGGTGAGTAACAATTCAATTACAATGTTGCCAAAAGAAGCTCGATTGAGAAACCTATAAGTTAAATCCAAATCCCTCCTTAATGAGGGGCCCAATTAACATGTTTGTGTATTGAAGTTCATGCATGCGTATTCCAGAGGTCCTAAAATGAAATTCAGAATCATTTATTGATCACTTCTAAGGTACTTTTGTTTTATGTGTCAACTCTTTCTTTATAGTGATGGATCAGAGAAATTAAACATGTTGGAAATTCTATGTGATTAGGCGTACGTATGTTTCTTAATTTCAACAATTTGATATGTGTAATTACTTTCAACTTGTTCCTTGTGGCCTTCACAACCTAATTCACAACAGTTACATACTTTTTTTAACAAATAAGTTAGTGAATCAATGCACTTTCATTTGGGCAATTGATTCTATGTTTATTCATGTATCAAGTCATTGATGCTTAATGAGATTTCTACCTGCATACTACAACAAAAACATCACATAAAGTGAACCAGTGGGAGTAGTTATTAGATGAGAACTCATTAGCATTGTTGAGGCACATTTCTAACATTTATAATACTACATATTATTATTTGTACTACATGTATAATCGTACCACATTAATAACATATTATTACTTTTTTTTGGGTGAATGCATATTAATTACTACTAGTAAACGGGCACGTGCTTCGCATGTAAGGTTCAAATATTTTTTATAAGGAAAATGTGAAAGGCATAAAAATATTTAACTCATAATTCGAGTTTGAGATTGACAATGGATGTTGCATTTCATTGGTAGATAATTTAAAATGACCATAATAAATAATTTAAGCATAATTATCTAAACAAAGTTAAAAAAAAAATGAACGGATTTAATGATCAGATAAAGCACTGGATCAAAGGAGAGGAATTAACCTTGTACATCACACATATGACGCCTACTAATTCTCTGATTGTTGGAAAAAAGTAATATCTCTTTTTGCTACTTAAGAAAAAGAACCAAAAACTAAGAAAAATAAATATATGAAAGCAATTCTTACATACCCAATTAGTTTTTGCAAAACCACTACAATTCCAAAGTTGCTTCTAAATCTTTATTCTTCACCTTTGCACTTCAAACTTCCAACCTTGAAATGCATCTAATGGAATATCACACATATGATAGATCACGTTGCGTTTTTTAAAAGAGAGAGGAGGGGCTGTGTTTTTTAAGAAGAAAGTGGTTTTCAGTTGTTCACACAACGAATAGGAACACTGAGGTCGAAGGACCTGGATTGGACCCTCGAAGCACGGTGGTGGTTCGGTGTCTTTTGTGACTACCAATGAAAGATTGGTAAGTTTTTTTTACACTCTTATTTATTTTTTACATTTATACACTTGTTCACTATGCAATTGATTTGTGTTTGGCGAATATGTGTTCGCCGACCTACTACTAATAGACATATTTATGCTGAATTTATAACCGGTCCTGTATGCAGACTGATTCATCCGAGACGCCACCTACCGTGAATGAATTGTATTTGCATCTCCACACCGTAAATCACGACGGGATGACATTCATCGATACTAGATCAGAGCGGTTCTGTGTAAGTATAGAAATGAAATGTTAAATAGTATTAAGTTTACTTTAAAGAATATCATGTAAGTTGTTTATTGTTGATACATGCAGGATAGGCTCCAGAGGAGACGTCTGGAGCTGACCCAGGCTACACCGGACCAATCGGTGGATGATGAGGCGGTGTACCTCAATGTGGCGGGTGAGTGTCCCAAATGACGTGTCTACGGTCTCGGTTCTTTAGGGAGAAAGAAGAGGAGATATGCAGATCCTGGTGCTAGCACGTCCCAGATGCCGGAGATGGTGCCACGTGCAGAGTTCGATATCGTTGCCAAGCAATTACGAAAGGTTATGGAGTTTATGCATCAGCATCTCGGGATGACCATGGACGGAGCAGGCCTATCTCAGCCACAGCCACCACCACCACCACCTCATGACCAGCAACAGCCGCCGCAAATAGATCCCGCCGATCCACCATAATAAAGGGACAATGTTGAGTGAGAAACGCAAGAGTGGCTTACGAGAGATAAGCAGCTTGGTGATACATAGGTATTTTTCTTGTTGTTTGTGTAAATTTTGAGATTATACTTTTGTTTTTGTAGATAACTTTAGCAATTGTTCGCATGACTTTTAGATTGACACTTCTTTTTGTGCATATTTAGATTGATACTTCTTTTTGTTTCATTGGATTATTGTTCATAATTTTAAAAATTCCATTTACTTCTTCTTTTTGTGCATATTTATATTGACACTATTTTTTTAAATAGTCCTGCTATTTCCATGTCTAATCATTGTAGTGTACTAATTTGGTTAATTGTCGGTTATGAAGGTCCAACCTGTTGCTGCTGGGGAATTATTACCTGAAAGGCCTGGTGATCCAAATTGCCCTGTAACAAATTTTCCTGACTTTATTTTTAATCATTATCTATTTATGACACTGTTTTGGTTTATATTTTGTCAAGTATATAATTCTTTTCTTATGTACTCCTAGTACTTCTTGAAAACCATAAAATGCAAGTTTGGTTTTCGGTGCAAGTTCAACCATCCAAAAGATAAGCTAAACTCTTTGGTAGGTGGCTTTGATGTATTTTTAATTATTGATATTGAACTGCCCACTATACTATTAGTGGTCTTAGTGCGTGTCTTATATCCTAAATTGATTTTTCATTTAACTTAGGGTGCTGAATTGGACATTTCTTTACTACTTGAGAGACCATCTGAGTCCCCTTGTTCAGTGAGCAATTCTTTGTATTATTTTTGTGCTTGGTTGCCACTTTCTATTGTTTTATCAAATCAACTTGATTACACTATGCAATTATTTTTGTGCTTGGTTGCCACTTTCTATTGTTCTCCTATCAATTATAGTAGAGAAAAGCATAAATTGTTTGAGAAAAGTAGCATCTAAAAGCAGCTTAGCTTCATGAATCATGATAGAAAGAAGGAAAGAAAATGTATTATTTGTTCAATAGTTCCTGCTTTTGATCTTCATGATGTAGTATCTACATGTAAAGCATAATGACAATAACTGCATATTCTTATATGCAGTGGTAGATAGCTATAGAAGTATGATTTAGGTGAGCATGATAAGATTCCAAAAACCATGAGTCCATTTTCCATGAGGCTAAACAAATTGTGCCTGAGGACTAAATAAATGACATTCTAAAATGATCAATTCATCATAAATCACTATGGGCTTGTTTACGAGATTGCTATATGATTGTTTCACTAATTGATGTGTTTTATTCATAGTTTTTGTTTTATTAGACTGTAGCCTGTTGAGGCGAAATTTAATAATGCAATTGCAATGCTTAATATTTGGTTGATTTTGGTATGAAGTAAATACCTTGCTGATGGTTTTTAACTCTACATTTTTTGCTCATTTATCAATTCTCGGCCTATAGGCTTGTAACTTAAATCATTAGGTATGATTTAGTCACACGTGGGAGTAGCTATTGATTTTTCTGCTTTAATATTCCTGTGTATTGTCTTTGTCTTTTTCTTGAGCGACGAGTAAGTGCTGTCCAATTCATGGCCACAGATTCTCATTTTAAAAGTTGATTTCACGATTATTATTGGTTCATTGCATAACATTATTGTTACTTCTTTCAGGAAACCTGATGATCATGGGATATCATCGTGGGGATGAAGCTTGAGTGGTCAGCATTCTACATATCATGCTTTATTTCCAAGGGCATGGACTATTTATGATGGTACTATTTTCCTTATTGATGTCCTACAATGAATTACATTGTTAATTTTAGCTTATACCTCTGGTTTTCTATTTAAATACAAACAAAGCACGCGTGAACGCCACTTTGGCAACAACTGAGTTGTGGTGCTTTTGTATTCGCTACGTTACTTGGACCTTGGAATGAAGTAAATAATCTACCTTGCCATTACAACTAAGCTTAGCTTCATCGTGTCCTTACAAATCCTTATTTATATTTTGTTAATTTTTACACAAAGCTTCCAATTCATTTTTTTTGATGTTTCAGCTCTATTACTTTCCTCTGTAAGTGCACGTTCTTTATTCTTCTGTTGTGGCCTTATTTGATTTATTATGTTCTCTTCTAATTTTTGCTAGACCTACAGACACAAGTGCTTTGTTTTCATTATTTGCTCTATAATACTGTAAATTCTCAACGTATTATGTTCTCTTCTAATTTTTGCTCAATATTGTGGATCTTTGTACTTTTTGTATTCCCTTTGTTTTCACCTTATGTAGTTTTGTGATCATTAGACATTTTTAATGAAATGATTCGAATTTTCCTTTTGCTGGCGTGTTGTCGTGCTTTAGCACTTAAAACGTTTTCGTAATTGTGCTTTAGCAAAGCTTTTTGTTCATGTAGTTAGGTAGGTTCTCAGATTCCCCCTTCTAATAAATTGTGTTAGTTGGACACACAAGTAGCCATGTACCGTCGGAAATTATAGTAAAATATATTGTTTTCTTTTGCACTGTAAATGGAGATAGTTTTTTTGCAGTTTCATTTTTTTATCATGAGTTTGATCTATTTTGCAATATTTGCAAAGCGTGGCCCTATCAGTAGGTGACTGGTTCTTCGATCGAGTGGGAGTTAGTGCCATTGATTGCCCATATCCCTGTGACAATACCTGCCATAATCTGGTTTTCAAGTGAGAGATGAGGAATTTAAAGCATATCATGTAACTTTTATAGTTGTTTACATGACTTTTAGATTGATAATTCTTTTTGTGCATATTTAGAGGATTGTAAGTTTTTTTTGTGGTTGTTGAACAATAGGATTGGTGGTTTTTGTGAATACTTAGAAATTTGGAGCATTTATTATACTTGACAATTTTTCGTGGATATATAAATCTTTTTCAAATTTTGAATTTTACATTTTTTTCTCTCATTTGAATATTTGTTGATATATATTGTCGATGTATGAATGTTAAATTTTGCTTTTTTGGGGGATGTTAGCACCCCCAAGGAGTTGTTGGAGGGGGTGCAGGCGATGGAGTAGGTCCTATGGTTGTATTTTCAAGTTATAGGTTGGAGAACCAATTGGATTGAGTTTATGTTTGCAAACTAAACAAAAAGGAAAATTAGAGACGGATTAACAACAGAATTCAGAGATTCCGTTGCTATTCCGTCTCTAATTTTTGAAGAATAGATGCATGAATCAGCAACGGATCAGAGACGGAATTATTATATTCCGTCTCTGATCCGTTGCTAATAAGAGACGGATCAGAGACGGAAAGCAATAATTCCGTCTCTGATCCGTTGCTAATCAGAACGGATCAGAGACGGAATTATTAGATTCCGTCTCTGTTCCGTCTCTGATCCGTTTCTGATTAGAGACGGAATAGAGACGGAATCTAATAATTCCATCTCTGATCCGTTTCTGATTAGCAATGGATCAGAGATGGAATTATTGCTTTCCGTCTCTGAGCCGTCTCTGATTAGCAACGGATTAGAGACGAAATGCAATTACAATTGTACCATTTAGAAAAATTTCCATTTCTCGTTCGTCTTTATTCCGTTTCTGAATTCCGTCTCTAATCCGTGTCTAATAGAAACGGAATCACATTTTCGTTGCCGATTGAATCAGCGTCGATGATTTTAGAGACGAAATTTATTCCATCTCTGTTCCATTGCAAATTTCAATCAGAGACAAAATTTATGCAAATCAGAGACGAAAATTTCCGTTTCTGATCTGCTGTTTTTTTGTAGTGCGAATTCGTTGAGTCACCAAAATGTTCACCAAGGGTAAGCTCGGGTTGCAATTCATCGAGGGATGGGTTACACATGCTATAATTTAGCGCATCATGAACATATACCAGAGAATCAGGGGAAGTAAAATCAACCCACGTCCGAGTAAGGGAATGGAATAGTAGAAACAACAAAGAAAGAATAAATATGGAATAAAAAACATAATCAAAGCTTAAACTGGTCTAACCTCCCCAAACTCATGTATCTAACCCGACGAGCTCCCCGACAATGAGCTACAATCCACTAATTACATGAAGTCCAATTTTATAAGTTTAGGTTCTTTATAAGTGTTTAGAAATGTATTAAGTTAGCAATTATTAAAACATCCCTTAATGTTCAGGTTTCATCTGTCATTAGCGCTAATGGGTCTACCTAGCACGCCAAGTTAAGTTAGCGCGCTAGAGAATCGATCTAGTGCGATACTATTCTTCATTTTGAAAAATAGTAGAGAGCCCAAAATGATTAACGTGCTAACCAACCTAGTTAGTGCGTTAATTGCTCTCCGTGACAGAATTCTCAAGTCAGAATTTTTCACTCCCATCCCAATTAGCTAACCTAATTTGGTGTACACACTCTCCATCTATTAGTGACTCTAAAACATCATTTAAACCAATATCAGAACATTAATTAGATCAAAATCCTCAAATCTCATACATTCACTAGTTTTTCCCAAATTCATCAAAAATCTCAATTCATGCAAAATCAGTGATAAATCCTCAATAGAAATGGTCACAAAACAAATAATTCATCAAGTTTTCATAAAAAACTAGGGATCTAACCCTCAAACTCGAATTTCACCAAAAATACACAAAGTTGGGTTCATTTAATAATAGAAGATGAAGACGAAGATTACCTCAATTTTGATCCTCAATTTGATCTTCAAATCCTAGTTTTTAGCTACAAATCATCCCCTTGTTTCTTAGGTTTCTCTCAGATTTGCATGAGATTTATAAGTAAGAAAAAATGAAACTCCCACTCACTTGGTTTATACATGTATTTCTAGATCAAATGTGCTACGTGTATTTCGAGGATTATCTTGTGTTTTTTATTCATGCTGTCACACACCACTTAATGACTGTAATAGCACACTCATTGTCCTAGATTCACTCACTAGGATCATCACAATGTCGATCTAGGGACCACATTATTTAACTCAAACTATAGGCTAATTATTATTTGATTGGATTAGATTATATTAAGCCTCATTAAACCATATTCTAGTGTTTCTATTTATCAAAATTAACCAACTTGTGATACCACTAACCTTCAGCTATTCGATACCTGGTGCCTCGCGTCCCGACATGCATTTTAAGGCACACCATAGCTTATTGTTTTTACTTAATTAACTTAGCCTATGGTTACATTACCTATTTCATTTGATTTCTTAGTCATATTCACGTGAATTAGTCGAGCTTCCAAGTGTAACCGTAATTTGCCTATTTGAAACCTGTATTGACATGCATTTCGAGGCGAATACCCGTCACATAATCTCGTACGATATAACCATCTAAAATACACACATGCAATGTATTAGTAAATAAATTCATACAATGCATTATAGATAAGCAATTCAACACACGCTTTACTAGCTTACTTAGGTCGACGTGTGTCCTAGCCTACTCGCGATTTCCATGTGGATTTGAGTCGGCGTCTAAATATGAGATTACGAAATAAATAACGACGTTAATAAAATGGGTATTTACAGTTCTTCCCAACTAAGGGAAATTTAGTCTCGAAATTTAAATAAAATTGATCGTTATACCATAAAATAGCTGAGGGTATCGCTCTCGCATAGTCAACTCGAGCTCCCATGTGCTTCCCTTTGTCCCATAATGTTGCCAACGAACTAGGACCTTGGAGAACTCCCTGTTCCTAAGAACCTAAACATTGCGGTCAGTAATAGCTATAGGATGCTCCTCGTAAGTTGCATTAGGCTAAACCTCAATTTGTCACAAGTCAACCATTGGTTTCAGTCCCCACTTAGCTAGTCTCGACATAGAGATACGAAATGTCGGATAAACCCCAGCTAACTCAACAAGTAACTCTAAGCGATATGCAACACTGCTAACCCATACTGCGATCCTGAGTGGTCTAATAAACCTTGGCACTTGTTTCCCATTAATGTCAAATCTTTACTGACCATTTCAAGGAGAAACCTTCAGGTATACGATATCGCCCTTCTCATAGCTCAGACCCCTGTGATATCTATCCGCGTATTTCTTTTGTCTTTCCTCTGAGACTCCTAGTCTCTGACAAACTTACCTAATCTTCTCAATGTAATCAACAACTATCTCTAGCATAACGGTCACTATATCTTCAGGCTTTGCCCAACATGCACGTGATCTATAGAGCCTCCTATATAGCACCTCTAAAGGTGGCATCTTGATACTCACTTGATAGATGTTGTTGCATGAAAACTCACACTAAGGTAGATAATCCTCCTATGAACCCCTAAACTGCAATATATAAGCCCTGAGCACATCCTCAAGAATCTGCATTAGCCATTTTGACTGTCCATCTATCTGAGGATGGTAAGTGGTACTAAAATGCAACTTGGTGCCAAACTGCTCCTATATAGCCTCTTAGAGTCTCAAATTCAACCTGGGATATTTATCTGATATAATAGAGACTTGCATCCCGTGCAATAATCTCCTGCTTAAATTATATGCTCAGCTGTACGAACTTACATCTTATTGAAATAGGAATTAAGTGAGCCAATTTCATTAGCTTGTCAATCACAACCCAAACTAAATTGTGACACCTCGATGTCTTCAATAGTCCACTGATGAAATACATAGTGATGTACTCCTATTTCTACTATGGAATAGCGACACTTGTAGTAATCTACCAGGTCTCTTGTGCTCAACTTTCACCTGTTGGCTAATATGACAGCTCTTAACATATGCTCCCACGTTAGCCTTCATCTTTGGGCACCAAAACAATTGCCTCAAGTCATGACACATATTGGTTCAACCAGGATGAACTATCTAGCGAGACCGGTGTGCATCCTCTACAATCTCATTCCGCATCTCCTTATTAGTAGTTATCCACAACTTCCCTTAGTGTCTGAAACACCAATAAGTTATCTCTACCCAATAAGTATACTTCAGATCCTAAATTAGACCTTTTAACCGCTCGTAGAGCCCATCAGCCCTTTAACAATCGGCAACCCGCTCAATGATACTCGCGGAACTCTCATCTGACAACAAATGTATTGCTCAACCATAATAGATATATCTTTCATGCATATAACTAATGTTGCCTACAATAATCCATACTCGTGTGTTATACGTTACAAAACGGTCAGAATGTTGATCCCACTCTTGCTGAATGCGTCAGTTACGACGTTTACTTTCCTAGGATGATACTCAATAACGAAGTCGTAGTCCTTCAGCAGCTCAAGCCATCTCCTCTAATGCATATTCAGATCTCTCAAAGTAAAGATATAACATCGATTTTGGTGATCTATGTACAACCTGAACTTCTCTTCAAAGATAATGTCTCATGGCCTTCATTACAAAGCTGACTGTTGCAAGCTCCAAGATGTGCACTTGATAATTCCCCTAATGGGGTCTCAATCGTTGGAAAGGTATGCAACTGTTCTACCCTCCTACATCAACACAGGTCTAAGATCAATGCCAAATGCATCTATGTCTAACAATGTTTTGCCAGACTCTGGCAATGTTAACACTGGTGCCGAAGTCAATCTCCTCTTCAGCTCACAAAAAGCCTACTCACACTCCTCTGACCAATCAAAGCTAACATCCTTCTAAGTCATTCTCATCATCGGCATTGCAATCGAGGAAAGTCCTATACGAATCGTTGGTAGTACCATACAATTCTTAAAAAAACTCCAAATATCGGCGACATACTCCAGCGTCCTCTAGTCAATGATAGCACGAATCTTCTCTGAATCCATAGAGATAACCTGATTCGATGATATGTCCCAAAAATCTTATTGCACTTAACCAGAAGTCATACTTGTTGAACATAACATACTATTTATGCTCTCTCAGTGTCATCAAAACTGCTATGAGATATCTCTCATGCTCCTCACGAGTCATGCTATAAATCAAAATATCATTAATGAAGATTATGAAAAATCTGTCCAAATATATTCTCGAGACCTTGTGCATCAAATCCATGAAGATCACTGAGGCATTAGTCAGCCTGAATGACATGAAACTGAACTGAAACAACCCGTATCTCGTGTTAAAAGCGGTCTTCTAGATGTCTTCCTCTCGAATCCTCAACTGATGATAACTTGAGAATAGGTCAATTTTTTAGAAGAATCCGGTGCCTGCCAACTGGTCAAACAAATCGTCTATCCTAGGAAATAGGTAACGATTCCTAACTGTCACATGATTCAACTTCCTATAATTTATGCACATCCTCATCGAACCATCACTTTTTTTCACAAAAAACATTGGAGCTCGCCAGGGTGACATACTAGGATGGATGAAACCCTTCTCAAACAAACCATCCAGTTGTCACCTACCTCCTCCTACTCTAGTAGTGACAATCAATAAGGTTTGTTGGCAATCAGCTGAATCCCTAGTATCACTCGATGATAAACTCAATTGCTCGTGGTGGTGGAAATTTTAGTAAAACATCTGGAAATACATCAACAAAGTCTCTAACTACTGAAACATCTTCAATCTTGACCTCGATCCTAATCTCCAGCTCAACCATTGCTACAAATGCCTCTATCCCCCGTGTCATAGCTAGTCGGTCCCTAGTGATCGATAAGTTATCACATATCCAACTAGTTTGAACTCTGGTATCCCAAGAATGCGAAATTCAACTTTCGACCAAAATAACCTATTCGTGCATGATAGAGTGATAATCAATCCATCCTGAGAAGAGCGTCAAACTCTAGGTACTCTAAAACTCGAAGATCTATCAGTAACTGATGTCCCTCAACTTCTATCATTATGTTTCTATATCCAGTTAGGGTATATCTTGTCCTTCGCAGCTCTACTGAGAACAAAGTGCATGTCTAATGTCTGTGCAACTAACCTTAACTCTCCAACAATTCGCCCAATAACAAATGATAAAACTCTACCAGAATCAAACATAATATGCAAAGGTTTACCATAAATCTGTATGACTTATCTGTTTACTCCACCGTCTGGTTGTGGTACCGCATGGGCCATCTCTTTGGCCTGATCCGGCTCTTGTCGTGACGATAGTGGTACTTTGTAGTCTACCCTACTTGTCAACCTGGTCGTCACTAGATTGCAGACCCTGACCCCGATCTTTTTGCCCTTATCATGTTCCCCTTAAATCTACCCTGACGGTGCATCTACAGTTGTGGCCTATGCTGATCAACTGATGCTTGTGTTATGACGTGAATTGGTTGTCTCTCCTCATATTGGAACTGCCTGTCCTGATGATCATTGATAAGTCGGTAATTATAGGTATTTAGTAGTCTATTTTAGTATATTTAATTATTGAAAGTATTTTAAATATATATTTAATTATATTTTTGGTCATTTTTAGGTGAAATAGAGTGTGCGGTTGAATTCGTGGCAAAACAATACTCAAAATGGAGTACTTACTTGCAGTGATCAGATGCCAGATAGTTTGCCTCGAAATACGCATTGCGTGGTGGGTCGAATAGCGGACAGGGTGTTCCAGCCAATCAAAGCATGCCACGTCAGTGAAAATCCTCTAGACCAATCAGACGCTGACATGTGGAGGTCCAAGAAAAAGCACGTCGGCATAATGATTTCCACCAATCTACCGCAGCCACGTCACCCAGATGAGGCACCGCCACTAATCACGGTCGCCATATGTTGCCACGTCATCAGAGAGCCCCACCGCCTTATTTCTCCACATTTCAGGTTACATCGATCGGCCTCGAGATTCGTGCCCACACAAACTCCCAGATTTTTGCTAGAGTCGGCGATTTTCTTCTTGCCAGTGCACGCACACGTGGCGCTCTCCCATTCGTCCAGCACGTCATTAATACGTGGTTTGGCCAATCACGTAAGGACATGTGTCGGTGACTCACCCTACACATAACGAACGCTCTAGGAGCTCAGCGAATGGTGCGGCCACGATGATTGAGGCGGTCCATGAGCTGCTGACACGTGCAGAGGCTGTGAAAAATCAGCGAATAGCGTTTTGACACGTGGCAGACTCGGAATTTTGATTTAAAAACACCCCTACGATGCTCCTCGACGCACGAGTCATGTACTTAACCCCTAAAATCAATATCGGAGTACAATTTGGAGGATTTATATATATTATGAACCTAGGTATTATTAGAGAAACAATTAATTAGTATTTTTTAGAGATCAATAATTAGTTTCTAGTAGTGATTTTTGAAGATGATGTCCAGGTAATCAATTTCTTGTCTAAATCGAAGGGGAAGCAAGTCAAAATTTTGGATTAAAAGCATATTATGTGAGATCTTTTATTTTATTATTTAATTAATTTAATTTGTCCTATTTCATTGTTGTTGATTTAATGATTATGATTTAGATCTATAGTATGTATATGGTCAGTGCATGCTTTTAGGTGGACAATCTATTGTTATTTGGAATATTAGTATCCGTGTAATTGTGCTTTTAGACCAATAAAGTAACAAACATTCACCCGTTTGCCGTAAAACCCTTTCGGTGTTTGAATGTGCAACAATTGAATCTAGGTTAAATCGGGAGCGAATGCGACCCGCTTATTTAGGATTAGTGTTCCCATAGATCTATATTACTGCGAGGTTAGTGTGTTAAACCTGATTGGCGGATGTCTAGGGTTATACATTAATTAGGGAAGTAGTTAGTGGCGGACGTCCTGGCTATCGAAATTAGGGGAACTAGGAATTTCTGGCGGATGTCGATTTTCTATAGCTAATCTAGGAAAATTTTAATTAATAACTTTTTGGGAAAGATTGAAGACCATGATTGCTATTGAATCTTGATTCGATTTGTGGAATTGGAGATTTAGGTGTTATTTAGGTGTTAATTAATTATTAATTAATTTTTTTAGAAATTAGTTTAGTTGTTTTATTTATGTAGTTTATATAGATTAGTTAGTTAAATTAATACTACAACAACAACAACAACAACAACAACAACAACAACAACAACAACAACAACAACAACAACAACAACAACATAGCCTCGGTCTCAAATTAACTTGGGTCATCTACATGGATCAAACTTTTCCATTGTGCTTGATTAAGTGCAATTGATGGTGAGCTTTGCAAACCATTCAAATCCCTTTTAATTAATGCATCACATGTTAACTTTGGTCTGCCCCTACCTCATCGAATTTCTACAGTTTCTATTGAGTCAAGTTTTCTAGTTGGGGCATTTGTAGGTCGTCTTCGCAAGTGACCAAATCATCGCAACCGCCCTTCCCTAATCTTTGTATCAATTGGTGCTACTCGTACTTGTCTTTGAATTTCTATATTTCTTATTCTATCTTTACGAGTTTTACCACACATCCACCTAAGCATCCTCATTTCTGCTACGTTCACTTTATGTAATTGTTGTTGCTTTACCGCCCAACATTCACTTCCATAGAGCATAGCTTGCCTAATTGCGGTCCTATAAAATTTTTCTTTTAATTTAGTAGGAACCAGTCTCTGTGGGATCGACCCTTTGCCACTATTCTACAAAATAGTTGGTTTATGAAACTTTACTTTATTAACGTGTTCGGCGCGCGTCAATTTTTTGCACCGTTGCCGGGGATTGGTATTTTTCTTTCTTTAGTTTTATTGTTATTTTTATTTTTTATTTTATTTTATTTTATTTATTTATTTATTTTTATTTTGCCTATCTAGTCCCTTGCTCTTAACATGTATCCATGCAATATTTCGAGTTCCACTGACCAGAAACTCGACCGAATGATATCCATGATGGAACATCTCCTCTCCACTAGTGAAGTGCAAGTCAACCCCACGATGGACTCCTCCAACCCCCATAATTATGGTCGATACGAAGACTCACATTATTATAATGTGAATGGGGTAGGTATGCCACATAATAGATATCAATATTTTAACATGAATTCTTTTGTGCAACAAGTCGAGGTTTGCTAAATTTGTGGAGATTATTCTCATTCCGTACATAATTGTTCATATCATCCACATTATGAGAATTATCACTATTCTAACTATGCATCGCCACAACCCGACTTCTCTGGATTCATGTCACACCCACAGGCTCCTCAACATGAAGGAAATCAACAGTTTCATCAAAGCCTCTCCTTGGAAGATATGATGATGCAAGTGATTGAAAGTGTGCCAGAATGCTGGCAAATTTACAATGAGATTCGAAAACTTGATTTTAGTTGCCCAGGCTCGAAGGACTTGGTAACTGACTTAGATCAATATATTGTCAGTCATCAAAGAAAAATTGATGAAGCAGAGTTGTGTAGTACACAACCAACTTTTAACCCAGAGGAGGATGTGAGCGTTGATACGTTGAGGAATCTTGAGGTGAAAGAGGATACACAGGTGGAAGACTATTTCATAGAAACATCCGAATAATGTGAAGTCTTTCAAATTGAGCCAAAGATTGTCATTGCACTAAATGAGGGAGAAGATGAGATGAACATTGATGTCAATTCAAACAAGCCGGAGAAACCGCAAATAGAGAGCAAGGAAGACCAACTTCTGGTGTTGGTACAACCACCCACCCTCCCATGCACATTTGGTACACCTTATAAGGGGGTGGAAGTAAGGGAGCGTTTGCAGATCTTCTACACTGCCGACACCTTTGTGTTGGACGATCCTGATACGATAGATTCTTTCGTGTTGGAAGTTCCGGATGAGCTCCTAAATCTGAAAGAGGGCGTGCATGCTTCATTGCCCAAATATGTAGATGCGTCGTTCGTTGTCGACATCTCTAAAGAAGAGGGCATTACGTGACCAATCATGCTAAGTCTAGCCAAAGACTTAAAAAAAGGCGGCTCGTTGGGAGGCTGCCCAACTTTATTTTTATTTTATTTTTGTTAATTTCTTGCATTTATTTTCGTTTTAGTTTTTTTTAATTATTTATTATTATTTTTAATAGCACTCTAACTTGGTTCCTTTATTTTTACAAGTGATAGAGGGTTGGAGCACTGAATTTTGTAGGTTTGACTTTGAATTACATTTTTAGTGTAATTTGAGCATTATTTTTTTTTTAGATATTAACATGTTTTTTAGGATTTTAGGTGTTTTGAGAATTGGTTGGGATATACTAAACTTAAGTCGCCGCATTTGTGGCAGGTTTTTGAGTAGACCTAAAACCCTAAACTTCATTCCATCATCTTGTTGATTTCACCCTTAGTTGACAGACTTCGGGCTCGCAAGACTTGATTGGAATTTTTTGAGTTAACTCCTATGTTTACTATGTTTACTAGTTCTTGCTCTTGTTATGATTATTCTTTTAAAGTTTCAGTAGTCACCTACATATGAGAGGTTTTGTGCGTTCACTAGTTTTTAGACTTTTTATTATGCATGCATTTGTATCATTTTCTAATCCAAGTCTTTCTTCACCACTGTCATTTTCTTTTTGTCATATGGATGCCTTGACTTGTTTTGAACCCTGAGGACAAGGTTTGGAATACGTTTGGAGGTGTTTTAGGGATTGTGGATTGTTTTGGATGGATTTTTTGCAAAATACCGTAGGTGAGATCGTTTAATTTTTTTTATGCGGTTATATGCAGATATTGGATAGTAATGGTGGTGTTCAATATCATTTCTTCCATTTCTTTCATTTCTTGTCCATTCATATTCTTTTCTCATTTCATCAGGAATTGATACACTTTCACGTATATATTTAATATGTTTTATTTATTTTAGAGTCACTCGAAACTTTGTTCATGTCTTTAGTTGTGGATGAGTAAATTACAGTTGCCTTTTTGACTTGAAACTTAGAGAAAATTAGAAGAAACATTTAATCAAGTTCGTAGCTCTGCATTTTTATGATTTCATGATTAAAGACTTAGATGATGGTTGAACTTAGTGCTAGATAACGAAAATGAGTAAACGGTCAAATTTATGCAAGTTATATTATTTAACCCACATTGGGGGATTTGCTTGATTATAGTGAAAGTGAAAAGTACTAACATGAGTTTTTCATAAAAAATAGAGACTCTAACGGGTTTCCACAGGAAATGGAGCAGGGAAACTTGTGGTGGAAAAAAAAGTGAGAAAATCGGTCCATAGGAAATAGAGCAGAGACCGTATTAATTGAAAAAAAAAATTGGAGAAAAAAAAAATAAAAATGAAAAAAAAATGAATAAAGACGGAAGTTGTAAAACTCATCAAATAAAAGATTTAGTTCGAGTGCTTTTACTATATTAAGTAAGATTTTGAACTTGCGTGCTTGAACATACAGACCAATAAAACTTGTGATTAGTTGATGGCCTTTGTTTTGACCGAGTCTATGTATTTGAAAGTGTGATCCTAATTGTGTTTGAATTGCGAGACTTGACATATCATAACTTTGAAATTTTCTGAGTTACTTGTTAATTTAGTGACTATGTAAACCAAAGGAACTCCATGAATTTGGGTCGGGTATAGGATTAGTTGAGTCAATGCGTTATTATATTAGGAGTCTAGTTTAGTTTGTGTTATCATTTACACCTTTGCTCGGGACGTGCAAAGTATTAAGTTTGGTGGAATTTGATAAGTCGGTATTTATAGGTATTTAGTAGTCTATTTTAGTATATTTAATTATCGAAAGTATTTTAAATATATAGTTAATTATTTTTTAGTCATTTTTAGGTGAAACAGAGTGCGCGGTTGAATTCGTGGCGAAAAATACTCAAAATGGAGTATTTACTTGCAGTGATCAGATGCCAGACAGTTTGCCTCGAAATACGCGTTGCGCGGTGGGTCAAATAGCGGACAAGGTGTTCCAGCCAATCAAAGCATGCCACGTCAGCGAAATCCTCTGGACCAATCAAACGCTGACATGTGGAGGTCCAAGAAAAAGCACGTCGGCACAATGATTTCCACCAATCTACCGCAGCCACGTCACCCAGATGAGGCACCGCCACTAATCACGGTCCGTCATGTGTTGCCACGTCATCAGAAAGCCCCACCGCCTTATTTCTCCACGTTTCAGGTTACATCGATCGGCCTCGAGATCCATGCCCACACGAACTCCCAGATTTTTGCTAGAGTAGCGCGATTTTCCCTTGCCTGCGCACGCACACGTGGAGCTCTCCCATTCGTCCAGCGCAGCGTCATTAATACGTGGTTTGGCCAATCACGTGAGGACACATGTCGGTGACTCACCCCACCCACAACGAACGCGCCAGGAGCTCAGCGAATGGTGCGACGACATCTCAGCGCGATGACAGAGGCGGTCTAATGAGCTGCCGACACATGGAGCGGCATTGCAAAATCAGCGAATAGCATTTTGACACGTGGAAAACTCGAAATTTCGATCTAAAAATACCCCTACGATGCTCCTCGACGCACGAGTCACGTACCTAACCCCTAAAATCAGTATCGGAGTACAATTTGGAGGATTTATATATATTAGGAACCTAGGTATTATTAGAGAAACAATTAATTAGTATTTTTTAGAGATCAATAATTAGTTTCTAGTAGTGATTTTTGAAGATGATGTCCGGGTAATCAATTTCTTGCCTAAATCGAAGGGGAAGCAAGTCAGAATTATGGATTGAAAGCATATTTTGTGAGATATTTTATTTTATTATTTAATTAATTTAATTTCTCCTATTTCATTATAGTTGATTTAATGATTATGATTTAGATCTATAGTATGTATATGGCCAGTGCATGCTTTTAGGTGGATAATCTATTGTTATTTGGAATATTAGTATCCGTGTAATTGTGCTTTTAGACCAATAAAGTAACAAACATTCACCCGTTTTCCGTAAAACCCTTTCGGTGTTTGAATGTGCAACAATTGAATCTAGGTTAAATCGGGAGCGGATGCGACCCGGTTATTTAGGATCGGTGTTCCCATATATCTATATTACTGCGGTTAGTGTGTTAAACCTGATTGGTGGATGTTTAGGGTTATACATTAATTAGGAAAGTAGTTAGTGGTGGACGTCCTGGCTATCGGAATTAGGGGAACTAGGAATTTCTGGCGGTTGTCGATTTTCTATAGCTAATCTAGGAGAATTTAAATTAATAACTTTTTGAGAAAGATTGAAGACCATGATTGCTATTGAATCTTGATTCTGATTTGTGGAACTGGAGATTTAGGTGTTATTTAGGTGTTAATTAATTATTAATTTATTTTTTTCGAAATTAATTTAGTTGTTTTATTTATTTAATTTAGATAGATTAGTTAGTTAAATTAATATTTATTTTAAAACCCCAATTTTCTTGTTTGTTGTTTTAACCTGAGAAAGACAACCAGTCTCTGTGGGAACGACCATTTGCCACTATTCTACAAAATAGTACGTTTAGGAAACTTTACTTTATTGACGTGTTCGACGCGCGTCAATCATCCTTGCGGTCCCTTTATCGTCTATCATCCCTCCGACCTCTATCTAAATGATCCCTTTTTCTTTTCGGCCTCTGACCTTGCTAAAAACTCTGCCAATCTGTACTTTAGTCTTAGAAATTTGTCTACTATCTCTCTGCATTAAGTAGGTCTCGTGTGCCAAAACTCGGTCAAATATATAGTGAAGAGTAGGTTCCCTAGATGATACCAGTGTCGCAACAATCTTGTCATTAACTCATCGGGTGAAGTATTATATCTAAAATAGCTCTGTCCAATCTATTTCTATAGAGAATTGGAGTAGATATTGGAATTTCCCCACATACTGCATCAGTGTATGGTTACCCTGTCTCAGGGTCAAAAACTCATCCCTTAATCTCAACCTTACCTTCATCGATATATACTAGTTGTAGAACAACTCTCTAAACTCCACCCATGTCGTCGGCTTTGGGGGTGTCCTGATACGTGGTCCACCAAACTGTTGCATGACCTCTCAAGCATGCTCCAGATAATCACGCCTGAAAGCTCTTATCGTTCCTTATCAGCTTACAAAACCCTAATTGGACACTTATCCAATTCCTTACTAATTCAAGGTTCCCACCTCTAAATAAGAAGCCTGGCTAAAACTTTAAAACTCTCTCAAAAGCTTCGCCTTTAGGACCAAGAAGAATTTTGATGTGGTACCAGTAGCGATGGTAGTGGTCAACTGCTCCGTAGTCCATGGTGGAGGCATAGGAGTCGATGTCATTAGTGGAATAACAAATGTTGTAGCTCTCTCTGACTATGCCTCCATAAGTACTCTCTCAACTAGTGTTTTGGGAACAACAGGGGCAACGACAGTCCCCGTTGGTGTTGTAAGTACAATTGGGTCTCAGGGTGGTATAACTACAGCTGTCGCAAATGTTGTAAGTGCGGTAGCCTTATGCTGTAGTAATTGTAATACCTCGACCATCCTAAGTCTCCTAAGCCAAGAGTCGATCCTTCACACTCACTGTAATAGGGGATATCTAGCTGCATTGCTAGTCTGTCCAGTCTCATGAGGCGTAGTCAGCTATCTATGCATGATATGCATTAAGAAGCGTGCTCCTGATCAGACTCAGTATATACATATATCATATATATATATATATATATAACAAAATATAACACATATATAACCTCTAGCTCTAACCGCCTCACATCACTTCCCAACTAAAGTTCTAAGGCAATATCATCGGGTTTCCATATCTAAAGTTTATTTATTTAAATTTTATGCCATTTTCATTTAAATTCCTAAGTTCATAAAACTCTCTCTGATACCAACTATGGCGGCCCCAGGCCCCAAGGTGTTGTCGTGTCATGCGTTCCTCTCCCGATAGGCCTAGCTACATGTATGTAGCATCGACCCATCCACTCCATATCTCGATTATCGTGTCCACATGTGTATTATCCATGTATTTAGTTAATAGTTTCATATTTTCTTGAGTTATTTCCTTAAGTATTTAAAGTTCCTTAAGTTCAACTACTTGTAGTTTATTCGAGTCTTAACCATGCTACTAGTTTGTATTTTACAAGTTAACATTACATCAACGGAAGCTTTAATTTAGTGCAAGTTAAGTATAGTAAACTAGCATGATAAATATTATTTATAAGAGTATGTCCTACTGTGGAAAACTTAGAAAAGTATTATGTATACAAGCGACAATAGCATAAAACAGTGTATATATACAAGTACAGTGTCACTCCAGTCTCTAAATACTAAAAATAATACAAAATATCAAAATAAATACATATTAGTAGGTCCTTAATGATGGGCAATCAGATGTAGTCGCCTAGGATCCATTTGTCTCTACTTCGTAATAGGATTTGCACTCAATCATAATAAAAGACAGATGACGAGTCCAGTGAGTACAATCCTAAGGAACCCCTTTGAGCATTCGCATAATAAAGTAAGAAAATGTAAGAAATAATGTTAAGTTTACATGTAGAATTTAAAGACAAAAAACTATAATTGGTTCATCGCATGAATAATTAACATAGATGCTACAAAAATGTGTGTGTTCACTCTAGATGGACTATACTGTAGTTTTAGTCACGAGAGTCGCGTTAGTAGATGCACCTAACAGGCCCAATGCTAGTTCCTCGCAGTGTTGGCCAAATCCACTGAGTTACTGACATGTGCACCAATGGTAAGCTCGGGTTTTCATTCACCGAGGGTCGGGTCACACGTGCTATAATCTAGCACATCATGAGTAGACAACAAAGAATCTGGGGGAGTAAACTCAACCCACGTCCAAGTAACGAAATGGAATAGTAGAAACATCAAGGAAAGAATAAATATGGAATGAAAAATAGAATCAAATACTCAAAGTTCATCAATTGGGTTTTACAAACCTCAAACTACTCTTTGACCTCCCCGGACTCCCGTATCTAACTCGACAAGCTCTCCGAAACTAAGCTACAATCCACTAAGTCCTTAAAGTACAATTTTATAAGTTTAGGTTGTTTATAAGTTTTTAGAAATGTATTAAGTTGGAAATCATCAAAACTTCCCTTAATGTTCAGGTTTCATCTGTCATTAGCATGCTAATGGGTCTTCCTAGCACGCTAAGTGGAATTTGCACACTAGGGAATTGATCTAGCACTCTACTGTTTTCATTTTGAAAAAGAGTTGAGAGCATAAAATGATTAGCGTACTAACTAGCCTAGCTATTGCGCAAATCACTCTACGTGATAGAATTTTCAAGTTGAGAATTATGTCATTCCCATCCCAATTAGCTAACCTAACTTGGTGTTGGGGTATGTGCCATAAGTCAATCCATTAACTGTCTTTATGAATACTTTTACTTAATAAAATAGAGGATTTCATTTGCTGTTTATTATAATTAATTTGCATGTTTACATTATAATAAGATCCATGGGTTGTTGGGGCATGTGCCCTAGGTCAATCCATTAACTGTCTTTATGAATACTTTTAGTTAATAAAATAGAGGATTTCATTTGCTGTTTATTATAATTAATTTGCATGTTTACATTATAATAAGATCCATAGGTATTTACAGAAATATCCTAAATGTCCCTAGTCGATCATTATACTGGGAACCATAATGAATTAAGACTAGTGTGAGTCTTGATTGATGATCATATGATGATTATACGTATAGGGATACGAATCAAGATCACGAGTACTTGTTAGGGAACAAAGTACTGGACCGACCCGCTATGAGAACATCACATTGATTAAGTCATAGTTGTTTCTCATGATAGGTATATTTTTCAGTCCTCTGACTTGAGATTATCAGAGACTTCAACATTAGGAACATAGTGATTTGACATTATCAAACATTGTCTTTAACCGGATGATTATAAAGGTTGTGATTGGTTGATTTGTGAGCAATGTGATGAAGTTGTGTAATCGAGATAGAATTTGTCCCTCTCATATAAAGAGAGATATCTAGTGGATCCCTCGATGTGTTAGACTATTAAAAGGCCTAGTCTAAGTGAATTGATATTGATCAATGTCACTTGGATGTTTTCAGTCTACCTAGAGATCGAGACTAGTATGATTGAACATGTTGAATGACAATTCCATGCCTTATGTTTGATCAAAAGGATATCGTGTGACAAAAGGATGTTATATACACTATTGATTAGGTTGTATCGATTTGATATTCATACAACTTGGGTAGTCATAATGTCTTGCTAGAGGCCGCTTATGACTTGTATACCAAAATGTGTTTTGGTACACTGCCAACGTTGTATGAGCCTATTGGTCGCACATTAAGAATGGTTTTGAGAGATTTTAAGATGGTTTAGAAAAATGAATTTTATATGATAAAATTCATGACGGAAACGTCCTTGTGGTGTATTACACTTATACTTCTTTAAGTAGGGGTATATGTGTAATTTACTTAATCGTCTATATACAAGGGTTGTATAAATAGACGCTTTAAATTAGAACACATGTACGAAAGATCAAAAGGCCGAAACTCTATTTTCGTTTAAAGAAACGACTTAGAGTTTTTGGTATGCTCTGGATCGTTTTGGAGAGAAACAAAAAGGTTTGGTATTCTCTCGAAGCTAGCACTTCAAATCTCGACCGCCGTTCGTGTGTGGACTGCTGATAGAGGGCGTTCGTCGTTAACAGCGCCTTAGAGATCGATCAACCTTCAGAAAGGTATATTGCGACTGAGGTATGATTAAGTTCATTCATGGTTTAAACGTTTTTAATGGAATTAGATTCGGATCCTGTTGGGGTTTTTGTCAAAATTGTTTTGTAATCTTCGTTGCGTGTGAACCCCAAAACCCAACAGTGGTATCAGAGCCATCGAGTTCGATTCCATTAAATTCATTGCATGTTTTCTTTTGATATATACATGATATATGATTGAAAGCATGTTAATAGTTGATGTATATGTGATATACATAAGTTTTTTGTGAGATTTATTATCATGTTTTGTGTATATGATACACATATTCGTGATTTAATTAAAATCAGTTTCGTACATGCTAGTAACCAT
The DNA here is from genome assembly GCA_039657365.1 of Stephania yunnanensis. Lineage (NCBI taxonomy): Eukaryota > Viridiplantae > Streptophyta > Magnoliopsida > Ranunculales > Menispermaceae > Stephania > Stephania yunnanensis. Next base: position 10,435,583 of record CM077589.1, on the reverse strand, counting down.
GTTAGGTTAATTCAAATAATTTTAATGAATTGAATTTCGTGTTCTGTGATCCATGACACCATTAGGTTCGATTGGGATAGTAGTTCATGATTCAATTACATGTTTGTGATTATTTGGATGAGGACCGAAATTGCAAATAATTAATTTTCGAAATTATTTATTTATAAATAATTAATTTTCGAAATTATTTATTTATAAATAATTAATTTTCGAAATTATTTATTTATAAATAATTAATTTTCGAAATTATTTATTTATCTTGTTATATCTATTTTGTTATGAAGTTTCTATTTGATAAAGATAGATAACAAATTAGAATATGAGATAAATATCAAGAATCTTGTCATTGGTGATATACTAGGATTCAAATATCTTAAATCCAAAATAAATAATTAGTTTTTGAAATTATTTATTTATCTTGTTATATCTATTTTGTTATGAAGTTTCTATTTGATAAAGATAGATATCAAATTAGAATAAGAGATAAATATCAAGAATCTTGTTATTGGTGATATACTAGAATTCAAATATCTTAAATCCAAAATAAATAATTAATTTTTGAAATTAATTATTTATCTTGTTATATCTATTTTGTTATGAAGTTTCTATTTGATAAAGATAGATAACAAATTAGATTAAGAGATATAAGCAAAATCGGTTTCGTTATCCCTATAGGATAGGAGATAAATATCAAGAATCTTGTTATTTGTGATATACTAGGATTCAAATATCTTAAATCCTAATTGGATTAGGATAAGATGATTAGTTAGATGTGGGCCCGGGTTAATTAAAATGTTTTAATTAACTTAATTTCGAATAAATTAAGGGGTTAATTTATGATAATAAAATCAGCGAAAATTATGATTTTATATAGCGAATTTTAATTTTTGAAATTGAATTTCGTCTTCTAAAAAAAAAAAAACGGGGGCGTCGCCTCTCGTCATCATCGCCGCTTCGACCGACAAACAATTGGATAATGACGAGAAACTTGTTAGTGAAAAGTATAAAAAAAAAATTTCCAAATTGTTTAGTGATTGAACAAATCAATAAAATATATGATATTTCATTGTTTACATAAAATCACTAAAACTGAATAAAATTCCTCTATTAAATTTTAAGTCTCGTGCCATCCATTTTAAACACTTGTCAAGGCCTCGATCACACTAATATAGTTTCAGCCATAGTTGTGTGTATTGTGTTATCTTGGTGAGACAAGTTGGGTAAGAGTTACCTTAATGTTTAAAATGGTCCGACATAATAAAGTCATCAAAATAGTTTTGATGAGCTTTAGGCAAATGATGAGATAAAAACATGCTAAGACATAAGATGTCCCGTATCTCATAAAAGGATCTAAAAATTACATAAGATGTAATTGGTAACTGTTACCTACCTAAATAATCTAGTTCTGTGTTTCATGTCATAGCTGTCATAGAGTTAGGTGAAATATGGATTTTAGTCCCCTAAATAAACAGTACGTTTTAGGAAGGTTGTTAATTTAGTAGGAGTCTATTCCTCTATACTAAAATAAACTTTGCATAATCTTTATTGTAGATCGATGGCCTCTTCAAGTAATAATAACCCTCTGTCACTGCGATCCATCCTTGAGAATGATAAGCTATCTGGGACTAACTTTCTTGATCGGTTCGAAACTTGAGAATTGTTCTTAAGCATGAACGCAAGTTGTATGTCTGGATGCTCCAATCCCCGAGGACCCACCACCAATGCTACGAAAGTTTGTGAAGGATGCGCATAATAAGCATGTCAACGATTCTACCGATGTTGCATGTATTATGCTAGCAACTATGGTTCCGAACTTCGAAGGACATGGAACTAATGGAATCCTACGACATGGCCGTAACGCTGAAGGAAATGTTCCAACAGCAAGCTAGGAAATAAAGGTTCGAGACGGTCAAGAACCTACATTCTTGCAAGATGATTGAGGGTGCGTCAGTTAGTCCTCATGTTTGAAGGTAAAGGGCTATGTTGACTAGCTTGATAAACTCGAATTTCCCGTAAGCCAAGAGTTGGCTACAGATTTGATCCTGAATTCATTACCAGAGAGTTACTCACAATTTGTGATGAACTACAATATGAATAATATGGAGAAATCATTTTCAGAGTTGCATTTGATGCTCAAAACTGCTGAACAAAATATCAAGAAACCCTCTAGTAATGTGTTGATGGTCCAAAAGGGAAAGGGAATGAAGAAGAAAGGCAAATGCAAGGCTAGAGTTGTCAATTGTTGGATCTTATGACTTGTTGTTGCACTTGTCACAAAGCCTATGGAACAAGTCAAGACCCTACTGCACTGCTTCAAAACACCCAAAAGAAAAGGAAGAAAATTGTCATTTCGTAACAAACCTATCTTTGGCATTGTCGTCTCGGACACATAAACGAGAAACGCATAATGAAGCTCCATAAAGATGGGCTTCTAGATTCATTTGATTTAGAAACATATGAAACATGCGTATCTTGTTTACTAGGCAAGATGACTAAAAGTCCTTTATTGGACACGGTGAAAGGGCAAGTGATTTATTGGGTCTAATACATACCGATATATGCGGTCCTATAAACACAATGGCTAGAGGAGGTTATCGTACTTCATTACATTTATCGATGATTTCAAGAGATATGGTTATGTATATCTTATGAAACATAAAGTCTGAATCATTTGAGATGTTTCGAACGTTTCAAAATGAAGTGCAGAATCAACTTGGTAAAACTATCAAAACACTTTGGTCAGATCGAGGTGGTGAATATTTGAGCCAAGAATTTGATGATCATCTTAGAAATTGTGGGATTGTCTCCCAATTGACTCCACCAGCAACTCCATAATGGAATGGAGTTTCTGAAAGGAGAAATCGAACCTTATTAGATATAGTTCGATCTATGATGAGTAATGCAGATCTTCCATTATCCTTTTGAGGTTATGCATTACAAACTCCAGCTTTCATTCTAAATCGAGTTCCTTCTAAAGCTGTTGATAAAACACCATATAAGATATGGTACGGGAAGAGACCTAGTTTGTCTTTTCTTAAGATTTGGGGTTGTGAGGCTTACGTAAAGCGACAAGTCCCAGAAAAACTAGCACCTAAATCTGACAAGTGTTTATTTTTGGGGTATCCTAAGGAAACAAAATGATATTACTTTTATAATCTCGTTGAGAACAAAGTGTTTGTTGCTTTGTATGGTGCCTTTACGGAAAAATAGTTTATTTCAAAAGACACTAGTGGGAGAGAAATAAATCTTGAAGAAGTTCAAGAATCACAGATAAACACTGAACCGCTACTGGAAGTTCCACAACGTTCTTAACCAGTTGAACCTCCGCAAGTGACACAAGGCCCACGAAAATCAGGTAGGGTAAGACATGAGCCAGAGAGATTCGGATTTCTCATTACTGATAGTCGTGATGTGTTGCTTATGGATCAAAATGAGCCCACCACTTATCAGGAGGCTTTGTCTGGACCAGACTCAGATAAATGGCTAAGTGCCATGAACTCTGAGATGCAATCCATGTATGATAAACAAGTTTGGAACTTGGTTGATTTACCTGAAGGTTGTAAGACCATTTGATGTAAATGGGTTTTCAAGATGAAAACTGACATGGATGGAAATGTGCATACTTTTAAAGCAAGACTTGTAGCAAAAGGTTTCAGGCAGACTCAAGGTGTTGATTATGATGAAACTTTTTCGCAAGTAGCCATGCTTAAATCCATAAGAATTTTAATTGCCATTGCTACATATTATGACTATGAGATATGGCAAATGGATGTAAAACAACATTTCTTAATGGAAAGCTGCTTGAGGACGTGTATATGACACAACCTGAAGGTTTTGTACATATTGAGAATTCTAGGAAGGTATGCAAGCTTCAAAGATCCATTTATGGATTAAAGCAAGCTTCTCGGAGTTGGAATATTCGTTTTGATGAAGCAATCAAGGATTTTGGTTTTATTAAGAACGAAGATGATCCTTGTGTATACAAGAAGGTCAGTGGGAGTGTAGTTTTTTGGTATTGTATGTTGATGATATATTACTCATTGGAAATGACATCCCAACATTGCAGAGTGTCAAGTCTTGGTTAGGGAAATGTTTCTCAATGAAAGACTTAGGAGATGCGGCTTATATCCTAGGGATAAGGATCTATAGGGATAGATCTAAGAGGCTAATCGTTCTAAGTCAGAGTCCTTACATAGACAAGGTGCTGAATAGGTTCAGTTTGCAAGACTCTAAAAGAGGATTGTTGCCAATGTCTCATGGCATAAGTCTCAGCAAGAATCAATGTCCTAGGACAAATGATGAGCGAGACCGTATGAATAAGATTCCATATGCATCGGCTATTGGATCTATTATGTACGCCATGTTATGCACTCAACCTGATGTATCATATGCTTTGAGCACTACGAGCAGATATCAGTTAGATCCTGGTGAGAGTCATTGGATAGCAGTAAAGAACATCCTTAAATACTTAAGAAGGACTAAGGAAATGTTCTTGGTCTATGGAGGTTTTGAAAATGATCTAGTTGTAAATGGTTACACAGATGCAACTTTCAAACTGATATAGATGATTTTAGATCGCAATCTGGATATGTGTTTACTTTGAATGGGGGTGCGAAGAAGTTGGAAAAGTTTGAAGCAAGAGACTGTGGCAGATTCTACAATAGAAGCTGAGTATATTGTAGCGTCCGATGCAGCAAAGGAGGCAGTTTGGATCAAAAAGTTTATTTCTAAACTAGGTGTGGTTCCAAGTATTGCTAACCTTGTTTGTTTGTATTGTGACAATAACGGGGCAATAGCACAGGCCAAGGAACCTAGATCACACCACAAATCCAAACATATACTCATGCGTTTTCATATAATCAGAGAAATTATTGAGAGGGGAGACGTAAAGATTTGCAGAGTACCTACTGAAGACATCGTTGCGGATCCATTGACAAAAGCACTTCCACAAGCAAAACATGATGGTCATGTTATATCATTAGGCATTAGATGCATGTATGATTGGCCCTAGTGCAAGTGGGAGATGTTGGGGTATGTGCCCTAGGTCAATCCATTAACTATCTTTATGAATACTTTTAGTTAATAAAATAGAGGATTTTATTTGCCGTTTATTATAATTAATTTGTATGTTTACATTATAATAAGATCCATGGGTATTTATAGAAATATCCTAAATGTCCCTAGTCGATCATTATATTGGGAACTATAATGAATTAAAGACTAGTGTGAGTCTTGATTGATGATCATATGATGATTATACGTATAGGGATACGAATCAAGATCACGAGTACTTGTTAGGGAACAAAGTACTGGGCCGACCCGCTATGAGAACATCACATGGATTAAGTCATAGTTGTTTCTCATGATAGGTATATTTTTCAGTCCTCTGACTTGAGATTACCAGACTTCAAAATTAGGAACATAGTGATTTGACACTATCAAACGTTGTCTTTAACCGGACGATTATAAAGGTTGTGATTGGTTACTGTGTGAGCAATGTGATGAAGTTGTGTAATCGAGATAAGATTTTTCCCTTTCATATAAAGAGAGATATCTAGTGGATCCCTCGATGTGTTAGACTGTTAAAAGGCCTAGTCTAAGTGAATTGATATTGATCAATGTCACTTGGATGTTTTTAGTCCACCTAGAGATCGAGATTAGTACGATTGAACATGTTGGATGACAATTCCATGCCTTATGTTTGATCAAAAGGATATCGTGTGACAAAAGGATGTTATATACACTATTGATTAGGTTGTATCGATTTGATATTCGTACAACTTGGGTAGTCATAATGTCTTGCTAGAGGCCGCTTATGACTTGTATACCAAAATGTGTTTTGGTACACTGCCAACGTTGTATGAGCCTATTGGGTCGCACACTAAGAATGGTTTTGCGAAATTTTAAGATGGTTCAGAAAAACAAATTTTATATGATAAGATTCATGACTGAAACGTCCTTGTGGTGTATTACACTTATACTTCTTTAAGTAGGGGTATATGTGTAATTTACTTAACCGTCTATATACAAGGGTTGTATAAATAGATGCTTTAAGTTAGAATACACGTATAAAAAGATTAAAAGGCCGAAACTCTATTTTCGTTTTAGAAACGACTTAGGGTTTTTGGTATGCTCTGGATCGTTTTGGAGAGAAACAAAAGGTTTGGTACTCTCTCGAAGCTAGCACTTCGAATCTCGGCCGCCGTTCGTATGTGGACTACTAGTAGAGGGTGTTCGTCGTTGGCAACGCCTTAGAGATCGATCAACCCTCAGAAAGGTATATTGCGAATGAGGTATGATTAAATTTTTCATGGTTTAAATGTTTTTAATGGAATTAGATTCGAATCCTGTTGGGGTTTTTGTCAAAATTATTTTGTAATATCCGCTGCGCATGAACCCCAAAACCCAACACTTGGTTTACTCATTCTTCATCTATTAATGACTTCAAAACCTCATTTAAAATAATATCAGAACATCAATTAGATCAAAATCCTCAAATCCCACACATTTACTAGTTTTTTTTCAAATTCATCAAAAACCCAATTCATGCAAAACTAGTGATAAATCCTTAATAGAACCTGTAATTCATCTAGTGTTCATAAAAAACTGGGGATCTGACCCTTAAACTTGAAATTCAAAAAACACACAAAGTTGGGCTCATTGAAGAATAGAAGATGAATATGAAGATTACCTTACTTTTGATCTTCAATTTGATCTTCAAATCATGGTTTTTAGTTGCAAATCATCATCTTCTTTCACATATTTCTCTCACATTTGCATGAGATTTATGAGTTAGTTGATATGAAACTCTCACTCACTTGGTTTATATATGTTTGTCTTGATTGAGTGTGCTATGCGTATCTCGATGAATATTTTTTAGTTTCTATTCATGTTGTAACACACCACTTATTGATTCCAATAGCACATTCAGTATCCTAGATTCACTCACTAGGATCATCACAATGCCTATCTAGGATTTACATTATTTAACTCAAATTATTGGCTTATTATCATTTGATTGGATTATATTATATTAAGCCTCATTAATCCATATGGCTATCGTTTCTATTTATCAAAATTAACCAACTTACGATCCCACTAATCTTTGAATATCTGATATCCGGTGCCTCAAATCTCGACATGCATTTTGAGGCACGCCATAGCTTATCGTTCTAACTTAATTGACATAGCCTATGGTTACATTACCTATTTCATTTCATTATTTAGTCATATTAACGTGAATTAGTCGAGTTTCCTAGTTTACCCATAATTCATCTCCCTGATACCAGCATTAACACACATTTCGAGGCGATCGCCCGTCACACAATCTTGCACGATATAACCATCCAACATACACGCATGCGATGTATTAAAAAATGAATTTATAAAATGTATCGCAAATAAGTTATTCAACACATAATTTACTAGTGTACCTAGGTTGACATTTTTCCTAGCCTACCTAAAGCGTCTACATGGATCTGAGCTGGCATCCAAGTGCGAAATTACGAAATAAATGATGGAGTTAATAAAATGGGCCTTTATAGATAGTCTATCTGATATCACATCGATTGTGACTAGGGAATACATAGAAAAGGTAGCCAACTAAGCTAAGCAGTATGGACTAACCAGTGAGAGATGAGGAGCTGCGGTATTTCCAGGGCTGAGTAGACTTGAGAATGAGTAACAGGAGCTTAAGTTTATGGTCAAATAGAAGATGGTAGAGAAGGGCAAAACAAAAGCTTGCAGGGTTTACTTGGAGCCAAATCACTTTAAAGACGAGTGTCCTCAACTCTTCGAGGATACTATGGAGGTAAAGGCAGCAGGGTACTTTCCAAGACCACGAACATGGCAATTTGAGTAGCAAAGTAATTTATATAGGGGAAATGACATGAATCCTAACTTCAACTATGCTGCTAGGAGTCAGAACTACCAAAATTTTGTTCCCGGGGACATCCATTAACGGTAGCACCACAGAGCCAGCCACCTAGTCAGTAATGACCCGCTTTAATTAATCTTGATTAACTAGCTAATTACATAATAAAACCCTAAGCTCAGACCACGTAGGTGTCACGAAAAATTCTAAGGCATGCATGATGAAGTAAATTTTGTTATTTTTGTCCAACGTGTGTTTATTTATTTATTATTATTTAATATTCGTGTCGCACTAGTGCTATAATTTTGAATGGTCGCGTTGTGTGTGAGTTGCGACGAAAGCGTAGGACGTTGTGGGGTGCGCGTAATGCAAGAGTATAAGGTAGTTGAGGGATAACTCTATCACATCACTCTTCACGTCACCGTCACATAACCCATACCTCACTTTCTCTCTATTCTCTCATCCACAAATAAAAACAACACCCCCTCACTCTCTCTACCTGAACCCCATATTCTTTCCCTCTCAATTTCTTTCTATTCTTTTCAAACTCTACTTCATCATCAAATTGGTCTCACCCTTACTAAGCTTTCCACCCACAACCCTCTCGGATTTGTCATCACCACCTCTCAAGCCACGTCTTCTACTCCGAGGTAAATGGTGGATGTGTCTTGTGGATTTTTTGAAGAAATTAAGAGCTTTAATGGTGATTGTTGTAGTTGTGTTGTTTGTGATGTAATACTAGTAGTAGTAGTAGTAGTAGTAGTAGTAGTAGTAGTAGTAGTAGTAGTAGTAGTAGTAGTAGTAGTAGTAGTAGTAGTAGTAGTAGTAGTAGTAGTAGTAGTAGTAGTAGTAGTAGTAGTAGTAGTAGTTGTTGTTGTAGTAGTAGTAATATTAGTAGTAGTTGTTATTGCTTTTGCTTTTGTAAAAAAATAAAATAAAACATTTGACGTCTTTGGAAGAGACGAATTGGGAGGGGAGGGGTAGCTAGGTGGGCTGGGCCTAGCTAACCCAATTGGGCCGGGTCGAGCCGACATAGGTCTAGGTGGGCCGGGTTGAGTCGACCTAGGTCTAGGTGGGCCGGGTCGAGCCAACCATGGCCAGGATAGACAGGGTCAAACCTACTCTGGTCAAGTTGGACCAAGTCGGATTGACCCTGGTCCAAGCGGTTGGGACTAATTGGGCCCAAGCCGCCCAACCGAAACGGGCCCGATTTATGCCCAACCCCCCTAAATTAATTAAAAAATTAAATAAAAGAAAATTTTATATAAAATAAATAACACATAAATAGGAAAAATAGGTAAAAAATTATGGAAAAATCTAGAAAAATTATCAAAAATAGAAAAATTGGAAAAAGATAGAAAATAGGTTTCGATACTTTCGGGCGTTTGGCACCCCAATGTAACTCAAAAAACGTGCTACAACTGAAATTTGGAAAAAAATTTAAATTTTGGTTTTTCATTATAAAATTATAAAATGTGACACTAAAATATTTTAAAATGACAAATTGGACATTAGGGAATTAAGAGACTAGTCGAGTGTTGGATGCGTAGTTTGACGCGCGAGAGCGGGTGTTTACGTAGCGATTTTACGAGCATCAAGGTAGTAAACCCACAAGAAAGTAAGCATAGAATTTACTTATTTTTCTAGAAACTCACTTATTTTAATTTTACTTTTCGCCAATTCAGCTTGCATATTTATTTTATTACCGAGTGTGTCTGTGGATGGTCGAAGGGGCGGTATGACCCCTTTCTAGCTCTCTCGTAAATGACAACCTAATTGTTGCTATAATGATGGTCATACCTTAAACGATGCATGAGATTTCTCTCCGCTAGTCGATGATCTTGAGAGTGGGCTGACGTGAGGCTCGCCTCCATTTTGAGTTCCACTCATTTGAGGCGTTAGGCGGAAGTCTACTTTTTGACCAACAGAGTGCCTCGTTTCGATCATGAAGAGGAGACGTAGATTACCTCATTTTTAGGGCCTTCTCGGTTTAGTATTTTATTCCCAAGGCTTGACAGTTATACACCACATTTATGTTCCATATTCTTGATTATCTCAACGACTTATATTCATGCTTTACGTTCTTGTTCAATTATTTTATCTGCATGAATTGTAGCCATTTTTCTTGGATTTCTTGTGAATACTGAATAAATTTCTCTGGGATTTACTCACTGGAACTTGTCATTATATTTTGTGGCAAGTTGCAGATCTTATGACGAGTTGGGGGAAGGCGATACTTGGCAACAACCTATTACCTGATACATGTATATTGACATTTACTACACCTTTTTACCACCTTTATTAATATACATGGAATCATTTTTCCGGGTTTCCACCCTATAGGTTGCTAATAAATGAAAAACTCATTCATATTATTTATTTGCATATTATTAAGACTTTTGGTGTTAAAAACAATTTAAATTAATCAAAACAGACAAATTAAATTGTAAAACTTTATAATTTAGTGTATTTCGACAAAATAATAAATTAAACATCGAAATAAACTAAATCAAATTATCAAATGTTTAGTTTGCGGGCAGTTATAGACTTGTGTGCAAGTGATGTGGCATGACCTGGTGTCGTGTCAAACGAAGTGGAGGTGCTCGGTTTGCCTTAGAATTTTAGGTCATCACAGTTGGTATCGAGAGGTTCAGGTGAACCTAGGGGAACGATTATTGAAATTGAATAAGACTTAACAACTAAACATTAGACGTGGAAACCAGAAGATCCTAACTTAGAACTATAATTGGGAAGTAAAGTGAGCGAGTAGTACTAGGACCTATATATGTATATATTAATTGAAATATTTATATATGCTTATTACGATGCTGACTTGCAGCATGTTCATAATTTGCAGATGCGACATGGATGGATGCCAAGTTCCTCATACAGATGAAAGGGGCAAAATAAACGGCTTGACACTTATCGACTGGGATCTGATCTTGCAACACGTTCACACTTCATAGTTTACAACTCGAGGAGATCCTTCGATTGCTATGAGTATAGGCAACAATTACACCGACCCGTGTCACACTCGTTGCCCTCACTACTGTAGAGCAGATAGTTGTCACCTTGACTTTTCATGTGACCCCCGCTCATGACTAATACTACGGAGGTATAACTAATAGTTACTACACCATCGACTACGTTGGTGATTCAGTACATGGAGAAATTCAAAAACCTTCTTTAGTTTGTGATAGATTTAACTGAGACTGAGCGACTTCAGGTCCACTACTTTATTCAAGGACTCTAACTATAGATTGGGGGTGTGATTGTGTCGATAAGGGCCACGACACTACAAGATATCTATGAGGGGTATTGGCCCATGAGTCATATTTGATGTAGAGTGACATCATCACCACTCCAGTGCATCATGATGGCCACAAGGGCCAAAGAAGGTTAGACATGAAATGGAAGAGGAACCACGATCAGTCAGATTAGAGGGGACAGAGGTGCACACATGAAAATGGTTAGATGATTTATGTTCATGCAGTTATACTTGCACAACCACAACAAGTTATGAAAGTCCTGCAACCTTAGAGACAGACTCAGTGTTAGGGCTAGAAAGGGCAAAGACATGAGTCAACAGTGGTAAGGATAAGGCCATAAAGCTAGTGGACAGTAAGGTCTATGCTTTGGACAGAGTCAACATGTCACATGTTTCAAATGTAGATAAAAAGTGGCACTATAAGAGTGGTACTACAAGGGAGCCAGTGCCACCATTGCAACTCTGCTAGTGCAGGCGAGGGAGCGAGTACACAGAGTTGTCGAACCAGATCGTGATGCCTCTCGACAGCTCGACGAAGGTACGTTGGTTATTTTTAGTTGTCCTATGCATACATTTATTGATTCTGATTGTATATTATCATTTATTTTGGGACGGATGGTAGGAGAGTTGGGTTTGACACTTGAAAGTGTTAGCACCTACAGATCTCCGAGTATTAGAGTATTTAAAGTTCAATATACTTTTAGTTATGGATTGGTTGGCAACATACCATGCCTAGTTGGACTATTTTAGGAAAACAGTCACTTTCTAGAAACTAGGGATTCCCGAGTTCACCTTCACTAGAGTCACGACATCACTTTCGATCACTAGAGGTAGTTAAGCTACCACCCAAGAAATGGAAACCCTCACGATGAAAGTAAGAGTTCGACGAGAGGCTAGTGGTCAGACTTATTGATTTTCTAGTAGTACATGAGTTCCAAGATGTTTTTCCTAAGTATTTACTTAGATTACCCTTGCCTAAATAAGTATATTTTATGATTGTGTTAGTGCTGGACATACAACCTATAACAAGCAGACCTTACCGTATGTCATGACCAGAGCATGAGGAGTTGAGGGCTCAACTAAAGGATTTATCGAAGAAAGGTTTCATACACCCGGGTATGTCACCCTAAGGAGCACCAGTCCTATTTGTGAGGAAGAAGGACGGTAGCATGAGGATTTGCAAAAACTATCGGAAGTTGAATCAGGTGAAGTGAGGAATAGATATCCTTTGCCCATGATTGATGATCTATTCAACCAGTTGGTTGGAGCACAGTTCTTCTCCAAGATTGACATGAGATCAAAATATCATCCAAGCCGTAAAAAGGCGAGCAACCCTTATAGCACTTATAGTAATAGCAATAATTAAGGATCAAAGAGGAAGATATACCCAAGACGGCATTCAGCATGCATTAAAAGTTATTTAAGTTTGTCGTCATGCCATTTAAGCAAACGAACGTGCTAGTCATATTTATGAATTTGATGCACCAAGGTTTGAGGCCATTTTTGGATCAATTTGTTATATTCTTCACCAATGACATCTTGATTTACTCCAAGATGTGTAAGGACCACGAGAGGCATCTCATAGAGACGCTGAGGAGTTTGAGAGACCATAGACTATAGGGCATGTTCAATAAGTGTGAGTTTTGGCTTTTTGAAGTGAGATTCTTGGGACACATGATCATTGATAGAGAGATATTAGTGGATCCAAGTAAGATTTATGTTATCATCGACTGGCCTACACTAGGGTGTGTGAAAACATCAGGAGCTTCTTGGGATTTGCAAGATATTATCGACAATTTGTAAAGGATTTCTTAAGGATCGCGGTGCCGAGGACTAGATTGACCCAGAAAGATATGGTTTTTGATTAGTTCAAAGAGTATGAAATAGCATTTACAGAGTTGAAGAAGATGTTGACCTCTAAGTCGTTCTTAGTGTTGCCAAAGCCAAGCAGAGAGTTGATAGTTCATATAGATATTTGTGGCACCGAATAAGGATGGTTCCTGATTCAGGGAGACAAGGTGATAGTGTAATTATTGCATTGGCGGAGGACCCGTGAGAGGAACTATCTAGTATATGACCTAGAGCTTTCATCAATCGCATTTACACTGAAGGTGTGGAGGCACTACTTTATGGTGAGAGGTTCACATTATGTAAAGATAATAAGAGTTTGAAGTATCTTTCACTTTAAAGGATCTGAATATGAGACAGTGATGATGGTTAGAGTTGCTGAAGGACTATGGCTTTGCCATCGAGTATTAACCTATAAGGTAAATGTCATAGTAGATGCCCATAGCAGGATATGACTGAAAAATGAGATAGTGGTTAAGCAGATGACCGACAAGTTTAGTTTACTCGAAGCGATAATAGCTATGAATTTGTCAGAGGTTCCAAATACTTCTGAGGCATATAATATTAAAACTATTTATCCCACGCGATTTAGAGAGTCAAATAGACGATGTGATGTATCAGAGGTTCATGGACATGGCATAGAGTCCAGATTTCCCATATTGACGCAAGTTCGTTGATTAGTGTTCGAGACACCGAAGTAAATTATGGATTCTGGCCGTGGCAGAATTACATGATGGTATTCTTCAGGAGGCTCATAGATCTAGTTACACAGTGCATACCAACAAAACCAAAATGTACTATGATATATCACGATTATTATGGTGGAATGAAGGCAAATGTCAACCAGTATTTTGGGAGTTTTGAGGTGTATTAGCAAGATATGGCTGAGCACAGGAGGCCTGGAGGACTATTATAGCGACTACCTATCCCATAGTTAAAATGGGAACATATCATTATGGACTTCATTAGTGGTTTATCAGCAACCTTGCACAAACACGATGCTATTTGGGTAGTCGTGGATTGATTGACGAAATCAATAAAATTTATTCCAATTTCCATGATATATAACTTTCCACATTTGAGCACACTCTTCGAGCAATAATTTATCAAATTATTTAGCAGGTCATGTAGGAGTAGTATAGTACTAGATTACAGTTCAACATGACTTTTCATCTGTAGACAGACGGTCTATTAGAGAGACTTCTTCAGAAACTTGAGGACATGCTTAAAGCTTTCATGCTTCAGTTTGGAGGGCCATGGTAAACGTTTTTGGCACTTTGTGAGTTTTCCTACAACAACAACTACTAGGCTAGTATTGGGATGCCTCCATTTGAGGCCCTACAGATCATCAACTTGTTGGGTAGAACCCGAGGATATGGATGCAAATGAGTAGGGTATGGGATGAGGACCTCATTCCCATACCCGTACCCTTTAAAAATCTTATCACTCATATCCATACCCATACCCATGTGGGGATGAATTCTTATACCCATCCCCATACCCATCAAGTCCCTGTAGGTATGGAGAATCCCATTCATTCCCTATTATGGATTTCCGTGGAGATTTTCATGGGGATTTTGCGGGGATGGGGAATCCTCGTGGAAAATTTTTTCACATTCCATTCCCCATTGGGGATTCCAAAAAAAAAAGAATTTTAACAAATAAGGTGTCAAATATACATACATAACAACACAATTGTTGAAATTCTTATAAAAATGAAAAAAATCAACATATCATTCAGTAAAAATTCCAACTACTAAATTGCTAGTACATTTAATTAAGTTTCTACAAAATCATATGCAAAATGAAAACTTCAAATTCAAAATATTCATTAATGTCATTATCTCTTAAAACTACAAAGTCATCAACTTTTTCAGTACTTTTGATCCTAAATCTTTAAAATATAAATATACTTGCAAACAACTCAAAATAAAACATTTAGTTATTAATTAACCAAATAAATTAAAATTATAAATCTCATTAGAAGGTTTTTGTTATATGTATAAGTGTTTTGGAGTGAAAACTATGTATTATTATGTAATATTTATATATAAATATCAAATGATATATATATATATATATGTATTAATAATAAATATCATATAGCGTATAAATTGAAATACGAAGATCCACACGGGTAGATCAGTATCCTCATGGGGATTACAGGTGGGTATCTCTGTGGGGATATTTTATTACCCATACGCGTACCTATACCCATGTGGGCATGAGATTTTGTACCCATCCATGTACCCATCCACATTTAAAATCCAGACACCTTATCCATTCGAGTAAATCCCTATCACCCATTGGTATCCCCCTACCCCTTTACGCCCCTACCCGAGGACGTAGCTACTGTTGGGCCTGAGATTATTGTAGATGGGTCGAGTTATGAGGTGGAAGACTGGGTCTACTCTAAAGCTTATCCCTTGAAGGGTCATCCGAGATTTGAGATTAAGGGGATTCTTGCACCGAGATTTATCGAACCGTTTTAGATAGTCCGACGAGTTAGGGAGGTTGCTTATTAGTTAAGATTGTCGAGCCACTAGGCAGGAGTTCATGTCAGTTTTCCACATTTCCATGCTGAGGTTGGCTGGATAATGACCGAGACCGATGGTTGATATAGCTAGGATCGAGGTCAGACCGAATGTGGCATACTAGGAGCACCCCTTTGAGATGGTGGATCATAAGGTATAGACTCTCAGAAGATAGGAAATACCACTTGTACTCATTCGATGATAGTATCATAAGAACAAAGGGCTCACATGGGAGATAGAGTCTACCTTGCGGGAGCGATGCCCCCACTTGTCCTAAGGTAAAGATTTAATTTAAATTTGAATTTCAGGACAAAAATCCTTTTAATTTGGAAGATGGTAATGGCCTATTTTAATTAATCCCGATTAACTGGTTCATTATGTATTTGGTACCTAAGCTCAGACCCATATAGGAGTCGTGGAAAAGTCTAGAGCACACCTGACGAGGTGAATTTTATTATTTTTGTATGGCATGTATTTATTTATTTTATTATTATTTTATATTCGCATCACACTACTGTTATGATTTTGATTGGTCATGTTGTGCATATGTTGCGATAAGAGCATACGACATTGAGGGGTGCGCGTAACGTGGGTGTATAACAAAGTCAGAGTTTTAGATGTCACACCACTCTATCACATCACTCTTCACATCACCATTACATCATCCATACCTCACTTTCTCTTTCTTCTCTCATCCACAAATCAAAACGAAAAATACCCCTTGCGCTCTCTACCGACTTTCTCTCCCTCTCATTTTTCCTTCTCTTATTCTCTAACTCCACTTCATCATCAAATTGGTCTTACCCCTCACCAAGCTCTCCACCCATAATCCTCTCAGATTCGGCATCACCACCTATCACTTTGGCGATCTTATACACCAAAGTAGGTGGTGGTTATGTGTTGTGAGTTTTTTAGAGAAATTAGGAGCTTTAATGGTGATTGTTGTAGTTGTGTTGTTGGTGATTTAGTAGTAGTTTTGTTTTTGCTTTTGTAAAAAAAAAAGAAAAAATTAAATATTTTACGTCTCTGAAAGAGACGAATTGGGAGGGGAGGGGTAGCGAGGCGTGTAACGACCTGTAACTTTAAGTTGGTAATTAGTGTTAACCTATTTATTAATTAACCCAAGTTAGGCCTAGGGTTATATCCCAATTAGTGTGTGTGTGTGTGTGCGTTTGTATGATGTATGGTGTTTGTTTGGTTTGTACGACTTAAATATAAATAGGTTGAGTATATTGATATGGTATATACAAGCATATATAGGATAAATACACTATAAAACTGTGAGCGACAAATGAGATGTGGCAAGGGTGTGCACGCTCGTGGCTACACGTGGACGTGACGACGGATTTACCAGAAGTGATAAACATGAAATATGTATATATATTTATATATAAGGATATATATAAATATATATTGCAAATTAAGAAACTAGTAATTTTGTATATCATTTGATCATCTCGAACAAAATGTAAGGTAAGAAGTGTGAGATTTAGTGTCACATTAGTGCATGTCCTTTTAGCATATCAACGGTTTGATCGATCTCAAGATGACACGGCATGTGTCTCGAAGAATCTATATATATATCAACTTAATAGTTTATATATATCAAATTCTTTCGATTAAACGAAAAAGAAAGTCGAGGTTTTGATTCCGACTTTGACAAGTTGTCTGAGACGATGATTCGAGCCAAGTTAAGGAGCTTAACTGATAGAACGCCTCGCGAGGAATACGTAGGTATGTTTAGTTTTAGTTTTTATCAAAGTTTGAAATTGATGTGATTATAGGAAATCATTGTTAATTGAGTTTTTGTTGATCCAATTTAGTCCCTCACCTCATATTTGATGTTTCTAAGCTATTGGGATTGAATTTGTAGATGTTGATATTCATTTGTAGGTGTTTTGATGGGATTGGAGTTGCAACAATGCGCTGATGTTGCTAGTCTAGCGCGATTAGCATATTAGATTACAAGATTAGAGCGCTAGGTGCCCAAAACTTGAAGAACAGGCAGGGATTAGCGCGCGAATCCTGCATATTAGCGCTAATCCATGCCCAAAATAGCAACAGTGTTATTTTTCTTATGAATCTTAAAAGATGGGCTTAGGGATTGATTTATGAGTTCCTAATAGTTATAATAGACTATATTAGACCTATATTTACTATGATTGGTTTATGAAAGGTGTGGATTGACCGTGAGAAAGTTAGGGACCCGAATAATAAGGAAATTGGGAGTGGACTTAGACAAGGTAAATATGGATTCACTTATTTATCAATGTTGCCTGGTTATTTAGTATATATAGTTTATTTAGTTGTTAGCATTGAATGGGGAATTGGTTATACTGTGATGGTTTTTGATAAATGGAAAAAATGGTGTGTGATGTAACCATACTATAACTCCTGGTTTTGAGAATAGGTTTATAGGAGATAGGTTCCCTTCTCAGTCTATCTATAACTCCTGCTTAAATAGATAGGTTGCATGGATTACATGCACATTATAGGGTTTGGGATAAAACCATTGGGCATTAATGGAGGGGCTATAGAGTATGAAGGCCAACATACTGGTCTGGCAATCGCATTAATGGCGTCGATGGGTAATCGGCCGTAGTTTTACGAAATAAATATGAATCACAATATCATAGTTCAAATTATTTGCTTCACATCCGAATATGTATTGAATCTATATGATTTCTATATCCATGTTAGATATTTTTGGATCATGTTGTTATTGCATGTTTTCCTTGAATACTATATGGAATATTGATGCATACTGTAAATATATATTTACTGAGCTCATTGCAATGCTCATTCATTTTAAACCTTTCAGGTGCGCAACCCAGCACTTTAGCTAAAGGGAAATAGAAGATTTAGGAGTCTCGAGTATTCTCTATAATGTAATGACCTATTTGTATTTATATATCTCTGTTGACTTATTTTGATGTATATAACCAGGGTTGGGGTGGTTTTATAAATGGTTTGGAAGTTTTGGTAAACTCTGCATTTCCTTATATTCAATTATATCGAAAAAAAAATCTTATTTCTGCTGCATATGACTTTGATATTTAAATTCGGTATGAATATATAGGCTGACTTTATCGGGTATGAATGGAGAGGGTGCTGGCTCTAGTTAAATCTATGAGGTTAGTGGGCTTAATTAGGGTTTTAGGCTTGACATTTTCACTAATTGGGATAGGAGATGCCACAAGGCGGGCCAAGCCCGGTTACGCCAGGTAGGCCAGGTCGGGTCAACATTGGCCAAATACACCGCGTTGGACCAACTCAAGTCTGATTGGACCGGGTAAGATCGACCTTGGTCCAAATGTTTGGGCTGAACATGACCCAATCAAACCAGGCCCGGTTCAATCCCAAACCCCCTAAATTAATTAAAAAAATAATGATTAAAAATTAAACTAAATACAATTTTAAATAAAATAAATAACACAAAATATGAAAAATAGGTAAAAATTATGGAAAAGTCTCAAAAAATAAAAAAATAAAATTTTGAAAAAAGATAAAAAAATAAGTTTTTAGACCTTTCTGGCGTTTGGCACCCCAATGTAACTCGAAAAGCGTGCCACAACCAAAATTTAGAATAAAATTCTAATCTTGGTTTTTCATTATAAAATCAATAAATGAGGCACGAGAGCGGGTCTTTTTAGAGCGATTTTACGAGTGTCGAGGTAACCAAACCCACGAGAAAGTAAGCTTAGAATTTACTTATTTTTCTTGAAATTTACTTATTTTAATTTTACTTTTCGCTAGTTCTGCTTGCATATTTACTATATTACCGCGTGTGTATGTGTATGGTTAAAGGGATGATATGACCCATTTTCAGCTTTCTTGTAGATGACGATCCGATTGTTGCTACGGTGATGGTCATACATTTGACTATGCATGAAATTTCTCTCCACGAGCTGATGATCTTGAGAGTGGGTTAACGTGAGGCTTGCCTTATGTCACAAGTTTGTCTCATTTCAGGTGTTGGGCGGAAATCTACTTTCCGACCTACAGAGTTCCTTGTTTTGACCGTGAAGAGGAGGCATAGATTACATCGCCTCTAAGGCCTTCTCGGTTTAGTATTTTTGTCCCAGGGCTTGACAGCTATACACCACACTCTCCTTCCATATTCTTGATGATCTCAACGACTTTTATTCATGCTTTACATTCTCATTCATTTACTTTATCTGCATGAATTGTAGCCAATTTTTTTGGATTTCGTGTGAATGCTAACTAAGATTCTCTGGAATTTACTCGTTAAAACTTTTCATTATTTTTGGTAGCAAGTTGCAAATCCTACGACGAGCTGAGGAAGGTGGTGCTTGGCGACTACCTCAGATCTAGAACGCCTTCACTAGCTTCACTCGTACGTGTTTGTATTATATATATTGTTTTTAGGATCATTTTAGGAGACTTATTACCTGATGCATGTATATTGACACTTACTATACCTTTTCGTCGCGTTTATTTATATACATGATATCTTTTTGTTGGGTTTCCTTTCTATAGGTTATTAATAAATGCGAAACTTGTTTATATTATTTATTTGCATATTTTTTAGACTTCCACAATTAAAAATTATTAAAATGAATTAAAACAAACTAATTAAGTTGCAAAACTTTATAACTTAGTTTATTTCGACAACATAATCAATTAAACATCAAAAATGACTAAGTCAAATTATCAGACAGTTAGTTCAAGGAACGTTATGGACAGGTGTGGAAGTGACTTGGCAAGACTTGGTGACTTCAGTTGATCTTATTACAGTGGAAGTATGAGGCTAAGAATAAAGCTTCAATCGAAGAATTGCATGCTAGATTATCTGACATGTCACCTCAGATAGGCCAAACAAGTAACTAAGGAAAGTTTCCATCCCAACTAGTCTTAAACCCTAACTTGCATGTAAATGTTATTTCACATGTCAATGCATAATCTTTGATAGAGGAAGCAGAAAGGAGTACTGAGAGAGGAAGATTAGTGAATACCATCCAACATAAGGCACCATTTCCTTATGGATTGTATCCGGAGAGGTACTCGTTCATTACCAAGGACCAATCCGAGGAATATGTGGAAGCCAAGTCATAGTTGAAGGAAAAGGAGAACATTCAGCCAGAGGTCAAAAAATCTTGCGAGCCGTTTGACATCGCAGGACTTTTTAGGCAGGAAGAGGAGAATATTTTAGAAAGTAACACAGATACACTACAAAAATATGGTGATCCAGGTATATTTAGCATTACTCGCTTAGTAGAAGGTTTGCATGTAGAAAATGCGATGTTTAACTTAGGTGCATCCATAAATATCATGTCAATGTCTATTTTTCCTTCATGCATGATCATACTTTAAAATGGTTTGACATAACCATTCATTTAGTAAATAGGTCTTTAATCCGACTGATCAGTATGTTGGAAGATGTTGTTGGATTTTGGGGTTCATACGCAGTGGAAAAATTAAAACAAATTTTATAAAACCCCAATAAGATAAAAAGTTCCATTAAACTTGATCTACAAATGTAAACCATACCTTAATCCATGTTTTCTTTCTTTGATTAATAGATCTCAAAGTCATTCAAGCGCGCATCGTCTATCGAAAATCTACATTTAGGAGTGCTAGTTCCAAGAGATATAGAAAACTTTTTTCTTTCTCTCCTAAAATCAAGAGAACTCAGAATTTGCAAAAACAAAATTGTTATTTCGTTTTAGGGTTTCAAACTATATTTGTATGTATAAATAAACCCTCACTTAAACTGTAATACAACTATTATATTTAGCCAGTTTAAGCAAATCACACTTACGCTCCTATGAATAAGTTATTATATAACAAATTTTAAGGGCTTTTACGTCATGTATTATATCATATAAAATTATTACTCTAACCTAATTGAAATTGTGCAAAGTCATTCTTTGTGTGATACCTAATATGTTTATGCGACGTTGGTAATGAACCAAAATTATTTTGGTACATAAGTCATAAGCGGTCTCTAGCAAAATATTATGACTACCCAAGTAGCATGAATATCAAAATCGAGACAACTTAATGAAGAGCATATATCATATCCTTTTGTCGTACGATATCTTTTGATAAAACATAAGGAATGGAATGTCACCCTTAATGTTCAATCATAGTGGTCTTGATTTTCAGGTAGACTGAAAACATCTAAATGACATTGATCATATCATTTGACTTAGACTTGGCCATTTAATAGTGTAATATATCGAGGGATCCACGTACATCTTTCTATATACGAAAGGGATGAATTTTATCTTGATTACACTCCTTCATATATTATTCACATGGTAACCAATCAAAATATATATAATTGTTCGATTAAAGATAATATTTGATTTTGTCAAATTACCATGCTTCCAATATTGAAGTCTATAGTAATCTCAAGTCAAAGGACTAATGATATACATATCATGAGTAACACATATGTCTTAATTCAAGTGGTGTTCTTATTGCGGATTAGCCCAGTACCTTGTTCTCATAACAAGTACTCATGATCTCGATTTGTATGCCTATACATAAGATCATCATATGACCATCAATCCAGATTCACACTAACCTTAATTCATTATAGTTCCCAGTATAATGATCGACTATGAACATTTAGGATAAACCCATGAATCTTACTATAAGGTAAACATGCAATCACTTATAACAAAACAACAAATGAAAACTTCAATCCTATTGAATAAAATTATAAGATAGACAATGTTTGTAGATTGACCTAGGGCATATGCCCCAACATCTCCCACTTGAATTAGGGTCATTCATTCATGTATCTAACACTTAATGACCTAACATGACCATCATGTTTCACTTGTGGAAGAGCTTTCGTCAAACGATCTACAACAGTCTTTTGTAGGAACCCTACAAATCTTCACATCTCCCATCTTAATGATTTCTCGAATGATATGAAAATGTCTAAGTAAAGTTTTGGATATGTGGTGTGATCTTGGTTCCTTCGTCTGTTCTTATCGCTCATTTGTTGTTACAATACAAGCAAATGGGGTTAATTATACTCAAAATCATAACAAGTTCAGAGATGAAATTTTTTTATCTAAACTGCCTCTTTAACTGCATCAGATGGTGCAATACACTTAGCTTCTGTTGTAGAAACTTCCACAGTTTCTTGCTTTGAAATTTTTTAGCTCACTGCGCTTCCATTAGAAGTAAACACATATCCAGACTGCGATCTGATGTAATTTATATCAATTTAAAAATTTGCATCTTTGTAACCATTTATAACTAGCTAATCTTCCAAACTTCCATAGACCGAGAACACTTCTTTAGTCCATCTCAAGTACTTAAGAATGTTCTTTACTGCTATCCAGTGACTCTCATCGAGACCAAACGGATATCTCTTGTTGCTTTCAAAGCATATGATACATCAGGTTGAGTGGATAACATGACATACATAATAGATTCCATAGCTGATGCATATGAAATCGTATCCATGTGTTCTCACTCATAATTAGTCTCAAGACATTGAGTCTTTATGAGACTTATACCATGAGACATTAGAAATAACTTTCTTTTAGAATCTTGCATATTGAACCTATTCAGTGCCTTATCAGTATATGTACTCTAACTTATACCGATTAGCCTTTTAGATCTATTCTTATAGATCTTAATCCTAAGGATGTAGGTTGCATCTCCTAAGTCCTTCTTTGAGACACACTTCCCTAACCAAGATTTGATGCTTTGCAGGGTTGAGATGTCATTTCCAATTAGTAAACTATCTTCAACATATAGTACCATTTAAACAACCATGCTCCCACTGAACTTCATGTATATGCAAGGCTCATCTTCATTTTTTAATAAAACCAAATTCCTTAATTGCTTCAACAAAATGAAGATTACAACTACGAGAAGCGTGATTTAATCCATTAATGGATCTTTAAAGCTTGCACACCTTCCTTGAATTCTCAAAATGAATAAACACTTTAGGTTGTATCATACACATATCCTCAAATATCTTTCCAATTAGCAAAGTTGTTTTGACATCCATTTGCTATATCTCATAGTCACAATATGCGACTATGGCAATTAGAATTCTAATGGATTTAAGCATAGCAATAGGAGAAAAACTCTCATTATAATCAATACCTTGAGTTTATCTAAAACTTTTTGCTACTAGCCGCACTTCATCAGTTTGTACATTGCCATCCATGTCAGTTTTCATCTTAAAAACCCATTTACATGTAATGGACTTCCACCTTTAGGTAAATGAACCTGGTTCCAAACTTGGTTATCATACATAGATTGCATCTCATAATTCATGGCATTGAGCCATTTATCTGGATCATGGCTAGACATAGCTTCCTAATAAGTAGTAGGCTCATTTTAATTCATAAGCAACACCTCACTATTATCAGTAATAAGAAATCCAAATATCTCAAGCTGATATCTCACCCTATCATACCAACGCGAGCTTTATGATACATGTGGAGGCTCAACTAGTTCAAGACTTTGTTGATATCGCACTGGTGGTTAAGTGTTTATTTATGGTTCATAAACTTTTTCAAGACATACTTTATTCCCATTGTTGTTATTTGAAATAAAATCATTTTCCATAAAGACACCATGAAGAGCAACAAACATTTTGTTCTCAGTAGGATTCTAAAAGTAGTATCCTCTAGTTTCTTTAGGATAACCAACAAATACGCACTTGGTAGATTTGGCTAATGATTTTTTTAGATTTGTCATCGTACAAAAACCTCACATCCTCATATCTTAAGGAAGGTTAAACTTGGTCTTTTCCCAAACCACATCTCATATGGTGTTTTATCAACCACTTTAGAATGAACACAATTCGGTGTAAATGCAAAAGTTTTGAGATATAATCCTAAAAGAAAATAGGAAGATTTGCATGAATAGTCATAAATTGAACAATATCCAATAAATTCTGATTTCTACTTTTAGAACCACCATTCTATTGTGGATTCATTGGTGAGAAAATCCCATAGTTTCTAAGATGATCATCAAACTCTTAGCTCAAATATTCACCACCTCGATCTGCTGGAAATGCTTTAATAGTTTTACCAAGTTGATTTTGCACTTCATTCTGAAATGTTCGAAACATCTAAAAAGATTCACCTTTACGTTTCATGAGATACACCTAACCATATCCGCTGAAATCATCAGTGAAGGTAATGAAGTATTGATAACCACATCTAGCCAATATGTTTTTAAGACTACATACATCAATATGTACTACACCTAATAAATCATTTGCCCTTTCACTGTGTCTAGTAAAGGGATTTTTGTCATCTTGCCTAGTAAACAAGATACACATGTTTCATATGATTCAAATTTAAATGAATCTAAAAGTCTATTTTTAGGAAGTTAAGAAATGTGTTTCTCATTTATGTAGCAAAGACGACAATGCTAAAGGTTGGTTTGATTCAAATTATTTATGTTGAATTTCTTTGTGTTTATTTTTAAAATAGGAGTATCTGTGGACTTTTTCATGTTTAGAATAAAAATATCATCACACAAATCAACATTCACATAGAAAATGTCTTCACGAGAAACAAAGCATTCATAATTCACAATAATGAAATTAAAACAATCAAAATCCAAACATGAAACTGAAATGATGTTTCTACTCAAAGTAGGGACATAATAATAATTATTTAAAACTAAAATACAATAACCTTTGCTCCATTTTTAGCTCTTAAGATGACTTCTCATTTCTTTAGCATTCTACTTTTGGTGAGACCCTACAGATTAATACAAATGTGAGATCTGCATCTGGTATCTAATACCCAGGAATCAATAGTAAAAAAGTTAGCTTGAATAACTTAAATACCATAAGCATTAGTCGCACTACTCTTCTTTTTCTTTAGATCTTTAAGATAGAGCTTGCAATTTTTGAACCAATGCCCACGTGCATGGCATAAATGACAATTTCTTTCTTTTTTTCTTTTCCTTTTAGGACTGTGAAGTAGAAGTAGCCTTAGTCTTGACTTGTTCCATACGTTTTGTGACACTCATAATAACTTAAGCCTTATTTTTGCCCTTTTTCTTCAGAGTCTTTCCTTTCTAAACCATCAAAACATTAGCAATAGGTTCTCTTGACATTATGCTCAGTTATTTTAAACATCAATGCAACTCTGAGATATACGTCTCCATGTTGTTCATATTATAGTTCATTACAAATTATGCATAACTATCAGACAATGGAATCAGGATCAAATCCATGCCAACTCTTGAATTTTGGGAAATCATAGTCTGTTAAGATTGTCAATATAGCTCTTCATTTTTAGAACATGAGGATAAACTGACACACCCTCAGCCATTTTGCAAGAATGAAGGTTCTTGATTGTTTCGAACCTTTCTTGCCTAGCCTATTGTTAGAATATTTCCTTCAGCATCGTAGCCATGTCGTAAGCTTCTATGTGTTCCATGTCCTTTTGGTGTTCAGGAATCATGGTTGCTAACATAATTCATGCAACATCAATTGAGTCATTGACATGCTTAACATGTTCATCCTTCATGGCTCTTAAAGCATTGCTGGTGGTTCCTCAAGAAGAGGATTATTGAGGACATACGACTTGCATTCATGCTTAAGAACAATTCTCAAGTTTCTAAACCAGTCAAGAAAGTTTTTCCCTTACAACTTATCTTTCTAAAGATTGATCACAGTGACAAGGGATTAATGTGATTTGAGGAGGCCATAGATCTATAACAAAAATTATGCAAAAGTTCATTTTAGTATAGAGGAATCGAATCCCACTAAATTAACAATTCTCCTTAAAACATTATGTTAATTTAAGGGACTAAAATCCATGTTTCACCTAATTCCAAGATAGCTAAGGCATGACACTTTGAATTAGGTTATTCAGGTAGGTACCAATTACCAATTACATTATATGTAACTTTTACCTATTTCTATAAGATTATGACATATTATGTCTTAGCATGTTTTATCTCAACTAATTCCTAAACCCAAAACAATTTTGATAGCTTTATCAAGTCTAACCATTTTAAATAGTAGAGTAATAGTTACTCAACTTGCCTCACCAAGATAACACTATACAATCTACAAAGGCAGACCCATATTAATATGATCGAAGCCTTGATAAGTGTTTGATAATTGATGACACATGACTTAAAATTTGGAAGAGGGGATTTTTTTTTTTTTTTAATGATCATAAATTAAACAAGATAAATATTATATATTACAATGCAAGTAAAATCACTATACAAGTTAGGATATTTTACTAATATTAACTATCATATGAATTTTCTTGCACTACGAACAGTTATTGACGATCCCGCGAGCTGGTTAGCGGGTTTTTTAAGACAACAAATTCCAGTTCAAAAATTGAAAATCGCTTAAAATTACTCATTATTTAAGTCAATCCAATTGACCAAAACTGCCCCTTATTTTATTTTCGAAATGATTAATTTAAATGTTTTTAATTAACTCGAGCACACATCTAACTAATATCTTATCCTAATCCAATTAGAATTTAAGATACTTTGAATCCTTATCCAATTAGAAATTGCTATATATCTCACTTATCTTATAGGATTGGTAATTCTTATCCGTTTACAAATTTATCTCATATCTAATAGGAATATACTAACATATAACCATAAAGAGATATGTGATCAAAATCAATTTCTATTCTTATTCATGTGAAACAAGCAATTCAATCAAGAAACGAAATATTAATCATGTATTTAACACCATAATCATACTAAATTAATCGTATTAACCTAATCATGATTTCTATCATTGAGACATACATAGTTATTGAACAAAAATGAAATATGTATTTAACACCAGAATCACATTAACCTAAACATAACTTCTACTATGTGAACATACAAAATTTGCATCATTCCATATTAAAACATAAGTTAATCGAAATATTCTAAACATGAATTCTATCATTGAATTAAATCATATATAAGTATCAATATACATGAATTAACAACATGCTTTAAAACCAATTCTTGATAACAATTATCACAGAACCTATATGTATATCATATATACATTAGTCAATATCATGTTTTTATACATATATTATACATACATCAGTGAAAACATGCAACCATTTAATAGAACCAAGGCTATGGCTCTAATACCACTATTGGGTTTTTGGGGTTCATACGCAGCGAGAAATTCAAAACAAATTTTGAAAAAACCTAATAGGATCAAAATTAAGTTCCATTAAACTTGATCTATAAAAGTAAATGATACCTTAATTTGTGATTTATTTCTCTGATTAATTGATCTTCAAGACGTTCAAGCGTTCATCCTCTATCGAAAATCCACAAACAAACGGTGACCAAAATTTGGAGTGTTTACCCTAAAAGATATAAAAAGTGTTTTTTCTTTCTTCTTTAAAACCTAGAGAACTCAAAATTTTCAAAAACGGAAATCTTATTTTATTTTAGTGTTTCAACCTCTATTTATATGTGTAGATAAGCCCTTCACTTAAAATCCTATTCATAATAAAACTATTGTATTTAGCAGTTTCAGCAAATTACATATATGCCCCTATTAATAAGTTATCATATAACGAAGTGTATGACTTCTATGTTATGAATTTTATCATATAAAATTCATTACTCTAGACCAATTGAAATTGCGCAAAGTCATTCTTTGTTTACGACCCAATATGTTCATGTAACGTTGGTAATGAAACAAAACTATTTTGATATACAAGTCATAAGCAGTCTCTAGCAAGACATTAGGACTACCCAAGTAGCGTGAATATCAAAATCGATACACCTATCATAAGTAACACCTATGACTTAATCTATGTGGTGCTCACATAATGGGTCAATCCAGTAACCCTATTCCCATAACAAGTACTAATGATCTCGATTCGTATCCCTATACGCATGATCATCACATGACCATCAATCAAGATTCATACTACCCTTAATTCATTATAGTTCCTTGTATAATGATTGATTAGGGACATTTATAATATTTCAATAAATGCCCTTTGGATCTTACTAAAAGGTAAATATGCAATCACTTATAATAAAATAACAAATCAAAACCTCAATCTTATTAACTAAAATTATTAAATAAACAATGTTTATAGATTGACCTAGGGAATATGCCCCCAACAGACTTAAGTATTCACGTCGAGGACCTTGATTTTCCTTATGATTTCCATGTCATTGACATGGAGGACACTTATATGTCCAAAGTCGGTTATGTTTTCTTAGGGAGGCCTTTTATGAAAATAACTAGAACTAAAATTGATATGTTTAGTGGTAATTTTGTCTTACCCTCTAACGTTTCCACTATATATGCAATTTTGTCCCCTACCGATGATGATTCATAGGATAACATGGAATCCTTCATAGACCATTTGAAAAGATGGATAAAAGAGAGAGAGAAAGGAAAAAAAGATAGAAATAGATAAGAAAAGAAAAAGAGGCAGGGAAAAAAGGACAAAGTAATTAAAGGCTAGGAGTTGACACAGAATTACATACTTAGGGAGATTTATGGTGCAAGACGGAAGTCAGAGCCACTAGCATACATCCATATCTCATGCATTTTTGGGAAAGTGGGCCTAATGGTGCATTTAGCGATCATTGACATATAAGCATTTGAGAGCACCATTTCTATGAAACTCTTATAGACAGCTCAGTTGGAAATCAATGAGCACACCCGAACAAGGTTTCTTTTCAAGAAAATGGTGTACTTATTAGGATTTATGGAGTTCTGTAGAAAGTACTCGTGAGACTTTGAGAGCTAAAGTTTCTAGTGGACTTCTCAGTCATTAAAAAAGGGTTTTGCAAGATTAACGCCATTTTTCTTGGGATGTTGTTGCTCTACACAGACAAAGCTGACATTGTAGTCTACAATGAAAATGTCATATTCAAAATTGGTGGCAGAGAGGTGCTTTATAGCAATGGCAGTTTGTGAATGAAGAAGGAACATGGAACTATCATGCATCAGAAAGTGTTTAAACTGCCATCTAAGGAAAGGAAAACAGTAATTGATGTGATTGAATTGGACTTCGACTAGTCCAAGACTTGATAATGTCGAACCATCAACCTTAAACACCGGCGCTTTGTTGGTGGCAGCCCACATTCATTCATTTGTTTACTTAACTATTTTGCATGAACTTGGTTTAATTATTTTGAGTTTCAATCTGAATAAGTTGATTTGGGTTGATTCAATTAGAGGAATAAAAGTTCGATGGAATTTGTTGCATATCTCTAATACCTTTAAATTATGTAGAGACATTATTATTGATTGGAGATTTATGGAATGTTTTGCGCACACCGAAGTTCAAACAACTTTTGGTGGACTATGTAGTCAAGTACAATTAATTTTCTGATGCATCTGAATGACATCAATTGCATATACGGGGAGGTGCACACACCAAAATTTTTTTAGGGAATTAATCTATTTTTCGAGGCCAGCGATGTCTTAGCACCTTGGTGTTGTACATAAATCATTGTGCTAGCATTGAAAGAATATTCCAAATTCAAAATATTCTACTTTTATGCCAAGCAATTTCTTAGTGATTTTATATTATCCATAGGGCGCTAAAGGGCATTTTCAAAATATTTCAAATTTGCTAGTGATGTGGTCAGCGATTCCTTAGCATTGTCACGTTTGTATGTGAGACGCTGAGCTCGAATTCTAGTTTTTAAAAGGGGCAAAACCCCATAATCATTGTCCCAATCGAATCCCTGGCCATATTCCACTGTCCCAAGCCTTAAAAAACCTACTTCCAACCATCAAATCCATAGATTTCATGGTCCAATCTCACACATTTTTTACTCTCCATCGAGTAGAAACCATTTTAAGCTACAAAATTGTGAGATTAGCAAACACTGTAGTGAAGCCGCGAGCTAGGAGTTCAATTTTTTGGCCTCACAAGGCATCTATTAGGTCATGAATGCTCCCTTAAGCTCTTACGAACTCATTTCTGAGTAGGTAACACTCTCAATTTCTTGAATTTTTGGTTATTGTTGCAAGGTTGTCCTTCAACCAATTTGGGCAAAATATGTGTTCTAGGAGTTAAATTGGTTGCTAGAACCATAGAGTTATTTCTTGTGAGGTTATTTGGAGTGATTTGGTAGGATTACTAGTGATTTTTGGTTGATTATGAAAATCTCAATTTTTCAAAGGAAAGCCTATGTTTTTTTGGAAAATTTGGAATTTCGGATCCAATTTTTATTTGAAGTGTTTCAATGGCTTTGAATCGATCAATATTGTATGGATTAAGTTTGGGGGAAAGTGCGGGAATGTTAACCAAAAAGTTGAATTTCTAAAGTTTGGTTTTTATTGAGAATTTGTTGACACCGTTGGCACTTTGGGTAAATTCGATTTGGGGTTTGATAATGCATATATATATATGAGTTGATGGATTAAATGGAATGATATTTGCATCTATCTTGGCCTATTTGAGCATTTGTGTGATTTTGAGACTTTGAAAATGGCTTTTAAACCGAACTTTCTCGAAACTTTATTCAGCTTAGATTTTGAATGTGTGGAGCCATTTTGAGTAAACTCTTATTTTTTGAACTCCATGTTATTTGGTTTGGTAGATGTGATGGACTAATTTGCTAGGTGTTATTGCGATGGTGGTTTTGTACAGATTGATTGCATTGTTCTTATTTTTATTTTTGCGCTATGGAGAGAGGAGAGTGTAATGGTCCTTCTATACCCAGAAGAAGGAGTGGATTTAGCCACCACTTAGGCCTAGAACACACCTACCTGATGTACTTGAGTCGTATGGCAAGTTTTTGTTCACTAGCAAGAAGGTCGCTAAAAGATATGATATCAACCTTAATAAGAAAATGAGGTAGGTATTGGCCGAGAGGGTATTTGGGATCAGGACACCCAAATACGAGAGGAGAGTCATTTCGATTATAAAAGAGAGGGTTGGGAGTTCTTTACTCGAGACTACCTGGCATTGACCAGACACCCTCATAACTCAGAATTGATCTAAGGATCTGAGCAGTTGGTTCGTGAGTCTTACACAAATGGACATGTTATCGCACGAGGCGCGAGCGTTACAGTTAGAGGGGCTCTTATTAATTATAGTGCACATGCTATTAATGCCTATTATGGCCTACCTACTTTTGAGAACTTGATAATGCATGAAATCCCACATTTGCGCTACATTATCGACTTTTCTTACTTTTATGACACCATTATGGCACCTCTTACTTGTTTTCCATACCATGACTGGCATTGCACTTCTTCTCAATACCCTAAGCACATGGTTAAGGCCTACTTTAGGAAGACTCTTAAGGTGTGGTCCTACTTTTTTTATGCATCTCTTTACCCCACCACTCAGCGCACAAATGTCATAGGACCCCATTGTGCAATGCTCTATCACATTTGGACTTGCACAACTGTATTGACATGGGTAATTTCATTAATGAGGTCAGTAGAGAGAGGATGGACATAAAGAAGAATGAAAATCTTGCATTTCCCTCCTTATCACTGAATTGTGACGATGAGCAAGAGTTCCTTTCGATGGTTTACAGTTTGATATTCCCCTAGCCAACCGTTAACAATGAGGATATCTAAAAGTATGAAAAGCTGGGAGAGGAGGACTCTGAGGATGATCAAGAACGTGCATTAGAGAGAGAAAGAGTAGCAGTATGACTTCAGCAGCAGGAAGGGACATACACCGGGAGAGCGCGGGAGGAGGTGAGGAGCATGAGCCCTGATAGCTGGAGCCTTTTCATCTACACCACCACCAAGAGGAGTACTGGGATGGATGTCTTAAAAGGATATTATTACTCATAATCAGAGGGGGATCAGTTGTTTCTTATATTATGACCACATGTTGTATCGGCATGTGCATGATCACCCTAGGTCTGGCTCCACTGACAACGGATAGTCCATTCATTATCATACCAGATTACCAGGTTTATCGAGCACACGAGGAGTTTAAAGCACTCTCATTCTCCCATTCTTTATAGAGTATGTAGACACCCTTCCAGACCTTACAACGTAGTGAACAGCAGTAGGGCAGCTCCAGCGAGTTCGAAGTTGATTTTCTTATCTTTATATGTATTTTGAAAGAGGGAAGCAGCGAAACATGTTGTTTTTGTAACATATTCCCAGGAGATATAGTATGATGATCTTGTATTTTATACTATCACTACATAACACATTATCTGCATTCATTTTCAGTGTATCCTTGTACCGATTTCACCTCATTTCATTTCATTTCATTTCTTATCTTCCATTATTAGATTTCACTTTTTGTAATGTGTATTGAATGTTCTACTTTCTTGAACCTTGAGGACAAGGTTCATGATAAGTTTGGGGGTATGCAAGTTTAAAGGAATGCATGGATGAGCCGTACGGATTTTGGTAAAGTTTTCGCAAGTTTCATAATATTTTTGAATTCTCAAGTGAAATTCAAGTAATATGATCTCATTTTATTCATTGGATTAATGGATTGGTAGTTTGTGTACACTTTCTATACTTGTGAATTCTATTTTTATCATTATTTTTATCCACATTTTAGAGCTTTATGTGAATGCCCAGTTGTAACTTAGGATAATGGATAACAATTTACAAATTCAGTTGTAGATTGATGTTGCCAAATGGACAAGACCTTAGTAGAGCTTAGGTGAAAACTCATGTTCTTTTGATTGGTCTACTGACTGAGTCTGCACTAAAGAGTGCTAGTGTGGATTCGAGACTCTATGTTAAATATGGAAACAGATTAAAGGTCACATTAGGATAAGAGTCAAATAAATCTCTACAGACTCCAAGATAGGTTTGCATCCATTTGAGACTGAGTATTAACTTAAGAATACGTTTTGGGGAAGACGTAGGCATAGTTTGTTTGGCCCTTAGCCTTAGCCCCTATAATTTATCTCAAGTTAGTCCAGTTGAGCCACTCTAACCTGATTTCTTCATCACCCATTAGAAACTTATAGCCATTGGCCTTATTATCTTTTTACCTATATTGGGAAGCTAGGTTAATTATAACGAAAGTGAGAAGTTCTAATAGGAGCTTTTAAAATACAGTGTTCCACATATTCCACATAAAATGAAGTAGGGAATCCAGTGGTAGGAAAAAGTGAGAAAAAAAGGGAATCCACTAAAAATGGAGCAGGGACCGTAAAAAAAGAAAAAAGTATCTATAAAAATGAAATAAAATGCGGAAGCCTATAAATATTCCTTAAAAAGCATTAGCTCAAGTGTTTGAAGCTAGATTAAGTAATTATTTCCAATTCTTTTAATCCTTTAAATATCCATCCTTGTTAACCTAACCCAGCCTTTCCAAGCCAAAAGAAACTCCTTTCGACCAAAAGTGATATTTTAAAGATAATCAGTGAAATGGTTGCATAATTTTCTATTTGGGAAATCTTAGTATTCAATGCCCTATTTAAAGATTAAGTTTTCAGCTTGTTAAAAGCTTGAGGTAACTTGTGAGTAATTGATGGCTTTTGTTTCGACAAGGCTTACTATTTTGCAGAGTATTCCTTGGAAAAGTAGCCAAAATATATTGACTCAAAGTAACTAGCTTTGCTTAACTGTTCTCGTTCCCTATTTAGCAATTTTTATGAGAAATTGGACGAAACCATTTAAGTTAGAGTTAGGCATTAGAAAAGTTGAAATATATGTTTGACATGTATCGAGCATGCACAATAGTTTCCCGTATTTTCCTATTATTAGTACTAGTGGTAAATAAGATATCGTCTCCATAAGGATTTTGCAAACTTCAAAGGAAAGTGTTTTTTCCTTGTTTTTCTTAATTTAGTTAATCTAATTAAACGATGATTAAAATACTAATAACTAAAAACTATAACTACTAAATGAATTAATTAAACTAACTAAACTAATTCAAACAATTCAATTCAAACTTAATTAAACAAAATTCAAATTCAATATAATATAAATATCTAAACAAACATTTAAACAAACTCCCATTAAAAAATGTAATATACTTGGATTACATTAAACACTAAAACACAACATCACTTCATAACTCAGTTTTAATCATATCACATGAAAAATAAAAAACGCAAACCATATATTTTTCTATATTCAATGAAAAATACTTGGATTGCATTCAAACATCATTATAGGTTGATAGCCTTTAGCGAACCATATATTTTCTATATTCAATGAAAAATAAGCCATATCCTTATCATTGTAAATCTACCTATTGGATAAAATGCAATAAAATAGAAATTATGATAGCATTAACACTCAATGAAAATCATGCCTAATCTAAACTGAATATTAATCAGAATATGCTAATCAATAAATAACTTAGAAAACAATCACCTAGAACATCCACTTGGGTAATATCGCCCTATAGATTAATCCTAGTTACTACTTCTATAATTGTTGCCAATAATCATAGACATAGAATTAGAATCATAATATCACAATACATATTTGCAACTATGCATGCAACATCAATCCTCATTAGTTGTAATACTAAAAAAAGAAAACTTATTAAAACCGTGATTGTTGTGTATGAATATATTGAAAGCATTAAAGTCATGATTCATTAATTATAACTATATGGCAATCCAAAGTATATACATGTCTAGGGTTTCTTTAGATTAATAAACTACTTACTCATCTTAAAAATAAATAACAAAATAATATAATTAAAAGACATAATTAAATAAATACATCTTAATGAAATAAGCAAAGCTTCAATGTAGCTTCAAACATAAACTAACTACTAATAAAAGAATAAGAGAATATGTGGGAGAGGTAGGTGGGTTTGATTTCGAACCCCTAAGGTCCTAGTTATAGTCTCCTAAGTTATACATATCATAGATAAACTCAAATCCTTCATAGTAATTTAAATAACTCATAATCGACCTCAACGATTTATTACCGACTGCATTATGTTCATAAATCGGTAAGTTAATTGCTGAA
The DNA here is from genome assembly GCA_039657365.1 of Stephania yunnanensis. Lineage (NCBI taxonomy): Eukaryota > Viridiplantae > Streptophyta > Magnoliopsida > Ranunculales > Menispermaceae > Stephania > Stephania yunnanensis. The sequence continues at coordinate 10,400,196 of CM077589.1, read as the reverse complement.
AATTAGTATCTACACTCCACTAATTTAGCTGGCGATTCCTAGTGTATTTTTCAATTCATTGTTGATTTGCAAGATTTTTGTACCGTTGGTTTAGATGGCGACTTCTATTATATTTTCATACCGTTGGCTAATCGATGGACCTCTTCTCCAATTGATTGTTTTGCTCTTCTTCATTTTTTCTTTCATTTCTTTATTTTCTTAATTAAATCCTAAGATCACAAAAACAAGAGAATACCTAGTGTAATATCATCATTTATATCCAAAATCAACCTAAATTACACTATAAAAATGTCAAATTATTGACTAGTCAAATACCCCCAAAACTTAGTACTTTCATGTCTAGAGCAAAGGAATACTCTTAATCATATTCTCTTTTCATTCCTTATAAAATGATTTCAATCAAATTCATCTTAACTTTAACTAATAGAACTTTTAAAATAGAATTGATTTTCAAATGAAAACATATTACCCACAAGTAAACAGAAGTTATGGTAGAGTAGAATGATTTAGACAAAACAAAACATCCCTTAATGATAACTCAACCACCCAATGCAACACCCCTTAGAACTTAAAGGTTCATTACCAAAGTCAATACATAATATAGGTTTTCTCAATCTCCACCGACAAGCATAAAACTTACGATTAGTAGTATAGAATCTCAAAATGCAAAACCATTAGATTAATCTTATTTTTGGAAAATACTTTATAAATAGTACCAAAATCAAAATCAATAAGGCTTTTGCCAAGATATCAATGAATATGTCATTTAAAATGTGTTAGATTAAGAAATACTTCACTTAACCCTAGCACCAAACAATAGAGCTAAATCTTTTCTTTGAAGAGTTTAAGAACATCCATTTTTTCATTTTGTTTTTTTTTTACTTTGTCTTAATTTTTTTCTTTACTATATATCTTTTGCTTTAGAGTCCCTACTCCATTTCTTATAGACATTCTCATATTTTTCCCACTATAGATTCTCTGCTTCAGTTCTTATGGAATTTATAGGACACTTTATATATTTGTAAACTTTTGTTAACACTTACCACTATACACTAAATTTGAAGAAAATATTATTTTTAACTTATAAAAATTCATTAGTTTCTAACCCATTTCTTCTTTCAATTTTGGCATAATAACTTTCTATATATACATACTACAAAAATATTTAATCAACCGCTTTTGTATCACAAGATTTTTAGAAATCTATCTTGTTTATCTTACACTATTGTTTCGATCTTCTACCCATTCTCATGACTAACACAAGGCAATTAATCCAATGTATACATCAACTAGTAAAGTTAATAAAAAAAAGATATAAAAATTGATTCCTTCTATCATAGAATTCACTTGGGTAGTAAAAATATCACTTCCATTCAAAATATATTACATAATCATGTTCATTATCATTCATTTCCTAACTAAAAATAAATTAAATTGAATTTCATACTTTCTTGAATTTAGGAAAAATGTGAAAATTTTCATCAATTTACTTAAATATTGAATAAAAAGTTTGTTAATTTAGGACTGAGGCTATATTGTTGTTGTTGTATTTAATTGGATAATCAATATATAAAACTAAACTCAATATATAAATTTTATCAAACAAAGTGCATAAAAATTAGAAGAAACATCATCAATGTAAATCAAATGTAGCATCAAATGAATCATCAAAACACTTTATAAAATGTAGCACATGAATTCACATCACCAATTACAAATCAAAAATAGTGTATCACCGCATATCACATAGTATATCACCAGAGATACAAGTAAGACCTCACACAATATCACTCAAATACAAAAGAAGATAAAATAGAGTAATTAAATCAATGTGGTCATTCAAAATTCACATCATCATCATTTTCCACTAGATCAATCCTTTGGGAATGGTAACTCGCGACGAGGTCATAGAGGTGGTAGTCCTAAGCTAGCAGCAGTGGAACATTAAGAATAATATTAATCGATAGCCTCATCTATATAGACGGTATAGGAACCTTTGCACCTCATTGTCTTCTATGTATTCTAGACATTGTTTTCTCCATCCTGTGAATGTTCCTTGCTAAGGCTCTCTGATTCTCTCTATAACAGATCGAAATACTTTATTTTGTTTGATTTCTTATATTATTTATCATTCTAAAATACATGAGTTATTTATTTTATTTCTTTAGTTTTTTTAAAGAGACTCTTCAGGATGTGTGCGACACATGGGTGTATGTGACAAGTCAGTATCTTCACTAAACTTGGGATTTACTTATAGGATTAAGTAAACCTTAATATGTTATGTTAACTCGCAAATTATAAGGCTTGAAATATATCATTAGCCTAAGCTAGATTAAATCTCCTAAGCTAATAAGAATAACTTAAGTCAAGTATTTAAGACTTAAGCCTAAGTTATGAAAAATGTCATCATAAAGCCTAAGTATGAAATTATTTTATGAGCCCGTGTTCAATAAAAATATTTTAGCGACTATAAAGAATCTTATGATAAATTAATTGGCATCAAGGGAAGTGGTGAAAAGAAATAAATAACCTTGGATTTGTCTAGAGATATAACATCCAAAGTGATCAAATTGTGAAAAATAAAAGACAAGAGTTATAAATGAGGTTTTTTCTCTATAACATGCCAAAAAAAACAATATTGAATATAGAAGAGAAGAAGGGTTTTTACATGAAGTGTTGTCCAAGGATGATTGAAGGCTTAATAGGGGTTCTAGGACTAAATCTCTACAAAGAAAAATAAGCAAGAACAAGAGAGCAACTAGGGTATGCACATTTACTTTCTTTTCACTGTTCAAAATTTGACAAATTGGGATTTCTTTGTGAATACTTTGAGATTATAGGATTTAAGATTTGCTTTCCTCTCACAATAATGTTCAATTCATAAATTCAAGCTAGCTTGGCAATTCAAACATTGTTATTGAGTTTAAATTTGAGTTATTTCTTGTTTAAGCCAAATTTTGACCAAATTTGAGGTGTTTGCGCACATAAACATATGAGGATGAATTATTGCCAAAATGATCTTAAAAAATCATTTTTTTGAACTCTCAAATCATGATTTATAGTGGACTTAAATGTTGTACAAGATGAAGTATAATTGGGTTCATGACAATGATGATAAAGTTGTTGAAGTTTTAGGATTTTTGAATGTCTTTTTTAGACCAATATCATTAATATATGTTGATGATGTTCTTTGATATTATGAATATATTAGGCCTAGATTTCCATGCCTTGAAATGCCCTAAATACAAGGCTCGATAGGAAAACAAGAAAAAGTGGTGAACGAACTAAATTTTTCCCAAGTTTATGCACTATCTCACATGGACAGTGCATTGTGCATAGTCTTGATAAAATAAGCGTAACTTTCTTGTTCTAAGTCCAGTTTTGATGTTCTTTATATCATTGGGAAGCTAAGACGGAGAGCTAACACCATGAATCATTAGTTTATAAAAATTAATTTATTTTATTTGTCGAAAATAGACTGAAATATGAAATTTTTCCATAAGAATATTCTTTTATAAGTATTTGGGTAACGAGACCTCTTCTGACCACTAGTCCAAAATGACCAAAACTTTAAGAATAACTTGAAATACTTTAAATAAGGTTCCCTAAGAGTTTCAATTTATTCCAAGGTGTTTTGAATATTTTTCCAAATGTGTTTTGAAATAGTCGAATTTATTTACTTAGTGAGTTGATTTTTACTTAAAGTGTTCCGTGCATAAAATGATGTTAGAATTAAACCATTATTTCCAAACATTTTTTTGGATAATATTAAAGGTTTCCATTGAGTTTTGTGATTTTTTGACGTGTCTACCTCAATTTTCAAGTCATGCTTTGAATAATAGATCAATATTTACAAATAAGGACTTAAAGTTTTACATAGAGTCTCAAATTTGGTTTTTGATTGTATTAATGAGATTTTTATCACTCAACAACCTTTGTTTTAAGTTAATAGACTTCATGGAACTAAATTGAGAAATTTAGAAACTACTATTGTGTTTTAAGCTATTTTTCAAGCTAAAGAAAAACTAACATTCAAATATTTATTTAAAGGTTGTGGAGTGATACTAATTAGTTCAATAACATCTAAAAATAATAGACAAAGTGTGTTGAATAATGTTAAACAAGGCCGAGCACTTTTAGCCGAGCTAAGTACCCGATGAGGACTTAAATAATAAAAATGAACCATTAGACACCAAATTGACTTGGAATGATTTGTGGAACTCTTTATGGGATTGTTCAGCATCAATATGTCAAATAACATTATTCGCACAATAACAACCCTTAGTAGCTAATACCAAGAGCACAATAGATTGTTTAAGTTATAAATAGTCAAGTAAATTACAAATCGAACTAGATGAGACACAATGATGGTAAATGTGACTCAATGAGCTCTAACATACATAAGAAAAAAAAATTAATGATATCAGGGACCTAGGAGACAAGCGATAGGTGTCAAAAGAGTGTTGTGGGGCATAGGGGAGCCATTGTAGCATGACTTTTATTGGACTTTAAAGTAAGTAAACCAGCATGGGCCTCCATAGTAATTCATTTCACTTGTTTGACTTATTTCTTTGTAAGAAAATTAGTAAGATGCTCAATTTGATTTCATTACCTCTTCTTTGTGATAAATTCTTCAATTAAACCCTATTCGAGTTTCCATTCTCATCATGCGAGTGTCTCGGGATCTAAGTTTGTCAGGACGGTGCTTATAGGTACAGTGTTTGACTTGCTATCATTTACACCCCTATGTTTACTGGATCTTTTAGTGTAGTTGGGGGTGCAGTGTTTGGATCTAAGTGTTGACTACTCTCCAATTTGGACTCGTGGACTTGTCCACAGTTCTAGGAAGTCAAGTTTGCTGCCTCATGTTCTCACCTTAATGGATTTGAACCGCTTAGAAACCTTTCATTTTATTTCTTTAGCACTTATTCATCAATTTTATCTCTTTAGCCTGTTTATCATGCACTTACCATTTCATGTTTATTTGTACTCTCGCATGATATTTCGGCTTAGAATTCATGAAATACTATTAAGACTCATTTATCTTTACTCATTGAAATTGTTGCTTTCTTGGTAACAATTGTAGGTATCTCATCATGAAGGGGGAAGGAGCCAGTGCTTGGTGACTACCTTTGAGCTACCATTGGAACAGGTTTCTTCTCTTGTCACTTAGTAGGTTTCTTTTATTAAATGTATTTATTATTATCATGAATTTGTAAAATTGGCTTTATTTTGGGATTTTTATAGATAAAATGGATACATGTATATGATTTTTTTTGTCACATGATATACATGAGTTTACTTTTGCAGGATTTCAACATTAAAGCTTGTCCCGACTTTAAATTGTTTAAAATTAGTTGCTTCAATTATTTCTCTACTTCCGTTATACCATAATAAATTAAAACATGTGAACCTTGATAACACTAATAAGGGATCAAATAATACTTGATAAAAAATCGATTAGGCTCGCATTGACCTGAGGGGGTTGATCGATGGTCCATGTAGGTCTAGGCCGAGGTGGGGCCCAGTTAGTGGGAACTGGGGTCGTCACATTCTCGAACACCAGGTTTTGATTCCTCAGAGTTTGCATTTGATTACATAGAATTGTACCCATAAAGGCCAACTCCGACTCTTCCATGTATATTACATAGAATTGTACTCCATAATTGGATTGTTTCTAGCTCCTCTCCTTGTATCATTTCTAATTTTTCTTCTTGCTCTATTTCTCTTCTGGCTATCTCTGCCTTCTCTCTCTCATTTTTGGAGTCTTCATAACTATCGACTTTACCATATCTCTCTATTACTTCATCCATTATTTTCTTCTTCGATAAAATATTCGTCTCAAGTCATACTGTGTTTATTTGATCTGCTTTATAAAAAGTCATGATCATTAAAGGAAAGGGTTGTCCATAATTCTTCTTTGGCATGATGGTACTCCCTATTGCCTCATAGATAATCTTACCAATATCTAAATATACCAATACCATGACAGTGGAGTAAAGAAAGGAGGCTTTATAGTTCACGATCTCTTAATATTATAGACTTGGCTGTAAGCTAGCATTAATGAAATAACACCACGCTTTTGTGATCTTCCAAGAAAAATTGTAGTTTTGTGCTTCGAGTACCCCTCCATATCAAAAATGAATCCATCACCATATATTGCCTCTAATCCTCCCTTAATTATCTCAGTGGACTAGTGCCACTTAATCGCATATTCTCGTTTTGGGTATTCATCGTTTCCTTTTTGGTGAAGTTTCGATAAATCAAAATATTGATTTATTCTAGTAGCAAAATAATCCACTCTTCTCCCTCGAATCATGAATATGTTTTATTATCACTTCCAAAAGCATTTGTATAAAACTCCTACACCAAAATATTACATCCTTTCTAACTAGGAGCATCATCAAAGTTTAAATGGTTATAGTCCCTAATCGATAATCCTTAGCTCCTTGCCACAATGATATCTTTGATCCTAGACCTATATTTCAATTCATTCTTCACATTGAAACCCCTTTTCTTGGATCAACTTCCTTTCTTTCACTAAATTATTCTTAAATTTGTTAAAGACCTTCTCATTGATGAAATTTCCTTTCCTAAGAACATAATTTTTGCCCCTATCTATATCTCTTGTTCTACTTCCTCCTTCTTATCCTCATATTCTTCCTTAGAATAATAGCTAAACAATAAAGGTGGAGTGGGCTCTTTTTGTTGTCTAATCCTAGGTATGTTGAAAGAAATTTATGTAAGTTAGATTTATGAAACTTTGGATTTATCATTAGTTTTATCTACAAACTTCATCTTCCTTTCTCCACTGTTGAATTCTACCCTTTCCACTTCTAAACATTTGAATAAGTACAAGTAAAAAAACGAACCTGTAAAACCATTTAAAACTAAATTATTGGAAATGTAATTGATAAAATTCAACTTATCTATCTACTAAGGAGAAATTCATTGGAAAATTCTTTTATAAATAGAGAGTTTGAAATTTTTAGATAAAACAACATTGATAAAAAAAATCATTCGTAAGTAATTCAAATCATGCGATAAACAAATACAAAACTCCCAAAACTCATTTGAAACTTAGTCGCAAATTAGTTTGCGTATAAAATTCAATACATTTGTCAAATACTAAAAATAGTTCAAAAATTCGATATCAATAAATGTATTATCACACCACTCCCATACTAGTATTATAATTGAAATCATTTAATATCGAAACGAATTTAGATTAAAAACTTTGAAATTTAAAACCTATGTAAAAATTCAAAAATCGATGAAAAACCAAAAATATACTCAATAAAAGGTTAGGGTTTTCATTGATTACCTTTTTGAAAGTGAATATTTTAAGTTTGGAAATCTAAACTCCTCTAGAACATTCCTCCAAGCTTCAACATCAAATTCGCCTTTTGCTCTAGCCATAATTGGCTCTAAACTCTCAAAAGTCACAAAATTCTTAGGTTGAATGTGTGAAGATTAAGGTTAGAATCACTTAAATACACTAAAATCTTACTTTGAGAGGCAGAATCTAGTCGAAAATTGGTCTCTCGATCGAAAAGTTTGTAATGGTTTGTAAGTGTGAAATGGATAAATATGGAGATTTTATTTTTCAAAATAATTATTTATTCTCAGCGAATCAGGGTTTAAGTGGATTCACAGAGATATCGCAGCCTAAATTGCTAAAAATAATCATCAATGGCTCAGCGATTAGTTCAGTGAATCCTTGTTATAAGTTCCAATCGATGACAAATTGCAAACTTGAAATTACACTAAAATCTCTACATACTGCTGTCGATTTTCCCAGTGATTTTTAGTACAAACGAGAATCGATGGGAAATCACCAGCCTATTTTATCTATTGTTTACTTTAATTGATTTTCCTATTTATTTATCATATATATTCAATAAAAAGGTATAATTATTCAAAATTTCCAAAATTATTATGATTTGTACTAAACAATAATTTTATTACTATAAATAACCGATAAACATACATACTAATGCATAAATATAATGTAATACGAAAAGAAATTGGCTCGATTAACCACCTTACATAAAATTATTCTGGAATTAAATTCCTAAAATATCATCATTATAAGTGTTAAAAGTTGAGAGAATGTAAATAACTAACTAATCCTAATACTAAAACTGAAAGTAAAGATAGAGTATGGGTTGCCTCCTATATAGCATTTTTTTTACTGCCATTGGCTCGACTGAACCACACAGTTCTAAACTGGTTCTATAAAATTAAATGTAGGATTTTTCACTCTAGTGCCGTTCCAAAAAGTGATTGTTAGGCCATGCACCTTCAAAGTGATTGTCTTGTTCAAAGTATCCATGACAGCTTGCGAAGTGGCTAAGAAAGGTCGTCCTAAGATTAATGAAGGATCTTCATTGATGAAGTGTGGCATAACCAAAAAGTCTGTGGGAATAATATACTTATCAATTTGAACTAAAACATTAGTAACCAATCATATTGGTTTCACTAATTAACTATATGGTGGAGTAACATTTTTAGAAGCAAGTATATCCAACTCCAGTTTAGTATGAAGAAAGAAGTGAATTGGTGTATAGTTTGCTTTAGAACTTGTATCGCAAATAGCTTTAAAATACGAAGCTCATTTAACTTTTATGTTTACGTATATATCTCTTGGATCATCGATCTTGACAATTGCTCGATTCTTTTTTTCTTCTTCTTATTCTTCGTAGCTTTAAACTCCTCTATTTTAAGATCATGCTCAACATTGTTTGGTTGCTTAACACTCTATTCTTGAGTTATTATATTTTCATTTGAAGTGTATTCAACTCGCTTATTCTTTGTCACAACATTTTTGTCTTCCATTGTTACCGCATTAATAACATACATTTCAACATTTAAATTATGATGATTCAGTTCTAAAAATTCATTATCATTAGTTTGTTCACTACTAGGTTCATCAGAATTATCATAGATATCTTTATCATTAAAATGAAAAGTGACAATTTTGCTTTCAGATTCTATAGACATTGTGCCATCAAAGATAACTTTGTTTTAACTATTTTAAGAAATAGTTTTCCTAAAAGTATAGGCAACAATTTAGATGATAGTGAGTCTCCTATTTCCATGACATAAAAATCAGCTGGAAATACTAAGTCATTTATTTTTAATAAGACATCTTCTAGTAAAGCATAAGGTTTAATAAATATGTTGTCGGTTAAAGTAAAATTAATAGGTTTATTAGTCAATGAACCTATTTTCAATGACTCATATAGTTTAAGTGATATAACGTTAATTGATGCACCAAGATCACACATAGAAAAATATATAAAAGAAGTTCCTTATGTAATAGGTATTCCAAATATTCCTAGACCAGAACATTTCTCAAGTATTTTTTTATAATTAAAGCATACACCTTTTGTCCTAATTGTTTTTAGTTTTTTCTAAAAATTTATCCATAGATTCAGAGAATTCTTTAAAAACCTCACCATAATTAAAAAATTGCATTATTGATTCCATCAATGGTTTATATATTTATATTTTCCTAAATGCTTCAAAAATATCTTCATTGTTTTCTTCCTCCCAGTGTCTCCTAATCGTTGTGGAGCAGCAGAATATGAATACATATTTTTATTCAAATTATTAGAAATCTTATCATTTTCATCCTTATTAATTAATTCATAATTTAGTAAAGATTTTTCATATGCTTCAACTCTGACTAAATACTATGGATATAGACTTTCAGAAAAAGGTTTATATTTCAATTGTTTAGCCATCTATTCTCTTGTAGGAATGACATTAGCCATTATTTCCAGTTACAAGTGTGTATTTTTCATCATTAAATAGAGTATTAACTTGTGCTTGATTAGTATGAGTAGTAGTAGCTTGAGTATGTGCTTTAGTTTGTTTACTCTGTTGAGTACTTAACCTATTTATTTGTAACTTTATTTAACTTAACGAGTTTTTAGTTCATTAATAGTAGTATTAGTCTTAATCTGATTTTAAGAAAAAAAAATTTAATGTTTTGATGACTTTGGTTCATAAAATTATGTAAGATTTACTTTAAATTAAGACTCGTAAATTGAGCATTTTGTTAAGGTTGCTGATTAGGAACATATTGCATTTGAGCTCTTAGTCTATAAGTATTATGATTTTGATTTAGAGGACCATAACTAAGATTTGGGTGTAGTCTTCCAAGATAATAAGTATTGTTATTATATTGATTTCTTAGAGACTATAAAATTGGTTCATCAATGCATTAAACTTTTTGGTATTCTCTTCATGTAAAGTAGGACACGCATTCGTAGGATGCGTAACCTCATTACAAAACCCACAAGCTTTAACTTGATTAGATCTATCATTAATTAATAGGTTAACCATTTTAGATAATTCATCAATTTTATCATTAGACATTATTTCTTATATTATCAACTTCATAAAGTTTCTTTCTTGAGGATTTAATCTTTTCACCATATTGCGTAAATTGTTTTATCATTTTATTAATTATTTGTTTTGCTAAAGTTGGTGTTGTTTCAAATAAATATCCAACAATAACCTTTATTCAAGATAATTGATTCCTCATAAAAATATTCTAATAAAGCTCTTCGATTATATCCATGTTGTGGACAAGAAGAAATTAATTTTTAGAGTCTATCCCAAAATTCATCAAAACTTTCATCATCTTTCATCTTTGCAATTGTGATTTGCCTTGTATTGGAACTAATTTTTCTAGCAGGAATATATTCATCTAGAAAAGCTTCTAACATTTTAGTTCATGTAGATATTGAATCTTGAAGAAGATAGAACAACCAATCTTATGCTTGATCTTTCAATGCAAAAGGAAAAGCTTTAAGTTTGACTTGTTCTAGGGTACATTTTTTTATTTCATCCTGTTAACTTTATGTTGATACTCCCATATGAATTTTTGTGGGTATTCATTGGCTTTACCACAGAAGTTAAGTAAGGCACTAATAATTTCATATTTAAGTTTAAATTCAGGAAAATCTATCGGCGTATGCTATGCACATAAGCTCATATGCTGTAACATTTTGATTTGCTTGTCTAAAAGTAAGTTTTCAATTATTATTTTTATAATTATTTATAACTCTATTATTATTATTATTAATGACATCGTCATTATTATTATTGTTGTTATTTTTAATCTTATTAGCTAAATTTTCCCTAAGTTACTATTGTCTTAAACTTGCGATTAAAATTTCTACATATTTCAAGATCAAACGAATGTAAAGATCATATAGAATTCAAGCGACGAAGTGTGTAAACTAAACAACATCTAAAATACTTCCTATAAAAAAATCTAAAAACCTAAGAAATTACTCAAAAATCCTCGATAACGGTGCCAAAAATAAAAACGTGTCGAGCATGTATAATATTTCTTGTATTTTCATATTATTTTGTAGTAGTGGTAAATGGGATATCTTCTCCACGGGTACTTTGCAAACCTATAAGGAAAGTATTTTTTTCTTGTTTATCTTAATTTACTTAATCTAATTGAACATGAATTAAAACACTAAATAACTAAAAACTATAACTACTAACTTAATTGACCAAACTAACTAAACTAATTCAAACAATTCAATGCAAACTTAATTAAAAAAATTCAAATTCAATACAATATAAATATCTAAACAAACATCTAAATAAATCTTCACTAAAAAATGTAATATGCTTGGATTGCATTCAAGCACTAAAACATAACATCAATTCGTAACCTAGTTATAATGATATCACATGGAATTATAGAATCACTAAATCCTAATTCATAATAGGTTGATAGCGTTTGGCAAACCATTGGTTTTACTATATTAGCGGAAAATAAATCATATCCTTATAATTGTAAATCTACCTATTGGATAAAATGCAAAAAATAGAAATTACAATAGCGTTAACATGCAATGAAAATCATGTCTAATCTAAACCAAATATCAATAAGAATATGATAATCAATAAATAACTTAGAATATAATCACCTAGAACATCCACTCGGGTAATATTTTCTTATAGATTAATCCTAGTTACTACTTCTATAATTGTTGTCAATAATCATAGACATAGAATTAGAATCATAATATCATAATACATATTTGCAACTTTGCATGCAACATTAATCCTTATCAGTTTTATTGTGCAAAAATAACATATTAAAATTGTGATTGTTGCGTATGAATATATTTAAAGCATTAAGTTCATAATTCATTAATTATACTTATATAGCAATCCAAAGCATATACATGTCTAGGGTTTATTTAGATTAATATACTTCTCACTCATGTTAAAAATAAATAAAACAATAATATAATTGAAAGACATAATTAAATAAATACCACTTAATGAAATAAACAAAGCTTTAATGTAGCTTCAAACATAAACTAACTTACTACTAATAAAAGAACAAAAAAAAACATATGGAGAGGTACGTATATTTGATTTCAAAGCCCTAAGGTCCTATTTATAGTCTCCTAAGTTATAAATATTGTAGATAAACTCAAATCCTTCATATTAATCTAAAAACTCGTAACCGACCTTAGCAATTTGTTAGTGATTTCATTATGTTCACAAATCATTGAGGTAATCACTAGAAATTAGTCTTTGTGCTACACCGATTCAGCTGGCGGTTCCTAATATATTTCCCAATTCCCTAGTGATTTGCTAGCTCTTCTATACCACCGATTTAAATGGCAATTTTTAGTGTATTTTCATATCGTTGGCTAATCGCTAGACATCTTATTCAATTAACTGTTTTGCTCTTTTTCTTTTATTTTTCCATTTTCATAATTAAATCTTGAAATCAAGAAAACAAGAGAATACCTAGTGTAATATAATCATTTATATCTAATATTAACCTAAATTACACTATAAAACATATCTAATTATTGACTTTTCAATGTTGTGTATGAAAACTGATTATCTTATTTTTCTTTGTTTGAGATGAGCATTAGTCTAAGTTAGGGATATTTGATCAACTGTAATTTGTGCTATATTTTAAGGTGATTTTACCATTAATTTCACAAATCATATCATTATTTGTGTTGTTAAATTATTATTTTTCTATTTTTAAGTCAAAAATAGGCTTTTAACAACAAGGAGTGATTTTCACAAAAATTCAGTCAAAAAGCTAAAAATAGGCCTAGTGCCATGGCAACAATCTGAGTACAAAGCCAAAGCTCTATGAATCGTTGGATCAACCTTAGCTAGATTGCAAGAAGCTTATAGGAGATGTTGCGAGAAAAGCCATGTGAAGACCAAAGAGAAAAACAAAGCTCATATCTCGATGAAACCCTCGTTGCCTTCATAGTGATTTCATTTAAACATGCGACATTAGGTAATTGTTGGCTTTGACTCAGAATAGAATTTGGCAAAAATATAATGTTGTAATGGTGTAGTAGCAATCTCTCAGCGATATGGCCATGTGAACATACGACACAAAAAGATCCAGATAATGTTAGTTTCTAATTCGATCATTTTTCAAGATTTTTGTTTAAATCTTATTCTATCATGTTCCTACTTTTAATAGGAGACCCTAGAATGATGAAAAATATATAGAATTCTATAGAGGAATAGTTTTATGTTAGGTTTTACTTTTGAATTGTTGTATGTAGACATCTTGTCAGGATTCAATCATTCGATCTTTGTAAATTTTTATTTCATTTTGTAGTTTACACTATGATTTATTTATTGAATAAATCTTGGAGTTTTTGTATGATAATGAGTGGCTAAGTTCCACTATCTAGGCCAAAGTGTTTAAGTTCTAGCGATTTATGGGATTCAGGGGGTGTATGCACTTCAAGTATTAATTTGTTTGTTGTTGGATTTTGTATTCTTAATTGCATCCTTGTTTTGAGGTTTTTATTATACGTTTAAGCCTTAAGTTTCCCCTCTTGTTGTGTAAATGCACGTGCGTGACAATTATGATTAGAAACTATCATCAGTGATCCTATCGCTATTTGGTAAGGAAGATCATGGTAGGTGGCAAGTAGGGCTTTATCTGTTGGTAATCGATATGCCTCTATATTGTTAGGATATGAGATGGATGGCAGTGGTTTGTAATTTCCATACGTGACGAGTGCACAATTCGACACTAGTTATCACTTATGATAAGTGTTCTTACAGTTCATTCATGGTGCTAGTTTGTTGAAAGCCTATGGCATCTTCGGTAACTTTGCAAGTCTACTTAGTATGTGGTTGTGTCGCGTTTTCCCTCTACTAACATGAGGAGAATGAGGCAATAAGAGTCACTATAATCCTGTCTGTGAGAAACAGTACTAGGACAAATATTTGATAAATCGATGATCGAATATGTTCCCTAGAATGTCAATTCACGCCTCGGTGTAGAGTCTTTTAATTATTAATTTTGGTTTTCAAGTGCTTTATTTTGCCTGCATTTGATTTACTAGCAAAATCTAGTTTTCTTTCTTTTGAAAACCCCTATTTTTCCAAAACCTAAAAAAGCATCCTAATCCCTATGGGCTTGATTTCGTACTTGCCTCACTACATATCCAAGTTGTCGATAAGTCAAGACTATTAGGTATTGTACGACGAGGCATCATAAACTCGCAGAGAATCATCAACTGTGAGGTTGTTATTGGTGTTATGACATAGATGTTAGGGGTCCATTTGAATGAGTTTGGTTGAATATTACCAAATCATCTTGTGTCTTGTTGCATTTCTATCCCACTTTAGGGGTTCAATTTCAGTTGATTAAATGATTGTTTCTAATTGAGTAAAATCGCAATTTAAAATGCATAGAGGAGGGATTAGTTTTTATGAATGCATTGAGTGACATTAAATTAAGGTATTTCACATTGATTGATGATGTAATTAGAGAAACTACATTGTTTGGTGATAAAATGAGTCAAATTGATACTCATTCAAGATTCGTAATCGAGATTTGCTAAGTAAGAAAAATCTCGATTTAAAATGCATAGATGAGTTGTTAATTGTTATGAAGCTAAATAGGTGGTTAAGACCTATTTTAGAGTCTAATTGGTGGTTTAGGATTTAAAGTGAAGTACATAGGTGAGTAGTTACTTGCTAGTTAAAGGAATGGTTTGAGACTTTAATTGGGAGTTCAGAAACTTGGAAATTTTTTAAAAAATAGGAGTTAGAGTTATTAAGGGACTTGAACTCCATTATGACATGAAAAATGGATTTTTAATCCCATTGCAACTTGAAATCTGAATTTTAAGTATTCAAATAGAGTTGTAACTCTAAAAATTGGAATTTGTGATATAATAGGACTTGTCAAAGTACTTGAAAGTTGGGGAACGTTATGTGAGGATTTGCAACCAACTTTGAATTGGTTAACTATAAGTAAACCCTATAGTAGTCTTTACTATTTATGGAACTTTATCTTTGTACTTGCATTTGTGTTTAGTTGGCATTACATTTTGCATCATTCTTGGCCATGTATACATGGCATCCAAATAGAGTTGCCCTTGCTTCGATCATTAGAGTTTGGGGTGCTCTACTCTAGACTAGAGGTAATGCACACATCTAAGGCCGGTAATATCGACTCTGAGGTAGCATGTATTTAACTCATATGATTATTCTAGGTTTATCTTGAGTGGCCTTGCTTATTATGAGCTTAGAACAGGAAATGAGGGATCCATTTTGTTATATAAATTTTTTGTTATTTGGAAATGTAATTAAATGTCTCCATATATTCGGACTAACATTTGCAGGAGTACAAAGTAATGTAGGAGTTTACTTACCTTACATCTTCGAGTAATTTTGTGATAATGTCAGGCTCTTTGTTAAGATAAAGAAAAACGTACAATACCCAAAGATCTTGGTAAATGTTTTCAATTTTAAAATTTTAATTCTTGTCATAATCATGTTATATATTGTTGTTTTGGGTTTCGAGGTGAGCATAGATCGTGAAATACTCTCGAATAGGTTATGAGAGTCTCCTAAATTAGTTTAAAGTAAGTTAGAAGGTTTATATTCTAGTTTTTGTTTATTTGGAATTGTAAAGTTGTAACTAAAGTATGAGACTTTAAGTTAGTTTATAAATTTGGATTTAATCTATATTGTGAAATGCGGGAAGAGGTGAGTCCTTCTAGGCCTCTCCCCAATTTCGCTATCTATTGGTGAAGTTTTTCAGCAGGCCATTTTTAGGTAAGGTGGTGCCAAAATTTTTATAAAATACGGAGAATATTATGTATGATTTCCTAATTTGCTTCAATTAAACAAATCAAGAAGTGAGGTTGTTGAGGACATAAATTTAGTTTTGGAGAAGTATAAGGATTGGCATAAAAAGTAATTTTAAGGCTGAAAGTTAATTATGTGGTTTAGGTGCTTAATTAAGGTAGTTAGTCTAAGTAAGGACTTAGTGAGACGGACCCTGATAGTAAATCTCTGGAGCTACACTCCGCTCATATGCTTTCTAAAGCGTCTCCAGCTCTGTCGTGACTATCTTACCTACAATCTCTTAATGCAAACCCTCTATAAAGTAATGTGTATGGTCTCCGTCGGTGTCCCTTATACCATCGACATACTGTAATAGTTATGGAAAGCATACCATATATTGCATGAAAAAACTCTCTTGGGTATTGTCTCAAATTTGAAACTTGACTCTCTTCTCTTTCATAAAAGATGGCAAAAAACACTTCAAGTTCAACAGCCTCTTGAACTCTACCTAATCTTTGGGCACTCTTCTAGTTATGACTATGTTGCTCCATTACTCTTCGAATAATGACTCGGATGATATGGTTGCTCTCTTATGTTCTGCAGCTGCCAGAACTCTATGTATCTTCTTATAGCTATTTATGAATTTTTTAGCAGCTTCAAGATATATGCCACCATAAAACCCATCTGACTTGTGTCATTAGAACTCATGAAACTGTGTACCCTATGTGGTTGACCTAATGCTCGTCTCGATAGGCGTAGGTGGTGCAATCGTTTTCTTTACCAGTGTTATTGTTCTTATTATATGTATTGCCGGTATGATGGAAGCCATAGGAGTGGCTTGCACTATAAGCGCACTCGCTTCCTAAGTAGTGGGTATTACTAACAAAGATGGTGTAGATGAAGGCATAGCTTGTCCTCTCAAAATCTTGAGGATCTCCTTAGGTTATCTTCCATGTGTCATGACCTACTTGGACAACTCATTGAACCTCTTGGCTAAATCCCCACTAGTGTTCTGGCTTCGGGCTGATCGACCATCGTGATCTATGATGAAAGTGAGCCTTGAACAATGTTATAGCTACTGATATGTGTTATAGTACACTTCATCAAATAGCATATATAGTTAAATTTTCTTATTTGCCCCATTTCACCTTAGTTCCCAACTCAGACTCTAAGTCAGGATCATAAAGTTTCCACATTAAGTTTAATTTGTGTCGTAACTCTAAAATTGTTTTCGAACTTTAGTTATGTGTTGTCTTATCAAGAGTTAAGGCAACAACCTACGTTTTGCTTAACCTGGCTCTGATACCAACTATGACTGCCCCAGTCTCCATATATTAAGCCCTACCCTACCTAAACTTACATAGACCCTTGAGTCAGTTCTCATAAGGTCAAGCAAGCCTAGTCAGCCTTTGTTTCCATTATTATTATAAATTTAGTGTTTTTGAGAGAAGTTATCACATTTTGAAAGTTTTAAAATATTCATCAGCAGAAAATAAACTAGCAATTTAAATAACTTAATAAATGATAAGTCGGGACAACCTATGGTGTGGAAACCCATAAAATATTATCTCATGTACACGTAAGGTGACAAGATATGGAAATATACACGTATCAAAGTGCACTCAACCTATAAACCCATTTTACAAATACATATAATTTAAATACACAAAATGAACCTATATGTAGCAAACGTAGGAGCTAACTCCAAGGGAAGCTCAAAGGAAGTCATCAAAATATCGGTTCATTTCATTTGCTAGAAGACAGACCTGCAATTTTCACCACATAGAAGACTATTCTAGCAAGTAAATCTAGAGGCATCTTAACATTAATTCTAGAACCCAATAATAGATTAGCTAATATATATCATACATGTAATAATAAGGAAAGTAAATAGAAAACGCATGATAAATAAGCTAATAAAGAGATCAAAAGAAACTGAGCCACAATATCACACAGATATGGGTATCCAAGTTGTCCAAGTCCGTCAAGTTGTAACACATAATTACAACATTACTTTCAAGGTGGCTTGTAGACTTAACTAAGTCACCAATAGTTTAAATCGGCTCCATCAACCATTGCAGACACACAGTCACTTCGACAAGCTTAACTTTCCAATCCTAAATTATGGACTTAGCATAATTTACAACTCATGTAGTTATGGTGGTACATATCATCACACATCACATGTACTGCACTTGAGACTAACAATCGACCACTTAGGCCCTAATCCACTTAATACAAGAGTACATCACAAAGATAATCAATATAAACCATATAGGTTTTCATAGACAATAAATTGAATTTAGATTTACAAATAATTCATGCATTTCAAAAAGAAAGTCACAGAGATTAACGATGAGTTACATAAATAAGTCATTGATAATGAGTTCATAAGGAAAGCATATCACCAAGATACGGAATAGGAATTACAAAGAGAAAATTGACATCAGTGATAACATGACAAGAAAGTTTACATTAGAATTAGTATTAAGGCCCTTGCTAGTTTACTTACCTTAAACCTATGCGAAATTCAAACTTTCGCGGGACAACCTATGAGTGGAAATCTTGCTAGTAGTATGATGCCATGCATACAACTAGTGATAAAGATTATAATAAGCATATGCATGCATCATCAAGTGTATCTCACATCCACAAGTACCAAAAAGCACTTAAACCATGAATACATAGTCATATATGTAACAAAATAACAAAGGAACCTACAAAGTAAAAGTAATGGAATCGGATCTGAAGGTAGTTCAGAGGAAATCACCAAGTATAGGATCCTTAACTTTACTGGTCGAGGGACCTACAATTTTCACCAATAATGCGGACAATTCCAGTGGGTAAAGCTAGAAGAGATTCGGCAGTATCTCTGAATAATAAATTATAATAGTATATAAATCATGTAGATGTTTAAAGAAAGCAGAAAAATAGAATCACAAAGTGCATGAAAAATAGATTAATCAAGTTAAGTAGTGAAAATCAAGTGGCAAGGAAGCAAAAGATAGGCGAATAGGTAATTCAGTCCAAACTACAAGTCACTAGACCATAACACAGCTTGAAGTAGACACAGTTGACCTTAGGCCACTTCCAGTGGCCTCGGCATGAATTTTCAAGCATTGCGGACTCATCGTGTCACTTCCAACAACCCCTTAACTATCAAGGTAAGCAACGGCAACCCCCGAATACTTTATTCATTGAATAGTCCTCAGTGAGAAGCCTCGGTGACTCTAGATGCTTAACTCGCAAGATGACACAACTGGTGGACTACCTAGACCCTAGGCCACTTGAAAGAAGAATGGAATACAAGTATGTCATGTTTTTCAAGAGATTAACAATAAGAAGTTGAAAATAAATCATGTTGATGCTCTTATTGGTTTACTTACCTAAAAATGCAATAATTTCCAAGTTAAATGCGAGTCCTACATGTTTGTACTATAGTATCGATACTCGGCATGGATGCTCTAAGCCCTTGGTACCTATTAGAGTTCATTTGGAATGTGTTAGAGCTTATTTACGTTTGATTATCTCACACTACAAAAAAATAGCAAATCAGAAATGGAATTAGAAACGGAAATAAGTTCCGTTTCTAAATCAGAAACGGAATTAGAAACGGAATAAGTTCCGTTTCTAAATTAAAAAGTTAGCGACGGAATTGAGACGGAAAAATTCAGAGACGGATTTGAGACGGATCAGAGACGAAATTAGAGACGAAATTAGAGATGGAATTTAAAACTTTAGCAATTGTTCGCATGACTTTTTGATTGACACTTCTTTTTGTGCATATTTAGATTGATACTTCTTTATGTTTCATTGGATAGTTGGTCAGAAATGTAAAAATTTCATTTACTTCTTCTTTCTTACCTTACTGCAGATGTTACATTTGCTTGGCGTGGAGATGTTTGTGATGGTGCATCCTCAAGTTCGGTTTTCAGCTCATGAAAAACCCCTAACGAATACTTGTACATATTTGCATATGTGAGGCCTGAGAGCCAATGCACTTTACAATTTCATCTTTTGCATGTTGTGTGTAGTCCTGGTCATATCTTTATCTTGGTTTTTGAAGAAAATTTTCTTATCTTAAAAAGTTGTGATAAGTTGTTAATGACATGAATCGTGTGTTGGACATTTGTTGCACTTTACATTTTTGCTGATTTTCTCGCTTCTCTACTTGAAAAGATGGAGATTGAATGTAATGTGCAACAAGAACTCATGGTATGCGTCTGGAAAAAAGTTACTAAATCTGATTTTTGGTTTGAAATCGATTGTGCACTGTGCATTTAGTGTTGTCGGGAAGGATGCCTCGAAGCGCAATGGGATGAAGTTGTTGGAATGGCAAAAGTTGCGACAAAGAAGAGGAAGGATCGAGAGTGGCACCGAACTTATGTACTTGCTTACCTCCAGGTTTTTTCAGCTTGTTACCTCTTTTAGCATGTTCTAATTTTCTGAATTACGTTCTTGGTATTGTGTTTCCTTGTTTTTGTGTCATTTTATATAATTCATAGATTTCTTGCAAATGAGTAATATGTGATTAGAGGAATTGTTGTGGGTATTGATTAATTTATTGAATGAGTGACCAATGTTGTGGGTATTGATTAATTGATTGCATCCTTCTCATTTTTTGGTTATCTTGTTTCTGGTGATCATGATTACAACTTTCTATTGCCGCTAACTAGGACACTTGCTTGCCAGAGGAGGAGGCCCCAAGAACATAACATGATTTGCATACATCACGTGAGGCCAAATCCTTTCACGAACCCACTTTTCTTCCCCAAACTTCAAGTGCATTTGTCAATAAGTTTGAGTAGGTATGAAGCGCCTTGTCCTCTCCAACAAATGAATATAAAGTTCTTACTTGTGAGATCTCTGTTTCATTGAGTATCTAATCTCGGTTGTAATGATATTTTTTGAGTAGCGATTATGGACTTTCCTAGGTAGAATTGCATGAAATAAACCTATATTGCAATCATTAGTGAAGAGCTCGAGAATCAAAACTTGTAGTAACAATACTGAGTAATGCTTCAAGCATAGTAATCAATGCCATCATTTATAGGACGATTGCTTATAACTAATACCTCTTCTGCAAATTTTCCAGCTTCGGCATATGCAGCCTCGCCCTTCTTAGACAAAGTATGCCCCATCTGCAAGTCCAGCTAGGAACTGAGAAAGGAACCGCAAAGCATGCCCCATCTGCAAGTCAGTTTATGAAATAACATTCTACAAGTGAGTTGGTGCTCATTGGTTCTATATACACATTTACAGCACTGATTACTTTTTTCTTCCATATCAATTTATTATCCAGCTCAACTTTTTGTCCATTCAGTTGCCATCTCCTTCCTTTACAGTTATTAATATTTACAAAGGTTAGGAATGCTAATCTCTTGACTGATGGATAGTTGAAGCATGTTGTTAGTATCTTGATTTGTACCATACAAAGTTATATAGATGTGTTTCCCATGTTTGTGAGGCATGGCATGGATCGGCTCCTCTCGACGTCGTCTTAAGTGAAGGTTTATGAAGGGTCTAGCGGTACTATGCGATGTGATTAATCGCCCAAGCTTCACTGGTGGGTTTTCTCGCTACTTGGATAAACTAATATGTAAGTTCACCAAAGTGCTTCATATTCAATGTTAGATCTATGTAGTTCTTATTCTTTTCCATAGTCTATTTATCTCTCACTTAGCTTATTGTTTATGCTTTGAATTGCATGTCTTGTGATGCCATTCTTATAACTTACTATTGTATTGACTTGTCTTTTTGAGATTTTTTTTTTTTGAAGAATTATGTCTAGGTAGACTCAAAGAGGATTCCAGTACTTTAGGAAATGAAGCTAGCAAATCAACAAATGTTAGATTTTATATTGATCTCGTCGCTACTGTTTTTACAGGGCCTCTCCTGCTATTTCTGTTTGCGCAGGGCCATGATGGCATAGCGTGGCCCTATTAGTAGGTGGCTGGTTCTTCGATCGAGTGGGAGTTAGTGCCATTGATTGCCCATATCCCTGTGACAATACTTGCCATAATCTAATTTCCAAGTGAGAGATGAGGAATTTAAAGCATATCATGTAACTTTTATAGTTGCTTACATTACTTTTAGATTGATAATTCTATTTGTGCATATTTATAGGATTGTAAGTTTACTTTTTTGTGGTTGTTGAACAATAGAATTGGTGGTTTTTGTGAATACTTAGAAATTTGGAGCTTTTGTAATACAAGACAATTTTTCATGGATATATAAATCTTTTTCAAATTTTGATTTTTACAATTTTTTTTTCTCTTTTGAATATTTGTTGATATATATTGTCGATGTATGAATGTCAAATTTGGCTTTTTGGTGGGATGTTAGCACCCCCAAGGAGTTGTTGGAGGAGGTCCTATGGTTGTAACTTCAAGTTATAGGTTGGAGAACAAATTGGATTATGCTTTTGTTTGAAAATAAAACGAAAAAGAAAATTACAGACGGATTAGCAACGGAATTCAAAACTTTCGTTGCTATTCCGTCTCTAATTTTCCAGGAATATGCATGAATCACAAACGGAATCAGAGACGGAAATAAGAATTCCGTCTCTGATTCCGTTTTGATTAGAGACGGAATCAGAGACGGAATCAGAAATGGACACTTTCCGTCTCTGATTCGTTGCTGATTAGCAACGGAATCAGAAATGGAATTCTTATTTCCGTCTCTAATCCGTCTCTGATTCGTTTCTGATTAGCAACGAAATCAGAGACGGAATTCATAAATTTATTATTTCCGTCTCTGATTCCGTTTCTGATTAGCAACGGAATCGAGACTAATGCAATTACAAATGTACCATTTCGAAAAAAATTCCATTTTGTTCGTCTCTGTTCGTTTCTAATTTCCGTCTCTAAATCCGTCTCTAATCAGAAATGGAATTTATTCCGTCTCTAATCCGTTTCTGATTAGAGACGGAAACAAATTTCCGTTTCTGATTGAATTAGCAACGACGATTTCAGAGACGGAATTTATTCCGTTTTTGTTCCGTTTCGATTTAAATTAGAGACGGAATTTAGGCAAATCAGAGACGGAAAATTTCGTTTCTGATTTGCTATTTTTTTGTAGTGTCAGTTAATTGTAAATAGTCGACTATTTGCCTCAATGTTTTTTCTATTCAACTAAGACGAAATCTCAACTTCAATGTGTCCTAAACTAGTGTAGGCTAAATCCTCGACGTCTCTAGTCACTCATTCTTACCATATACGAAAGCTTAATGCGAATGAATTACCCGATAGGCCTTTTTCATTCATTTTAAATAACCCTTGACACTTAACTCGTCCAAAATGCCTAAACATGATGTTACAAGGTTGTAGACATTTTCCCTATTATTTTTAAGTGTTAATGAATCATCAAAGTCCATTGGAAATAATTTCAATTTGGCTTAATGAATTAGAGACCTTAAAATAATTTTCAAAAACTTGACTTTTATGCAATTTGAAATGCGGCTAAAACACTCATAATTTTTTTAAAATTCTCGATAATTGTTCATTAAAGTCTATTAACTTTAAACCAAGGTTTTTGAGTTGTAAAATATTATTAATATAATCAAAAACCAAATTTAAGACTATCTGTAAAACTTTAAGTCCTTATTTGTGATTATCGATCTCTTATTGAAGCATGACTTGAAAATTGAGTTAGACAAACCAGAAAATCATGAAATTTGGTGGGCAACTTTACTATTATGTAAAACTTGGTTCAATTTCAACGTCATTTGATACTTGGAACACCTTAAGTAAAAAATCAGCTAATTAAGTAAGTAAAATTTGCCTATTTCAAAAATCGTTTGGAAAATCATTCAAAACACCTCCAAATCACTTGAAACTCTTGGAGAATCTAACTTATAGTATCTTAAGCTATTCTAGATGTTTCGGTTATATTTGGACTAGTGGTGACCCCATAAAAGAACCCTACATCCAAACACTTACAAAAGAAATATCTCGACGAACAAGCGCTTATTTTTTCCCATTTTCGACATAGAAGATGAAACGATTTTTAAGAAATATTGATCTTAAGTAATTTTTCTATGTATTAGCTTTATGAAACAGTAAAGTAAACTAAAATTCGATTAAAATTGAGAGATTTATGCTTAAAATGCCAAACCACTCAACTTGAGAAAGTCTCAGACCAGCAGTATTAGAAAATTCATAACTCTTAAACCACACATCCAAAAAAACTTGGTTTTTGGTAAGAAGCTTGTCCAAACACTCAAGAATAATACATAAAAAATCAACTAATTATGAGAAGAAATGAAGGACTTATGTTATCTAGTATTTCAGCTATAAAGTTGGTATTTCATCAAACATGTACTATTCATTAGCAACATAAACACCAAACCCATAGCAACTCTGATTGTAAATAAAATCAAAGTAAAAGCCATGACTAAGAGAGCAAAAACCTTTTATTCGACCTTCAATTCCATAAAAATTGAGCCCCATACTTACATGACATCAAAAACTCCAGTATTGAAAGCAAAACATGAGTTTTTGTAAACTTTGATTTAAAATCTAAAATTTTGATTCTTTTTAAACCATTTAAACTTCATGAACTCAATTTGACTTATAGATCAACATTATGATTAGAGAATTTAGCATCACTATGAACTAGAGAAACTAAATTTACCTCATCATTAAGCATACCAAGAGAAGAAAAGATGGAGATTACATACGGTTCTTGATTTATTGGAGTGATTTGGCCTTAAAGCTCTCCCTTCTTTCCATTGAACCATTTCTTGATCTCTAATTTCTCCAACAAGGTTAGGTTTTCATTCCTCTGTGCTGGATTTTTTAGTGTTCATGCATGAATGCAAACATTAAGTCCTACTTATATAGTCTTTGTCATTAAAATGCAGCCACTAGAAGATCTTTGAATATCTCAATTTCATAAATTTCTAGGAAGATCTATAATTCCTTATTTAATAGGACATGCACTCCATAGATGCACATTAATCTCTTAAAGTTTGTCAACAAAGAGATCTATATGTCTATTTAATACACTAAAAGAATGGTCTCCATTTAAATCGCCGTTAATATTTCATGGCATTCAGTTAGCAAGTTAGGCTCATAAATAACCATATGGGTATTTTCTTAACCTAAAGCTAAATTTAGCATTTTTCTCTTACTATAGTTAATTTGACCATGGCCAAGCTTTGGTTAATAAGCCCTTTTAAGTGAGTCTCATTAAGCCTATTAATTTGGATCCATAATAAAACTTAAGTATTTGTTTTTCTTCAAACTTAGACTAGTCAGATAGGTTTTATTAGAATAACTTAGGTACCCATTTGATTTCATTTAGGTCCTAAGTAACAACTAGCCATATATTGGAATTTACAATGATCCTACCCAATGCCCTCGCTTGTACACAGCTTGAAGTAAACTCTCGTCCATTAAAGTCAATGGTCAAAACCATAAAGATTGTGTACACTATAAATAGATATGCATAATGTACTACATGACATCAAACACATAAAATATAATTGTAATTATTACTTAAGTGTCGACGCTCGAGTGTTGACCGAGTGCCCCACTTAAGACCGACTGCCAGGTCATGGTCCTATAAAGCATACAAATAGGATTAGATTATTAAGGTAGTTACAAAACTCATTTGGATGGTTTAGAATCAATTTTTCGAAATTCAGTCCATATATGGACTTGCTTGAAATAATGTAATTTACAAACTAAAATGTATCTCAAAAATCGTATTAATGATCTTGAAATGACATGAAAATTGACGGGCAATGAAATCACATAAAAAACCTTGATCTAAGAATGTTGAGCTAAATCTGATAAGCGGAAGGTCTCTAAATAGTCCTTAAACAAAACTAGCCTAAAAAAGTTACAAAAATGTTATCTCCGAGTATAAACCCTTATTTTTAGCCCATTTTAGAAAATTAAATAACTTGATTTTTGGAATCTAATAACTCTAAGATATTAGTCTATCTATTCTTTTTAACGGCATACAGAACATCAAAATTAGAGTTAAAACGAGTGACTTATGACCATTTTATGCATGCACTCGATTTTTCCTATGCTGCCCAAAAGATGGAGATGACTCTAATGTTTTGGTGGAGCGCGATCCAGGGTCGGGCAGAACTGCGGAAACGTATTTTTACTTAATTGGCCTCTTTTGGGACCAGTTGAATATCATATGGATCTAGGCTAAATTGGACACACTAGTAATCCGATTTTTTAGGTGTAGTGCCTTCACAAAGCTCATTATGATCAATGCATTAAACCCAATTTGCTTGAGTATAGGGTTATGTGTTTCCTTTCTGCCTTAAGGATAAAGCTCGAGATTGGCTCTTCTATCTCCCATGGTTCCATTACAAATTGGAACGACATAATTTCTGCATTCCTCAAAGAGTTTTTTCTTGAATCTAGATCTTCCCAACTTACTAGAGAGATATGCAGTATTAAAATGAAACGGGAAAATCCTTTGGTGATTATTGGGGTCATTATAAGCGCTTGCTTACGCAATGCCCCAAACATGGCTAAAGTAACCTCTCCATTATGTATTTCTTCTACATGGGACTTACGCCCTTCAAGAAATGCATGATTGATAATGCATATGGAGGTGACTAAAGATGTAAGACCACTCATGAGATGTTTGATTTGTGTGACTCTATAGCAAGTCAGTCATGTCATTGCATTGATGACGAGGAAAAGGGACCCTAACAAAATCTTTAATTTATGATGAAGTAGGGTCAAGTTCTGCCAATAGTAAGCTTGATAAACTTACTTATCTCATGGAGCGATTCTTGACCTCAGGAAAAGCTCAAGTTAAAGCATGTGGCTTCTGCTCAGCTAAAGACCATTCCACTGACTCTTATCCTACCTTGTTCGAGAATGAACAAGCAAACACAACAGGTGGCGGATTTCAAGGACCACAGAGGAATCAATATGGTAACAATTTCACCATTTACGATGATTCATTCGATCTTTGCCTTAGTCACCCGACTAAGGTTATTCACCGATGTATCGAGACTAACTTAATCCTTAATTATGAGAAATGTCACTTCATGGTGGGTCAAGATCTTATCTTGAATCACATCATGTTTGTTAGGGGTGTAGAGGTAGATCTGGAAAAATTGAAGTAATTCAAAACTTGCCTTACCCTACGACTGTACAAGAAATCCGATCATTCCTTGGCCATAGCGTTTCTATCGGTGATTCATTAAGGATTTCTCCAAAACTGCACAACCCCCATGTCGCCTTCTTCAGAAGAACATGCCTTACGATCTCGACAAGGCATGTAGGAGTGTATTCGATGCACTCAAAAAAAATTTCATCTCTACTCTTGTGATTCGAGCTCCCAACTGGGAACTACTTTTTGAGATCATGTGCAATGCCAGTAACCACACTGTGGGTGCTGTGTTTGGGAAACGAGTGGGGAATGTTTCTCGTGTCATATACTACGCTTCCAAAATCTTTTATCCTGCCCAACTGAATTACACCACTTTCGAGAATGAGCTTCTAGTTATCGTCTTCGCTTTAGAGAGATTTTGGCCTTATCTCTTGGGTACTAAGGTGGTTGTCTATTCTTATCATGTAGCCTTAAAGTACCTAATGGCCAAAAAGGAATTTAAACCTCATCTTATTTGATGGATACTCTTGTTGCAAGAGTTTGATATTGAGATTAAAGACAAAAATGATGGTAAAAATATCTTTGCTGACTAGCTCAGCTGCATCGAGAATGGTAAAGCACCTGCCCCGCTTTGAGATGATTTCCCTGATGAACATCTCTTAGCTGTCTCTTAGGAGCTCCCTTGGTTTGCAAATTTGGTTAGTTACCTGGTTACACGAGAGTATTCACCTCACCTTCGAGCCCAAAAAGATAAAATCTAGAGCGATTCTAGATATTATGATTAGGATGACCCATATTAGTGGAAGTTTTGCTTAGACCAAGTAATCCGTTGATGTGTCTCCCAGACTAAAACATAATCTATCATGACATTCTGTCACTCATATGCCTGCGACAACCATTTTGGTCCACATAGGACTTCTATGAAGGTCTTAGAGAGTGGTTTCTACTGGCCCACCATTTTGTATGAATCTTATCTATACACCAAGACCTATGCCAGGTGTTAGTCGACTGGTACCTTAAGTCTTCGGGATCAATGCCATTAACCTCGATCAAATTTTATGAAGTTTTCGATGTTTAAGGGATCGATTTCATGAGGGCATTTCACTGTCACATGGTTTTCTCTATATCTTACTGGCGGTGGATTACGTGTCCAAATGGGTGGAAGTTAAATCCACTCACACTAATGATTCATCAGTGGTAAACAATTTCTTGAAGTCGCAGAGTTTTTCGACTTTTAGAGTTCCATGTGCTTTGCTTAGTAATCGATGTACCAATTTTTGCAATTGTATGGTTGAGAATCTCCTGCGCAAGTACAATGTTACACACCGTACATCTATGGCCTACCATCTTCAGACGAGTGGCCAAGCGGAGGTGCCAAATGGAGAGATTAAATCCATTTTGGAGAAGACTGTAAACCCATCATGGAAAGACTGGAGCATGCACTTTAACGACGCGTTATGGCCTTATCAAACGGTGTATAAAACACTAATCGAAATGTCACCATATCGCTTAGTCTTCTGTAAATCATGCCACTTGTCGATCAAGTTGGAGCATAAATCATTATGTGCTATCAAATAGCTCAACATGGAACTCGACGCGGCCGGTAAAGAGAGAAAGTTGGAACTCCAAGAA
The DNA here is from genome assembly GCA_039657365.1 of Stephania yunnanensis. NCBI lineage: Eukaryota > Viridiplantae > Streptophyta > Magnoliopsida > Ranunculales > Menispermaceae > Stephania > Stephania yunnanensis. The sequence goes on along the minus strand of CM077589.1, from coordinate 10,371,348 downwards.
TTGGAGGAGATCTGGAACGATGCCTACGAGTTCGATCGAATCTACAAAGATAAAACAAAGGCATTCCACGATCGCAACGTATCTTGCAAAACTTTCATAGTTGGTCAAAAGTTCTTGCTTTATAATTCTAGATTAACTCTTCCTCATTGAAGTTGAGGTCACGATGGCTCAAACTTTTTTTGTTACTGATGTTTTTGGACATGGTGTAGTTGAGATCAGGAGCATAGATACAGGAAAAGTTTTTAAAGTGAATGGGCACCGACTGAAGCCGTTCTATGAGAACTTCCCACAGCACAAGATCGAGAGTAAGACTCTAGCAGTTGTAGAGTACTTTGACTAAGAGAGTCAGATTGAGTCGAGCTAATGATGTTAAAAAACGCTTTTGGGAGGCACCCCAAACATCTATCCTTTTATTATTTTTGTTTTAGTATTTTTAAAGTACTCTTATCATTGTCTCTTTTGTGACTTTTTACAGGTGTTGCGACCTCTACCTAGCGCACTAGATTTTGAAAGCCCAATATCACTCCTGCTGCTCATCACATGTTTTATACCCACACTTAGTCACACTGAGATTTGGTAAGGTTACTCGTCTTTATTTTGTTTACTTTTTGTTCGTAGATTTAGAGTTAGTGTTAGTCTTCTGCATGATCTTATATCATTTCCTTGCTTCTATATCTATCTCGTTCTTTAACCATCTTGTGTGTTTCCATGTGCACCTCTTGACTTGTTTTGAACCTTGAGAACAAGGTTCGGAATAAGTTTGGGGGTACTTTAGGATTTGTGTGGATTGAGTTGGATGGATTTTTATGCGAAAGACCGTTGGTGAGATTGTTTAAAGTTTTTCAATTATATGTAGTTATATGTGGTTTTTGTACGATATTGGTGGTGTTTAGTATCTCTTTTTCATTCATTTCTTCCATTTCTTTTCCCTCCATATTTCCCTTTCTAATTTTATTAAAACTTGATACACTTTCATGCATGTATTTTGTATAATTTCATTTTTATATTGTTTAGAGTCGCCAGAGATTTTGTTTCATGCCTTTGGTTGTTGATGAGTATATTATGATTGCCCTTTTGACTTGAATCTCATGAGAAATTAGGAGAAACACTCACTCGAGCCCGTAACCCAACATTCTTATGATTTCATGATTAGGGATTTAGTATGTTGGTTGAGCCTTGTGCTAGATACTAAAGGGGGCAGAGGGTCAGAATTGTGCAAGTAAGATATCTAGGGTGCTAAAACGAGGACGTAACCCACTCTAGGTTGCATTCTTATGACTGAAACACTTTTGTGGTAATGATTTAGGCAATTTTTGAATTTAAACCCTTAGCCTTAAACCTACCCATCATTTTATCACTAGTTAGCCCATTCATGTCGAAGTAAACTTGATTTTCTCGATTACCTTTCATTAAACCCTTAGCCTTATATCCTTTTACCTAGATGTAAACTAGACTTAGATTTGAAATCCTTAGAAAGAGACATTAGGAGAAAAGAAAATTAGAGGAAAAATTGTTTACATGCCCAAATTAAAGGAAAATTCATTATTAGTGTGTCCCACCTAAAATGACATCCCCAAGAAATGGAGCAGGGAGCCGAGTGGTTGGAAAAATGTGAGGACTGCATATATTGAATGAAAAATGAATTAAAGTGCAGTTTAGTTATATTCATGTTCTCAGGGAATTATTTGATAGTCTAAGTTCTAGTTTTCCAATGTTTTTGCATACCCATTATATCATTGCCTTGGTACCCTATCCTAGCCATGATACGACCTATTAAAGTCCTATTGATCCCTATTTGGGCTAAGTTTATGATAGTGGAGAGTGTGGTTGGATTTCTTGCCTATAGTACCATTTGAGCGTTGATGGCCTTTGTCTTGACGATATCTATATCTTTAAAGTGTGATTTTAATTATGTGTGGGTTGCGGTTCTTGACATATCATAACTCAAAATTTCTAGAGTGGCTTATTAACTTGACAACTATCTAAACCAAAAGAACTCCATGAGTTTTGAATTGGGTGTAGGTGTAGTTGAGTTAGCGTATAACTTTATAAGGAGTCTAGTTTATTTGTGCGTTTACCATTTACACCTTTGCTCGGGACATGCAAAGTCCTAAATTTGGGGTATTTGATAAGTCTTTCATTATGCAATATAATATATAGTTTATTTATATTTTTTTATTGTTGAGTCTCCAAAATATTGGCCTAATTATAATTATTTTTCAATTTCAGGATTTTTGAAGTGCGTGGTTGAATCTGAGGTGAAAAACTACTTAAAGTAGTGTATTTATATGTTGTGTTAAGTCACTATCAGATTAGCCTCGAGACATGCACTACATAATTAATTTGGTGATGATTAGTAACTGAAGTAAGGTAGAATTCAAACACACATAAGTCACTCATCTTCAGCTGCTCTTGATTCTCCTCAAGATGCATGCTGGTGCCCTCTCCAAGGTTTTCGATCAACTCATGCGAGCTTCCTTGCCTACCAGTCCCTACCACGCGTCAACCCTCCATTCTTCTAGGCACTCCACATGGCATGCCTCATCGTCTAGCTGCACGACACTTGTCCCCATAAAAATTGCTTACATTGTCTTGGTCTCCACCAGTTGCCACGTGTCACTCATTTATTGGTCCAGCAAAGCCTCTTGTCTCGCATCAGCAACCCTTCGACTCTCCTCGAGATGCTCGTTGTGTTGTCTCCCACTATTTCGCTGATGCATGTACAGATTTTAGAAATTTATTTATGATTGTTGTTGTTTCGATTGCTCAAAGTGATGATTTATAATATTTGATTAAAATGTGCGGGCTTCTATAAGATTGGGTGTGATTTAGGAACATTTGAAATGTTTTTTAGGTGATTTAAGAGTAGTGGGAGACAACCGACAAGCCCTCGAGGAGAGTAGAAGGGTTGCTGATGCGAGACAGAAGGCTCTGCTGGACTAATAAATATATGACACGTGGCAGCTGATGGAGACCAAGGAACGCAAGTTGCCGATAATAGGGACACGTGGCGTACAGCCAGACGATGAGGCCTGCTGGGTGGAGTGCCTAGATGAATGGAGGGCTGACGCATGGCAGGGACGGGTAGGCAAGGAAGCTTGCACGAGTTGACCGAAAACCTTAGAGAGGGCACCAGCACGCGTCTCGATGAGAATCAAGAGCCGCTAAAGATGAGTGACTTATTTGTATCCGAATTCCACGTTACTTCAGTTGCTACTCATCACCAATCAATTCTGCAGTATGTCTGCTAATCTGACCGTAAATGCACACACAGCATGTAAATACACTACTTTAAATAATTTTTCTTCTCGGATTCCACAGCACACCCCAAAAATTTTGAAACTGACAAATAGTGAAAATTATGCCAATACTTTGAAGACTCAATAATAAAAACATATTAATATACTATATATAATATGGCAGAATGAACGACTTATCAGGCGTAAACACGAAAACCATGAGAAAACCATTTCACTCACAAACTAAAAGTTGATTGCATGGCTCGTGATGTTGGTTTGTAAATCCCAACCCAACTTTGCTCTCCCAAAGAGAATGGCTAAATAAAATAACTCATTTTCCTTTCTAACAGAGAGACATCCGCCATGGAAGACACATATAGAGGATTATAGTTGAAGAAACAAGGAGCAAAAAATAAGAACCGGCATGTTTATTGTTGTGGAACTCAATGGTTGATGGAAAAGAGATGTGGGGAAAACCAGAATAGAGTATTAAATTTCAAGAGGAATTTGTTTGTAGAAGATAATAGAGTACGAGGGTCCAAATAAAAATGGAAAAAATAGGGCAAATGTTTTGCTGCTGTTGTAAATTGAATTGGAACTTGCTAAGAACTAGAGAAGGAAATAGAAGACTAAGAACTTCTACTACTACAAACTACTACTACAAAGGAGAAGAGAAGAAATGAGATAGTTGGAATGAGAAGTTTTCATTCAACTTGGTGTGCTCTTACAATGAGGTTAGCATCCTTTATATAGGTCATTTGGTATGATGACAAATGTGCCTTAGCAATGTGGGACAATTAACATATACACCCCATGTCATACAACACTTTACAAGTAATCAATGTGGGACAATTAACACATACACCCCATGTCATACAACACATTACAAGTAATTGACAATACATGGAAGAGTTGGTGTACATTGGAAATGACAATACAAGTTACATGACTACACAATATGTTGGTGTGCATGCATGGTCATCCACACTTCACAACACTCCCCCTTGGATGACACTTGCTTAGAGATTTGTGCCTCGTTAAAACTTTTACTAAGAAAAACCCTGTGGAAAAAAATATAGTAAAAGAAAAAGAGTACACTATTCTCATAAATATTAAGACGGGCATAATATTGTTAAGATTGCCTCATTAAAAACCTTGCTAGGAAAACCTAATGGGATAAAACCATAGCTAAGGGAAAAAGAGTGCAATACACTAAACAACTCCCCCTCATGTGAACATAGGTGAAACTTGTTCAGTTTCTTTACTTGCAATGTCTTTAAGTTTACGCAAGCCAATACCATATGTAAGTCTTTTAAATATCGTAGTTGGTAAGGCTTTTGTGAATAGATCAGCAAGATTATCACTCGATCGGATTTGTTTGACATCAATTTCACCATTCTTCTGAAGCTCATGCGCATAAAAGAATTTTGGTGAAATATGTCTTGTTTTGTCCCCTTTTATGAATCCTTCACTTAATTGTGCAATAAATGTTGTGTTATCTTCATATAATATGGTTGGAGAATCTTTTATTGAAGGCAATCCACATGATTCTTGAATATGTTCAATCATATTTCTCAACCATACACATTCATGACTTGCCTCATGAATTGCAAGTACTTCAGAATGGTTGGAAGAAGTAGCAACCATAGTTTGTTTTACTGACTTCCATGATACAGCAGTATTACCACATGTGAATACATATCCCGTTTGAGAACGGGCCTTGTGGGGATCAGATAAAAATCCAGCATCAGCATAACCTTGGAGATTCAATTTTACCCCTCTCGAGTAGAATAAACTCATGTCACTTGTTCCTCGAAGATATCGGAAAATATGTTTAACACCATTCCAATGTCTTCGAGTTGGTGATGAGCTGTATCTTGCAAGTAGGTTGACAACAAAAGCAATGTCAGGTCTTGTACAATTTGCAAGATACATAAGTGCACCAATTGCACTTAAATATGGTACCTCCGGACCAAGTAGCTCTTCATCACTTTCATGAGGTCGAAATGGATCCTTATCCACTTCAAGTGATCTGACAACCATTGGAGAGCTCAATGGATGCGCCTTGTCCATATAAAATCTTTTTAATATTTTTTCAATATAATTTGATTGATGGACAAATACTCCACTTGAAAAATGTTCAATTTGCAATCCAAGACAAAGTCTTGTTTTTCCAAATTCTTTCATCTCGAATTCCTTTTTCAAGTATTCGGATGTTCTAACGATGTCATCGTGGTTTCCCACTATACTTAAATCATCAACATATACAGCAATAATCATAAATCCTGTTGATGATCTTTTAATGAAGACACATGGGCAAAGCGGATTATTTACATATCATTCTTTCAGTAAATAATCACTAAGGCGTTTGTACCACATTCGTCTAGATTGTTTCAATCCGTACAAAGACCTTTGTAATTTTATAGAATGCATGTTATGAGGTTTTGATTTTATTTCATCAGATATTACAAATCCATCAGGGATTTTCATATATATCTCACTGTCTAGGATCCGTACAGATATGTTGTAACGACATCCATTAAATGCATATCAAGCCCTTCAGAGACTGCAAGGCTTATCAAGAACCAAAATGTGATTGCATCTATAACAGGCACTACAAGAAAAACGGAATTTAACGGATTTAGAAACGGAATTAAGTTCCGTTTCTAAAAAAAAAAGTTAGCGATGGAATTGAGACAGAAACATTCAGAGACGGAATTGAGATGGATCAGAGACGGAATTAGAGACGGAATTAGAGACGGAATTAAATTCCGTCTCTAAAAAATGGCGCCAACATTCCCACCAAAACTTTATTTTGTTATACCCGTTCATCAAATCTCGAGATTTGTTCAACAAATCTCGAGATTTTCCCTTTACCCCTCCAACACCCCCTCGTCCTCCCCACCACCAAAAGCCCTAACTCCCACCGCGAGACCGAAAGCCCTAACTCCCACCGCGAGAAAACCTCGTCTTCGTCGTCTCTCCTCTATACTCGTCTCTCTCCTCTAGACTCTGGTCTCTCCGTCTCTCGGGTCACCGCCCCCAAATCTCCAACCCCCAACAAATCTTTCGTCTCTGTTCCGTTGCTCTCAACTCTCTCTCTCTAGTCTCTCCATCTCTTGCTCAACCGGTTATAGTGGTGTCTCTCTCTGGTCTCTCCGTCTCTCCGATCACCGCCCCCAAATCCCCAACCCCCAACAAGTCGTCCTCGCACTCCATTGCTCCCTGGTAGCGCGCCTCGCTCGGTCGTAGCGCCGCCTTGCACATTTTCGGTCCGCGGCTCGCTCCTCTCGGCTCTCACATCGTGCTCTCATTCAGTCCCCTCTTCGACCTCTCTGCTCTCTCATTGTGCTCTCATTCAGTCCGCGCCTCGCTGTGTTTCATTGGTGAGTTCTCCCTCTTTCCTCTCGAAACATTGTTTTTGGTTAATTGGTAGTGACATGCTTTATTTGCTTTTACAACGATCTGTGATTTTTACTCGGGCGTGAGAATTTATTGTTTCATGTATTTAGTTGTTTTTTTGCAAGTTTATTATACACAAGTTATTTTGGTGAGTAGCAATTCGATTGCAATGTTGGCAAATATTTGGATGAATCTTCACGACGACATGTATTTGTAACATCAACTATGTAATTACTTGTTGTCTATATGTTACTTGTTCCACTTTGTGTACTCTTCTATTTACCTTGTCCACTAATTAAGTGTAGCTTGTGATCTTTGTTCAAAGTACATATGATCATCATGATCAAGGGCATATAAATGGAGTTCATTCTCTTGTACACAATATAAAAATTATTGAAATACAATCTCTACATTATCTCTAACTCTCTTCTCTTTTGTTTCCCTTCTCTACTTGCTCTTCTAATTGTTAATTTAATTAAGCCTTCCATGCTTAAGTATTTAGCAAGGCCAACTTTAGCTTATACATGTTATCAGCACAAATTTGCTATTGCACAAAAGAGATCTTGAAGTTCAAGAAAGCTTGTTAAAGAGACAAAGCTAGAAATGTATAATTTAAATAAATTTGATTTGGTTGTAACTCTTTACATCTTTGTATTAATTTAAACTTGATTTAAATTTATGAGGTTTACCTATATAATAAAAAAAGGAAAAAGGAAGAAAGGGAACTGTCTTTGCATGCCTCTCACTATGTTTCTCTATGGGTGTCCGTTCTTTTGTGTTTCTTGGTCAATAGTTTTGTAATACATGGGTGGTTCATTATATTGATTATATGTTTTTTAATATCATGTTAGCATTAATTTGTTGATATTGCTCCTACGTTTCGTTATTAAATATTATACGGATTGTTGACAAGTTAGGTGAATCTGAACTTATTGAGCAAGTTGAAGTGTTGACCCTGTGACAAGTGATAACCCAAACCCATATGAAGACCCATGTTTATTACATAAAAACTAAATAGATAAATAGTATTAAAACCTACGCATGGAATAAAGATCTCTTATGTTATAACCATTTATTTTTATTTTTTTAGATCAACAACTGAGGTACTTAAGAAATAGTCATTGTAAAGAAGTTAATCACTTAAGTATTTTCACTTGAGGAAATAAGTCTTAGAAAAAAAACTTTGATCCTAGATATCTCTACAACAAGTCAAAATAATGCGGCAAATGAAGTAAGTGAGGTTTGAACTATTATCAATCCTCCCATGCTAGTTTATATGCTTCGATTCATTTTAGTAGTGATTGAAGTTTAATTTGGGATCCAGTATGGTAGTTCTTTGGGGAACTCATATGATGCCAAGTCTTTCGTACTTCACTATTTTCTAAACTTTTTAACTCACACAATTAGGTTGCAATTTTTGTTGAGAAGGAAAGTTAGCAATCCATTTTTGTATTTAGATCACATCATCAAATTGCTTTGTCCCTAGGGGTTAAGAGAGTTTAGAAAGACATTTCAATTGGTGTAATTAGAACCACGTGGTTAATGTACATCTTCCTAAAGCTAGAAATAATATAATTAATATTTAGAGTTATTAGTTCAAATTTATTGAACCTAGGAAATGTAGTTCGAGTGATCAGGTGAATTTTTTTAAGCCAATCCATATGCATTTTATTTTCTTGGTCTCTTTATGTCTTCCCAAATGAGGTTTTTGTTTAACATATATGAAGATTTTGAAAGTATTCATCTATTTCTATGAAGATTTTGAAAGCATTCATCTATTGCTAAATATTTTCATGAATAACCCCAAAGGAAGACTTGCACATATATGCATATATGACGCTTGGCAGCCAATGCACTTTACAAATTCAGCTGTTGCATGTTGTGTGTACTTCAAATTATCTTTATCTTATTTTTTGAAGAAAATTATCTTATCTTATAAACTGTTTCTTCAGTTAGTGTGTTAAAAAAATTGTCTCTTTAATTTTTCAATGGACACTACTTGCATTTTCTTTGTTACAGATTCTTGCCAATAAATATCCTTGCTCTAATAAATTCTACAAAGGTTTGACATTACATGTAGTAATTTTGTGCATTTTTGTAGCATAGTTATGTAGCATTTTCTAGTGAAGATTGGGAGGTTGCAAGCTTAATGTTGCAATTATGGTGAGTTTCTAATTTGAGTTACCTCATTTTTTCTATGTTTGATAATTGATGTTTATAATGCTTTAATTTATCTTCTCCCCCATAATGGATGACCTTGAAGTTCTCTTAAAACCAAAGTCTTTCATTTGAGTTTGAAATTATAGAAATAAGACAATTTCTTTGTGTATTTTTTTTGGTTTCAATTATGTTTTAATGCTGAAGAGCTTGGTAATGGGCCAAAGTGTTATTGATCTTTTTATAGCAAGGTATGTTGATCAAATTGCCTAGCATTATATATTGGCTTGTTTTGAGTTTGGAATTATTGATTGTTGCAGATAATATGCTTTTGGGGAATCGAAGGCATTCATTTTGCGGAATATGTAGCATTGAGCAATGGAGATTGTGGAGCTTGGAGCTTTGATGTCACTGTAACAAATGCCCTGTGAGTTTGTTTTATGCATTCATCTATTAAAATGACAAGATTTAGTTATATTCTAGTGGTGTTGATCGAGAGTTACATTTAAAGATGTTCGTTTGAAGATTTGAGACTTTTACATTTAAAGATATTCTAGTGGTGTTGTACCCCAATTAATTTGGGACTGAGGCTATGTTGTTGTTTGTTGTTGTTGCGTTTGTTTCAATGCCATCCTTTTAGCAGAAATGATAAATATATGAAGATTTTTCTTGCGATGCACAACATTATAATAGTATTAATTGGTTTACTTTTTCTTTTTGTTATTTGTAATTTTAGGTGCAAATGGAATGTAAGAGATTCGACATCATATATTTTGTGTCATTGAAAAAAAGGGCTATGAGAACGGTACTACTTCATTTCTTGACACAAATAACTTGCTTTTAGATCCTACATATCTTTTGGGTGACTAAGTTTCTTAACGTTGATTTAATTATATTTTGTTTGCTAAGAAGAATATATACTAAAGTTCCTATTGAACTCATCAATGAAAGCTTTGGAATTGGGGAGGTAGAACTTATTTACTTATTTGCATAAGTTCAATATTTTATTACATGATATTTTTTTCCTTGCTTTGCACTATTATGTTCTCATATTTTGTCAATATGGCATAGGCCAATGGCTCAATGCCTATTGACAAATGAGATTTTAGTCATAAATCCTCTGATGAGTTATTTTGATCCTATATGGGGAGCCAAGATTTGCGCAACGGAGGTTGTCCTTAACAAACTAGGAACCTAATCAAATCATCTTTTGAATGAGAAAATTTGAAATATTTCAATTTTTGCAATTGTTTACTTCTGATTCCACTTGTGCTATGATAGAGAACTGAAAATTAACTCATTTAAGCCATTTTTTTTTCGAGATATTACTAACTGAATCACAGATTATGTATGGAAACCTATGAATTAAGAAATATTTCATGTCGAGCTGCATTTTTCAAACTAAGGAAGGTGTGTTGGGACTTGTTCTAGTTAATGCCCCCTTAAGGAATGTGTGAATCTTATTTTGTAGGTTCTCAAATTTTTGATAACAAACACCAATTTTTGTTGTTTTAGTTAGAATTTGTTCCTCAGCACCCCTCAAATGGAAACCCACCAACTTTGTTTCTAATTTTACATGGTAAAGTTTTTCTTTGTATTGAGTTCCTTCATTCTCTTTTTTGACTTGGACCAAAGAATTGCGTTTATCTACCTATATTCTTAGATCTTGTTCGTAGAACCAAAAGGAATGAGTTTTCAGCTAGTGATACGTATTTCTCCCATAATGATGAATTTCTTTTTCTTTATTACTTTATTTATGCTATGTTTAGCTCATACACTTGTGCTTGCGATGATACGTAGTTCTCCCATAATATTGTTTATATTCCTATTATTGTTTGTATAATTTAGTGATTTTTTCTTTTTGATCTTTTTTCAGGTGTTTTGTACGAAGTCAAGTATTATTTGAAGCACAATCAACTTTATATAATCTCGGAACACTTCATTTTTTTTTTCATTTAGAACAATTTTTGCTATTACTTTTGTAGAAAGATACGATATATAAATTTTTTAGATTGTTTTTGTTGTTTCGTGTACAGTACATTGAGAAAAGATAATGTTAAGGGTATGTTAAGTTTATATAAATTGTGCAATATCAATATATTATTTAGCTATGATTTTTATTATATATTAGTAGGTTAAATGTGCTTGAATTGAGACCTATATATATATGATCCGTTGCTAATCAGAGACTTTAAAAATTAAACAAAAATGAAAATTAGAGACGGAAATAGCAACGGAATCCAGAGATTCCGTTGCTATTTCCGTCTCTAATTTTCGAGGAATACATACATGAATCAGAAACGGATCAAATTTCGTCTCTGATCCGTCTCTGATTAGCAACGGATCAGAGACGGAAATAATCAGAAACGAAATTTATTCCGTTTCTGATCCGTCTCTAAATCAGAAACATAATCGCATTTCCGTTTCTGATTGAATTAGCAACGAAGTTTTTAGAGACGGAATTGATTCCGTCTCTGTTCCGTTTCTGACTGCAATTAGAGACGGAATTTATGCAAATCAGATACGGAAATTTCCGTTTCTGATTTGCTGTTTTTTTGTAGCGAGGAGAATATGTTTCCTCATAATCGATGTCGGGTCTTTGTGAGAAACCTTGAGCTACAAGCCTTGCTTTGTACCTTGTAACTTCATTTTTTTCGTTTCTCTTTCGTACAAATACCCATTTATATCCAGATTTTACGCCATCGGCGTTTGGACAATTGGTCCAAAAACCTCTCGTTTCCTTAACGAGTTTAGCTCTGCTTGGATAGCATCTTGCCATTTTTGCCAATCAGGTCTTTTTTGACATTCGTCCACCGATCGTGGTTCTGGATCATCATCATTTTCACATATTTCAAAGGACACATTAAAAGCAAATATATCATCGGGAACAATTTCATTTCGATCCCAAATCTTACCGAGTTTAAATAATTTATTGAGATCTCATTATTTTCATTTTTTTCCTCTTTTCTAGAGGAAGTTGTTCCTCATCAGAACAACTTGTTCTGACAAACCCTTATCAAAGGATTCTTGTGCTTTCTCAGGAGTATTTTGATTTGTATTTATTTTTACTCCCGTTTTCCTCTTTCAAGGAATTGTATCCTTTGAACCAATCTGTCTTCCACGCTTTAAGCGTTTCGTTGGTTCTTGTGCATTTTGTTGCACAGAGACATCAATTCTTGCAGGAGCATTTACAGCTGGAATATGTGATTTTGTCACTTGTTTTGCGTCATTAAATGCATCTGGTAATTGATTTGTGATTTGTTACAAATGAATGATCTTTTGAACTTCAAGTTCACACTGATTTGTTCATGGATCATAATGTGATAAAGTTGATGCATTCCAAGCAATTTCGCGTCATTCCTTTTGAATTGACTTCTTATCTCCCCCTAATGGTGGGAAAATTGCTTCATCAAAGTGACAATCAGCAAAACGTGCAGTAAATAAATCTCATGTTAAGGGCTCAAGGTATCTTACAATGGACGATGAGTTAAATCCAACATAAATCCCAAGTTTTCGTTGTGGACCCATCTTAGTTCTATTGGGAGGTGGTATAGGAACATATACTGCACAATCAAAAATTCTCAAGTGTGAAATATTTGGTTGTTGACCTAAAATGAGTTGCATGGGGAATGTTCATGGTATGCGAGGCCTATAACGAATGATAGATGCTGCATGAAGGACTGCATGTCCCCAAACTGAAGTTGATAACTTAGTTCTCATGATTAAAGGTCTGGCAATTAATTGAATGCGCTTGATCAAAGATTCTGCTAAACCATTTTGGGTATGCACGTGTGGAACAGAATGTTCAATGGTAATTCCTATAGACATGCAATAGTTTTTAAATGCTTGAGAATGAAATTCCCCGGCATTATCAAGACGGATAGTCTTAATTGGGTTGTCAGGGAATTGTGCTCTTAACTTAATAATTTGTGCTAAAAGTCTAGCAAATGCAACATTGCGGGTCGAAAGCAAACAAACATGTGACCACCTAGTTGATGCATCTATCAAAACCATGAAATATCTAAATGGTCCACAAGTGAGGATGAATAGGTCCACATATGTCTCCCTGAATGCGTTCTACGAAAACTGGGGATTCCACAACAATTTTACTTGGGGATGGTTTAACTATCAATTTACCTTGAGAACAACTAACACAATTATAATCACCAGCTGAAACTATTTTGTGACTCCTTAAAGGATGTCCATGCGAATTATTAATTATTCTTCGCATCATTGATGATCCTGGATGACCAAGCCGGTCATGCCATTAAATGAATGTCTTTGGATCATTTATTTTCTTATTTAAGACGACATTCGTTTCGACATGCCTTATATGCGTAAATTATAATCCAGAGGATAAAGCTGAGAATTTTTCTAACATTTATTTTTTCCCATTTTAAACCAATGTGGCATAGAGAAGTTCTCTATTATTTTCTTTCATGGTTTCAATGTGATATCCATTTTGTCGAATATCTTTAAAGCTGAGTAAATTTCTCCTGGATTTTTCAGAGTATAAGGCATTGTCAACATGAATTTTTGTTCCCTCAGGCAACATAATATTTGCTCTTCCAGAGCCATTAATCAAATTGGAGATGTCAGATATTGTTTGAACATTAGACTTAGCTAAGTTCAAATTGGAGAAATATTCTCTCTTTTTAAGGATTGTATGCGTTTTAGCATAATCAGCAAGGCATATATCGCTCTTATTTGATTCATGACTTGAACACATGATTTGTTGATCCATCTGGACAAATAGTGTTTGGCAAATCAGAAAAAGAGTCATATTTCAATGATAAAAATTATAATATTTTGTCTTTGATTTTGAAGGCATGGTAAAGGTCACAAAAATATTCGGGCATATATATGACAATATTTATGCAAAATAATCTTTCATATATGACTAAAAAATGTCACAATTATGAGCGCTCATTGTCAATAATTATTTGCCCTTTGTAGTGGTGCACCACTTTTATTCCAATTTTTGGTGGAATTGTCAATATGACTTTTACCTGATATTTTCACCTTTTCCACGTCCATAAATTTATTATTGCGATCATGATCATTATATGCAACATATGCTTCTTAATTTGAAGCTGAACTAATTGGACGGGAGCGATATTATATTTATAATATCTCATTATTTTACTCAGCTACCATGAGACAAGAAATCAACCCTTAATATTTATTGGATTGACGTGCGCACTCGATATTTGTTGCAGCAATAAATCGAGGCGGGCCACGTGACCTTTTTATTGTCTCATCAGTCATATTTTCACATAGCCTCAACATAGAGGTAATTAAAATTGTGGAATTATAATTAATATTTGACTGATTCTCATTTTGAGCTTTTTGGAGCATTACCCTTTTGGTATGTATATATATAACTCCATAAGGTGAAAATATATATAAAGTGAAATATTCACTTTTCGAATCTCTAAAGAGAAATTGGCGAATGATTGTGTACAACATACAGCCTTGCATAGATGCAAGCTTTATTCATAATTTGTAATATCTAATTATCATGACAAGAATTTTAATAAGGTAACAAATTCAAACTATGGTTGATTAATATTTTGAAAGTAAATATAATATAAAATAATTTTCTCTTTTCTTTTATAAAATAATTTTCTCTTTTCTTTGTATGAGTTGGTGGGACAACCTCCAGGTTGGGTGGTGAGACAAAGTCTGCTTAAATGTCATGCCTCCTCGAACGGGATAACCTGTCTCCCTTTCAATGTTTAGCTTTTCCGGGGACAAGGCTTACCCACTATCAACTCAAACTTATAGCATGATTTGTATTATAAAATCAATAATAGAACAATAACTAATCGTTTGTAGTTTTAAGAGAAAACTAGTTATGTCATATATTGACTTTTGATTTTTGATGTAGAAGATCGTACAAGACGCAACTACAGAGCATACTTTCGCAATCGGTGACATTATAATGTATAGTATATGAATAAAGTATGCATATAGAAGTGGTGCATGTAATAAAAGGAAGCAACCATGATAATATATAAATAAATTGAACTTATTTAAATAACAAAAGTTATACCTTTCTAGCTTTGTCTCCTTAACAAGCCTTCTTGAACTTCAAGATCTTTTTAATGCTAGAGCAAGTTCGTGCTGATAACGTGTTGTAAATTGAATTGGAACTTGCTAAGAACTAGAGAAGGAAATAGAAGACTAAGAACTACTACTACAAACTACTACTACAAAGGAGAAGAGAAGAAATGAGATAGTTGGAATGAGAAATTTTCATTCAACTTGGTGTGCTCTTACAATGAGGTTAGCATCCTTTATATAGGCCATTTGGTATGATGACAAATGTGCCTTAGCAATGTGGGACAATTAACATATACACCCCATGTCATACAACACTTTATAAGTAATCAATGTGGGACAATTAACACATACACCCCATGTCATACAACACATTACAAGTAATTGACAATACATGGAAGAGTTGGTGTACATTGGAAATGACAATACAAGTTACATGACTACACAATATGTTGGTGTGCATGCATGGTCATCCACACTTCACAACAGCTGCTTTAAACTTGCTGCCCTACTTTTTTGTTTTATTTTTCACTTAATTCAATTCCATTTTTCAAGTTTAAGAGAGTGAAACAACATAAAAAGAAAAAAATTAAATTCTACGTGGCTGTCAATTTGGATGTCTAGAGTTCACATTTAAAATTGACAATGTCAATTTTATTTATGCCACATCAGTATGACAATCTAAATACATATTCCCATCGGAGATCTTTTTTATTTCAATATTAATTTAATCCTAGGTGGCACATATTAACAATCAATCTACATCCCCATTGAAGATGGTCTAAAAGCATCACACGCATCTATTAGAACCGTCCATGTTCCAACCAATCCAACGTTCTCTCATACCTCAGTGTCTACATTGCACTCGACGAACCCCAAACTCGGGTTCTGCTAGTAAACCCTTGTTGTAATATCTTGTTTAGCCCTTAGTTGGATCCCTCTCTAATGTCGAACATTCTTCCCACTCCTACAACCACGCCACTCCCTCATGTAGCACTTGTTGAAGAGGTTTTCCATTCCCATTCCGAAGTATATCATTTATATATGTTGCGTCGTATACTCCAAAAGTGCAAACAAATCTTCTCTAACATATGGCATCTCATAATTTTACACAGAAAAAAAAATAAAAGTTTGCAAAATTCAAAGGATTCTCAACCACTGGGAGATGTAATGGTACGATTCCAACTTCCTCTAACATGATTGCAAATCAAGGAAAAATTGAGCAAATGATTCTTCCTTTATGCTGCAAAGTAGACACTGTGTTTGCATTTGTATCTCACATTCCAAAATTTAAGCTTCAACTTTTGCAATTACAATATCATTTGTATATTTTTTTTCTATGAATAGCAAATGGTGGTATTATGAGTCTTATGACCAACAACTAGTTGGCCCAAGTCGTAAGGGATTTGGTTAGGGGTGCAGGTAGGGCGGGGAATCCCCATTCACCACTAAGATCTACCCTGATGGGGCAACGATTCCTTGCTAATTAGCCCCTGCAAGCTGGGGACAGTTGAGATTCCCCGAGGGGATCCTGAATACTCTCTATAGGAATTGCATCAAAATCATTAAATCATATATTTCCTTGTTTGTATGATGAATAATTACGAAGAAAAAGCTTTAAATGATTTTAGTTTCAGATTTATAATGTATTTGATCTCTTTATTAGATATTAGTGTGAAAAAAGTGATGGGGGCGGGGAATCCCTGTAGGGGTGAGGAACTGTGTTGGATGGGGAATGGGGGTCGAAATTCTCCATGAAATTTCTCCAGTTGAGGGTTTCAAACTTGGAGTCCTCGCCTCGTGCGGGGATGGGGATGGGGATGGGAATTGCATTCTCCGCCCCACCTGCATCTCTAAATTTCGTCCCATTAAGCGAGGTCTCGAGTTCGAGCCTCATTAATGAAAAAAAAGAATGGATTGGAAGGGTCGACCTCATATGGGAGCCCAATAGTGCTCAAACGTGGATTAGTCGATGCAGTTAGCGCAAGATGACACACAAGAAACTAAAAAAAAAAATGGTGTTATGACATGCCCTCTTTATTAAGAAAAATTAATAAGTACATGAAAAGTTCTTGATTTCATTATATTCTTTTGCTCAAACCTCTTCGTCATTTTTACCCTTTTATGCTTATGTAAAATTACAAACTTATTTTTTAAAAACAATCCATACATGCATTCACTCCATACTTGCATTCACTAACACGAGGCTTTTCATGGTTAAAAAAAACAAAAGGGGTTTTCTAGGATTTTCATATAGCTGGCTTCATCGAATATGGTGCACAAATTACACGTAAAGTACAAAAACTAACCTTATTTTTAGAACAAATTATATATATACTAATACTTAATAAGCACGAATACAACAACTTTCAACCATTACTTTGAATTACAATTTTACTCTTCAATTTTTCGATTTCGCAAATCTTTCGCTTGTATCGCAATTAGAGATTCTTTGGTATTTAAAATATCTTGCTAATAGTATCTCAATTAGATATTATTTATCTTCTATCTCAATTGACTATTATTAATATTACTAATATCATTAAAATTTATTGCATAATACTTTTATCTAATCTCTTTGGCATTCTATTATGCTACTTTTCTTTTACTCTACTAAATTAAATTTAAATTCTTATAATTAAATTCCCGCGAGCGTAGCGAGAGAGCTTATTCGTGCGTCGCACAATGCGAAACTAGTATATATAATGAGAGCCGTGTTATAGGTACCCCAACTTGAATTGAGGGCAGTCAAGATTTTGGGCACCAATCGATTTAGGAGGGCACCCCAACTTCTTACCAAAAATCTCCCCGATGTCAACCAACCACCCTACCACCCAAAACACATAAAAACAAACTTAAAATCCTCATTTTATTTTGTGCGCTATTTCGCTCTCACATAGCAAGTCGTAATTCCTTCCATACCCATGTTCATTGAAATTTAGCCATTGCACGATGATTTTTTTGATTCTCGTGTTGTTCGATTATACAAGACCGAGAGTCATGAAGTGGTCTCAGTCATATCTCGTCGTGACCCGTATTAAAGTGTCAATATATACC
The DNA here is from genome assembly GCA_039657365.1 of Stephania yunnanensis. Classification (NCBI taxonomy): domain Eukaryota; kingdom Viridiplantae; phylum Streptophyta; class Magnoliopsida; order Ranunculales; family Menispermaceae; genus Stephania; species Stephania yunnanensis. The sequence continues at coordinate 10,353,430 of CM077589.1, read as the reverse complement.
AATCGACACCTAAATAAGGTGGTCAGACACACAACTTGTTGAGTGACCACCGAGACTATACAAGTGGCCCCGGTGGCCTTATTTCGAGACATGTGTGTATATCTCGATTAATACCAACCAACACAAAAGCCTGTGTCTCGGTCCTATGTGTCAGAGACCATAAGTTCAATTGTTTCCTACCAAGACCTGAAACATAGTGTCTATTGATGATAATCGACATAACACCTTATGTCTGAAACATAGTGTCACGATATAGGCACCCCATTGTTCGAGAGGGCCAAATATGTCATTTCTATTGAAAACATAAACTAATTCAAAAAACTGGGGCACTGTTAATCGACTTTGGCTGCCTATAGCGTGACTTTTAAATGATTTTTCGCTGATAATTCTTTTTTTTTTTTTTTGGTAAAAACATGGTTACACCACGATTACAGCTTATTTGCTTCTCCATCACGAAACATAGAGATGCTACTAGGAGCATGATAAAGGGTCTAACTAATTCAACGGCTAATGCTTCTTCATGTGATATTTCATATTCTAATTAATCCATACAACTTTTATCAAAAAAAAAACATAACCTATTAGGTTAGGATTAGAATATCACTTATACCACAAAAAAATCAATTAAAAGTTTTTAACGTAATAAAAATTATGGAATCGCTTGATAATTTTTTAGTTTTATATTTCTTTTTTCTAAAGAAAATTGGACAATATTATTCAAGATCTCTTTGACCATTTAGTACATTTTCTATGTGCTTTTATTCTAATTGCATGAATTGTGAGTCATTAGTTAGTTGTTTTTTTATAGAAAGCTTGTCTAAGCAAGATTACAACATAGGCACATCATGCGTTAACAATACAGAAATGCTACAAGGAACAGTAGAAAAAACACTATCTAAGTCACTAACTAGAGCTTCTCTAGCTAATGTGTTTGCACACATATTACATTCAGGAATATATGATGGATAGAAAAACCTCTTTCACAAGTCAAAACACTAAGAATATCGTGAATAAGAGGATCGAAAAGCTACACTGACGTGGAAGGATTAAGGAGGGAAACCAATTCCTAAGGATCAGATTCGACCAGGAGCTTTTTATGACCACACGTTCAAGTGCAACATCAAGACCGAGTTTAACACCCAAGAGTTCAGCATACAAGGGAGAGCAACATCCCAGAAACTTCTAAAAAACAGCTACAAATCTGCCCTTGTGATCATGAAATAAGCCTGCACCTGCTACATGTCTAGTTTCCAAACTCACAAATCTATCACAATTGAGCTTCAGATAACCAGGATATGGAGGCTTCCATTTATACACATCCCTCTGTTGTGATGAGATATGTGCATTACTTAACAGTAATGGAGAAAGATGAATCTTTTCTGCTATGGCTCTAATACATCTGATAACATTCAAAGGAATCCCCTTTGCTGAACCAAACAGAATATCATTCCTCTAAAACCAAAAATACCAATACGAGACCCCGAATAGAGTACACCATCCCTTGTACTTGCGATTGAGGTTGGTGTCCAACCATTGATCTAGGGTTTTAGAGAAAATAACTCCCATCCTGTCGAACTTCCAAAAATTGGATCCATATCTCCTTGACGTGAACACAATCCCGAATGGCATAAGAAACTAATTCTAGAAGAGTATTACACAACTAACAGTTAGCTGAAGTTGCAATACACACTACAAAAAAACAGCCAATCAGAAACGAAAATTTTCGTTGCTGATTAGCATAAATTTCGTCTCTAAATCAATTCTATAACGGAACAGAGACGAAATCTATTCCATCTTTAAAATTGTTGTCGCTAATTTAATTAGCAACGGAAATGTGTTTCTGTTGCTGATTAGAGATGGATTAGAGACGGATTTGATATAAATTTAGAAATAGAACAGAGACGGAACATAAATAGACATTCTTCCAAATGGGACAATTCTAATTGCATTTCTTCTCTGATTCGTTTCTGATTAGAGACGGATCAGAGACGGAATGCAATAATTAAGTCTATGATCCGTTGCTAATCAGAAATAGATCAGAGACAGAATTACTTGAATTTCATTTTTGATCCGTCTTTGATTAACAACGGATGAGAGATGGAATGCTTGAATTTCGTCTCTGATCTGTTGCTAATCAGAGACGGATCAGAAACGAAATTCAAGTATTCTGTCTCTGATCGTCTCTAATCAGAAATGATCAGAGATGGAATTTTTAATTTTGTCTCTGGTCCGTCTCTGATTAGAAATGGATCGAAGGTCGACAATAATCTATCTGACGATCCGTTGCTAATCGAAGATCCGCAATTCTTGAATTCGATCCGTTGCTAATTCAAGAATTATGACTCTGATCCGTTTCTATTTCGTGTCAAAGTTTAGTCTTACCCAGTTTGGCGCGGCTATTTCCTCGAAAATTAGAAATGGAATAGCAACAGAATCTTTGAATTTCGTTGCTAATCCGTCTCAATTCCGTTTGTACGTTTTGTTTAGTTCTCACATCTAAGATCAATCCAATTGGTTCTCTATAACCTCTAAACTTGAAAATACAACCATAGGACTTGCTCCATCGCCTGCACCCCTCCAACAACTCCTTGGGGGTGCTAACATCCCCCAAAAAAGCAGAATTTGACATACATACATCAATAATATATATCAACAACAAATATTTAAATAAGAGAAAAAAAATGTACAATTCGACATTGGAAAAGATTTATATATCCACAAAAGCTTGTCAAGTATAATAAATGTTCCAAATTTCTAAGTATTCATAAAAACCACCAATCTTATTGTTCAACAACCACCAACAAAAAACTTCCAATCCTCTAAATATGCACAAAAAAGAACTATCAATCTAAAAGTCATGTAAACAACTATAAAAGTTATCTACAAAAGCAAAATTATAATCTCAAAAGTTACACAAACAACAAGAAAAATACCTAAGTATCACCAAGCTACTCATCTCTCATAAGCCAATCTTGCATCTCTCGCTCAACATTGTCCTGTTGATGTGGTGGATCGGCGGGATCTATTTGCGGCGGCTGCTGCTGCTCATGAGGCGGCGGTGGTGGTGGTGGTGGTGGTGGTGGTGGCTGAGATGGGTCTGCTTCATCCATGGTCATCCCGAATTGCCTCTGCATAAACACCACAACCTGTCGTAATTGTTTGGCAACAATATCGAACTCTGAACGTGGCACCATCTCCGGCATCTGGGATATGCTAGCGTCGGGATCTGCATATCTTCTCTTCTTTCTCCCTAAAGACTTGAGACCGTAGACACGTCCTTTGGGACACTCACCCGCCACATTGAAGTACACCGCCTCATCATCCACCGGTTGGTCCGGTGTAGCCTAGGTCAGCTCCAGACGTCTCCTCTGGAGCTTAGCCTGCATGGATCAACAATAAACAACTTACATGATATGCTTTAAAGTAAACTTAGTACTATTTCACATTTCACTTCTATACTTACATAGAACCGCTCTGATCTAGTATCGATGAATGTCACCCCGTCGTGATTTACGGTGTGGAGATGCAAATACACTTCATTCATGGTAGGTGGCGTCTCGGATGTATTAGTCTACATACAAAAGTTATAAAAATGTTAAATATGTCAATTAGTAGTAGGTCGGCGCACTTATATTCGCCAAACACAAATCAATTGCATAGTGAACAAGTGTAGAAATGAAAAAAATAAACAAGAGTCTAAAAAACACTTACCTATTGTAATTGTGCAATTAAATTAGTCAACTAGTTTCATAATTTCTGACGGTACAGGTCTACTTGTGTGTCCAACTTACACAATTTATTAGAAGGGGGAATCTGAGAACCTTCCTAACTATATGAACAAAAACAATTTGTTGAATTCTAACTTCATGTCTGTTGTGGGTTGAATGTACTACTCCTAATCTTTGGGAAAATGTGTCTAACTTCATGTATGTTTGTGGCTTCTGTTCCTTTTGTTGATTTCAACTTTCTTAAGACCTAGCTCGGTACATGATTAATACCAAACAGAGTAGGAAATAGCAACATTAACTCAAAGAGTAATCATAGTTTTTAGAACCCTACCTAGTAGTAGAAAATATATAATTATAGGTACTATTCATCTATACCTACTACTCTTTTGGTAGTTTTATCTATACACATGCATATACACACAATTGAACCAAATATAGTAGGAAATACATGAAAAATGTGGCATAAAGAGATCAAAGAATGTAAATTAAAAATAAAATATAGCACAAAACCTTACCTCTCCGGAGCAATTAGAGCAGTAGAATGCAATCTAGACAAAGCACGTTGCACTTCGACTACGAAGGATTTCTCGCTTCGTATAGCTCAGCCACTTCCTTAACGCTCCTCTACATCAAAACCAAACCCAAAACCAAAACAATTCAACGTCCTGCCAAACCAAATACGACAGTATACTTATATATATAATTTTAAATTTCTACCTTGACAATAGATGCATTCCCATAACACTTAAATGTAGTTAAGCATATAATTTTAAATTTCTACCATTTCACACCTTAACAAGTAAAGCAATGACGTAGAGAAATATTATGTCAAAGAGACTTACAAGTTCCACTGTAAAATTTTCAAGATTACTTACAAATTCATAGTCATATGAAGTTATAAACCAACTTAACCACACAATCTCATCGAAATATGAAAAACTGGTGAGATTAAAAACAATAAAACCATAAAACAATAATCTAACGAACTAGAGAGAAAGAATTCATACATGATCATAAAAACATGAATTAATAAGAGATCAAAAATTAAAATCCAAAAAAAAAAAAAAAAACAAGAAGAAGAAGTGATCAGAACTTAAAAGTCTTTATGCCTAAAAGGCTAAAACACCATACAAGTTGACTTAAAAAAACCATACAAGTTTCCATGGTCTAAAAAAAGAGATAAGAACAAATGCTATACGAATTACAAAAAAAAAAAAAACCTTTATAAGAACAAATAAAAAATATGTAAATGAAATGTTGAGCAACATAAATCGCTAGATCAGCAAACCCAAATTGATCAACGCTACAAGACAAATCAGCACAAGCCCTAAAGTTTTGTTCCAACTTCAACATACCAAATATAAGAACAAATAAAAATATGTAAATGGACAAATTGAGATCGAATATCACAAAAACTAATTGAAATCTTACAAACAAGAGAGAAAATAATAAAAATATGTGCACTTTGATCAAGGATATTAGGCATTGTAGCAAAAATAGAATGTGTGAGCATTGGATTGCCTATCCAAGAAATATTACCAATCTTGTGTTGTACTACCACATCTTTAGGTGCAGATATAGAAATACAAGCTTTGGGTATATATTCATGTAACTGAGTTTCTAACTCCAAAGGCATCAACCATTGACATGTGCCCACTATGTGCATTGCAGGGCCATCAAATTTACTCGCGAAACCCAAGTTTTGCATTCAATTTCTTAACCACTTTATCATATATATTCAAGGTTCTTATGCCAAAATTATTGGCATAGATATAACGTACTCCCTCTTCTTCGGTACCAGATCTGGAAATTATAGCATTGAGGACATGGTTTGATGGAGGCAGTTTCATTTCCACATGTTTAAGGCGTGGTGGCAACAGTGATGCTAACAACTGATCAATTTGTGTGGGTTTGAATGATGAAGGAGAAGGAGCATCATTTCAGTTTTATTTTGCAGCTTCTTGTGTTGCCCAAAACCAATCCTAAGATTATGCTATATAATTTGTCAACCTCTAACTTGCTTATTTACACAAACAATAATGTATTCAACATATCTAAACTAAGAAACTAAAGTAAGTTAGGAAACCAAATAAATTAGAGAATATACACCCAAAATCCACATAAACAACTCGATAAATGAAAGCACAAAAAACCCACAATCCTCCACTTTTACATCAACAATAACAGAAATACTGAATCAAAATAAACAACTCAACAAATTAAAAAAAGGCAAAAAAATACCTAGAATCGATCATCGAACTTAAACCCTAATAATCAACCCGAAAAATAAAAATCATATTTTACAAACAACCGAGAATTCACAAAGCAATCAACAAGTAAACAACCAAAAATCACAAAGCAATTTCGTCTCTAAAATCTCAATGAAACCCCAAAACCCTCAACACCCGACGCCTACCTCTATTCAAATCCAATGTCTTCTCTGTCCTTCCTTCTTCAAATCCAATGCCTCATATGTCATTCCTTCTTCAAAGTCGAAGGCTTTCCTTCTTCGAATAAAGGGTTTAAGGTGCGACGAGGGCTTCGGAGGCTCCAATCTCTAGCAAACCCGACAGCCTTGTCGTACTCTCAATCGCAGCGACGACAGATATTTTAGGGTTTGATGGAGATTTCGGTGAGAGAGAGAGTGACGGTGAGTGAGATTCGGTGAGAGAGAGAGAGTTGGGTTTAGAGTCCCCATTTTTCAATCGTCCAGATTGAAGCACGCACGAATCTCGAGACGTAATGAACGGTTGTAAAAAATTAAAGTTTTGGTGGGAATGTTGGCGCCATTTTTTTGAGACTCAATTTAATTTCGTCTATATTCCGTCTCTATTTTTGTCCCTGATCTCTCTCTATTTCGCCTCTGAATTATTCCGTCTCAATTCCATCTCAAACCATTTTTTCTTAGCAACGGAAATAAATTCCGTTGCTAATTCTGTTTCTAAATATCCATTTTTTGTAGTGACATCTCTTAAGACATTCCATCCCTGTTAGAAGTCTATCATGTCTTGCTAACCACAAAAATGATCAAGTTCTTAGAGGGCCTTCCTACTTCCAAATATTACTCCAGCCTCTAAGCCTGTTGTTGTCATCCGCACCTACCGCAAACTGATAGGCCTTCTCCACTGAGAACTCCTTTTTCTTATTAAAAAGCTAGATGATCTTATCTTCTCCATGAGATGAAAAAGGGACAGGAATAGGCTCGATCCTTTCACACAAAGACAGGGGTAAAGATCTTTGAATCCTCTCAAAATTCTAGCCCCCAGATAGAAGTACAAACTCACACAACTTCTACTCCATATCAACGACAGATAGTTCATGAGTAGCAAACGTACATAGCGATAGAAGCCATTCAACCCAACAATCCCTCTAAAAAGAGACTGTAGTACCATCTCTTATGCATTTAGTTAGGCCTTCCTGAAATAAATCCCAACTGCTACAAATACTTCTCCGCACTAATGAAGCTGGCTTAATACCCCAGGGAACATGTCGTGTGATACTTCCTTTACAATACTTGGACTTCATTACCTGAACCCATAAGGAATCAGGTTTGGTATGAAGCTCCCAACACAGCTTTAGGATGAAAGCTGAATTGTTAGCATCCGTGTGTCTTAGACCAAGGCCTCCTGAATCATTATCAAGGCACAAAGTTTCCCAATTTATAAGATGGACTTTCCTTTCCTCACTCGATGAACCCCAAAAAAGACTCATAACCAACTTGTCAATATCATTACAAATATAAACAGGGAGTTTGCTAGTTTGCATTTGAAACATGGGAATAGACTGCAAACACGACTTTGCCAATGTAATACGACCTGCCAAGGAGAAGTTTTTAGCCTTCCACCCTGATAATTTACTCCCTACACTCTCCAAAATTGATGCATAGGTGTCCTTTTGTACCCTTCCATGAATAATAGGAGAACCCAAGCATCTGCCCAGGTTATGTGTAATCCCATAACCAAATTCCCTACCGATCCATTGCTGCAAATTATGAACAACATTCTTAGAGAAAAAAATCTTAGTCTTACTTTCATTCAACCTTTGGCCTAAGACACTCCCAAAATCATCCAAGATAGCTTTTATACTACTCACTTGTTTAACACTACCTTCAGCAAAGAGAAATAAATCATCTGCAGAAAAGATATGTGAAATGGTAAGAGATCCTCTTCCCAATTTAATCCTTTTTCCAATCATTCCTCTCAACAACATCTGCTATACCATGAGCTAGCTGACCCATTCCACAGAATTTGCATAGTTGCAGTAGAAACACAAGTCATAATTCTATCAACCATTTGAGGATTCATACCAATCGATTGTAAAGAATTGGTAATGAAGTCCCATCGTAACGTGTCATAAGTTTTTTCAAGATCAATTTTGATCGTCATCCAACCCTTTTCCCTATTTTTCTCATCATATAGTGTACTACTTCTTGTACCAATAAGGTGTTATCTGTGATTCTTCTCCCTAGAACAAAACTAGTCTGAGTTCTGGCCACCAAATAGTCCATAGCTGGTTTAAGCCTATTAGCAATAACTTTGGTAATCACCTTATAAACTGCATTGCAGAGGTTAATAGGTCTGAATTCGGCCAAACTTTAAGGAATTTAGTTTCTGGGATGAGAACAACTAACATATCATTCATATTATTTGTTAAACTTCCAGTTGTAAAGAAGTCTTGAACACATCTAATGATTGAGTTACCTACCACAGCCCATTGAGAGTAAAAGAATAAGGGACTCCACCCATCCAGACCAAAAGTTTTTTATGCTCCCATACAAAAAATAGCTCTTCTAACTTCATCTGAGGAAATGGCAGCCCCTAAAGATAGAACATGGGAATCATATAACTGTGGAAACCTATGAGACCAAGGTAAAGATCCCATCCCATATGTCTCCTCAGTATATAAGGACTGATAAAACTTAATTGCCATCCTTTGAAGATTCAGTTGATCAGCCACCCAATTACCATCAGTATCCTTCAAACTCTCAATCTTATTCCTCTTTCTCCTGCTAAGATTACTCAGATGAGAATATCTTGTGTTTTTATCACCACATTGTACCCATCTTACTTGTGATTTCTAGTACCATAAAACTTCCTCTTAAAGAAGTACATCTTCCATCTATTTTTGTACAAAACAACGTTTATCAAATAGCCAAGGATCAAAACTTCTCTCCAATTTCCTATCTGGAGCATCCAACTATGAGGATGAAGACCTGCATCTTCCAATACAATTAGGATAGGACAATGATTCGACTTGAATCTGGTTAAATAAAGAATGGAACTATCTAGATATTAGAAAACACCACTCCCATCACATAAAACAAATCTTCCTCTGAATTTAAGAGCCTTAAAAAGTCCCTACATTTAGACTAATTAGCAATTATGACATTAAAATCACCTAGGACTACCCAGGTGTATCTTCCAATACAATGATTGATGAGGACTTGGTGATGCATACACCGTGATATAAGCCCCTTATTCTTACATTTCTTCCATGAATCTGAGTTAAATAAAGAATGGAACTATCTAGATATTAGAATTAACCACTCCATGAATTAGTAAATCACATAAAACGAATGGTCTAGTTTTTCTTGCAATCTTCCTCGACACCAATTTTTGGTTCAAGAATTTAACAACCATAAAGCCCATATCCATGGTCGACTACCAAAGAGAAACTAGTGAAACTCCCTACATTTAGAAATAATAACATATATACCAAATAAATGACAATAGGAAACAAGAATGGAAAAGAGTCTTCCATCAAACATCTTACGGAGTAACGATTCCCTATCATGTTGATTGAGTAGGGGCTCATTATGACTAATCATGTGTTGTGTGCTAGCTTAAACCATGAAAACTTAATCATACCTCGATCGCAATATACCTTTCTGAAGGTTGATCGATCTCTAAGCGTTATAGCCAACATGAACGCCATCTACCGACCGATCCACGCATGAACGGCGGCTAAGAGAGAGAATACCAAACCAAATAAAATTCATTTTTACGAATCACCTTAAGTTCTCGCAAAATCATTAATTTTTTGTTTCTCTCACATAACCAAAACGATCCAAACGTTCCCTAACAAATACTCATGATCTTGATTCGTATCCCTATACGTGTATGTTGAAAACCCTAATTCGTTTACCCCTACTTAAAGAAGTATAAGTGTAATACACCACAAGGACGTTTATGTCATGTGTTTTATCATATAAAATTCATTTTTCTGAATCATCTTAAAATCTTGCAAAATCATTCTTAGTGTGCTACCCAATAGGCTTATACAACGTTGGCAGTGTATCAAAACACATTTTGGTATACAAGTCATAAGCGGCCTCTAGCAAGACATTATGACTACCCAAGTTATACGAATATCAAATAGATACAACTTAATCAATAGTGTATATAACATTCTTTTGTCATGCGATATCCTTTTGATCAAACATAAGGCATGGAATTGTCATCCAACATGTTCAATCGTACTAGTCTCGATCTCTAGGTAGACTAAAAACATCCAAGTGACATTGATCAATATCAATTCACTTAGATTAGGTCTTTTAAAAGTCTAACACATCGAGGGATCTCTTTTGGATATCTCTCGATTACACAACTTCAAACCTTTATAATTTTGAAGTCTATGGTAATCTCAAGTCGAGATGAAAAATATACCTATCATGAGAAACAATCGTGACTTAAGAGTTTCGAACCTTAATATTTCATACGTTGCTCATAATTTGTCTTAGGACATTGAATCTTGCTTGAAACTTATGCTATGAGAGATTGGCAAGAATCCTCTTTTAGATTCTTGTGTGTAAGCCTCACAACCCCAAATCGTAAGGAAAGGCAAACTAGGTCTCTTCCTGTACCTTATCTCATATGGTGTTTTATCAAGCGCTTTAGAAGGAACTCGATTTAGAGTGAAAGCTGCAATTTGTAATGTATAACCCCAAAAGGATAATGGAAGATCTGCATGACTCATCATAGATCGAACCATATCTAATAAGGTTCGATTTCTCCTTTCAAAAACTTCATTCCATTGTGGAGTTGATGGTGGAGTCAATTGGGAGACAATCCCACAATTTTTAAGATGATCATCAAATTCTTGGCTCAAATATTCACCACCTCGATGTAATTGAAGTGTTTTGATAGTTTTATCAGTTGATTATGCACTTCATTTTGAAACATTCGAAACATCTCAAATGACTCGAAATTGACTTTATGTTTCATAAGATATACATAACCATATCTCAACTCTCCTTTGAAATCATCGATAAATGTAAAAGAAGCTTGCGATAACCTCCTCTAGTCATTGTGTTTATAGGACCGCATACATCGTTCAAGTATGTATTAGACCCAATAAATCATTTGCACAAACTTTCGTAACTTGTGTCTAGTAAAGGGACTTTTAGTCATCTTACCTAGTAAACAAGATACTCAAGGATGGCGTTTCATATGTTTCTAAATCAAATGAATCTAGAAGTCCATCTTTATGGAGGCGTCGTTATGCATTTCTCATTTATGTGCACCCGAGACGACAATGCCAAATATAGGTTTGATTCAAATCATTTTACTTGAATCTCTTTGTATTTATGTTAAAGACTGGAGTATCAGTGGACCTTTTCATGCTAAGAATATAAAGACCATCATACAAATCAGCATTTGCATAAAATATGCCTTTACGAGAAATGGAACATCTATTATTCGCAATAATAAAATCAAAACCATCCATATCCAAACATGAAACATAAATGATGTTTTGCTCAAATGAGCACAAAATAACAATTATTTAAAGTTAAAATAAGTCCACTAGGTAAGACTAAGTCATATGATCCAACAACCAGGGCATCAACTCTTGCTCCATTCCCTACGTTGAGGATGACTTCTCATTTCTTCAACTTTCTACTTCTGGTGAGTCCCTGCACATTTATACAAATGTGATATCCACATCCGGTATCTAATACCCAGGAATCACTAGTGGATAAATTAATTTCAATAACATAAATACCTGTAGTGGTAGTTGCACTACCCTTTTTCTTCTTTAGATCTTCCAGATAGAGTTTGCAATTTCTGAACCAATGTCCGGGTGCATGGCAGAAATGAGAATTTCCTTCCTTTTCTTTTAGGTGTTTTGAAGTAGGAACAGGCTGGGGCTTGATTTGTTCCACAGGCTTTGCGATAGGTGCAGTAGTAGCCTTGGCAACTTTAGTCTTGCCTTTGCCTTTCTTCTACATTCATTTTCCCTTTTGGACCATCAACACATTACTATAGGGTTTCTTGATATTTTGTTCAGCAGTTTTGAGCATCAAATGCAACTCTGAAATTGATTTCTCCATATTATTCATATTGTAGTTCATCACAAATTGTGATTAACTCTCCGTTAATGAATTCAGGATCAAATCCGTAGCCAACTCTTTGCTTATGGGAAATCTGAGTCTATCAAGCTGGTCAACATAGCCCTTCATATTCAGAACATGAGGACTAACTGACGCACCCTTAGTCTTCTTGCAAGAATGTAGGTTCTTGACTATCTCGAACCTTTCTTGCCTAGCTTGCTATTGGAACATTTCCTTCAGTGTTACAGCCATATCGTAGGATTCCATTAGTTCCATGTCCTTCTGAAGTTCAAGAACCATAGTTGCCAGTATAATACATGCAACATAAGTAGAATCGTTGACATGCTTATTATGCGCATCCTTCACAGCTTTCGTAACATTAGCTGGTAGGTCTTCAGGGATTGGAGCATCTAGGACATATAACTTGTGTTCATGCTTGAAAATGATTCTCAAGTTTCTGAACCAGTCAAGAAAGTTAGTCTCAGATAGCTTATCCTTCTCAAGGATGGATCGCGATGATAGGGGATTATTGTTACTTGAAGAGGCCATTGATCTACAATAAAGATTATGCAAAGTTTATTTTAGTATAGAGGAATAGACTCTCACTAAATTAACAACCCTCCTAAAACATATTGTTTATTTAGGGGCTAAAATCCATATTTCACCTAATTCAATTACAGCTATGGCATGAAACACGAACTAGATTATTTAGGTAGGTATGAGTTACCAATTACATCTTATGTAATTTTAGATACTTTTATGAGATACGGGACATCTTATGTCTTAGCATTTTTTTATCTCATCATGTGCCTAAAGCTCAAAACTATTTTGATAGCTTTATTAAGTCGGACCATTCTAAACATTTAGGTAACTCTTTTTACCCAACTTGTCTCGTACCGAGGTAACCTGATACACTTAGCTATGTTGAAACTATATTAGTGTGATCGAAGCCTTGACAAGTGTTTAAAATGGATGGCACGAGACTTAAAATTTAATAGAGGGATTTTATTCAGTTTTAGTGATTTTATGTAAACAATGAAATATCATAGATTTTTTTGATTTGTTCAATCACTAAACAATTTGGAAATTTTTATACTGTTCACTAATAAAAGAATTTTCGTGCGCTAGGATTAGTTAGACGGCGGTCTCGCTACGAGTTAGCGGCGGTGGTTCCGCTCACCTGGCCAAGTCGTGGCGCTAGGATTATGAGACGAGAGTGCGAGGGGGCATCGCTCACCCCCATGGCTTTTTTTTAGAGGCAATTTTAATTCCAAAAATTAAAATTTGCTATAGAAAATCATATTTTTCATGATTTTATTATCTAAATTAACCCATAAATATTAAAGCGTCTATTTATACAACCCTTGTATATATACGGTTAAGTAAATTACACATATACCCCTACTTAAAGAAGTATAAGTGTAATACACCACAAGGACTTTTCTGTCATGAATTTTATCATATAAAATTCGTTTTTCTAAACCATCTTAAAATCTCGCAAAATCATTCTTAGTGTGCGACCCAATAGGCTCGTACAACGTTGGCAGTGTACCAAAAGACATTTTGGTATACAATTCATAAGCGCCCTCTAGCAAGACATTATGACTGCCCAAGTTGTACGAATATCAAATCGATACAACCTAATCAATAGTGTATATAACATCCTTTTGTCTTGCGATATCCTTTTGATCAAACATAAGGCATGGAATTGTCATCCAACATGTTCAATCGTACTAGTCTCGATCTCTAGGTAGACTGAAAACATCCAAGTGACATTGATCAATATCAATTCACTTAGACTAGGCCATTTAAAAGTATAACACATCGAGGGATCCACTAGATATCTCAAATTATATGAGAGGGACAAATTCTATCTCGATTATACAACTTCATCACATTACTCACATAATAACCAATCACAACCTTTATAATCGTCCGGTTAAAGACAACGTTTGATTGTGTCAAATCATTATGTTCCTAATGTTGAAGTCTATGGTAATCTCAAGTCAGGAGACTGAAAAATATATCTATCATTAGAAACAACTATGACTTAATCCATGTGATGTTCTCATAGCGGGTCGGTCCAGTACTTTGTTCCTTAACAAGTACTCGTGATCTTGATTTGTATCCCTATACGTATAATCATCATATGATCATCAATCAAGACTCACACTAGTCTTAATTTATTATAGTTCCCAGTATAATGATCGACTAGGGACATTTAGGATATTTCTATAAATACTCATGGATCTTATTATAATGTAAACATGCAAATTAATTATAATAAACAACAAATGAAATCCTCTATTTTATTAACTAAAAGTATTCATAAAGACAGTTAATGGATTGACCTAAGGCACATGCCCCAATATTATATGTCCCTATGAACTTGAATTCACCTTCTCTTGAATACATTTGTTCTCATTAACCCTACTTCTTTTCTTGCCAACTTCAGAAGTGTCGATTTCACTGTGAAAAGGTAGAAAGACAAACTGGGGTGAAGAGGAATTCTGCATTCTGTGATTAGATTTACTTTTTTTTAGCATTTAATTCTCGGAGGTATGTTGGTGATATCACTCAATGGGCTTAGTTTTAAAGTTTGTGTTTTTGGTAAAGCATGACCTTCATTTTGTGAAGAAGAGGATGAGTTAACAGCCTTCGTAACCTCAAGAACTTTGCCTTTACCTTTATTAGTGTGAGAAGCCTATCCATGATGAACCTACGATCCATACTCAGGGTCGATAATACAAGTCTTAGTTTGGTAGGTACACCCTTAACTTGTGGTTGCACAGTAGGTAACTGCCCTTCATCGGATAATTTCTCATTCAAAGATAAGAAATCAAAATGGTTATTCCTAGAATTCGGGGACTTAACTGTTGAATCTTGACCTCCCGATAGGATCTTACTCGAACCCGCTCCGGAGCTTTGCTTCACCGGACAACGCCCCTTCCTCCTAGCAATCATCCAAGGTCCATATTCATCTATCCCTTATTTTTGAACTGTCTGTGATTCAAAGTTCTTGGAGGGAGGATTCTCTACATTCTGGACTTCCTCCAATATATAATTGATCTTCGTTGGACAAGCAATCATGCTATGTCCATACTTCCCATAATGAAAACAAATATAAGGAATACCCTCATATTTAACATGTTACCATAAATTAGCAATTCGAAAATGAGACATGAGAGGCTTTATGAAATCCACTTCAACTGCAACCCTTGCAAACTGGCTTTAGTTTGCATTACAAGTATGCATATCAACCTTGAGGGGACGACCCAAAACCTTCACCAATTCCATGAAAATATTCCCGTGATAAAATTGTGTTAGAAAATCTGGAAAATAGACCCAAACAGCAGATGAATTAACCACTGATTTTGAGACCCTAAACTCTAGATACCATTTATGAACAAATAGAACATGCCCTAAAATAACCCAATTACCTCCAAATAGAGCCTTGTCCATATCACAATCCGCAGAAAAGCTTTACTAGAAAGAAATCGTTCTTAAGATCACAAATATAAGTCACCTTTAGGATCCCAAAAAGCCTTAATACGATTGCAAAGCATATTGTTGCCCAATTTCATCCCAAAAGTTTAACAATCAATATTTTATCCATCTGTTCATCCATCAATACTTGAAGCCATTGTGAGATCATAACGAATGGACCAAGATCATTTTTGTTAATGATCATATGTTCATCCTCCAGGGGGATTGTATAGTGAAATACATTCTTTCTATCATTTGACAAACTGTCCTTCAAGGAACCCATCATTTCAACATCTTTAGTCTGTGCAGAGGTTGTTGTAACAACACCACCATTCGATAAAGATGTTAAAGAAGTAATCTCCACATCTTTCTCACGAAACTTGACCTTAGGAACTAGATTCTCAATCATCGAATCAGTGATGGAGGCATCAGAATTCGCTAACGCAGAGGAACGAGTAACCACCATTATCTGTTAGCAAGATAAGTTGTTATTTTTGTATCTTTTCGAGTTTTAAAAGTGATTATTAAGGGATGATGTAATGAGAGTTATTTTTCGTAGATGTGTACATTGTAATCAAGCAACTAAGCCTCTCTAATAAATAAAAAAATGATTGTTAAGGAGGAAATTGGATTTCTCCAAACATTGATTAAGCAGTAGGTATGTAAAGAAAAATGTTTTTTTGAGTAGTACATTAATTCTCTTTTTTTGCATGGAAGTTCGATAACTTTATTTTTGTCTTCTTCGAGTACGTCGAAGATTACATAAGTTACTTTTTTTTTCCTCGTCAAAGATATAATTTTATCTAATATATTGATACTTAATCGGGGGTAACAATTCGCTATATGTGATTGTTCTTGACAAGTAGGATTCAAGATTTATTTATTTATTTACACAAAAAAGTTATTTAAAATTATATGGGTAATTAAATATATATTTTCTCACAAACAATTAAATTTAACTCATGAATATTCATGGATAATGACACGACTCATTTCTCCCTTAATCAAAGGTTTCAGTTTCGAACATTAATTTTAGAGAAGATAAACTTTTGAATCATTAATTTGAAATGATATATAAGCAAATTCATTTTAAACTATTATATTGATACTCGATCTTTCCTTCCCATGAATCATTCTCCATTAAAAATTTAGTAATGTTAAAAATATCAAATTAATTACTCGTTCAATATATAAGAGAACTGAATGGATTAGAATCGAAAGGCTATAAGTAAAATATGAATAAAACAAATATATACATTGTGAGTTTATGAATATCATTTATTTTTATATAACTTACTAATATTTGGTTTAGCCCGCGTGCGAAGCGCAGGATATCGACTAGTTGTTTAGTGTTTTCCAAAGCTCTTTAGCTAGTTAGATTGAATCAATCGATAATTGTTAATAAAAAATATGGTAGTGCTAGATGGACTCAAAAAGTCCGGACTCAAACAACTAAAAAGACATAAATACCTTTAATTTAAATTCATTATTGGTGTTTGGGGTAGAGGGTAATTAGGTCTTTTACTTAGAAAGATATCTTAAATTCTTAACAAAAAAATCTTTGAGTCCGGACTCAAAAAGTCCAAACAGATTTTTTGTAAAAAAATAGACAAATGAAAAACTATTTATTAATACATTCATTATACGCACAAATACCAATATCCGTATTCTGTCGTCTCCAACAAATTTCGTAAACATGCACCAGACCATTTATTGGATACCATATATAAAGGACATAAAAATTATTTAATACACCATTCAACTTGCAACAAAATATAAAAAAAAAAAAACAATACTACTATTTCTGATAGATGATCGACAGGCGCCTTTTATGTATTCCTTCTAAATTGCGGCCACAACTAAATGCCAAATGATTTAGTCGAAGGAGGCACTTGGGGATTAGGTCCCTTTGGAACCCGACGCTTTTGACTAAACTGTAAAGATGCAAGTCCATCTGAATGAACATTATTGGGTAGAAAATTCGTCGAAGAAGGAGGCACTTGGGGATTAGGTCCCTTTGGAACCCGACGCTTTTGGCTAAACTGTAAAGAGGCAAGTCCATCTGAATGAACATTATTGGGTAGAAAATTCGTCGAAGAAGGAGGCACTTGGGGATTAGGTCCCTTTGGAACCCTGACGCTTTTGGCTAAACTGTAAAGAAGCAAGTGTGCCCAAATGAACAACCTTTGGTAGAAATTTTGTTGAAGAAGGAGGAACTTGGGGATTGGGTCCCGTCGGAACCAGTCGCTTCTTGCTAAACTGTAAAGAGGCAACTCCGTCAGAATGAACAGCCTTGGGTAAAAAGTTTATTGGAGGAGCTTCCGGAGGTTGTGCGGGATTAGGTCCTGTTGGAACCAGACGCTTTTGACTAAATTGTAAATGAAATTTCGTCGGAGGAGTGTCTGGAGATTGTGCAGGATTAGGTCCCTTTGGAACCGAACGTTTTTGGCTAAACTGCAAGGAGTGAAGTCCATCTGAATGAATTTGGTTAGCTACGTTGGAGGCATAAGCCATCCCATGCAAAAAGAGCAACAAGAGACTAAGCAAATTCAAGTAATAGAACGCCATGTTGTTCAGAAACATATGTCAAATCTAGATGTCTCGTAGAGCTACTTATATGGTAGGGAGTGAGTAGTTCTTAGAAAATGGATTTTAAATTTCCCTACTTGGGAAAATAAGTTGTGATTTTTCTAATTAATGAAAATCATCTCTATTTTAAAGACGTTATGAAATAAATAAAGAAAAAGATATCTGAAAATAAAATATTTCTTTTTTCCAGGAAATGTTCATGATTCTTTTCTAAATACTAAAGAGAATTAGGGGTATGGTATTTAATAAGTGTATAAACAATACATATTTAGACATAAGTTTTAGTTTATGACCTTATTAGCAAAGCTGATACATTGCACGTATACGTTAAGTTTTCATTGCATTTATTAAGTATCTAAAGGATTTTTTGCTTGATTAGTACATTTAGGGGAAAAATTTATCAACCCAACACACCCACAAAAGTATTTTCAAAACTAACACACTTTTGGCCACGTCACTGCCACGTTACTGACACGTCACGTTTTTTTTTTTTTTTTTAAAGGAGAGAAGTCGTGACCCGAAGTCACGATTTCCACCGAAAAAAATAAAGACAGATCCAGATATGTTTCTCACTTTCGTTCCTTTCCTTCCTCACTTTCTCACTTTCGTTCCTTTCATTCCTCCCTTTCGATCCTTCCTTCAACTCCCCAACGATTCATTCTTTCAACTCCAGCTCCACTCTTCATTCCTTCAACTCCCCGGACTGAACGAACTCAACTCTTCGTTCGTTCAACTCCACCAGATTGGCTCCATTGGTGCAGATCTTCTCTCCATCTTCAACTTCATATCCGAACCACAACCCACCCGAACTCAAGCTGTGTATACAACTCTGTAAGATCAACTTGTTTGGGGATTTTGTTTGTTTATGCTTCATGTGGTTAATGTACTGTTGGTTGTTAAATTTTTTGTTTTTTTTTTTTTTTTCGGTTTTTTTTTTTTTCTATCCGATTTATATTTTTATTTTTGCCAATTAGTTGATGTGAGTTCTATAATAGATTTTTAGTTTTTTTCCAATTACTTGATGTTAATTATATACACCTTGTAAAAATCAATACGTGCAATTTTTTAATTAAATAGCTAGAAAGTTTAATTTTAATATAGTACAATGTGTTATTCCAATTAGTGTGGATATATGTCATTGACCCATATTGAGATGTAAAACATGTGGGGAACCCAAGGGGGGGAGTAGAAATTGTTTGATTTGGGGTTTAGGGGGTATGGTATTTATCAAGCAAAAAATCCCACATACATGTCAATACTTTAGTAGAAAAAATTGGAAGAACATTAGGCGTGCGCTTAAGAGATGAGACATTGGTGGTGGTCACTTTCTAAGGTTGCTTTAGCGGCTGTTATATTCTAAGCTAGCTAGGGAAGTTGTTTATAATATATAATAATGTGTTGGTAGTTACCGCAACATCACCTACTTTAATTTGATAAATATTTCATCAAGACTTTAATTCTATTCATTTTTATTTTTTTTTTTGCTTTTATATATTTGTCTATCTTTTTGAGTTAGATATAAAGACTGTGTTGCCCTTATAAGTACAAAACCCATGATTGTATTTTCTACTTTCTCGTTGTTTGTGGCCTCACTTTTCATTTTAATTATGGGATTCTGGTGCATTGTATGTTGCCTATAAGAAAAAGTCCATTTTATGTTCACATGTAGCCAGTTATAGTACGAGAGTTCTCAAAGTTGTTTGTAATAAAGAATGTCTCATGACATTCTTCATCTTAGTTCTTTGCATATAATAGTTTCTTTGTTGCAGAATAAGGTACTTAATTAAAAAACAATAAACTAAAGGGGTTTCGATAAAATAAATAAAAAGATTGGATGGTGTACGTATATAATACTCTCCCATCTCTCTTAATCAGATGTCATGGTTTTGAGTTATATAAATGAAACAATTGAAAGAAAAGTGATTTCATTTATAATTAATTAAGGTCATATTTATTTGAATTCTTTCTATAATGATTAATTTTATATGAGTGATTGGATGATTGCGAGATTTATAGCGCATAGTCGTAACTTTAATTAGAATGTCTTTATCATCACTTCTATCGAGTAACAATTATATTCTACATATATAGATTCAAGAATGGTTGATCGAAGAGTATCGTTGTTGTGTTATATGAATGGAGACATGGTTGATGGACCATCAAGGATTTCATACACAAAACCGCCCATTCGACATCTTAGATCAAAGATGGGTTTAGGGTACGATGAACTTGTGCGTTGTATCTGTAATTCATTGCAGATAGACAATGAATTACAGAGATTAACCATGACATATCGATATCCAGCGTACATTGGAAGTGGATCGGCCAACTACGTCCCTTTGCGAATAGATGATGAGTCGAGTCTCAAAGATGCTTGGGAGATTATGGCAGAATTACCACCACCAAATTGCATGGAGCTTTATATCGATTTAGTTCCGAGGCAACCGTACAATAGTTCCAATTGTAATGTAGTGTTAGATTCTGGAGCTAGACCTAGCACTCAACCAATTTATGAACATAGTCATTGTGCATCGCCTTTGATGACCGCAAATCCCAAAATGGACGAGGATCCTCGTTCCTGTGATGATTTGAATACTAGTGAAGATGATGACTATTGCGGCAGTGACGGGGATACTAGTGAAGAGAGTAGCGATGATGATGCAGACGATGAAGGGGATGATGGTCATCATGTTGATGATGGCATGATTCGATATACGTTAAATCGAGTCATAGCCGATGATGGCTCATTATCTTGTCCTCCAATTTCGAATGAAATTGGTAACTATGATTTTTTCGATGAAGAGGCTGCTGGAATTGATGGTGCGGACGTGGGTGTAGGTGAATTTGTCGTTCATTCATCTGTATTTATGGAATTGAGTAGTGAGGCAATGATACCCATCCATGAGATAAGCTGTCACATTGGGGAAAGGTGGCTGGAGGGCACAATGTGACATTAGTAAATCGTGATAATGGTACATTTGAAGTCATCACTGCACCACGTGGGTATCATTTGAGAAAGGGGTGTAACAAGCAAGTTGTGAAATTGGAGGCCCGTAGATGCACTTGTAAGAAGTGGCAGTGCTTTGGCATTCCATGTTCCCATGTTCAAGCAGTTTGCGCTAGTGTTTCCATTGATCACTGTCAGTACATCGAGTCATACTACAGATTGTCCGTGTATAGTCAATGTTATGCCGCGAATTTCCAACCCATTCCTCACGAAGATTATTGGCCTAACGCCAGAGTTCCCCACACGTTGCTGCCTGATCCATATCGAAAGCGAGTCAAAAAAGGTCGTCCTCAAACAAGTCGCTTGCGCACTGTGATGGATTGGAGAGGCAATCAGAAACAGCCACGGCATATGCAGCGAGAGAAGGAATGGAGAGAAACCCCAACAACGCTGCGATGTAGTAATTGTAAGCAGGAATGACACAATAGACGCACTTGCAGTCGTCGTCAACAAGGACAACCGTCTAATGCTTCATAGTGAAAAACTATTTCAAGTCTTATGTTTCGCACTCACCTATATTTTCCTTATGTTTGAGAACTTTCTTATGAGATGAAAATCGCATGCTCTTACTTTCAATGTGAATAGTGACTTGTTTTCTTCTTCTTTGTCATATTTTTTATTAGTTCAAGGCTAATATAAGAATGCCATATCTTTTTCTTCTTACTTGTTCGCACACAGTTTTTCTAACTACTTTGACGTTCTTTAATGGTGGGTATATTCTTTACCATTGTTTCTTCATTGCTTTATGGAACTAATGACTACATTGCTAATGATTTTGGCTTCAAGCGCGATATGGATCCTGGCCCTATAGATGATTCAGTGTTGACTATGGAAGCTTTACATAGATCTACACGCGTTTGGAATGGACCGGTAGTACTTCGTTTCGTCTGTTTCTCTACTATAATAGCTGCGTAGATACATTTTAACTAATTTCACTTAAATCACGTATCTCCATAGGAGCCTGGTATATTGACTATCAGGCGTAATTCAGCTGCATTTCATCGGTTGGTCCCATTGGATGAACACATAGTTGGGCATCTTCAGGAAGCTGGATTTTACGGGACTGCGCGAGTAGGCTTCATATCAATTGATTGGCATCTCATAACTGCCCTTGTAGAGAGGTGGAGGCCAAAAACTCACACGTTTCATTTCCCCTTCGGCGAGATGACTATAACCCTCCAAGATGTACAAATCATCTTGGGGTTGCCTGTCGATGGATTACCAATTACTGGCCTCATCGACCAAGATTACGATGCCTTGTGCTTGACACAACTGGGATTCCCATATATGTTGTGGTATCGTCGCATTACACGACGATTCATGTCTCCCCGTGGAGCTATTGCTGAGGCCTTGGTAAATACAATTTCATTTTTTTCAGTCATGAATCCTTGCCAAATAGTTGTTTTCTTTGTACTTTCGCATAAAACTTCATCAATATTTCATATGTAGGCACATGGAATTACTTCAATTCATCAGTTGACACTGGGTGATGATGTATCTATTGCACGTATTAGAGATGTAGCTGCATCGACTTTGACTGCAGTACACGCAGATTATCGGATGCATAATATGTCCAGTTCATTTCAAGCTTCTCATCATTCTTCCCATGCTGATACACCTTCGAGGCATGACACTCCATTATATACTCCATCAGTGCCTCTCAACGAGTTTGGGACTCCACATACTCCTTCAATTCCTCCCAACATGACATTCGAGGCTATGGAAGCCTTTCCATTTGACAGGGCACCTACATCTTCGCGCCATTTTCATGCAAGTCCAATAATGATGAATTTATCTGGGAGTACAAATACTCATGATGGCGGAATGCGTGACAACGATGATATTCAACCAGAAGATGCTCAAAATCCGACTGATGTGGGTCATTCGGATATTCCACTTGCTTTAAACCGTAATGTCCGAGTCGTCAAAAGAATACGGTGTGGGACTGGAAGTCATTATTTGGGGTCAGAATAGGACTTTTTCTATATTTTTATAAGACATTTTCTCCTTATTCATTTTTGCTTTGTAGTTGATCATCTACCAATTTCATCATTTATATCAATTCAACTTTCAAGTTTTTATTTTTTATGGGTTTTAACTTATTTGTTCTTGATGTGTTGAACCTCTTGTATTGAAACTTTGTGTATGCTATTATCGACTTTGACAGCTCCATTTAACCTTGCACTCCCATAGTTACAATTTGTCGATGTTCTCTACCTTCAAATCATTTGAAAGCTTCAATGTTAAGAGAGACACACTGGACCCATAAATCATGTGCACAACCAATCAAAAAATGGAGACAACAATATGTGAATTGATGGGTAGGTGAGAACAATCCAAATGCTCTTTCTAGTCTCAATCATGAAAAATTATTTCATCTTCATTACTCCTATCGAATTGGTCTTGTACATATTGGGCATTTCTGCTGCATTGTCAATGTTAATTTGCTTACCTTTTATATGTCATTTTTTAGATGTTTTCAGCTTAGCATGTGAATTGTTTGAAGGGAATTCAGTTCACAGCACGACAAGGGAGATTGTGGTTTATGGTATGAAAAAGGTACTAGTAGAGTGGGAGCACAAGAGCAAATTGGAAGGGAAAATGCATGCTTGTGGACATGATGCACATGTCGCCATGCTCCTTGGGGCTGCAAGGATACTACATAGCATAAGAAGCACATTGCAGGTATACATTGCAAAATAAATTTACAGTGTAGTGATCATAAACAAGCCGACAGTTAAAAAAAAAATTCCAAACTTCCATCCACTGGAAAACGTGACTTTAAGTCACGTTTTCCAGTGACCAAATCAAACTCTTGACGTGGCGCGTGATGTGGCGTTAACGTGGCTACAAGTGTGTTAGTTTTGTAAATATTTTTGTGGGTGTGTTGGGTTGATGATTTTTACACCTAAACGTACTAATCAAGGAAAAAGGCCAGTATCTAAATCTATTATGTATTTGTCTATGTCTATTTCTATTTATATGTACATACGGTGCACGTGCTACGCACCCTATATATGTACATAAATTAAATTAAAATAATAATATATATTTATTAAATCAAACAATTTTATAAATATAAGATATAATATAAATACATTATAAATGAAAAAATATAATGATAAACAGATTAGAAGTGACGATGAACATATTAAATATAAATATAAAGGTGTCACACCTATGTAATGAAGTATATCATGTTGAAATAAAAGTTGTCATATTTCTCTCCTTTATTCTCTCATTCTTCTATTTATTTACTTGTTTACTTTACCTAGCTTAGTCCTAGTTATTTTACAACATTAGGCAATTACTTTTTTTTTTTTTTTTTTTTTTTTCGGCTATATGCACCACACCTTTTACTTAGGGCTCTCTAGCGAAAAAGTCAAACTAAAAAAAAATTCATTCTGCTGCAAAATGCACTTATGTCATTCACTGTGAAAACTATAAGATAAGTCTCAGCCACATGTCGCCCGACCTAAAATAGATGTCTTGACCGAGGTTTTAGAGTTGGGTGCTTCAATTAGGATGAAGGGGTATATATAGCGGAGCTCTTTTTTTTTAATTAAAGACATTTAATTAACACAGTACAAAAAATAATGTTTAGTTCTATAGTTTTTTCTTTCAGCATATATCTTATATATTATTAGTTGTTTTTTGTTAGATTATAGTTATTAGTTTTTTTTTTTTTTCCGAGTATAGTTATTAGTTGTTGTGTTTAAGTTTAAGTGGAACACTTAAATCTTGTATACTTGTATGTTTATCACGCTTTTATGATAGGAATGTACGGGCTCAACTCAATATCCCTATCCAATTACAATGTCCACAATTAAATAATCGGGCTAACAAAAAAATTGACAAAAAAGATAAAAATAAAACTTAAACTTCAATGAAAGACACAAATTGAAAAATTCAAGCCAAAAATAGAAAAAAGGTTAAAATCGTACTTTCCTCACGGTCCACATTGGTGCTTTTAACATAGTAATATATATATATATATATATATATATATATATATATATATATATATATATATATATATATTAAATTTCCCCGACCGTGCAGCACACGCTAGCGCGAGCTCGTAAATATCCGCCAGCACCAATATTGTCTCCTACTTAATCACCTTCAACATTTATGTGTGGGGTTTTATCTTAAAAGGCCTCAATATTTATTAAGGAGAGATCATCATTTATATACTTCATTACAAAGTTTCAATTATCAGATGTGGGACTATTATTTTGGTTCACACATCTCAACACTCTGATACCATGTAAATTTTTTCGGCCGCACCGCACACGCGTGCATGCCAGCACCGATATTGTTCCCAACTTAACCACCTTCAACATTTAGGTGTGGGGTTTTATCTCAAAAGGCCTCGGTGTTAGTTAATGGGGAGATCATCACTTATATACTTCTTTATGAAGTCATAATTAATCAATGTGTGACTAAATCTTTCGGTCCACACATCTCAACACTCCACCTTAGAACGAAATCCATCCAAGGGACTTTTCTCCGTCGGCTCTGATACCATATTAAATTTTCTCAGCCACACCGCACACGCATGCGCGAGCTCGTGAATCTCTGTTAGCACCGATTTTATCCTCAACTTAACCACCTTCAACATTTAGGTGTGGGGTTTTTATCTTAAAAGGCATCGATATTAATTAAGGGGTGATCATTATTTATATACTTCATTACAAAGTTTCAATTATCCAATGTGGGACTATTATTTCAATCTACACATCTCAACACTCCACCTTGGGCCAAAACTCATCCAAAGGTTTTTTTTTCTCGATAGGTATCAATCGAACTATCGGCTCTAATAACATATTAAATTTTCCCGGCCACACAGCACACGCATGCGCGAGCTCGTGAATCTCTTCCAGCACCGATAATATTATTAGGTAAAATACAAAAGCCCCAGAGGTTTAGAGAAATATGCACTTTGGTCCCTCCCACAAACTTTGGTCTCAACCATGGTTGAGTCAATGTGAAAAGACTTAAATACCACGCAAAAAATACAAACTCGAAAAAATAAACTGAACACTTTATTTCCCACTTAATCTTTTTTTAAAACATAGAAATAATTATTTAATAAACTTTTTGTGTGTTTGTTTTACATATATTATTTTTTATTAATTGATTAATTAACGCATATTTTTAATTAGTATTGATCTACTTACTTTTATAGCCTTTATTACTATTTTGTATTTGTCCTTCACAAATTACAGAAGGGTGTTAATTGAGAAGACATAATAGGGATTCAATTAATTAATATTCTTTACTTTTTTTGAAATATATATATACATGCAAGGGACGATTTTTATATATTTATTCATTTCAAGGTGGAAAGTAACAAGGCTTTATTTTGTTAATATTATTATTAATGTCATTACAATTATTATTAAATGAGAAATATATTTGCATTTGTAATATTATTAGTTGTTTCTTACAAAGTGTAATTTTATTAATTTAAAACATACGAATGTTTTAAAGAGACTAAAGTGTTGGAGTCGCACTATGTGCAATTTTGAATTAAAATTTAGTTTTAAAAGGAAATGTCCAATTTGCCCTCCAAACCCAACTGAGGTCAGGGCACCCCGGCTTATGATTAGGGCAACCATTTCATTCACATTCTAGCGCACTCACCTTCGAACTCTCAATTTTTCTACCGAGCGAAGTCGACCCGTCGCCAACCGAGCATCACGTTCGTCGATCAAAAAGTGCGCACCAACCTCGTAAGTCTATGATTCCACCTTTTTGTGTGGTTTAATCATTCAAGTTCAGTTTCATAGTTTTTTTAAAGGGTTTTTGCCATTTTTGAAAGTGAACCACGCATGCGACTTTATCAGTCACGCGGGAGCAAGATATATTGTACTGTCTCGGTTGAAGGTAGCTGAAATTTTGGAATAAGTCTCGATATAGGGGTGACCGAACTCATGTTTGATCCATTTGGTATATATATCAGACAATGGGTGCCATGACTTGAGGAATGTTGTCAGACACAGGGTACAGATACGACATGTTGATTCTTGGCCTCGTAGTACCAAGACATTTTTTTAAGAACACATTCTGGAAAGCTCTTGGGATGCTCGTGGTGGGGTGCTCATATCAAAGGGGTGCCCTGAGCAATAGCTGTGCTCGGTGTAGAGTGTTCATATCAACTAGTTTTATTTGTTTTCATGGTGAGGTGCTCGTGTTTCAAACAAAGGGAATTTTGGAAAACTATCGGGGTGCCTTGAGAAAATATTTGGGTGTCCATGTCATCGGAATGCCTTGAGAAACAGTCAGGGTGCATATAGCCCGACTCTAAAATTATTGGCATTGGGTGCATTATTACAGGTTAAGTTCAAGAAAACGACACCAATTACCCCGATTGATGTCGAGTGGAACAATGCGCGAGATCTGTCGACAATTAGCTGGGAGTCGGATTTTGAGAAGCTCAGTGTATTTGCTTGAACCTCAACGGATAAAGGACCTGACACTAAAAAAGTCGTCCACCTTGTCGATAACTAATGCTTTTGTATATGCCTTTAGATTTCAACATGTCACCCCCTCTTGTCATTAATACGATTGACCGACTTAGATTATCTTAATCCTATGATAATCTAGTCGGCCTAAAACATTATTTCAACTTTGACCTCAAAATAATAACTATTTTAATCCTTAATAAGACTCGAAAATTAAATTATATTCTCAATAAAATTAAATTCATGATTTGTTTAATTTGAGCAAATTAGGAAATAATACGGATTATTATCTATATCTTGTAAAAATCTCGACGGCACCTCCATTAGAATTGGCCTACCAAAAAATTCAACCTAATAGACAACAAAATTAGGTCGAGGCCTCGAAGGACTCACAACTCCCCCAATTCACAATATACATCAAAATCAAATTTATAGCTAACTTAATCTCCAATAGCTTATTCATTACTTTACTATCTTAAATAGACCAAAATTGAAATGTAAATCTCTCGATTTATCTTAAACTAACTTATGAGACTCTCATAACCATTCAACAACATTTTGCATCCTACACTCACTCCAAGAACACTAAAAGCATATATATATATAACAATTTACAACAAGAACTTCCTTTAACTTTTGGAAAAAATTACCACAATCTTCAAGTCTTGTCCATTATTCATTTGCCTTCATATAGAATCTGACACCATCAAAATAATTTGAAGATGTCAGGCAAATCAATTCCTACATTGATCTGTACTCCTACAATTGTTAGTTTGATACATGGAGACACGTAATTGCATTTTCTAATAAACAATAAGATATATTTGTCAACATGACATGAAATCCACTCTGTCCATGTCTCCTAACTATAATCAAATGTCGACTTCCAAAAATAGTATGAATACATAATTAAAAGATCATCAAATGCAGAGATAACATGCCAGCGTTAGTCTCAGCTAGTCTAACTAGACAACGCAGTGATAGGATTGAAACCAAGTTTTAAGTAAACCAAACTCCGAAACAAGCTTATCCCCCTCACTCACTCTATGTATGAATGACTAAGAATGATAAAATACAATGCAGACTATGATATAATTATAGGTACAAAGATAAATTCCTTAAATAGTAAAGATCACTGTAGGGTTTACTTACCACCAAACCAACTCAAAGTTAGTTACGAAGCCTCATACAATTGTTGGACTAAGTGGTTAGTCATTCACATTCCGACCGAGATTTTGATGGAAACAAACAAGGTGAAAATGTACTAATCAAGTATTTCAGCTTGTGTTAAAGGATGCAATACAACACATCAGGGGTATTCAAGAAATATGGAGAGATTGTTGGAATAAGTGATGCAATACAACACTTCAAGAGTATTCAAGAAATACAAGTTCAAGACTCGGCATAAATGAAGAAATGAAGAAGAAAGTTCAAACTGCAATTTGTAATATCAATGTAAGGTATACAAATTCTTTCACGCAAGCCAAATGCATTAGTTCATGCATACATCAAGTTTTCTAAAACCATTTTTCAAAGTTATAAGTTTACTCCAAGTTTCAAAATGGAATTTAAACACATAACTAGGTCTATGAGTTTAAACAATGTGAAAACTTTGTGTGAATGGTCATTTGAATATTAAAGTTCATTATAAATGTTTTTGAAAAAGAAAAACTCGTTTTTCAAAGGTATTCAAAAACAAAAGATCTACACTCAAAAACAAAAGATCTACATAGAAGAAATCTGATTTTGTGTAGAAGCAAAAGAGAGATCTTTGAGGCTGTTCTTTAGCTCATAAATCCAGCACATTTGAGGCTTTCAAAAGGAGTTCAAGAATCACTCCAGAGCTGATCTCTTCTATCATTCTCTTGGTTGTAAGAAAATCCCAGATCTAAAATCTTACTTGTGCTTAATCTACATATTTTGTGTATTTGATTTGAAGATCATTTTGTTGTGTGTTTAAACACCTTCTTCTCTGATTTTGCACTTAAATTTACATTATCAAACTCTGAGATTGATTTGAACAAAAGTGTTGCACTTAAACTTGATTTTTGCTAAACTTTTGTTCTTAGACTTGAAATCGGTTTCACTCAAATATATTAAGTTTTTGAAACGATTTCAGATTTGGAATTTGTAACAACATCTTCTCTGGGTTTTTGTACTTAAATTTATATTATCAAACTCTGAGATTGATTTGAACAAAAGTGTTGCACTTAAACTTGATTCTTGCTAAACTTTTGTTCTTAGACTTGAAATCGGTTTCATACAAATATATTAAGTTTTTGAAACGATTTCAGATTTGGAATTTGCAACAACATCAGTGACATATTTGCATATTCCATTTATACTCACACTTGCATGCATAAGAGTTAGGCTCTAGGTGGCTTGCTTGTGTTTGAATTTGATACCACTTTTGTTGTAAAGTGTATCTTTGTATTTCCAGCAAAATTGTTGTATTCGAATGATTGTAAGACTTAGTGGAATCTAAGTCGAAAGGAAAAATCCTAGTGGAGTCTAGGTGGGAAAATCCTAGTTGCGGCTAGGTGGGAAAAATCCTAGTTGAGGCTAGGTGGGAAAATCCTAGTTGCGGCTAGGTGGGAAAAATCCTAGTTGCGGCTAGGTGGGAAAAACCCTAGTTGAGGCTAGGTGGGAAAAATCCTAGTTGCGACTAGGTGGGAAAATCCTAGGTGAGGCTTAGGTTGTAACACTTATTGGTAATATAAGTGGGGTTGAAATCCTAACCGGGGAGGTTAGGTAGTGGATGTAGATCGTTGGATCGAACCACTATAAATCGTGTGTCATTTTATATTTCCTGCATTTCTTTTACTTGCCATAGCTTATATATACATCATAGTTGTAAATTGCGCATAAAGTTTTTAAAAGGGCAATAACTACTCGGTAACCCAATTCACCCCCCCTCTTGGGTGACCTTCAATTGGTATCAGAGCGGGTTATTGCTCAAAGTGTTACTAACGTATCTTTGAGTGCTTTTGTGCAAGGATGCAAACTTTAGATCCAGCTCGCCTTCGGGAAGGCACCACTTCGAGTAGGCCTCCATATTTTGATGGAACCAATTATGCTCATTGGAAAGTAAGAATGAAATTTTACATTCGAGCACAAAATAGATTTTTATGGGACGCAATTGAAAATGGCTACACTCCACCGGATAAGCCATTGAAAGAATACACCACAGAGGAGATAAAGCTTGAGCTTTCAAATGATCAAGCCGTAAATCACTTATTTTGTGCATTAAGTGAAAATGAATTTAATAGAGTAAGTGCTTGTCAAACGGCAAGGGAAGTATGGGAGAAGCTTGAGGTACATTATGAAGGTACCATGCAAGTAAAGAAGACCAAGTTGAGAATACTTGAGGAACATTATGAAACTTTCCGAGTTGGGGCTGATGAAGACATAGCCACCGCCATCACTAGATTCACAAAGCTATTAAATGAGATCAAGAATCTAGGGAAGAATTATGATCAAGAGACCTCAGTGTATAAATTCCTTAGAGGTTTGCCTAAGGAATGGGATGCCAAGAAATATGCTATCCAATCGGCGCAAAATCTTGGAGACTACACATTTGATGCATTGTGTGGAGAATTAACGGTCCACGAATTTGAACTCAAAGACCGAGCAAGATTGGAAGCATCAAGTGGAGGAACTAAAAGCTCAAGAAAAGAAATCGCATTGAAGGCAAATAGCTCCTCTAGTGCATCGGTAGAGGTCATCGAAAATGAGGAATCATATGATGGAAATGATCTTGAGAAGGAAGTAGCTATGATCTCAAGAAAGCTCAATCGGGCCGTATACAAACGAGACAAGTACAAGAAGAAGCTTCGAAGTGAAAGCAAGGAAGGAAAACCAAACGAAATAATATGCTACGGTTGCGGCAAACCGGGTCACGTCAAAATGGAGTGCAAAGCCAAGAAGGTATTTGACAAAGGAAAGAAGAGTTTCAAAGCAACTTGGGATGACTCATCATCATCAAGTTCGGACTCCGAATCAGAAAGTGAGAAGGCAATATTTTGTCTCACGGCACAAGGCGAGGTAAACTCTAATGTTTTTAATTTTGATAATGTTAATGATTTGAATGATATTCCAAATCTTGATAAGCTTAGGAAAGAATTGAAAAAGGAGGTCAAAAACACTAAACAACTCAAAAAGAGTTTGACCATTGCAATTAGTGAAATAGAGTCACAAAATGAGATCATTGATGATCTTCAAAATGACTTAAATGAAGTCATAAAGGAAAGAGATGCTTTAGTCAAGGAAGTAGAGGACTTGACTAGCACAGTGCATAAGTTTACAAATGGTAAACAAATGTTCGACATGATGTTAGGAGCACAACGACGTGCACTTAATAAAAGAGGCATAGGTTACGGAGCAAACTTGTTAAGCTACAAGAAATTGCTAAATGATGATCGTAGATGCTATAAATGCAACAAGACTCACATGATCAAGAAATGTGCATTACAAAAGGTAAAAATGGGTAAACTAGCATGGGTAGCTAAAAATGTTTATGACACTAACACTCTCGGACCCAAAGGTGTTTGGGTACCAAAATCTAGTGTGTTTCCCATAGTATAGGTTGCGAGGAAAAGCACCCCATGGTACTTGGATAGTGGGTGCTCAAGACACATGACCGAAGATGCACATCAAGTTATTGAACTAAAGCGGCATGATGGTGGAAAGGTTACAGTTGGAGACAACAACAAAGGAAGAGTTATTGATCTCGAAACTGTTGGTAACAATTTACTTTCTATTTCTAACGTTTATCTTGTTGATGGTTTGAAACATAATTTGCTCAGTAACTAGTCAATTGTGTGACAAAGGATTTCATGTTATGTTTGAATCATCAAAATGCATTGTTAGGAATGAGAAGCTTGAAACTTTATTTATTGCATATAGAGATAAAAATATTTATGCCATTAACTTTGATGAGATGAATACGCAAAATACTTCATGTTTCGAAGTGGATCCCAAAGTTAAGATAATGCAAAACTTGGAAGAATTGAGGATCAATGATGAAGATGATGGCACCTTAGGACAAACTTCAAATAGTCAAGAAGTTGAGGCATGTAAAGAATTTGTCACAAGTGCGCCTAAAGACTTCTAATTGGCCATCCATCCCAACAAATAATAGGTGATCCAAACAAAGGAGTAATCACTAGGTCCACATTACATCGAGATGAAGGACATATAGCCTTTGTATCACAAACCGAGCCCACTAAGATAGATGATGCCTTAGGAGATGAATTTTGGGTAATGGCTATGCAAGAGGAGCTAAGCTACTTTGTTCATTTTGATCAAAAAAAAAAACATGATATGTTACTTGTTCAAATTTATGTTGATGATATCATTTTTGGGTCATCCAACACAAGTCTATGTAATGAATTTTCATCATTGATGACAAATGAATTTGAAATGAGTATGATGGGAGAACTAACATACTTTCTAGGCTTGCAAATAAAGCAATCCAAACATGGCATTTTTATAAATCAAGCAAAGTATGTGAGGGACATGTTAAAGAAATTCAAATTCGAAAATTTGAAAGCATGTGACACTCCTAGTAGTCCCACCATCAAAATGGATAAAGACCAACTAGGAAAACCTATAGATTCTAAACTTTATCGTGGAATGATAGGTAGCCTCCTATACTTGACCGCTAGTAGACCTGACATTATGTTCAGTGTGTGCTTATGTGCTAGATTTCAATCCGATCCCAAGGAGTCCCACTTAAAATGTGTAAAGCGTATATTTCGATATCTAAGTGGAACACAAGACTTAGGATTGTAGTTCAACAAAACTAAGAGTTTCGAACTTCGCAGTTTTGTTGACTCTGATTATGCGGGAAGTCTAGTCGATAGGAAAAGTACTTCCGGATTTTGTCATTTGCTAGGAAATTCACTTATCTCATGGTTCAGCAAAAAGCAAAATTCCGTCGCTTTATATGTGGCTACCGGGAGTTGTTGTGCTCGAGTTCTATACATGAAACAACAACTTGAGGATTATCAAATCCCAGTTGGATGTGCTGAAATTTATTGTGATAACTCAAGTGCGATAAATATATCGAAAAATCCGGTGTTACATTCAAGAACAAAACATATTGAGATTAGACACCATTTTCTTCGTGATCACGTCCAAAAGGGCGATGTTAAACTTATCCATGTGCCCACAAAGGATCAACTAGCCGATATATTCACTAAGCCTTTGCCTAGAGAACAATTTTCTAAAATTCGGCGTGAGTTAGGCATGTTTCGAGAATCGGACCTTCTACATATGTTTTAGCTATTCCAAACCTTTTTATATGGTGTTAGTGAAGTGTCCATGAAGTTTGAGGAGAATCGGAGCTATATTGCAAAAATCCAAAATTTTTGTCAAAAAATTTCCAGAGGGGAATTAGCACGCTAATAACACCCATTAGCGCGCTAATAGCGTACTGGCCCAGAATATCATGTTTAAGCCACAACTAAGTTTTCATTGCTTTATGCTATCTATATCATGAATTTTTTTCTCTGAGTTTTATATATGGATATTTTGTGCTTCACTATGTTTTATAGTCTATGCATGTGTATCGCTTCCGTATGTTATTTATTGATATGCATAAAGTAAGGGGGAGAATTTTATTGATATGCATAAAGTAAGGGGGAGAATTTTATTCTTATGCATAAAGTGAGGGGGAGAATGCTTTTATCTTGGTTTATTGATATGCATAAAGTAAGGGGGAGAATTTTATTGATATGCATAAAGTAAGGGGGAGAAAAGGTTGAACTTGAAAGGATGATATTGTGATATCTTTGATATTGTGATATTTTTTGAAAGGATGATATGAAAGGGTGATATTTTCATTGATATATATTGGTATCGGGTTAATAATTCTCATTTTTACTGGTATCAGGTTGATACGTTAATATTATTGATTTTTGTAACTGATATCAAGTTGATAATTTTAACCTGCATATATTGGTATACTTGAAAAAGTTGTTGGTTTTTTTGGGTATACTTGTTTAAATTGTGTTTATCTTTGTGGATGCTTGACCCCGCTTTTTGATAATATCAAAAGGGGAGAAAAATGTGGTGTTGAACTTGAAAGGTTTGGTTGTTGGTTTTGAACTTGCATATTTGAAGCTAAATGTGGTTAAACTTGAAAAGATTGATGTGTTGAATGTGATATACATTTAGATTGTGTTTTTACACCTTTAAAGTTCACATTGTTTGTTATCATCAAAAAGGGGAGATTGTTGGACTAAGTGGTTAGTCATTCACATTAACCGAGATTTTGATGGAAACAAACAAGGTGAAAATGTACTAATCAAGTATTTCAGTTTGTGTTAAAGGATGCAATACAACACATCAGGGGTATTCAAGAAATATGGAGAGATTGTTGGAATAAGTGATGCAATACAACACTTCAAGAGTATTCAAGAAATACAAGTTCAAGACTCGGCATAAATGAAGAAATGAAGAAGAAAGTTCAAACTGCAATTTGTAATATCAATGTAAGGTATACAAATTCTTTCACGCAAGCCAAATGCATTAGTTCATGCATACATCAAGTTTTCTAAAACCATTTTTCAAAGTTATAAGTTTACTCCAAGTTTCAAAATGGAATTTAAACACATAACTAGGTCTATGAGTTTAAACAATGTGAAAACTTTGTGTGAATGGTCATTTGAATATTAAAGTTCATTATAAATGTTTTCGAAAAAGAAAAACTCGTTTTTCAAAGGTATTCAAAAAGAAAACTGCAAATTTGCAGAAAAGCCCCTAAGACATTATGAAATTGTGAATTTCCGTTTTCGGGATTTGTAAAAATATCCGGACCACCCAAATAAGCTTAATGACTCATAATAAACATGTATAACATGTTATATAAGGGTTGGTTAGGTCCCGGACGAGTTTAAGGGTCGCTAACACAAAGGGATAAATTAATTATTTTGAGGTCCCTGCAGTTAGCGCGCTAATAATAGCATTAGCGCGCTAAGAGCAGAGTTAGCACGCTAATTCCAGTATTAGCGCGCTAATTGCACTCTGCCTGCAATTTTTGACTTTTGGAAATCAAGCTTTGAATTTGAATTTTTGATTTCCTGGATTCCTAGAACGGCTATAAACGGTCATATTGGAATTCCTACCACTATAAAACCACCACAAACTTGGTTTTAAAATAAGAAGAAGATCTACACTCAAAAACAAAAGATCTACATAGAAGAAATCTGATTTTGTGTAGAAGCAAAAGAGAGATCTTTGAGGCTGTTCTTTAGCTCATAAATCCAGCACATTTGAGGCTTTCTAAAGGAGTTCAAGAATCACTCCAGAGCTGATCTCTTCTATCATTCTCTTGGTTGTAAGAAAATCCCTGAGATCTAAAATCTTACTTGTGCTTAATCTACATATTTTGTGTATTTGATTTGAAGATCATTTTGTTGTGTGTTTAAACATCTTCTTCTCTGATCTTGCACTTAAATTTACATTATCAAACTCTGAGATTGATTTGAACAAAAGTGTTGCACTTAAACTTGATTTTTGCTAAACTTTTGTTCTTAGACTTAAAATCGGTTTCACTCAAATATATTAAGTTTTTGAAACGATTTGATTTGGAATTTGTAACAACATCTTCTCGGGTTTTTGTACTTAAATTTATATTATCAAACTCGAGATTGATTTGAACAAAAGTGTTGCACTTAAACTTGATTCTTGCTAAACTTTTGTTCTTAGACTTGAAATCGGTTTCATACAAATATATTAAGTTTTGAAACGATTTCAGATTTGGAATTTGCAACAACATCAGTGACATATTTGCATATTTCATTTATACTCACACTTGCATGCATAAGAGTTAGGCTCTAGGTGGCTTGCTTGTGTTTGAATTTGATACCACTTTTGTTGTAAAGTGTATCTTTGTATTTCCAGCAAAATTGTTGTATTCGAATGATTGTAAGACTTAGTGGAATCTAAGTCGAAAGGAAAAATCCTAGTGGAGTCTAGGTGGGAAAATCCTAGTTGCGGCTAGGTGGGAAAAATCCTAGTTGAGTCTAGGTGGGAAAATCCTAGTTGCGGCTAGGTGGGAAAAATCCTAGTTGAGGCTAGGTGGGAAAATCCTAGTTGCGGCTAGGTGGGAAAAATCCTAGTTGAGGCTAGGTGGGAAAAATCCTAGTTGCGGCTAGGTGGGAAAATCCTAGGTAAGGCTTAGGTTGTAACACTTATTGGTAATATAAGTGGTGTTGAAATCCTAACCGGGGAGGTTAGGTAGTGGATGTAGATCGTTGGATCGAACCACTATAAATCGTGTGTCATTTTATATTTCCTGCATTTCTTTTACTTGCCATAGCTTATATATACATCATAGTTGTAAATTGCGCATAAAGTTTTTAAAAGGGCAATAACTACTCGGTAACCCAATTCACCCCCCCTCTTGGGTGACCTTCAACAATGTTTCCTTAGCTTTCACTTACTTTGAACCTATTCCCAGAGCTTTGTTAAGAGTAGTTTTTAAATCCTTGACATTACTTAAAACCATTGAGAAATCCGAATAGAATAAGTTCCCTATTCGAATTTCTAAAGGTTTTGACTAATTTGTAAGTTATTTCAGTTTTCTCAAATCTAAAAACCTAAAATCACACACAAAATTAACTTCTTAGATGTTCAGATCCCAATTTCGACTACAAATTGTAGTTTGGAATCGATCGAAAATTAATCTTGATTAGGATTTTAAACAATTTTTCAAATTTGGATATTTTCGAGTATCGTAATACGTATTACGAGAAAAACCTTGGTATAAATCCTCAAGAAAATTTCAAATTCTCCATTTTTCATAGAAATCCATCATTTCTATTTATTTGTCCAAAAATATAATTTTTTTGATTTTTTTTTCTAGTTTTTATCAATTTCTAACATTTTTTCTCTTTTCTTTTTAATAAGGGTCTAACCCTTAAATCGGACCTTATTCGGTCTTGATTTCGAACGGAGCAACACAGTGTAAAATGTCAACTCACGTACGAATTATCAGTGGTCACGCGCTTGATCGTAAGGATCCCACAGTACTTATGGATAAATTAATTATTATTACACCAATTGAAATAAAAATCAATTATATTATGATAAAATGGATACTAACCTCTTTAGGTATTATTGCATCTAAAATTGTCATATAATCCATGATTTTATCCTCTTTTGGGTTTTTTTCATACTTTGGTTTCTATTTGTTAACCCTAGATTCAGTTTGTCTAGTTTTATGAATGTAAAGTAGTCATATATCTATCCCTTCAAGCACAATAAAAAAAGAAAAAAATATTAGTACTATCCCAAGTAGACAATGACTTAAGATTATGACATCAAACCATACCTCAAGAAGCGTTGTGTACCCTGCTATCTGACCAGTTGAGGCTCGAGAAACAAGACCAAGCTGACGGTACAAGTAAGCCAGCGCCACCGCCCCCATGCATATGAAGCTATTTGATTGACGTCCATGAGTAAATAAAGAAGGGCAACACTTACTCAACCATCTAACTTATTAGTAAATAAGGTGCTCCCAATAAGGTAAAGAATGTACGCCCTCGTCGTTTGAATTGTTATGGAATATGAAGAAGTGTCTTTTGTAGTAGTAAATATCTCTCGCGATCGATTCAATCAAACCACGTTTCCTCTAACTATAATGAGTTCTTTGGTTGTTTCGGCCTCTATGACACTAAGAGCTTCTTGGAGTAATTGAACCGGTTCAGTAAACCCCTTCGAATCCACCACCACTGCCTTGCCATCCACTGGGATCAGTAGGAGTATCCTGACGTCATCAAGAGTGATGGTCATCCCACCAAATGGAAGGTGAAATGTATTAGTCTCAGGTTGCCACCTCTCTATGAACGTTGAAATCAACATATGATAGGCAAATTCGTACGAACATGACATCAGAGGTAGCAAACCCGACCTCGCATGATGTTATGGAACTCAGTTGCATTAGGATTACAATTCAAATCCCACGACTGTAGCTTCCTCCCGTGGTTAACACACTTCAACAGGCCTCGAAGCTACAAGAAAGGAATGAGAAAGGTTTATCAAAAATCTTCTTTTGAAGGTACGCAATTTTTTTATCAAGTAGTACACGAGAAATTAAATAGTTAACAAAGCGCTTACCTTGCATTTCTAAATTACATGAGCAACATGGTGCTTAAAACTTAGAAGCAATGTACGATCTGAAGGTCCACCGAGAAATGATTTGTTTAGATCATATTCAATTTGATTATTCCGACCTCCTACTTGATTAGTGTACATCTTTTGTTCTTCCTTTTCATCTACATACTCTACTCGATTCTCTCATCCCTCGCTTGTGTGGGCATGATCATCATTAGTTGTTGTCTCCACTATGTCCTAAAGTTTTTTTTCCTTAAAGTGCCCACATCTTGAACCTAAGGGATGTAATTGGAAAATGACCTAAAGCTAAAGAATAAAATATTGAATATCATGACCCTAATAATATTGTTCGGCCGGCCATTGTGGCCGAACATATTTTAATCATCATCGATTGTAAAGGTCGGACATATCGATCATCTTCATACACAAAGGCTGAACAATCACTCTCTACCATGAGTTAGTTTAGCAACTCGAGGCTAAAGCAATTGGTGTATACGCATCTCGAGGCTAATCTAAGGCTTTCATCTTGATTTCAAATCCACTAACTCTCCACTAACTCACTATTGATAGCACCAATTGCAACTCAATTGGTCTTGTGATGTGTCCACACATATCTCGAGGAATATCAATGAAAATAACTTAATATTAACTTACCACATCACTCTCTACCGCGATTCCACGTTGACAAGCATATCGAGGCGTGACTTAATAAGTCTACACATATATATTACACTAAGAATCCACCACATTTGCTTCAAAAAAAAAAAAAAAAAGAATGCACCACATCAAATCTATCATTTTTCTCGGTCCTCACTTTGAGTATTAAGATTGTGTACCCGCTCTCGGACACGTCACGGGTCGGTAACCCTGATTAGAGACTAATGTACTATTAGTAAATTTTGGGTCGTTGCAGTTCTTCCCTTCAAGATCGAACATGGTGACGAGACT
Source organism: Stephania yunnanensis (assembly GCA_039657365.1). Lineage (NCBI taxonomy): Eukaryota > Viridiplantae > Streptophyta > Magnoliopsida > Ranunculales > Menispermaceae > Stephania > Stephania yunnanensis. The sequence goes on along the minus strand of CM077589.1, from coordinate 10,313,752 downwards.
CATCAATTTCAGCCTAATGAGATCATAAAATAAACGACCATAAACATCAACCACGTACGAAAACCACATTAGAATGAGCAATTAAACAAAAAACATAAGATTTCACACAAATCAAAGACCCACATAACATTTTTTTTCACAAATCTTTGATATACCTAAGGTGCACCGACTGAAGGACAAAGAAGACGATGAAGAAGACGAGCGAGCCTCGGTCAAACGGTCATGTGCAACAAGGAGGTGTATGCGTTTAGGGTTTTTGGCTTTTTGCGTTTGAGCATGGATCAAATGGTTGTGTTTAAAGTTTTTGTGTTTTTGTTTCTTGTTTTGGATGGTCTGTGTGTGTATTTTTGGATTTGCTAATGATTGTGTGAAGGGCAATTTAATTTTAAAAATATAAATTTGGTGTATGCACTATAAAAATAACTTTGACCAGCATGCATATCAAAATTGGTGTGTGCAAGGGCATTAGCAGCGTGCGATTAGCAAGCCGCAATCTGAACACTGAATGTTACTGTCGTCTTGGGCTCAAATCGGTGTCATTCGGGATCACGAAGGCCTCTTGTCTTAACTGCATTTGTCGCGGCGATTGATGGCAATTTCTGTCGTGAATGCCTAAATTCTAGGGCAAGCGACATTCTCAATGGAGCCCTAGAATCTGAAGTCTTGCAACTTAGGTTAGCTAAGAGAGATTATTGCTATCTGATTCAATGCATATCTCGAGAATGCAACGGAGTGGCTCATACACTAGCTACACTAGCTACGCTATACCTATAGCAATTTCTTCGACCGTACTCCATGACCGCGGTAGTTGAATGAAATTTTGCCTGTTTTGTGGCTTCAGACAAAAAAATCATAACCCAAGGTGGTCGCAGTGCGTGCTTAATTGCTTATCCTTGGTGGTTGCCGAATGCAGGTGGACTCTTCTCAAGAGAGCTGTACAGTAGCACAAATGTGCGTTGCCGCCTCTGGCGCAAGCACCCTTTGCCACACTTTATACTTGTTCTCTGAGGGGAACCAAAGGAGTGGCTCCAATCGGAGCACAGGGCTTCTCTGTTAAAATAGAAAATGTTCTAGGCTTAGCTGAAGAAGAAAATCAGATTCTGAATCAAAATAAACCAATTGCTTTCCAACATGGATACTGCCTTTTATACACAATTTTTGTCTCTATTTACAATTTTATAACTGAAATCAACAGATCACAACACAGCATCAAAGCAAATTCACTCATCAACTGTCCTAAATCTTTGCTTCACTTAAAAGTGTGAAGTTTAGAGTTTCCTGATTCACATCTCGATGAAAAGCATTGATCTTCTGGTTACCTTTTCTATAGTTAAATATGTACGTACGTCAGATGAAGTGCCTATTCTCTCCCTTCAACAAGAAGAATGCACATCAGTTTACACAGAAGCTATACATCATATACAGGCAGGCGTTCTTCGATGGAAACTCGGCAAATTGGGCATTTCTTGCACTTCTCAGCGCAGGGACTGTAAAGAATTGAAAACAAATTCAAAGCATTGACATAAGTCGGTAAATGAAGATAAGTTTAAGCAGTTCCAATTTGAGCCTCATGTCAAAAATAACATACACGCAAAGAATGCGGTGCCTGCACGGAAGCAGAACTATGCTAATCTCTCCTTCGAAGCAAATCCTACACATAACCTTTTCCTGAACAATGCGTAGGAAAAAAAATTAGGGATCGCAGTAAAATAGATCTGCTAGGAAAAAGAGAATGAAAATATCTCAAAGAAAATGAACATTAAAAACCGAAACCAAAAGCAATAAAGTTCATTCATCGATCAATGAAAAAAAGAAAAATAACAGTTAGAATACATCAAACCACATCTTTGCTGCATCACAAACGTGACCGAGAAAATGGAAGGTCCAACTTGATTGTGAAAAGGAGACACTTTCACTGTTTAAGTTTCAATAGCCATATAGGGAATTGTAGCAATTTACAGATTTTGTCATTGATAACCGTGGCATTGCATGAATGGAGAAGCAATCTGATCAGTTCAACAAGAAAACTTGACTCTTCAGTAACTAGTCACGCTGCTTCAGGTGCCACGAAGCACAACAGTCAGTTAAACCCTCTCGTTTTTCACAGCCTTTGCATTCCTATCAACATCTAACACTAAACAAAGCCCAAACGATTTTTTTAGAGAGAAACAAAGCATTTGGACCAGCATTTCCTAATGAAATCTGCTATTTCCAAGGCACCTTTGAGAAAAGCTTGGACCAGCATTTGGACCAGAATATTTATGAAAGTTCCACCCAGATCCTTGAGACAAGTGTTCGACAAGATTCCTTGAAGAAGATATGAGATAGTTACAACTCTAGACACCTTTTTCTTTTGGGGGGCAAGGGAAAACGGCAATCATAATCCAACTAGAAAAGGGTGGGGGAGGGATAATATTGGAGAAAATCGCCTGTAACATTGTAAAAAAACTGCAGGCAATAGACACCAAAACTTCCAGAAGATTATAAAGAGAAGTATAGAAAAACTGCAAAAACAGTAATGAGCAAGTGTTCTCCACCTGTTAAACAAAATCATGAAGACGCAGTCTGAGCCAAAAGAAACCATAAACTTCTCAATATTTTACAAATATCAAGGTCAAGAGCAAAAATACCATCTGAATTACCGCCTACTCAAGATAGGAAATCCACAAAACACAGAATTAGCATTTGCCAAGCAGCAAATAATTTATCTTAATCATTCAGCAATTACTAAGGTCAATCACATTCTCTCAAGAAGCGTCATTAACATCTTCCATGTCTATGTTTTGCCTTCATGCTCTCCGAGCATTATGTTTTAGGCAGTAAACGTTTTTGGCAAAATTGAGAAAGCTATATAAGATGCAAAAAACGTTTCTTCCCACATAGAGCATTTTACATTAAAGCATATCCATTTAAAATTTTAAAATATAATAATTCGGGAGGATCAAAGAAACAAACAGTATCTAGGCAAGAAATAGTAAACCACCTAGCTCAAAGGGCTCTCTGTATCATAGAGATTTTAATTAAGAAACATTTTGCAGATAGAGTGTCAAAAAGATGAGTAAAACATTGTACCAAGAAAAAGGATAAAATATCTGTCATAAAAGGATAAAATAAACATGTTAATTGACACATGAAGTATTTGGCTAAAAAACAAATAATGCTGTGACAAACATTAGTTGGTCACAAATTCCTACTTAGGGATTGGAAATATTAACTTGTACATTGAAATTGAATTAAATATACAAAGTCTTGTGCATAATGGTTTGGCTTAGTAAGGATATGTTGGCTACAGTTGGCTCTACACCTCATTGTGACTTTAGATGATGAATAATCAAAAGAATACAATAATAGTGGAGCTGAGCAACACATGCGATTCATTTTTCAGAGTACGAAAGGTTCTTACATTTCCTACAAGTTATAAATAAGGAAAATACAAAGGAAACACTATCCAAAAAATTATTTTAAAAAAGAATGAGCCAAACACAAATCTCCCCTTGAGGTTTACCCTAATTACTAAGTAGCAACCATATCATCATTTTATTTTCAAAAATGTGCATTTTAGTCCCTCTAATACCCTTTCCACAATAGCAGAGATGCACCAACCAAAGAATGAACCCTAAACGCCACCATGTAACATAGCCTATTTTTGTAGTTATTTGATCATGAAGTCCATAAAAAAATGCACTACGAGTAACGAGAAGTACACTGGACAAAATAAAGTGAATATTTTAAAATTATGAAGAGACATGGGAGCTGATTAGGGAAAACTTCAAGAGGGAACATGTAATGCGCCCATGTCAAGGAATTTGTGTTTTGAGTTGCAACATGATAAGGGTACTTCCTCTTAAATTTCACATTTGTGGTATCAGAGCCCAATGTTAGGTACATCATACATGCTTAGTCAATTTACTGCCATTATGAGCATTGTGAAAATTGCAACTAAATAACCATTTGAAATATTTGGAACAAAAAAGATGGATAACATCAATGTTATCAAAGGCGAGAGGCATACTTGAGGCGATGGTTGCCTAGAATGTTTGAGGCACTAGGAGCAAGGTAAGGAGAATGCCAGAGTGATGCCAACTATATTTAATTATTGATATAAATATATATAATAGAAACAAATACTGCATGAATTTTGTGTAATATTGTCATCTTATCGAAACAAATGAACTACTAAAAAGTTATGAGAGAATAAAACCTACAAACATGAAAAATCGAAGTATTTAATATTATATAAAAATAATATTATTAGGGCCCAAAAAAATTAAATTATGAGAAAACTATGATAGAAAAGATGATATTAACAATACCATATCATTGTATAAGTAATCAAAAAAAATATTTTTAGATCTTAAAACTCAACTACATTTTTTTAAGCCAACAAGATTTTTAGTCTTTCTGTTTAACTAATAAATAACTCAATAACTTGTTAATATGATAAAGCTGTTCTCTAAATATTAAACTATTTAAATAAAATTTACAAAATCTAAAAATATTCTTTGAACACATTTAAGATTTTATTTTTCCTTTTTTTTTCTGAAAAGAATAAACACATTTACAAATTGTAATCTTTTAAAAATTTATGTAGACTCATTTAAATGTTATTATCGAGAACATGATTCAGCCAAATGAGGTGACTCACCAAAGCATCTCTGGGCTGGGACATACTAACGATGGTAGCAAATCAACCTCAAAGAATAAGTAATCTTGAATCAGAGTTATGTCCACTCCTAGGTATCATCAACCAGGGATCGCCAAGATATTCTCACCTCAAATTGCGGTAGGCCATACATTCTAATAAAAGAACACTAGCATTATGAGGGATTATCATGTTGGTGATTTTAGTCCTTGATAACACTGAGTCCTACAACGATATAAATCAATACTAATAAAGCATCACAGCAGGAAATCTAGTTGGAACATTACATTTTGTAGTCTTTCATAAGCCTGCTGACTGTATTTCGTTATTTCTGCTTGCTCGCCCAATGCAGCCTGAAGTCTCCAAACCTGGTGGGAAAAAAAAAAAAAAAAAGGCTCACAACAGTGTACTCTTCACAAACGCACATGTAAATAGAAAAAGGGAGAAGAAAGAGGGAGGGAGAGAGAGAGAGAGAAGGAAAGAATAATATTTTGCACCTCCTCAGCAAGATCTTTTTTAGGCATCTTCTTCACTATCTCTGGAGGATAACCACAAAAGGTGTTATACCTACAACAGAGAATCATAGAAAAACTAAATAAGTTTAAGCAGTCAGTAATACATGTTATCCTATATTTTTCTACGGAAACAGTTCTGAGAAGCCACACTAGAAATCAATGGATGTAAAGTCCTAGTGTTCCATCACTAATGTGGTAACATCACCAGCATCGTTCTCGAGGGCTTCAGAAAGGATCTACCTTTGATTTCATGGTAACAAGTGTCAACTATCACTCAATATTTTGATCACGACAAAAAAGCATCCAAATTGTGGTCCATAAACAGAAAAGGCGCAGAAGTTGGTTCGTACACACATCATGGTTACACAAAGAAGTTGGTCCTTAAGCGGAAAAGCATGCATTTTTAGTCAGGAAAATGGAAAACAGATTAAGTTAGATGAGGCTCCTGAAAATTTTATTAAACTAAATGTCAGTAAGAAAAGATGAAGAAATTCTTACCCAGAAACCCCAGATTGGTAAAGCCGAGCCTGCTCCTCTCGACTTATTTCATCAATTGACCACCAACCCAACAGCCTGACACAAATTCTAAGAAAATCAGTAACAAGCCCAATCAAGTAATGCTCACGGATTCCATGAGTTGATGAAACTTTTTATTCAACATTCACATATGCAAATCCTGAGTTTTACCTAGAACCATGATGCAAGAAGCCAAAGCATTCTTGAGTTGTTGAAGAGAATCTAAAATATCTTCCTGTACCAGCATCACTTCGTAACAAGAGAACAATCTTCTCCACCAACCTTGAAATTGCAAACAGAACTCCTGCACCTTGCAGCAGAAAAAGTGGAGAGAAAAGAAGCGGAGTAGGTATATGCTTAGCAGCAGGTGGAGTACCCTGAATAAAAACCACCAAAATAGTCAACACATATCTCATTACAAAAAAATTCCAGTAATAAACAGGTAAATCATCAAAGTTTATTATATACCTCTAAGTGCATACAAAGCAAGATTTGAAAACTGATCAGTGGGATTTTCATGATGTGTCCACCAATATCCTGCAGGCCACAAAGTCTATCCTGGCAGGGATCCTCCTCTGAAGAAACAACTAGCCCACTATTCCAGTCAAGATATCTGATAGTTGAAGATGATGAACTAGCTTCCCTATTATGTTGATGTCTATGAATTATTGGGTTAGACCACTTTGTACAAACAAGAAATGCGAAGCATTCTGCAATCCTGTTGAAGACAAGAATTATCAAGAACAAACCAACTATCAGGCCAGAATAGGTAATGCAGTAAATTGTACATACCCGAAATTTATAAATAAATCCCACCATCCCAAGGCACCAACATCACCTGCATCCCAATATAGAGATTAAGTACATTCAGAAAGCAAAAAGAAGCCACAGTGAAGATGGCATCTACTATTTAGCAGGCCACGGCATTACAGACATTCACATTCAAGATCAGAAAGTTTTTTATTATTATCATGGATGCAATCCCATGTTTAACTTCAAATCATGCAAGACTTCTACAGCATAACCTATGGCATGCAAAAAAGTCCTGCATCGTTGATGTTAAAAGTCAATGCATGTAATAGGCACTTATTGTCAAGTACATAAGATGAGCGAGTTTCATTGTCCTTTATCTAGTGAATCAGAATTGGTACGAATTGTCACTTGCAAGGCTGCTTCATTCAGAATTGTAGTACTTTAATATGATGGTCTACGTTGACAGATATGCTTAAATTCAGAACTGTTAAAATCAGGAGATTATGCCACTGTTGTTTTTCCACTTGCCATGTTGCCATGTGAATTTCGATCATAGTCGTTAAGTGATTCCCCCTTCAGGAAAAAAAACAAAAAAAAAAAAAAAAAAAAACCAAATTGGTTTAAATATCCTAACCTATTACAACTTTTATTGTTATATTCTAACCTTTCTATCTTGATTACTGCATATCCTAGGTTACTTATGAACCCTAAACCTATTGAGATGGTGTGCCACCTCATCACCCCCATTACCCAACAAAAAAAAAATCAGATGACCCCCCACCCCTTTCTCTCCCACTATCTCTCCCTATGCAAAAACTCTCACTTGCGAAAACACCCTCAACTAGAGCATGCCATGGCGGCATCTCTGATACCCTCGCGCCACCACCACCACAGCCCTTCTCTCCATCCTTGAGTCCTCCGTCCCCAACTGTCAATTCTCACCAAATGGGGCCGGGAATCGACCCACCCAATAGTGAGAGCATCGAATTGCGGGATAAGTGATGCATATATAGGGAGCAACAAGGAAGCGTTGCTAATAATGTAACAGATGGAGACGAAGGAATGGGTGAAGAGGGCGGGGGAGATTGCGGTGGTGGAGGTGTGGACTGCGTGAAAATGGAGTCGTTTGATTTGAGCGAGAGGAAGAAGAGTTTTTGCACAGAGAATGGGTGAGAAAAGGAGTAGAGGTTGTGTATTCAATCTTTTTTTTTCTTTTTATTCGGGTTGGGCATATCATCTAGGCATATCATCTGCAAATAACATATATCATGGTATATCATCTAGGCATATTCAAGATGATATACCATGGTGCATATTATTTGCAGATGATATTGTCTTAGTGGATGAAACATAAAATAGAGTGAATAGGAAATTAGAACTCTAGAGGAATACAATGGAATCTAAACGTTTTAAGTTGAGTAGAACGAAGACCAAATACATGCACTGTGAATTTAAAAATACTAGACATCGAGATGATGGAGTAGTAAAATTAGGGGAAGTAGAAGTTCCTAAAGTGAACTCTTTAGATATCAGGATCAATCATACAAAATGATTGTAATATTGATAATGATGTCACACATAGAATTCAAGCTAGATGAAGAAACAGAGGAGTGCAACAGGGGTGATTTGTAATTGAAATATTCCTACTAAGCTAAAAGGAAAATTTTATAAGACTGCAATTAGGCCAGATATGCTATATGGAAGTGAATATTGGACGGTAAAGCAACAACAATTAAATAAAATGAACGTAGCAAAAATGAGGATGCTTAGGTGGATGTGTGGTAAAACTCGTAAAGATAAAATAAGAAATGTACAAATTCAAAGACAAGTAAGAATAGCATCAATTAATATAAAGATTAGGGAAGCATGATTGCGGTGATTTGGTCACCCGCAAAGACGACCTACAAATGCCCCACTAGAAAACTCGACTCAATAGAAACCGTAGAAATTCGACGAGGTAAGGGTAAACTAAAGTTAACATGGGATGCATTAATTATGAGGGATTTGAATGGTCGAGAAAGCTTACTATCAATTGCACTTAATCGAGCACAATGAAAAAGTTTGATCCATGTAGTCGACCCCAATTAATTTGGGATTTAGGCTATGTTGTTGTTTTGTTATTTGGGTTGTGTAGTTGAGTGATGAGGTGGCACACCACCTCAGCAAATTTAGTGTTCAAAAGTAACGTAGGACACAACATATATACACATTAATCTAGGTTTGACTCTATTAGTCTTATTCATAGTTCTCTTGAATCTCTATATTTATAATTTTATTCTAATGAATTTTACCACACCCCATGTGACGACCCGAAAAACCTAAAACATCCATCCCGAAGGAGACCGGCCGGGTCCCACCCCTCGACCCTCTTACAGGCGACGGGGGACCCACGGGGACCACACTAGTGTCCCCACCCCGAAATAATTGAATTAGTAATTAATTTTGGATTTCGAATCGTCGAATAATACAATTATTATTTAAATTGTCTAGATTCACAAGGAGGTTCACATCGAGCCCCGAGCGTGCAAGGTCGACTGAGAGAGTTAGTTCGGCGAGTTGAGGTAAGTGGGGAGCTCCGCTCATCTATTAAATGTGACATGCTACTAGTATATTTATAATCATGATTTAAACTAAAGGACTTGAGATGGGGTTATTACCTACCATGTTTGACTTCATGTAAGGCCTTTTGGGGAGCCATAGTCACATGGTAGAACCGAGTCACCTTACATGTTTAAGAGCCTCTTGGGGAGCCGTAGTAACGCGGTGGAACCAAGTCACTCATTTCTGCAAGGGCCTCTTGGGGAGTCATGGATACACGATTGAACCAAGTCACCCGGGCCTCTTGCGAAGCCGTGAACACACGGTGGAATCAAGTCACCCACGTATATTTATTATATTATGATGATTGGTCAACAAGGGGAGGTAATGACAAATGAGACAATGGAATTGCATTTATATCTATTATTTTCTATGTATCTCTCTTTTAACCCCTTTGCATGCAAAACTTCATTTTCTTATGCTTTGCAACTCTTGAAAGTTCTCTATCACTACTTATGTTGCTTATGGGATATGAAATGTTTACTCTTTATGGAAATTGAAGTCGTGCTACAAATTTCAATGCTATCTCGGTTTTAAATACATGCTAGCTTTATTTTGCTTTATAGGTATTACTTGCATGTTTAATATTTGAGCGTAGTTCTTCTTTTATTGGGCTCCGTTGGTTCTTTAGCTCACCCCACTTACACCTCAAGTATCCACAACGGCGCTAGATCGAGAAAATGGAGAGGCGATAGCTTGAAGCCTTCTCTCTTAATGTGAGCCTTGTATTGTATTATCTATATATTCGTGTTTGAAACTATTAAACTTTGGTTATATTTCAAATAGGTCTTTTGGGTAGTTTGAACACTTTAATAGGTCTTTTGGGTAGTTTGAACACTTTCTCCCTTGTAGTTGAGTTATCTGGTAGACTTTGAATGACCTTACATAGTTGTACAAAATGAAAACTCATTTATAGTTCTTTGGTAGACAAATGAATTTGTTATATATTTTATTCTCCATTCTTATTTCCATGTTGTCTTTATGATTATTCTGCAAGTTGTTTAGGCGTGCCAGACAGTTATTTGGGCTTGGTTCAGGCATTGGGTCTAGGTGGCGGTCTGGGCCAGGCGACCCAACCCTAGGTCGGGGGAGGGTCATCACACCCCAACCATCCTCACCAACACTACACACATTTAATGAATGTGTCGTTTCTTTCCCACACAAAATTCTCTCATAAAGCATAGATAGCACAATAACGACGTTATCGAGCTTTTTTTAAGTTTAACAAGAATATTTCCATCACATATAACACTGGTTGCACCTCAATCCTTACATCAAGCTTGGATTTCTATCACGTCACATTGGTTCATCTGCTTCAATGCTGCAAAATTTAATTTATAATATGTGCTTCTTCAATAACTTTCCCAAGTAATAACAATAATTAAATTACAACGAGAGAGTTTTTTTTTAATTTAACAAGGATATTTGAATATTTCTATCACATATCACATAGATTGGACTCCACTCCTTCCATCCAGCTTGATTTATAAGTCTAGCATCAATATTGAACATTAAGAAATAAAATTATCCATCTTTAGGACTTCGACTTTTCCTTCTATTACTATTTCATTATCTTGATTTTACAATTCATGAACTCATAATGCATATATTCAGTCTTAAATCTTAATCCTACTCAACTTAAAACCTTTAGGGCCATTTCCTTTGGTGTAAGGCTAAACTTGGGCATCACCAAGTGTCTACTTTTAGTTCCTTTCAAAGAAAATTAATCCAAGCTTTCAATGTTTGACTATTATTGACGCAGCGTAGCAAATTAGCAACCAGATTTGTGAAAAAATAATGATCAGTTTTCCTCAAAATAGGAAGAACCGAAAATTGATTCCCCTTTCAAAGAAAATTAATCCAAGCTTTATATTAATTAATTCCCCTTTCCGTTACATTCCAGTAACATAAATAATCTAATTAATAAGAATTCTAAACGGACTACAATTTAATTAACTAAAGATAAATTTTATCTAGATAACAACCAAACTTAAAGACTCATAAAGTAACTACAACTCTTTGTTTATCTATCCAAACTAAACTAATCCACATCTGCGAATTAAATAAAAAAATTTGAAATTAATTGAAATTAATTAAACAACTAAACCCAACGGAACTCAATCTTCATCAGTCTCCTCCATAGTGAAAAACTCGTCCTCGAGTTTGAATATAATGGAACCTTAGGATCATGAAACTGAGATAAATCTGCCAGTGAAAGTGTTTGAAATACCCATGTTGGCTGGTAAATTTATCATGTATGCATTGTCATTGTCATTGATCTTCTTCATATAGCATGTAGACCATATTTCTTAGGCTACAACTTATTGTAGCTTTGTAGGTACCTACCAGAAAACGCTCATTGCATAGAAATACCATTACTTGATCACCGACATTGAAAACCTCATAACGCCTATGTTTATCAGCTATAGTCTTGTACTTTTTGTTGGCAGATTTTAATCTCCTTATGAACTTCAATAACTTGCTCCACCAAATGCTTTGCAAGAACACTAGTTCCATCACCCTTTGGTAGGCAAATTAGATCAAGGGTATGTTGTGGAGCCTTAGTACAAACTATGGAGAAAGGAGATCGACCAGTGGCACTATGAGCTGCAATGATTTAGGCAAATTCAGCTTGAGGGAGTGTTATATCCCATTGCTTCAACCAATCACCCCAAATACTTCGAATCAAATTTCCCAAAGTTCTATTAACAGACTCGGTCTGCCCATCAGTTTGAGGGTGAGAGGTGCTACTAAATTTGAGAAATGAATCAAATAACTTCCATTGGGAACGCCAAAAATGACTATGAAACTTGTTGTCCCGATCAGAAGTAATCTACTTTGGAACTCCATGTCAACGAACCACTTCCTTGAAAAACAAACAAGCAATACCCACCGCATCTGAAGTCTTCCTACAAACAAGAAAGTGAGCCATCTTCGAAAACTTGTCAACAACCACGAATACCGAATCAACATGTATTTGAGTCCTAGGTAGACCCAACATGAAGTCCATAAAAAGGCCTTCCCAAATGTTTTCTGGTACAAGTAAAAGCATGTAGAGGCCCGTGTTCTTGGATTGTCCCTTTGCTTGTTGGCATGTAAAACACTTTTCAACAAAGCGATACAAATCTCGACATAATTTAGGCCAATAAAATCTCTTTTCAACAGCAGCAAGAGTCTTGTCACGCCCATGTGACCACCTAGACCTCCACCGTGCAAATCACTAATCACATGTTCTCGTAGAGAAGTTCTAGGCAAACAAAGCTGATTCTCATTCATTAAGTACCCATCAAGCACGTAAAAATCATCAACCAAATACTAATTAGAAAGCTTAATCCACACCTCAACGAAGTCCTCATCATGCTCATAATCACCTTTAAGTTGTTCAACCCCCAAGGATCTCATTGCGCAAAGTAAGAAACAAAGAAGCTCGTCCACTCAAAGCATCTGAAACTTGGTAGTGAACTCCAGACGTGTTAACTTGAAAGACATTTTTTGCAAAAATTGACACCATCGAGCATGTATGTAATTGGTTATGCGTTTTTGATTGTTTATGAACTTCAATGCCTCATGATCAGAGTATAGCACCAACCTTTTGGCTACCTAGTAGTGCTCCCAGCCTCCCAGGTCTTTGAAGCATGCACTGCCGAATAAAATTCCTTGTCATAGGTACTCCAATTTGGGACTGAGACTATATTGTTGTTGTTGTTGTTGTTGTTGTTGTTGTTGTTGTTGTTGTTGTCATAGGTACTCCACCGCCATGTAGCATCACTGAATTTCTCGTTCAAAAATTATATAGCCTAAGGCCTCTTTTCTTGTGAAAGTACAACACCAACTCCAACTCCAACTCCAACTCCACTTGCGTCACACTCAACCTCAAACAAATTATCAAAATTTGGTAACGCAAGTACCAGGGGAGTGCACAGCTTCTCTTTTAGAATAGCAAAACTGTTGAATGCTTCTTCTCCCCAACAAAACTTGACTTTCTTTAAGCATTTTGTCATTGGGGCAGCAATGGTGATAAAGCTCTTGATGAAACACCTGTAGAAAGTGGCTAGACCATGGAAACTACGTAACTCCCTGACATTTGTAGGAGTTGGCCTCTCCCAAATGGCTTTGATCTTAAGTGTCATCCACCTGTATGCCGTCAGCAGAAACAATATATCCTAAGAATAGCAGCCTATTGGTTAGGAAACTGCATTTCTTAAGATTAACATAGAGTTGGTTCTCCTTCAGGGCCGTTAAGACTTGCTGCAAATGCAACAAGTGCTCAATTTCGGATTAACTATAGATGAAAATGTTGTCAAAATAAACCACCACGAACTTGCCAATAAAAGCTTTCAATACCTGGTTCATCAAGTGCATGAAAGTACTAGGAGCATTGGATAGGCCAAATGGCATATCAAGCTACTCAAATAGTCTTTCTTTTGCCTTGAAGGATGTCTTCCACTTAACACCAAGTCAAATATGAATCTGATGATACCTGCTCTTTAGGTCAAGTTTAGAGAACCATTGAGCTCCATGCATTATGTCATCCAGGCTTGGGATTGGGAATCTGTAGCCTACTATGATCCGATTGATGGCCCGACTATCAACGCACTGATAGATTACTAAAATCGATCTATTGATTTTCTGGTTTCAAAACAATTACAAGAGCAAGAACACCACAGTAACCCCAGAGAAAGGTCTTAAAACCCTCTCAACCCAAGTCACTCAAAGAGTGCTCCAATTACAAATCAATTCAAAAGATGTTGTTCTTACTCACTCACCCCTATTTATACTATCTTATTCCCACTAACTCTATAAGGCCTAGATGTGGGATCTTATCATTACTCCCCCCTAAAACATCCACCTTGTCCTCAAGGTGGACAGAAAAAGAGACAAGGAAAATTGAAGAACACTAGAAACATAGACTTATTGTGAAAAAAGACCCCTATTGTGTACTGCAAAGAGTGCAAAGTTAGACCGACACATATTTCTCATCGCGAGCGGTAGCGAGCCCTAGCTTCCGGCTAGCTTTGTTTAGTCTCGGTCAATCGCTTGAGCTTCGGTGGAGATACATGCGGCGTGGCTCTGAAGAGACAGTGGGGCTGGATTTGGTAGTAGAACTCACAACCGAACTGGTTTTATGTTGGGGAGTAAATGGGCTTTTGGTGGGCCCAGAAATGGTGCGGGAATTCCCAGTGGGTGAAGTGGGTGGGCGGCCTTCAGATCTGTTGGGGAGGCCCAAGTTGGGTGTGGCGTTGGGCCCAACAAGAGACGCCCCCTTTAACCCATCTCCTGCACTGATCGTCTTCTCGATTTGCTCTGCCCTCTCCACCACCGTCTGTAACGTCGCTGGGAGCTCAACCAACATCTCCACTCGGATGCGATCATTGACGTCGTTGGTCTCCAGCCAGAATGAACCTCCAGAGAGAGCAGGAGAGCCTTCAGAGTGATCGGCGACGATGAACACAGACGATCCGACCTTGAGGTCAGCTTGCAGGATGAGAGGGAGCTCCTGTTCCGCCTTCCTCTTCGTATGCATCTCTCGTTTGAGCTCTTCCGCTCGAACGCCGCCTTGTAGACTTGCACGGCATCGGAGCCCTTCGACGCCTCCACGACCGGTGAGGCTTCGAGCCGTGAACACCACGGCCTTCGCTACTCGCCTTGCTCGCCACTCCATTTCGCACTCCGCCACCGCTACGCTTTCCCGCGCCGCTCGAAGTTTAGACGACTCAGGCATCTCATGCAAGGCGAAGTAGTGCTCGCTGGTTGAGCCACACCGATAGATTCTCCCCATCACGAGGTCGGTATCTTGATCTTGCGAACCTCGGAGCCGATCGATAAGGCGGCCTCGCCGAACCGAGCTCTCCGCGATGGATCGAACTCTCCCGATCGCGGCGGATCGGCGGCGGATCGGTGTGTATCCACCCCCGTCGGCCGGGCCGTAAGGTGGGATGACCAGATCTGGTCGGCCGGCCCCAACGCCCTCGGAAGCCCGGATCGGCGGATCTTTGGGGTTTGAGTCTTGCCCTCTCCGTCCGGCGATCCGTGATCATGCGGGAACGCTCTGGCGGTGCGGATCTCGGATCGATCCATCGTTCCACGAGCTCGGTCGCATCTCCCCACTGCCGTTTCAAGGCGGGATCGTTGCAACTCCATGGGATGCGCTTCATTGCTCCTCCAGGGACTCGACACGGGCTTCCATTCTCGACGGCATAAATCGGAGCTCTGATACCATTGATAGATTACTAAAATCGATCTATTGATTTTCTGGTTTCAAAACAATTACAAGAGCAAGAACACCACAGTAACCCCAGAGAAAGGTCTTAAAACCCTCTCAACCCAAGTCACTCAAAGAGTGCTCCAATTACAAATCAATTCAAAAGATGTTGTTCTTACTCACTCACCCCTATTTATACTATCTTATTCCCACTAACTCTATAAGGCCTAGATGTGGGATCTTATCACGCACATCCTCCAACTCTCATCTTTCTTAGGAGTTAACAATGCAAGGACTGCACAAGGACTCATTCTATCTCGAATGTACCCTTTGCGTAGTTGTTCCTCGACTTTTTCCTCAAAACTTCACTTTCCTTTGGACTAATCATGTAGTGTGGTAGGTTGGGCAGACTTGCTTCAGGGATATGGTCAATAAGGTGTTGGAAGTCCTACATAGGTGGTAACCCGTCGTCAAGGTTTGAAACTTCGACTTTGCCTATGACTTCGCTCACTTAAAATTTGAAATTAATTCGAGGAAGTTAACTTCGACGATTGAAGTTTGACAAAAATTTGCCGATGTACGGAAGTTTATGGGATTTCACTTTAAATGCTAGAAAACTCAAGTTTCTTCGTAGAGATGTTAGAACTAAGTTTTATTTGAATTTAGCCGAAGTTTAAATATAGTTCTAGCATAGTCGAAGTTTCAGTCGAAGTTTGCTCAACTTCTATGAAACATGACAATTTTACTTCATGTTTTATTAACTTCCACCAATGTTTTCGAAGTTCGGTCGAAGTTAGCCGAAGTTGAGTCGAAGTTTTGCAATTTTTCTACTGCCTATGAACTTCGCTTCGCTCCCCTCAAAATCGACAACCTTCACTTGAACTTTGCCAAAGTTTGTCGATTTTTTAAACCTAGCCCGTCGTGTATCTCCTTTGGCATCAAATCGTGGAATTCCTGCAATAAAGGATGCACTGATGTTGGGTGCTCCTCCACTGTCAACTCACCCTCCATCAACGCGACCTTGATTATTAATATATGAATCTGCTTAGTCTCCTTCATCTCATCCTCAAAATTTTGGGAAATGGAGAAAAGGTTGGTTTTCTTCCCATCACTCTGTGTCTTGCTTCTCACATGCAGTAATGTATACTTCACACCCTCCTTTTCGAGCATGTAAACATTATTTCTACCGAGCGTGGAGCATCGACATCATATGCCAAGGTCGACAAAATAACAATTGACAAGCATCCATGTCAACTACATCACAATAAATTGTATCGGTGTATTTAACAATTGAAAAGGGAACCTTACAACATTCTGCTACCTTCACCTTTGTCGTTGTTGTCTTGATCCACCCTAAAGTATAAGGATTTTAGTGTTTTCCTCTCAGTAAATCGAGTTGTCGTACTGCCTCTTTGTTAATAATGTTTTCACAGATCCCACTATCAATTATGGCACTAAACACCTTATCATTGATGGTTCATCTTGTTCTGAACAACTAGTGGCGTTGGTTGTTGGTCGCTTCGCTTAGGAGGTAGCATTAAATGCCACACCACGCAAGTTCTGATGACATCCTCCTCGTCCTCACAATCCACCTCGCACATAACACCATCCTCGTCACTTTCCCATTCCACAATGTTGACACTCTTCCGTAGAGGACATTCATTTGATTTGTGGCCCAGCTGGTTGCATTTGAAGCACTTATTAATGGAGGGTTTAGCATATGGATTTTTCAACGTCTTGAATTCTGTTGTGGCTGACTGCACTCGTTTGCTTGTCACCTTACTATCCGGTTGCCGACCACTTCCATTGTTGTTGTCTCGTACAATGGTGTCTTTTCTCCTATCATAGGCTTCAGCAGGTCTATAGTTAACATAACTCCTTCTTTTCCGCTCTTGTTGCATTAACTCTGCTTTAACGCCAAGCTCTTTGCTTAAGAAAGGATGCTAATGACCTGCACACCTATTATATCTCTCAAGAATTCTCTCAAGAGTTGCCCTTCGGACTCAAATATGTTGTTCCGCTCTGCCAATCTCATAAATTCAACCGTGTACTCATGCACAGTCCAAGTTCCTTGTTGGCAACGTTGATACTGTTGAAACAAGATTTGCTCGTAGTCTGGCACCAAGAACTCTCGCTGCAGCACATGTTTCATCCTATACCACGTTTTGATAGAATCCTTTCCTTCTATCTCACGGCATGCTTGAAGTCGTTCCCACCATGCGGACGCTCCCCTTTTGAGCCACCAACCAAACCCGCTGCTTAGGTAGGGTCTCTAAGTAGTCAAAGAACCTATCGGCTTCCGCAATCTAGTCCATGAACTCTTCTATGTTCCAATGCCATTGAATTGGGGAATGTCTACCTTCGGCTTGAAATCTCCAAAACCTCTATCAAAGCCTCTATCGAAGCTTCCATCTCTCCCCATAATCCCTTCGGGCAATGGATAACAGCCGAACCGGTTTGGTTCATAGTTGTCCTCCTCTTTTTAGAATATCATCAAACCCTCGTTGCCTTCGTGGAGGTTCTGCGTATGCGATAGGCCTAAGGTTTGGGATTGGCCTGTCACGATGGTCACCAAGATCTCCCTCTGCTCTTGGCCGTTCATGGACATTCCACCTCCCATGTGCTTCGAATCCAACAACATCCAGACATTTTAAAATCTCCACTATGTTCCTCAAAACGTTGAAATTTGACATCCATACGTTGCTCTAAACGTTGCTCCAACCATTGTAGCGTTTTGTCTCCTTAAGTAGGAGCTTTAATCCTCTAAACACCATTTTGAGGACTGCTACTATAGCCCAGCGTTACCATTCTTTGATACAAACAGATGTATAGTAGTAAATCAGCGACCAGATTTGTGAAAGAAAAACCTAATCAGTTTTCCTAAAAATAGGAAGAACCAAAAATTGATAAAAAGAATACTAATAACTGATGAAATTTTTATTAATTAATTCCCCTTTTCGTTACATTCCAACAACATAAATAATCTACTTAATAAAGTTATAAACAGACTACAATTTACTTTACTAAAGATAAGTTTTATCTAGATAACAACCAAACTTAAAAGACTCGTAAAGTAACTACAACTCTATGTTTATCTATCCAAACTAAACTAATCCACATCAGCGAGTTAATAAAAAAAAAACCCGAAACTGATTAAACACAACAGTAATAAACAACTAAACCCAACTGAACTCAATCTTCATCAATTATACCCTTGCTTTCTCCCCTCTCTATCAATGCATAGGTTGAAGTCTGATTTGTTGAGCCCTAAATCCATAAGCCATAACCCAAACAAGGGCAAGACCCAAACCTCTCTCCTTCCCCTTCTCCATCTGTTACACATTGCGATCAAGAGATGAGAAATTAAGGCTTAACAACAGAAGAAGCGCATGGCGCAAAATCATTAACACGAGGAGACTCCACCTCATCATGAGAAAATTAGGTTAAAACATGGTGTGTAAACTCGCCATCTCTTCCATTACAAAACTTGGGATTAATTGAGGAGGGAGGAAACTTTAAGTTATGCCCTCCACATGAGATTACTAACATTTCCATTTGTTTGTCTTGCAAACAATACGTGAAAATGAGCCCAAATCCCAACACTAAGGGTTTGTTTGCTTCATGGTCTTAGGTCGGATTAGCCACATTGGACAGGCTAATCCGGCGTTTTCTTGGCGAATTAACTAGTCCACGGGACTATCTAATACCCAATACAAGTGACTAAACTAAACCATCATTTTTTGTGGCACTAATTAGTCCCAATGCATGGGCTTTAAATATTACCAAACAACCCCTCCTTCTTACACTAGATAAACGAAATCAATTTCGATGGTATGCTTTAGGGGAGACTGAAAGAAAACCTTAACCGAGGAAAGAGGAAGGAGATCGAAGGGCGCACCCCTCTTCTTCTCACCACCACCAAGTCTTCACCTTTTCTTCTCACCAACACCACCACCGAGTCCTTCCTCTTCATCCCAACGCCGTCAAAGTGCCACATCGAGAGAGCCTTCATCCCTGTCCTCGCCTCCTTAATGGACAACTACATCGACCAAAGCTATTGTTTCTGCTGCTGCACATTCTTCTGCGACTTTGATTCCACTGATGGACTAAGAGGGGTATTTTGATTTCCATTGGAGGACTGGAAAAGTGATAAAATTTTTGGTTTTTTTGTATAGTCTTACTTGTATAGGGAGGGTAAAGAAAAGCCCTCCATATACTTTTATTATTTTGTTATTTTGACTTACACACACATGGTAATAGCTACCGAATTCACATCATCTTTCTGATAAAAAAAAGCTCTTGACATGTTATAGCTACCGAATTCATGGATTAATTTGCAAAGAAAGGGAGATAAAAGTATCAGCCTTCTTATGATCCTATCCAACTAATACCTCGATGATCTCCAAGGATATGAATTATATTTAAATGTTTGGGTCTCAACAAAAAAAATCCTCGATTGAGCATGAACAAATACCAATTTCTGAGAAAATCACTATCATATAAGGTATATTATTGACTTAGGAACATGTTGGTCATTCCACCAACCTCCAAAAAATTAATCTCAAACTTAACACACCCAATTGAACAAGTGACCCAATCGGGACAAATCACTTAACCCAAGCCACAATCCCATGTATAACTTAATCCCATACATACGGGACTACTATATTTGCGGCGAACAAGCCATAATTTGGGTGTCATGCAAACCAAACAACACTTTAAACTCTAACATACTCCAAAGATCTAATGTTTTATTCACTACCTCTCTTGTTTCACTTATTAATACAATATCTTCCACAAAAGAATACACTATTGTATATCCTATTGAATATGCATGGTTACTTCATCTATAATTGAAGTAAAGACGTAAGGGACTTACAAAGAGTCCGTGGGTAGTCTTGTAGTAATGAAAAATTCTATTATCATTCCTCGAATTGCTTTTATAATTGTTAAGACTCCTATGTACAAATCTTCAATAAGGTCTATCATCGAGCATGCACCCCATTTTTTTGCAGCACCCATCAAAGCACATCTCTAGGACCCTTTTATCTATTTTTTTTTATCAACGAATATCATATTGATGCACTTCTTCACCATATTTTTCATTAATCTTGCAAGGAAAATCTCCTCTATAGTTGGCGTTCTTGGCATGAAGCCAAATTGATATTTTGATATTGCGGTTTCCTTCTCAACCTATTGTAAATTACCTTTTCCCAAAGTCATTAATTTTAGCATCAAAGGAAATAAAAAATTATTTTTGTTGATAAAATTAGTGAATATATAATGTTGATTTTTCCATATTGTGGTTTCCTTCTCAACCTATTGTAAGTTATTTTTGTTGATAAAATTAGTAACTAAATATTGCAGTTCAAATATCCTAACCTCGTACGATTTTTGTTATTATATCCTAAAATTTTGGGAATTTCTATTATATCCTAACTTTTCTAGATTGTTTGATTTGTATCATAAAACACTTTTAAACTCCAAATTTGATGAGGTGACACCTAAATAATGAATTTAAAAAAGCCACATCAGCACCCATAATTAACACATTTATTATTTAGGTACCACCTCATCACATTTGGAGTTCAAATTGACCTAGGATACGAATCAAACAATCTAGAAAGGTTAGATAATAATAAAAACTCCCAAAATGTTAGGATATAATAACAAATATTGTGAAAGGTTAGGATATGCTAACCAATTTGACCTTAATTTTATCATCAAATGAAATTAAAAAAAAAAATTGTTGATCTCACAAAAATTATTTAATACATAATAACATTATGTATGATAATGGAAGAGATAAATAGCCATTTTGGCTCCACAATTTTATTAAATCAATTTAGATATCAATGCTAAACAGTATAAAATAGCTTTTTGAATAGAAATTTTCCTACAATCACTTAATAACATAAGGCCAAAAGTTACTCACTCCGTGAGCCTAGCACCAAATAATGTTATCATGACAACAACAAGGAAGAAATATAAGTCCAAAAAAACACATGTTCCTCCAGGGATAAGAACACGCAGCAATAGCAACAATCAGATGAGTTGATGCTATGAAAAAACTCAAGCTTTATGAGATAACATCAAGTAATTGAATCGGATGGATTCTCTGAATAAGAAATAAGTATGGGCATGCAAAAGTAAACAAGATATATAGAAGAAAAAATAGTTTTAGACACAAGTCTGAAAATGTTCACAAAAATGAATCCAATTTCAGTGAGAGCTATTCACAGCATAAATTCTGGAGACTTACCACAAAGCTTAAGAAGTGTGAAAGTCGTAGCCGCAACAAAGAAAACCATGGAGATCGCAACCCAGAAGTGCTATAGAATACAGATGAGTAAGATATCAGATCAGATTCTCTCCATGTCAAAAATATGTGATCTAAGTAACTCCAAGACAAATTGCAAAAGAATATTTTTCATGTCCATATGTAAGAAACAGAAGGATTTTAAATGGTTACTGTTAAAAGTATATAACCAGCACAATGATGTAATTAAGAAACCAATCTATTGCAATCTTGTTATTGAAGTTTTGGCCACCTGTTCTATATTGCTTACTCAATGAAGCGCATCCATCAGTTTTATAATTCTGATAGAGGAACCAAATGCAAGAACAATTTTCCAATGGATGGAGCGTTATTTTGTTAGAAGGATGAGACCCAAAATAAATGAAGTGAATGAAACCATTACACAAAACATTTATGGAGAATAAGAAAAGCCCCAATTTATCTCACATCACTTCCACTGGAAACAGGCTATACTTTCTTCAATTAAGAAATATGAAGTGCTAAAAACATCGATTCAAACTTCATCAACGGAAAAAATACATTACTTTAATTCATTCAACCTTAATCATATATTCAAGAATATTCCAAACATGCAAAAAGTGTGAGCAGAACATAGTGATTAGATCCTGAGTGTCCTTCAACATGCTCTTTTATTTCGACTCCCAGCAGAAAACATCTGAACAACATAAGTTCCCTTCCTTTTTTTGTTTTCTAAGAGCACAATACTTTTGTTTGAGTGGCAATAAGAGCACAACACTGATTCGTGTTCTAAAGAAACTCCATCCAAAGCACAAGAAACTCAAGAAGTTATTATGTTGGCTAAGACCCTTAATGAGAAAACATTTGTAATGACTGAATTGAATGCCCACATGAACCAATCGGTAACTACTGAAATTTAGTTTAACTTTAAGGAAATATTTACTTTTTTTTTGGATAATCGTGGGTGTTGAGATTACCCTCACTATTCCCACGAGGCCCTAGCTCTATCGACCAATAGTAAAAACTCAGCGGCCCGAACGATCTTACCAAACCGGGGAATCGAAACCGATGTCGTGCGCTTAATTCACACAACCGCCTTCGCGCTTATCGTTGTGGCAACCCGACTGGGTTAAAGAAATATTTACTTTGACAAAAGGAAATTCCCATCCCTTTTTCCCATGAAGTTAATCACCAACATAGTAGGAACACAACAAAGCTAGGTTAGTGTTTCATCTTCTTCAATGCCCATCTTTATATAAATATATAGTCATTCTTATTCTAGACTAGATTTCGTTAACATCATAATTACACTTCATAAGAAATATGCTAAAGTTAGCATCCACTCTAAGCATGGTAAAAAAAAAATTCTAAAATTTTTAAAATGAGGATGCTTAGGTGGTTGTGTGGTAAAACTCGTAAAGATAGAATAAGAAATATAAAAATTCAAAGACAAGTAGGAGTAGCACCGATTGACACAAAGATTAGGGAAGGGCGGTTGCGGTGGTTTGGTCACCTGGAAAGATGGCCTACAAATACCCCCACTATAAACTTAACTTAATAGAAACTGAACAAATTCGACGAGGTAGGGATGGACCAAAGTTAACTTGGGACGCATTAATTAGGAGGGATTAGAATGGTTTGGAAAGCTCGCCATCAATTGCACTAAATCGAACGCAATGGAAAAGTTTGATCCATGTAGCCAACCCCAATTAATTTGGGACTGAGGCTAGCAATACTTACTCGAATTAATTTGGTTTTTTAAGCACCAAATGAAGCATTAGATGCAAATGAAACTACATAGGAAATTCCATCCAAATAGGGGATAAAACGATGTAATTAGCATATTTATTGTTGGTAGGGAACTTGTTGTACAAAAAAGGAATTACAATTAGTTTCAACAAGAAGATACACCTAAGAATAAATATATTAGACAATGTAAAACTAGTAATCGATCTCAAAGATGAGAAATGGATTCTAACAAACCGTTTAAAGAAGAAAGAAATAAAATCCAAAAGGATAAAATACTATTAAATTGAACTAAAGGAAAAAAAAAATCGTTAACCAAATATGAAAGAGAAAGAACATAAAATATCATAAACAACAAGCTTCATTAATATGCCAAGACAAAACTTGGATCTCGAATAGCACTTAGATAAAGTTATTAATTACTTCTTTTAGTGTCGAAATTTTACAAAATTTCTTGACACATCGAATTAGACTTTGCCGAAATTAATTTCAAAATTTAGGTAACCAAAGTCATTCGGAGTCAAATTCTTTATACACGGTAACACGACTTCAAAAGAGATCCATATCCTAGAATCACACATGAGTATCAATGACAAAAGACTATTTTTTATATTCATGTTTGAAATGCACATTCTTTATGCAAAGGACAACAAATCAAAAAACCTATTAAACAACTACACCAAAGAGAGTGATAAAGTTCATGGGCCTAACTGAACCTCAAAAACTAGCTAAAGTGATTGTTTTCAGCTTATAATTGTTGGGGCATGTGCCCTAGGTCAATCCATTAACTGTCTTTATGAATACTTTTAGTTAATAAAATAGAGGATTTCATTTGTTGTTTATTATAATTAATTTGCATGTTTACATTATAATAAGATTCATTAGTATTTACATAAATATCTTAAATGTCCCTAGATCGACATTGTTCTGGGAACTATAATGAATTAAGACTAGTGTGAGTCTTGATTGATGATCATATGATGATTATACGTATAGGGATACGAATCAAGATCACGAGTACTTGTTAGGGAACAAAGTCTTGGGACCGACCCGCTATGAGAACATCACATGGATTAAGTCATAGTTGTTTCTCATGATAGGTATATTTTTCGGTCCTCGACTTGAGATTACGAGAGACTTCAACATTAGGAACACGGTGATTTGACACAATCAAACGTTGTCTTTAAGGACGATTATAAAGGTTGTGATTGGTTATTGTGTGAGCAATGCGATGAAGTTATGTAATCGAGATAGAATTTGTCCCTCTCATATAAGAGAGATATCCAGTGGATCCCTCGATGTGTTAGACTGTTAAAA
The DNA here is from genome assembly GCA_039657365.1 of Stephania yunnanensis. Classification (NCBI taxonomy): domain Eukaryota; kingdom Viridiplantae; phylum Streptophyta; class Magnoliopsida; order Ranunculales; family Menispermaceae; genus Stephania; species Stephania yunnanensis. The sequence goes on along the minus strand of CM077589.1, from coordinate 10,289,186 downwards.
GGCCTAGTCTAAGTGATAATGACTACCCAAGTTGTACTAGTCTCGATCTCTAGGTAGACTGAAAACATTCAAATGACATTGGATGACAATTTCATGCCTTATGTTTGATCAAAAGGATATCGTCTGACAAAAGGATGTTATATACACTATTGATTAGGTTGTATCGATTTGATATTCGTACAACTTGGGTAGTCATAATGTCTTGCTAGAGGCCGCTTATGACTTGTATACCAAAATGTGTTTTGGTGCACAGCCAACGTTGTATGAGCCTATTGGGTCGCACACTAAGAATGGTTTTGAGAGATTTTAAGATGGTTCAGAAAAACGAATTTTATATGATAAAATTCATGACAGAAACGTCCTTGTGGTGTATTACACTTATACTTCTTTAAGTAGGGGTATATGTGTAATTTACTTAACCGTCTATATACAAAGGTTGTATAAATAGACGCTTTAAGTTAGAACACACGTATGAAAGATTAAGGACCGAAACTCTATTTTCGTTTTAGAAACGAATTAGGGTTTTTGGTACGCTCTCGAAGCTAGCACTTCGAATCTCGACCGTCGTTCATGAGTGAAGCTGCTGGTAGAAGGCGTTCGTCGTTGGCAGCACCTTAGAGATCGATCAACCTTCAGAAAGGTATATTGCGACCGAGGTATGATTAAGTTTTCATGGTTTAAACGTTTTTAATGGAATTAGATTCGGATCATGTTTGGATTTTTGTCAAAATTGTTTTGTAATCTCCGCTGCGTATAAACCCCAAAACTCAACAATGACATGTTCAGTAAAAAACAAAAACAAAAAAGCATGTTTTTTCGAAGAGAGGTACTATTTCACCAATCAAACAATGTTCATCCATGTAGTATTAGTATGAAATGGGTTGTAGTGAACAATTAAGAAATCAACGAGGTGGACTTGTTTTTGTCTTTTGCTCAAACTTTGTCAAGGTGATGGATAATTTTATAAGCCGATGATTTTTCTAGAGCAATTTCTATCATCCTAACACCATCCTAATGCAAGGGCCATAGCCACTAGATATGGCCCTAGCACTAATGAACACATTCATTGATGAACACATTCAAGACTCCACTAGAGGATTTACATGAAGAGTGTAGTTTACATTATAAAACATATTCAACTTACACAATCTGAAACCAGAATTTTGAGAAATACCGTCATCTAATTTGTTGTCACTTGTCAATGGCTATTGCTCTCACCAATGGGATGTGTAGACTTGAATAAGCTTTGCCATAAATTTTTGGCCAAAAAGCAAGTGTACACCTTACATTTTCCAAGGAATTGGATGCCAAAAAATACAAATAATGCATCAGGTCTACAATTACTTGCAGTGACTGCTATTCCATCAGAACAACCATGCGCAATAGTTTTTAGGCTAAGATGACTGTAATAGGCTTGGACTATTCATAGTCAATAAAAATCATATATATGAGAAATATGTGACTAGAATTGGGATCAAGAGTTATTTAACCCAAATATTAATGACATTAATTCACAATCCACAAATGAAAAATCCAATTTGAGAATACTACCTGTATCTATAACAATTTTTCAATGATATGATGTTGAAACTTGACATAGAGCACGTTTATGCTAACTGCAAGTTTGTGGAATAATCTCAAAGAATCAACACGCAAGCCAAAGGAAATAAAGAAGAGAAGAAAAACTTACAGGAAGTGTTTCCCATATTGCCTCATCACTCATGCTTTCCTCATCACCAGGCATTAAGGCCTTACACATCCTAGATAAGAAACATAGCATTATTATAACAGAAATGCATGGAATACTACATTTTAGATTAAGGGGAGACCAAGAGATCACAATAAAAACCAAAATAAACCTCAGATTCGACATTATTAACTAAACCATAGACAGCCAGAGTTGGATTAATAACTAAAACAGAAGCAATACAGTAGGATTATCTCAAAAGAAGAAAAAATCAAAGATAAACCAATAAACTTACATCTTGTAATTTCTTTGACTAAAAGCAAGAGGTTCACAATTAAGATATACTAAGAAAAGTTAGCCAACATCTGTCACTGACCCACTGTTTGTATTGCTTGTTGACTTTAGTCAATGAATCAATTGCCATAGGAACCATGCCGTAGGAACTTAGAAAGTTAGACAGCATTCATGCAGTCAGATTGAACTACCAAATTGATGAGCCACCACAAAGCCATCACCCGGTCACAAGAAAGTCGTTGGCGGAAGAAGTCAAAGCGTAGTTAGGAGACATTATCGTGCCACTTTCTTTTAGTTTATCATGTTTTCTTTGAGTCAGTTTATCATGTTTGCTTGCTAAACATGTTTTGTCGTTTTTTTGGAGAACGAGTGTTGGTGTGTTGGCTAGTTGTAGTGGGCTTTATGGGCAGTTTGCCTATAAAATTAGTTCAATGTGGAAACAAGAAGGGCGGGTGTCGAGAATCAAATGCATGTGCGTTTTTTTTTTTTTTTGAAAACATCAAAATGTGTGTTTATTTACTATTATGACCAGCTCTAACAAGGACCTATCAATGGTATCTGAGCACTGCGATAGCATCCCGGGTTCAAATAAGAAAGACAGCAAGGCCAAACCAAAGGATTTCTCTAAGGTGTACCGTAGGCAACACATGAAAGGCACAGCAGCACGTTATGTGCACAGGCGGTTCAGGGTCAGCCAGAGGGCCCACAAGTAGGTCTAGAGTAGTAATTACGTATGGTGCATGAAATCTACGTGAGAGCAATAGTTTGTGCGCGCGTGCGCGCTGGGGTATGTGTGTGTGTGGTGGTGGTGGTGATGGAGTATACGATGGGGATTGTCCATTGTTGGGGTATCTCTGATATCTTGTAATTCTAGGAAAACCTGAGGTCTTAGGGGAGTAGAGAGAGTCTTTCCATCTCGGTAGTTAGTTTGCTCTCCACGTTTGTATCTCTCTTTTGATCATCAATAAAACTAGCGAGGCGACCCCCTCTCTTCATCTAAATTCGTGTAGGTTCTTAGCATTGGTATCAGAGCACTCCAATGTCCCCATGGCTCCCAAATTAGACACGTGCATGGATACACTAGAGTCGGAGATGAAGAAGATAGAGGCATCGGTGGGTAAGTTGCGGTCCGCCATGGAATCGCAGAGATCCACTATGGATAGTCAATTCCAGGCCCTGTCTCAGAAACTAGAAGCCTTGTTCGGCCATCAGAGTCCAGCAGCGAGTGGTACGCAACAGATCAGCGAAGCTGGTGGTAGCAAGTCACCAGATCTGCCAAACTGGAATTGGTTTTGGAGTCATCGATAATGAGAGGTCATCGCGTTAGTCCAGAGGTACGTAAAATTAAGATGCCTACTTGTTATGGGGATGAATTACTTGTGTGGTTAAATCAAGCTGAGAGTCCAGCTAAGCACTATTTTGCCTTGCATGACATGTCTGAGATCTTGAAGCTTCGTGCGGCGAGGATCTGCTTGGTGGGGGCTGCCCAGATTTAGCTCCAAACAGAGGAGAAGACGCAACCATTCGAGAGTTGGGAGGAGTTGAAGACCCAGTTACGTCTGAGTTTCACAAAGGCCAACCCCCTTCACCTTTGTAAATAGTTCTTTTCCCTTACACAAGAGTCCATTGTTCGAGAGTACCAGAAACACTATGAGTTGTTGTTGCACCAGGAAGACCTGACAGAGACACAGAAGATCGCAATATATATCGATGGGCTTCTGGATGCCTGCATATGGAGACGATGGTCGATCAACCGTCATTGCTAAAAGCGGGTACGTTAAGGCAGGACGCCTGGAGAAGAAGATGGGCAAGAGTGCTTCGCTCGGTTTGAGTGGACTGGTCGATCCAACTGCGTCATTCGGGTCGGGCCACAAGGGGGAGTCCAAACCACCTGGGTGGGTTACACATACATTACAAAGCCCACCTCGTGAGAGCCTTACAACTCAACCCAAAGCTCAATTGCCCTCGAGCCCAACGTCTCGATCCAGTTCCATTAAATCCTAATTCCTCTAGCCCAACCACACCACGAGTATCTCCACCCAAGCACAAAAGACTCACCGAGTCCGAAGCGCAAGCTCGGCGCAAACAAGGCCTTTGTTACAGATGTGATGAAAAATGGTTCATAGGTCACAGATGAGCTAGGAAGGTTTTGAATGTTCTGTTAGTGGGGGATAATCGGGAAGATGACACTGTTGAGACACTTTCTGATAGCTTGGAGGAACACACTGACTCGAAGGTTGGCGAGTGCCTCGTGTTGGAACTATCAACCCATGTTGTAGGAGTACCAGATCCACATACCCTCAAGGTTCAAGGTGAGGTTCGAGGCACGCCAATCGTGATCTTAATCGATTGTGGCGCCTCCCATAATTTTGTCTCCCGACTCGTTGAAGCCTTGTCCCTACCCCTATCTCCTACGGCAGACTACGACGTCTTTATGGGGGGAGGAGCTAAGTTGCTAGGGTCGGGAGTGTGTCAGAATGTGTTGGTTTCGTTTCAGGGGTTGTCGTTCACGGTTGATATGTACCCCATTGGCATGCGCCACCATGATCTTATCATCGGCATGGCTTAGCTTAAGTTTTGGTTGCAACGACGAATGATTGGCCAAATCTTGCCATGTCTTTCGAAATGAATGGGCGGCCTATTATGGTTCAAGGGGATCCGTCTCTTCATCGTGCCTTAATCTCCTGTAAAACAATCCAACAAACATTCGATGATGTGTTGGGTTGTTTCTTAATTGCGTGCTTCAATGTGACTCCACCAGATTGTCCTTCCAGTAAAGCCGGCATTGTACCTTGTATTCAGACCATATTGGATTCATTCACAGCTCTCTTCACTGCCCTGACAGGGTTTACCACCGTGGCGTAAATGCGACCATGCCATTTTTTTGAAAGAGGGGCCCGATGCAGTTCGTGTGCGTCCCTACGGCTACCCCTATATTTAGAAGTCCGAGATTGAAAGGATGGTAGCGGAGATGCTGCAATCGGGTATTATCCAACATAGCACCAGCCCCTTCTCTAGCCCGATCATCTTGGTTAAAAAGAAAGACGGTAGTTGGTGGTTTTGTGTCGACTACAGAGCTTTAAACAAGAATACCTTGCAATGTGCATGATCGATTCCCAATTCCAAACACTGATGAGTTATTTGATAAACTTCACGAGGCCTCTTTCTTCTCTAAGGGTGTGTTTGATAGCAAAGAAAAAGAAAAAAATCATGGAAATTTGTTTTGTTTTTTAGTATAACCGTTTTTTTTTTGTGTTTGATACACTTGTAACCGCATAGAGAAAAAAATCTACCCTCCTAATTTTCTTCATTTATTTTCTCTTATTTTGGGATGGAAATTCGAGATTTTTGGGGTCTAACGAATCTATTTTTGACCGAAACTTAGACTCCTTCTTCTACAAGAACTCTTCCACCAACATACTCCTCTCCATTCATCATTAGTTCCGGCTCTTCTCTCTGCAAAAACATGTGTTGATCTCCCAGATCTCTGGTTGTTTGATCTCCGTTCTCTGCGATCTCTGGTCGTTCTCTCTGCGATCTCTGCGATCTCTCCTTTCTCTTTCGTCTCTACGATCTCTCCGTTCTCTCCTCTTTCGTCTGCGATCTCTGGTTGTTCTCTCTGCGATCTCTCGGTTCTTCTCTCTGCGATGATAGCTTTCCCACTTTGCGAAAATGTCCCTTGGAAATCGAGAATTTATTTCGCGCTCAAACAACCAGACTAATATACTCTTCATGAAGAAAAATGCAATGGTAATCAACCAAAGTTCGGGAGTCAATGGTCTTAGGAACCACCACGAACTCTCGGTGAAATCATCACCCTTTATTGGCACAATCATGCGAAATCCAGATTCTGCATATGGCTGGGTTAAGTCTACATATTTCGATCTGTTAGCTAGGATTGTAACATCTCCCACAACCACATCAAACATCTGTTCATGTAAAATATTTTTTGGAATAATTTTTTTTTAAAGAAATCAAATGTAACAAAGAATATCTGTATGTATGTGTAAATATGCATCTGAGTTTTAAACATCTGTTCGATTTGTCTGAGTTTCCCATGAGGTTGCTCAGTAACATTGATGCTACTGAGCAAGGACTAACAACAACTGCCAATAGACTAGCGGATGCATTTGCGCATACAGACTGTGCACGTCTTCAGAAAGAGCTTCATAACATTCCTGAACTAAGTCGAGAAGACGTAATGCGTGCCACGCTTTTATTGGGAGGTGAAGTTAAGGATGTGAATATATTTTTTCACTTGGATGAAGACTTGAAGAAAGATTGGGTGATTTTATATTTGCAGAGGAAATTTTAGATTACTTTAAGAAGTTAAACCATAAGTTTTTTTTTTAATAAATTTTAATACATTGTTTAATTTCTTTCATTTATGTTACCTATCAATTAATTATTGAATGATTTTTTTTGAGTTCATTAATGGTTGTGAAGATAGTTGTTGCCGATTCAATTTCGGTGCGTAACCTTGATTAATTGTCCACTTGATTTAATTTTAGTATGAATTCGTGATACTGCAAAAAAAATGAAAAAAAAATTACATTAGTTATCAAACAGCAGAAAATTGAAAAAAAATATTCTCACGTGCAATCAAACAGCAATGAGAAAATTCTTTTTAAAAAATTTTCTACAGAAAATTTGCCTAAGTAAATACTTTTTTCTCATTGAAAATTCTCTTTGCTATCAAACACACCCTAAATTCAACCTTCGCTCCGGTTACCACCAAATCCGAGTGCGCTCGGAGGATGTCCACAAAACAGCCTTCAGAACACATGAGGGGCACTATGACTTTCTTGTCATGTCATCTCGCCTGTCTAATGCTCCTACTACCTTCCAAGCACTCATGAACTCCATTTTCAAAGGCTTGTTGCTTCGATCAGTCCTTGTCTTTTTTAAAGATATCTTGGTGTACAATCAGTTCTTAGTTGATCACTGCCAACACTTGCATCAGGTTATATCCATTCTTTCAACTCATTCACTTTCCCTCAACTTCAAAAAGCTTTGTTTTGCAAAGTCTCGTTTGGAATACTTGGGGCACATCATTTCTAGGGAAAGCGTCATGGCGGACCCTAAGAAAGTCCGAACCATGGAGATTGGTCGCGTCCATCTTGACCAAGGAACTAAGGAGATTCTTGGGACTTATGGTATATAACCGCCATTTCGTTTGGGACTATGAGAATATTACAGCTCCTTTGACACAATTGCTACACAAAGACGCTTTTGATTGGGACCATACTGCCTCCTTCGCCTTCTCCAAGTTGAAGCAAGCTATTCAAGAAGTCCTCATCCTGGCTCTTCCAAATTTTGACACCCTATTTGTTATTGAGACTGACGCCTCGAGGATTGGCGTGGGGGCAGTCCTATCGCAATAGGAGAGGCCCATTGCCTTTTTTAGCCAAGCCTTGTCACCACGAGCCGCAACAAGTGGTCAAGACGGATTGGCGTGGGGGCAATCCTATGAGTGGGAATTGATGGAAATTGTTATGGCCATACAAAAATGGCGTCATTACTTACTGGGTAGGCGCTTTGTTGTCAAGACGGATCAGCGCGGCCTTAAATTCTTGTTAGAGCAAAGGGAAGTAGCCCTCGAATATCAGAAATGGTTTGTCAAATTACTCGATTTCCACTTTGACATACACTATAAGCCGAGTCACTCTAATGTGGTCGTCGATGCTCTATCACGGTACCTAATTTAGATCAATTTGCAGGCTCTATCATTGGTTTCTTTTGGGGACGACTCTGTGATTGCCAGTGAGATGGCTGCTGACCCAGTTTTGGCACCCGTCCTGCAAGCTCTCATGACCAATCCCAAAGCCAAGGAGCATTGGTCAGTAGTCAAGGGTCAGCCGCGCTACAAGAATCATGTGGTTTTGTCTTCCTCATCCTCTTTGAAACAACGGCCATAGGGGCTTCTTGAAGACTTATTCTCATATTTCGGTCGAACTATATTGGAAAGGAATGAAACAAGACATCAAATCCTTTGTAGCCAAGTGTGAGACCTGCTAGCGCTGCAAGTATGAAACAGTGGCACCCACGGGACTTTCACAGCCTCTCTCGGTGTCGATTGCTATTTGGGACGACATTTCCACGAACTTCATGGAAGGACTACCGGCTTCACATGGGTTCAACTCCATTTTGGTCGTGGTTGACCGTTTGAGCAAGTTCGCACACTTCCTTCCACTCAAGCACCCTTACACGGTCAAGACAGTGGTCGAGTTGTTCATCAAAGGTATTGTGCGACTACATGGTTTCCCTTGCTCAATTGTGTCTGATCGTGAAAAAAAAAAATTTAGTCATTTTTTATGTGCACTATTTCGGCTCCAACACACTAAGCTCAATCGTAGCACGGCTTACCATCCTCAAAGCGATGGTCAAACCAAAGTGGTGAATTGCTGTCTCGAGACATATCTTTGGTGTTTTATCTATCAAAGTCCCTGGGATTCAACGGACTGGCTGCACAAGGCCAAGTATTGGTACAACACATCTTTTCATTCCTCATTGCACCGCACCTCCTTCAAGATTGTCCATGGTCGCGACCCGCCTTCTTTGGTCCGTCAGGGTTTTTCCTCTTCGTCTCCCCTCTCGGATGTGGGACCAAGTACTTAATGAACTTCGTGACCAGCTTCTTATGGCTCAAAATCGAATGAAGCAGCATGCTGACTCCAATCGACGACAGGTAGTTTTTCAAGTCGATGAGTTGGTGTTTTTGAAACTGAGGCCCTATAGGCAGCTCTCACTAGCTCAGGGATCCCACTCAAGCTCAGTCCCAAATTCTTTGGCCCTTTTCCGAGTGCTCAGTCGCGTCGGCGAGGTCTTGTATAAGTTGGAATTACCACTTTCATCATCTGTGCATTCGGTATTTCATGTGTCCCAACTTAAAAAGGTTGCAGGTAATGCAACAATCTCACCCATTCTTCCCCCTTTTTCCCCTGGATCATTGGTGGTTGTGGTGGAACCAGAATTTGTCCTCTCATATCATTGTTCCTCCGTTAGTCCAGAGGTTAATTATGTGGACTTCACTGCCTGTTTCGGATGCCTCTTAGGAGCTAGTTAAGCATGTCCAACTGTCTTTTCCTTCTTTCCACCTCGAGGACAAGGTGATTGTCCAAGGCGGGAGTTTTAATAGTATCCAAGGTTCAAATAAGAAAGACAACAAGGCCACACCAAAGGATTTCTCCAAGGTGTACCGTAGGCAACGCATGAAGAGCACAGCAGCACGTCATATGCAGGCTGTTCATGGTCAGTCAAAGGGTCCACAAGTAGGTCTAGAGAAGTAATTACGTGTGGTACAGGTGATCTACGTGTGAGAGCAATAAGTAGTGTGTGTGTGTGTGTGTGTGTGTGTCTGCGTGATACTCTCGACCATGCTCTCGACAAACTAGAATCAAAAGAGCATGCGGAAGGGGTATGACCCTTATTTTCATAAAAAAACTAATCAGCCTTAAATTTCCAAAAACTCGGAGACGATTCTACGAAATGGCTTAATAAGCTGGAACAGATCTTCACATTTCAAGGCACCCTTGATGCTCAAAAGTTGTCCATAGAATTCTCTCATCTCATAGCGGAAGCAAGCCAATGGTGTCGATAGCTAAGGCGAGCATATCAAGAGGCATGGAAGTCACATGGGTAATCTTAAATCAACAAATATAGGCTCAGTTTAGGCCTACATAGTGTGAAGATTATGATGAAGCTTTATCTCAGGTGAAATAGGAAGGGTCATTAATAGATTACCAAAAGAATTTGAAAAGCTTGGCAATCGTGTGCAAGGATGTAAACAAAAGGCTTTAGTAGGGACATTCTTAAACCAAAGAATTGCATAAGGAATTCAAAGTCATTAAAACAAGCCATTAGCCAAGCTCGCATGAGAGACAACAACTTATTTGCAGAGAAAAGATCACTAGCTCACCACAAAGTCACAAACAACTAAGGAACTCAATTTCCAAACAACAACTACTTTAACTTCTCATATGAAGCGTCTTATTTGGGAAGAGATACAAAAGCAGAGACTTAAGTCTCTTTTTTAATTGCGATGAAAGTTCACTCCAAGTCATAGGTGTCGCACGCCTCAACTTTTGATGTTAGAGAACACAAGGCCAACTAGGAGCATCATAAGGAGATATGTTACTGACCAGCTCTAATAAGGACCTATCAATGGTATCAGAGCATTGCTATCAGGTTTCCAACAAAGAAAGGATTGAGATCCTTCAACTAGGGCAAGGGGGACTGCAAGAAAGTATGAGCAGGATGCAGCTAAGTATGGCAGACTAGTTACACCAACTAGAAGATACTCTCGACAAATTAACAACAGCCATGCTTTCATACAAAAAGGGGTCCAACAACAATCTTGGTCGATCAACAACCAAGAAGAATCAAAAGAGCATACAAAAGGGATACGACCCTTGTTTTCATCAAAAACTAATCAGCCTTGAGTTTCCAAAGAACTTGGGAGATGATCCTACAAAATGATAAAATTAGATGGAACGGATCTGGTTTCAAAAAAAAAAAAAGGTTGAATTGGTCTTCGTATTTCAAGGTATCCTTGATGCTCAAAAGTTAGCATTCTTTAATCTCATGGAGGAAGCAAGCTAATGGTGTCGATGGCTAAGGCGAGCATATCGAGAAGGCCTAGAAGTCATGTAATTTAAAATCAACAACTATGGGCTCAGTTTAGGCCTACATAATCTGAAGATTATGATGAAGCGCTATCTTAAGTGAAATAGGAAGGGTCATCAAGTGATTACCAAAAAGGATTTGAAAAGCTTGGCAATCATTTGCAAGGATAGGCACAAAAGGCTTTAGTAGAGTGATAATTCGTATATGTGCCCCAATTATGTGTGTAAATATTATGTTATAACGTGTAAAAGTCTCTAAATTTGGTTTGTAAATATTACTTTGTATTGTTTGTAAGCTTTTGATGGTGTTGGACCAAAAAGAAGTTGAAATAAGGTGTTTTGGAGTGCTTTTGGTGTTTCGTCTTGTAAAGCACGCGAGCACGATGCCCAAGTCAGCCTTGCGGAACCCGCATTGGTATGAAGGTTGGGTGGTTTGCAAGTGAGTTGGAGCTCTAAAGTTGAAGAAAAAACCAATAAAATGGCTAAGTGGACAAGTAGTAATGGGGTGGATCAAGAGCCATTGATGCTGCCTCGAGACACAAACACGCAACAAATCAGAGTTAGAGAATAACGGGTAAGAGACGCAAGAAAGTTACATAGTTGGGGACACAGCTGCTCCACATCCGTCCAAAGGAGCCTTGTGATGCACAAAGAAGAACCGGATGAAAACAAAAGAAATAAAATGTCTTGCTTTTCGTTGGGTTCGAAGTCGACCCCCCCCCTTTTCCTCGCGTCCGTGCGCTCGTCCTCTCGTCCATGCGACTCTCTCCACCCTCGGACCAACCTTGAACAACGGATCAATCATCCCTCCAGCTATCAACAACCATATATTTTCCTCAAGAAGCATACTATCTCACTTTGATCACTTAGATGAAGGGCAAAACAAGGTTTTGGTGGGTTTTTAGGTTTTACCGTGTTGATTGGGCCCATTTACTCCCCTGACCGAGTTGACCACTCTCTCACACACAGTTGGACGCCGACACACACGTTCTCTCTCCTCCCGATTAGGTTTTCTCTCTCCAAAATCGAAACAAAAGATGGAGTGAATAGGAAATTAGAACTTTAAAAGAATACATTAGAATCTAAAGGCTTTAAGTTGAGTAGGATGAAGACCGAATACATGCACGGTGAATTTAGAAATACTAGACATCGAGATGGAGTTGTAAAATTAAGGAAAGTAGAAGTTTCTAAGGTGAACTACTTTAGATATCTAAGATCAATCATACAAAATGATGGTAATATTGATAATGATGTTATACAGAATTCAAGATGGATGGAAGAAATTAGGGTGGGCAAACCGCGGTTTGGTGGTGAAAATCATCAAACCGCCACCAAACCGGGGGTTCACGATTTGACCATTTTGCAAACCATCACCAAATTGCAAACCCTCAAAACCGCAACCAAACCGACTACAGTTTGCACGGTTTGATCGGTCTGATTTTGCGGTTTTCCTGCAACACAACAACAACAACAACAACAACAACACAAAACAACAACAACAACATAGCCTCAATCCCAAATAGGTTTTAAAAAAAAAATTCAGCCGCAAATGAATTATTTTCAACAATTAGATCTGAATATTTTTGAAAATTAAATTTGACGAATCCTAATCAGAGAAACTATAAAAGACAGCATAAACTAAAAGAACCAGAGAAGAAAGCATGTTAACTACTTTTCAATCTCAATGGCTCAAAACCTTCCATTTCTACAATGTAGAAATCAAGTAATAAGGAAAAAAAAGGAACTCCGAAAAGAAAACAAAGAATCAAAAATAGAATTACTGTCTTTGTCTTATGATGGCTCAAAATCTTCCACTTTTGCAACACACATCTCAAAATGAAGAAACAAAAGGAACTTAGAAAAGAAAACAAAACAAAAAAAGATTGCATTTGGTGATAAAATATGTCTCAACTGAAACGAGGGGAAACCGTGATGCAGAGACGAGACGCAAGGTCGCGGCTTAGCGACGAAAAGAGTGCAAAAAAAATTGGTTCGGTTTGGTGAACCATGGTTTTTGAAAAACAAAACAACCACCAAACCAGAGGTTGCGACATTTAAGTTTTGGAAACCACCCCCAAATCGTAAGGTCGAAAAACTAGACCAAACCAATGCGGTTTGGGCGCTTTATAAGACTACAACTGAGCCAACTATGCTCTATGAAAGTGAATGTTAGGCATTAAAGCAACAATAACTACGTAAAATGAATGTAGCAGAAATGAAAATGCTTAGATGGATGTGTGGTAAAACTCGTAAGATAGAATAAGAAATATAGAAATTCAAAGACAAGTAGGAGAAGCACCAATTGACACAAAGATTAGGGAAGGGCGGTTGCGATGGTTTAGTCACCAACAAAAACAGCCTACAAATGCCCCCACTAGAAAACTTAACAAAATAGAAACTGAAGAAATTCAACGAGGTAGGAGTGGACAAAAGTTAACTTGGGATGCATTAATTAAAAATGATTTGAATGGTTTGGAAAGCTCGCCATCAATTGCACAAAATCGAGCACAATGGAAGAGTTTGATCCATGTAGCCAACCCCAATTAATTTGGGACTAAGGTTGTTGTTGTTGATGTAACTCACTGTTTTTTAGACTAGACATTATTCACTCTCTCATTCACACCATTTTCACAAACACTATTCACTACCATCATTTTCTCTCACCTAGGGTTTTAAATCCTTCTCTCTCATATTGTAAGTGGATTTTAGGGCCATGAGGCACTAAGCCTCATGGTTTAGGTTGGGATTCAAAGGAGGTTTGGCTCAAACCATTGATTTGTGAGACTCTACCTTCCTTTAATTTGAGTTTGATTCATTATTTACTATTTTCTCTTTTATTTGAGTTTGATTCATTATTTACTATTTTCTCTTTTACCGTTTTTCTCCTATGATTTACGTTTGGTTTTATGTAGTTGTAAATGCATAACTCAATATTATAAATCTATTGCTAGTTGGAATTTTTGCATCTGCAATTGTGTGAATGTTTTGACACTAAGTGATGAATTGCTATCTTGATTGGATGGCCTTTTGGGGGAAATCAAGTAACTAGGAAATCTATGTTAAATCAAGCGCACTTCGTGACTTAGTTATCTAGGGCTAGTGGTTTCGCATAACTTAATGTGATGAGTGTGTCAAATTCTAGAGTGGTTCAACTAGGATTGTGCATTTGTTAGAGAAGCACTCAATGGTATTACCTTGTTTGTCGAAATCAGGAAATCGAGGAGTTTCGTTGTGATGTCAAACTCTATAGCTAGTCTACAAAAATGGAATTAAACGTACCTTTGTAGGATCGACGACCAAATCCCCTTTTGAGCCGAACCGAACGTGTAATTCCCAACCAAGGTAATTTACATAATTTGTTCTCTTCATTCCCTTGCCCTTTTAGTTAGTTAATTGCTAGTTCTCTTGCACTTTAATTTAGTTAGTTTAGTTAGTTCTCTCTCTTAAAACCTATTTTGATCAAAGTTAGATTACCCAATCTCTGTGGATCGACACTTGTGCTTATCACTACAAACCAATTGTAGGACTTAGATAGCAAAAGAGTCTGAAATTATTATTGACGCATTCGATGAGCGTCATTAGGACATTCCTAAACCAAAAATTGCATAAGGGATTTGAAGTCATTAAAAGAAGCCATTAGCCTCGCTCAGATGTGAGATGAGCAACTTATTTGTTGAGAAAATATCACAAGCTCACCACAAACAACCAAGGAACTATATTTCTTATTCTATCTATACAAGATCAACCACTATTTTTTCTACTTCTCACCCATGAAGCGTCTTAAAACTTTGGAAGACATTTCGAAAAAACTTATTTCTTTGAGAAAATATCACAACTTCAAGAACTTGCTTCCCGATCTTCTTTAATTGTGATGGAAGACATAAAAAAAGGTTGGCTTCTTTAATTCATAGGTGTAGCACACCTCAACTTTTGATGTTAGAGAACACTAGGCCAACTGGGAGCATCATAAGGAGATTTGTTACTGCGTCACTTTCTTTCGGATAGAGAATTGTTGCAATTTTCGTGATTGTTCTTAAATTTCCATATATTCCATGAAAAAAAATTTGGGGGTGTTGTTTCAATTGGTGCAGTGACTTCCAAGATTCAAATCCTTATTTTCTTACAACAAAACCACTTATTAGACTCGTTAAACTGATTGGAGCTCACTTGTTGAATAAAGCCTCTATATTATCTTCTCGTTGCATTCAGTATTCACCTTCCTAATGGTGGAAACAATGTTGATGTAGCCTTAAACGCCCTTGTTGAAATGGCAAAGATTTAATTGGTGCTAATATTTCTAAGACCCAATCCTTATTTTCATATTACGAAACAACTTGTTAGACTCATTAAACTGACCGCAAATGAAGTTGTTGAATAAGACCTCTACATCATCTTTTCATTTTTAACAAAAGAATGTATATTCACCTTCCGAATATCCCAAAAAAATTATGAAAGCAAAGTCATATAGCCCAAAACTCTTTGTTGAAATAGCAAAGCAAAAGATGACAATGAAATACAAAGATCACAGTATATGTCTTCTTAAATCTCAATTGCATAAATGTCTTATTAGGAAATAACAACTATATTTGAAGTTCTTCGAATGGAATATTATGAAAATATCATCTGAATTACAATTAAATGCTCATGCATCAAAAAGATTGTATCACTATCACAAACCACCACCATCCACATTTTATCCCAGATGGAGTAATTCAACGTTGACTAAAATACCAATGCATAGATGAACCCACATTGTTTGTTTCATTTAGAGACACCTATATGGTTAGCTATATTTTCCACCCAACAAATATCCTTTCCTCTTTCCTCCACCTTCCAAAAAGAGCATAAACATGATATATTAAGTACAGTAGAGAAAATACCTGAAATTGTCAATTAGGATGCTTACTTCAAGCACCAACAATGGGAGAAATACAATCTTCAAGTTCACTGCTGTATAACCATGAACTATTGAAAAAAATAATAATTAGTAAGGGAAGTGTAGAAAATAAATTGGCGTCTTTATAACAAGAACCATCTAGTTAACAACCCTTTCGTCAAAATTTTTAGACGTTAGCAAAAACTTCAGATATATGACTCACAAGGATAAAATAAAGATGCACCAACGACTTAAAATTCCAGAAACTGCATTTTATAACATAGGTGAAGCCACAAATGAGAGCAGATTATGCAGAATCATTACACAACCAGAAATGTTATTGGCACCACTGAAAAATAAATGAATTACTACGATAAAAGCCCACATACCATCAATATTCTCAAGATATATGCAAAGAAGCAGTTCAAACGCCACAAGTAACGGAGTCGCAATAATGGCATGACATGGTGCCCACTGTCCAAGAGGAAAAAGAATTACCTAATCTAAGACTGCACCGGATAAGTTTTGTTTCTCAAAGAATAACAACAAAAACTGGCATCGAAACAAAGTATACTTAATATAGTGTGAGGGGTTTTATAGCATACATGACGATCGTGAGGTATAGATGGTGCTGGCAAAGAGAATCTGCCACGGGCGACGACTATATGAAACAGCCAAAGTGGGCTGAAAACCATCCTGTATATTGAAAAGGAGACTGTAAATTATAACAATTATATAAAAAATAATCATGTAAGTTTTCCTTCTGCATTTCAAATAGAATTCAGAAGAAGCAAGAATTCCAAGCTCTACCCAAACTTCCACAACCGGACGAGAAAACTCCGACGTTATAAAGCAAAGTGGACCAAATTTTTTCTCTCCCCAACTCCCCACTTCTCAGTAATCCAATGTAAGCTAATCCGGCCTTTAACCGGCAGCCAGCCCCAAAGATATCCTCGAAACATTTTGCTCAATGCGATTTCTTATCTTCAGTAATACAATGGCAAGCCAATCTCTTTTCGCATTATTTCGTTATGGCAAAATAATGACACAAGATTTTGTTTAGTGACCAACATCTTCGCATCTTCAACTTTTATTAGCTTTTACTAGAATTCTGAAACTGAATTAGTATGCGATTTGTGCGGTTAAGCAAAGAGCCACTACATACCATAATTGAAATTCAATTAAATGACACAGACTATAAAAAGGGGAAATTTAAATAAAGAAATCAACCAGCAAAAACCCCCAGATTTTCTGACCAATTGCAGCTTCAGCACTCCAAAAACCCCCAAAAAGGAAACCCTAGAAGGGCAGAATTGGAAATCAGAATGAAAGACAAAAGAGAAGCACTGACCACCATGAGCAGATGATGGAGCGATTGAGCTTGAGGACGAGCAGGAGCGTGAGAGAGAAGAGAAGGGAATGAGCTGCAAATGATTGGGCGGACCGCGCAACTCTCCTCCAACTCATCGCTTTCCGTCTAAGCATAACCTCCTCAATTCAAGATTCGATCCTCTCTATCTATCAAGTATTGTTGTTGTTGTTGTTGTTGTTGTTGTTGTGTTGTGGAATAGTAATTGTTTGGTATTTTATTCGCCGAGGGAGTGAGCGAGTGAATGCAATTGATGATGACTTTATTTACTACTTCGCTTTCTGTGAAACGAAATCTGTTTGCGCACGTAATCTCGGTTGGGCCGTAGTGCCACCTGCAGTAAAGCGCCGATGGAGTTTTCCGCGTAAGTTAGTTTAAGAAAGGAAAATGATTTTTTTGCTTGTACATACATTTGATAGACAACGATGTAGATCTCATTAAGATACGTATAATACATATCTCAATAAAATTTACATTATTTTTAATCAAATATCAACCTTTAACAAATAACATCCCCTCAATTTCAAATTATTTATGATTAGTTATATAGATCGAACTCTTTCATTATGCTCGATTTAGTGTCCAATCCAGCGCGTTGCTAGGTATGAACACTTCAACGTTTATACATTCCATCCATTTCATAAAAAGTGACAAAAGTTTTGTGTTGGTTTGAATTTATCGTAACCTTCCTTCATTTTTCAAAAAAATTAAAAATGGACTTGGAGCCTACTTATTCTACTTTTCGAATATGAAAAATGGGTTTGAGATCTTCATTTTTTGGTATAAAAAATGGACGTCAGAGTTTTCCTCATTTATTTGGACTTGAGACCGGATACTAAGTTTAGAGTAGGGGTGGCAATTATTGTCAGCAAGTTGTAAACGTGTCGAGTCATAAACAGGTCATGACACGTATAATCTAAACTCATTACATGACATATTTATTAATTATGTTAATCGTTTTTGTGTCTAAGTAGGTCGTGTTAAACGTGTCATGTATTCGTGTTGCCCATTTATTAAATATTGTATTTTAAAAAATTTTATTTAAACTTTTATAATTTGTTTACTACTTTTTAAAACATATCGTAAGTTTTATTTTACTTTTCATTCAAGTCTTTATTACTCTTAATAATATAGCAAAAATGACTCGTAATAATAACATATACAAAATTATAAGAATATTATTAAAAAAAAATATCTAAATTTTACTTTGGTGAAAAGTTTTATTTTTCTTAATAAATAATTATTGATAAAATCTAAAACATAAATAATATATTAAAAGTAAAATGAATATTTTTTCTCAAAAATAAAATAAAATATAATAAAAGATGTCTATAAATAAAATAAATAAATCATGTTATTAACATGTATTAAAATGGATGAATTTTGTATCAATATATTTATTATAACATATTTTTTTTATTTATACATTATTTTTAATCGTGTTAAGCGAGTCATATACGAATTAAGCAAGTCGACATGTTAATGATTCTTCGTTTATTAACGGTATATAAACGTGTTAACATATTTATGACTCATACCCACTTAAGTCAAACTCATGACATGTTTATTACGTGTCGTGTCGTGTCGGTCTATTAATCATTTTATAGCCCAAATTATCAGCTTTAGTTTAGAGATGATTGCACATCGAGATGCGTGTTTAGTGCGTGTTTAGTATGTAAAGGACTAGTGATGTCGATGCGGTGGGTTTGGTGTGGTGTTTTTTGTATGGTTTTTAGTGAGAGTTTACCTAAGTTAACGTGACCGTGGCGTCTACCGACGCGCTTTGGGCGCATCGACCTCATCATTTTCCTATCTTAAGATATACTCCTTTTCAATGTACATGATGGTTTTCAGTCCACTTTGGCTATTTCATATGGCAAAAGGAATTGTTCCTTGGGGGACGGTTTTCCAATCAAAAGACATGAATTAGTAACAAAAGGATAATAATTGGGTGACGGTTTTGGACACCTGTAATAGAAAACCACTAATTGGTATCCTTTGATTTGTGCATTGATGTTTGCGGACCACTAATAACTTGGTGTCCAATTTAGATAGAAAAAGTATGTCACCCTAACACTACCCATAAAAAGGTCGGAACAATACTTTAGCTAAAATTATTTTGATACGTATTGAAGAGACCTTATTGCCAAAAAAAAAGATGTCCATAAAAATAAAAAGAATTGGTTAGTATGAAAGGAGAGGGACTTAGATTCCCTTCATGTCAAAGTTTTGAATTTAAATTTTGTGGATAAAGCAAATTGAGTAGGAGGATAGGTTTATAAAGAAACTGATAGTGTCTAAGCATAAATTAGTCAACACACTATAAAACACGAAACACAAAGCTATCATTTTGTTGGGTTGGGGTAAGAGCATCTCCAATAGTAAATATGGATTATATAGGTATAAATTTATGTCACGTCAGCAATGGTAAATATGGATTGTTTATATGGATTGATGTCATATCAGCAATGTGGAGAGAATGTATATCCTAAATAGTTTAAATAAACATTACAACAACAACAACAACAACAACAACAACAACAACAACAACAACATAGCCTCGGTCCGAAATTAATTGGGGTTGGTTAAGTTTGAATAGACATTAAAGTTTAAAAATGTTCTTCAAAAGGTTAATGTGGATTACACTTTCTATTTTAAAGATTTATTGTTTTTCTCAATATATTTTAGAGAAAATTGAGGAAGGTTGCGACAGGTTGATAGCCGCGTAAAACTTTTGTCACTTTGTTGGGATTGAGGCTACGTTGTTGTTGTATTTTGGAAAAAATTGCTAATATAGTTATGGATTGCACTGTCTAGAAGAAAACATTGAGAATACACATTGTTCATTTCTTTCGCGTCATGTGAGATACACATTATCAATTCATAGTTGCATTGGAGAAGTTTTGTTTTTTTTTTTTTTTTTTGTCCTAATCTCCATTTTGTCATACGTGGCACACATTCTCCATTAATCTACATTGCATTGGAAATGAGGGGAAATGTATTTCTTTACCTTATTTAGTTGGAAAATTTAGCTCAATTCTTTAGAATTTCAAAATACCAACTTTTCCTCATCCTCTTTTTTTTCTTCCTTTTTCCTTGTTTGGTTTATGCAAAACTAATACTTTTTTGGAAAATGCTAGCGTGACCTAACATGGGGACATAGAAAGCTCACACAGCTGAGTCAGTTGTCATGGGACCCACCAAAAAGACTTTTTTTGTTTGTTTGTCAGGTTTATCTTACTTTTTTTGTTATGTGTTGCTATCAGGTACAACCAACTAACTTTCAGCACTGATAGTCAATCAACCGTCAGTGCTAAGTTAGTTGTGTGCCCTTATTAGGGTGCGCTACCATTTTCCTACTTTTTTATGGGTAGGTTGAGATTTTCATGGATTTCCCTCCTAAGCTTTTAGCATCTCCAATGTTTATATTTCATCCATTTTTGTTGTTGGAAAAATATTGGACAATTATTTTTTTGCTCATTTTTCTTATTTTTATGCACAATTTGACAAGCTTTTCTTTTGATTGCGAATTGAGATTTACATGTGTTAGTGTCAAGATAGTCATTTGGTTGTCATTAGTTGTATGATTGGAGTTTGGGTAAATGACTTACCAAAGTTGTGTTTCACGTGTTCAAATTATGAAACTAACTTTGTGTTGGGTTTTAGGGTTCAAAACGCGCGGAAATTTTAAAGTTTTATTTTAAAAAACCCCAGCAGGATATAATCTGAATTCCATTGAACCGAATAACAAAAGTAAATCGTGCCTAAATCACTAATTTGCTTCTCTATATTGATTGATGTTTAAGACGTTATCAGAGAAGAACGTCTTCTATCATAAATTCACACACGAATGGCGACCAAGATTCAGAGTGCTAGCCCGAGAGAGAACACAAAAACAATTTTATGTTCTCCTTAAAAATTCTAGAACGGCTGAGAAACCTAAATCATTTTTTAAAAAAAAGAAAATTAGATTCCAATCTTAATTTATCCCGTAATGTGAATTCACTTAACACGTCTATTTATACGACCTTTGTATAAAGGTGGGTAAGTGAATTACCATTACACCCTTACTTAAGGTGGTATTAATGTCATATCATAAGGACATTTTATGTTACAAATTTTATCATACTAAATTCATTGTTGTGAGTCATTTAAAACCCCACGAAATTTGTATGTGACTAAATAGGTTCATGCAACTTTGATAATGAACCAAAACCATTTTGGTACAAGAGTTATGTCTCTAGCAATGCATTATAACTACCCAAGTTGCACGAAGATCAAAATTGATACAACCTAATCAATAGTGTATATCATATTGTTTTCTTGTACGATATCCTTTGATTAAATGTAAGTCACGTATAACCATCCAAATGTTTTACTTGTGGATGATTATGTGTATTATCTACTTATATTTAGGTTAGATAATTTGATTTATTATGTTAACGATTTTTGTGAGTAAGAAAATATATATCTCGAGATGCACGCTAGAGATTGAGAATGAGCGCCCAAGACTTAAAATCATATATTAGGCGAGAGTATGAAAAATAATTAATTGGCTAATTTGACTAAGTCATGAGGGGTATTATGGAGATTTGTTTTAAAAAAAATAAATGAGATAAACTTTATAATTTGATGTGTCAAATTGTTAGTGGTTTAGAAGGTAAATAAAAAATAAAAAATCAACAAATAGATAATTTTGATTGGAGATAAAAAGAGAGGATAATCACCACTGTCTTTAACCTCTCTCATCCTCAACGTTTCTCCCACCCTCTCTTTCAACCCTCCCATGTGTGCTCTCCCATTTTTGGTGGTCTTGAATCTCTCGTATTTTGAAATCTCTCTCGCGCTCCAAGCTCCCCACGCTTGCTCTCTTTTGTTAGGCAACAAAAAAGTGAGTAGTTGTTTTCTTATTGATTTAAAACCTTGTTATTTTTTGTGCAAAATTTCTTGAAAATTTGTCAAGGCCCAAATCTCTAACCCCGTTTTAATTCCTTAATTAGGATCACCGACCCTTGACGTGGGACCTACACTGTGATACGCGCATCGATCGAGGCACGTGGCCGAGGTATATCGTATTTTTATATTAATGTGTGCCTAGTGTTATGTATTGTGTAGACTTACTAAGTCATTTTGTACGGTTGTAGGCATCGAAACGAGAGCGGGGACACGCCTCGATATACGTATCGCGGGTTCGGGTTGTGGACAAGACCGACTATTAGGTCGAGGAAACGAAAACACACAAATTGAATAAAAACTTGTCAAGTAAATAATATGGAACATATAAATATAGTGACTAGCGACGCGACGGTACGTGAATATCACGGTTCGGACGCGAAACCGGACGTAAAAACGCCCGAAAACACAAGCGAATATCTTAGCTATGTCACATTTGGTGTCAAGACACAACCCAACAACACTTGTCTATATAAGCCAAACTCAACAACAACACTTGTCCAAATTGCACACCACGTGGCCATCCACCCACCTACACCTACACCCCTCAAATACACAGACCAAAACAGTGAACTAAAGAGAGGAAGAAGAAGAAGAGGGAGAAGAGAGAGAGACCGAGAGAGAGAGAGAGAGAGACCGAGCTCGACGTGAACACAAGGTGAGTGGATTTTCCATTGATGTTTGTGGTTGTTCGTGTTGTTGGTGTCGGGTGGCGAACTCGGACGATCTGCCATGGCAGTTCATCTGAGCTCGGAAAAAGCAGGGGAGTAGTCTCCCCTGCATAGGCGACCCAACCTGGGGTTGGGGATGGACGCCAACCTCAGCGACGAGAAAATAAAAAAAAGAACCGATCGAACCAGTGAAAGTGGTTCGATCAGCCGAGGAAGATGCACGAGCTTGCGTGTGCATCTCCCCTAGTGGGTCGGGCCCAGAACGGGCCAGGCTCGGCTCATGGGCCGAGCCTGGACCTGTTCTAGTCGAGGCCGGATCGGGTCCGACTCGACCCAAACATAAATAAAAAAAGAGAAATAAGAGAAAAGGGGAAGAAAAATGAAAGAAAATTTGGAAAATTTCGAAAAAATTAGGGAAAATTATATGTCGATAAAATAAATAGAAATTGGGGAGAATTATGCGTTATGCCACGTAGTAGTTGATTCGCGTTCGCTATCCACTTGAAGACACCAATGGGGGATTCGCGCGAGGCGGAGACACCGGAGCTAGCGACAGTCAACCTCCATCATTTCGGTTGAAAATATTTGGAGGATATTTGACCGAACGACTGCTTAAGAGTGGCATATCGCTGATTTCATCGCTTACATGTCGGCGCAGATGATTGCACTGGTTTCGACTGCCCTCGTCACCACAACTACTACTACAACACCCCGACCACGAGATGCAGCACTACGAGAGTTCGGCTTGCAACTAGTAGAGAGATGGAGACTCTAGGTAGCATTGTATGCAGTAGCAGAGAGTCAGAGACCCAGTTCGCGATAGTCTTCATCGACGACATCTTGATATACTCGAGGACACGTGAGGATCACGAGCAGCACCTCAGAGAGACGCTACAAACATCGAGGGAACACCAACTTTTCACTAAGTTCAACAAGTATGAATTCTGGCTTGTAGAGGTCAAGTTCTTGGGGCACGTTGTTGGAGCAACATGGATTGCAGTAGATTCGACCAATATTTAGACCATCACTGATTGGCCGACACCGACATCAGTACCGGAGATCAGGAGCTTTCTGGGGTTAGCAGGATACTATTATAGATTTGTGAAGGATTTCTCGAAGATCGCTTCATCGATGACGAGGCTGACATAGAAGGATGTTTCTTATGAGTGGACAGAGAAGTGAGAGGATGCATGTACTCAGTTGAAGAGGTCATTAACTACTGCACTAGTGTTAGTACTGCCAGATGTTGGATATGGATTTCTAGTGTACACAGATGCTTCTCATACGGGTTTAGGTTATTTGTTGATGCAGGGTAGCGGTGTCGTGGCATATGCATCGAGACAGTTAAAGATACATGATAAGAACTACCCCACGCACGATCTAAAGTTGGCAGCGGTTGTATTTGCGTTGAAGACTTTGAGACACCTTTTGTATGGAGAGAGATTCACACTCTTCACTGATCACAAGAGTCTGAAATATCTTTTCAAATAGAAAGAGTTGAACATGAGACAATGCGGATGGTTGGAGTTCTTGAAGGACTACGACTTTTCCTTAGAGTATCACCCAGGAAAAACGAACGTAGTCGCAAATGCGCTGAGTAGGAGACCGAGTAGAGATGCTGAGGTGGTCAAATGTCACATGATGCATGAGTATGGATTACTCGAGGCAGCGGCGACATCATGTCAAATAGAGACTCCTACCGATACTCAGGTGATGATTTGCGCACAGATGAGACTACAAACTGTGTCTACATAGCGAGTGTCAAAGGGTCAGATGACCGACCGATTGTACTCGAGATTCAGCGAGTTAGTGCATACTGCAGAGTGTACGGATTGGGCATTGATGACAGATCAATGTCTCAAATATCGAGGCAAGTTGTGGATACCAGAAGTAGCGGAGCTGAGAGATGAGATCCTTTAGGAATCGCACCGTTCAGATTTACCGTACATCCAGGTAGGACTAAGATGTCCCATGACATGAGGAGACATTCTGGCGGCCTGGGATGAAGGCAAACGTGTCTAGATTCATCAGGAATTGTGGTATATGTCAGCAAGTGAAGTCTGAGCATCGCAGACCCGAGGGATTACTATAGTCGCTTCCCATTCCTCGATGGAAGTGGGAAGACATCTCTATGGATTTTGTTAGAGGATTTCCGAGGACCGCAAGGAGACATGATTCAATCTGGGTTATAGTTGACAACTGACGAAGTTTGCTCATTTCCTGCCAGTGGCATCGCATTACACGTTCGATCAGCTGAGCGTATTGTTCGAGACAGATTATCAGGCTGCACGAGGTACCATTAACGATCACATCAGATCGAGATGCTATGTATATGTCCAGGATGTGGCAGAGTATGCAAGAGCAGTACGATACGTGCCTACAGTTCAGTACGACTTTCCACCATCAGATCGACGGACGGACTGAGAGATTGATTCAGGTCCTCGAGGACATGTTGCGGGCATGCTTGTTGGAGTTTGGCGGATTTTGGCGGAGTACCTACCATTGTGTGAGTCTACTTATAACAACAATTATCAGGCAGGCATTGAGATGGTGCCATTTGAGGCTTTGTATGGTAGACCGTGTCGCTCGCCATCGTGTTGGGCTGAGCCAGAGGACCGGGAGATAGTGGGGCATGGAATTATTGTTGACCACACAGAAAATGTTAAACTGATCCGTTAGAGACTCAGAGGAGCACAAGAGAGACAAAAGAGATATGTAGATAAGTACCGTGGTGAGCTCGCATATTCCGAGGGAGCCTTTGTATATTTAAAGGTTTCCCCTCGGAAGGGTCTTCAGAGATTTGGGGTGAAAGGCAAGCTTGCACCGAGGTACATCAGGCTTTTCATGATTAAGAAACGGGTCAAAAAAGTGGCATACGAGCTTGAATTGCCTCCACAGATGTCAGGGGTCCATCTAGTGTTCCACATTTCGATGGTTCGACTAGCCGAGTCGAAGGCAGATGTGTGACCGACGGTTGACTTGAGTCAGATCGACCTGAGCGAGGACATCTCTCGCGAGGAACAACCCATTCAGATCCTAGATTGGAAGGTACAACAGTTGAGGAGCAAGTCCATTCCGAAGGTACTTGTCAAGTGGCAGTTCCACGATGACACGGAACTCACTTGGGAGCGAGAGGACTACATGCGAGATAGATTCCCGTACCTGTTCGAGTTAGGTAGAACCGTAACTTAAACTTAGTTTCGAGGACGAAATTCTCATTTTGTTAGGAATATTTGTCACAGCCCAAATCTCTAACCCCATTTTAATTCCTTAATCAGGATCACCGACCCTTGACGTGGGACCTACACTGTGGTACGTGCACCGACGAGGCACGTGGCCGAGGTATATCGTATTTTTGTATTGATGTGTGCCTAGTGTTATGTATTGTGTAGACTTATTAAGTCATTTTGTACGGTTGTAGGCGTCGAGACGAGAGCGGGAACATGCCTCGATACACGTGTCGACGCGGGTACCGAGTAGTTAACGAGACCGACTATTAGGTTAAGAAACGAAAACACACAAATTGAATAAAAATTTGTCAAGTAAATAATATGGAATATATAAATATAGTGACTAGCGACGCGACTACGCGGATATCACGGTTCGGACGCGAAATCGGGCGTAAAACACGAGCGAGTGTCTTAGCTGTGTCACATTTGGTGTCAAGACACAAACCTAACAACACTTGTCTATATAAGACAAACTCAACAATAACACTTGTCCAAATTGCACACCACGTGGTCATCCGCCCACCTACACCTATACTCCCCACATACACAAACCAAAACAGTGAACCAGAGAGAGGAAGAAGAAGAAGGGGGAGAGAGAGAGAGAGAGAGAGAGAGAGAGAGAGAGAGAGAGAGAGACCGAGCTCGACATGAACATAAGGTGAGTGGATTTTCCATTGATGTTGTGGTTGTTCGTGTTGTTGGTGTCGGGTGGCGAACTCGGACGAACTGTCATGACAGTTTGTCCGAGCTCGAGGAAGGCAAGGGAGTAGTCTCCCTTGCATAGGCGACCCAACCTGGATCCCCAACCCCCAGCGATGAGAGAATAAAAAAAAGAACTGATCGAACTAGTGAAAGTGGTTCAATCAGCTGAAGAAGATGTACACGCGCGCATGTGCATCCCCCCAATGGGTCTGACCCAGAACGGCCAAGCTCGGCACATGGGTCGAGCCTAGACTGGGTCCGACCCATTTGGGTCGACCCGACCCAAACAGAAATAAAAAAGAAGAAAGAAGAGAAAAAGGGAAGAAAAATGAAAGAAAATTTGAAAAAATTTCAAAAAAAATTGGGAAAAATTAGGAAAAATTATATGTCGATAAAATAAATAGAAATTGGGGAAAATTATATGTCAGTGATGTTTAAATTGAGCTTACTAATGAGACACCAAACTCGGGAACCTAGGAAAAAGGGTACGGGAGAGCGAATACAAGATTTGGAGTTACGGGATGCCAGTAAAGCTAGGACTTTACTTTGTTGTAGTGAGTATACCCAATGACAATTTTACTTGGCATTTCATTCCTATTAATTGTTGTTCTTGTATAGTCCTTTTGACTATTTTGCCTTTGTATTCTTATATCATGTGTTCTTTATGTCTATGCTCACTTGATGAGTCTAGTTTGCATGATATCCATTCATTTGATTTGATTCATTGATTCTATCCCATGCTATGTCTATTCTTGTTGTTTCAAATGTGAATTGAATGATAAATAGCATGCTATTAGGCTAGTGAATATTTTATAAATGTTTAAGAGGACTTGTATTCCTTATTTGTTTAGGTGTGTAGATGTGCCTATGCCTTGACAATCCATACTTGGTATTTCTTGAAATTTAAAAAATAGTTTTTGCATTTAGGTCCCGTACTCGATCGAGGTGTGCGCGAATCACGGGGTTAGAGTCCCTAGGGATGTCGGCACATGTTACTTGATACTGTATGACACTCAGGGTTAGAGTCCCAGAGGTGGTCTACGCATCGGGGTTAAAGGGGTATGACACTCGGGGTTGGAGTCCCTAAGGTGGTATACACACCGTGGTTAGAGTCCCTGGTAACACTTGAGTTAGAGTCCCTTGTGCTATATGATTATTGGGTCGAAGTGACACGTTTCACTGCCGATCGGACCTAAATCACCACTACTTAGCCTAGTATCGGTATCACTTATTTAACTTTGGTATTTACTCGCATATGGTTTATTTTCCGATTTTCCCATTTATATGCTTTTAAATACCATTTGAATATTTGGAAATGCAAATTAAACTTGTCATCGGGAATTACTATTTTATTCTTGTACTCACCGTCCTTTTTATGACGGTGGGTGCAGAACCGACTACCAGCAGGCCGGGCAAAGAAAAGATCGGAGATTATTCCTGAGCCCACGGCCCGTCACTGCATCGATTGTAGGTCTTATTTTGATATTTTGATTGTATATGTTATATACGTCTTTCGGATACCATTTGGGGTTACATATTGGGTTGAACGTTAGTTCCCCGACTTGACTTAGACTATTTTACTGTTGCATTGCATTTCGAAGACTTTATATATGTGATGTCATTTCTTAGTTTTCCATACTTAGGATTTTATAAATGGCTTCCGCATAAGTTACGTATTGCTTCCGCATAATCAATAAGACTTCGCTAATTAATTAATTAACTTTAAATTTTGATTTACTTATCATGAACACGAGAAAGAGGTGTTTAGGTTGTAAAGGCTGACTAATACGTAGTTAAGTCCTGCGTGAATATGATTAGGGCTTAATTACAAGATTAGGCCGGGAGTTGCTCTAGATTTGAGAGGGGTCATCACAAATTTGATAGTATTTTGATGTAAAAGAGTATAGTGATTGTATTGAGATAAGATATAGAAGTTATTGTGAACTAAGTTGTAAACCGATTAAAACTTAAGTTGGACTTGCTAGAGACTTAAGCATAGAATGTATAAACTAAGAACCACTAGAACAAGTAAAGAAGAGGAGACAAGAGAGAAGAGAGCTAGAGATGAAAATGTAGAGATTTCATTTATACATTGGTGTGTTCTTTACAAGTGAAGGAACTTCCTTATATAGGCCTTTAGTCATGATGAAAATAAGTACTTGCACAAAGTGTGCAAGTTACACCAAAGTCTCATGTCATAGAAGATTATAAGTAACATGACAATACATGGATAAATGATTATTCATTGGAGTTGAATACAAGTTATGTAGAGTGTATGTAACGGCCCGCTTTAATTAATCCCAATTAATTGTCAAATTTCAGATTAAGACCCTAAGCTCAGACCCACGTGGACGTCGCGGATAGGTCGGGGAACACTGACTAGGTAAATAATAGTTTCGTGTGATTGTTTGCTTAATTGCGATGTTGTATCTGAAGTTAATTACTTAGCATCGCATGTGTGTAATTTTTATTGTTGAATCGAGCGAGATAGTGTAGCGGGTGTTCGCCTCGATAAACGTGTCGAGACGGTTGCTGAAGGGTAAACTTTGGGTACACTAGGTCAGGGAAATTAAAACACATAAATTAAATGAATAAATGATAATGGTCATATAGTTATTATGAAAAATATATTAAGTGGCTAGTGACGCGGCGGTACGCGCAAATCGCGATTTCGACGCGAAATTCGGGCGTCGAAGCGGCCGGAAACACGGCGAAAGTCAAGCGGTGCCACACTTTGGTGTTAAATACACAAAGTCAACTAACTTTCCCCATTAACACTCCACCTCACTCCACCATCATTATATCATCTCCCTCACGTCACTCTTTCTCTCACCTCTCCCTCACGTCACTCATTTCCTCCCTCCCTCACAAGTACTCTCTCACACTCCCACCCCCCACACACCGATCAAAAAAAAAAAAAAAAAAAAAAAAAAAAAAAAAAAAGACCGAGAGGAGAGGAAGGAGGAGCCAAGAAGGAGGAGGAGAAGAGGAGCGGGAAGGAGAGCAAGAGGTGGAGACGCCAAAGACGAGGTGAGTCGTTGTTTTTGGTTGATGTTGAGCGTCGGCCATGGAGGCGAGAAGAGGTTCGACCATGGAGGCCGAACCGGTTAGGTGGAGATGGCGGGGGTGTCTCCCCCGCCATCGAGTCCACCGGGTTGGGGTGGAGAGCCACCCAACCCAAACCAAACCAAGAAAAAAAAAAAAAAAAAAAATTTTTTTTTCTCTCCATCTGATCGAACCAGTCGATCAGATGGAGAAGATGCTGGGCCGGGCCTGTCTGGGCCCGTCCAAGGTGGGCCGGGCCGGACCGGGCCCGACCCGGTCCAGTGGGGCCCACCCCTATATTAAAATAAAATAAATATTAAAATATAATTTAAATACATTTTTAAATCAAATAAATATCAGAAAAATTAAGAAAAATATAAGAAAGTGTGAAAAATATAAAAAGGGTAGTTTTGAAGACTTTTGGGGCATCGGCACCCCGGCACAACTCAAAAAGTGTGCCAAAAAGTAAACTTTTTGGAAACGAAAACTTAAATTTTTAGTCACACACATTATAAATTCTTTTAATCCGACTTTAAAGTAACAAAAGTGGTATAATTGGATACCAGGAATTTAGGGGACTATAGTCGGGTATCGGGCGCGTATCTCGAGGCGTGTGCGGGACGTTCGAAAGCGTTCGAGGTAAGTAAACCCACGAGAAAGTCAGTTCAGAATTTACTTATTTTTCTCGAAAATTATTTATTTCACATTACTTTACGTCAGTTCAGTTTGCATGTTTACTCTATTCCTGCGTGTGTCTGTGTATGGTCGAAGGGACGGTGTGACCTCGATCCGATTGTTGCTACGGTGTTGGTCATACCTTAGACTATGTGTGAGATTTTTTCTCAGCGAGTCGATGATCTCGAGAGCGAGTTGACGTGAGGTCCACCTCGTCACGATTTCCTCTCTTTTGAGGCGTTGGGCGGAAGTCTACCTTGGAGCCAACGAGTTCCTCGTTTCGACCGTGAAGAGGGGGTGTAGATTTCCTCACCTCCAGGGCCTTCTCGGTTTAGTATTTATGTCTAGGGCTCGACGGTTGTACACCACACTCGCGTTCCGTATTCTTGATTATCTCACGACTTATATTCATGCTTTACATTTCATTTGTTCATTTATTTTATATGCATGAATTGTAGCCGTTTTTCTTGGATTTCTTGTGAATACTAAGCTTGAATTTCTCCGGGATTTACTTATCGGGATTTGTCATTGTTTTTGGTGACAAATCGCGAGATCTGCGACTGAGCCGCGGCAAAGGAGTCTTAGGCGACTACGTCTAAGTAGGGAGAGGCCGCCACTTTTTGCATAGGTAGTTGTATGTATCTATTAACTACTTTATGAAATTTTGGGATGACTCGTATACCCGATACATGTATATGCTCACCGTTGTACTTTTGTCGCTTTTGATATACATGGTATCTATTACCGGGATTCCACACTATAGGGTTAATTATACAAATGAAAACTTTTCCTTCATACGGCGTTTGCATGTTTTTTTTTTAAAAAAGGCTTCCGCTTGATATTTAATAACTTAATAAGTTGTGAATAACTTAACTTAGTCAATTTGATGAGAATATCCATAAACATCTTCATAAATATTAAGTTAAGGCAAATAAGGTATGTATAAAGGTGTAGGTCGCAGGCAGTCAAAGTTAAGTCTGTGGTGACGTGGCATGCTTGGTGAGGTGTCTGGCGACGTGGCGGTGCCCGGTTTGTCTCGGAATTTGGGGTCGTCACAGTTGGGGTAGCTCAATTGGTACACAACTTGATGGGCTCGCTTATTTGACCCCATGAGCGCGAGTTCGAGTTGTGGGGGTGGGGTTAAACGTGTATGTGGATAGCAAGCTACACGGTCTTGAGGACCCAGCGACCTGCGAGGTGGGTGTTTGAGAACCACGAGGTAGGACTGGGCCTTCACAAAAAAGGCGCCTTTTATGTGAAGGCCCAGTCCTACCTCGTGGTTCTCAACCCCCACCTCGCAGGTCGCTGGGTCCTCAAGACCGTGTAGCTTGCTATCCACATACACGTTTAACCCCACCCCCACAACTCGAACTCGCGCTCATGGGGTCAAATACGCGAGCCCATCAAGTTGTGTACCAATTGAGCTAGGTAGGACTGGGCCTTCACAGTGTACAAGTTACATTCAATGTAGAAGTCATGCTTGATGTTACAATTCAATATGAGAGCCATGTTTGACAATGAGATCATTCATAAGCTTGGTTAAAGGGAACACTCCCCCTTGGATGACACTTGCTGATAGAATATGTCTCGTTAAAACCCGTACTAGAAAAACCCTGTGGAAAAAAATCTAGTATAAGAAAAATAGTACAATGTTCTCGTCGATCTTTATTTGTAGTATAATATTATTGATTGCCTCATTAAAAACCTTGTTAGGAAAAACCCAGTGGGATAAAACCAAAGCTAAGGAAAATAATGCAACACATTGATACATTTTGAGAGAATATATATTACTCATTAAAACCTTTACTAGAAAAACCCTATAGGGAAAAAATTCTAGTATAGGAAAAAAAGTACATTACTCTCATAAATTTTTTATACGGAGTATAATAATGTTAGGATTGCCTCTTAAAAAACCTTGCTAGGCAAATCCAATGGGATCAAACCAATAGCAAAAGGAAAAGAATGCAATACACTAATCAACCTTGATAAAGAGTTTTAATATTGTTAGAATTGCCTCATTAAAAAACTTGCAAAGAAAACTCGGTGGAATAAAACCATAGCAAAGGGAAAAAGAGTGCAATACACTAACCAATAACTCATTTTGATTCTCTCTCTCATGTTCACATGGGTGAGACATCTCGCGCATTTTGTTGCACATGGACATTTTTTCTATATGAACCATTTAATGCTGAAGCGTATGATTGTCACTTTTTTGTATATAGTACTTGCATCAAGTAATTAATTCATAACTTGTTTCTATTGAATGATCATTTGAACTTTAAGTTCATATTAATTTATACATGGATCATAATACGACAAATTTAATGCAATTTGATGTGTTTCAAGCAGTTTCACATCATTCCTTTTGAATTGACTTATATATCTTATTAATGGTATTGAAATTACTTCATCAAAGTGATAATTAGCAAAACTTGCTATAAATAAATTCCCTATCAGGGATCCAAGGCATATTATAATATGATTAATAGAGAGTTAAATCAATATAAGTCTCTTATGATTTGCCTTGAGATAATATCCAGCTGATAAAAAAAATTCAGTTCCATAAAGGATGTCCGTGCGAATTTGCGATATTTTCACATTATTGATAATTATGGATAATCAAATAGATCTTTCCACATTATGAATGTCATTTGATTTATGACGACATTCGTTTTAATGTCCATTATATATTCCAGAAGTTAAAGCCGAGAATATTATACTCAGATTAAATTATATTCATATAGATAAGATTTTCTATTATTCTGAGTAGACTTCTTCTGGATAAGACATTAACAATAAAATTGTTATACTCGATATTGACTGAACATTAGCATCTGCTAAATTCGAATTCGAGAAATATACACTTTTATATTATAATCTACATGCATGTAGCACGATACATAAGACATAAACTCATCGCTCATATTTAGGTTACGATTTTAACACATCTCGATGTGCCTGTTTTATCGAGCAATTTTCAATGATAAATTTCATAATATTTTGTCTTTGATTTTGAAGGCATGGTAAAGGTTACAAAAATATTTGGTATATATATATATATATATATATATATATATATATATATATATATATATATATATATATATATATATATGACAATATTTAGGCAAATTAGCCTTTCATATATGACCAAAAAAATGTCACAATTATGAACGCTCATTGTCAATAATTATTTGCCCTTTATAGTGGTGCACCACTTTTGTTCCAATTTTTGGTGGAATTGTCAATACTACTTTTACCTCATATTTTCACATTTTCACGTCCATAAATTTATTATTGCGATCATGATCATGATATGCAACATATGCTTATTAATTTGAAGCTGAACTAATTGGACGGGAGCGATATTATATTTATAATATCTCACTATTTTACTCAGCTACCATGAGACAAGAAATCAATCATTAATATTTATTAGATTGACGTACACACTCGATATTTATTGCAGCAATTGTTGGGGCATGTGCCCTAGGTCAATCCATTAAGTGTCTTTATGAATACTTTTAGTTAATAAAATAGAGGATTTCATTTGTTGTTTATTATAATTAATTTGCATGTTTACATTATAATAAGATCCTTGGGTATTTACAGAAATATCCTAAATGTCCCTAGTCGATCAATATAATGGGAACTATAATGAATTAAGACTAGTGTGAGTCTTGATTGATGATCATATGATGATTATACGTATAGGGATATGAATCGAGATCACGAGTACTTGTTAGGGAACAAAGTACTGGATCGACCCGCTATGAGGACATCACATGGATTAAGTCATAGTTGTTTCTCATGATAGGTATATTTTTTCAGTCCTCTGACTTGAGATTACCAGAGAATTCAACATTAGGAATACAATGATTTGACACAATCAAACGTTGTCTTTAACCTGGATAATTATAAAGGTTATGATTGGTTACTGTGTGAGTAATGTGATGAAGTTGTGTAATCAAGATAGAATTTGTCCCTCTCATATAAAGAGAGATATCTAGTGGACCCCTTGATGTGTTAGACTGTTAAAATGCCTAGTCAAATTGAATTGATATTGATCAATATCACTTGGATGTTTTCAGTCTACCTAGAGATCGAGACTAGTACGATTGAACATGTTGGATGACAATTCCATGCCTTATGTTTGATCCAAAGGATATCGTGTGACAAAAGGATGTTATATACACTATTGATTAGGTTATATCGATTTGATATTCCTACAACTTGGGTAGTCATAATGTCTTACTAGAGGCCGCTTATGACTTGTATACCAAAATGTGTTTTGGTACACTACCAACGTTGTATGAGCCTATTGGGTCGCACGCTAAGAATGATTTTGCGAGATTTTAAGATGGTTCAGAAAAATGAATTTTATATGATAAAATTCATGACAGAAACGTTATTGTGGTGTATTACACTTATACTTCTTTAAGTAGGGGTATATGTGTAATTTACTTAACCGTCTATATACAAGGGTTGTCTAAATAAACGCTTTAAGTTAGAAAACACGTACGAAGGATTAAAGGCCAAAACTCTATTTTCGTTTTAGAAACGACTTAGGGTTTTTTGGTATGCTCTGGATCATTTTGGAGAGAAACAAAATGGTTTGGTATTTCTCAAAGCTAGCACTTCGAATCTCGACCGCCGTTCGTGTGTGGACTACTGGTAGAGGGCGTTCATCGTTGGCAGCGCCTTATAGATCGGTCAACCTTCAAAAAGGTATATTGCGACTGAGGTATGATTAAGTTTTCATGGTTTAAACATTTTTAATGGAATTAGATTCGGATCCTGTTGGGGTTTTTGTCAAAATTGTTTTGTAATCTCCACGCGTATGAACCCCAAAACCCAACAGTGGTATCAAAGCCTTCAAGTTCGATTCCATTAAAAACACTGAATGTTTTCTTCTGATATATACATGATATATGATTGAAAGCATGTTAATAGTTAATGTATATGTGATATACATAAGTTTTCTGTGAGATTTATTATCGTGTTTTGTGTATATGATACATATATTCGTGATTTAATTGAAATCAATTTCACACATCAAGTAACCATGCTAGGTTAATTCGAATAATTTTAATGAATTGAATTTCGTGTTCTGTGATCCATGACACCATTAGGTATAATCTTTATTTTTCTTGTATTGATGCATGGATGAAATCTCTGTAATTCAGTTTGCATATTTAGGTTACATTGTTTTACGTTTCTTGAATTGTATAAGTCCGAATATTAATTCAAAACTAATATGATTAGGTTCGATTGGGATAATAGTTCATGATTCAATGACATGTTTGTGATTATTTGGATAAGGACCGAAATTGCAAATAATTGATCTTCGAAATTGTTTATTTATCTCTTTATATCTATTTTGTTATGAAATATCTATTTGATAAGAGATATATAACAAATTAGATTAATAGATATTGGCAAAATCGGTTTTGTTATCCCTATTGGATAGGAGATAAATACGGAGAATTTTGTTATTGGTGATATGCTTGGATTTAAATATCTTAAGTCTAATTGGATTAGGATAAGATGATTAGTTAGATGTAGGCCCGGGTTAATTAAAAATATTTTAATTGACTTAATTTTAGATAAATTAAGGGGTAAATTTAGGATAATAAAATCGGTGAAAAATATGATTTTCTACAGTGAATTTTAAGTTTTGGAATTGAAATTCGTCTTCTAAAAAAAAAAAATGGGGGCGCTGCCCCTTATACCCCCGTCCGCCCGCTGACTAGCTAGCGGGACCGCCGTCTAACTAATCCTAGCGCATGGAAATTCTTTTATTAATGAACAATATAAAATCTTTCAAATTGTTTAGTGATTTAACAAATCAATAAAAAATATGATATTTCATTGTTTACATAAAAAATCACTAAAACTGAATAAAATCCCTCTATTAAATTTTAAGTCTCACGCCATCCATTTTAAACACTTGTCAAGGCCTCGATCACACTAATACGAGTTTTCAATACCATAGTGGGTGTATTGTGTTATCTTGGTGAGACAAGTTGGATAAGAGTTACCTAAATGTTTAAAATGCTCCGACTTAATAAAGCTATCAAAATAGTTTTGAGCTTTAGGCACATGATGAGATAAAAACTTGATAAGACATAAGATGTCCCGTATCAAAAGTATCTAAAAATTAAATAAGATGTAATTGGTAACTGTTACCTACCTAAATAATCTGGTTCTATGTTTCATGCCATACAGCTGTCATAAAATTAGGTGAAATATGGATTTTAGTCCATTAAATAAACAATGTGTTTTAGGAGGGTTGTTAATTTAGTGGGAGTCTATTCCTCTATACTAAAATAAACTTTGCATAATCTTTATTGTAGATCAATGGCCTTTTCAAGTAACAATAATCTCCTGTCACTGCGATCCATCCTTTAGAAGGATAAGCTATATGGGACTAACTTTCTTGGTGGTTCGAAACTTGAGAATTGTTCTTAAGCATGAAGCAAGATGTATGTCTGGATGCTCCAATCCTTGAGGACCCACCGACCCAATGCTACGAAATTTTGTGAAGGATGCGCATAATAATCATGTCAATGATTCTGCGATGTTGCATGTATTATGTTGGCAACTATGGTTCTAAACTTGAGAAGGACATGGAACTAATGGAAGCCTACGACATGGCCGTAAGCATTTGAAGGAAATGTTCCAACAACAAGCTAGGCAAGAAAGGTTCGAGACAGTCAAGTACCTACATTCTTGCAAGATGACTGAGGGTGCGTCAGTTAGTCCTCATGTTCTGAAGATGAAGGGCTATGTTGACCAGCTTGATAGACTCGGATTTCCTATAAGCCAAGAGTTGGCTACAGATTTGATCCTGAACTCATTATTGGAGAGTTACTCGCAATTTGTGATGAACTACAATATGAATAATATGGAGAAATCAATTTCAGATTTGCATTTGATGTTAAAAATTGCTGAACAAAATATCAAGAAACACTCTAGTACTGTGTTGATGGTCCAAATGGGAAAGGAAATGAAGAAGAAAGGCAAAGGCAAGGAAAAGTTGTCAAGGCTGCTGTTGCACCTATCGCAAAGCTAGTGGAACCAGTTAAGCCCCAGCCTGTTCCTGCTTCAAAACGCCCAAAATAAAAGGAAGGAAATTGTCATTTCATGTCATGCACCTGGACATTGGTTTAGAAATTGCAAACTCTATCTGGAAGATCTAAAGAAGAAAAAGGGTAGTGCGACTACCACTACAGGTATTTATGTTATTGAAATTAATTTATCTACTAGTGATTCCTGGGTATTAGATCTGGGATGTGGATCTCACATTTGTATAAATGTGCGGGGACTCCGAAGTAGAAAGTTGAAGAAAGGAGAAGTCATCCGTTGCGTAGGGAATGGAGCAAAAGTTGCTGCCCTGGCTGTTAGATCATATGACTTGATCTTACCTAGTGGACTTATTTTAACTTTAAATAATTGTTATTTTGTGTCTGCCTTGAGCGGAAACATCATTTATGTTTCATGTTTGGATATGGATGGTTTTGATTTTATTATTGCGAATAATAAATGTTTCATTTCTCGTAAAGCAATATTTTATGCAAATGCTAATTTGTGTGATGGTCTTTATATTCTAAGCATGAAAAGGTCCATTGATACTCCAGTCTTTAACATAAATACAAAGAGATTTAAGTCAAATGATTTGAATCAAACCTATCTTTGGCATTGTGGTCTCGGGTACATGAATGAGAAGCGCATAACGAAGCTCCATAAAGATGGACTTCTAGATTCATTTGATTTAAAAACATATGAAACGTGCGTATCTTGTTTACAAGGCAAGATGACTAAAAGTCCCTTTACTGGACATAGTGAAAGGGCAAGTGATTTATTGGGTCTAATACATACTGATGTATACGGTCCAATAAACACAATGGCTAGATGAGGTTATCAGTACTTCATTACATTTACTGATGATTTCATCAGATATGGTTATGTATATCTTATGAAACATAAAGTTGAATCATTTGAGATGTTTCGAATTTTTCAGAATGAAGTGCATAATCAACTTGGTAAAACTATCAAAACAGTTCGGCGAGATCGGGGTGGTGAATATTTGAGCCAAGAATTTGATGATCATCTTAGAAATTGTGGGGTTGTCTCCCAATTGACTCCACCAGCAACTCCACAATGGAATGGAGTTTCTTAAAGGAGAATCGAACCTTATTAGATATGGTTCGATCTATGATGAGTCATGTAGATCTTCCATTATCCTTTTGGGGTTATGCATTACAAACTGCGAGCTTTCATTCTAAATCAAGTTCCTTCTAAAGCGGTTGATAAAACACCATATGCGATATGGTATGGGAAGATACATAGTTTATCATTCCTTAAGATTTGGGGTTGTGAGGCTTACGTAAAGCGACAAGTCTCAGAAAAATTAGCACCTAAATCTGACAAGTGTTTATTTGTAGGGTATCCTAAAGAAACCAAAAGATATTACTTTTATAATCCCGTTGAGAACAAAGTATTTGTTGCTCGGTATGGTGCCTTTATGGAAAAATAGTTTATTTCAAAAGACACTAGTGGGAGAGAAATAAATCTTGAAGAAGTTCAAGAATCACAGATAAACACTAAACCGTTACTGGAAGTTCAACAACGTTATGAACCAGTTGAACCTCCGCAAGTGGCACAAGGCCCACGCAAATCTGGTAGGGTAAGACATGAGCCGAGAGAGATTCAGATTCCTCATTACTGATAGTCGTGATGTGTTGCTTATGGATCAAAATGAGCCCACCACTTATCAGGAGCTATGCCTGGACCAGACTCGGATAAATGACTAAGTGCCATGAACTCTAAGATGCAATCCATGTATGATAACCAAGTTTGGAACTTGGTTGATTTACCTGAAGGTGGTAAGGCCATTGGATGTAAATGGGTTTTCAAGAAGAAAACTGACATGGATGGCAAAGTGTATACTTTTAAAGCAAGACTTGTAGCAAAAGGTTTCAGGTGGACTCAAAGTGTTGATTATGATGAAACTTTTTCGCCAGTAGCCATGCTTAAATCCATAAGAATTTTAATTGCCATTACTGCATATTATGACTATGAGATATGACAAAT
Organism: Stephania yunnanensis; assembly: GCA_039657365.1. NCBI lineage: Eukaryota > Viridiplantae > Streptophyta > Magnoliopsida > Ranunculales > Menispermaceae > Stephania > Stephania yunnanensis. The sequence goes on along the minus strand of CM077589.1, from coordinate 10,249,964 downwards.
GGATGTAAAAACAACATTTCTTAACGGAAAGCTGCTTGAGGACGTGTATATGACACAACCTGAAGGTTTTGTACATCCAGAGAATTCTAGGAAGGTATGCAAGCTTCAAAGATCCATTTATGGATTAAAGCAAGCTTCTCAGAGTTGGAATATTTGTTTTGATGAAGCAATCAAGGATTTTGGTTTTATTAAGAATGAAGATGAGCCTTGTGTATACAAGAAGGTCAGTGGGAGTGTAGTTGTTTTTTTGGTACTATATGTTGATGATATATTACTCATTGGAAATGACATCCCAACATTGCAGAATGTTAAGCCTTGGTTAGGGAAGTGTTTCTCAATGAAAGACTTAAGAGATGCAGCCTATATCCTAGGGATAAGAATCTATAGGGATAGATCTAAGAGGCTAATCGGTTTAAGTCGGTGTGCTTACATAGACAAGGTGTTGAATAGGTTCAGTTTGCAAGACTCTAAAAGAGGATTGTTGCCAATGTCTCATGGCATAAGTCTCAACAAGAATCAATGTCCTAGGACAAATGATGAGCGAGACCATATGAATAAGATTCCATATGCATCAGCTATTGGATCTTTCATGTATGACATGTTATGCACTCGACCTGATGTATCATATGCTTTGAGCACTACAGACAGATATCAATCAGATCCTGGTGAGAGTCACTTGATAGCTGTAAAGAACATCCTTAAATACTTAAGAAGGACTAAGGAAATGTTCTTGGTATATGAAGGTTTTGAAAATGATCTAGTTGTAAATGGTTACACTGATGCAAGTTTTCAAACTGATATAGATGATTTTAGATCGCAATCTGGATATGTGTTTACTTTGAATGAGGGTGTAAATTGGAAAAGTTGAAGCAAGAGGCGTGGCGAGATTCTACAGAAGAATACGAGTATATTGCAACGTCCGATGCAAAGCAAAGAGAGGCGGTTTGGATCAAAAAGTTCATTTCGAACTAGGCGTGGTTCCAAGTATTGCTAACCTGTTTGTTTGTATTATGACAATAACGAGGCAATAGCACAGACCAAGGAACCTAGATCACACCACAGATCCAAACATATACATAGGCGTTTTTATCTCATTAGAGAAATTATTGAGAGGGGAGACGTGAAGATTTGCGGAGTACCTACTGAAGACAACGTTGCTGATCCATTGACAAAAGCTCTTCCACAAGCAAAACATGATGGTCATGTTAGATCATTAGGCATTAGATGCATGTATGATTAACCCTAGTGCAAGTGGGAGATGTTGGGGCATGTGCCCTAGGTCAATCCATTAACTGTCTTTATGAATACTTCTAGTTAATAAAATAGAGGATTTCATTTGCTGGTTATTATAATTAATTTGCATGTTTACATTATAATAAGATCCATGGGTATTTACAGAAATATCCTAAATGTCCTAGTCGATCATTATACTGGGAACTATAATGAATTAAGACTAGTGTGAGTCTTGATTGATGATCATATGATAATTATACGTATAGGGATACGAATCAAGATCACGAGTACTTGTTAGGGAACAAAGTATTGGATCGACCCGCTATGAGGACATCACATGCATTAGTCATAGTTGTTTCTCATGATAGGTATATTTTTTATGTCCTCTGACTTGAGATTACTAGAGACTTCAACATTAGGAATACAGTGATTTAACACAATCAAACGTTGTCTTTAACCGGACAATTATAAAGGTTGTGATTAGTTACTGTGTGAGTAATGTGATGAAGTTATGTAATCAAGATAGAATTTGTCCTCTCATATAAAGAGAGATATCCAGTGGATCCCTCGATGTGTTAGACTGTTAAATGGTCTAGTCAAAGTGAATTGATATTGATCAATATCACTTGGATGTTTTCAGTATAACTAGAGATCGAGACTAGTACGATTGAACATGTTGGATGACAATTCCATGCCTTATGTTTGATCAAAAGGATATCGTGTGACAAAATGATGTTATATACACTATTGATTAGGTTATATCGATTTGATATTCCTACAACTTGGGTAGTCATAATGTCTTGCTAGAGGCCACTTATGACTTGTATACCAAAATGTGTTTTGGTACACTGCCAACGTTGTATGAGCCTATTGGGTTGCACACTAAGAATGGTTTTGCGAGATTTTAAGATGGTTCAGAAAAATGAATTTTATATGATAAAATTCATAACAAAAACGTTCTTGTGGTGTATTACACTTATACTTCTTTAAGTATGGGTATATGTGTAATTTACTTAACCGTATATATACAAGGGTTGTATTAATAGACGCTTTAAGTTAGAAAACACGTACGAAAGATTAAATGCCAAAACTCTATTTTCGTTTTAGAAACGACTTAGGGTTTTTGGTATGCTCTGGATCATTTTGGAGAGAAACAAAAAGGTTTGGTATTCTCTTGAAGCTAGCACTTCGAATCTCGTCCGCCGTTCGTGTGTGGACTACTGGTAGAGGGCGTTCGTCATTGGAAGCGCCTTATAGATCGATCAACCTTCAGAAAGGTATATTGCGACTGAGGTATGATTAAGTTTTCATGGTTTAAACATTTTTAATGGAATTACATTCGGATCCTGTTGGGGTTTTTGTCAAAATTATTTTGTAATCTCACTGCGTATGAACCCCAAAACCCAGCAGCAATAAATCGAGGCGGGCCACGTGACCTTATTTTTATTGTCTCATCGGTCATATTTCCACATAGCCTCAACATAGATGTAATTAAAATTGTGAAATTATAATTAATATTTGTCTGATTAAATTTTGTAGCATGAAACCCAACCGCTCATTTTGAGCTTTTGGTGCATTACCTTTTGGTATGCATATATATAACTCCATAAGGTGAAAAGATATTTAAAGTGAAATATTCACTTTTCAAATCTCTAAAGAGAAATTGGCGAATGATTTTGTATAACACGGTTTTGCATATATGCTTTAATCACAAATTGTAGTATCTAATTGTCATTACGAGTAATTCTTGTCGATAATATAATAAGGCAACAAGTTCAACTATGGTTGAATAATATTTTTTGAAAAAAATTTAATATAAAACATTTTTTCCCTTTTTATGTAAAAACGTAACATACGATTAAATATATGTTCATAACTTGATTCATTAATGAACAAAATGTATTATTTGTATGAGTTGGTGGGACAACCTCAGGTTGGGTGGTGAGACATAGTCTACTTAATACCATGCCTCCTCGAACGGGATGATCCGTCTCCCTTTCAATATTTAGCTTTATCGAGGACAAGACTTACCCACTATCAACTCAAACTTATAACATTATTTGTATTGTAAAATCAAGAATAGAACAATAATTAATCGTTTGTAGTTTTAAGAGAAAAACTATGTCACACATTGACTTTTGATTTCTAATCCAGAAGATCGTACAAGACGTAGTTACAGAGCATACTTTCGTAGTCGGTGACATTACAATGCATAATGTATGAATAAAATACATTTATATAATTAAATATGCATGCAAAAAAAAAGAAATTAACCATGACAACATGGAAATAAAAATTATACCTTCTCAGCTTTATATCTTTGAAAAGCTTCTTGATCTTCAAGACCTCCTCTTGCAGAGCAACTTCGTGTTGATAACGTGTTGTAAAGTAAGTTGTAAGCCAACTATAACTTAAGCTGGACTTGCTAGAGACTTAAGAATATAAGGTATAAACTAAAAACTACAAGAACAAGTAGAGAAGAGGAGACAAGAGAGAAGAGAGCTAGAGATGAAAATGTAGAGATTTCATTCATACATTGGTGCATTATTTACAAGTGAAGGAACTCCCTTATATAGGTCCTTAGTTACGATGAGAATAAGTACTTGCACAAAGTGTGCAAGTTACACCAAAGTCTAATGTCATACAAGATTACAAGTTATATGACAATACATGAATAAGCGATTATACATTGGAGTTGAATACAAGTTATATAGAGTGTACAAGTTACATTTAATGTAGAAGTCATGCTTGATGTTACAACTCAATGTGAGAGCCATGCTTGACAATGTGGTCATTCATAAGTTTGGTTAAAGGTCATCCAATTTACAACTGAAGTAAGGTTTTTTTATTTTTTTTTTTATTTCTTTTTAAAGATGTGTCGTGCATTCACGTGCACAACAAGAGAAGATGACGCAACACTTGGCTAAAAGCCAAGCATTGCATTCATTTGGCCTACTGGCCAATAAGAAAAAAAAATTATATTAAATTTTGCATATAATATATATATGTGTGTGTATATGTAACTATACATTTTTATATATTTATACATGTCTAATGTATATGAATTTTTGCAGAAATAAAGAAAAGGGAAATAAAAATCTAAGAAAGAAATCGATCAAGATGAGACTTGACCAATGCGGTCCAACCCGAGACGTGATCAATTAGATTGCAACTAGAAAAAAAATCTCACATTTTTTTAAATTGTGTTGAATGGGAAGAAAATTAGAATCAAACAAGTTATTGTTTAAATTGAGATTTTGATACGCAACGTGTTCTAACATGTATAAAATTTAAAAAAAATTAGGTACCAAGAAAGTGAAAACTATCGATTGGGAGCTGGGTGTGCACTACTGGGGCATGCGAGAATTGCTTTTGCATTGATTTTCACGAGTTAGAGGTAAATAAACCAGCAAGGGCACCAATAGTAGTTCTTTTCTCATTTAATTTTATTTCCTCATTGAACATGCTTTTGATGTAATTACCTTCTTTGGAATCTATTCGTATTGTCGGGCGACATAAAACCTGTGTGGTCGGGTGTGTAGTGTGTTGTTGGGATGGGGACCGAAGTCCATCAGTGTAAGGTCAAGTTGTTCTCGGACGTGGCCAAGTGCCCACAGTTTGACTCTCAAGCTGTTCTTAGAAATGGTAGTAGACCCACAGTTTGAGAATTATTATCAAGTCATTTTTGGAAGTGGTCGTTAACCTCACGAGGGTCAACTCGGGGGTCTATGTAAGTCTAGTGCGGGGTGGGGCCCGTTTGTAGGAACTGGGGTCGTCACAGTTGGTATTAGAGCACAAGGTATTTACCTTTTGCTTTTGATAAGCTCACATTTCGATTAAGAATGCGAACTTAGCGTTGGAACGAAAATGAAATTTAGCGTGGATATGATACTAATTTAGAGTTCTAGTTGGGAAATGAAGGTGATTCGAAGAATAACCAAAGCTTGAATTATTTATGTTGAGTTTTGATTGTACTGTATAATAAATTGATAGTTATAGTAGCTGATAAAAAAATTGTAATCTACAATTACAGATCGCGATGGCCAATCAATCAGACACTGGTGGTCAGGGTAAAGATACATGTCCCAGCTCTATTGACTAGGAGAGTTTCAGGCCTTATCGCAGAGGGTTGAGTTGTAGGATTGACGACTGGATGATATATTGACTATACTCAGAGGACAAATAATGTGTTAGTCTACACCTACAACGAATTTTACACTGGATATGAGCATGCATATGCTTTAGACCACCCCACGACTCCCACTATACCTACATCACCAATTGTCATAATTGTACCTATGCCCACAGTAGCAGTGGCACCAGCTCCGATAGATGCAGACTCTCAGTTGACTTCAGAGGCTAAGTTGACTAGGGGGTACAAGAGGTATATACCCCAAATATTTAGTGGAGACTCAGATGTGGTAGAGGCTTAGAAGTTCATCAAGTGCCATGAGAGGATTCAAAGGTTATTGAGAATTGAAAATAGCAAAAAGCCTGGGTTGGTGGTTTTCTTATTTTCTGGAGACGCAGATACATGGTGGAGTAATCTAATAGCTACACAAGGAGAGCCTCAGACTTGGTTAGACTTCAAGAAATTGTTCAACCAAAAATATTATTCGCCTGCAGTCATGATTGCTAAGATGTCGGAGTTCAAGCACATTCGACAAAAGTTCGGAGAGAGCGTTATGCAGTATATAGGGAAGTACCAACAGTTACTGCAGTTTGCTAATGGAGTGGTAGACACAAATATAGATATAGCTCATTTTTTTGTGAGGGATTGCTTCCTGCCATTGGAGGAACATTAGTCACGACAGAGCCCGAGAAATCAGATAGAGCTTTTAAGTTTAACTTGACAAGAGAGGCATATCTCATCACACACCCTGAAGATGGTGTATTACAACCGGTTGAGACATAGATCGAGCAAAGGGCCAAGCAGATGTCATGTGTAACGGCCCGAAAATTTGACTTATGCCACGTGCCAAGTCAAGGTCTTATGTGGGACCCACTCGTCGAATACGTATGTCCGAATCTTGAGTGGAGACACCGAGAATGTTTAATTTAAGATTTAATGTCAATTGTTGAGAAAAGCATATGCGGAGAATAAAGTGAGCCGAAATACGATGGGGACGCGCCTCGAGTCGCATGTCGACGTGGGCCCGAGGTAGCAGCTCGTGGGGTAAGATTAATTAATTTACATTAAAAGTAATTTAATGATTTGTTTAATAAGTGGCTATAGTGGTTTCAAAGTGGTCACATTAAATCAATATGCAATGGCCTATAATTTGCAAAATAAAATCATAGCCGTTGGATTCGTCTCGAGATACGCATTTTGCGAGACTAAAAAAAATAAAAATAAAATGTGGTTAATAGTAAGGCGGTGGAAAGAAAAATAGATATTTTTGGTTTTGCCTCGAGATTCGTGTTACATGATTCTCGAGGACACCAAATACTTAACTCCAACCTTATCCATTCCGTGAAAAGAAAGAAAAAAAAAAATGGTGAACCAGAGAGGAAGAAAACCGAGAGGAAGGAGAGAAAGAAGAAGAAAGAGAGAGGAGGAAGAAGAAAGAGATCGAGTTCGAGCAAGGTTAGTGAAGTTCCCTTGTTGATTGTGTCATTTGTTGTTGTTGCGTCGATGGTGGTTGGTGTTCGGGTGGCGAACTCGAACGAACTGCCATGGCAGTTTGTCCGAGCTCGAGGAAGGCATGGGAGTAGTCTCCCATGCATGCGAACTCCACCTGGGGTTGGGGATGGAAATCCAACCCCAACAAAGAAGAAAAAAAATGCAGAAACAGAGCATCAGCTATGTTTCTACGCGAGGAAGAAGACGGGCCCGAGTGGGGCCGACCCGAGCCCGGGTGGACCGGGCCGGGCCGGACCCTGACCCCGATGGAACGGGTCATACCGATCCGGATCTGGCTGGACCGGGTCGGGTCGACCCTTATCTGGCTGGATCGGGTTGGGTTGACTCGGACCCACCCCAATAAAATAATATATTTAATTATTAAATTAAATTAAACTGATTTTTTTTATAAACCGTAAATTACAGAAAATAGATAAAAATAGATAAAAATTATGGAAAATTTGAAAAACCATCGAAAAATATGAAAAATAGGGAAAGCTAGAAAAAAAATGAGTTCGAGGCTTTTCGGGTGTTTGGCACCCTGGTATAATTCGAAAAAGGGTGCTAAAAACTTAATTTTCATGGAAATAAAAATGACAAATCTATAATCACATACTATATATACTTGTACGTAATGTGACCTTAAAATTTTAGTTGGTATAAATGGACACCAGAGACTTAAGAGTCGGGGGTCGGGTGCGCAAATCGAGAAGCGAGCGAGACGTTTTGAGGTTCGCGATTTCTCGTGGTAAGTAAACCAGTGAGGAACTGTACAGTAATTTCATTTCTTTGATATTGTTGATCATTGCTTTGATATTGTTATTCATTGCTTGGATAGTATCTTTGAAAGTGCTATTGCGTGAAGTGGTCCATTGGCTATTGTTTACTGCTTTGTGATAGCTTCCTTTCACTATTGTTGATTACTGTTTTGTGATAGCTATCTTTGAAATTGTAGTCGGTTGAGGGGTCCGTTGGCAAGTGAGTCATGGTTACTATTTATCTACGATATGAGCTCTTATCCGGATGCCGTCGATATCTCCCAATTGTGTGTACGTTGGGGGCACTTATCCGGATCCGTGGATATCTCATAGTCGCAAGGGTTAGGGTTGGGAGACGGGTGTATCGTCCTAAACCCAAGTCTGTTGGGCTTTTATCGTGACTCAACGATCTTCTGGTCAGGACTCCTTGTTACTTGGCATCGCTCTTCGATGGATTATTTACAATATTTTATATTCATGTGTTACCTGTTCATTTCTTTCAAATTGCATGAATTTGACTGCTGTGGTTATTTTGAAATGATGTATATGTCCTACTAGCTTTACTTACATGTGCTCATCATTCTTATATTTGACTGAGTGCAGAGCCGCAGACGAGTAGCAGGGGGAAAGCTCCATAGCTAGGTGATTTTTGTATATCTTTTATGTACTCTCCTCCGATGGTGATATATTTATGCTGGGTTCCACAATTAGGTTGCCTGATTCCTTGAAATTATTGTTGAGTTATTTAATGTATTAGTTGCTTCCGCATAAATTGGTAAATCTTGAAAAATATTAATAACTAAACTTAAAACTTTTGGATTTATTGATAATGATGGATTGGAAGGATGACTAGGTCTGCGTTGACCTTGCGAGACTAGCTCGGGGGTCCACGTGGGCTTAGGCCGGGTGGGGCCCAGTTTGTGAAAAATTGGGGCCGTCACATCATGGCAGGATAAGAAGAGGAAGGTGGACTGATGACAAGATCAAGATGTCAATAAGGTTCGGAGTACGGGGTCGGTGGCACCAACAGTACGATTAACTTCTAGAATTGTGGTTTCGCCTACCCCAATTTCCAGCTATGCTAGCCGGCCGTCACAAATGGTGCGACCAATTCAGTAGCAGCAGTATACGGAGAGCGCAGTCAAGAGTAGTGGCATTAGTCCTCGAGGACAGAGAATGTGTTTCAAGTATGGCCAACCGAGACACTTCAAGAACAAGCGTCCACAATATCTAGCTATAGGTCATAAAGAAAGTCTACGTAGTGGCAGAGATGCAATCAACGACGACACACGACCTTGCCATGGGTATGACTTTATTTTAGATCCAGTTATATTATACATGGACTGTTAAATTTGAGTTTTTATAGTAGCTTGCATTTCTGAATGCATAGGTGAGTCAGGGCTGACACCTACTGGACGTAATAGGCTGACACCTACTACTTGACCTTATATTGTTTGTCGGGGACAAGAAATGCTTAATTTAAGCTTAGAGTTTGGGAGGAATCTTAGTTCTTGGTAGGTTCTGGTTCGCGAGATGTTCAACCTTACCTTGAACATACCTAAAGAAAGGCAAGGCTAGACCAAATTTGTAATTTATCATATGATACATGAACACCCAGTGCTCATGATGGTCGTGGTCGCAAACTTGTCGAACACTTTTACCGTCTTGGTATTAACATGGTCTTGATGGGAGCTTACATGTCTCCATTCGATATGAATGAGACTGATCAACTAATAGTTATTCATCAAAAGTCATATGAACCGACTTAAAATCTTAAACTATCCGGAGCGGTGTAAGTTTACAAACTTGCATGTGAGATACAAGTAATCACGAAGGTACTCACGAAGTTAGCGTTCAAGTCGCGATCGTAATGTTTTGCTCCGTGATTACTGGTTATTGTAATGTATTAATGTGTAAAACCTACGATTAAAATCGTTGACATCCTCATTAATACATCGAGAAGTTTGAAGCAATCTAGGTAGGCCCGCAGTTCAGAATTGAAAAGTTTAGCTGTTAGAAGTGGCAGATGCCCACAGTTTGCCATACCTACTACAAACTATTCAAAAAGGACTTAGTGAAGTCCATAGTTAAATTAGATAAGTTAGACTGTCAAAAGTGGCTACAACACACGGTCTGGTGAATCTTGAAAAATCAAGCGGTTTGAAATGGTTGCAACCTACGGTTTGATGAATAAGGAAGTCGAGCTGTTTGAAGCGACTCTATAGGAGTACACGAATCATGATATAAAAGTCGAGCTGCTTGAAATGATTTTATCAAGCCTATAGTTAAAGGGAACACTCTAAACTGTTTGAAGCGGCTATGAGCCCACAGTTTAGAGAGTGTCTATAATCATCAAGTCACATTTTGATGATCTCATGCAAGGAAAAGTGGAGGGATAGGTTAATGAACACTACCTTTTTCTTATTTAAATTTATGGTATGGATTCGCCAAAGGTTAATTTAATTTCGAAGGCGAAATTCTTATTAGTTAGAAAAATCGTAATGACCCAAATATTTTACTTGTGGATGATTACGTGTATTATCTATTTATATTTATGTTGCACAATTTGATTTATTTTGTCGGTGATTTTTGCGAGTAATAAAAAATATATCTCGAGATGCGGCTAGAGATTGAGAGCGAGCACCCATGACTTAAAATCATATATTTGGCGAGAGTATGAAAAATGATTAATTGGCTAATCCGACTAAGTCAAATGGGCTTGTGTGATAATTGTTGAGTCATGAGGGGTATTATGGAGATTTGTTTTAAAAGAAATAAATTAGATAAACTTTATAATTTGAGGTGTCAAATTGTTAGTGGTTTAGAAGGTAAATAAAAAATAAAAAAAAATCAACAGATAGATAAAGTTTGATTGGAGATAAAAGGAGAGGATAATCACCACTATCTTTAACCTCTCTCACCCTCAACGTTTCTCCCACCCTCTCTTTTAACCCTCCCATGTGTGCTCACCCATTTTTGGTGGACTTGCACCTCTCTCGCATTTCAGAATCTCTTTTGAGCTCCTGCTCTCTTTTGTTAGGCAACAAAAAGGTCAGTAGTTGTTTACCCATTGATTTCCAACCTTGTTATTTTTATGCAAGATTTCTTGAGATTTGATAGTATTTTGATGGGGTTTTGATGTAAGAGAGTATAGTGATTGTGTTGAGATAAGATATAGAAGTAAGTTTTTTCTTTTTAAAGATTTGTTGTGCGTTCACGTGCACAACGAGAGAAGATGAGGCAACGGTTGGCTTTTTAGCCAAGTGTTGCATTCATTTGGCCTACTGGCTAAATAGAAAAAAATATTAAATTTTGTATATATAATATATATATATATATGTATATATATACACGCATATGGATTTGTGTAGAAATAAAGAAAATGGAGATAAAAATCTAAGAAAGAAATTGATCAAGACAAGACTTGATCAATGCAGTCCAACCCGAGATGTGATCAATATGATTGCAACCCGAAAAAAAATCTCACATTTTTTTAAATTGCGTTAAATGGGAACAAAATAAGAATCAAATGAGTTATTGTTTAAATTGAGATTTTGATATGCGACGTGTTCTAATAGGTATAAAATATAAAAATTAGATACTAAGAAAGTGAAAACTATCGATCGGGAGCGGGTGTGCACCACAAGGGCATGTGAGAATCGTTTTTGCATTAGTTTTCATGAGTTAGAAGTAAATAAACCAGCAGGGGCACCAATAGTAGTTCTTTTCTCATTTAATTTTATTTCCTTATTGAACATACTTTTGATGTAATTACCTTTTTTGGAATCTATTCGTATTGTCGGGTGACCTAGAGTCTATGTGGTCGGGTTATGTAGTGTGTTGTTAGGATGGATTGAAGTCCATCCGTGTAACGTCAAGCTTTTTTCGGAAGTGGCTTAGTGCCCACAATTTAACTCTCAAGTTGTTCTTGGAAGTGGTAATAGACCCAAGATTCGAGAATTATTATTAAGCTATTCTAAGAAGTGGCCATGGGCCTATGGTTTGAGACTAGTTGGGATTTACTTCAAACTATTTCAAGAAGAGGCCATGAGCCTATAGTTTGACGAGTGATAAGATCACTTAGACGTCTATCTTTTTATCTATCACCGTTTCTCGTCGTTTGTTTATTTAGTCTTTCTATCATGCACTTAATATTTTTTCCTATTTATTTCATTATCCGCATGATTAATGGACTATGCTTTATTGATATATGAAGTAATGTTGAGACTCCTTTGGATTTACTCACTGAAATTGTCTCCGTTCTGGTGACAATTGCAGGTCCCTCGAGTAGCAAAAGTAAAGAGCCAGTGATCGGTGACTTCCTATGAGCTTTGCCTCAGAGCCGACTCTCCCCTTATTACTACATAGGTTTCTTTTTTATATTTTCATGTATGTATATGCTATACTTGTTTTTGGTAAAACTGGTTAATAGGCTAAGTGACATTTTGTGATACATGTATATGACTTCCTCGCACTCTTTAGTCACCTCATATATACATGAGATCATGTTTACTAGGTTTCTACATCATAGGTTCTCTTGAATTGGCATATTATCGAGTTATTTAAATTGCTAGTTTAATCTCGCTGCTTTAAATCTTAAAACTTGCAAAACTAATAACTTGATTTAAAATCACCGAATAACTAATAATAATTGGAAAGAAAGCTGACAAGGTTTGCGTTGACCTCACGAGGGTCAATTCGTGGGTCCACATAAGTCTAGTGCTGAGCGGGGCTTAGTTTGTGGGAACTTGGGCCGTCACAACATGAAAAAGTCACCCTTAATGTTTAATCGTATAACCTTGATCTCTATGTAGACCGAAAACATCCATGTGACATTGATCATATCAATCATTTATACTCTACCATTTTTGTCTAAAATAATGAGGGATCCACTTATATCTCTCTTTAAACGAGAGAAAAAAAATTATATCTCGATTACACATCTCCACACATTATTCACATAGTAACCAATCAAACCATTATAATAGTCCAGTTAAAAACAACATTTGTGTAATGACCCAAAAATTTAATAGCAAACTAAAGCCTAATCAGGGTCACCGGTCCAAACGTGACTCGAGAGTGGGTATGCGATTCTAACACTCGGCTCGGAGACTGAGATGTATTATATTTTTGAGTTATGGATGTCTAGTGTAATGCATGTGTGTATACTATATTCAATTTCATTATTGCGTTAGTTTGGCGCTCTAGCGGGTGCAAGCATGGGAACCGTGTAGAGAATGACATGATGAGTTTTAATTTATTAAAACTTAAAACACATAACCAACCTAAAACAAGTTAAATTAATTTTTTTATGACACCTCACAAGCTTATAGAAGGCTTACGAGATGTGGACGTTGGTTTGAAGTGGTTGAGAGCTAGTATAAGCTAGAAATTGCGTGCATTTGAGGTGAGTAAACCCGATAAGGCACTTCTCTCCATTTCATTTCCATTTTAGTATTGAAACATAGTCACTTGGACTCTTTTTTGTTGCTTTCGCTTATTCCAAATGCCATGAATAGTGTGTGTGAATGTTTCTTACTTAAGTTTATTGGATTCATTTAATCATCTTATCACTTGATAAGTGACATTCCTTGACTTAAGCTCATTCTACGTTGGATTCCTTTAATGTTTTTGATTATGGAGATGTTGAACTTTCTTTACAAATAACGTGCTATGATTTGTTTATTTCCTATGGACATTAGTACACCTCCATGTCAATATGCTTGTGATGAAGTACTTGTGTTTATGTAATCTACAACTCCAACTTATTTTTAAGTAGGTTTAGGATAATCCACCAGTTTAAGTTCCTTATTATATGAGATGTGCCGCTCATGGGGTTAAATTGTTGGGGCATGTGCCTTAGGTCAATTAACAAATATTGTTTATCTTATAATTTTAGTTAATAAAATCGAGGTTTTCATTTGTTTTTTTATAAGTGATTGCACGTTTGATACATACACATGATTTGATTCAATGATAGACTTCATATTTAGAATATTTCGATTAACATATGTTTTAATATTGAACGATGCGAATTTTTTTGTTCACATGGTAGAAGTCATGTTTCGGTTAATGTGATTTTGGTATTGAATACATAGTTCATTTTTGTTCAATAATTATGCATGTCTCTATGATATAAATCATGATTAGGTTAATCTGATTAATTTAATATGATTCTAGTATTGAATGCATGATTAATATTTTGTTTCTTGATTCAATTGCTAGTTTTGTATGAATAAGAATCAAAATTGGCTTTAATCATATATCTCATTGTGGTTATCTGTTAGTATATTCCTATTAGATATGAGACAAATTTTTAATCGGATAAGAATTACAAATCCTATAAAATTGGTGATATATATAATAAATTCGTAATGAATAAGGATTCAAAGTATCATAAATTCTAATTAAATTAGGATAAGATATTAAGTTAGAGGTGGACCCAAATTAATTAAGAACATTTTAATTAACATTTTTCAAAATTTAAATAAGGGGCAGTTTTGGTCAATTGGATTAACTAAAATAATGATAGATTTTAGGCAATTTTCAATTTTTGGAATTAAAATTTGTTGTCTAAAAAAAATGGGGGCGCTTCCTCTTATACCCTATCTGCTGACCAGACCATCGCGCGCTGATTGGTCAGCGGGACCGCCACTAACTATTTGTAGTCCAAAGAAATTCATATAATAGTCAAATTAGTAAAATCTCTAGCTTGTTTAGTGATTGTACATGTATTGTAATATATGATATTTATCTTGTTTAAATTATGATCAATAAATTAAATAAAAACCCATATTCTAAATTTTAAGTCAAGTGTCATTCATTCTCAAACACTTATCAAGGCTTCGATCACATCAATATAGATCTGCTTTCGTAGAGTGTATTTGTGATGTCTTTCTCAAATTAGGGCAGCGCCCGACCTAATCCCGTCATCAAGCCATAATATCACCATATTGGATTTAACAAGGAATTAGTCGGTCTTTCCAAAACCTTATTACTTACCAAACCTATCCCATGTCAATTCATAAATTAGAGTTAATTAAAATTTTACTTAAAAGTTTATTAAGCGGAATTCTTAACTAATTAGCGAAAGCTTATAACATGAGACCTAACAATTATGGAAAAACCAGAAAATAAAGATCATATGCACATATAATGAAACAACAATATATAACATTATGTGTCTAGTCAAGATACTAATCACTCAACCCATAATATACAACCCTAAAAGTATATGACATACATATAAAATTAATATATCAAAAATTAAAACCTACAAAACCTAATGTAGCAACACTTCACTGACTCAGAGGTAGTCGATGATCTTCTCTTTACATGACATGCTACTCAATGGATCTGCTCGCACAGTCATAAAAAGGATGGTGGGTACTAGAAAGTAGAAAGTAACACTTAGAGACATTTGTTCACATTCCAAAATATGCAACAAGTATCAAAATGCATAATAATAGCAACTATGCTGAAAAGAAATCTTGCAAAGAGATACTTTAGTTAAACAAAACGAAATTGACACACGACTAAGTAGTAATGATCTAGGGCTGGTCGGCCGTGATCTTCATCACATAAGCCTTTTCCACTATATGAGGATGGAGCTGAGCTCTACATCAATGTGATGGTCTAAGCAGTGTTCTTACCTTTATAACCTTTCGCTTGTGCCAGTCACCAGCGATATATACTTACCAACAATCCCGGGTCCCATACCCCGTATGCTGCACAAGTTATGCTTGCTAATAACCTCAGGACTTATTTCCCGTATGTTACGAAAGATAGTGGAGAGATCCCGATCACCCTTGAAAGTCTAGTGTATATGTCCGACGGACCTCTTATGTAATGACCCTAGATACAAGAACCACTTTTATATTTCAAGAAATCACATGGTTTGAGATTCCAATGAAGCAATTGCATTTTTAATGTACAAAAGAAATAGATTTACAATACTATGTAACTCCTACCTAATGGCATGCTATTTCACTGACCACTTGTACTAACATTCAAAAATGATATAGCACTTGTACTAATGGCAGGCTAGGTGAGGTTGTCGTCATCTGAAAGATGAATGATGGTATTAGATTTGGTAGACGAAGAACACTTCGAGGCGACCTGTTGAAATTCATGGCGAAGATTTTGATTGTCTTCTCGTAATTTCTTAATTTCGTCAAGTAATATTTGAGCAAAATCTGGTTGAATTGTGGAGGAAGAGGCTTTAGTGGATTTAGTATTTTTGGGTTTATTTTTGGAGACGACATCTTTAAATGAAGAAGTTAATGAAGGAAACTCATGGAGTTTGATGGGGGTTTTAGGAGCAATAATGGCGTCATAGTTAAATTTATTCCACCATTTACAAGAGATATCTTGAGATAGATAGGTGTATGTGACATGGTCATAGGATTGAACAGGGAATGTAGTATATTCCCATTTGACAATCCAGGGAATTGAATGTTGTTGCATAAATCGGAGAAGGGGAAGTTGTTCAATATCATAGCGTTTTTTAACCAGAGGAGGAAAGATTTCAGCGGTTGGGCCAAATTTTTCCACCAGTCAGTGATCCACCAGGAAGGAAAGGAGGATGTCATCTGCTGCTTGAAGGTAATATACTAGGAATGATTTTGTGGATCTTTATAAAACAAAATATTACGCCAGGCATCAATATAATCACGATAGCTAATAAACATAGCTGGTTTATCTTTGGCTATCACAATTTCTTTATAAACAAAAGGAGTGGTAGTAATATATTTTTGGGTCGAGCACCAATCGGATGGAGATAAGATTTTTTGAATCTTAAATTTTGAATAACCAATTTCATTGGAGTTCTCCCTTGTAAAGTGTTCAAAATGAAATGATTGGGTTGAAATGAGGATGTTCTCATAGAACTAGATATTAAGGTGAGGTCTCGTTGGAAGGAAATGGATGTCGGGAGGCATGGTGCAATTGATTTGGATTTCAAGAGGTTTGTCAACGACATAGGATTCTAAGATAAGAAGAAGGTTATGATTAGTCTTAATATAGTTACATTGAGGTTCTGGGGAAGCCAAAGGCTTAAATCGATTGGAGGCTTTGGAGGCTTGAGATTTCTTGGACATGATCTGTATAAAATGCACAGAAGAGGATGTAAGAAATTCTCGTGATAGAAAATCAGGAAGAGAATTATGTTTCCCTTGAATATATTCAATATCAAAATCAAAGATACTTAATATTGCTTGTCATCTTGCAAAAATTTGTTTAGAAACTAAATTTTTAACATCTTTGAGAAGAATCTCTTTGGCCGAGCGACAATCAACTCGAATTAAAAACTTTTAATTTAAAATGTCAGCTTGAAATTTTTGAACACTTAGCACAATGGCTAAAACTTCCTTTTGAACAGTAGAATAATTCTTTTGTGCATCTTTCCAGAGTTTTGAAGTAAAACAAACTAATTGTTCAACTCCAATAGGAGTTCGTTAAAGGAGGATGCCTCCATAACCTTTATCAGAAGCATTTGTTTGAACAATTTTTAAATAAGTTGGATTGGCCAAGTGAAGGCAGGGAATGGCTTTAACCCTTTGTTTGATAAGCTGAACAACTTTGGTATGATCCGAAGTCCAAAGAAATTTTGCTTTTGATTTTAATAAATCTCGAAGAAATTGTCTGTTAAGGGCTGCATTTTTGTAAAAATCAAATAGATAATTTAAGCAACCAAGAAATTGTTGTATTTGATTTTTATCAAGGAGTTGATCAGGAAATTTATCAGCAAAGCTGATAACTCTATTAACATGAGTTATTGTTTGATTGGATATTTTATAGCCTAAGAAAGTAACATCTTTTTGAAATAGATGCATTTTCTTTTGGGACAATACAAGTCCATTTTTAATGATTAATGCTTGAAAGGTATATAAATGTTTCAAATGTTGATCTATGGAGGGAGAAAATACCAAAAGATCATCAATGTAAACAAGATAAAAGAATGATAGGGATTAAATATGTCATTCATAATTTTCTGAAATTCAGATGGAGCATTTTTTAAACCAAAAGGCACCACATTCCATTGGTATTGACCAAATATTGACCAAATGGAGTGTTGAAAGCTGTTTTATAGCGATCATCAGGGTGAATTTGAATTTGCCAAAAGCCAGATTTTAGATCAAATTTAGAGAATACCACAGCAGAAGTGGTAGCTTTAATTAGATCCGCTTTGTTAGGGAGAGGATAACGAATTGTTTTCATAACTTTATTAAGGGCTTTATAATTGATTACCAATCGAGGGACACCTCGTTCAAGTTCAGGAGCATTTTCAACATAAAATGTTGTACAACTCCAAGGAGATTTCGAATGAGTAATTAATTTCTTTTTGAGAAGATCTTTGATTTCATTTTGGCAAAGATTTCGCAAACGCTAATTCATTTGTGAGGGATTAGCTTTTGTGGGAATCTGAGATTCATGAAAATTAGAAAGATAAGGAAGATATACTATATGTTGTTTACGCTCCCAAAAGGCAGAAGGAACATCGGAACAACATTTATTTTGAATATTAGATTGAAAAGTTTGAAGTTTTGCTTGAAAAACATGAGATTGCAAAATTTGGTCAGTTTTAAGAACAAAAATTTCATGTTTTAAAAACTGAATATGCTTTGTTTTGTATTCAATCTGATTTACAATCTGATTGACAAAGGATGTTTTAGGTGGATCAAGGAACTCAAACTGTAGGGTTTGTCCTTGAATGTTGGTAGAAATACCTGTAGTGGATACAAAAAAGGTTGTATTTTCTGTAAAAATGGTGTTCCTAATAACATATCATGCTTTAATCCTTTCATAACAATGAAGGATAAAGAGGAAATGCAAATGTCACTATGACATATATGTGCTTGAGTTACTTTATATTTGATTATTGTTAGTTGTCCATTGGCAACAAAAATATGTTGATCATTTGAGATGCGTTCACAATATTGTAACGGAATCAGGCCTTCACGAATACAATTTATGTCGGCACCAGAATCAATTAAAGCATTACATTTGTAGGATAATCCTTTTAGGGCAAATGTAATTGGGGTAATCCACCTATGATATTCATATCTAGTAACCGAGTCAATAAAGACATTGTCAAGATCATAAGCATAACTTGCTTCGACATTAACATTTTCCAAGATGGAAATACGAGATGAGAGATTTTTAATCTCAATTTTAATCGGGTAATTTCAGTTTGCAGGGAATGAATGGTAGCTTGTTGTGGCTTTTTGCCTACAACTTTCATTAAACTAGCAAAGTTATAATCGTTAGTATCAGAACTTAATTGTTTTTGGAAATTCTTTTGTTTTTTCTGCAAAGCAGATAAGCCAGGGGATAGTTCTGGAGAGGAGCTAGAAGGAGAAGAAGTTGATGATACAATTTCTGTGAAATATTTGTACTTCAAAGAAGGATCAGTGATGTGTTCCCCAATGGAAAGAATTAATTCTTCATGAGAAGTCAATACATTGACTTCAGGGTCTGAGGAAGAGGAAGAAGTATTAGGAAGATTGGATATACACTGACATTCATAAGAAGAAGTATCAGTATACGCGACATGATGAATTTTCTTTTTAAAAGATTTGACATGGCATTTATTGGCATAATGCCCTGGTTGACCACAGTTGTAACAAACATTTTGTTTCTTGGAGGAAGAGGGATCTGCTTCGGGTTTAACAAATCTTTTAGCAAATCATTTAGGTTTGGAAGAAAATTTCTTTTTAGTATTCTTTTTGTAATATTGCGGAGAAGATGGCTTAAAGGAATGGCGTTTAGAGCGCCTTTGAGGATTAACATATCTGGTAACATCTAAGGTATGACCATAGTCAAAACAGAAGTTACCGAGATCATGTTTTAATGTACTTTTTCCTTTTGAAGTTGGTGATTTAGTTGCATGTCATTACAGATAGAAATGGCGCAACTTTGAACTGCTTGAGTAACATCACCATAGGATAATTCGGCTAGCGTATTATCAT
This sequence comes from Stephania yunnanensis, assembly GCA_039657365.1. Lineage (NCBI taxonomy): Eukaryota > Viridiplantae > Streptophyta > Magnoliopsida > Ranunculales > Menispermaceae > Stephania > Stephania yunnanensis. The sequence continues at coordinate 10,230,381 of CM077589.1, read as the reverse complement.
AGCGATCTTTGAGGTACTCTTTGATCTTGTTAGCAAAGAAAGGAGGTAATCCTGCAATAAACCTTTCTTTCAAAAGACAGTATCATGTTGCTCTGTTAAGCAATAAAGTTTAGAGAAGAAGGTATCTTTATACTAGCGATAATCATTAAGAGTTCTACTGCGATAGATTTTGGAGTTGATCACGGATCTTGTCATTAATGGCGTCTAAATGACCAACAAATTGCCAAATCATATTTGCCATAAGGACATTCACTCCGTTAGATATTGGTCGTCCTTCATGATTAAGAACTGGTTGCTCTAAACTATCAATTTTAATGTGATTGTAAATATCTTGATGTTCGGGCTCAGTCATGACATAGTGCCACCAACCGTATAATTGGCCAGTAAAGCCAGAAGTTATTGTTTTCACAATATCAGATTCGGGATGTTTGTGCATAGCGCAAGCGCGAGCATAAATATGCATTTTTAAAATGACCTCAAGAACTTGATATTCAGACAGGCCATCGATACTCCAATCATAAATTGTTGTTCCATCATATTTTTGATTGCATTTTACCTTTTCTTCTAGAATAAGGTCAGCTGGGGATGATCGAGTATAATATTGCTTTTTTAATGGATATCGATTATATTGATTCCGAGTTGAGAAAGGCGTGTTATTTTGCATAATGCGATGAATATCAATAGACTGAGACTCTGATAGAATATTATTCAGAACAGAATGATCACCATTAGTTCCACTTGATTGATCAGAATGTTCCGCTTCACCGTTGTGCTCAGGTTTTTGATCGGAGATAGTAGCAACTATAGGTGCTTTATCCTTAGAAGAGCTAGGTGAAGATGATGGAGCTGCCAAAGGCGGATTGATTTGAAGCTGAGCTAATTTTGTTGTGAGAATATCCAGAAAGTCATCTGAAAATTTTGATGGTTTAGGGGCAAAAGATGGTAGTGAGGGAGAGGAAGATGCAGGAAAAAATGTCGTTTGAATTTTGGTTCGCGGAGAAGCGGTAACAGGTTTAGGAATGGTCGAATTTGTCAGGGTTGATAAATACATATTTGTATAATTATTTTGTTTAATGATGTGGGATAAATCTCGTTTAGAGATTGGCCCATTATCCTCGAGGGTGGATTTGAATGGCGAAGCTTTAATATTGTCACGAATTTTGAATGGTGCCAAGGGCGGATGAGGTTGATTAAATTTGATACCATTGGTACTTTCCCAGATAGTATTAACTTGCGAGGACACTTTAGGACATTTCTCTTGAAGCCAGTCAAAGAAATTGATATTGATTTGATTTGTTTTGACATAGTCAAAATATTTTTCACGAAAAATTGCCTGTTGATTGAAAGGAATGAGTTTACAGAAATAAGGTTTGAGCGGATGGGTTAAAAATTGTTGTTTAAGGGATTCATAATCCATAATAAATGTTTGGGTTTGTTCTTCAGGAACAGGATCTTCAACAGAAACTAAATTAATGTGATAATCAGCAAAATCATTAATACCGACATTATCATCATTAGTTGTTGAAGATGGAGGCCTGTAAACAGGATAAGCAACACCAATGGGTGGAGAGTTAGGATGTGGACAAGGCCTAAGACCTGTCGGGGAAGGAGTAGGTTGCTCCGGAGGCGTAGGTTGCGTCTGAAATATGGTTGTGGTAGAAGTTGATGTGGATGCTCTTGGATTAAAGATAATATCAACTTTACCATCATCATGAGTAATAATTTGATTGATTTCTTGAGACACTTGTCTCTTTTGTTCTTCTTTTGTTGGTGTCGATAATTAACCAATGAGAAAGAAGAGAATTTTTTTCAAGTTAAACCGTTGGTGAGTAACTTTGTTATTTTGGACATTGGTGAGAAAAATAGTCGAGGGTCCAGTTAAAAGTTTTGTATAGGCTATGCCAGGAATTATAGAATGCATTAGTTTATAGTAAAAACGATAAACAATGGCAACATTGGAGATGACTCCAGACGTTTTGAAGCCTTTGGTATAAATACCAAAACAACGGCTTTATAAGCAGGTTCATCATGTAGATTAATAGTAAAATTAAGAAAACATACAAAGTAGAAAGGTCCTTCAGAGAGGCTTCCTTCAATGATCCCTAACAAAGAGTCTTGAAAATCAAGATGACGCTTATCTCTAACCGAGACTAAGGCAGCAGTGTTAAGGCCTAAAGCCGTCAAGGGTTTTATTGCAACTTGTATAAGGCCCAAGTGCAAATATTTATGAGTAGCTCTATGGCTTTGAATTTTTTCTAAAGGAAGAAGATAAATTTCTTGTCCATTTTTGTGACAGGAATAATATCTTCTTCAAGTTTGATTATAAAATCTTGTTTTTTGGAAAAAATTCCTTGTTCATAAACGAAAGAGGCATCAACGTTAGGCCTTAGGCAAAAAGCCATCCACATAAGTAATTGAAAACTCATTACAAATAACGTGCCAATGTTTTTGATTATGGAGATGTTGAACTTTCTTTACAAATAGCGTGCTATGATTTTTTTATTTCCTATGGACATTAGTACACCTCCATGTCAATATGCTTGTGATGAAGTACTTGTGTTTATGTAATTTACAACTCCAACTTATTTTTAAGTAGGTTTAGGATAATCCACCAGTTTAAGTTCCTTATTATATGAGATGTGCCGCTCATTTGGGTTAGATTGTTGGGGCATGTGCCTTAGGTCAATTAACAAATATGGTTTATCTTATAATTTTAGTTAATAAAATCGAGGTTTTCATTTGTTTTTTTATAAGTGATTCCACGTTTGATACATACGCATGATTTGATTTAATGATAGAATTCATATTTAGAATATTTCGATTAACATATGTTTTAATATTGAACGATGCGAATTTTTTTGTTCACATGGTAGAAGTCATGTTTCGGTTAATGTGATTTTGGTATTGAATACATAGTTCGTTTTTGTTCAATAATTATGCATGTCTCTATGATATAAATCATGATTAGGTTAATCTGATTAATTTAATTCTAGTATTGAATGCATGATTAATATTTTGTTTCTTGATTCAATTGCTTGTTTTGTATGAATAAGAATCAAAATTGGTTTTGATCATATATCTCATTGTGGTTATCTGTTAGTATATTCCTATTAGATATGAGACAAATTTTTAATCGGATAAGAATTACAAATCCTATAAAATTAGTGAGATATATAATAAATTCGTAATGAATAAGGATTCAAAGTATCATAAATTCTAATTAAATTAGAATAAGATATTAAGTTAGAGGTGGACCCAAATTAATTAAGAACATTTTAATTAACATTTTTCAAAATTTAAATAAGGGGCAGTTTTGGTCAATTTGATTGACTAAAATAATGATAGATTTTAGGCAATTTTCAATTTTTGGAATTAAAATTTGTTGTCTAAAAAAAATGGGGGCTCTGCCTCTTATACCCCTATCTGCTGACCAGACCATCGCGCGCTGATTGGTCAGCGGGACCGCCACTAACTATTTGTAGTCCAAAGAAATTCATATAATAGTCAAATTAGTAAAATCTCCTAACTTGTTTAGTGATTGTACATGCATTGTAATATATGATATTTATCTTGTTTAAATTATGATCAATAATACAAATAAAAACCCATATTCTAAATTTTAAGTCAAGTGTCATTCATTCTCAAACACTTATCAAGGCTTCGATCACATCAATATAGATCTGCTTTCGTAGAGTGTATTTGTGATGACTCTTTCTCAAATTAGGGCAGCACCCGGCCTAATCCCGTCATCAAGCCATAATATCACCATATTGGATTTAACAAGGAATTAGTCGGTCTTTCCAAAACCTTATTACTTACCAAACCTATCCCATGTCAATTCATAAATTAGAGTTAATTAAAATTTTACTTAAAAGTTTATTAAGCGAAATTCTTAACTAATTAGCGGAAGCTTATAACATGAGACCTAACAATTATGGAAAAACCAGAAAATAAAGATCATATGCACATATAATGAAACAACAATATATAACATTATGTGTCTAGTCAAGATACTACTCACTCAACCCATAATATACAACCCTAAAAGTATATGACATACATATAAAATTAATATATCAAAAATTAAAACCTACAAAATCTAATGTAGCAACACTTCACTGACTCAGAGGTAGTCGATGATATTCTCTTTACATGACATGCTACTCAATGGATCTGCTCGCACAGTCATAAAAAGGATGGTGGGTACTAGAAAGTAGAAAGTAACACTTAGAGACATTTGTTCACATTCCAAAATATGCAACAAGTATCAAAATGCATAATAATAGCAACTATGCTGAAAAGAAATCTTGCAAAGAGATACTTTAGTTAAACAAAACAAAATTGACACACGACTAAGTAGTAATGATCTAGGGCTGGTCGGCCGTGATCTTCATCACATAAGCCTTTTCCACTATATGAGGATGGAGCTGAGCTCTACATCAATGTGATGGTCTAAGCAGTGTTCTTACCTTTATAACCTTTCGCTTGTGCCAGTCACCGGCGATATATACTTACCAACAATCCCGGGTCCCATACCCCGTATGCTGCACAAGTTATGCTTGCTAATAACCCCATGACTTATTTCCCGTATGTTACGCAAGATAGTGGAGAGATCCCGATCACCCTTGAAAGTCTAGTGTATATGTCCGACGGACTCTAATGTAATGACCCTAGATACAAGAACCATTTTTATATTTCAAGAAATCACATGGTTTGAGATTCCAATGAAGCAATTGCATTTTTAATGTACAAAAGAAATAGATTTACAATACTATGTAACTCCTACCTAATGGCATGCTATTTCACTGACCACTTGTACTAACATTCAAAAATGATATAGCACATGATTTAGAGTCAATGATATCATTTAATAAACAATCTATACCATGAACTACCTCATGAAATGAGAAAGGACAATAAGTCATGACATATGGAGTACAAAGAAAAATCAGTCCAAATAACTGGAAACGAACAAATAAACAAGAATGAAATATAAATAAATATCTCAATCAGTTTACTTATAATGCAATTTCATATGCTAATCGGGTCTCCCAACATCTCGTATCACGTATCTGAACTCTTGAGACTCTTTCTTAGGTTCCCGATATCAAACTAATCTAAATAAATTAAGTTTAGGTAAGGTCAAACGGGTTTAGGAACCTTAACCCGAAACAACCCCTTAATACTAAACAATATTGAGATTTTAGTCATGTATCACAATACACTTTTAGGCATGAAATTGTCCAAATCTCAACACCTTCCTTTGTACAAGATTTTTGGTCTCTAACTTAGCTTTTCGAAAAAGTTTGGTTTGCATGATTCCAATTTAAAATGAAAGAGATGTTGCAATTTTACTAAAACAAGGTTCAAATAAGAACCTAAACTGACCAACAGATTTAGAAAATCCATTTCTCTCAATCTATATTTTACAAATTCATGATTTTTGGTCAAAAAACATTTACATATAAATAACAACATACTAAAAAATCAGCTTATTTGGATGAGTAATTAGGGAGTTATGCCTTTAATAATTTTAGTTTCAAAATTTTTTTACTACATTTTCGGCACCTATTTGTAGAGTATTTTTGGACGTAAAAACATTTGAATCACAACATCTGCAGTTAAGCAAAGTTGTTCTCCTTTGAATAAGCTTTCAAATGCCACTAGTTTGAGTCAATTTAGATCTAAAATGGAAAGTTATAAACAAATTACATAGACTAATCTAATACAACATGCATAAATACAGTTTTGGTCTTACAACTTCAAAAATTCATATCTTTATGATTTCAAAACCAAATCAAGAACTTTAATATAGCTGAGTTATCAACTTGAAATGAGGAATTCAAATATATAAACTAATTGCAAAATCTTAATCATCTACTCTCTAAATTTGACTAAAAATCAGAACTGATTTCAATTAAATAGAGAGATACATACCTAGTTTGATAAACACCTAGCTTAACTTGATATCTCTTTCACCAAAACCACTTTGGTTATTGGTCATCTTCTTCCTCCAGCCCTTCTCTTTCTCTCCAGCAAGTTTCCTTCTTAATTAAGTACATTTGATGAAGTTGATTTAGTTGTATGAGTTGATTACTAGCTTTATATAGTTAGTGGATATGGTTGATTAATAACCATTGATTTCATTATGCACACGTATCTCGAGGCTCATCTAGTTATACAACTATTAGCACATGTACCACTAACTCATGCTATCGACACCAATATGTAACTTCATTGGTGTTGAGATGAGCTAATACGTGTCTCGATGAAAATCAAATGGCTATTTTTTTTAAATTACTAACTTAGGCATACTTAATATATTATCAACCATAACCCATTTACATCATTATAAAAGCTATATAAGACTTATGCCAACTTACTATATCACTCTTTACCTCGATCCCACATCACTCAACTTGAGGCGCATTCCCACACACGTATCAACACGTATTTATAAGTAGGAATGAATTAGTAGTCTACATATATATAAAACATTAAACATGCATCATTACAAATATAACATGTACCTTGGTCATCTTACCTCGGTCACGACATGTATCTTGATGCGGGTCCCACATCATAGGTCATTTGATCTTGATTAAGAGATTAAACTAGAATTAGAAATTTGGGCCATGGCACAGTATAATGTTTTCTTTGTAAGGCAAGTTGAGTAATGGTTACTATATTGTTTGAAATGGTTAACAAAACTATCAAAACTGTTATGGGCTTTAGGCACAAGATGTGATAAAAACATGCTGAGACATAAGATGTCATAATTTCTTAAAAAACAACTAAAAGTTATATATGATATAATTGATAATAAGTACCTACCTAAATAATCGGATTCAAAGTGTCATGCCTTAGTTATCTTCGAATTAGGTGAAACATGGATTTTAGTCCATTAAATTAACATAATATTTTTAGGTGGGTTGTTAATTTAATGGGAGTCTATTCTCTATACTAAAATAAAATTTTGCATAATCTTTGCTATAGATCTATAACCTCTTCAAATCATACTAATCTCGTGTCATTGCAATCTTTCCTTGAGAAGGATAAGTTATATGGGACAAACTTTCTTGACTAGTTCAGAAACTTGAGAATTGTTCTTAAGCATGAATGCAAGTTGTATGTCCTAGATGATCCTATTCCTAAGGAACCACCAACCATTGCTTTAAGAGATGTGAAAGATGCATATACTAAGCATGTCAATGACTCAACTGATGTTGCATTCATTATGTAGGCAACCATGGTTCCTGAACTTTAGAAGAACATGGAACACATGGAAGCTTATGACATGGCTTTGATGTTGAAAGAAATGTTCCAACAGTAAGCTAGGAAAGAAAGGTTAGAGACAGTCAAAAACCTTCATTCATGCAAAATGGTTGATGGTGCGTCAGTTAATCCACATGTTCTGAAAATGAAGGGCTATATTGACCAACTTGATGGACTTGATTTCTTATAAGCAAAGAGCTGGCTATGAATTTGATCTTGAAGTCATTGTCTTATAGTTATTCATAATTCGTGATGAACTATAACATGAATAATATGGAGAAGTTTATCTTAAAGTTGTAATTGATGCTTAAAATTGCTGAGCAAAATGAAAGAAACTCGTTGCTAATGTATGATGGTTTAGAAAGGAAAGACTATGAAGAAAAAATAGCAAAGGCAAGACTAAAGTTGCTAAAGTTGTTGTAACTATCACAAAGCTTATGGAACAAGTCAAGCCTAAGGTTGCTTCTACTTTACAGTCCCTGAAGGAAAATGAAAAAGAAGAGAATTTTCATTTATGCCATTCACTTGGGCATTGGTTCAGAAATTGCGAGCTTTATCTTGAAGATCTAAAGAAAAAGAAGAGCAATGTGATTATTGCTTCATGTATTTACCTTATTGAAGTTAACTTGTCAACTAGTGATTCTTGAGTATTGGATACCAGATGTGGATTTCACATTTGTATTAATGTGCAGGGTCTCATCAAAATTAGAAAGCTAAAGAAAGAAGAAGTCATCCTACGAGTTTGCAAATGGAGCAAAGGTTATTGCCTTCGCTGTAGGATGCTATGAGTTAATTTTACCTAGTGGACTTGTTTTAGTTTCAAATAGTTGTTATTATGTCCCTAATTTGAGCAGAAAAATCATTTATATTTCATGTTTGGATTTGGATGGTTTTAATTTTATTATTGCGAATAATAAATGCTTTGTTTCTTGTAAAGACGTTTTCTATGCGAATGCTGATTTGTGTTATGGTTTTTATATTCTAAATATGAAAAGGTCCACAAATACTTATATTCTTAAAGTAAATACAAAAAAATTCAACTCAAATGATTTGAATCAAACCTACATTTGACATTGTCATCTTGACAACATAAATGAGAAACGCATTTCTAAACTCCATAAAGATGAACTTTTAGATTTATTTGATTTTGAATCATGTGAAACATGAGTATCTTGTTTACTAGGCAAGATGATAAAAAGTCCATTTACTCAACACAATAAAAGGGCAAGTGATTTATTGGTTCTAATACATATCGATATATCACAATGACTAGAGGCGGTTATCAGTACTTCATTAGTTTCACTGATGATTTCAGCAGATATGGTTACTTGTATCTCATTAAACATAAAGGTGAATCTTTTGAGATGTTTTGAACTTTTCAGATTGAAGTGCAAAACCAACTTGATAAAACTATTAAAGCACTTCGATCAGATCGAGGTGGTGAATATTTAAGCCAAGAGTATGATGATAATCTTAAAAATTGTGGGATTATCTCATAGTTAAATCCTCCAGTAACTCCACAATGGAATGGTGATCTTGAGAGGAGAAATCAGACTTTATTGATTATGGTTTAATCTATAATGAGTCATGCAGATCTTCCTATTTTTTTTGGGGTTATGATTTAGAAACTGTTGCATTTACATTGAATCGTGTTCCTTCTAAAGCGGTTGATAAAACACCATATAAAATGTGGTTTAAGAAAAGACCAAGTTTGTCTTTCCTTAAAATTTAGGGCTGTGAGGTTTTCGTACAATGACAAATCTCAAAAAAATTATCAGTCAAATCTACTAAGTATGTATTTATTGGTTATTTTAAAGAAATTAGAGGATACTACTTTTATAATCTCACTAAGAACAAGTGTCTGTTGCTCGGAATGATGTCTTTATGGAAAAAAAATTTATTTCAAAAGACGAAAGTGGGAATACAGTAAGTCTTGAAGAAGTTTAAGAACTACAATTAATACTCGATTGCCAATGGGAGATCAACAAATTCATGAACTAGTTGAACATTCACATGTATCACAAGGCCTGCATAGGTCTAATATGGTAAGACATGAGTTTAATAGATTTAAATTTCTTATTATTGACAATAGTTAGATATTTCTTATAAATCAAAATGAGCCTACTACTTATCGGGAGGCTGTGTCTATCCTTGAGGCAGATAAATGGCTAAGTGCCATGAATTCCGAGATGCAATCCATATATGATAACCAAGTTTGGAACCTAGTTGATTTACCTGAAGGTTGTAAGACCATTAGGTGTAAATGAGTTTTCAAGAAGAAAATTGACATAAATGGAAATGTGCATACTTATAAAGCACAACTAGTAGCAAAAGGTTTTGACTCAAGGTGTTGATTATAATAAGACTTTTTCTCTTATAGTCATGCTTAAATCCATTAGAATTTTAATTGCCATAACACATATTATAACTATAAGATATAGCAAATGGATGTCAAAACAACTTTTCTAAATGAAAAGTTACTTGAGGATGTATATATAATACAACCAGAAGGGTTTGTTCATACTGAGAACTCTAAGAAAGTGTGTAAGCTTCAGAGATCTATTTATGGATTAAAGCAAGTTTTTCAGAGTTGGAATCTTCGTTTCGATGAAGCAATTAAGGAATTTGGTTTCATTAAAAATGAAGATGAGCTTTACATATAGAAGAATGTCAGTGGGACTTGGTTGTTTTCCTGTACAACATGTTGATGATATATTACTCATTGGAAATGACATCCCGACCTTGCAAAGTGTTAAGTTTTGGTTAGGGAAATGTTTCTCAATGAAGGACTTAGGAGATGTAGACTACATCCTTGGGATTAAGATCTAAATAGATAACTTTAAAAGGTAGATTGGTTTAAGTTATAGTGCTTACATTGACAAGGTACTGAATAGGTTTAGTATGCAAGACTCAAAAAGAGGGTCGTTGCCAATATCTCATGGTATAAGTCTCGACCAGACTAGTGTCTAAAGACTAATGATGAGCAAAGGCGCATGAATACGATTCCATATGCATCAGCTATTGGATATATCATGAATCCCATATTATGCACCGAAGTGATGTATCATATGTTTTGAGCGCAACAAGCATATATCAGTCTGATCCGAATAAGAGTACCTAGATAGCCGTAAAGAACATTCTTAAGTACTTGAGAATGACTAAAGAAGTGTTCTTACTCTATGAAAGTTTGGAAGATGAGCTTATTGTAAATGGTTACACAGATGCAAGTTTCCAAACTGATATAGATGACTTCATATCGTAGTCTGGATATATGTTTACTTTGAATGGAGGCATAATGAGTTGGAAAAGTTCGAAGTAAGAAATTGTAGCAGATTCTACAACAAGAAGCTGAGTATATTGCAGCGTCTAATGCAACTAAGTATGCATTTTGGATCAAAAAGTTAATATCTGAACTTGGTGTGGTTTTGAGTATAACTAACCTTATTTGTTTGTATTGTGACAACAACAGGGTGATAACATAGGCCAAGGAACCAAGACCACACCATCGATCCAAACATATACTTAGACATTTTCATCTCATTCAAGAAATTACTGAGAAAGGAGACGTGAATAATTGTAGAGTTCCTACAGAAGACAATGTTGGAGATCCTTTGAAGAAGGCTTTTCCATAAGCGAAACATGATGGTCATGTTAGGTCATTAGGTATTAGATACATGAATGATAGCCCTAGTGCAAGTATGAGATATTGTGGTATGTGCCCTAGGTCAATCTACAAACATTGTTGATCTTATAATCTCAGTTAATAAAATTGAGGTTTTCATTTGTTGTTTTATTATAAGCAATTGCATGTTTACCTTATTGTAAGATTCATGAGTATTTGTTGAGATATTTTAAATGTCCATAGTCGGTCATTATACTGAGAACTATAATGAATTAAGACTAGTGTGAATCTTGATTGATGGTTACGTGATAATCATTCGTATATGGATACGAAACGAGGTCATGCGTATTTGTTAGGGAACAAAATTCTAGACCGACCTACTATAAGAACACCATATGGATTAAGTCATAAGTGTTACTCATAATAGCTATATCATTTAGTCCATTGACTTGAGATTACCATAGACTATAATATTATGAGCATGGTAATTTGACATAATCAAACGTTGTCTTTAACCAGACGTTTATAAATATTGTGATTGGGTACCATTTGAATAATATGTGAAGATATGGAATCAAGATATAATTTGTCCCTATCGTATATAGAAAGATATAAGTGGATCCCTCGATATGTTAGACTGTTAAATGACTAAGTCCAAGTGAATTTGTATGATCAATGTCACTTGGGTATTTTCATTCTACCTAAAATTGAGACTAATATAATTAAACATCAAGGGTGATTTTCCATGCCTTATATTTAATCAAAAGATATCTCACGATAAAATGATATGATATATGTTATTCATTAGGTTGTTTTGATTTTGACATTCATACTATTTGGGTAGTCATAATGTCTTGCTAGAGACCTCTTGTAACATATGTACCAAAATGTTTTTGGTTCACTACTAAAGCCGCATGAACCTATTGGGTTGCAAACAAAAGAATGGCTTTGCACACTTTCAATTAGTCTAGAGTAATGAATTTTATATGATAAAACTCATGACGTAAAAGCCCTTAAGATTTGTTATATGATAATTTTTTAGTAAGGACATTCGTGTAATTTGCTTAAATTGCTTAAATACAATAGTTGTATTATGAATATGTTTTTTTAAGATTCTCATTTTTGCTATTTTCGTGTTCTCTGAATTTTGGGAGAGAAAGAAAACATTTTCTATCTTTTTCGGGGCTAGCACTCCAAATTGTGGTCATCGTTCGTGTGTGGATTTCTGATAGAGGACCCGCGCTTGAATGCCTTGGAGATCGAACAATCGGAGAAGGGAATCAGGGATTAAGGTATGGTTTATCTTTGTAGATCTAGTTTAATGGAACTTATTTTTTTATCCTGTTGGGGTTTTTCAAAAATTATTTTGAATTTCTCATAGCGAACCCCAAAACCCAACATAAATTCCCTAGGGATGGCGGCACTCCACACGACTTACGTTTCCTTATCTTATGAGTAGCGTGGCTTACAAAGTTAGATTCCTTAGGGATATTGGCACTCCACACAGCTGATGATACTAACACGACACACATGATTAGATTCCCCGAGGATATTGCCTAACCGGGCCTAAATTTGCGTGACTTCTCCATTTGTTGTCCTTTGCAGTAGCTTGATGACTGCTTGCATACTTTCCTTTCAGCTTTTCTTTATTAATAGTTATTGCATGCTTTCGGTTACCATTCTTTGTACATTTTGGAAATTCGGATAAGTGGCTTCAGGATTTACTTTTACTTACTATACTCACAATCTAGTTTGTGACGGTGGGTGCAGATACTTCGAGTAGCAAACTAGGGAAAAAGAAGATCGACGACTTCCTCTAAGGACTCGAATGGTGGTTTATGCTACTTTTGAAGATGATCATTTTGTGTATTTATTAATCACATCTTTCTATACAATTTTGGGTTGTATATTGGGTTGAAAGACTAGACTCCCCAACTAATGCTCGTATTTCTCTATTTGGTTTTATGTGATCATTAATTTACTTGTTTTCCATAGTAGGTGTTTTTATAATTATTCCACAAATTTTATTAAGTCTTCTGCTAATAATATTAAAATGAGAAAATTTTAATTAACTCTAAAAATCACAACTAACGAGAAATGAATAATACTTATTCTGAACATATAAAACGAGATGAATGACGCAAAAAGTTGACTAATACGTTATTAAGTCTTACGTGGCATGGATTAGGGCTTAATGATGGGACTAGGCTAGGTAGTACCCCGTTTGGGGAAATAGGCCGTCACACTTTGATTGTGTCAAATCATTATGATCCTAATGTTGAAGGCTACGATAATCTATAGTCAGAGAACTAAATGATATACCTATCACGAGTAACACTTATGACTTAATTCATGTGATGTTCTCATAGCGGGCCAGCTCAATACCTTGTTCCCTAACATGTGCTTATAATTTTGTATTCGGTGTAACAAGTCGAGTCCTTAACCTAGTGATTAGCACTAATTTAAATGCTAACTAACTCGAATTACACTTGTGGTTAAGCTCGCTTTGTCTAGATTAGAGTAGACGTGACCATGACTCGCTTGCTAATGGACCCACTCAATCAAACACAATTTCAACGAAAGCTATCATCACAAAGCAGTGAACAACAATAAAGCTATCACAAAACAGTAAACAACAACAACCAATGGAGAGAAATGAAATACTGTATAAGTTCATAACTGGTTTACTTACCTCGAGAAAATCACGAAACGTCTCGCTCGCATCTCGATTTGCGCACCCGACACCCGACTCCTAAGTCCTTGGTTTCCATTTAAACATTTTAGGCATATTTTACTTAAAAGCATTCACATCAAAACAAAATTTGGTGAAATAAATCTCACCTCCATCGCGTCGTCGAGATTTCGTCGAAATCGCGCATCGAAATCGCGCATCCGATCGGTCGACAATGCGCCACCGCCTGTCGCTCGTGTTGCAGCCACTCCATCGCTGCCTCGCAACCTTTGTCGGATTGCCGCTGCTCGCCGGTCGCCGTTCGCGCCGTGCTAGTGCTTTCGCTGCCGACCGTCGTTGGCCGCCGTTCTCGCCGCCGATCCGCCACCGACTTCCGCTGCACCGCCGCCGCGAGCTTCGGTTCACCTTCGCGCAGTTGTTGGGACGCCACTGCTGCCCGCGTTACCATGCTCTCGCCACCTCTCATCGAGCGCTGTCGTGCGCTGCCGGCCGATGCTACTAGCCGCCTCCGCGAGCTCCGGCGTTGCAGCCGGGGAGTTTCGCCACTGGCCTCTTCCCCACCGTCGCGTCCCTCTCTCTCTCTGCTTCTCTCCTCACCTCGCGATATCTCTCTCTTTTGAGCTTATCCTCTCTCTTTTTTTCTTTATATATATATACATTTTCTTTTTTATTTTCTTTTTTATTTCAATTCAAAAGTGTCCTCGAGATTCCTGCAACACGAATCTCGAGACAACTCAACAACCAAGTAGTGCGCATCTCGAGGCACCAACTCGCCTCATTTCAAAATCTCGATACTCGTGTTGTACACGCATCACGAGGCGTATCTCACGTCGACACGCGACTTGAAGCACGTCCCCGTTCGTCTTTCGGCTCCTCGAATTCTCTCGCGTATACCTTTCTCGATAATTAGCATCTCAACTCGAGATTCATACATACGCATTTCGACAAGTGGATCTCATAAACGACCCTGACCTGATACGTGGCACAAGTCAAATTTTAGGGTCGTTACAGTCTTCCCAACGAATTAGAATTTCGTCCTCGATATTGAAGCAAGTCTCACAGGACAATGGTGTCTCATGAATGAAAACCCAAGGCCATACCCGCTCAAGGCCATACTCGCCCAAGGCCATACCCTTATCTTACTCTGTAGGGCTGGCTAGGCTCCTCCGCGACAAGCTGGACGCCTTATGACGGGCTGGGTTCCTCCGCGACCTCCAAGCAAGGAACACGCCATCTGTCTCCTCCTATCAATATATGTCAGGGCAACATCCTCGCAACATATATTGGAATACAAATGAATACAAACGAATATTTTAATTTCATGATCCACCGTCACTAACATACGTATATCTATTGTATGCCCGCGAGAATGTAAATTAGTCTCTCTCATCGAGTGAGTCTCAACCCAACTCGTACCTTCTATCGGGTTACGATGGATAATAATCGGACCTGACGTGGCAGTAGCATGAACTTGTTTCTGGCTGTCCACACGCCCATACAGGTACGTTGAAATCCCGCTCTAACTGAAACATGTCCATATCCTTGCCCCTGTACATGACTAGATCGATGTTCCTGTCTGTGCACTCGACTGGATCTCTAACCCGCTCTCGGCCACTGCTAAGGATCTGACGGTGCTATCTGTTGTAATACACTTACGTAACTCTGCGTTGGTCCATCTAACACTGGTGTCATACACGTCGCACATGGTGGAAACGCAATACGCTCTGAGGTTGATCTCTTTGCCACGATCGTCTAACCCTCGTTTTCCTCTGATCATCTCCAGCCAATGGAAAGAAATGAAATACTGTACAAGTCCCTAACTGGTTTACTTACCTCGAGAAAATCGTGAAACATCTCGCTCGCGTCTCGATTTTCGCACTCGACACCGACTCTTAAGTCACTGGTGTCCATTTAAACATTTTAGGCCTATTTTACTTAAAAGCATTCGCATCACAACAAAATTTGGTGAAACAAATCACACCTCCATCTCGTCGTCATGATTTCGTCGAAATCGCGCATCCGACCGGTCGACAACGTGCCACCGCGCCGTCGCTCGTGTCGCAGCCACTCCATCGCTGCCGCGCAACCTTCGCGGCGCGCCGCCGCTCGCCGTCCGCGCCGTCTTTGGTGCTTCCATCGCCGACCGCCGCTGGCCGCCGTTTCGCCGCCGATCCGCCACCGCCGCCACCACGACCTTCTGCTGACATAGCATAGCGCCGCGCTGCGACACGCTGTTGTTGGAGTGTCGCGCCGCCTGGTCCGCGACGGCTTACGACCTGCACCGCCGTAGAGCTGTTGAGCTTGAGCTTCACCGTCGCGCACGTTTGTTGGGACGCCATCGCTTGCTGCGCGCTGCCGCCGATCTTCTTGGCTCGCCTCCACGAGCTCGGCCGCGCGTCGGGGAGTTCTACTGCTGGCCTCTTCCCCACCATCGCGTCCCTCTCTCTCTCTGCTTCTCTCCTCACCCCACGATCTCTCTCTCTTTTGAGCTTATCCTTTTTTTTCTTTATATATATATATATATATATATTTTATTTTTTATTTTTTTTTTTATTTCAATTCAAAAGTGTCCTCGAGATTCGTGCAACACGAATCTCGAGGCAACTTAACAACACAGTAGCGCGCATCTCGGGCATCAAGTCACCTCATTTCAAAATCTCGATACTCGCGCTACACGCATCGCAAGGCGTATCTCACGTCGGCACGCGACTCGGAGCGCGTCCTCGTTCATGTTTTAGCTCTCCGAATTCTTCGCGTATACGTTTCTCAACAATTAGCATCTCCACTCGAGATTCGTACATATGCATTTCGACAAGTGGATCCCACAAACGACCCTGACCTGACACGTGGCATAAGTCGGATTTTTGGGTCGTTACACTACTTGTCGCATCGGCTGAGGACCCATGAGAAGAACTATATCACCTAAAGCTTGCAGTGGTTGTATTTACACTAAAAGTGTGCAGACACTACCTCCATGGTGAGAGGTTCACACTATATACAGATCATAAGAGTTTAAAATATCTATTCACTCAAAAGGATCTGAATATGACATAATGACGGTGGTTAAAGTTGTTGAAGGACTACGACTTCCCTATCGAGTATCAGCCTGGGAAGGCGAATGTCATAGTAGATGCCCTTAGCAAAAGAGGTCCAGACAATGAGATAGTGGTTTGCTAGATGACCCTCAAGTTCGGTTTACTTGAGGTGGCAGCAACTATGAGTTTGTCAAAGGTTCTAGATACCGCATAGGCACATATTTACGGATAGATGAGAGTACCAATACTATCTATCCCGCGTGTTTTAAAGTGTTAGAGAGTCGATGTGATGTATTAGAGATTCAAGGACATGCACAGAGTCCAAGTTTCTCAGATTGATGCAAGTCCATTGATAAGTGTTTGAGACACCGAGGTAGACTATGGATTTTGGCAGTGGCAGAGTTACGTGATGATATTCTTCAGGAGGCTAACAGATCCAGTTACACGGTGCATCCCGACATAACTAAAATGTACCTTGATGCGATGGTTATTTTGGTGGCCAAGGAAGAAGGCAGATGTCAGCCAGTATGTGAGGAGTTATGCGGCGTGTCAACAGGTTAAGGCTAAGCACAAGAAGCCTGAACGACTATTGCAACCACTACCTATCCCACAGTGGAAATGGGAACACGTCATTATGGATTTCGTTAGTTGGTTGCCGACGACCTTGCTCAAGCATGATGTTATTTGCGTAATTATGGATCGACTGACGAAATCAGCGCATTTTATTCCAATTTCCATGAAATATAGCTTTCCATAATGAGTACGTTCTTCGAGCAAGAAATTATCAGACTACACGGAGTGCCAGTATCTATAGTGTCGAATAGAGACAATCGGCTTACTTCGCAACTTTGGCAGGCCATGAAAGAGCAATATGGTACTAGATTACAGTTCAGCACGGCTTTTCATCCGCAAACCGACGAGCAGTCAGAAAGACTTATTCAGAAATTTATGGACATGCTTAGAGCTTATGTGATTCAATTTGGAGGGTCATGGGAGGATTTTTTCCACTTTGCGAGTTTGCCTACAATAACAACTACTAGGCCAGTATTGGGATGCCACCATTTGAGGTTGTTAGGGTATGTGCCCTAGGTTAATCTACAAACATTATTTATCTTATAATTTTAGTTAATAAAATAAAGCTTTTATTTGCTATTTTATTATAAGTGATTGCATGTTGACCTTATGTAAGATCCATGGGTATTTGTTGAAATATCATAAATGTCCCTAATCGCTCATGATACTAAGAACTATAATGAATTAAGACTAGTGTGAGTCTTGATTAATGGTCATGTGATGATCATGCATATAAGGATATGAATCAAGATCATGAGTACTTATTATGGAATAAGATACTAAACCTACCCGATATGAGAACACCGCATGGATTAAGTCATAGGTGTTACTCATGATAGGTATATCATTTAATCCTTCGACTTGAGATTACCATAGACTTCAATATTAGGAGCATGATAATTTGACACAATCAAATGATGTATTTAACCAGGCAATTATAAAGATTGCGATTGGTTACCATGTGAATAATATGCGAAGGTGTGTAATCAAGATAGAATTTGTCATTCTTGTATAAAGATAGATATCGATGGATCCCTCGAGAAAATAGACGGATAATGGGGAAGTTTATGTGAATTGATATGATCAATGTCACTTGGATGTTTTTTCGATTTATATAAAGATTAATACTAGCACGATTGAACATTAAAGGTGACTTTCCATGTCTTTTGTTTAATCAAAGGATATCGCACGACAAAAGGATATGATGTACATTATTAATTAAGTTATATCGATATTGGTATTCATGCTACTTGGGTAGTCATAATGTCTTGCTAGAAACCACTTATGACTTGTGTACCAAAATGATTTTTGGTTCAGTGCCAACGTTGCATGAACCTATTGGGTCGCACATAAAGAATGACTTTGCACAATTTCAATTGGTCCAAAGTAATGAGTTTTATATAATAAAATTCATGACATAAAAGCTATTACGATTTTTTATATGATAACTTATTAATAGGAGTGTATGTGTAATTTGTTTAAACTATGTAAATACAATAGTTGTATTAGGAATAGGATTTTAAGTGAGGGCTTATCTTCATGTATAAATAAAGGGTGTATCCCTAAAAAAGAAATGAGATTTCCTTTTACAATTTTTTGAGTTCTCTAGATTTAGGGAGAGAAAAAAATCGTATTTCAATCTCTCTTGGGGCTAGCACTGTAAATTGTAGTCACCGTTTGTGTGTGGATTTTTGACAGAGGACGCGCACTTGAGCGTCTTGAAAATCGAACAATCAAAAGGAAATCACGGAATAAGGTATGATTTACTTTCGTATATTTAGTTTAATGGAACTTATTTTCGATCCTGTTGGGGTTTTTCAAAATTTGTTTTGAGTTTTCTGTTGCGTATGAACCCAAAAACCCAACAAAGGCGACATATGGGAAACCCAGCAAATCACCAACTTGTTGGGCAAATCCCGAGGACCAAGTTGTCGTTGGGTTTGAGATTGTTGTATATCACACGGAGAAAGTCGGCTTAATTTTTCACTGGTTAAAAGCTACTCGGGATAGACATAAGAAGTACGTGAATAAGTACCATGATGGGTTGAGTTATGTGGTGGATGACTAGGTCTACTTGAAGGTTTTCTCCCTTGAAGGGTCGCCAGAGTTTTGGGATCAAGTGGAAGCTTACACCGAGATTTATCAGGTCGTTTCTGATGGTCCGACGAATTGGGAGGTCGCTTATAAGTTGAGATTGTCAAGCCAGTTAGTAGGGGTTCACGATGTCTTCCACATTTATATGTTGAGGTTGGCTAGATCAGGATCGAGACTGATGGTTGATATGGCTATCATTGAGGTCAGACCAGATCTATCATACGAGGAGTACCCCATTGAGATAGTGGATCACAAGGTATAAACTCTAAGGAGAAAGGAAATACTACTTATACTCGTTTAGTGGCAGTTTCAGAAGAACAAGTGCCTCACCTGGGAGAGAGAGTCTATCATGCGGGAGCAATACCCCCGCTTGTTACAAGGCAAAGATTTAATTTAACCTTATAGTTAGGAAGACTATAATGGCTCATTTTAATTAATCCATATTAATTGGTTAGCTACATATTAGGACCTTAAGTTCAAACCTACGTAGACGTCGTGGAAAAAAAATCTAAAGCACACTTGCCGAGGTAAATTTCATTTTTTTGTGTATCACATGTTAGTTTATTTTATTATTATTTAATATTTGCATTGCACTAGTATTAGAATTTCAATTGGTATGTGTAGTGCATGTTAGCGCCTAGCATAATGGGATTAATAGCCTAATTAGACATTTAAGGTTAATCTTAATGGCCATGAGTTGAACCATACTAAGTATTAATATTAATGTGTCCAAAGTAATTGACTTAGAGGTTAGGAAAAAAATAAAATAAAAGCCTAAGCTAAGTCGTATTTTAATTAAATCATCTACTTAGGTGTGTTTTAATATATGAAATCCTAGGAAAAATTAATGGTATATAAATGAGGGGGAGATGGCTTATTCTAGGCCATACAAATTAGGTGGGTTGGTATATATACCCAAACCACTACACACACACGGGCGCGCGCTCACACTCACACTTCACCTATTTACTAGTGCTTCATCAAGAGTGGGAGAAGGTGGAGAAAAAAGGTGGAGTGATTGCTAGCATAGGTGTTGATTAAGTACATAAAGCAAGTCCTAGGTGATTTCTTCACAAAACAATCTTTATATTCTTAATATACATTACTAGATGCATATGGTAGAGTATTGTTGAGATTTCATGATTTAATTTAAGTTGTTCTTATCATTGTTGAATTTATTTGGAATAAATTAAGAGTTAGTTGATGTTGTAGTGTTGATATTGTTGTAGTTTTTTTTTTTAAAGGAAAAAAGGCGTCTTTGGAGAGACGAATTGGTTTCGTCTCTCTAGAGACAACAATTTTGGGGGAGGGGATGTGATGGACTGGGCCTAGTTGCCCAAGCCCGGGCTCGGACCGAGCCGGCCCAGACCCAAGCGATATGGTTGGACCAAATCGGCTATAGTCGAATCGAGCCGTTTCAGGTCCAACCACCTTAAAATAAAAAAAAAAAAAAAAATAAAACACTATTAAAAAAAATAAATTTCAGGAAAAATAAGAAAAATCGTAGAAAATTATTAAAAAATCCAAAAAATTAGTAAAATAAAAAAAAAGATAAAAAATAGGTTTCGAGACTTTTCGGGCATTTGGCGCTCCGGAGTAACTCGAAAACTCTGCCACAATCAAAATTTGATATAAAATTTTAAATTTAGATTTTTCATTATAAAATCATTAAATGTGATACTAAAACATTTTAAAATGACAAAATTAGACACTAGGGAATTGAGATACTAGTCGGGTGTCAGACACGTAGTTCGAGGCGCGAGAGTAGGTCTTTTAGAAATGATTTCACTACCGTCGAGGTAAGTAAACCCGCGAGAAAGTTAGCTTAGAATTTACTTATTTCTCTTGAGATTTATTTATTTCACTTTTACTTTTTGTCAGTTCGGCTTGCATATTTACTCTATTCCCCCATGTGTTTGTATATGGTCAAAGGGACGGTATGACCCATTTCTGGTTCTCTTGTAAATGACGATATAATTGTTGTTACGGTGTTGGTCATACCTTAGACTATGTGTGAGATTTCTCTCCACAAGTCTATGATCTCGATAGTGGGTTGACGTGAGGGTTGTCTTCGTCGCAAAGTTCCTCTCAATTGAGGTGTTAGGTGGAAGTCTACCTTCTGACCAACAATTCTTCGTTTCGGCTATAAAGAAAAGGCGTAGATTACCTTGCCTCCGGGGCCTTCTCGGTTTAGTATTTTCATCCCAGGGCTCGATAGCTATACACCACACTCACTTTCGATATTCATGGTTATCTCAATGACTTATATTCATGCTTTACATTCCCGCTCATTTACTTTATCTACATGGATTGTAGTCTTTTCTTCGATTTCTTATGAATATTAACTGAACTTCTATGGGATTTGCTCACCGGAACTTGACATTATTTTTTGTGGCAAGTTGAAGATCCTACGACAAGCGGGGGGAAGGTGGTACTTGGCGACTACCTCTGATTTAGAGCGCCTCCACTAACTTCACTCGTAGGTGTTTGTATTTATATATATATAATATTTTTACGATCATTTTGGGAGACTTATTACCTTATACATGTGTATTGACACTTACTACACCTTTTGTCGTCTTTATTGATATACATGGTGTCCTTTTATCGGGTTTCCATCCCATAGGTTGTTAATAAATGCAAAACTCATTTACATTATTTATTTGCTTATTGTTAAGACATTTACTATTAAAAATAATTTAAACTAATCAAAACCAACAAATTTAGTTGTAAAACTTTATAACTTAGTGTATTTCAACAAAATAATCAATTAACATCGAAATTGACTAAGTCGGATTATTATATGGTTAGTTTGCGGGCCGTCATAGATAGGTGTGCAAGTGATGTGGCATGACTTGATGATGTGTCTGGCGACGTAGCGATGTTTGGTTCACCTCAGAACTTGGAGTCGTTACTGGAACAATTCGGTCACTGATAAATTCTAATGACGGGACCTTAATCCCGTCACTATATACTTTCAGTCTCGGAGCCTTTAGGGACAGGCCATGTATAACTGCCTGTTTTATTAACGTCGTTATTTATTTTGCATAATTTCATATTAGGATGCCAGCTCAGATTCGTATGGATTCCGCGGACAAGCTAGGATATATGTCGACCTAGGTGCACTAGCTATTTGTTTGTTGATTGCTTATTCACGATGGAAGTTTATAGGTTTATTCGTTAATACATCACATGTTGTGTTTGTATTGTTATATCGTGTGGGATTGTGTAAGGGGTATTCGCTTCGTAATGCGTGTCGACGTGGGTATCGGGTAAGCAAACTATGAATACACTAGAAAACACATCTAATTCACATTAAGATGCCTGGTTGATAAGTTAAACCAGGTAATATAATTATAAACTAAGTCAATTTAATTAGAACTATAGGCTATGACGTACCTCAGGATGCTTGTCGAGCCGCACGGCACCAAGTACCGAGTAGCTGTGGGTTAGTGAAACCACAAATTTGTAAGTAAAGGAGTTTAAGTACACCAACCATAATTAATTATATGCCTAAGTTAACTATTTGAATTATTAATCAAATAAATGGTTGTCCTATAGTTTGGATATGAATTATTTAAACCATTGATCAACCTAATGATGATCCTAGATTGAAGAAACTAAGCATTAAGTGTCATTGATTTGTGTTACATTAGAGTCATAATTTTATGTGGACAGTTTAAATGTGAGCTATAGGATAGTCCTTGAGATATGCATAGCACATTAGAGTACAACACAACATATAAATACTTGACTTAGTAGGATTTTCTCATTTCCACTATCACTTTCATGCAAATAAGAATTTTAGAGAGAACGAACTGCAACATTTGATGATTTAGAAAGTTGGAATTGAGGGTTGGAGATCAAATTGAGATATTAAAACACAAGGTAATCATCTCTATCTCACTAAATTCATCAAAATGAACTCAATTTGGAATGTTTTGGTGTCAATTTGAATTTAAAGACTAGACCACTATTTTTAATGAATCTTTGATGATTTACAAGTCTAATTGGCATTGCCATTAGTATTTGTAAAATGATTTTGATGGAAATTGGGTTTTTGGTGAAATCGGAAAAAATTAGTGAACGCATGAATTTTATAATTTTGGTCTAATTGTTGTTCTTGTGTGTAATGGTGTTTTGGAGTCCCTATTGAGTGGAGAATGAGTCGACAAGGCTAGGAAAGCTATTTGGGGAATTAGAGACAAAATTCTCAAGTTGAGAATTTTGCCCTTCGATGCAGATTGCGCGCTAGACAGGGTGGCTAATGCGTTATCCTTGCTTGGTGTAGTTCTTCATACTGAATGATAATAGCGCGCTAGTTCTACATAGCGAGCTAGGGGCCCAACCTCGCACGTTAACGACATATATCACCTAAACTTAAGGGGTTATTTTGAAGACTTGACCTATACACTTAACTTTAAATACCTAAAATCGATCTAAAACACTTGAAATTGATCATAGGGGACTTAGGGACTATAGTATGATAATTGGGGACGTGACGGGGTCGGATCGGGGTGTTTTCGGGGATCAGACCGCGTGTTTGATATTTGCAAAATCCATAGGGATATCACTTGAGTATTAAGTTTTTGCTCTTATGTTGCTTATATCCATTATATCATTCTATTCCATACTATTTTGGACGGTTGGTTGTGGTTACCCCAACCGATATATTCATTGTGTGTGTAGGGCACACTAGGTTGTAGCACCTGTGACCAAACCCTCGGTGAATTACGACCCGAGCTGTTGACTGGTGCATGTGTCAGTAAAGCGTAGGTTTGGGCCAATCACCGCGAGTAGGGGCACCGCTAAAGGGATCATGGGGATCCAAAGTATAGTTTAGCACACACTTTGTTATCCACTTGTTATGTATGCAAGCAATGATCCATTTACAATTGTATGTTTATATTTATGCATGTTTATTTAACATTTTCTTTGGCTTCTTATTTACTTAAATGCTCGGTGAGTTTCCTTAGGGTTTTACTAACCGGACTCGTCATCTGCCTTTTGTAATGTCCAGTCCAAATCCTAGTACTAGTAGGGGCAAGGGGATCCTAGGCGACTATATATGATTACCCGCCGTCGATGACCTACTAGCACATGTTTATTTTGATATTTTTCTTTATTTTGGGTATTTAGGAGACTGGAGTGACACTATATATGTACATATACTATCTTATGGTACAATCGCCTATATACAAAGCATTTTTTGGGTTTTCCACAGTAGGACATGCTCATATGAATGATGTTATATCTTATGGTGAACTTTTATGTTTTACTTACTCTAGTTAAGATTTTTGCTACTTTATTGTTAAACGTGACTAACTGTTAACTTGTAAAACATAAACCACTAGCACGACTAGGACTTAAATAAGCTACAAATAGTTGAGCTTAAGGAATTGAAAGTCTTAATGAAATAACTTTAGAAAAATATGAATAATCGATTAATAAAACTAATAAAACATAAGTGGACATGAATATCGAGACATGAAATGGACGAGTAAGTGTTGGACACATGTAGGTGGGCCCAACAGGAGAGGAGCACAAAACACGATGACACCCTAGGGCGGCCTCGGTCATTATATTTTTCTCATCACTAAGATTTTGTAGCCAAGGGAAAGCGATATTTAGTGACGGAAAATTATGTCCTTAAATATCAATTTTCTTGTAGTGTTTTCAAAGTTGAGAGAGCTTGTATCGCGATCACTTTGTATATTGTGGACATGGTGTTCACTTCTCTTATCTTAGATATGCAATCACCGAGGGGTCTTGGGTGTCTCAGTAGAAGGGAGTCTCACAGTGGAAATGGAGACTTGTACAAAACTACCAAAGGGATCTTGGGTAGTCCAGTCGATGGAAGCTCGGCACACCAAGAAGACTTAAGAGAGAATTTATTATAAGTGTGAGAAAGAGTGCATCAATACTAGTGAACGAGTCATTAGAAAGGGTACTGTGTAAGTCTGGGTTTTCAGCTTAATGGATTTCCACATTAAGTATTTTTTGCTTTATATTTTGAATAGCAGATTTTTGCTCATGGCAAGCAATAGTAAGTATTTTTTTATTTATATTTTGAATAGCAAAAGTATGGCTTGAAGTCCATACGAATTTTACATCTTTTTTGAGAAGATCATGCAAAGGTTTGCGATCTAATGCAGCATTCTGATAGAAATCAGATAAATAATTGAGACATCCAAGAAATCGTGCAATTGATTTTTATCAGTTAGCTGATCAGGAAATTTATGAGCAAAATTGATGACTCGATTAACAGGAGTAATGGTTTGATTTGATATTTTTAAACCTAAAAAGGTAATGGTCGTTTGGAATAGATGCATTTTCTTTTGAGATAGCACAAGGCCATTTTCGAGTATGAGAGCTTGAAATGTATAGAAATGTTTCCAATGTTGATCAATTGATTTAGACAAAACCAAAATATCATCAATGTAAACAAGGATGAAATCATGGTAAGGATTAAAGATATCATTCATTATTTTTTCAAATTCAGAGGGAGCATTTTTTAGGCCAAAAGGCATGACATTCCATTGGTATTGACCACAGTGGAGTATTAAAAGCAGTTTTCTAGCGATCATCAGGATGAACCTGAATTTGTCAAAATCTAAATTTAAGATCAAATTTGGAGAAGACGACTGAAGAGGTAGTTGCTTTTATTAGAACATATTTATTTGGTAAAGGATATCTTATAGTTTTGAGAACTTTATTCAAAGGTTTATAATTTATAACAAGACGAGGAGCACCTCGTTCAAGTTCAGGAGCATTTTCAACATAGAAAGTTGTACAGCTCCAAGGGCATTTAGAAGGAGTGATTAATTTTTTTGCAAGTAAATCTTTAATTTCATTTTGACAAAGAGTTAGTAATCGAGAATTCATTTGAGAAGGATTGGTTTTTGTAGGAATGTTGGATTCATGAAATTCAGGGATATAGGAAGAGTAACAATATGATGTTTACGATCCCAAAAAGCTGAAGGAATATCATAACAACATTTTTATGTAAATTGGATTGAAAAGTCTGTAATTTATGTTGAAATGAAGAATTTTGTAAATATTGATCAGTTTTGAGAAAATTAATTTCATAACGTAAAAGGTTTATGTGAGTCTGTTTATAATCAATTTGATGAAATAGATGATTTAAATATTTTTCTTTAGGAGGTTGAATAAAAGAAGATAAAATTTGTTTATTATGAAGAGTGGTAGAAATACCTTTTGAGGAAACCGAAAATGGTTGAATATGTTGTAAAAAGGTTGAAGACCTTTAACAATGATAAATGATGTAGGGATACAAATAGATTGATGATAAATATGAGCAATA
Source organism: Stephania yunnanensis (assembly GCA_039657365.1). Taxonomy (NCBI): domain Eukaryota; kingdom Viridiplantae; phylum Streptophyta; class Magnoliopsida; order Ranunculales; family Menispermaceae; genus Stephania; species Stephania yunnanensis. Next base: position 10,203,766 of record CM077589.1, on the reverse strand, counting down.
GGAACTTTATAATTAATTGAGGATTTTGTACCATTAGTAGTAGAGATTTTACTTGTTGTATTTACACAATATCTTAATGGGATAAGTCCTTCACGGATGGAATTAAAATCAGCACCAGAATCAATTAAAGCATAACATTTGTATGAAAAATATTTTATGGCAATGGTTATTGGAGTAAACCAGCGTTGATGAGTATAGCGAGTAATTGCTTCAATGAAAACATTATCGAGATCAAATTCAAGTATAGAATTTGTATTTATTGTTTCAAGGGTAGTAACCCGTTCAGTTAGCAATTTGATTTCAGATTTCAAATGATTAATTTCAGTTTGTAAGGACGGTATTGTTGCTTGATGAGGTTTGTTATTAAAAACTTTCATAAGACCAGCAAAAGAATATTTATTAGGATCAATATTTAATTATTGTTTAAATTTATGATGTTTTTTATCTGATGGCTCAGGTTGATGATCTGTATCTGAAGGTTTCGGGATAAGTTCTGTGAAATATTTATACTTTAAAGAGGGATCGGTGATCGTTCACCAATAGCAAAGATGAGTTCTTCATGAGCAGTTAAAACATTTATTTTTGTATCAGAAGAGGAAGAAGTATGAAGTAGATTAGTAGTGCAGTGACATACATCAGAAGATGAATCTGAATCAGTTTGATGAATATGTTGAACTTTGCATTTATAATTTTTGAGATGCATTTATTAGCATAATGACCAGGCTTTCCGCATGTATAACAAACATTTTTCTTCCTGGTTAAAGATGAAGGATGGGATTTAGAAACTTTATGATGTTTGCCCTTGGGACGGGATTTAGGATGAGAATAATATTGATTTTTAGGAAATTTAGAGTGACGTTTTAGTCGATGTTTACTAGGATGGGTTGTTAATGGAGTAATATCTAAATCATGACCAAAATCATAACAGAAATTGCCAAGATCATGTTTTAATGTATTCTTTTCCTTTTGTAATTGGCGCTTAACACGCATATCATTGCGGATGGAAATTCCGCAAGATTAAACATATTGGAGTAGATCTCCATAGGATAAAGCAGTCCAGTTCATAGAACCATCATTTTGATCTTTGATATATTCTTTAACTTTGGCAGCAAAGAATGGGGGTAAACCTGCAATAAATCTTTCTTTCCAGAAAGAAGTATCATGCTCGGTTAATTGATAAAGTTTGGTGAAGAATGTATATTTATACTAACGGTAATCATTTAAGGTTTTACACCACAAGTTTTGTTATTGATCACTGATTTTCTCATTAAGAGAAGAGAGATGGCCAACAAAATACCATATAATATTAGCTAGTAAAGTGTCAACACCATTAGGTAGAATTTTACCTTGATCATCAAAGATTGGATTTCCATTAGAATCGCGAATGATAGAAGAGATGATATTATTGCGATTTTTTAGAGTGAAAGCATTAATGCCACCAACCAAATAATTGGCTAGTAAAACCAAGCTGCAATAGCTGTAGCAATTGTTGCTTATGGATGGTTTTGAATGAGGCATGCTTTGGCATAAATTTGGATTTTCAATAAGACTTTCATAATTTGATATTCGGATAAACCATCAATATTCAATCATAACAGAATCAGATTCTGTAAGATCAGCTGGAGAAGGTCGAGAATAAAATCAACTGGAGAAGGTCGGGAATAAAATTGTTTTCGAAGTGGATAACGATTGGAATAAGAATTTTTTCGACGAAAAACTTTATGGATAGAGATATGATCAGACGTTGAGTCAGAATCGGATTCTGTAAGAGGACTTGAGGAGGATAACTCCATTGGTAGACGTTTGATAGAATCATGAGATATGGAAGGTGCAGCCTCAGATAATTGATCTAAGTTTGCAATAACAGGACCTTTATCTTTATCTTTTCGACTGTTTGAATCTTTTTTGGTTTGAGAAGAATCACTAGGAGAAGATGAGGAGGGAACTTGTAATTTTAAATTTAGCTGAGCTAATTGAGCAATTAATTTATCAAGAAATTCTTCTTAATATTTAGGAGCAAAAGAGGACAAAGGTAGGGTAGAAGATGTAGCAGGAAAAAAAGATTTTTTGGTGATAGCTAGAGATGCTATAGGAGCGGACGGATGAGCAGGTAAGGATGTTTTAGAAGTTTTTTGAGTAGAATCAGATAAAGTAGATAAATAAAGATTGGTATAATTATTTTGTTCAATAAGGTGATTAATATCTTTTCGGGTTGCTAACCAATCATCATCAAAAGAAGATTTAAAAGGAGCAGCTTTAATATTTTCTTTTATTTTGAGAGGACCCAAAGGCGGATGAGATTGCACATATTTTTCACCAGATGTGTTTTCCCAGACTGTATTAATTTGATAAGCAAGTTGAGGAAATTGTTGGGATAACTAATCAAAAAATAGGATATTTTGTTGAATTTGTTTGACATAGTCAAAATATTTTTCACGAAAAATCGCTTGTTTTTTTAAAGTAATTAATTTACAAAATATTGGTTTAAAAGGATGAGTCAAAAACTGATGTTTTAATAAAGCATAATCAAGAACAAATTCTATATTTGTTTCTTCTTCAATGGAGACAACATTTATATGATATTCAGCAAAATCATTTATACTGACATTATCATCTTTAGGGGAAGAGGAATAAACTGGATAAGCAACGCCAGTTGCATGTGGAGGCTAAGATAGAGAAGGAGAATCAATATCTGGAGCTGTATGAGGAATTGATGAAGCATATCGACGAGATTGAGATATAAAAGATGTGGTGGTAAATGTTGAAGTAGATGTTCTCGGAGAGAAGATAATATCAACTTTACCATCATCATGAGTTATAATTTGATGAATTTCTTGTGACACTTGTCGTTTTTGACATTCTTCTTTATTGGTATCTTTTATAGTCTAATGATGAGGTATTTGAACTTCTTTCCAATTTAATTGTTTCCAATCAAGTTTATTATGACGAATGTTGGTAAGGAAAAGAGTGGAGGTTCCTGTGTGCAAATTAGTGTATGCAACATCAGGAATAATGGTCTGCATTAATTTATAATAGATGCGATAGACAACCGCAACATTAGAGGTTATACCTTTCATTTTAAAGCCTTGAGTGTATATTCCTAATATTGCAGCTTCATGTGACAGATCGTCATGTAAACTTATGGTGAAGTTTGGAAAACAATTGAAATGAATTGGTCCTTCAGCAAGACTACCTTCAATCATGCCTGACAGGGAATCATTAAATTTCTTATGGCGTTTATCTCGAACAGAGACTAACGCTGAGGTATTGAGACCTAACGTTATTAAGGGTTTGATGGCGACCTGAATAAGGCCAATATGCAAATATTTATGGGTTTCTTTATACTTTTGAATCTTTTCAGGAGAGATGAGATGGATTTCTTGTCCTTCTTCATCAAGGGATATTGTATTTTCTTCTAATTTGATAATAAAATCTTGTTTTTTGGAAAATGATCCTTTATTATAAACAGAGGAGGTTCAATTTTAGGAAGAGTCCAATTACGGAGAGATTGATCAATATGAGAATATGAAATTATCGAATATTTTTGAGATCGAGTTTTGATTTAATTTAGTAGGGGGTTTGCCAGGTGATTTTGAAGAGGATCCAGGTTCGAATTTTATCGGTGTAGGTTTTCTTGAGAGGACTCGAGATACAATTTTAATAAGGTTGCTTATAGGTTTGCTATAAGGTTTACACACACTTTGTCATTTATTTGTTGCTAGACATACGCTCTTTTCCGCTAGACTTACAACGCGACTAGGAAAGTGTTTTGAAAACCAACAAAGCAAAGCCTCGAAAAACCAAATAAAACATAAGCAAGAGTAATATCGAGAAAAACTAGAGCGATAAAACAAACGAGGAAGACAATCAGAAAATTGGCAAACCAAACTAAGTATAATTGACAATAGTATACTTACAGCTTTATGATGATCGATGGCTCGATACCAATTTGGCGGCCAACTACAAAGTTGTGCCTAAACTGCGGATTGAGAAGGCTGTTGTATCGAGACTCGAGAAACAACAGACTAGAAGAAGCTGGATAGTAATATGAATAGATATCTATATTTAAAATTGAAAGAAACACACACTTGAGTACAGAAGCAAACTGTTATAGGACATAAGACAATACAAAACTAGAAGGAATGCTTACTCTTTTACTCGATGATTTGCTTCCTTCACACACTGTTATTTATAGACTAAGCAAAGCACACTAATTATTGTAGACGCACTATCGTGGAAAGGTAGTCCTACAAACGACAAACTAGTAATAATCGTTACAATCTCTTTACGAAAGGCAAAGGATTTGCTTTATTAAAAGAGATAACTTTAACAGCTGTACATAGCTTTATCAGAAGCATTGGATGACAGTGTGTAGCACTTTATGAAAAGATGATGTGATGACTGGAACACTTTATAAAAAGCGGAAGAGATAAGCTTTGAGATAAAATTCTTATCTCCCACCAAAATGGCTGGCAAAAATTGTCCAGGAAGCATGGGCTGGATTAACTATTATGGCAAGGGCCTGAATCTTAATTGTTGAGATAAGAACAGTGGAAACATATTGGTGATGTGCGGAGCATTCGCCATAAGTGATAATGAACATAATCTGAATACCGATGAATATCGGATAATGAGTGACAACATAAATGTCAGGTTGCTGCAATAAATGCCATAATGTTAGAAGCATATTAGCATCTTAATGAGTCCAAAATACGGAACTGCATGTGAAATATATAGTTGATATCTAGTATTGGAGATATTTTCATGAACTCGACGCCATTATTGATTAACTCTTGATAGAGATAATCAATCATAGGTTCATGTATCGTTGGATCACGAGAGAGCATGAGATAACGTCCTCATTAAATTTCGAAAGGATCTGCAGAGTAATTGGAGAAATTGTTTGAATGGGTTCTTGATGAAGCAGAATATTTATCTTCAAACTGCTGAAATCTTTATCAAAATGTTCTTGCATGGTTTGAAAATTTTGTTGAAAACTTTCATGGAATTGTTGCATGATGGCTTGAGCCAAGTCAACTGGATTGGAAGTGCTGGATTCTGCTGGAGCTTTTGGAATTAAAGAAGCTAAACTTGCATCTTTATAGGTTTGGGTAAAGGATGAAATTCCTCAAGTGGGGGGCTTATATCAACTGGATGTTCTGCAGGGTGTTTGGATTGATTGATTGCAGCCGTTTTGATTTGGAGGGTGCAGGAAGGATAGAGTTGTCAATAAAATTAACATCGAATTTATCCCACCATTTGCATTGAATTTTTCGAGAGAGGTAGGTGAAGACTTGATGTTGAGCGGTGGTCACTGTATGGGTTCCATAATGCCATTTAAGGATCCATGGGATTGAATGTTTATGCAGAAACTGAAAAAGGTTAGTTTTTCAGCTTCAAATTTATTGTATACTTCAGGTGGAAAAATTTCCATATGAGGGCCAAACTTAGTCCACTATTCTGCGATGAACCAATTGGGTAAAGTAACCTTCAATGATTTTTTAAAGGTTATATACCAGGAATGACCAAAATATGGATCTTTATAGAACAAAATGTTGCGTCAAGCATCGATGTAGTCTTTATAGTTAACTTGAACTGGAGTTTTATCTTTGACAAGCAGCATGGATTGATAGATGAAGGGACTCTGTTGGATAGGGAGCTGTTGAGCCCATTCGGTGCTTGACAAAATTTTTTAAATTTTAAATTTTGAATAAGCAATCTCATTTGAATTTTTTTTTTTTGTAAAATGTTCTATAACAACGGAGCCCGTTGTAGTCAAAATGGTTTCATAGAACTTTATGGTGACATTGGGACGGTTGGGAAGAAAACGAAGAGAATGAGGTAGAATATACTGATTTGGTTGTCTAAGGATTTTTCCAGAAGGCTGAAATCAAGAAGGAAGACCAGATGACGATTACTGAATCGATATTGGGATTTGATGTCAGAGAGATTAGCTAATGGAGAAAATTTATCGGTTGTAGCGGGACGCTTACCTTTATCATGCATATCGATCTGTAGGCAATGAATTTGAGGAGTAGTAAGAAACTCACGAGATAAAAAGTTAGGAAGAGAATTATCAGTTCCCTTAATATATTCGATATCAAAATCAAAAATACTTAATATTGCTTGCCAGCGAGCGAAAATCTATTTGGAAACCAAATTTTTGACATCTTTTAAAAGAATTTCTTTCACGGCTTTACAATCAACACAAATTAAAAATTCTTGATTTAAAACATCCGATTGAAATTTTTGAACGCATAAAACGATTGCTAAAACTTCCATTTTGACAGTCGCATAATTGCGTTGGGTATCATTCCATAATTTTGATGTGTAACACACTAATTGTTCCTGATGGGAAGGAGCCTTTTGTAAAAGGATACCACCGTAGCCTAGGTCAGAGGCATCGGTCTATATGATTTTAGGATAAACAAGATTGGCAAATGAAGGCATGGCAGTGATTTAATTTTTTGCTTTATATTTTGAATTGCAGAGGTATGGCTTGAAGTTCATACGAATTTTGCATCTTTTTTGTGAAGATCATGCAAAGGTTTGCGATCTAATGCAGCATTCCGATAGAAATCAGATAAATAATTGAGACAACCAAGAAATCGTTGCAATTGATTTTTATCAGTTAGCTTATCAGGAAATTTATTAGCAAAATTGATGACTCGGTTAATTGGAGTAATGGTTTGATTTGATATTTTGAAACCTAAAAAGGTAATGATCGTTTGGAATAGATGTATTTTCTTTTGAGATAGCACAAGGCCATTTTTGAGTATGAGAGCTTGAAATGTATAGAGATGTTTCCAATGTTGATCAATTGATTTAGAGAAAACCAAAATATCATCAATGTAAACTAGGATGAAATCATGGTAAGGATTAAAGATATCATTCATTATTTTTTGAAATTCAGAGGGAGCATTTTTTAGGCCAAAAGGCATGACATTCCATTGGTATTGATCAAATGGAGTGTTAAAAGCAGTTTTATAGCGATCTTCAGGATGAACTTGAATTTGCCAAAATCCAAATTTAAAATCAAATTTGGAAAGACGACTGTAGAGGTAGTGGCTTTTATTAGATCATATTTATTTGGTAAAGGATATCTTATAGTTTTGAGAACTTTATTCAAAGGATTATAATTTATAACAAGACGATGAGCACCTTGTTCAAGTTCAGGAGCATTTTCAACATAGAAAGATGTACAACTCCAAGTGGATTTAGAAGGAGTGATTAATTTTTTGGCAAGTAAATCTTTAATTTCATTTTGACAAAGAGTTCGTAATCGAGAATTCATTTGAGAAGGATTGGCTTTTGTAGGAATGTTGGATTCATGAAATTCAGGGATATAGGGAAGAGTAACAATATGATGTTTACGATCCCAGAAAACTGAAGGAATATCATAACAACATTTTTTATGTAAATTGGATTGAAAAGTTTGTAATTTATGTTGAAATGAAGAATTTTGTAAATATTGATCGGTTTTGAGAAAATTAATTTCATAACGTAAAAAGTTTATGCGAGTCTGTTTATAATCAATTTGATGAAATAGATGATTTAAATATTTTTCTTTAGGAGGTTGAATAAAAGAAGATAAAATTTGTTTATTATGAAGAGTGGTAGAAATACCTTTTGAGGAAACCGAAAATGGTGAATGTGTTGTAAAAATGGGGTGCCAAGTAATATATTATGTTAAAGACCTTTAACAATGATAAATGATGTAGGGATACAAATAGATTGATGACAAATATGAGCAATAGGAACTTTATAATTAATCGAGGATTTTGTACCATTTGCGGTAGAGATTTTACTTGTTGTATTTTCACAATATCTTAATGGGATAAGTCCTTCACGGATGCAATTTAAATCAACACCAGAATCAATTAAAGAAGAACATTTGTATGAAAAATCTTTTATGGCAATGGTTATTGGAGTAAACCAGCGTTGATGAGTATAGCGAGTAATTGCTTCAATGAAAACATTATCGGGATCAAATTCATGTACATAATCTGTATTTATTGTTTCAAGGGTAGTAACCCGTTCGGTTAGCAATTTGATTTCTTATTTCAAATGATTAATTTCAGTCCATAAGGACTGTATTGTTGCTGGATGAGGTTTGTTATTAACAACTTTCATAAGACCAACAAAGGAATATTTATTAGGATGAATAATTAATTGTTGTTTAAATTTATGATGTTTTTATCAGATGGCTCAAGTTGATGATCTGTATCTGAAGATTTCGGGATAAGTTCTGTGAAATATTTATACTTTAAAGAGAGATCGGTGATCTGTTCACCAATAGCAAAGATGAGTTCTTCATGGGCGGTTAAAACATTTTCTGTATCGGAAGAGGAAGAAGTATGAAATAGATTAGTAGTGCGGTGACATACATCGGAAGACGAATCTGGATCAGTTTGATGAATATGTTGAACTTTGCATTTATAATTTTTGAGATGACATTTATTAGCATAATGACCAGGCTTTCCGCATGTATAACAAACATTTTTCTTCCTGGTTGAAGATGAAGGATGAGATTTAGAAACTTTATGATGTTTGCCCTTGGGACGGGATTTAAGATGAGAATAATATTGATTTTTAGGAAATTTAGAGTGACGTTTTAGTCGATGTTTCCTATGATGGGTTGTTAATGGTGTAATATCTAAATCATGGCCAAAATCATAACAGAAATTGCGAAGATCATGTTTTAATGTATTCTTTTTCTTTTGTAATTGGCGCTTAACACGCATATCATTGCAGATGGAGATTCCGCAAGATTGAACATATTGGAGTAGATCTCCATAGGATAAAGTAGTCCAATTCATAGAACCATCATTTTGATCTTTGATATATTCTTTAACTTTGGCAGCAAAGAATGGGGGTAAACCTGCAATATATCTTTCTTTCCAGAAAGAAGTATCATGCTCGATTAATTGATAAAGTTTGGTGAAGAATGTATCTTTATACTAACGATAATCATTTAAGGTTTTACACCTTAAGTTTTGTAATTGATCACTAACTTTCTCATTAAGAGAATAGAGATGGGCGACAAAATACCAGATAATATTAGCTATTAAAGTGTCAACACCATTAGGCTGAATTTTACCTTCTTCATCAAGGATTGGATTTCCATTAGAATCGCGAATGATAGAAAAGATGATATTATTGCGTTTTCTAGAGTGAAAACATAATGCCACCAACCAAATAATTGGCCTGTAAAACCAGCTGCAATAGTTGTAGCAATTATTGCTTCTGGATGGTTTTGAATGAGGCATGCTTTGGCATAAATTTGGATTTGCAATAAAACTTTCATAATTTGATATTCGGATAAACCATTAATGTTCCAATCATAGATTGCATTTCCATCGAATTTTTGATGACGCTTAATCTTTTCTTCAAGAATAAGATCAGCTGGAGAAGGTTGGGAATAAAATTATTTTCGAAGTGGATAACGATTGGAATAAGAATTTTTTCGATGAAAACTTTATGGATAGAGATATGATCGGACGTTGAGTCTGAATCAGATTCTGTAAGAGGACTTGAGGAGGATAACTCCATTGGTGGACGCTTGATAGAATTATGAGATGTGGAAGGTGCAGACTCAGATAATTGATCTAAGTTTGCAATAACATGACCTTTATCTTTATCTTTTCGACTATTTGAATCTTTTTTGGTTGAGAAGAATCACTAGAAGAAGATGAGGAGGAAACTTGTGATTTTAAATTTAGCAGAGCTAATTAAGTAGTTAATTTATCAAGAAATTCTTCTGAATATTTAGGAGCAAAAGAGGACAAAGGTAGGGTAGAAGATGTAGCAGGAAAAAGGGATTTTTTGGTGATAACTGGAGATGTTATAGGAGCGGGCGGATGAGCGGGAAAGGATGTTTTAGAAGTTTTTTTAGTAGAATCAGATAAAGTAGATAAATAAAGATTGGTATAATTATTTTGTTTAATAAGGTGATTAATATCTTTTCGGGTTGCAAACCCATCATCATCAAAAACAGTTTTAAAATGAGCAACTTTAATATTTTCTTTTATTTTGATAGGAGCCAAAGGCGGATGAGATTGCACATATTTTTCACCAGATGTGCTTTCCCAAACTGTATTAATTTGATGAGCAAGTTAAGGAAATTGTTGGGTTAAGCAATCGAAAAATGGGATGGTCTGTTGAATTTGTTCGATATAGTCAAAATATTTTTCAAGAGAAATCGCTTGTTTTTTTAAAGTAATTAATTTACAAAATATTGGTTTAAAAGGATGAGTCAAAAATTGATGTTTTAATAAAGCATAATCAAGAACAAATTCTGTATTTGTTTCTTCTTTAATGGAGACTACATTTATATGATATTCAACAAAATCATTTAAACCGACATTATCATATTTAGGGGAAGAGGAATAAACAGGATAAGCAACGCCAGTTGCATGTGGAGGCCGAGATAGAGAAGGAGAATCAATATTTGGAAGTGTATGAGGAATTGATGAAACATATCGACGAGATTGAGATCTAAAAGATGTGGTGGTAGATGTGGAAGTAGATGTTCTCGGAGCGAAGATAATATCAACTTTACCATCGTCATGAGTTATAATTTGATGAATTTCTTGTCACACTTGTCGTTTTTGACATTCTTCTTTATTGGTATCTTTTATTGTCCGATGATGAGGTATTTGAACTTCTTTCCAATTTAATTGTTTCAGATCAACTTTATTATGACGAATGTTGGTGAGGGAAAGAGTGGAGGTTCATGTGTGCAAATTAGTGTATGCAACATCAAGAATAATGGTCTGCATTAATTTATAATAGATGCGATAGACAACCGCAACATTAGAGGTTATGCCTTTCATTTTAAAGCCTTGAGTGTATATTCCTAATACTACAGCTTCATGTGACAGATCGTCATGTAAACTTATGGTGAAGTTTGGAAAACAATTGAAATGAATTGGTCCTTCAGCAAGACTACCTTCAATCATGCCTAACAAGGAATCATTAAATTCTTGATGGCGTTTATCTCGAACAGAGACTAACGCTGAGGTATTGAGACCTAACGTTATTAAAGGTTTGATGGCGACCTGAATAAGGCCAATATGCAAATATTTATGGGTTTCTTTATACTTTTGAATCTTTTCAGGAGAGATGAGATGGATTTCTTGTCCTTCTTCATCAATGGATATTGTATCTTCTTCTAATTTGATAATAAAATCTTATTTTTTGGATAATGATCCTTTATTATAAACAGAGGAAGGTTCGATTTTAGGAAGAGTCCAATTACGGAGAGATTGATCAATTTGAGAATATGAAATTTCCTGAATATTTTTGAGATCCAGTTTTGATATGAATTTAGTTTGCCAGGGGTCGAAGAGGATGTTCAAATTTTATCGGTGAGGTTTTTTGAAGAGGATCGAGATACGGTTTTTAATAAGGTTCAAATTTTACACACACTTGGTCAACGATTTGCTGCTAGACTTACGCTCTCTTCTGCTAGACTTACAAGGCGACTAGGAAAGTGTTTTGAAAACCAACAAAGCAAAGCTTCGAAAAACCTATAAAGATACAAGTTTAACTTCTTTAATTCAGAAAACTCCAGTAGAATCCAGCACCTTCAATCTAGTTGATGTAAGCCCCCCTCCTAAGGAATTTCCTCCTTTACCCAAAACCTCTAAAGACTACATCGATGCATGGCGCAACATTTTGTTCTATAAAGATCCCTCTTCTGGTCATTCTTGGTATATAACCTTTAAAAAATCATCAAAGGTTACTTTACCTAATTGGTTCATCGCAGAATGGTGGACTAAGTTTGACTCTGATATGGAAATTTTTCCACCTAAAGTATACAAAAAATTCGCAGCTGAAAAACTAACCCTTTTTCATTTTTGCACAAACATTCAATCCCATGGATCCTTAAATGGCACTATGGAACCCATACAGTGACTACCGCTCAACATCAAGTTTTCACCTACCTCTCTCAAGAAATTCAATGCAAATGGTGGGATAAATTCGATGTTAATTCGATTGACATCTCTATCCCTTTCGCACCATCCAAATCAAAACAACCAGCAATAAACCAATCCAAACACCCTGTAGAACATCCAGTTCCTAAATCCCGTCCCAAGGGCAAACATCATAAAGTTTCTAAATTCATGTCAAAACTTGATCTTAAAAATATTCATGAGATTTCCTATTCTCAAATTGATCAATCTCTCCGCAATTGGAATCTTCCTGAAATAGAAGAAGATACAATATCCATTGATGAAGAAGGACAAGAAATCCATCTCATCTCTCCTGAAAAAATTTGAAAATATAAAGAAACACATAAATACTTGCATATTGCCCTTATTCAGGTCCCCATCAAACCCTTAATAACGTTAGGTCTCAATACCTCGGCGTTAGTCTCTGTTCGAGATAAACGCCATCAAGAATTTAATGATTCCTTGTTAGGCATGATTGAAGGTAGTCTTGCTGAAGGACCAATTCATTTTAATTATTTTCCAAACTTCACCATAAGTTTACATGACGACTTGTCTTATAAAGCAGTAGTATTAGGCATATATACTCAAGGCTTCAAAATGAAAGGAATAACTTCTAATGTTGCAGTTGTCTATCGCATCTATTATAAATTAATGCAGACCATTATTCCTAATGTTGCATACACTAATTTGCACACAGGAACATCCACTCTTTTCCTCACTAACATTCGTAATAATGAAGTTGATTGTAAATAATTAAATTGGAAAGAAGTTCAAATGCCTCATCATTGGACTATAAAAGATACCAATAAAGAATAATGTCAAAAATGACAAGTGTCACAAGAAATTCATCAAATTATAACTTATGACGATGGTAAAGTTGATATTATCTTCACTCCGAGAACATCTACTTTAACATCTACCACCACATCTTTTAGATCTCAATCTCGTCGATATGCTTCATCAATTCCTCTACAGTTCCAGATATTGATTCTCCTTCTCTATCTCAGCCTCCACATGCAACTGGCGTTGCTTATCCTGTTTATTCCTCTTCCCCTAAAGATGATAATGTCAGTATAAATGATTTTGTTGAATATCATATAAATGTTGTCTCCATTGAAGATGAAACAAATACATAATTTGTTCTTGATTATGCTTTATTAAAACATCAGTTTTTGACTCACCTTTTTAAACCAATATTTTGTAAATTAATTACTTTCCAAAAACAAGCAATTTTTCATGAAAAATATTTTGACTATGTCAAACAAATTCAATAAAATATCCCATTTTTTGATTGGCTAACCCAACAATTTCCTCAACTTGCTCATCAAATTAATACAGTCTAGGAAAGCACATCTGGTGAAAAATATGTGCAATCTCATCCGCCTTTGGCTCCGCTCAAAATAAAAAGAAAATATTAAAGCTGCTCCTTTTAAAACTGCTTTTGAAGATGATGGGTTTGCAACCCGAAAAGATATTAATCACCTTATTGAACAAAATAATTATACCAATTTTATTTATCTACTTTATTTGATTCTACTCAAAAAACTTCTAAAACATCCTTACCCTCACATCCGTCTGCTCCTATAGTGTTCTCCAACTATCACCAAAAAATCTTTTTTTTCGGCTACATCCTCGACTCTACCTTTATCCTCTTTTGCTCCTAAATATTATGAAGAATTCCTTGATAAATTAATAGCTCAATTAGCTCAGCTAACCTTATCAACAAAATCTCAGGTTCCCTCTTCATCTCATCCTAGTGATTCTAATCAAACCAAAAAGGATTCAAACAGTCGAAAAGATAAAGATAAAGGTCATGTTATTGCAAACTTGGATCAATTATCTGAGTCTGCACATTCATCATCTCATAATTCTATCAAGCGTCTACCAATAGAGTTATCCTCCTCAAGTCCTCTTACAGAATCTGATTCTGACTCAACGTTTGATCATATCTCTATCCATAAAGTTTTTCGTAGAAAAAATTCTTTTTCCAATCATTATCCATTTCGGAAACAATTTTATTCCCGACCTTCTCCAGCTGATCTTATTTTGAAGAAAAGATTAAGTGTCATCAAAAATTCGATGGAAATGCCATCTATGATTGGAACATTGATGGTTTATCCGAATATCAAATTATGAAAGTCTTATTGCAAATCCAAATTTATGCGAAAGCATGCCTCATTCAAAATCATCCAGAAGCAACAATTGCTACCGCTATTGCAGCTAGTTTTACTGGCCAATTATTTGGTTGGTGGCATTATGTTTTCACTCTCCAAAATAGCAATAATATCATCTCTTCTATCATTCGAGATTCCAATGGAAATTTAATCCTTGATGATCAAGTAAAATTCAACCTAATGGTAGCGGCCAACTATAAAGTTGTGCTTAAAATGCGATTTGGCGGCCAACTACAAAGTTGTGCCTAAAATGTGGATTGAGAAGGCTGTTGTATCGAGACTCGAGAAACAACAGACTAGAAGAAGCTGGATAGTAATATGAATAGATATCTATATTGAAAATTGAAAGAAACACACACTTGAGTACACAAGCAAACTGTTATAGGACATAAGACAATACAAAACTAGAAGGAATGTTTACTCTTTTACTCGATGATTTGCTTCCTTCACACACTGCTATTTATAGACTTAAGCAAAGCACACTAATTATTGTAGACGCACTGCCGTGAAAAGGTAGTCCTACAAATGACAAACTAGTAATAATTGTTAAAATCTCTTTACAAAAAGCAAAGGATTTGCTTTATTAAAAGAGATAACTTTAACATATGTACAAAGCTTTATCAGAAGCACTTGATGAAAGGTGAATGTAGCACTTTATGAAAAGATGATGTGATGACTGGAGCACTTTATAAAAAGCAGAAGAGATAAGCTTTGAGATAAGATTCTTATCTCCCACCAAAATGGCTGGCAAAAATTGCCAGGAAGCATGAGCTTGATAAAATGATTGGCCTGAGCCTGAGGGCTGGACACGTCCAGGAAGCATGGGCTGGATAAACTGTTATGGCAAGGGCCTGAATCTTAATTGTTGAGATAAGAACAGTGGAAACGTATTGGTGATGTGCGGAGCATTCGCCATAAGTGATAATGAACGTAATCTAGATACCGATGAATATCGGGATAATGAGTGACAACATAAATGTCAGGTTGCTGCAATAAATGCCATAATGCCATAAGCATATTAGCATCTTCATAAGTCCAAAAAGAGAACCGCAAGTGAAAATATATAGTTGATATTGGTATTGGAGATATTTATCAAGAGCTCAATGCCATTACTAATTAACTCTTGATAGAGATAATCAATTATAGGTTCCTGTATCGCTGGATCACGGAGAGCACGAGCTAACGTCCTCATTAAATTTCGAAAGAATCTGCGCAGAGTAATTGGAGAAATTTTCTGAATGGGTTTTTGATGAAGCAGAATATTTATCTTCAAACTGCTGAAATCTTTTATCAAAATGTTCTTGCATGGTTTGAAAATTTTGTTGAAAACTTTCATGGAATTGTTGCATGATGGCTTGAGCCAAGTCAACTGGATTGGAAGTGCTGGATTCTGCTTTTGAGCTTTTGGAATTAAAGAAGCTAAACTTGCATCTTTATAGGTTTTGGGTAAAGGATGAAATTCCTCAGGTGGGGGGCTTATATCAACTGGATGTTCTGCAGGGTGTTTGGATTGACTGATTGCATGGTTGTTTTGATTTGGAGGGTGCAGAAGGGATAGAGATGTCAATAGAATTAACATCGAATTTATCCCACCATTTGCATTGAATTTCTTAAGAGAGGTAGGTGAAGACTTGATGTTGAGCGGTGGTCACTGTATGGGTTCCATAGTACCATTTAAGGATCCATGGGATTGAATGTTTATGCGGAAACTGAAAAAGGGTTAGTTTTTCAGCTGCGAATTTTCTGTATACTTCAGGTGGAAAAATTTCATATGAGGGCCAAACTTAGTCCACCATTCTGCGATGAACCAATTGGGTAAAGTAACCTTCAATGATTTTTTAAAGGTTATATACCAAGAATGACCAGAATAGGGATTTTTATAGAACAAAATGTTGCGTCAGGCATCGATGTAGTCTTTATAGTTAACTTGAACTGGAGTTTTATCTTTGACAAGCGGCATGGATTGGATAGGGAGGTGTTGAGCCCATTCGGTGCTTGACAAAACTTTTTGAATTTTTAGTTTTGAATAAGCAATCTCATCTTAATTTCGTTTTGTAAAACGTTTTATAACAACGGAGCCCGTTGTAGTCAAAATGGTTTCATAGAACTTTATGGTGACATTGGGACGGTTGAGAAAAAAATGAAGAGAATGAGGTAGAATATACTTGATTAGGTTGTCTAAGGATTTTTCCAGAAGGCTGGAATCAAGAAGGAAGACCAGATGACGATTACTGAATCGATATTGGGATTTGATGTTAGGGAGCTTAGCTAATGGAGAAAATTTATTGGCTATAGCGGGACGCTTAACTTTATCAGGCATACCGATCTGTAGGCAATAAATTTGAGGAGTAGTAAGAAACTCACGAGATAAAAAAGTCGGGAAGAGAATTATTAGATCCCTTAATATATTTGATATCAAAATAAAAAATACTTAATATTGCTTGCCAGTGAGCAAAAATCTGTTTGGAAACCAAATTTTTGACATCTTTTAAAAGAATTTCTTTTCGACTTTACAATCAACACGAATTAAAAGTTTTTTTATTTAAAACATTCGATTGAAGTTTTTGAACGCATAAAACGATTGCTAAAACTTCTTTTTTGACAGTCGCATAATTGCGTTGGGTATCATTCCATAATTTTGATGTGTAACACACTAATTGTTCCTGATGGGAAGGAGCCTTTTGTAAAAGGATACCACCGTAGCCTAGGTCAGAGGCATCGGTCTGGATGATTTTAGGATAAACAGGATTGGCCAAATGAAGGCATGGTAGTGATTTAATTTTTTGCTTTATATTTTGAATTGCAGAGGTATGGCTTGAAGTCCATTGAAATTTTGCATCTTTTTGTGAAGATCATGCAAAGGTTTGCGATCTAATGCAACATTCTGATAGAAATCAGATAAATAATTGAGACAACCAAGAAATCGTTGCAATTGATTTTTATCAGTTAGCTGATCTGGAAATTTATCAGCAAAATTGATGACTCGGTTAGTTGGAGTAATGGTTTGATTTGATATTTTGAAACCTAAAAAGGAAATGATTGTTTGGAATAGATGTATTTTCTTTTGAGATAGCACAAGGCCATTTTTGAGTATGAGAGCTTGAAATGTATAGAGATGTTTCCAATGTTGATCAATTGATTTAGACGAAACCAAAATATCATCAATGTAAACAAGGATGAAATCACTGTAAGGATAAAAGATATCATTCATTATTTTTCAAAATTCAGATGGAGCATTTTTTAGGCCAAAAGGCATGACATTCCATTGGTATTGACCAAATGGAGTGTTAAAAGCAGTTTTATAGCGATCGTCGGGATGAACCTGAATTTGCTAAAATCCAAATTTAAGATCAAATTTGGAGAAGACGACTGCAAAGGTACTGGCTTTTATTAGATCATATTTATTTGGTAAAGGATAGCTTATAGTTTTGAGAACTTTATTCAAAGGTTTATAATTTATAACAAGACAAGGAGCACCTCGTTCAAGTTTAGGAGCATTCTCAACATAGAAAGCTATACAGCTCCAAGGAGATTTAGAAGAAGTGATTAATTTTTTGGCAAGTAAATCTTTAATTTCATTTTGACAAAGAGTTCGTAATCGAGAATTCATTTGAGAAGGATTGGCTTTTATAGGAATGTTGGATTCATGAAATTCGGGGATATATGGAAGAGTAACAATATGATGTTTACGATCCCAGAAAACTAAAGGAATATCAGAACAACATTTTTTATGTAAATTGGATTGAAAAGTTTGTAATTTTTATTGAAATGAAGAATTTTGTAAATATTGATCAGTTTTGAGAAAATTAATTTAATGTAAAAAGTTTATGTGAGTCTGTTTATAATCAATTTGATGAAGTAGATGATTTAAATATTTTTCTTTAGGAGGTTGAATAAAAGAAAATAAAATTTGTTTATTATGAAGAGTGGTAGAAATACCTTTTGAGGAAATCGAAAATGGTTGAATGTGTTGTAAAAATGGGGTGCCGAGTAATATATCATGTTGAAGACCTTTAACAATGATAAATGATGTGGGGATACAAATAGATTGATGACAAATATGAGCAATAGGAACTTTATAATTAATTGAGGGTTTTGTACCATTTGCGGTAGAGATTTTACTTGTTGTATTTTCACACGATATCTTAATGGGATAAGTCCTTCACGGATGCAATTTAAATCAGCACCAGAATCAATTAAAGTAGAACATTTGTATGAAAAATCTTTTATGGCAATGGTTATTGGAGTAAACCAGCGTTGATGAGTATAGCGAGTAATCGTTTCAATGAAAACATTATCGGGATCAAATTCATGTACATAATCTGTATTTATTGTTTCAAGGGTAGTAACTCGTTCGGTTAGCAATTTGATTTCAGATTTCAAATGATTAATTTTAGTTTGTAAGGATTGTATCGTTGCTTGATGAGGTTTGTTATTAACAACTTTCATAAGACCAGCAAAGGAATATTTATTAGGATCAATATTTAATTGTTGTTTAAATTTATGATGTTTTTTATCGGATGGCTCAGGTTGATGATCTGTATCTGAAGATTTCGGGATAAGTTCATGAAATATTTATACTTTAAAGAGGGATCGGTGATCTGTTCACCAATAGCAAAGATGAGTTTTTCATGGGCAGTTAAAACATTTATTTATGTATCAGAAGAGGAAGAAGTGTGAAGTAGATTAGTAGTGCAGTGACATACATCACAAGATGAATT
The DNA here is from genome assembly GCA_039657365.1 of Stephania yunnanensis. Taxonomy (NCBI): domain Eukaryota; kingdom Viridiplantae; phylum Streptophyta; class Magnoliopsida; order Ranunculales; family Menispermaceae; genus Stephania; species Stephania yunnanensis. The sequence goes on along the minus strand of CM077589.1, from coordinate 10,184,914 downwards.
TGAATCAGTTTAATGAATATGTTAAACTTTGCGTTTATAATTTTTAGATGACATTTATTAGCATAATGACCAGGCTTTCCGCATATATAACAAACATTTTTCTTCTGTTTGAAGATGAAGGGTGGGATTTAGAAACTTTATGATGTTTGCCCTTGGGACGGGATTTAAGATGAGAATAATATTGATTTTTAGGAAATTTAAAGTGACGTTTTAGTCGTTGTTTCCTAGGATGGGTTGTTAATGGAGTAATATCTAAATCATGGCCAAAATCATAACAAAAATTGCCAAGATCGCTTGACACGCATATCATTGTAGATGGAAATCCGCAAGATTGAACATATTGGAGTAGATCTCCATAGGATAAAGCAGTCCAGTTCATATAACCATCATTTTGATCTTTGATATATTCTTTAACTTTGGTAGCAAAGAATGGGGGGTAAACCTGCAATAAATCTTTCTTTCCAGAAAGAAGTATCATGCTCGGTTAATTGATAAAGTTTGGTGAAGAATATATCTTTATACTAACGGTAATCATTTAAGGTTTTATACCTTAAGTTTTGTAATTGATCACGGATTTTCTCATTAAGAGAAGAGAGATGGCCGACAAAATACCAGATAATATTAGCTAGTAAAGTGTCAACACCATTAGGCTGAGACTTTTACCTTAATCATCAAGGATTGGATTTCCATTAGAATCTTGAATGATAGAAGAGATGATATTATTGCGATTTTTTAGAGTGAAAACATAATGCCACCAACCAAATAATTGGTCCAGTAAAACCAGCTGCAATAGCGGTAGCAATTGTTGCTTTTGGATGGTTTTGAATGAGGCATGCTTTGGCATAAATTTGGATTTGCAATAAGACTTTCATAATTTGATATTGGATAAACCATCAATGTTCCAATCATAGATGGCATTTCCATCAAATTTTTGATGATGCTTAATCTTTTCTTCAAGAATAAGAACAGCTGGAGAAAGTTGGGAATAACATTGTTTTCGAAGTGGATAACGATTGGAATAAGGATTTTTTCGATGAAAAACTTTATGGATAGAGATGCGATCAGATGTTGAGTCAGAATCATATTCTGTAAGAGGACTTGAGGAGGATAACTCCATTGGTAGACGCTTGATAGAATTATGAGATGTGGAACGTGCAGACTCAGATAATTGATCTAAGTTTGCAATATTAGGAACTTTATCTTTATCTTTTCGACTGTTTGAATATTTTTTGGTTTGAGAAGAATCACTAGGAGAAGATGAGGAGGGAACTTGTGATTTTAAATTTTGCTGAGCTAATTGAGCAGTTAATTTATTAAGAAATTCTTCTGAATATTTAGGAGCAAAAGAGGACAAAGGTAGGGTAGAAGATGTAGTAGGAAAAAAAGGATTTGTTGGTGAAAGCTGGAGATGCTATAGGAGTGGGCGGATGAGTGGGTAAGGATGTTTTAGAAGTTTTTTGAGTAGAATAGATAAAGTAGATAAATAAAGATTGGTATAATTATTTTGTTCAATAAGGTGATTAATATCTTTTCGGGTTGCAAACCCATCATCATCAAAAACAGTTCTAAAATGAGCAGTTTTAATATTTTCTTTTATTTTGAGAGGAGCCAAAAGCGGATGAGATTGCACATATTTTTCACCAGATGTGTTTTCCCAAATTGTATTAATTTGATGAGCAAGTTGAGGAAATTATTGGGTTAACCAATCAAAAAAATGGGATATTCTGTTGAATTTAATTGACATAGTCAAAATATTTTTCACGAAAAATCGCTTATTTTTTTAAAGTAATTAATTTACAAAATATTGGTTTAAAAGGATGAGTCAAAAACTGATGTTTTAATAAAGCATAATCAAGAACAAATTATGTATTTGCTTCTTCTTCAATGGAGACAACATTTATATGATATTCGGCAAAATCATTTATACTGACATTATCATCTTTAGGGGAAGAGGAATAAACAGGATAAGCAATGTCGGTTGCATGTGGAGGCTGAGATAGAGAAGGAGAATCAATTTCTGAAACCGTAGGAGGAATTGATGAAGCATATCGACGAGATCGAGATCTAAAAGATGTGGTGTTAGATGTTGAAGTAGATGTTCTCGGAGCGAAGATAATATCAACTTTACCATCGTCATGAGTTATAATTTGATGAATTTCTTGTGACACTTGTCGTTTTTGACATTATTCTTTATTGGTATCTTTTATAGTCCAATGATGAGGTATTTGAACTTCTTTCCAATTTAATTGTTTCAGATCAACTTTATTATGACGAATGTTGGTGAGGAAAAGAGTGGAGGTTCTGTGTGCAAATTAGTGTATGCAACATCAGGAATAATGGTCTGCATTAATTTATAATAGATGCGATAGACAACCGCAACATTGGAGGTTATGTCTTTCATTTTAAAGCTTTGAGTGTATATTCCTAATACTGCAGCTTCATGTGACAGATCGTCGTGTAAACTTATGGTGAAGTTTGGAAAACAATTGAAATGAATTGGTCCTTCAACAAGACTACCTTCTATCATGCCTAACAAGGAATCATTAAATTCTTGATGGCGTTTATCTCGAACAGAGACTAACGCTGAGGTATTGAGACCTAACGTTATTAAGGGTTTAATGGCGACCTGAATAAGGCCAATATGCAAATATTTATGGGTTTCTTTATACTTTGGAATGTTTTGGTGTCAATTTGAATTTAAGGACTAGACCACTATTTTTAATGAATCTTTGATGATTTACAAGTCTAATTGGCATTGCCATTAGTATTTGTAAAATGATTTTGATGGAAATTGGGTTTTTGGTGAAATCGGAAAAAATTAGTGAATGCATGAATTTGATAATTTTGGTCTAATTGTTGTTCTTGTGTGTAATGGTGTTTTGGAGTCCATATTGAGTGGAGAATGAGTCGACAAGGCTAGGAAAGCTATTTGGGGAATTAGAGACAAAATTCTCAAGTTGAGAATTTTGCCCTTCGATGCAGATTGGGCGCTAGACAGGGTGGCTAATGCATTATCCTTGCTTGGTGTAATGGTGTTCTTCATACTGAATGATAATAGCGCGCTAGTTCTACATAGCGTGCTGGGGGCCCAACCTAGCACGCTAATGACATATATCACCTAAACTTAAGGGGTTATTTTGAAGACTTGACCTATACACTTAACTTTAAATACTTAAAATCGATCTAAAACACGTGAAATTGATCATAAGGGACTTAGGGACTATAGTATGATAATCGGGGAACGTGACAGGGTCGGATCGGGGTGTTTTTGGGGATCAGAACGCGTGTTTGATATTTGCAAAATCCATAGGGATATCACTTGAGTATTAAGTTTTTGCTCTTATGTTGCTTTTATCCATTATATCATTTTATTCCATACTATTTTGGACACTTGGTTGTGGTTACTCCAACCGATATATTCATTGTGTGTTTAGGGCACACTAGGTTGTAGCACCTGTGGCCAAACCCTCGGTGAATTACGACCCGAGCTGCTGACTGGTGCATGTGTCAGTGAAGAGTAGGTTTGGGCCAATCACAGCGAGTAGGGGCACCCGCTAAAGGGATCATGGGGATCCAAAGTATAGTTTAGCACACACTTTGTTATCCATTTGTTATGTATGCATGCAATGATCCATTTACAGTTGTATGTTTATATTTATGCATGTTTATTTAACGTTTTCTTTGGCTTCTTATTTACTTAAATACTCGGTGAGTTTCCTTAGGGTTTTACTAACTGGACTCGTCATCTGCATTTTGTAATATCCAGTCCAAATCCTAGTACTAGTAGGGGCAAGGGGATCCTAGGCGAATATATATGATTACCCGCCGTCGATGACCTACTAGCACATGTTTATTTTGATATTTTTCTTTATTTTGGGTATTTGGGAGACTAGAGTGACACTGTATATGTATATATATTATCTTATGGTACGGTCGCCTATATACAAAGCATTTTTTCGGGTTTTCCACAGTAGGACATGCTCATATGAATGATGTTATATATTATGGTGAACTTTTATGTTTTACTTACTCTAGTTAAGATTTTCGCTACTTTATTGTTAAACGTGATTAACTGTTAACTTGTAAAACACAAACCACTAGCACGACTAGGACTTGAATAAGCTACAAATAGTTGAGCTTAAGGAATTGAAAGTCTTAAGGAAATAACTTTGGAAAAATATGAATAATCGATTAACTAAACTAATAAAACATAAGTGGACACGAATATCGAGACATGAAATGGACGAGTAGGTGTTGGACACATGTAGCTGGGCCCAACAGGCGAGGAGCACAAAACACGACGACACCCTAGGGCGGCCTCGGTCATTATATTTTTCTCATCACTAAGATTTTGTAGCCAAGGGAAAGCGATATTTAGTGATGGAAAATTATGTCCTTAAATATCGATTTTCTTGTAGTGTTTTCAAAGTTGAGAGAGCTTGTATCGCGATCACTTTGTATATTGTGGACTTGGTGTTCACTTCTCTTATCTTAGAGATGTAATCACCGAGGGACCTTGGGTGTCTCAGTAGAAGGGAGTCTACAGTGGAAATGGAGACTTGTACAAAACTACCAAAGGATCTTGGGTAGTCCAGACGATGGAAGCTCGGCACATCAAGAAAACTTAAGAGAGAATTTATTATAAGTGTGAGAAAGAGTGCATCAATACTAGTGAACGAGTCATTGGAAAGGGTATTGTGTAAGTCTGGGTTTTCGAGCTTAGTGGATTTCCACATCTGGACATGACCCAGACCCGAGATGCAGGTCGTAGACCAAACTGCGTGAACAAGTTCTCTTGTGTTGTGGTTTAGTTTATTTATTGCTTACTTTATTTAGTACTTATTCTAGTTTTTATTTCCTGTTACAACATTTAAATTCAGTTGTAACAACATTTAGTTATTCCAACATGTGCAAATCTATTATATGTATCAAATTGATTTTAACTATAATGCAGCTAATTTACATGTTATGAGTATGCGAGTCTTTATCATTTTTTTTTTACTTTTTTTTTCATTTTGCTCCACATATAAATCATTCATTGATTATTTGTATTTTTATTTTATTTTTAAAAAATACTCATTTCCTAATGGGGTATGGTAAGAGTGGCAATTTAGTGTCTAGACTCGCCAACCCGATTTTATCCAGACAGGAATAAAAAGGGTTCGGACAATGTCTTAACAAATATGGGTTGGGTTTTGACAAAGACCACTTGTTCGAGTTTAAAATCGAACCAAATCTGGACAAGGCCCTGAAACTCCAGACCCGACTTGGATTCGATTTGAATTTTAAATAGAGTTAAAATATCTTTGATAAAAATGTATATTATACACTTAGTACTAATAAAATAGATTAACAAACATCAATATATTCTAATACACATAGAATTAATGTACTAAAGATATCTTTGATTTTAAAATGAATTGGATTTAATATTTGACATTTAATATTTGATTACATGAATTATTTGTAGTAATGTTACAATGATTTATAATTTGCAATATTTGTTGAGACTTTGAAGTTACTTTTTCAAATTACATTATATGAGGTTATAATATATGCATACCTTAGTATTTGAAGAAGTTTTTAAAATAAGAAGTTAGTTTTCAAGATTGCAACAAATCAGATTATAAAGTTTTTAAAATAAGAAGCTAGTTTTCAAGATTGCAATAAATCAGAATAATCGAACAACCCGAATCTTAAACAAATTGGGTATGGCAAGCTAGTTTTATTCAAGTTTAAACCGGATTGGGTCCGGACAATGAATATACTTCTTTATAGTAGGAGTTGTCTGGACTCGAATTTTTGCTACTCTTAGGGTGTGGTGTTGTGGTAAAAACATCGCATTTTTAACTTTATTTAAGTTAGATGTCATGGGTTCGGGGTGCCCGGGCATGGAGGCAAACTTCGCCCCATGAAAAATTTGAAAGAATAAATCCTCACTTTCCCCACTTGCAACCCCTCTTCTAGCCACGTGGATTACATAATTAGAGTTCATAATGTGAAATGGTCATTGTGCTCCTCGTCATCCACTTACACTGCACGACACATCACTTCCCCACCACTCAATTTCTCTCATCCTCGAATGCATATCAATTCATATATGGTTTTCAAAAAAAAAAAAAATCAATTCGTATCAGATGTATATTCCTTCACATTGAATATAGGGCTGACAAAAGTTGTCCAGACCCGTTTGTCCAGTTTTGTCAGGACATGCTATAAACGGGTTCGGGCAATATTTTGTAAAAACATACGAGTCTAGACAATTTTTTGTGTCTGTTTAAAAATACGGGACCAGGTCCGGACAACAATTTCAAAAAAATGGGCACCCGTTTAAGCGATTAATTTGGATTATTAAGATGATCTCTTTTTTAAAAAAACTTTTGTAATGTGGGCATGTAATTTTAAAACTTAGACAATAGTGATGTGATGTTTTGCCTTGCATTCCTTGAAGATATTTTATCTATGATGTTTATATTGAAAATAAAAAATTGTGATGTTATGTATTTATTTTTTGGTAATTGAATGTTAGCTGACATGTAGTTGAGGTTTTTTTTTAAAAATAATTGATAAATAAAATATTAAATCATATTTAAAAATAAAAACGGACAAAACGAGGGTTGTATGTTTTATAAAAATACGGGTCTGGACAAAAAAAAGTGTCCGCTTTAAAAATAGGAGCGGGTTCGGACACTAATTTTAATCATTATAAGAGGGGATGCCGGTCTTGTTTATGTTCGGTCTCATTTTTATGTCAGCCCTAATTGCATATCATTGGAATGACAAATGTGTTGAATGTCTAAACTTAATAATTAATTTTTAACTATTATAAAAATAATTTTAAAAGTGTTTGTCATTTTCCAATGATAAATGTGTCCAACGTCTAAACTTAATAATTAATTTTTAACTATTATACAAATAATTTTAAAAGTGTTTGTCATTTTTTGATAATTTTGTTGGGAGCAGACACCCATTTTTGCTAAACATATCCTATTTTTTAAAAAAATTATGAAATGACAACTGCATTCCAATATAAACCCTTAGCTAAACGGACACCACTTTTTTCTTAAACGTATCCCATTTTTTACAAATATACTCAACACCCACTTTCACCCCTCACCTCTTCGGCGCCATTAACCCACCCAGTTCAGCCAAACTCCAATCAAACCACAAAATACCTTTAATTCACTCGATAAGTATGCTCTCATTTGTTTTTGTATTTGATTTATAGTTTTGAGTTTTCTGGTGGATTTTTTTTTTCATTTGATTGCTGGTTTAGAGCATCGATTTACAACTTGAATTGGAGTTGTTGCAAAAACAATACCTCGACAAATTCTAGAAGTGCAAGTGACCCAGAGCACAACGAGGTAAAGTTATTTCTTGATTTTGTGATTTTTTAGTGTCGACCATGGGTCTTAGTCCTGCAGTATCGAAACTTACAAAAGACGCAAAAAGCCACGAAATCACCAAAATTCATAGGTCTTCGATGTTCAAATCGAGTGAACTGAGGTCGACGAATTTGTTGATGGTGAAACGCTCGAGAAAGGGGCTTAGGAGGTTGGGAAAACATGAGAATCGATAAGGAAGATGAAGAGTGTGTTGTTAAAAGGAGTGTATTTTGAGTTTTTTTTCAAAAAAATAGAGTTGATTTAGCAATTGAAATTAAAATTCGGGGTATGAATGAGTGATAAAATACATTCGGTAAAAAGTGGAATATGTTTAGTCTTGATCGAAAAAAATTTGGCTTCATTTAGCGTCAAAAAATAAGGAAATTAGTATCATTTAATCCATGAACTTTCACATTTTTTTGTTGATTTGGTTTTCAAACTTTCATTGATTACTTTTAGTTTTTGAATTTTCATTTCCTTTACATTTGGTATTTCTGTTAAGTTAGTGAGTTACGGTTATTGATGAAGTTTTTTTTTTCTTAAGGTTGCTAACGAAATTGTTAATAAGTGGTTCACAATAAGTTTTTTGGAGTTAATGAATTTGTAATGACCTGAATTAAACTCACCATTATGAATGACGTGGTTGGAGGCATGGCTGACAGCTCAGACGCTCGTGGGAGCTTGTACGCACTTAGAGTTAGGTAAATGGTTATTTTAATGTGCTGCATTGGAAATTTGTGATTTTTTTATTGAAATAGCATAAATTTCATCGCAATATGTGTTATTATATTACATTTGACGCGAGACCGTGTGTTAAGTAGTCACCTCGATATGCGTGTTGACGCGGGTACCGGGTAGTCTAACCGACTTAACACTAGGTCGAAAAAAATAATACACACATAAAAGGAATAAAGATTTGTTAAAATAATAATATGGAATGCATATTTAGTGGTTAGGGACATGGTGGTACGTGCATGTCGCGGTTTGGGACGCAAAATCGGGCATCGAAACACTTGAAAAGGCCACTTTTGAGTTAAATACAAGGGTGAGTGTGCCATTGGTGTCAAAAATTAAGTCATTAGGGGTAGAAATGAGCAAGTAAGGTTCATTTGATGACCTAGAGATGCACAAATGAGTGGTGATGAAAATTCAACCATAAATAAGTCAATTTGACTTATTTCTACCACCGTTTCTCTATCTTATCCCATAATCCAAAATTGGAGGAGAAAGAAACAAGGGTTTGGTGATTTTCTTGGTGATTTGAGGAACTTGGGGTGAGGAAAACATCAAATCCAAGGTAAGAATCACAAACATCACACATTTCTCTATATTTTGATCTTAATTTGAGATATGTTGGTGATGTTTTGGTGGATGTTGAGTTGTTGTTTAGATGAATTTAAAGTGCTTTGAAGTTGTGATGTTGGTGTTGTGGTTGTGGTTGGTTTAGTGGGTTGTTGGAAAACCCAGAAATTTGCAGTCGGTTGTTGTCCAAAGCGCGATTAAGCATGCTAATGACAATTAGCGCGCTAATGACAATTAGCGCGCTAATGTTCTTCTTGATGAAGAACGTATAACTGTCTAGGCATCTAGCGCGCTAATGCTCAGACCCAGCACGCTAATGTACTACTGTTTTGACATAATTTGTGTGAAATGACTTAACACACATGCAAATGACTCCATATCACTTATACATGAAAATATGTTAGTACTGGCTGTAATTTGGGATATTCGAGACTAGGCAAAGTTGGGCCTGGCGGTTAGTGATGGGACACAAAGTGCGGTGTGAGGCGTGTAGCCTCCCAACTGAAATTTCTTGAGTAGTATTTACTTTTGCTTTTGAATTCATTTTTTTTCTTTCATTACTCTATTCCTGGTGTGTTGTAATGGACGGACATTGAGGCTCTCCCTCCGTGCCATTTCTGTGTATACGTCCACTGGGTCATAGCACGTGTGTCATCTCGGTAAATAAGGCTACCCGAGAGTTGTGATGGGCACGTGTGGGTGCGTCGTAGGTTCTACACCGACCACCTAGTGGATCCAGATATTGGCCTTGCTTGAGTGCTACTCACCAGCAGTAGTCTGTTGGGAGTCCGAAGTATGGTGCTAGTATGACCCTAGGGGATTAAAACACACACTTTGAGCTTTCACTATTACATATGCATGCGATGAGCACAGTTGCCTGTTTTTATTTCCGCATGTTTATTAAATAGTTTTGTTTCAATTCCAGTAATTACTTTCCTTATGGCTCACTTAATTTCCTTAGGAATACTCACTCAAGACTCGTCATCTGTCTTTTTGTGATGGCTTAAGTGCAGATCCTAGTACGAGCCGAGAAAATGGCAAGCTGCCATAATACAAAGACGTTTAGGTAGGCTTGTACGTTTGTATTATATATATTTTGTTTTATTTTGGGATTTGGGATAGTAAGTGGTACACTAGGACTTTATACTGTTGATATTGTGTTACATTGAGGTACATTTTTGCTCTATGATGATATATGGATTTTCCACATTAGGTATCAAAGTTGATTGCATGACTTTATTGTTATGTATTTTAATGGTCATGATAAAAGCCTTCCGTTGTGGTTTATTTGGGATTAACTCGAGCTTATAGGCAGATGATTTGAGTTCAGTAACAATTTAACCAGTAACAATTTGTAATATGAGGTTAATAAAGAATAAATGGTGGATGAGTTGGCATGTGGGACACAGCTAGCGCTGATAGGCCAGGTTGTGGGCCCGCATCGGCCCCGCGACGGTCCATTTGGAAAATGGGTCGTTACAGAAGCTGGTTATGAACCACCTGTAAACTGCTCGTGAACCACTTCATCAATGATTATTACTTTCTAATTTAATAAAAATACTAAAAAGTAGAGGAGAATGAAAGTTAGTGAGTCACAAAGCTTAAGGACCAAATAAAAAAGAGTGCGGCTATATGCACCTCGACTGTTTCTTAGGGCACCTCGATGTTCAGAGCATCCAATCAATTTCTCAGGGCACCCCGTCAAGTTTCCCAAACTACCCCTTTGTTAAAAAATGAGCACCCCGCCTGATCAGGGCACCTCGATTGTTTCTCAAGGCACCCTGACTGTCTCGGTCCCATACGTTCGAGAAACAACATGCAGTGTCGGTTGCACATGTCCGAGACTATTCCTCAATTTTCGATACCCAATGACCGTAACTAGTACCATAAAGTACATACATATGGTTTCGATTGCTTTAGTTCGAGACCCATGCAAGAGTGTCGACTATATACAATTGAGACCCTATGCAGTGTCTCGGTCCTGTATGATCAATCACTTCGCGTCCTCTATGCAGTTTGAAAAATGAAAAAAATATAAAAAAAAAATCAAGAAAAAAACTTTCATCTTGTTTGACATCCGCCTCTCACTCCTTTTCTTCACCAATTATATATTAACAGTGATGCAAGCATACCGAATCTAACAAACCCTACAATACAAAGATACATTATTGAGTCCTCCGAAATCAGTCAATTGAGTTCATTCAACTTTGTATATGTGCACGACTATGGATTAATTGCATTTGTGAAAAAATTGGAGAATTGAAGGTGGGGTGCGTGGGAAGGAGAAGTTTTTCGATCGTGAGTAACTTGTTAGGTTTGAGATGACATTTTTTACATTTCCTTCTAAAATCAATTTTCACCAAATTTTTGTTGGGTGCCCTAATCATTATGCGGGGTGCACATAGCCTAAACAATAAAAAATGGGAAAATCTGGGAAAAATAAAATAATGTTGTAAATTGGATGACCCTTTAACCAAGCTTATGAATGATCACATTGTCAAGCATGACTTCTACATTGAATGTAACTTGTACACTCTACATAACTTGTATTCAACTCCAATGTATAATCACTAATCCATGTATTGTCATGTAACTTGTAATCCTCTCCAATGTACATTAACTCTTCCATGTATTGTTTATGTTGCTTGTGATGTGTTCTATGACTTGTGGTGTATGTATAACTTGTACACATTGTATAAGTACAATTATCATCATCATAAAATTGCCTATATAAAGGGTGTCAACCCATTGTAATTTACACACCAAGTTGAATGAAAACTTCTCATTCCAACTATCTCATTTCTTCTCTTCTCCTTTGTAGTAGTAGTTTGTAGTAGTAGAAGTTCTTAGTCTTCTATTTTTCTTCTCTAGTTCTTAGTAAGTTCCAACTCAATTTACAACACGTTATCAGCACGAAGTTGCTCTACAAGAGAAGGTCTTGAAGATCAAGAAGCTTTTCAAATATATAAAGCTAAGAATGTATAATTTTTATTAATTTAAATAAGTTCAATTTATTTCCATGTTATCATGGTTAATTTTTTTGTTACATGTATATTTAATTATGTAAATGTACTTTATTCATACATTATGCATTGTAACGTCACCGACTACGAAAGTATGCTCTGTAGTTGCGTCTTGTATGATCTTCTACATCAGAAATCAAAAGTCAATGTGTTACATGTAGTTTTTCTCTTAAAAATACAAACGATTAGTTATTGTTCTATTCTTGATTTTATAATACAAATAATGCTATAAGTTTGAGTTGATAGTGGGTAAGTTTTGTCCCTAGTAAAGCTAAACATTGAAAGGGAGACGAGATATCCCGTTCGAGGAGGCATGATATTAAGTAGACTATGTCTCGCCACCCAACTTGGAGGTTGTCCCACCAACTCATACGAATAGTACATTTTGTTTATTAATGAATAAAGTTGTGAACATATATTTAATCATATGTTATGTTTTTACATAAAAAAAGGGAAAACTATTTTATATTAAATTTATTTTCAAAATATTATTCAACCATAGTTGAACTTGTTGTCTTATTATATTACTGACAAGAATTATTTGTCATCACAATTAGATACTACAATTTGTGAATAAAACATATATACAAAACTGTGTGTTATACATAATCATTCGCTAATTTCTCTTTAGAGATTTGAAAAGTGAATATTTTACTTTATATATATTTTCACCTTATGAAGTTATATATATATATATACATACTAAAAGGGTAATGCTCCAAAAGCTCAAAATAAGCGGTTGGGTCTCATGCTACAAAATTTAATAAGTCAAATATTAATTATAATTTCACAATTTTAATTACCTCTATGTTGAGGTTATGTGGAAATATGACTGATGAGACAATAAAAATAAGGTCACGTGGCCCGCCTCGATTTATTGCTGCAACAAATATCGAGTGCGCACGTTAATCCAATAAATATTAAGGATTGATTTCTTGTCTCATGGTAGCTGAGTAAAATAATGAGATATTATAAATATAATATCGTTCCCGTCCAATTAGTTCGGCTTCAAATTAAGAAGCATATGTTGCATATAATGATCATGATCGCAATAATAAATTTATGGACGTGGAAAATGAGAAAATATTAGGTAAATGTCGTATTGACAATTCCATAAAAAATTGGAACAAAAGTGGTGCACCATTACAAATGGCAAATAATTATTGACAATGAGCGCTCATAATTGTGACATTTTTTTGGTCATATATGAAAGACTATTTTGCCTAAATAGTGTCATATATACACTCGAATATTTTTTTGACCTTTATCATGCCTTCAAAATCAAAGGCAAAATATTATGAATTTTATCATTGAAAATGACTCGATAAAACAGACACATTGAGATGTGTTTAAATCGTGACCTAAATATGAGCAATGAGTTTATGTCTTATGTATCGTGCTACATGTATGTACAAAAGTGAATATTTCTTGAATTCGAACTTAGCGGAGGCTAATGTTCAGACAATATCTAATACAACAATTTTATTGTTAATGTCTTGTTCAGAAGAAGTCTACTTAGAATAATATAAAATTTATCTATATGATTTAATCTGAGTATAATATTCTCGGTTTTAACTTCTGGAATATATAAGACACATTAAAATGAATGTCGTCATAAATCAAATGACATTCATAATGTGGAAAGATCTATTTGATTATCCATAATCATCAATAATGCGAAAATATAATAAATTCGCACGGACATCCTTTATCGAACTTGATTTTTTTCAGCTGGAGATTATCTCAAGGCAAATCAATAGGAGACGTATATTGATTTACTCTTCATTAATCATATTATAAGATGTTTTAGATCTCTAATAGAGAAATTATTTATAGCAAGTTTTGCTAATTGTCACTTTGATGAAGCAGTTTTCCCACAATTAGGGGAAGATATAAGTCAATTCAAAAGGAATGACCTAAAATTACTTGAAACACATCAAATTGCATTAAATTTGTTATATTATGATCAATGTATAAATTAATATGAACTCGAAGTTCAAAGGATCATTCAATAGTAACAAAGTTATGAATCAATTACTTGATGCAAGTACTATATACAAAAAGTGACAATCATATGCTTCGACATTAAATGGTTCATATAGAAAACGATGTCCATGTGCAACAAAATGCACAAAAATGTCTCACCCATGTGAAAACGAGGGGGAGAATCAAAATGAGTTATTGTTTAGTGTATTGCACTATTTTTCACTTTGCTATGGTTTTATCCCATTGTGTTTTCTTTGCAAAGGTTTTTAATGAGGCAATTCTAACAATACTAAAACTCTTTATCAAGGTTGATTAGTGTATTGCACTATTTTCCTTTCGCTATTGGTTTGATCCCATTGGATTTGCCTTGCAAGGTTTTTAAAGAGACAATCCTAATATTACTATACTCCGTATAAAAAATTTATGAGAGCAATGTACTCTTTTTCCTATACTAGATTTTTTCCCACGGGGTTTTTCTAGTAAAGGTTTTAATGAGGCAATCAATAATATTATACTACAAATCAAGATTGACGAGAATATTGTACTCTTTTTCCTATACTAGATTTTTTCCCACAGGGTTTTTCTAGTACATGTTTTAACGAGGCATATTCTCTCAGCAAGTGTCATCCAATGGGAGTGTTGTAAATTGGATGACCCTTTAACTAAGCTTATGAATGATCACATTGTCAAAACATGACTCTCACATTGAATTGTAACATCAAACATGACTTCTACATTGAATGTAACTTGTACACTCTACATAACTTATATTCAACTCCAATGTATAACCACGTATCCATTTATTGTCATGTAACTTGTGTAATCATCTCCAATGTACACCAACTCTTCCATGTATTGTCTATGTTGCTTGTGATGTGTTATATGAATTGTGGTATATGTATTACTTGTACACATTGTATAAGTACAATTATCATCATCATCAAATGACCTATATAAAGGGTGTCAACCCCATTGTAATTTACACACCAAGTTGAATGAAAACTTTTCATTCCAACTATTTCATTTCTTCTCTTCTCCTTTGTAGTAGTAGTTTGTAGTATAGAAGTTTTTAGTCTTCTATTTTCTTCTCTAGTTCTAAGTAAGTTCCAACTCAATTTACAACAAATAAAATAAAATAAAAATGAGAAAATTGATGGACGAAATGATTCTTTTTGCCAAAAAATAATAAAAATTAGCTTAATTTGTAGTCACTGGACTAATGTTGTGGAAAGCGAAACAGCATGACATGAGCGATGCCAATTACGGAACACCGCAACTTAATTCACTGCTCTCCCCCAATTCCATAGCCAAAAATGAAGACCTAGCAATTCTTCAACATTCGAGTCTCCACAATCACAGCACAAGAAAGAAATGAACTCCTCCATCTCACCTTCATCGTGCTTCTTCTTCATCCCTCGTCGTCCATTCGATTCGCATCGTCGCGTTTCCTCTCACTCCATAGTCTCTTCTCCCGATCGAATTCTCAATTTCACTCTCTCGATCAGGCATCGGACTCTAGGGTTTCCCGCATCGGTTTTTGGTACAATGGTTGAGCTTTCCTGGCTGTATCCGGACAGGAATGCGGTTGAGGATTACGGTGGTTGGTCGGCTCTCGAATCACTGATCGACGAGAACAACAAAGGTTTGCTTGTTTGTTTCTTTGTTTGTTTGTTTGTTTGATTGATTGTTCTTTCGATTCACACGAGTCGATTTTGAGAAGTTATAACTATGTTTTAGCTCTGTTGTGTGGGGTTTTGTAGGTTTGAAGAGTTTTTTTGTGGTTGTAGTTGGAGCTACAGCTGCAATTCTACTTGCAGCGGCAGCTCATCGGGTTTATTTCTCGAGGAAAGGTACTTGATTACGGCCTGTAAATTTTGCTTTTTAAATGAATGGAAACATTTGGTTCAATTTATACAATTTAAATAAGAGTTTATTGTTTTTGGAACACTATGTGCACTACATAGCTTTTCCCAAGTCTGGATAAAAGAGGAGGACTCTGACACCCATTTTCCATCCCAAACCCACTTTTTATACCCGAAAAATGGGGGAGGGAGGCCCCAAGCCCCATTTTCCATTCTGGAAAAATGGAGGAGGGTTGTGATAGGTTGACAACCGTCATAAAACTTTTGTCGCTCTTCATGAAATGGATGAAACGCATTGCACTTAATCGAGCACGATGGAAGAGTTCGATCCATGTAGCCGACCCCAATAAATTTGGGACTAAGGCGATGTTGTGGAACATTTGTCAATGTTACTCTTCTTTCTTAAGTTTGAATAATAAGCATATACTTTAATTTATTGAAGAGGTTATATAATTGTTTGTCAAAGTAACTAATTTGGGATTTTGCAGGTTTCACTTTCCAGTTTAAGAATCCCTTGAATATACAAGGAGTGCCCATTTCTCAGTCTACTGATGGGCAAAGTAAAGTGGCGATTTCCAGTGATTTAAAGCCTGATTCAGTTGTTTCTGAAAAATTTCAAAGCATTGCTCCTGATGATACACATGAAACAAATGTTTCAGGTACTACCTTATCGACGGATATTGCTGCTTTTAGATGTTTATCTAGTGGTGCAAGTGCAAGTTAGAATGTTACCCTTGTTTCTTTGGTTTTTGTGTGTACATCTTCGCATGGATTGAATTGTAATAAAAATAAGAAAAAATCGATTAAGCTGATGTGTATGTAAAATAGTTCTCATGCTTAGTTAGGATGAACAGAACAGCTTTTTCTAATCCAAGTTCCATGTACTTTTATTATGAAATTATTTTAAATAATTTGTTTTCCTTTCCTCAAGCCAAATGGGAAAATATTTAATCAAAATTTACCAGCTTTGTCTTGAATTAAATGTGAACATGATAAATGGAAGTTTAATTGAGTGATGGGGAGAGACTAATGTATAGAAGAAGATCCTGGAATGTCACTTAGGCTGAAGTAACAAATTTGTGTGTGGTCTTGCAAGATCTGAAGTTATTTGGATCCTACTCCACAAAACAACTACATGGTAACATGATTAAAACTTGGAAAAATACTTGTGACTGTTATCTCAGTTCTCCAATTTTATTTTTATTTTTATTTTTTGTGTTGTATTTAAGGAAAATAGCGAAAGCTATTTGAATTTTTGATATGCAATGTTGGTGTTGCATGGTCAGCTTCTTAAGAACTTGCTAAGGAGCTTTTCAAAATTGTGGCCTGACTAACAAGAACAACAACAAAGCCTCAATCCTGGTATAAACTTTTGCCTCAACAACAACAACAACAACAACAACAACAAAGCCTCAATCCTCAAAGTCGGGGAAACTTTGCCTCAATGTTGTAATTTTTATACTTGATAGAGTTTCCTATGGAATATAAGTAGAGGAATATGCATCTTAGAATACAATGATTAGTAAGTAAAGAATAACTAAGGTCGGGAGGGGCTAATTGGCTTGTTTTGGTGAGCTACAAAAACGTTGCAATTCAAAATAAAGGCTTTTCTTTGTGTTTGTTACAAGTGTTTCCATGAAAAGCTCTTTTAGGCTATGACTTAAATAAAGGTGCCTCTCAAATTTGACTTTGCTTCTTCGTCATTCATTACATGTATGACTCTTGCCAAAACCATTGAGCTACCAACCAAGTGGTTGCTCAATGGTTTGGTACCTGGTCATCTATGCAAGAGGGGGAAGGATTCGAGTCTTCGTTGGTTTGTTATTAAAAAAAAAAAGAATGGAGGAAGGGTAAAATAATCAGTTGATAGTTTAGGTACACTTTTTGTTTGGTATTGATACCAAATAATATTATTTATCTTCTTTAAAACTACTTTACGAACATCAATTTACCATAGAAGCTATACACCTAAAGTTCACCAAATATGCTGAATATTGAAGGGAAGAACATTCAACTATGTTATTCAATCCTATAGATGTCAAGAGTAAAGATGATGTCTTTTTCTCACGTGCAAGAATCTCCTATAATCTATATCAAAATAGGTATCATATAGTTTTGTTCATATGATGTGTAATGAATGCTTTAGAGGTTAAAATTTCTTATTTTCAGAGTGACATTTTATCATTTATTTGTTTCAAATATACTGTTTAGAAGGTATCTTTAAAATATTTTATACACATCAATGACTTTTTCCCCACTTCTTATTTAAAGTCCGTAATAGATGGCACTATTTTTTTCTTATGAATGTACACATTTTCTTGATCTTATTCACAGCGGAAAAGCTCGAGAGATTAATCATTCCAGTTAATGCTGATTCCACTCAACAAGAAGCTCTACGGATTTTGAAGGAATTGAAGGTCCGTTGTCTCAGTGATCTAAGTTGTGTAAATAGCTTGCTGTTTATACGGCATTGTTTCTTCCTAAGCAATCATTCATTTCTTTCCTTATTCTTGTCTAATTCAATTCTGCCTAAAATTTGACGTGCAACCATTTTTTTTTTCCATCCTGTTGTTTATTCTTGAACTGTCAAAATAATTACTTTTTCTTCCTTGTTAGATGTATAATGCTTAAGAATCATGATTTACGTGGAGTAGAAACTTTTTTTTTAATCAAGTTAGTTTCCCACGAGTGCATGCTATAGTTATTGTGATAAATTAGAAGTATAATACTAGCTATTGTTTTTATATTACTAGTAAGGTTGGAATGATGAACATAAAGATATGGTGCTAGATTACATAAATTGTAGGAAGCGGATGTTTTTGATTTTTAAAATTAATTTTGTTGGTCCACTACCTAATCAATGTCGAATGTGCCTTCGTGAACCCATTATTGAATGATCTATATGGGTTTCGGCTTGAAGGGACTTGGTTTTTTTGGTCCGATAAAAAAGTCCCTTCAAGCTGAGACCCATATAGATCTTTCAATTATGGGTTCACAAAGGCAAAAGACTTGGTGAATGACGACTATGCAGGAACAACCATTCATTCTATCAGCTGAAACCAATTTGATGTAACTCATTGGAGTGGTCACTAATAATGAAAAATTAGTTGGGGATTAAGGCCTAGTATGAAGACCTCTAATGATTGAAGGGTGTTGGCCTTATTAGTTAAGATGAGGTACAATTTCTTGGCAAAGATCCCTCATGTTTCTAATTCAGAAGAAAGTTTCCACCTATTACCTAAAAGTGGCTAAAATGTCATTGATTTTGCTGCAAGTTATGTTATCAATACCTAGAGAATACAGGTGCATGTATCAGTTCTATTATGAGGTGTGCTTTATTTCTCTTTTGTTCCCAAGATGTATAACTGAGGCATGTTTCTATCTCAGATTTCTGGTTGCTTGGATTGCAGTGATGTTTGTTCTAAAAACTTGTTGAATTTCTGCTCAAATAGAACCACTTATTCATAAGGATACTAGATGATTGAACAAAACATTTTGGTGGGTGCTTATGTATGGTAAAATTAGCAGTGGAACTCCACAACCATATATCCTATTATGGAGGCCCATGGTACATATAATTCGATGAATTCTTGTTGATTTGGGTATGTATCATCAAGTAGAGCAAAATGTCATTATATGGATTCATATATTCTAAAACACTAGAAATTTAAAACCATTATGCTTCTGAAAGAGCTCTATAATTCCTATTCTGCAATTTTCTCGGTTATGGGTTGGTATTTTCTAAGGCACTGAGGTCCAAATCATGACAATTCTAACTCTACAGGATTTTTTGTCAGATGGATTTCAAATTTATAATGCATAAGAAGTCCGAAATTTTCATGTATCATGTAAATATGTAATACAAGATAAACTGAAAACATTATTCTTCTAATTCTCCAAAATTCTTTTGGAGTCTTTTACTTTAGTTCTAAGGTTGATTTCCTAATTGGATTTGAGGATTACAGATTATTGAAGATGATGCCAAGGCTGATGAGTTGTGTACAAGAAGAGAGTATGCTAGATGGTTAGTTAAAGCATATTCGACATTGGAAAGGTAATGCGAAGTGTGTTTTGTGGGGGCTAATACATATGGAACAAAATAAGCAAATGATACCACTTGTTCTGATTAAGCAATTTGTAAATGCACTTAACGTTGGTTTTGAACAAATAGGAGTGCACAACACCGGATAATGCCCTCGTTGTTACAATATCACCTTGTTATTCAAGCATTTGATGATGTGACCATCAACGATCCAGACTTTTGGTCCATACAATGTGAGACTAGCATCCACTTTAATATTTGATCACTATTCGTGTTTGGATACACATTAATTTTTTTTAATTGCTATAAAAAAAAAGCTCTAGCAGAGTCTGGTTTGGTTTTGAGCAAGCTATCCGACAAGAACTTTTTTGATGCGGATGGTCAAGAAGGGAAAGGAAGTATCAAGTTTTCCGCTGAAAGGTGCCTATACATTTTTTTTTCCTGCCAGAGATTTTCTACTTATTTATTTTATTTATTTAACTATGTTTCATTCAAATTTCTTATTCCATTTTTATTCTTTCATTCCTTCAGTTTCATCTCTCGTCTGGATCTAATAAGTTGGAAAGCCCAATTGGAATATTCATGGATACCTGGAATTGATCAAGAGGTGCAAAATATCTCTACCTTGTACTTTATAACCAACATTATAATTTTTCCAATGGTTATTGATGGCTTTATTCCAATCTGACTTGTTTACAGTCCAGATATCAAGGAAGAAACTTGATTTTATTGATATGAGGACAATCAATCATAGGGCATCACCAGAACTCTTTGTGGACATGATGGCTGGCGACAAGAGCATTCTGAGAAAAGTTTTTGGTACTACATATTTTATCTCGTAGTCACTTTTTTTGTTTATACTGTCATATTGACTAATAATTTGATTCTTTGAATGAGATCATGATAGAAGAGATATTTATTGTCCTTGTCATGGCTAAACTTGCAGTATAAGGCGAATAATGTAAACACTAACATTCGATATCTTGGCATTTATAGTTTTAAGTTTCTAATGTAGTTATGTTCTGAGTCACTACTTTAGTTAACTTAAACACTTAAAAAAATTGACCTTAATGTACCAAAAAAATGATAATAATGTGACCTTTGTTTGTGAAGCAAAAAGAAAAATACCAAAGTTGAGAATTTACCAGAATGCACCTATCATTGTTTAACTCCCAAATAAGATCTCTCATTTCTTTAGGCTTTATCAAACTCCAAGCTTCTATTGGCAAGAGTCATCCAAATGAGATGGTATAGATGGCATCCTTCCGAGGAGAACCTAGATTTTGTGATGAAGATGATGGCGACACATCTCTTGATGAATTATTGGGTTCCATGGATGTGCATCAATAAATTAGCAAATTTGTATTTATTAGAATTTTAGTTATTTAGGAAATCAAGTTTTTTCTTGAGGAATATTTAGGAATTTAAGTTTAATTACGAAACCATTAGATATTTATTTACGAATTAAAGTCATTAGGTAATTGGATACATATAGGATGTGTTTTATTGGGAGCATATGTGTAAGTACTAGTAGCTTATGTGTGTGTGTATGATTTTGTTTTAACGTCTAGTAGTTCATGCTTAATTAGAAGTCATATAGCTAGCTAT
Organism: Stephania yunnanensis; assembly: GCA_039657365.1. Taxonomy (NCBI): domain Eukaryota; kingdom Viridiplantae; phylum Streptophyta; class Magnoliopsida; order Ranunculales; family Menispermaceae; genus Stephania; species Stephania yunnanensis. Next base: position 10,163,706 of record CM077589.1, on the reverse strand, counting down.
GTGATTTTAGGCTTAGTTATAGATTAGATATTTTTTTTTTTTTGTAATATTAGAAATTTTATTAAGTAATGTTTTTAATTATTAGATAGTAAAGTTTTTTTTTTTTTTTTCAAAATGTTCCTACTAAGTTAGAAGGATTTTTTTTTTTTGTTTTTTGATAAAAAAGAAACCAAGGTTTGAACCCATGACCTTTTACTCTCATTTACAATGCCAAACCATTAGACTACCCGATTGGTTGGTAAGTTAAAAGGAAAATTTTATAGGACCACGTTTAAGCCAACTATGCTCTATGGAAGTGAATGTTGGGCAGTAAAGCAACAACAATTACATAAAATGAACTTAGCATAAATGAGGATACTTAGGTGGATGTGTGGTAAAACTCGTAAAGGTAGAATAAGAAATATAAAAATTCAAAGACAAGTAGGAGTAGCACCAATTGACACAGAGATTTAGGAACGACGATCGCGATGGTTTGGTCACCTGCAAAGACGCTCTACAGATTCCCAACTAGAAAACTTGACTCAATAGAAACTGAAGAAATTCGACGAGGTAGGGGTAGAACAAAGTTAACATGGGATGCATTAATTAGGTGAGATTTGAATGGTTTGGTAAGCTCACCATCAATTGCACTTAATCGAGTACAATGGAAGAGTTTGATCCATGTAATTAATTTGGGATTAAGGTTATATTGATATTGATGTTGAGATAGTAAAGGTTTTTTAATATAGGAAATAGAAATTAGTTAAGTTGCTATTTTTTGTTTATTTTAGGAATTGAATATGTACTTTATTGTTTACATTTTTTTTTAAATTTATTTTTCTCAATTGAAAGGCTATATAAAGGCTTAGACATTAAGTAATAGGAGATTGATCAATTCAAATTTGAGCTTTTGTGAAAGTTATATGCCTATATTGAATTACTTGTGCGCGATTGTGATTAATCCGGAAGCTCTCCGCCGCATTATTTTGAATCCATAGGAGGGCGACCAAAGGGTGTGATTGTGGGTAACAGTGGTCATACTTGTTTTTTTGTTTTTACTCGTCAAAAAAAAAAAAAACTTCCATTCTTCAAATATAGCGTACATAACACTCACCATCATATTCTAGCCCCCCTAACTTCGGTTTGACTATTCCCGTGGGAGTTATTTGGGCGCCCCAACCCCATTATTTGGAAGAAACCAAGGGGATATAATGTGGCTAGCATGATTCGAACCCACAACCTCTGCCTTCATTAGAGTTATGATCTTCATCTCGTTGCCACTACACCACGTCCCTTGGGGCCTTGCTAGTATTTAAGTTGATTATATTTAGCAAATTACCATTCATTGTTAATAAAATGTTAATATGTCTAAAGAGTTAAAGCACATTCCTAAATTCATAATGTACATGCATGTCATTTGGTCTATTTTTAGGTCGTGTATCTATTGGTCATTCATTCTGGTACACTAAGTTGAATTATAAAAATAAGACATGGTTTTACATTTCAAAATATTTTTTTGAGTAGTCATCTGCTTACTTTCTATAATGTAGTTTCCTTTTGTAGTATTTTTGAACTCTTTTTTAGTTTTTTGTGAGTATTTAACTTTTTAAGTAACCATTGACTTTCTTAATATGTTTCTAAACTATTTTATTATTTTTCTTGAAAAGTATTTTATTATTCATGAATGCACTGATTCCAATGTGAACCTTCACGCTTTTCAGGACAAATCAAGCGGTTTCAACCAGACAAACCTGCAACAAAAGCACAGGCGGCAGTTGCCTTGACAAGTGGCAGGATGACTGCAGCAATCCATTCTGAGCTATTTAGATTAGAAGCTGAGAAGTCTTCGAGACTGTCAGAAATGGAAGAAATCAGGTACGAGTTGCTGCTTAGGGGAGATATACTTAGATTTTGGAATGATAAGCGACAAGAATTGAAAGCTTTTGAAGAAGAGATTGCAATGCGTTTTCAGACAGCGATTCATGATCTAAATGAGGAGAAAAATACTCGAGAGAAGAGTCTAGTTGATTACGCAAAGGAGAAAACGACTCTGGATTGTCAAAGGCAATTGCTTTCCAGCTTGAAGGAAGAAGTCAATCAGATGTCTGAGAGGATTGCTTTCGAGAGCAGCAGTTTAGTAATTGAGCAGCAGAATTTAGAGTACATGTCCTCAGAATTGCAAGTAAAGCAAGACACGATGATTGAGGCTAAATCTACACTAGAATCTGAGAAAGAAGCACTCCACATAGTCAGGTAAATTTGCCAAATGTCTAGCTAAATGGTTTATTTCAATTCCAGATGGCATGCTTGAAAATTACCGTATTGAACTCACTACCCATTATATAACACCCCATAATTTGATGTTAGAGCAGTGACCATTTGTGAACATTTGACAAATTCTCCTGTTTATGTGTGCCACATGTGTAGATAGGGATACATGTTACATATGAAAGATCTAGGTTTTGTTTTGTATCCACGTCAAACTAATTCAAAAAATTTAAATTAGTTTAATTGGTTGAAAATTTTAAAATTAGGATATACCCAATGTCAATTTCAAATAGATGCTAGTTTTAGTTTCATTATCACTCACTTCATAATGGAAACCTGGTTATGCTCTCGATTTCATGAATCGAGAGTGGGGAATTTCCAATTTTCAATATATTTGTTCGTGTAGGATATGTATTGGTGTGCATAATATTAGGGGTGGCAATTCGTGTCGGTGAGTCGTAAACGTGTCGTGTCATAAATAGGTCATGACCCATATAATGCAAACCCATTACATGACATGTTTATTAATCGTGTTAATCGTTTTTTTGTCTAAGTGAGTCGTGTTAAACATGTCGTGTATTCGTGTTACCCATTTATTAAATATTATATTTAAAAATTTTATTTTATTTAAACTTTTATAATTTGGTTACTACTTTTTAAAATATATCTAAATGATTAAATTCGAACAAACATACTAAAACAACCAATTAATATAATGTGGTTGTATATGGTCGTTAGTTTTACTTTACTTTTTCATTCAAGTCTTTATTACTTTTAATAATAAAGCAAAAATGACTCGTAATAATAGCATAAACAAAATAAAAAAATCATCAAAAAAATATCTAAATTTTACTGGTGAAAAGTTTTATTTTTTCTTAATAAATAATTATTAATAAAATCTAAAACATAAATAACATACTAAAAGTAAAATGAATATTTCCTCTAAAATATAAAATAAAATATGATAAAAGATGTCTATAGATAAAATAAATAAATCATGCTGTTAACATGCATTCAAATGGGTGAATTTTGTACCAATCTATTTATTATACCATATTTATTATTTATACATTATTTTTTAGTCGTGTTGCGAGTCATAAACGAGTTAAGCAGGTTGACATGTTAATGACTCGTTTATTAATCGTGTATAAACGTGTTAACATATTTATGACTCAGACCCACTTAAGCCAAACCCATGACATGTTTATTACGTGTTGTGTCGTGTCGTGTCGTGTTAATCGGTTCATGACCTAAATTGCCAGCCCTACATAATATGAATAGCTGGGTTGATAGTGGATTGCTTAGGTGGTGTTTGTGGTAAATACAATTGTTTGAACGAATAGTAGTCCAACTAAGTTTGAACTCGAGGACATGTGCTTGTAGTTGCATATTGTTCTCGGTAGGTTCAATCCAACTTGAAATGCTTAATAACACCTAAAATACTTTTATAGACATCGGTGTGTAGTCATCCAAAACCAATTTGAATCTCTGATGCTGAAATTAGTAATCAAGTGATAGTGAGTAATTTTAGACTACAAAGAATAATCTAGTATAATATATTTAAAATGAGAACAACATGAGCAATTATAGTTGAGGTACCCATTATTGTTGAGGGCAAGACGCGAGGTGATGCGTCAAATGTGCAACATATGTTTCCTTAGATATGCAAACACGTGACATGACTTATTGAACATTTGTTCTTGTTGTAAATGGCTCCTATTTCACCGTATCCACCCTCTCTCCCAACCCAATCAAATTGGCTACCCATCACTTTTTAAAAAATTTCAATCCATCCAACAATAATAATATAATATATAAATTCTTAAAATACCCTTGCCACACAGCTTTACCCCAACAATCAAGCCCACCACACAACTCTCATTGCACGCCCTCTCTCATTCTTCCTTGCATGAACTGCACCCCTCGCGCCCCTCCACGAAAAACACAACCCCATTCTCACCCACGAAAAACACAACCCCATTCTCACCCGCCAAGGCTACCACTCGCCGCTTGCCTTTCCCTATGCCCTAGTTCTAAACTCGTTTAATTTTCACTTCATGCTTGGTTTTAATCTGTAGTTTTAGTTTGATGCAAGTCTTTGGGTTTTGGGATGGATCCTGCTAAAAAGGGTGTGATTTTGTAGGAAATTGAATGTTGGATATCAGTTTATATCTCTGCCAAAGATGAAACACCCCTCACAACCCCTTTTTTTCTCATATAAATACACGCACATATAATTAATCTCTCCTCAATATAGAAACAAATGGATGATTCTCATGTAAGGGACAATCACTAAAATATGTTGTGTAAATGTATGTTTCGCTTCGATGCGAGTGATATTCCTTCATGGATTTTGACTGGCCTCGATCGAAATTCACCCACGAATCTCGGTCGAAGCCTAGAGGAGTGTAGCTATGCATTCCAGCCACGCAGGGTCGACATTGTGGACAATGAAACATTGATCAAAATCGGCCAAACAAAGTCGAAAAGATTTGAAAATTGACCATTTCTTTGTCCACATCGCCTCCATGGTCTATTTTTGACTCTATTGTACTCCGTAGATCGTTAGTCTTGTCGGAGGCTTGTACTTGTAGGTTCAAGGACGAAGGGGAACTGGGGAAGAAAAGTTCGTGAATGTGACGGGGAAATGAGTGGAGCGAGGTATGGAGAGGGTTGTGGGTGGGTTTTGCATAAGAGTTATGTTCTCATTAACATAAAGGTGTTTTGTCATAATTTATATATATATGGGTGCTTCTACCATGGGTATCAAAAAGATACCCATGGCATGGAGACTTCTAAGGTGACCTACTATAGGAGGTAATGTTGGTAACAAAACAATTAATAAATATAAATCTTGCTTTGGAACTTTCAAGAAGAAAAATGAGAACTAGTTGAGTCATGCCACTTGGCACATTAGATTGATAAAAATTAAGAAAATAAATTGTTAATATAATTAAAGAATACTACATGATTAAAAAAATTAACACTTAATTCAAATTATGATGTATATTTTGTTTGTATTCTATTTCAAAATTATATATATTTCGTTTGTGAAAAAGATATAATAACAAAATAAAATATTTTAACATAAAAAAAATATGCAACACTTAAACTAAATCTCTTATTTTGATTTTCAACTTATTTGTTGTCAAAAGTAAAAATATTATTTTATTTTCATTCATAATCATGTATCTGTTAATTATTAAATTACTAATTTTTGTTACGATTGATGTTTATTAAATTAAGATATTCTAGTTCGAAGAATATACATATTACATAGTATTAAGAATATATATATATATATATATATATTGCTTGTTTGAGCCTAAAAAAAACTTGTGTATATTGTTTATCAAAAGGAAAGCTTGTAGATATTGAATAAGATTACGAATCTTGCTTAATTTTCTTTAAATATTTTTTGACTTCTTTTAATTTTTTTTTGAAGTCCTTTAATTTTAATTTTTTATTGTTATTTTTTTTTTTAGAATCATATTGCATTATTAATTATTGCAAAAAAATGAACCACAATTTTTACATTTTTTTTCTCAAATTTAAAGACTATTATTTTAAAAAATATAATAGATTGTACATTGTTTTGATGTCATATAGTTTTTAAGTTGCATGTAGAAACATGATGTTTTTTTATTAGTGACACTAACGCCATATATTTTGTTATTTTGTTAATAATAAGGGTTGGTTTTCATAGATTCAACGGTTCATTAATTAGTTGGATTTAATGCAATTGATTTTTTTTTTCGAACTCCCTTGTGATTGATGATATAATCGGTAATCTTAAAAATTACTTTATCCTATACTTTCAAATTCAATTTTTGACTAAGTTGTTAATATATGCATTTGTTTGGACGTCTCCATATACAACAACAACAACAACAACAACAACATAGCCTCAGTCCCAAATTAACTGGGGTCGGCTACATGGATCAAACTTTTCCATTGTGCTCGATTAAGTGCAATTGATGGTGAGCTTTGCAAACTATTCAAATCTCTCTTAATTAATGCATCCCATGTTAACTTTGGTCTACCCCTACCTCGTCGAATTTCTACAGTTTCTATTGAGTCAAGTTTTCTAGTTGGGGCATTTGTAGGCCGTCTTTGCAGGTGACCAAACCATCGCAACCGCCCTTCCCTAATCTTTGTATCAATTGGTGCTACTCCTACTTGTCTTTGAATTTCTATATTTCTTATTCTATCTTTACGAGTTTTACCACATCCACCTAAGCATCCTCATTTACGCTACATTCACTTTATGTAATTGTTGTTGCTTTTCGCCCAACATTCACTTCCATAGAGCATAGCCGGCTTAATTGCGGTCCTATAAAATTTTCCTTTTAACTTAGTAGGAACATGTCGATCACAAATCACCCCGTTGCACTCGCCATTTCTTCCATCCAGCTTGGATTCTATGTGTGACATCATTTTCAATGTTACCATCATTTTGTATGATTGAACCTAGGTATCTAAAGTGGTTTACCCTAGGAACTTCTACTTCCCCTAATTTTACCACTCAGTCATCTCGATGTCTAGTGTTTCCAAACTCACAGTGCATGTATTCAATTTTCGTCCTACTCAACTTAAAGCCTTTAGATTCTAATGTATTTCTCCAAAGTTCTAATTTCCTATTCACTCCATCTTTAGTTTCATCGACTAAGACAATATCATCTGCAAATAGCATACACCATGGTATATCCTCTTGAATATGCCTAGTTAATTCATCTATAACTAAAGTAAATAGATATGGGCTTAAAGCCGATCCTTGATGTAGTCCTATCGTAATGGGAAATTCTTTTGTAGCTCCTCCAAATGTCTTTATACTCGTTACTACTCCATCGTACATATCTTTAATAGTGTCTATGTATCTAGCGTGCACTCTTTTTCTTTCTAGAACCCACCAAAGAACATCTCTAGGGACCCTATCATATGCTTTTTCTAAATCTACGAATACCATATGAAGATCTTTTTTCTTTTCTCTATATTTTTCTAACAATCGTCTTACAAGGAAAATCGCCTCCATAGTTGACCTCCCAGGCATGAAACCAAATTGGTTCTCTGATATTGTTGTTTCTCTCCTTAGCCTATTGTCAATTATCCTCTCCCACAGTTTCATAGTGTGACTCATGAGTTTAATTCCCCGGTAGTTTGAGCAACTTTGAATGTCTCCTTTGTTTTTGAAGATTGGCACAAGCGTGCTTCTTCTCCAATCCATTGGCATCCGTTTTGATTTTAAAATTTTATTGAAAAGTTTTGTCAACCAAGTCAATCCGATTTCTCCTAAGCATTTCCAAACCTCTATGGGTATTTCATCTGGGCCACATGCTTTCCCTATTTTCATTCTTTTCAATGCCTCTTTAACTTCTACAATTCTAATATTGCGTGTATAGTTTACATTTCTTTCTTGGTGTGGGTTTTCATCTATTATAGCATCAACTTGGCCATCATTAAATAAACTATTGAAGTAACTTCTCCATCTCTCCTTAATATCCTCCTCGCGCGTTAAAACATTTTGATTTTCGTCCTTAATACATCTTACATGACTTAGGTCTTGTTTCTTTTTATCTCTTAATTTGGCTAGCCTATATATATATTTTTCGCCATCTCTATTACCTAACTTTGTATATAAATCTTCCATGAAATTTGTTTTAGCTTGACTAACTACTTTTTTAGCTTGTTTTCTAGCTTCTCTATATTGATTGTACGCATCTTCATCTTGACACTTAGGTATTTTCCTATACATATCTCTTTTAGTCTTAATTGCTCGTTGGACATCCTCGTTCCACCACCATGTTTCCTTCTTTGGAGGTCCCAAGCCCTTAGATATACCTAATATGTTTGATCTCACCCTCCTTATGCAACTACTCATTTCTAGCCACATTGTATTAGCATCTAAGTCAAGATTCCAAACATTTTCCTTTAGTAGTTTTTCTCTAAACTCTACTTGTTTACTATGTTTTAGGTTCCACCACTTTATTCTAGGGTCGCTAACTCTTTTATTCATATTTTTCCGTTGTGTTAGCTTAATATCAAGTACTACTAACTTATGTTGGGTAGTAAGTGCTTCACCAGGTATTACTTTGCAGTCTCTACATAGTTTTCTATCTATTTTTCTTGTTAAAAGAAAATCTATTTGACTCTTGTTATGACCACTACTAAAAGTAATTATATGCGACTCCTCTTCCTAAAACTAGTATTTGCTAAGACAAGATCATATCTTTGAAGCAAATTCTAAAATTGATTCTCCTTCTTCATTTCTATTACCGTAACCAAAACCTCCATGAACTCTCTCAAACTCATCGTTACTTACCCCGACATGCCCATTTAAATCTCCTCCAATAAAAACCTTTTCATCTAATGGTATACTCTGCATAAATCCATCCATATCATCCCAAAACTTGTGTTTGATGCTCTCGCTTAATCCTACTTGTGGTGCATATGCGCTAAGTATGTTAATTTTTTCGTCTCCAATAATTAATTTAACTAGAATCAATCTATCCCCCATTCTTTTAACCTCTACGACCTTATCCTTATAATCATTATCCACCACAATTCCTACTCCATTGCATTTTCTATCTATACCAGTGTACCACAATTTAAACCCTGTGCTTCCTATTTCTCTACTCTTTTCTCCTACCCATTTTGTCTCTTGGAGGCAAGCAATATTGACTCTCCTTCTAATCATGGTATCTACTAGTTCTATTGACTTCCCCAAGTAAGTGTTCCTATGTTCCATGTTCCTAAACGAATTTTTCTCCCCTTTGTATTTGTTTTTCTTTTCTATTTCTATTTTGTCTAAAAGATCTAGTGTTCGTATCTATGATTTTGTTTTTGTTTTCGTTTTTGTTTTTGTTTTGAACTAGCTTCTTTACCCACACCCGTCCTTTGTGTGGGAACCCTTGCTCATTTTTCTTCACATCCGGGCGACGATGTGAAGGGACTAGCTTCTTTACCCACACACGTCCTATGTGTGGGAACCCTTGCTCATTTTTCTTCACACCCAGGCGGCGATGTGAAACACACCCTTGCTCATTTCTCACTACACCCGAGCTCCGATGCAGCGCGTCGCTAGGTGGGAACTCCCCAACGTTTATATATGTTTGATCCATTTCATGAAAAGTGACAAAAGTTTTACGCTGGTTGTCAACCTATCGCAACCCTTCCATATAATGATGAAAATTAATTATTAAATATCATAATATTTTTTCATTGCTAATGCCTTGTTTGATTGTAAAGAAAATGTTTCATAGGAAAATAACATTTTCGTACGAAAGTTTTTCGAGTAAATATTTATAAGAAAATTTTCCTAGATGAGTTTGATTGCACATATAAAAAGTAAATTTTCCCTCAAAACTCACTAACAACAAATTTTCAAATAAACGACAAAAACTTAATATATCTATATATTAAATATATTAATTTTCACATTTAAAATATAAATTTGATATGAGTCTTAATATGGAAACCCATTTTCTCAAAAGAAAATTTGATTTTCCCATTTTAATAAGTGGAAAATTATATAGGTCTTAATATAGAAAATTAGCAATTGTGAAAAATTGTTTTACGAGAAAATTTTGGCTATCAAACGCAATAAAATGTTATTTTCTCACTGAATTTTACCATTTCTCTTGGAATAATTTTCTTTTCCTTCCAATCTAACATGGCTTAAACTTATTTTTAGATTAAAGTAATCAAACATTATCATATATGGATTATGGATTGTTTAATATTTATTAATATAATATTACGTTTAAATGTATTTATATACTCTTATGGCATAAAAAACTCAAATTATGTTAAAACAAAAGGGCTAAAGTGGTAGAGATTTTGTATTTTATTAATTAAAACATCATTAGAAATTTAATTTGTATATTAAGTTATTTTTTGTGTGTTATTTATCAATACGTCTATAGTAAAAAAACTCAGTTCAAATAATATATTTATCATTTTAAATTTAATTTGGGTTAATTATCATTTTATGTTTAAATTGTCAAATAAAATAATTGTAAGGAAAATTATAAAAGATCAAGAAACATATATATGGAGGAATCTTACTTAAATTTAATTTTAATGTATATTTTTTATGTTTTTATTTTTAATAATTTCATAGCTTATTCCACCAAATTATATAAGTATATAGTTTGGTATTAATCAATAGTATATTTAAATAAATTTTGTTTTGTTTAAAAAAATAGATTTACTTTTTTGGTTTTGAGATTTTTGTTGACTTTCGATCAATATTCTATTATATGTTTAGTCAAACTTGTATATTTATTAGGTTGAATAAGTAATTAATGGGCATAATTATCCGTGCATTATATTCATATACATTAATTGTTGATATACAAAGACAATAGGTTACACAATTTTTAAACTTATGTATTACATTTAATTTGAATCGTTAGATTTTCATCTAACAGTCATTATAGTAGTTCAGATGCCATGGGTATCTTTTTGATACCCATGGTAGATGTACCATATATATATATATATATTTGGTGGGAAGAGAGGATGGATGGGTTGCAATAGCTACCCCCCATATTGTAGTGGGCTTTGTCGCAAAAAGAGATTTGGATCTGGTTCGTGCTTAGATGGTGGTATGATCCTTTCGGCAATAATTTTAGCAAGTACTTTTTGGCTAAAGGTTTCTCTTGAACATATGTAGGGGTAGCAAAAATTCAGGCTGGACAACACTTACTATAAAGAAGTATATTCATTATACGGACCTGACCCGATTTTAAATTCGGGTAAAACTAGTTTGTTTATTACCCATTTTGCTTAAGATTCGGGTTGTCTGATTGTCCGGATTTGTTGCAAATTTGAAAACTAACTTCTTATTTTAAAAGCCTCTTTAAATGTTAAAATATGCATATATTATTATCTCGTATGATGTAATTTGAAAAAGTAACTTCAAAGTCTCAACAAATATTGCAAACTATAAATTATTGTTACGTTACTACAAATAATTCATGTAATTAAACATTTAATGTCTTAAAACAAATGTCAAATATAAAAAACTAAAATTTAGTTCATTTTAAAACCAAAGATATCTTTAGTACATTAATTTCTCTGTGTATTAGAATAGATTGATGTTGGTTAATCTATTTTATAAGTACCAAGTGTCCAATATATCTTTTTATCAAAGATATTTTAACTATATTTAAAATTCGAATCGGGTCCGAGCTGGGTCGGGTCTGGAGTTTCAGGGTCTTGTCCAGGCCCGAGCCAGTTTTAAATTTGGACAAGAGGTCTTTGTCCAGATTTGGCCCGGATTTGTCAAGACATTGTCCCAACTCTTTTTATTTCGGGCCGAACAAAATTGGGCCGGTGGGTCTGAACACTAAATTGTCACCTCTAAACATATGTCTCTAGGTAGGGTCCTTGACGTTGCTAATCTTATATTTACTACGTGCAAATTGTGTAACTCTTTTTTACGTGCAAATATGGTGAAAGTTAAAAGTTTGGGCTACATAATTGTTAACGAGTTTTATGTGTAAATTCATATTGGAGTGCAAAGATCTATCATAAACAACAAATTAGTATGACAAACTGCCTTTGTGGAAATAGTTTTCAGCCGAGTTTTTCAAGTTTTGTTAAGGAATGTGAAGGCTTCATTGGCACTTCTCCACATCTATACAGTCATTTCCAAGCCGCTTATGTTTTTTATTTGTATTTTTCAAATACAGGGTCTCCAATCAGGTCAAGCAAAATGTTCAATGCATACATTACCTCATGGATGATGCTTGCTTAATTTAAATTGTTTATCCTTGTTTCTATTTTTCTTCTTCAAAACAGCCATTAAAACCATTTTACATTTTCAAAAAATTGCATTTAATGAGATCAAACAAATGCTCAGGTCGTGGGTTGAGGATGAAGCTAGGCGTAACCAAGCATGCGCTAAGGTTCTTGAAGAAGTTTGGCGAAGGTGGAAATGGGATGATGTGGCTTAGTTATCCTCCCTCGGAAATATTTGGGAAGGATCCAACTTTCTGGATCCCTTCTCTATGGCTCAGGTAATTCCTGTTTGCTGTTTGAGTTTTACTCTGTTCTGTCCTATATTGTGTAGCAATTTTTTTTTCTAGCATGGTATGGCAATAATGGTTTCCTTGGTAATTTGCCAAAATCATAGCCTAGTGACTAAAGACACTGAACACATGGATCATGTCTCCATTTTCTGAAAGGAGCCAAGTATACATTGTAATTCTAGTTCTATAGTGTTTACTTGTATGGTCAATTAATTCTTTTTTTTTTTGGTTTGTTTCGATGATGTTTGGGTTACAGGAATCAACGTCATTCTTGCAACCAAACAAATTATTTTCAGTCAGTCTCAGATCAAAGACTTAGGCCACCTCAATTATTTTCTTCAAACTGGGATTTTTCATTCTCAGTGAGGCATTTATTGAGTCAATGAACATGAGTTAGACTTGCTTCATGGTTTTGGAATCATTGGTGCTTGCATTAGAGATACTTTTTATTAGTAGCACTTTCATCTGCCTGCTTTCTGCCGTTTAGCTAGAGATCGCTCTGACTATCAATATTTTGGGCCAGTTCGAATTAATCTTGCTAACCTCATCGATGTGCTCGTTGCTTGCAATTTCATTTTATTCTGGAATTTTATTGTCTTTCTAGAAAGTCTGTTGCAGCTTGTAGCTTACAACATTTTTGGTAGTTTTGGTTCTCCAATTCCTTGGCTACAACCTTCTTTTCATGGAAGAGTACGTAGTTAAAAATCAGCTATTCATCATTCCGTCATAGCAGAATACTATTCCATGACGGCGGCAACTTTGAAGTCTTTACTTTACTTCTTTAAGATCATAGCTTTTATTACCATTGTCTCTATAATGATGATTAGGGAAGGGCGGTTGCGATTGTTTGGTCACCAGCAAAGACGGCCTACAAATGCTCTAACTAAAAAACTTGACTCAATAAAAAGGTAGGGGTAGACCAAAGTTAACATGGGATGCATTAATTAGGAGGGATTTGAATGGTTTGCAAAGCTCACCATTAATTGCACTTAATCGAGCACAATGGAAAAGTTTGATCTATGTAGTCGATCAGTTAATTTGAAATTGAGGTTATGTTGTTGTTGTTGTTGTCATTCTCTATAATGATACTCAGCTGGTTGGGCAGGGTTGTGCCGCATATGCGAGAATCTGCCATAAATAGGGTTTGCTAAGGCCAGGAAACCACAGGAAGTCCTTTCAGTTAAGCTGCAAATGCTATTTTTGAGTTGTGAAATAAGCCATTGTTTTTTTCTCGAGTTTCATAAACAATTAGTTGAAACGCTAACTCATCCACCAATGGTTTATCAATCAAGGCCTACTCTTGTATATTTTACAAAAAGATAGTGATTGGATAACTTAATTAGTTATGTTGCCTAGATAAATTTGCTACGCGGTAACGCAGTTGTAGTAGTCCTTTGGACGTGCATCTGTCTTTTGCGTGCATACATCTAGAGGCGAACATCAAAGCACCCCAACAACTACGTTGCAAATGTAGTAGAAAAAGTATATCACTCGTATCCCTGAAGCTACACCATGGCTAGTGTCACAGGGGCAATTGGACGGTTACCCAACCGCCCACCTCTCCTTGTTGCCACAACGTTCCATAAGCGCCTCCATCACCGGGTCAACCCACATGCTCCCGGTTTTCGGCCTTCCTTGGGACGTGCCTTGGTCATGGCTCCGGCCCATGACCAAGGTAGTTATCTAACCGCTGGGAACCGCCTTGACTCGGTCTCATCACGCCACAAGGGTCGTGGCCATGATCTCTACGGACGGGGACTCGTGGGGACGTGCTGTCCGTGCCCGGCGCGTCGCCGTGCTAGCCGGGGCTCCGTTGAGTCCCACCGGCTCGAAGGGTGGCCGACGCCATGGTCCGTGCATGGGTCGTGCCTTGGCATTGCGCCCAAGGCATGCTCGAGGGTCCCTGCTAGTCCGCCCATGCCACCCCAAGGAGAGAGCACACCTCTCCTTATAGTAGATGTTAAGCCGTTCACTCAACTCCAATAGGAAACATCAATTTTTCGACCAAGCGTACTTTGACTTGGGTCAACGCCCAAGTCAAGGTTTGTCAACCTAAGTCTCGTGCCAAGCTCGTGCCAAGGAATTCACTTAAGTCCGGCCGTGCCGCGCTCGTGCCAAGACTTGCCAAGATGTGCCAAGGTTTGCCGTGCTCGTGCAAGGCGTGCCAAGGCGTAGTGCCAAGGCGTGCCAAGGCGGCGTGCCAAGGAAAATACCCGCGCTCGTCCGCGCGCTCGTCCGTGCGCGCTCGCCACGCGACGCGCCCATACGCGCTCGACCATGCGCGCGCTCGTCCGCATGCGTCCATGCGCGCTCGCCGTGGTCCTTGCCTCGCGCCCAAAGATATGCCTTCTCGTGCCACGGTGTGCCAAGCGGCTGTGCGTGGGCGTGCAAGGCATTGTGCCAAGGCGTGCCAAGGCGTTGCGCGAGCAAGGCGTAACCCCTTTTCACCAACACACCATTTTACATGTTCACCCATGATCGCACTCGATGGAACTTGACCAAGCCCTCATGGCTCGGTGCTTTGCTAGGTTATCGGCGTCTGCACCCGGCCCTTGCTCGGGTCTCGCTTTTAGGGGCGACAAACATCCCCCGCCAAGATGTTCGATGCCCTCATCGAATCGCTTCTGTCTTCGCCGCGCGATAGTCCGAAATCTCCTTCTCAACCGCCATAGGGTCGTGTCTCGCTCCCACGTAGGTTCTTCAACATCAACCCACTTGATCAAGTAAAAAGTTCGCCGTTCTTTTTACTCGGCCACGCGTCTCGTGGCTTAGAATCTGCTCTATTTCTCCAAAGAAACTCCTTCCGCACTGAGGGTGGAGCTCGCCTCGCCGTACTCCTCTCCTGGATCGGCCTCATCCGCATGGAAAGGCTTGAGGTAACCGACATGGAACGTGGGGTGTATCTTCACCTCTCGGGTAGCTTTAGGCGATAGCCGCCCTCCCCACTCGCTTGACCACCTCGAATGGTCCCTCATAGCGCCGTTGGACCGGCCCCTGTGCGTCTCCTTCTTGTTGAACTTCTTCGAATTTGAGGGTAACTTCAACAAGACCATGTCTCCTTCCCGGAACTCCAAGGGCCTTTCATGTCTTTGGTCCGCATATTTCTTCATCCTCCCGACGACCTTGGCTAAGCCATGTCTTGAGCCGCCTCCTCGCCTCCCTCTGTTTGCTCTTGCAACCGATAAGCCATTGGGCTCGACCCCATCGACTTGGATTTGGCTACTTCGTGAGGAGTAACCTAGGTTCCCCCATCACCACCTCAAACGGACTCTACGTCGCCGAGCTTTGTGAAGGTTGTAACAGAATTGGGCAGTGTCTAGTAGATCCACCCAATTTGTCTCGCTCGCATTCATGTAATGCCTGAGATAGTCCTCCAACAAGGCATTGACCCTTTCCGTCTGCCCATCCGTTTGGGGGTGATTCGCTGTGGAAAACTTCAGGTCTGACCCCAGCAAGTTGAACAAAGCAACCCAAAACCGCCCAGTGAACCGCGCATCACGATCACCGATAATATCTACGGTATTCCCCAATACTTCGCCACATGTTTGAGGAACATTCATTGTTGTATCGCATCACAAGTTTTCGAGCGGACTATGAAGGTAGCATACTTCGAAAACCGTCCACCACCACCAAAGACGTTTGTCATACCCCGCACTTTAGGCAAACCAGTTATGAAATCCATTGATATGCTCTGGAGCGGTCTGCGTCCTGGTGCAGCAAAGGTTCCAGCGACCCCCGGTACCTTCCTTCTCTCCGTCTTGTCTTCTGCGGCACACAAGACATGTCCGCACGTATCGATCAACGTCCTCCTCCATCTTCTACGGAAGAACGAACGGGACGAGGAGGGCATAGGTCCGCTCCATGCCTGGATGCCCTGCCCATCGAGCATCATGCGTCTCCTTCAGCAACTGCCGCCTCAAACCACCCGAATTAGGGACGTATGGGCGTCCTCCTTTGGCATAGAGGACCCCATCTTCACACCAGAATCTCCTTGTGACTCCATCAGCCACTAGCTTCAGCAACTTCGAGCAAACAGGGTCTTTGCTCGTTTCTTCCTTGATGCGAGGCAAGAACTCCCCTTCTAGCCTCACCGTTATTTTCGCCACCATTTCAAGCCACCACCTTGCGGTGAGTGCATCGAGGATCGAATTAAGCCTGCCAAAGCTTATGCTCGATTTGGACATCGATTCCGCCAAGAAGTCCAACCACCTTGCTTGCTTCTCGGTTGAGCTTCTTTTGGTTCATGAAATAGGTGATTGCCGCGTTGTCTGTCCAAGACTATGAAGTTCGGTTCCAGCAAAGAAGTAGTGTCTCCACAATTGGAGAGCATGGATCACTGCTAGCATCTCCTTTTCATGGGCTGGATATCTCTGTTCCGCATCCTTTAGCTTTCGGCTCTCGAAGGCAATAGGGTGTCCCTCCTGGACAAGCACCGCCCCTAGCGCCTGTCCGATGCATCCGTATGCACCTCAAATGGCAAGTCAAAACTCGGCGGCCCCAACACGGTTCGAGGCAATGACCGCCTCAAGTCCGCCATCGCTTGGTCACATTGGTCCGTCCATGCCCAAGCTCGGTCCTTCTTCAATAGGTGCGTTAGTGGAGCCACCCTCCGTGAGTAGCCCTCCACGAACCGCCTCGTAATAATTCGCCAAGCCTAGGAACGACCGCAACTCCGCACCTTTGTGGGATTCGGCCATTCCAAGATCGCCCGCACTTTCTCGCATCCATCCGGAGCTTGCCTTGGCCTACAACATGACCAAGGAAAGAAATGGTTTGCGCAAACAAACTCGCATTTCTCCCTCTTAACATATAGATGGTTAGCCCTCAATGTGGTCGAACCTTCCTCAAATGATCCACATGATCTTGGAGGTTCTCGATTTGTAGATTACAATGTCATCCAAGTAAACAACAACGAATCTATCAATATATTCCTTCGAACATCGTTCATAAGATTACAAAAAGTGGCGGGAGCATTTGTTAAGCCAAATGGCATGACCAAGTACTCAAAAGAGCCATACCTAGTCACCATGGTCAGTTTTAGGAACATCACTAGTTGCAATTCGGACTTGGTAGTACCCCGACCTTAAGTCCGCTTTGTGAAGTAGGCAAACACAGACAATCGATCAAACAAGTCACCACCAATGGGATGGGGTACTTGTTTTTCATTTGTGAGCTTGTTCGGCGCCTCGTAGTCCACGCACATCCGAAAGGAACCGTCGTGCTTATGCCTGAAGCAATCGGTGCGCCATATGGGGCCTTGGATGGTCGAATGAATCCCGCCTCCAACAGCTCTTGCAATCGTTTTCGAGCTCCTCCAACTCCTTCGGGGCCATTCAGCAGGGGCTTGTGCGGGGGGTCTTGAGCTGGGATGAGCT
The DNA here is from genome assembly GCA_039657365.1 of Stephania yunnanensis. Taxonomy (NCBI): domain Eukaryota; kingdom Viridiplantae; phylum Streptophyta; class Magnoliopsida; order Ranunculales; family Menispermaceae; genus Stephania; species Stephania yunnanensis. The sequence continues at coordinate 10,146,050 of CM077589.1, read as the reverse complement.
CGATCTCATGATCAATCACCCTTTTGGGGGTAATTCCCTTGGTAACTCGGCCTAGGCATCACGTCATTGAAGTCCTCCAAAGACTTCAACAACCGCATCGGGACGTTTCACTTGCTTTGTATGCCTTTGTCTCCACCAAAGTCGCCAAGAACGTTGGTTCACCTTTCCGAAGCCCATCCTTCACCCGGAAGGCCGAAAGGTGGGATAACTTCGTGCTTTCCTTCCCCGAAATTGTGTTAGCCGCAGGAACAAAGCAAGGGTGGGACTTGTTCATCACGAACAGTCCCTCAAAATGGCATCGCCGCTATACTCCCCATATGCAAGAAATCGTTCCCAGGATGACATCAAAATCATCCAAGGGACGGCCATTAGGTTGATCTTTCCTCCCAAGATCCAACCTTTAAATTAACATCATCGGCCATACCTTGAATTCGTTTCGCCTCCGAATTCACGCTTCATGCATGATCGGAATTCTCCACAAGGTCCGGTCCCAACTTTCCCACCATGTGATCCGCCACAAATGAGTGGGTAGCCCCCGAATCAACCATCGCCAAGACACGCTTCTTGTTCACCTCGGCGTCCGCGTACATTAGCCCCTCGACGGGCTTGCCTGGCTGTTGAATGGCATTCAACAAAGTGCCGCAACGGGTTCATTCGGGGCCGGGCCTTCATCCTCCGCGATCAAGGCCGAGAGCTTTTCCTTCTTCGGGCAATCTCGTGCTCGGTGAGGGCCGTTACTGATAAAGCGACCCTTACCCGAGGAGCTAGATGAGGTCTCGGGTCCGATTTAGGGACAAGCTTCGAGCTAGCCGGGCTTCAGGGGAGAGAAAGGCTTCTTCTCGCCTTTCTTCTGGTGGGTCTTGAATGGCTTTTTCTCCTTGCCCTTCCCTTCGCTCGGGGATGAGCTAGTCTTGAAGTCCACAAGACTATCGGCAGCCGCAATCGCCCCAGGCAAGTCTTTCACTCCTTGCCTCCGTAGCTCAGCTTGAGCCCATGTCTGTAATCCCGTCGTGAAGTTGAATAGCTTGTCCTCCTCGGACATGTTTTTGATGTCCAGCAGGAGGGACGAGAATTCCTTCACGTAATCACGCACCGATCCCGTCTGTTTGAGCTTGCGCAAGGCCTCCCGTGCTTGCCAAGCTGCGTTGGTTGGGAGGAACTGATCCTTCGGTTCCCTTTTGAGCACCTCCCAATCAACAATTTTCGGCCTTCGGCAGCTCGCATCATCGTCCACTCTAGTCCTCCACCGAGCTTTGCATCACCCTCAAGGTACATCGAGGTCAAGATGACCTTGTGACTCTCCTCCGTGCCGACAGTGGCAAAATACCGCTCCATGTCCCAAAGGAAGTTCTCGAGCTCCTTCGCGCTCCGCTTGCCTGAGAACTTCTTTGGCTCGGGCACCTTAGTTCGGGACCTCACTGCAACACCACCTTCCGAAGGTGATCCACCCACTGCTCGCTTGAGCAAGTTCACCTCCACAGCCATTGCCGAGGCTGTTTCGGTTGTGAGTTCGCCTACCGACCGCACATCGGCCTCCAGCTCCGCAAATCTTTCTTCCCACATCGCGATCATTGCTTCTTGTGACTCTCCCCTAGTCACCAACGAAGCCACCAGCATCTCCAAAGCTTCCATGCGTTGGGACGTATTGGAAGACTCTGCATGCTCCACCGGAATGGACATCCTCGCCATCGTTTGCTCTACAGGTGAGACACCCTCTCACTCAAATCGCTCATTGCTCGGTCGCCATCGTCTCCAAACGCGGCTCCGATACCAATTGTCACAGGGCAAAAGAAGAGGGGTTTTTCTCTAGGAAATTTTTCTCTTTCTCAACCGAACTGTGGTGCCTAAGGGCCACCTTAAGTACAAAGCACACCAATACTCAATTAAAAGGGGCAAAGCAAGCAAATAAGCAACAAGGAACGTTTTACTAGCTCACGAATTGGGAATACAACTATGGAGCTCTGTGCTTCCCCAAGCTCAGAGCCTTTGGCTTTATAGACCAGCCATTAGGTAGTTACACAACCAACCAATACACATGTCCAAAGCATACAATAAGCCATAGACACGGTAAAACGCCACTCCCTGGTGGTTTGGACGGTTACCCAACCGCCCACCTCTCCTTGTTGCCACAACGTTCCATAATCGCCTCCATCACCGGGTCAACCCACATGCTCCCGGTTTTCGGCCTTCCTTGGGACGTGCCTTGGTCATGGCTCCACCCATGACCAAGGTAGTTATCTAACCGCTTGGGAACCGCTTGACTCGGTCTCATCACGCCCACGAGGGTCGTGGCCATGATCTCTACGGGACGGGGACTCGTGGGGACGTGCTGTCCGTGCCGGGCGCGTCGCCGTGCTAGCGGGGCTCCGTTGAGTCCCACCGGCTCGAAGGGTGGCCGACGCCATGGTCCGTGCATGGGTCGTGCCTTGGCATTGCGCCCAAGGCATGCTCGAGGGTCCCCGCTAGTCCGCCCATGCCACCCAAGGAGAGAGCACACCTCTCCTTATAGTAGATGTTAAGCCGTTCACTCAACTCCAATAGGAAACATCAATTTTTCGACCAAGCGTACTTTGACTTGGGTCAACGCCCAAGTCAAGGTTTGTCAACCTAAGTCTCGTGCCAAGCTCGTGCCAAGGAATTCACTTAAGTCCGGCCCGTGCGGCTAGGAGGCTCGGGAAGATATTTAGCTTAAAACTAGGAAATTCTACATGGCCCAAGGGGTGTTGAGCCTAAAAATAAATATCAAAGGCGACGTTATTTCAGTTAAATTGCAACAAAGAGATTTGGATAGTTTATACTCCCGTTAAGCAGAATCATGCAAATTAAAATGTCCATCTTTTCTAAAGCAAGGACATTTTTTAAATAGCAAGGGAAAGTTTATTAAATATATTGCATGTATTTGAAAATAGATTAGAGAATAGAGAAGCAATACTTAGTGTTGGAAATGTGTGGATTGAATGTAGTTCAACATCAATCAATTAATAAGAAAGACTTTATAACGAAGGATACAAGTGTGGATTTATTCTCAAATCATATTGATGCATTTTAGAGTAAAATTTTAGACATGTGTCTCAAAAGTGGTTAAGTTGGGATAATATCGGTACTAGCTAGCTAGTGAGATCTACGCGAATACAGTTATGAGAGAGCCCAACACTTAGGTCATATCATTATTAATTAAATGTCCTTTAATTTTCTTTCACACGATGCCGTTAGATGATTCTCGAGATGGATAGCCTTGGCAAGACTTGAGGTCTTAAAAGATGTTTTTGTTTTTACTTTTTATCTATAATTAATAATGTCAAACGAACAAGTTGAAATTCCAAATCGATTGCTGAAAGAGAGTCGACCTTAAGAGAGGAGAGACTGATGAATAAGTACTTGTAAAAGAACATGTCATGGGATGGCAGCCGCTTTTGTCACACATTGCCACCCGTGCCAGTGCTTTTTGGCACATATCCATCTCTCACTCTATATATATTTATTTATCTACGCTTGCGTTTTAAGTTTTGACTGCCTTTTTGTATTGCACTCGAAGCCTTTCCCATATCGACCAAAATCAAAAGCTCAACAAAACTACTTTCCAGGCCCTTGCGTATATGTAATATCGTGTCAAACACAGTACTCGTGAGTCTCACTGCGTCGACTCGGCATGCATGTATCTGTAATCATTACAACAACCATGACATCGATCTCTTCTTAAAGCTTATTCATGGGTACTACTAGCAAATAAATACTAATATTAATTCTTCATGAACTATATATAGTAATTCTAGTGCATGTCGATCCTAATATATATATTTGTTTCACATAGAGTGATCATTTAAGTGCATGGGCTCGACAAGAGAAGGTGGATCAATCATCAAATTAACACTCATCAAAGTCTCAAATTGCTAAAATAATGAGAGAAGTACTTATATGTTATAGCTATATAGACTTATACTAATCTAGACATATGAAACCACGTACACACACACAAGGTATTTCACACACAAGGTATATATATAGGAAAATGCTAGAATGACACCCTAATTGACACCTCACGTGACACTTCTGTGACGTGGAGCGCGGGCCCATCCATGAGAGCCGTCCGAGTGCATCTCGAGATACACACCACATGTGTTATGCATAAAAAATTATTATGCGCACATTCGTTTTTTTGTGGGGGTCGTGCCCCACGTCACAAGAGTGTCATTTGAGGTGTCAATTAGGGTGTAATTCTAGCATTTTTCCACATATATATTTCTCCTTTAATTTGTTTGAAATTCATTAATTTGCTCATGAATTTCAGACATGTATTAAAATTTAAGATTTAGGGTTTTTAATTTTCAAAAAAGATTTAGGGTTTTTAGTATCGTGCATGATTAATATTAATATCTGAATTATATATGTCGAACGGATTGTATATTAATTACCCTATATACAATATACTTATATGTGACTCTTGTGTTTATGATTTAAATTAGAGTGTATATAATATAGGGTGTGACTATTAGCCCCCGCTATCCTATATCAGCCCCCCTATTAAGTTAATAGTTTTATAAAATAAAACACCCCCACTTAAAATTACTTACAAGTCCTTTGCCTATAAATGAGTTCACAGCAGTCACAAGTATATGTCGCTGCCATATAGGGCAGCGGCTTATACTTGTGACCATTATCAAATAGGACAATGGCATATGTTCCGTGCCGCTGCCCTGTGTGGTAGCGGTCCATGGATAAATTTGTTGTCACACAATCCTCCATACTTCTCGTCTTTTTTTTTTTTTCAATTCTCACCTCACTGTGGAGTCTCAGTCGTTAAAGAAGATGAATCAAAAGATGTATCCAAACCTTCTTTGTCAACTAACAACCTTATTGATCGAGGTCCAATCTTTCAAAGTCAAGTCAACCTCTCGTCTCTCTATGTCTTTCGAGGCCTCACTGTCGTGTTACCTCTCTTATTCTTCTTAATTTGACGTTCTCTCCTATCAATTTTGTTTTTTATTGTAATTTGAACAATTAAGGATTTTGTAAGGATGTACACTTTTGTGTACATGTTTGGTGATTTTGAGAAACAATAAATCTACTTGAACTCATGAGTCCAGACTCATATGGTGGTTTTTAAAATTTTTGTAAATATTTAAGGGGTATCAATAGAATTTTACAAGTGATTATGGTTGCTTCATTAATTGCTCGAGGACGTATTTGAAATTAAAAAAAGTTTTGAGTCCGGACTCACGAGTCTAAATAGCACTACCCTTTCATGGGTGTTTGTGGTGTTTCTTGATTTCATTGACATAGATGAAGTAGGATTGAGGGCAGTTAGTATAGGTATGAAGTTATGTGGACAGATATGATAATATGGGGATTAACTTGAGGGTATATTGGAAAGTTTAGGGCTGTACTTAGTATATTTTTTAATTTATCGGGCGTTACTTATACTGAAATAATAAGGGGACTGATATAGGGTAGAGGGGGGCTAATAGTCACACCCTATTACTAATTGTGGCGCGTCTTCTTAATTATTTGTACAAATGGGGAAATTAATAATGATGCTTTTGCACATATATAGAGTCACACCCTAAAGCCTCGCATCTTCTTGAAAATTGTGCTAATTAATCCAACTGCACATCTCACTGCATGCATATCCCAACTTCAAAAAGAATAAAAATATTAGAATGATAACAACAATATCACGTCACAAGACACATTGACTCACAAGAGCATTTTATAAGATATTGACTCATATTTTATGCATCAAAATCTGTATATATTCGCACTCAAAGTGTATATGAATGACTTTTGTGAATCAATATATTTTTTTTTTTGAAACTTGCTATCGTTATTCTAGCACAAAAATAAATTTAAATGGATAATTTTGCAAGTATGTAAGTTATAACTAGAGAGTCGTCAGGCGTCACCAACTTATTTGAAAGGACCGTACATCATAATTACAAAGCAAAATATACACACTTATACACATCTCGAAATATATCACAGCTACCACCAAATTATTTTTTGGATCAAACCAAAAAAAAAGAAAAAAAGTCCAACTATATATAGTATGTCTTTAAAGCACATATAGTAGTCCTTTGTAATTCTATAGTAATTCTAGAGGCCACGTTGTATAGTAGAATTTAGTTGACTCTCTCAGTGGGTTCAATAAGACTTATACCCATCAATGAACAATGTGAATGACAATGTGCAGTAACAAAGACTTATATAAAAGGTGTTAAGTATCATTGGTACTCAACTTTCAAGCTATTATTAATTCATTCTTCAAACTTTGTAAATTCACTTTTAATTTTTGAACTTTCATTTATTTATACTTTTGGTCTTTTTTTTTTAAGTTTAAAAATAAAAAATCTGTTTGGATTCTTTGAGTCCGGACTCAAAGATTTTTTATTAATAATTTAAGATATCTATCTGAGTAAAAGACATAATTACCCTCTACCCCCAAACACCAATAATGAATTTGAATTAATGGTCTTTATGTCTTTTTGGTTGTTTGAGTCCGAACTTTTTGAGTCCATCTAGCACTACCCGTTTAAAAAATAACAATCACTTATAAAACATTTTACTTGCAATTCACAAGTAATTCATAATTGATTCATCACTTCAAAAAATTAATTGTCAATTGTTTTATTAGTAATTATTACTTTTCAAATTTAACAAAAAAAAATCAAAAGTAAAGAGACATGAAAGTTCATGTGAATTGATGAAAGTCGGAGGATCAATTAAAAAAAATTGTAAACGTTATGGGAGGATGTGATATTATTTATCTATATAAAAAAAAACAATAAATCTATTTGGACTCATTCCGGACTCATATGGATGTTTTTAAAATTTTTGTAAATATTTAAGGGGTATAATAGAAATTTTACAAGTGATTATGATTGTTTCATTAATTGCTCGAGGATGTATTTAAAATTAAAAAAAATTTTGAGTCCGAACTTATGAGTCTAAATAGCACTATTAAAAAAACAAAAACAAAGGAAAATATGTAGCGTAACTGAAACCAAGGTGTTTGGCTTGGCTTGGTTAAAAAGAGTGAGAGAAAGAGAGTGCGTTCCAAGACACAATGATTACTGGGGGCTTTGGAGGAAGTAGAAAGGGTAGCGTGGAAGTAGCGAGGTGTGGAACAACGTGGTGGCTAGCTACCTTGACCGACCTATCTCTCTCTCTCTCTCCACCTTTTATCATACAGTTCCACACCAGGCTTTGGTCCCCATTCGGTCGGTCCTCAATCTTAACTACATATTCCCCTGCTTCATATTTTTATTTAAAAACTTTTTTTAGTCTAAACTATTTGAAATCCAGACTATTTGATCACAGTTCGTCTCATGTCATGAACCGCATAGATATGAAAAGCTCCTAATTTTAATGTTTTCATTTTTAGAATTCGAGTCACTATTTGATCACAGTTCGTCTCACGTCATGTTTTCAATAGTGTCGTGCATAAATTAAGAGGGCCGCTAAGGGCACCCCACCTATTAATGAAGGCACCCAAATTTTTTGTAAAAATTCCAGCAAAACTGGAAAAGACCCTTTTGCCCCTGTATATATAATGATTCAAATCCCACAAATTATTTTGACAAAGAAAAATGGCACCCCACCACAAGGTTGAACCACAAATCCACACTGCGTTTGTCGGCTTTTTATCGATTCTTGCGGATTGACATTATCCGACAGCGAGTTAACAATGTTTGACAACCATATGATAGTTTATTAGAACTGTTTAGTTGTGGAAAACAATGAAAATGATGATTTGTTTGTCAACGTAGGGTTTGGTAATTTGCTCAAATCCGAACTTGTTTCCACTATATAATGGAGGATTGTACTGTTACGATGCAAGAGGAGGTCGAAGTTGAGGTAATTTTGCAAATTTATTGTGTTTTTTTTGCGGTTATTCGAAGTTTCTGTCGATGTGCGCGATTGTATCGGCCTCGCAGGACCGAGATGTATGGTGATGTCTCGGTCCTAAAGGACCGAGAGGTGTACTTAGGTCACGGTATGGTACGCCAGTGTACAACCGAAAGTATGAGCACATTCTCTGTTGTACACCACCGACACCACATTACCTACCACTAATTGTAGCTCTCGTCATGTCTCGCCGAGAGAACTAGAGTACTCTCGGCCATGCGTAATCGAGACACCGTGAACTCTTCCGCCTTTGTGGCCGAGACTTCGAGTTCCCAAAATGTAGCTCGTCTCGGCCATGCGAGGCCGAGACAAGCTAGCTACGATCTCTCGGCCCGTGTGGCCGAGAACCGCGAATTCCCATTTCTTTAACTATTCAACCGAACCCTAACTTGGAGACGAAATCGGCTCACACCACGACCCTACGAATCGCAAAAAGTCGTAAACCGAAGGAGAAACACAAGGCGAGACATGGGAAACACGATTTCGGGGATTCCTCTCACTGGTCGGTCCAAACCAAATGGGTTCTTGCACAACAGTTCGGTGGAGGTGGTGGGGTGCTCAGGGTTCGGTGAAGATGGTGGTGGGGGTGGTGGTGGGGGTGGTGGGGTGCTCGGGGTTCGGTGAAGGTGGTGGTGGGGGTGGTGGGGTGAGAGGGTTTTTTGCACGAGGGGCATTTTCGGTATTTTGGATTTAATTTTTGGGTGCCCCAGGTAAATCGATTTGTGCCCACATTAACTGGGTGCCTTCATTAATAGGTGGGGTGCCCTTAGCGGCCCTCTAAATTAATTGGTGTGGTTGCGTCGAAAATCGAAAAAAAGTATATATATATATATATATATATATATATATATATATATCACCCAATCATTTTCGTGTTTTTTTGTTTTTATAAAAAAATTACTTTGCAAGAAGACTTGAACAGTCAACATTAAAGAGAAGGGTAGTGATATTTGGATTCATGAGTCCGGACTCAAATTTTTTTTTTTTATTTTAAAGTCACATTCAAGTAATTAATGAAGCAAACACAATCACTTGTAAAATTTATTTGATACCCCTTAAATATTTGTAAAAATTTTAAAAATATCTCTATGAGTCCGAACTCATGAGTCCAAATAAATTTATTATCATCCCAAATCCAATTTAAAATTAAGTGCTCGTGAATGCCTTAAATTAGATCCATTTAAATACCGGTATAATAATTATTAAATAAATTATAAAAGTAATGGAAAAGTACCCATTTAGCTACATATAACAAAAAATAATAGTGGTACCATTTAATTATTATCTTCAATAAAAAATATAAAATCTTTTAGCTAAAATTTTTTAGTCAAAATTATAAGTCGTTTTTGAAATTCAAGAGTGTATTTTTTTTTTTTTTTTTCTAATTATACCTTTATACAATTCAAATATTTATGGTTATTCAACTTCCAATTCCCCAGTTAGTTTGAGACTGATGCTATGTTGTTGTTATTGTTGTTGTATTCAACTTCCAATTCATTTAATGTTAAAGGCGTATATGTAAATTACACTTGTAATTAAATTTTTTTTAATTATTGTATCCTTACCTTAAACGACATATATTTGTGATCGGAGAAAATATCATTTATTTATTTATTTTTTAATTCAATGAGAGTTGAATCCACAACTTCCCAAACCTTAACTTGTAAATAATGTCTCATTTGTCTCACTAATGATCATGCTTTCGCTGGTACCACTAATTAATTAGTTAAATATTGTTAATCATTTTCCTTTTTCATATTATAGAATAAATTCTAGACTAACGGTAACATACGTCACATATCATCAGCAACGCACGTAACAGAGCCCATTGGATACACATCGAAACACAAAAACACTAATAATACGCACAATATTAATCCAATGTCCCAGTTAGTACAACAACCGTGTCCGAAAGTGCGTCACTCACTACATTATTCCCCACAAGCTAGCCATTGTGTGCCGTTCTTCTGCTGCAGTTGCTACTAATCACCCAGCCAGCCTGATCACCAGGCCTAGCAGTGAGAGAACTAGCTAGAGAAAGCATAATGACAACAAGCTTGGAATGAACCGACTCATCACCTGATGACTAACACCATAATTATATGCTTTCACTTAGAGAAACTATAGATGATGTGCCGTAAGAAGAAAGGAACATAAAAAAAAAAAAAAAAAAAAAAAAAAAAAAAAAAAAGCGGGTAGAGAGAGAAAACAAACACGCATACATACATAAAAAGACCTAATCGATTGATTCATAGAAGATGAAGATAAAGAAACAACATTTAAAAGGGAAAGGTAGCTTAAAAGGATGGAAAACTAACAAACAAAGGCGTGCCAGGACAACCATAAGAGTGCCTCAGCACACACTAGTCCAAATCTCCCCTTTGTCTCCCCAACCTACAGACTCTCTCTCTCTCTCTCTCTCTATATATATATAGACATCACATCCATCTCATGAGATCCCTTATATTTATTCTTATTCCTTTGTTTTGTTTGCTAGCTCTCTCTCTCTCTCTCTTTAATATATACTTCTTCTTTGATTGCTTATCAAGCTCTTTTATACCATCCTTTTTGAATTTCATGCGACCCTCTCCTCTTTTCTTGGAAGAGAATTAGGGCTTTTAATTCTCAATGCCCTGAATTATATTATTGGTGAAGTCGAATAATCTATTTGGAAGACTTCTACTACATCAAAGAGATATTTGACATTTTTTTTTTATATATTAGAACAAATTAAGATGTGTGGGAAAAAAGAAGATGATGATGAACAACAAAAAGGGGAGTGTGATTCCCATCAGAGTGTCCAAATCAGTCAAGAGCAACTATTTCTTCAACAACAACAACAACAACAGCAGCAGCAGCAGCAACTTCAAGTGCTCCAACAACAATACAACAACAGTACTTCAATATTGTTCCCCTCAGAAGTCTCTCCAATACTACAATGGTCTCTCCCTCAAATGACCAACACATTCAACGATAACAACCATCCTGTGCATCAATTCTCGACGAACCCAGTTCATCGAGATCCTATCCATCATCATCATCATCATCACGATCATTTTCTAGTCCCTCCTCCAGTACCTCTCCCTTCATCTTCTTCCTATGGAGGGTTGTTCAATCGTAGGGTTTCGTCCGCTTTGCAATTCGCTTACGACGGCTCATCTTCCGATCATCATCATCATCAGCTGAGGATCTTATCGGACCCGGTGCTTGGAGCATCGGTGATGCAACCGGGAGGTTCGTCTGCTTTTGCCCTTCAAGCTGAGCTGGGCAAGCTGACTGCACAAGAAATTATGGATGCTAAAGCCCTCGCGGCCTCCAAGAGCCATAGCGAGGCGGAGAGAAGGCGCCGCGAGAGGATCAATAACCACCTTGCTAAATTGCGCAGTATGTTGCCTAGCACAACCAAAGTAAGTAATTCTTTTTTCTGTGATCAATGGTTTGGCACTCCCCCAATGGTTTCTTTTTGTTGTTTAATATATATGCAATCGTTTTTTACTATATATAAATATATTGAGAAAAATCGAGAGCTCTAAAAAGTTGTATTAATCACAAAGTAAGATACGCTAATGGGGTACTATATATATATATATATATATATTTTCATCGAATGATCTTCATGGATTTGTGATTAGATGCTATATTTTATCGATCATTAAAAATAAAGTTCTAAAATGATGGCTTTTATTAGGTTTGTCTAAGATTAATATAACGTAGTTCTCTTTCTCTCTCTAGCACTTGACAGTGTTTGAGAAGGTGTATATATATATATATATATATGATCATGACAAATACTAAACTTTCAGCTTTTAATAACATTTGTATATATGACACTTATACCATACGAAATGTAATAATAGTAAATGAAGCATTTAATTTCAAAAGGTTTTATTATGCTATGAATGCTAGGGACACAACACATTTAATAATTACATGAGATGAACATATGTAGTACAAAAATATCGGTTATTAATTATTATTGTTTAACTGCGCAAGTTTCATCATAAATTAACTCAATTTTTAGAAGATTACTCAATTGTGTTTTTATTAAGTTTAATAATAGCGCATTTTTTTTTAGAGATTTTTATGTTAATTAAATATATGAGAGTACTTGCATAACATAGAATATCATCATCACATTGCAAAAACAAAAATGTTAGGCTCTTTAATTTGGTATATATGTAAATGCTAAAGATAAGAAGCTACTAGGGGTACCCAATTTAGACATCGACTATGGGCACTTAGCAGTCGTGTGCCGTTGATACAACTCAAGGATACGCATTCAACCTGTATCGAACGGCGCACGATCGCTAGGTGCACAAAATCTAAAGTGGGTGCCTAAGCATTTTCCTTTTTTTTTTTTTTGCAGCATTGCCAAAATTGCTATATAGAGTCTTAAATATGCTGGAGATGATTATTTTCTTATTGTGTGATTTCAAAGGGCATGAGAAGCGTTAAAAGCGCAAGCTGATAAGCAAAAGAGGAACCGCAGTGCTTCTAAAAAGCTTGCATACAAGTTTCTGCTTGCCGGTGAACATAGAAACTAGTAGAAGATAATTAAAGACATGAGTGAGACAAAAAAGCATTCTTGTCAGTCACTACAAAACGTGCTTCCTCTCCAGCTTTAATTGCTCATCATCACATCACCCCACACACACACACTAATTATATAACAAAACACAAAATCTACACAAACCATTATGTATCCATACATCCATCTAATTAATATTTCCTCTTATACCCATTAATAATCATACATGCATATATTGCATAGTGATAGTCCTACCCAAAAAATAAAAATAAAATATATAGGGATTTAAAAGGAAACAAACTTTTTGTTTGATACGACTATGTCTTTATTTTTCATGACTATAGACGGACAAGGCTTCGTTGCTAGCAGAAGTGATCCAACATGTGAAAGAACTCAAACGCCAGACCTCGGTCATTGCAGAGGCGAGCCCGGTGCCGACCGAGAACGATGAGCTAGTCGTTGACGATGCGTTGGACGAAGACGGGCGCTTCATTATTAGAGCCTCCTTATGCTGCGAGGACAGGTCCGATCTCTTGCCGGACCTAATCAAGACTCTAAAGGCCCTTAGATTGAGAACCCTTAAAGCTGAGATCACGACGCTAGGCGGGCGAGTGAAGAACGTGTTGGTGATTACAGGAGAGGAAGAATCAAAAGGCGGGAGTAGCGACATGGATAATCAACATCAATCTCTTTCGATCAGTTCAATACAAGAAGCGTTGAGAGCAGTGATGGAGAGAAGTTCTAGTGATGACTCCTCCTCTGGGAGTGTCAAGAGACAAAGAACTACTAACATCACTTAACAAATTAAGATATATGTTTAAGGGACACATAACTAATTAATTAATTAATTAATTAATATTCAAACAAGAAAAAAAGGGAACTATATAATGAGTGTGTAGTGTGTTTGTGTAGTTGGTTTGGGCTTGGCTTAATTATAATATATACAAGGAAGTGACAGTTGGTTACTAAGAAAATACATATATAAATGCATGTAGGGCATTTTTTTGTCTTTGTAATGCAGTTAGCTAGTGTGCTCGTTAATTGTATGGTCAGTTCGTACAGCCAAGTACATATACTCTCTCTCTCTCTCTACAATGTTAACAAGACCTGTGGCCCTTGTGGGGGTTAAAGGAACTGTTGCATTGTCTAGATGTATGTATAGATGTACGCTTGCTTTTTCATTAATTACAATGTGGATGATTTGAATCGATGATGTTTGGCGTACATAGCAAGTGGCGCATCAAAACACACATCGCATTCTGATGGCCGTGCGATGCGCACCTCGCGATGCGATGCACATATGCTGTTGATGGATGAACAAAGGTGATGCGGCTGGTGTTAGACTATTAAGTTCGCAATATTATTCAATGCCTATCATGGAGTATAGTCCTTCTTGAATGGAACACTAGTTGCACTTATAGGCAATTGAGCTGAAGCTAAACAATGAAGAAATATACGAATTTGCAAGGAAGTCTTTGAACTATTTGGGCCATTTAGTGGGTAATGTAGAAATCTATGCATATTGATCATACAAAGGTTTCAGTTAAAAGCAAGAACAAAGGTTTGATACAATGGTTTTGTAATTTATGTGGAATCTTTCTTTTGTGTTCATAACATTTTTTGTAAATATATGGCATAGAGGGTAAACAACCCCTCTAGTGTATCTTAACTTTATGATTAATACAACTTTGGAGCTCGCCTCCATTTTTCAAAAAAAAAAAAGAAAAAGAAAAGAAAGCAAGAACAAAGGATTCACAACCCTAGGTAAGTGTTGCTTTCATTTTTGTGCATTCAATCCTTGAAAAATCTAACCATGAAACATGGCGTTTTCTCAATAACGACATTGGGCTTTTAAACTATTATTTTCATGATTAAGTTCTATGCCTCAATTCATTATTTTAAGTTCCAATAAATGAGGCTCAATTGTTTAAAGATCAGTTTTTGACATTTTGAGCAAATTGGGTTTTCATACAATGGTTATGGAATTTCATATTCTGAATTAAATGAGCTATTGTCTTTGAAATTAAAATTATTTTAAGTTTTGGGCATTTTATAATCTCGATTTAATTAATTCATGCCATCACAGGTAAGTGCTTCCTGTAGGCCGAGGGCACCCCAATATGAGTCTAGGATCCCCCAATGTGTCCGAGCTTAGGATCATTCCCGTTGCACTTTAGTCTTTGTTCCCGAACTCATTTACTTACTAGTTTACTTTGGCAACTTCTTGCATGTGTTTCTTTTTGGCATGTATTTACTACTTTATATGCACTTAGTTATATGTCTTTCATTACTCGAAAGGTGAATAAGTGATCTTATAAATACTCACTGGAATTAATACTTCTGGTGACAATTGCAGAGCCTACTGTTGAACTAATTATTCCACCACTTATACTCCATATCGAGATTTTGATATCAACAAACAATGTGAAATGATAATAAAAAGTTTGTCAAGTATTTCAGTGTATCAAACGTTGTTAAAACTCACAAGTTCAAAGGAAGCCAAAAGTTACAAATTCAAGTTCAAGTGGAATGAAAGAAATGAGACTTGAAAAGCTCGAGAATTGATTGAGACAAGGAAAGGCACTGGAAAGCATGTATGGAGTCGTGTAGATCACTCATAAGGTATAAGAGTTCAACTACATGAGCCAAATGCATTAGATTCATACATTTCATGATTTTCAAGTTTATTCCAGTTTCAATTTTCAATGATTTAAACTTCATGACTTGAAAATATTTTTAAATCATGTAAACATGTTTTTCAGTATGCATTGGATGTGTAAAAACTGTTGGAATTGATTTTGAATGCACCGATATTAGTTTAGATGAGTTTTCGGATCATTTGAAAAATATTTACAGAAAACTCCTTAGCATAGGAATGAAACATGGTATTTGCGTTTTTAATCTTTGAAAAATCATTCGGTGATTTTGATGTGTTCTTTAGGTCATATTAACTTGTAGAGATTAAGTGAAAAGATTTAAGGTGAGTAGTAATTGGGATAAGGGGTTTATACTTAAGTGAAGCACGCCCAAGTCCCGAAGCACGCCCCATGAATTGGTGGAGCACGCACCTAGCTACTAGACAACTTTTTTAAAGCTTCCAATCCACACCTTTAATTTGAATTGGTGGATTGTTTTGGACTCTTGGATCAATATAGTGGCAAAAAATAGTCAAAAGGAAATTGAGAGAACAGTAAAACCACATAGAATAAGTTTTTGATCTTACTTGTACATACACATACAAAGAGAGCTAAAACATGATGTTTATGCAAGAAAAGTGAAGATAAACACATAAAATACTCACTTGAGGGTTGTTGGGGCTGAACTTATGCAAATCAAGTGAGGTCAAAGGAAGTATTCTAACACTACAAAAAAAAACTACAACAACAAACTAATTTGATGCTGAATTGGTACGGTTCTATTGCTAAGTGACTCTGCAACATATCAACGACAGATAGTAGCTATTGCTAAACTCTTTGTTGTAGATTGATTTCACTGACAGATTTGGGTTCTATTGCTATTCAGCGACATATTTGTGACAAAAGTCTGTCGCTGAACAACAACAGAAACAAGTGTGTCTCTAATTGTAGTCCAGTCAGCAAATGGGGGTCTGTTGCAAATCTGTTGCAAATCAGCGACAGGCATGGTCTGTCTCTCGATTTGATCAACAAGACAGACGTGTGCTATCGCCGATTTGTTGTTGTTCAGCGACAAACCGAGTCTGTCACTAATTTGCACAGTCAACAAAACCGTTGTCTGTCGTTGATCTGTCACTAAACGGAAACAAATCAACAACATACAACTTTTTGTTGACTATGCAAATCAGCGACATATCACTAATTTGCAATGGTAATTTTGAAAAAAATTACGGTTCCAGTATATAGTAAATTGTAAACCTGCAGTGCAGTAAAATATGCAACAATATATATTTTCCTGCTGCAAATAAAACAAAAAATTGAGAAAATGTTTGTATATTATCGAAATTTGACAAACAATGTCTGCAAAAGGATGAGATTAACATTTCATAATTAACTAGTAGTATACTATATAATACTATATGAACATTATTCAAAAACAAAATACAAAAAATACACAAATTAATTTAAATTAAGATATATATATATATAAATTAATTATATATATATATATATATACAATGTCAATCCTACACTCTTACCCAATTGTTTCACCGATACAAGATATGCACCATACAAATTCTGGGGCTAGGAGAGCGTGTCCCATCCAAATCCTGAAAATTAAAAGGAAGAACTTGAACAATATTCGACATGCAACCAAAATATTCAAACACAAATGAAAATAGCATCACATCCAATTAAAGTGAAATTGAATACAGTGTTGCTTCTGAGTACACACTATCTTTCACAGTTTTTCTATCTCGATGTATAACACGACCAACACAACCACTCCAAAAATACACACAACGAGTTAAGGATTTCTAATACATAAATTAAAAGTGCGCGTTATGACCCTAAAAAAGATGGAGACACAAACTACATATAGAGACTAAGTTGAGCAGCATGGGGTGTCAATCTCTCCGGAAAAAAAATGAAATGGACCATATAGGATTAAATAAACTACTCAATTTGAGAAAATACCTTAGTTGATC
Source organism: Stephania yunnanensis (assembly GCA_039657365.1). NCBI lineage: Eukaryota > Viridiplantae > Streptophyta > Magnoliopsida > Ranunculales > Menispermaceae > Stephania > Stephania yunnanensis. The sequence continues at coordinate 10,128,996 of CM077589.1, read as the reverse complement.
TATATGGATCTAATTCTCCTATCCTTTTTTGGATACATCTTAATATACTTATTTGTAATGTCATTCTCATTGTGACCACTTTTTTACATCATTGATCCTACATATATAAAATTGATTCTAATTTTACTACTCTAATTATCTTAATATGTACTAGACTTAACTAACAAGTCACTATGCATGTATTTCATTCACTCACAAATGTAAACTTTAAAATTTAAATACAAAGACATCAATGAAATCAATCTACTTGATAAAGAGGAGATCCAACTCTTTGAAGTAAAAAACTTTCTAAAGTAAAAGAGGTATATGAAGTCATTTGACTTAAGAATTGCCTACGAAACCTATATAATTCAATCATAGTGATCTAGTTCAAAAATCATTTATTCTAAAGCTGCTAAGTACTCATGTTCTCTATCTTTATCATGAAACACGAGTAAAATACATATTCGAGGTTATTTTCCAATATCGACAAAGCAAAAAATGTATGTTCCCTTCATCATACACAACAAAGAACAAGTTCAAAAATCAAGTTTCTTCATGAAATGACAAATGAGAAATGCTGAAGAAACTGGTATTAAAAATTATATTAAAGACTTAAAAACACCAAAGTATGTCAAAAGAATGTCTTGTAACATATGTTGTAAGACCATTCTACCACTCACTGTAACTATCCTAATGTTCAAAAGCTCATAATAAACACTGCAATATACCTGGTAAAATGTTCAAGATCAAGAGAAGACTGAGTTCAATGGATATTTTGTGAATAAAATAAATGGTAGAAGGTTGCATACCAAATGAATCTCTGAAACTTGAAACCCAATTGGTGATGTAACTTTGTCTCCCTATGCAACACCCATATCAAATGCCACCGGTGCACATACCTGCAAATGAAATAATCACATCGACTACATTAGAAGGGAAAAATGTAAAGATATACATTACTTGTAATTAACAATTTACCATTAAAAAAGATAGGACATCTAATCACTCTTGCCGTGGCAGTGGTTGCGGAGGCGGCATAAGTTGCTCCATAAACTCACCATGATCATCGCTACAAGAAAAATGATATTTAAAAATGGAATTAGCAACGGAATTAAGTTTCGTTGCTAAGAAAAAGTGGTTAGAGACGGAATTGAGACGGACTAATTCAGAGACGGAATAGAGAGAGATCAGAAACGAAAATAGAGACGGAAATAGAGACGGAATCAAATTCCGTTTCTAAATAATGGCGCCAACATTCCCACTAAAACTTTCTTTTTTTTATAACCGTTCATCAAATCTCGAGATTCGTGCGTGCTTCGATCTAGGCCCCCCTTAAAAAATCGATCATCCAAATAAATAAAAAAAACCGTATCTCTCAACTCTCTTTCTCTCTTCTCTGCTTGCGCTCTGGTCTCTCTAACTCAACATCGACCTCTCTATCCCCTGCGTCACCTCTCCGATGGACACCGTGTCGGAGTCCTCTATGGCCGTGTCCATGGCCGCCCTCGGAGGCATCGCCATCGTCTACTACAACAACACCCCGTCCGAGCAGTACTCCATCATCCGCTCCGCCAAGTCCCGCCGCATCCCCTTCGCATCCGACCCCATCTTCAAATCCCTCTCGGATTTCATCGATTCCGGCTACGATTTCGCCTCCTCCCCCAGCGTTTTCGTCACCCGGAATAGGGACTCCAAGTCCGAGCTTCTAGGGCTTGTTTCGAGGTCGAATTAGGGTTAGGGTTGGGTATTGTATGGAGGTGGTGGCGGCGGGTCTTCGCGGTACGATTTCGATCAAGCAGCGAGCTTTCTGGCGCGAAACGCGGTGGATTGGGCGCCGTTGGTGAGCGGGGAGGATGGGTAGGTGGTGGATGTGTTCAGTGCGGTAGATTGGGCACACTTTTGTACAGTTGTAATTTTGGTCAAAAATTTTATGACATGCTCTCTTGTGTTTCTTGGTTGCAGCTTCTTGACCAGTTGCGAATGAGCTAGGCTGAAGATCCCTGTGGTATTATTGCCATGTGAAGTTTGATCCGTGATACTGATCTAATTTGAACAAAAAACTTAGATGAGCATAATCAAGGTGACATGTGGCGCATCATTGGTACTGGTTACCTTGAATTTTTTGTTTTTTACAAGAATGTGTTTTGGAATTTAAATTTTCAAGAGTTGGACACAGGAAACAAATGTTTGGAAGAATGAGGATGAAATTAACTCTGTTGTACTTTGGCGTTCCCTATGTTATAGAAACTTGATAAATGCTGAAGCTTAGAATTCAATTGATTTGAAGGATCCTGATTCATTACTTGGCCGGAAATAATAAATGAGACGTTTACTTGACAAAGGCTATAAAAATGTGGAACCCAACAAAAACACTGCGTATGATTTGAAAATTGGTTGAGTTTTGATCTTGTAGCATTGAAATTTTGGCTGTGCAAAAGTAATATATATTTTGCCAAATTAAGTTCAGTTTTTGTTCTATATTATTGTTTTAGCTAGTTTTTATCTCAACTTACTACTTGGTTCATCATTTTTCTTACATTCTCTTCTCCTCAAGCCGTTAGTTTGGAACTCTTGTATAAGTAAAAAAACTGATTTCTCTACCTGTAGTCATGTTTTGCTATGTTGTTTTATATTGTTGTTACTTGTTACATGGCTAGTGAAGCTAACATTTATCTAGCTTTAATTTTCCCGAATGGTCAGAGCACTTTAGTACAGTTTTCATCTAGTTTTTATGTTCAAATTTTCTTTGAACAGATTTAATTGATTTGTTCAAAAAGGTTTTCTGAATGATGGTCTCTTATTGTGTGTGTTTAATCAGCTTTGATGTTGTGCTGTCTTTGGAGCTTCATGATGTTCCCAATCCTTTGATTCAAGCAAAAATCGATAAGGGTCTTAACGACATTGCTAATTGTCTTATGTATCACAATCAAGTTATTTAGTTGTTGCGTCGAAAAGGACCCTCTAGACAGAATGTACTCTTCAGAACTTATGGTTAGTTTAATTGTTTTGTTTCGTTTGTATTTTCTATTTTGTTTCATGGAAAACAATTGATAACTCATCCAATCACTATTTTAGTTTAATGCTAATGTTCCAATACAGTTTTAAAAAAAGCATCACAGATACCAACATTTGGTAAAGTCACACCCTTTGGTCATTGATGGAGTTTCATATGCATGCATGTAAATTTTATTAGCTGATGATTGCTGTTTCTTCCGCTACAGGATACAATTTTGGGAGAAAAGATAAATTAGTTATAATACTTGTAGCTCCCATTGCATTTGGTTGGGGCAGAGTTCCACACTCGCGTACGTCTTTATGAGGTAACACTTAGACTTCATTTTAGATCAAACATTATAGTGTTAATGAGTTTTTTATATAAATTGTAAACTTATATATATTGCATGTGTGACCTAACTTATATTATCGATGTGTCCATTACAACTAAGTATAATACATGATATTATGATAATTAAGCTAATGGAGCACACACACATTTTGATGAAAAAAAAATGTGACATAGAATTAGTATTGAATGCAGCTGATATATATGGACTTCTCACAGGTTATCTCCAAAGTGCAGTGCCAATTCTTCTTTGAAGTACCTTGATATATATACTTGGCATCTTTGTTCTTGGTGCTGAATTGATATATTAAAACAACGATGAGCTTTGAAAATAATTACTTTTAAATATGATTTGTACAATCTCAATTATGTGTACTCTCAACTTGTTCTGCCCTTTTGAACATAATCATAATTTTCTTTTGATGTTTCTTAGTGTATAGCCATATAATATATGAACCATGTTCATTGTTAAAAAGTTAGTCATTGTCTTTGTCTTGTATGCATGTATTAATTTCAAATATTTGAATTGGTCTTATATTTTCCAGGGTCATAAGGGCCATTGGTTACTATTCTCAATGCCACTTTTTGTGTTTGTTTGATCCTGAACTATCTAGGTTTGCACTACATGTAATGGTGATTTTTAAATCCTACTTACATTGCTAACTGATATATGAGATTCATTTCCATTGCTGTCATTTTTTTTTTCAGATTAGAGGTTGTTATCTGGCTTGCAGTGAAATTCATTACTTGCTGATCTCGTTGGATCATATAGAAGTCAGAGGATATCTAAGTGCAAACAAAGGTGCCCAATTCTTTGTTCTCTCAAAATCTGAAGGGTTCTCAATGTTAGGAAAATGCACTCTACAGATTGATTTTAACCATCCACAAGTTTTAGAGTTTTAAGTGGATTAATTATGACTTTTTAATGGGCTTATCCTGTTCAAATATGTGGAATCGAAGCCTGAATTCTTTTGGGTTTATTTGGTTTTGATGTTTTTTGGAGATTTTGATTGAAAATGGGATAAGAGAGGCTGTGATTTTCTTTCTGAGTACAGTCTTTAATGGGCTTATCCTGTTAAGATGTGGATTTGAAGCTGAATTCTTTTGGGTTTTCTTTTGTAGGCCAATTCCTTGGTGAGTTTCTTTGGTTTTGCTGTTTATGGGAGATTTTGATTGAAAATGGGATAAGAGAGGCTGTGAAGCTGAGTACAGGTACTAGTACTAGTGTTGGAATCGTATGTTGAGTTACTACTATTTGGCTTCCTTTCCAATACTATTTTTTGTATATTGTGTGTTGTTCTTTATGTTTGGTACATGTTTTTAATTGTTTATAAAGTTGGGAATGTTTTTGGTTGAATTTATGTGATTTTCGTTCCTAAAACTTGAATTTCAGTCACATCTCAGCTTTTTGTTGGAATCTTCTTTGTTGGGGTTGCTGCAACAATATTATACTTATTTTAAAAAAACACCCCAAAAAAGTAATTGTATATATATTGATATGTAATTGAAGGCCAATCTGATTTGTTCAGAGACGAAGATTTCGGTGTCAATGATCTCAACTTTAGAAGCTTAATGGATCAAAGAGGGTTTTCATCAGATGTCAATGTAATTTGGATCAAATGTTTGAGAAGAAAAACACAATTCTATACACATGAAAATTTGAAGTCTTAATTCCTTGAAGTCAATCCTGCTAGCTATATATGTAATTAAGTATATATAGCCTAGCTGGTTCATAAAAGTGACTTGCCAGAATAACTTAATTAACCATCACATGCTTCTCCCATTAATCTAATTTCCTGTTATAATTCCACAAGGTGACATCTAATAGGAAATATTTTTTTCTTGCAGCTTGGAAGGATATGTCTTGATATTCTCAAAGACAAATAGAGCCCAGCTCTTCAGATTCGGACATCATTGCTAAGGTAAAATGATCTTTTATAGCTAAAATGTATTGATGAGGAATGGGTTTTGCTTTGTTTTTCTCGTCTTTTTTTGCGGTCTTTCAAAAATGCTACTTTGATACCAAGAAGACACAATTAGTGTATCATGCCTACTTGGAAATTGTGTGGTATGTGACAAATGTTCATGTGCATCTCAATGCGTATTGCATAGTTGGTTTCAAAGTGAATGTGACTTTAGCCTGTCAATTTTTGCGTTAATGTTGCATTTCTGCTAATGCAAGCATTTATGTTCATTCCAAAAGTAAATTATGTCGACGTTGGTTATTTTGATAGAAACAATGATAACTTCTCTGGATAAATTTCAGAAGTGATTCAAAGTTGAAGATCATGAACATCACTTGTCTCTAAAAGGAAATAGTTATTAATATTGAAGTACTTATGAAAATTGGTACTTGTCTTGTATCATTTATTTATCATACTTCCATTACACATTGTTTATCTTATTGAGTCTTTTATTTTAGTTTTCTTTACTTTTAATTTGTGTTCTATCTTTTGTTTCAGTTTACTTTTAATTTCATTTTGTATAGTGTCTTCTTAATTTTTTGGAGCATCGAGGACAATTGACTCTTATTTGTGTTAATCTAGATCTAAATTTCATGTCATTGTTTGGAGCGAGAGATAATTTGCTAATTAACACCATGTTCCTTCTGGATAATGATGAATTTCTTTTTCTTTATTACTTTATTTATGTTGTGTTTGGGTCATACACTTGTGCTTGTGATGATACGTAGTTCTCCCATAATATTGTTTATATTCCTATTATTGTTTGTATAATTTAGTGATTTTTTCTTTTCGATCTTTTTTCAGGTGTTTTGTACGAAGTCAAGTATTATTTGAAGCACAATCAACTTTATATAATCTCGAAAGTCTTCTTATTTTTTTCATTTAGAACAATTTTTGCTCTTACTTTTGTAGAAAGATACGATATAGAAACTTTTTAGATTGTTTTTGTTGTTTCGTGTACAGTACATTAAGAAAAGATAATTTTAATGATATGTTAAGTTTATATAAACTGTGCAATATTAATATATTATTTAGCTATGATTTGTATTATATATTGGCAGGTTAAATGTGCTTGGATTGAGACCTATATATATATATATGAATTCAGAGACGGAATTGAGATGAATTTGAATTCAGAGACGGAATTAGCAACGGAATTAAGAGATTCCGTTGCTATTCCGTCTCTAATTTTCAAGGAATAGTTGCATGAATCAGCAACGGAATCAGAGAAGGAATGCATTATTTCCGTCTCTGATTCCGTTGCTAATCAAAGACGGAATCAGAGACGGAATGCAATTACAATTGTACCATTTTGAAAAATTTCCATTTCTATTCCGTCTCTGTTCAGTTTCTAATTTCCGTCTCTAATCCGTCTCTAATCAGAAGCGGAATTTATTCTGTCTCTAATCCGTCTCTAAATCAGAAATGAAATCACGTTTCCGTCTCTGATTGAATCAGCGTCGACGATTTCAGAGACGAAATTTATTCCGTCTATGTTCTGTTGCAGATTTCAATTAAAGATGAAATTTATGCAAATTAGAGACGAAAATTTCCATTTCTGATCTGCTGTTTTTTTGTAGTGCATCAAAAAGATGACGTTGATCCTCTGGCATCCTTCTATGTGGATCGGTCCAATGCCCAGGCCGGTGGTCATGCGGGTGTGCAGACTGAGAATGTGCTATCTCCATCGTCAAATGACCAGGGTGGTCGTCACTCTGAGGACCAGAACGCTTTGTTAATGGTGATGGTGGAGTCCGCGGTGTCGGAGGCACGTGGGGCCTAATGCCAAGATGTTGCATCAACAATGCCTTCATACGTGCTTACCGGTCCTGCATCTCTCGAGTTTCTTCCTGGCGTTCCATCTTGTCTCTTTGCATTTGTTCTTGTCTTTCCATTCGCTCCTTCAACAATGTTTCTTGCAACATTTGGTGGTCCCGCTGGAGCTCTGCCAACTCATGAGGTCCGTACGCTGGTCCTCGAGATGAGCTTGCTTCCCCTAAAGATATGCTGCGATGATAACCTTGTGACCCTAATTTGTATACACGTCCGTTGACCTCTGGCACCACCTCAAGATAAATGGTATCCTCGTCAATCGATGTGTCGGGGGTCTGGGTGGACATCTCCTCCAATCTCTGAGTGAGTTCAACCCGCATTAAATTATTAAACTAATAGTTAACTCTACTAGTTTCTTTTAAATTGATGGGCTACATGTTTGTCTCGAACTAGTTATATATATGCAATTCATATTACTTACATCAATCTTCGCGGATCTCTGATCTACGAATGATTGTCCGTCATGGCCATGGGTGTGGAGGTGTTGAAACATCTCCTTTCGTGTGGGACGACGTTGAAGCTTCTTCTCATACAACATTATTACATGATTAATAGTTTTTATTTCGGTTCATCTACTGAAGACACTATTTATGTATTTATACGTTTCAACGTATCACCATGCTGTCTAGCGGATATACTTCCAGCGTTATGCAATGAAATACCAGTGCCTGGCCCTCCCACTTCTGACTTTCTATTCGTGCTCATCTGCTCGGACTTCTTCTTGAATGCTTCATCTGTTGCTCGCATTTGCTTGTAATGCCCGAACACCTCTACTCTTAAGTAAATAGGTGTTATTCTTTTCTTCGTGATGAGATATATATTGCCCGTGTACCGGATGGCTGCCTTCCGACACCGTGCATCATATATCGCAAAGGGCATTTGCAAGTCCCAAGTGAAGAACACCTACAGATGAACAAGTATTATGAAAACATCCCCATTTCTATAATCATATACTAGTTTCACCGCTATTTACTACAATGGCTGATGTGAAGTTACTGATCTTCCAACGCAGCCAGTATATATCTCGTTGGGATTGTGGGACATATTCCCATTTCCATCCTTCTTTCGAATATCCACTCTTAAAAATTAAACTCATCTTCCCTGCCGCCACTAAAGAAGGGTGTAACCTACAATTTCGTCATTTAATATAGTCTAGGAAAATAATATTTCTATAAATTAGCGGTATATATTGTGGAGAGTAACATACAAGCCATGCTAAAAAATGAGATAAATAAGAGGGTTTTCGCCTTCCGCAGGGGCTGTCGGAGGTTTGAAAAAGTCAAGGATCTTCTCGATTGCATGTGGTATCGATGAGCATAACTTGTTACTAGATGACCTCGCGGATGAATGACGATGTGGTGCTGGGGGCCTACAAGATGTAGAAGTGTGCTCGTCGCCTACTCCAGGAGAATGAGCGGGATGAGTTGAAGGTGATGGTGTCGCGTGATGTGACGAAGACGGCCTGGTACCATGGTCATATGGGTATACATCTTCTGGAGGTGATGGTGTGGAGTGGTGTGACTAGGAGGGAATGAAACCATGCTGAGCTGGGAGTGCATGAACTGGAGGAGATGGTGTGCCATGTTGATATGGATATAGATGTCCGGGAGGCGATGATGAGGTATAATGTGATGACGACGGTCCGGGGGCATAAGTCGAGTATGGACAAGTCACATGTGACCATCCGTGGGTATAATGTAATGAGTACCGACCATCCAGATGGGTTGGTGTAGCATGGTGCGACAAAGATCCTCATCCAGTGGTGCTAGTCTCCTTCGGATGTCTATTGATGTCCTCCACGTCCTCATCGTCTAGATTACCATGCCCCCAACCTCTCGCCATATGTAATGGTATCTATATCTATTGCATAAACAAATAGTTCAGTTGAGTCATACAAATAACATTTATAGAGATATATTTCATATAACATAAACATCATATTTCAAGCAAATTGGTAGATAGCACTAAAAACTCACATCAATCACTCAAACTCATCTTCGCTACCACTGTCTGATGACGATGCGAACTCATCATCTTCTTCATCGTCCGCATTCGTCTCAAATTCATCGTTGTCAGACACAATCTCACTTGTTGGATCAACAACTATCGCCGCTAATGGATCTACATCTACTTTCACGATGTCCATATTCTCATTTTGATTCCCTTGAAATGCATTGTTCGAGATGGCCATTTCTGAACTAATGACATCGGTTTCATCTATGAACTTTGGTTGAAGCTTGCATATAGCTAACCAATTACTTCGTTCCCTTCTTTCGTGCGCAGGGTAAGGAAGATAATATACTTGATGTGCTTGCATTGCCAATATGAAAGGCGCGAACCTATTGAGCCGACGATTTTTATGAATTTCTACCAAACCCAATTTACGAAGAAGTCGTGTACCATTTTGAGTAGGATCAAACCAATCACATTTAAACAACATTGTTTGAAGCGACCCATCATGGTAATCAATTTGAATTACGTCTCGGAGTACACCGTAATAATTAATATTGTTCCAACCTTTGACGTATACACCACTGTTTTGTGTTGTTTTGTTCATACCGTATGAAAGTGTGTCAAACTTATATCCATTAACGAGGTATGCGGGATAACTCGTACATGAACGCATTGGTCCTTGAGAAATTTAACGAATCGCATCAAGCACATCGATTTGTTCAGCCTAAGAAATGTAAAATTACGATATTAAAATCAAACCAAGACACGTAATGAAACGTTCTACTTCTAAACTTATAAGAAATAGGCGTATATAAACTATTACGTACATATTGCAAGAACCAAGCTGCAAACTGTTGCTCAAGTTTGATCTCAATAGCTTGATCGGTGATGTTTGGTTCTTGCAAACGAACGACTGACTTGAAAGTGCTACGAAAAATGAAATTAGATTAGACACTGCATAAAAAAAATGTCAGAGGAAAAATCACCCTAAATTGTAATACATTATGAACGGAACTACTTCAGAGCAATTTAGTAACACATATTGATGAGCTACAACATACTCCTCTGACGTGAGGTATCGTTTCCTTGCTTTGCCCAATGGTCGTCCCGGATGAATGAAAATCGAGAATGCACCATTGTTAGCAACATTCGGACCTACTCCACCAGCATCATTTCGTTGGATTCTTTTGTGCGCAGGACTGATATGATCCTCGAAGTAGAAGGAACAAAAATAAGTTGATTTCTCAACTAAGTAAGCATTACATATCGACCCTTCAACTTTCGCCTTGTTTCTAACATTGTTCTTCAAATGCTTGAGATACCTATATGATGAGAGGAAACATTGGGACGTTATGCCTGTCAAATTAGGTAGCAATAACCAATATAACCTAAGATATTAGTTATTTCATACAATAAATGTATATTGATTACAATATTTACCTTTAGAATGGATACATCCACCGAACTGTACTGGTCCGGCGATATGAGCCTCGTATGCTAAATGTACGAGAAGATGCTCCATTGAGTAAAAAAAACTCGGTGGGAATATTTGCTCCAACTTGCATAATATTTTGGAATGTTAGAGTGCAACATCTCAATTTGCGCCATATTAAGGTTCCTAGCAGTTAAGTCTTAGAAAAATAAACTTAACGCGCTAATTGCAATCCACACTTTATCCTCTAGTAGTTCACGAAAGGCAATAGGAATCAATCTCTGCATTAACACATGTCAGTCATGACTTTTCAGCCCAAACATCCTCAATTTGTTGGAGTCTACACATCGACTAATATTTGAAGCATATCCATCAGGGAAGCGTAACTGTCGTACCTAATCACACAATACTTCTTTCTTACGTTTATCGAGTGTATAAGACGATTTGGGATATGAATTGGACGCAGGGTCATATTCGAGGAAATGCCGGTTGCAAATATCTTTTACATCTAGTCTCGACTTGGCATTGTCCTTACTCTTCCCAAGAACACTCATAATTGTATTAAAAATGTTGTCGAAAACATTTTTTTCAATGTGCATGACATCCAAATTGTGCCGGATGAGATTTGTCTTCCAATATGGTAAGTCCTAGAATATGCTTGGTTTCCTCCACCCTGAATACTTGACAATCTCTTTGTTCACATGAACGGCTTCGATTTCAGTTACTTTCATTAGTCCCAAAACTTCAATTTCAGCCAGAATTTGTTCCCCCGATTTTAATCTCGGTGGTCCTTTTCGACAAGTTGTATCGCATCTGAAGCCGTTCTTATCACTTCTTAAGGTGGAGCCACGCGGTAGGAACCGATGATGACAATCAAACCATGAAGTTTTTCCACCATGTTTTAATTGGAATGCATTCGTGTCATCCATACAATAAGGACAAGCTCTTTTTCCATGTGTGCTCCAGCCAGACAACATACCATAGGAGGGTAGTCGCTAACAGTCCACATTAGTGCAGCTCGGAGTTGGAAGTTGGTCTTGGTGAAATGTCGTAGGTAAAGTACCCCATCATGCCACAAATCTTGCAACTCTTTTATCAAAGGTTGTAGGAAGACGTCAATCTGATTTGAAGGATTAGCATGGCCTGGTACGATGACCGTTAAGAACATGAACTCCTTCTTCATGCACATTGAGAGGGGTAGGTTGTAAGGAGTGAGAATTACAGGCCACGATGAGTATTATTTTTCGGATTGACCAAATGGTTGGAAACCATCCGTACATAAACCTAAATGAACATTACGAATTTCGGCGCTGAATTCGATGTTCACATCATTGAAATGTTTCCATGCAATAGAATCGGAACAATGTTGCATGACGATGCCATCTGAAACGTGTTCCCCATGCTAACACATGTGCCTCGCAGTCGTTTAAATACGAATAAACGCTGCAATCGAGGTGTTAGGGGGAAGTAATACATTCTTTTCCGAGCCTCGCGCACGCCACTCCATCCTTCACTTCTAGTCTGTTCATACCTTGATTCACCACAAAACTTACACGTCGTCAACTCTGAATCCTCACCCCAGTAAATCATGCACATGGACTTGCAACAATCAATTTGCTGGACTGGTAGCCCCATCCCTTGCATTAGTCATTTCGTGTTGTAAAAGCTATCGACTAAACAATTGTTACTCGACAATGCATCTTTACAAAATTGAAGAATTTCATCGAACGCCTTTTAAGAAATATGATGTTCTACTTTGATTTTTAGGAGTCTCGTGACTGCCGACAATTTGTCATGTTCTCGCACCCCTGCCATAGCGCTGAGTTGCTGAGTCTAACATATCATACAAATTTCCCGTTCCAGGAGTTGGCCATCATTCCGCATGACACCAATTGAAACTCGGACCAGCCAAGTCGTGCACCATCTCATGATACGATGTACAATAATTGGCCGTTTGTGTCCCTTCGTGGTCATCATTTCTCTTCGTATTGCTAGGTTCGCAAGGTACATTTTGAGTGTACATATAATCTTCTTCCCCGTGTTTCGACCAATATTGATATTTTGGAACAAAGCCCCGACAAAGAATATGAAGTTCTACGGTGTCAACATCATAGTATGAACGATTACGACACTTCGTATTGTTGCATGGACACCAAATTTTTCCCTCAGTGGCGAATGTCCTGCAGTGCGTCTTCGCGTATGTGATGAACTCGTTCACGCCGTTTATGAACTCTCGTCGAGTAAAGCCATTTTCAATACGACTATACATCCATTCTCGATTAGTAGACATCTCGATCCTAAGTTTTTTCAGCCGATAATTGGAAAAATCTTATCAACTCTTAAAAAAAGAATATATATAAATCCTAAAAATTTACTAATATAGATATGTACCTATAGTAAATTTTTAGGATTTATAATATAGATACGTACCTATAGTAAGTATCAAGTAAATGACAATCACAATTAATAAACAATATATAATATAAATTAAATTTTAAAGGGAAATACGATTAATTTTCTTCAGGTGTGTTTTCCCTACAAACATGCTATGTACAAACATTATATAAATTCTTTCCTCACCATCATGAATTGCCCAAGTTATTTTTCCAAAATCTACATATATTTTTGACATTTTTGATCAATTTTTACTAATGAAGTATATAAATTAATATACTTTTCTTTATTTTACAAATAAATCTAATTATTCTTCAATTCAACAGATATAGACACTACATTGAGGTTTCAAATATAAATACATACCAACTAAACGACAATCACAATTGGTAAACATTATAAGAATATATAAGTTATAACTCAATAAGATATCATTTTTAGTTGGAAATGCACTTCCAAGCAATAATTTAAACAATGTACAAATGACACTAATTTACTGTATTATTATTCATTGAACATACTATATATGAACTACAGTTTACAATAGTAAATGATAATTGTCATATGACAAGCTAAGTGAAAATTTAAACTACCTAAATGCAAATTCAAGTCGCCCTACGTGTTGATTTGTTGTTGTCTAGCGACAGATTGTTCAGTTGTTGATTTGTTGTTGTTTAGCGACTGATTGTTCTAACATTGATTTGTTGCTGTTTAGCAACAGATGGTTGAGTTGTTGATTTGTTACTGTTTAGCAATAGATGGTTGAGTTGTTGATTTGTTGTTGTTTGGCAACACAATGTTGCGTTGTTGGTTTGTTGTTGTTTAGTAGGTTGTCGCTATTTTTGAAGGCTAATCATAACACACTTACGATTTCGTTGATATATAAAAGGGAAAACTTAGATTCCTTAATTTCAGTAGTAATGAAAACAAAATTCAACTAAAATCTCAAAAAAGTTTGAGAAAACGCAAACCAAGACTGTGTTTCGAAGGTCCAACGCCTAGTCGAGAAGCAATCCACGAGTTTGTTATGCCTTCGTGCTTGTCCACCAGGGTGAAGCTCGGCCGACGACTCCGTGTCGGTGTGCGAGTCGCGGAGTCATCGCAGATGAGACCCGAAACTCGGTCAAGGAGGAGTCGGGGACGAGCAGCAGCGGCGGAGGAGTCGGGCGAGCAGCGGCGGTAGAGGATCGTGGAGGCGAGCAGGGTCGGCGGAACAGGGGCCGCGAGTCGGCGAAACACGGGGCCGCGGAGCCGTGTTGTTGGCCAATGGCGGCGGACGTGTGGGGGCAGCGGCGAAAACAAACGAACCCGCGGCGGAAAAGAGGGGCAAACAGAGGCGTTGGAGGAGAAGACCTCGCAGCGGCAGCGGCGCCGGACGACAAACTCGTGTAGGGGCGGCGCGAGACCGGTGTGGTGAGGCTTGTGCGGCGGCGGGGATTGTTCGTCGGCGGCGAGTCTTAATGGTTGGGTTTGCAGAGAGAGGTGTCGAGGAGGATGGGATGCTGGTTTTTACCCTTTTTTGTTTAGCGACATATCAGTGACAGATGAGGTCCGTCGTTGATTGTCTATCACTGTTTTATCGCAGATTAGCGATTGACATTGATTTGTCACAGATCTGCAATAGATCAGTGATAAACACTAGTCTATCGCTGATCTGTAGCACATCTATCGCAAATTTCACTATAGATCAGCGATAGACTTGTTTCTGTCGCTGATATATCGCCGATTTGTCACAACCTTGGTGAAAAATTTATGGAGGGAGAAATCAACTACAGATCAAACATAAAATACAAATTGTCACAATTTTTATCACAAATTTGTCACTGAATTGTTGCTTTTCGGTCAACCGAGTCAAATGGACTATCTGATGCGAAACTGTTGCTGATTTGTTGTTGTTTAACAACAAATTCTGTCTGTCACAATTTTTTGATGCTATTCCTCACTATTCTTGTAGTGTAAGGCTCTTAACTCGTTGTCCAAATTGATTTGAGTCATCTCCACATCTTGAGTTGTAAGATTTTATCTTTCTTTACATTATTGTTCTTAATCTATATCTTGTTGTTAAAGATTTGTGTGGGAACCATATGTGACTGATTTGGATATACTCATATAATGTGTTGCACTTAATATCAAGTCTAGATAATATGTAGAACGGATTTACACCCATTGAGCTGAAACTTGAATAACTATTATGCATATGAAACTAGAAAAACCACATAGAGCTTAATCTATGCTTATCTTTGTTGGTTTCATTGAAGTGTGTGTGAAACACCACTAAAAGGGGGTTTTGAACCTAAATTTGATTTTGTATAAACCCAAAGCATAGAGTGCACTTGCTTGAGCTTAATTGTGATTTCTCGTAGTGCATTGAATTGACTTGAAACAAATTTATGCTTAATTTATATTTGTTTTTATGGTTTCATGCTTATGTTGTTTTGACAACATATTTACAAGGGTTTTTGTTCTTAATCTTAATCTATTTGTGACCTGAGATTTTGATTGCACAACTTGTGCTTAAACTTGTATTATTTCATCAGTACATCAATTAGCCATTATTTGGAACCAAGTTGAGCTTAATCTATACTCTTATTTGTTGGTTTCAATATTGAGAGTTAGCCTATAAAAATTGATTTTACAAGGCATCTCAATTGGCAAAGTCTCATTTTCATTGATTCATCTTAGGATTACATTTGACTTATGAGAGGAGAATATCTTATACCGTTTTATTTGTAGTAAGCGACAAATCATTCTCAATTATAAAGGTTGTAATGTCTATTGGTGAATAAACTAAGTTGTGAATCCTATTGGTGTAATAGGGGAGGTTGTACCTATCGGGGAATAGGAAAGTTAAAGTCCTAGTTGCATCCATGCAAGTTAAACTCCTAGTTAAGGCTAGGTGGTTGTAAAAGTCCTTATTGGCGTAAAACAATTGTAAAAGACCTAGTTGAGGCAGGTACACTAAGCTTGCGAGCTTATGTTTGTTCACTTATTGGAATATAAGTGATGGTTCCAAATCGTAACCAAGGAGGTTAGGTAGTGGATATAGATCCGAGAGATGGAACCACAATAAACCGATTGTGTGCTTCCATCTTTTCTACCTCATTCACTTAGTATAGTATTTCATTCATTTGAGTAATTCTAGCACATTGCTATTGTTCTTACTACTACACTCTCTCATTTAGTTTGACTTTGAAGTGAACTTATGAGATTAGCAAGAAAGTTTTTAAAGTCTATATTGGCCATCACACCCAATTCACCCATCTCTCAGGTGACTTTCAATTAGTATCAAAACGGGTGCTCTTCATATTCGAACTTACATCCTAGAACTAAAGACCAATGGCCATGACTTTCAGTGTTGATGTTACCACTCCATCTATGATTAAAGATTTTATTTTTAGGAGTCGGAGGATTATGTTTAGATCTTACCTTATAGCCTAATCGAATGAGATGTGAGACATTTTAGAAAATGATCCATACACCATATTTAGAGTTGTAAATGATGTTGAAGTGCCTACGCCAAAGAAAAGATGGAATAAGGAAGAGAAAAGGCTAGTGAAACTCGATGATGAAATTAGACACATTCTCTTTGTAACGGCTTGAATGTAATTTTCCGTTATTAATGACGTGGTTGCAGACGTGGCTAACGGCTCAGACGCTCTTGTAGGACCCGCAGCTAGGCTAGTGCATATCTGGAGCTAGGTAAATTGTTATTTTGTGTATTAAATTGTTTCATTTGCGATGTACGGTGATAAGTTCATATTGTACACAGACCATCGGAGTTTGAGGTACCTGTTCACTTAGAGGGAGTTGAACATGCGATAGTGGCGATGACTCGAGTTATTGAAGGATTATGACTTCGCCATTGAGTATCATCCGGGTAAGGCGAATGTCGTAGTTGATGCACTGAGTAAGAGTGGCATCGAGAGTCAGATAGTACTACGGCATATGGCAATTGAGCAAGGGTTGCTTGAGGCAACGTCGGTGTTGGGTTTGATAGAGGTTATTGCTGAGCTACAAATTTGTTGTCAGATGCGAGTTCCTATAGTGTCTCTAGAGCGGGTTGCTGAGTGCAGAGAGCTGATGATTGATATTTGCGGATCAGCGGTCTGGCTCATGATCGGGGTCAGACCAAGATGTATCACGATTTGCGGAGGTTGTTTAGGGGGTAAGGGATGAAAGCTGACATGGATAGATACGTTCGAAGTTGTCATATTTTCCGACAGGTGAAGTTGAGCACATGAGGCCAGCTGGGTTGCTACAACCGCTGCCCATTCCTCATGAAAGTGGGAACATGTGACTATGGACTTCGTTAGTGGCATACCGCAGACTACGAGGAGACACAATGCGATTTGGTTCGTTATCGACAAGTTGACGAAGTCGACACATTTCATACCGATCACCATGAGATATTCTGTTACACAACTAGGAACTATCTTCGAGAGAGAGATTGTCAAATTGCACAGACGACGTATCGGTCTCCATTGTTTCTGATAGAGATCCGAGATTTACTTCGAGGCTGTGGGAGAGTATGCAGGAGCAGTTTGGTACTTGTTTATAGTTCAGCCGCGTACCATCCTTAGACTGACAGGTAATCAGAGCATTTGATTCAGATTCTCGAGGATATGCTTAGGGCGTGTATTCTTCAATTTGGTAGATCATGGGGGGAATACTTACCTTTGTGCGCGTTTTCTTACAATAATAGTTATCAGGCGAGTATTGGGATGCCACTGTTTGAAGCATTTTATGGTAGGCTCTGCAGGTCACCACCATGTTAGGCGGCACCGAAGGATATAATGGATATAAGACCGATATGACGACCACACGAGAATGCGAGACGAGATCGTGCAAAGGTCGCAGCGGCATAGGATAGGCGTAGAAAAATATGCGAGATAAGACTGAGGGTCCGAGCTATGAGGTTGAGGACCATATTGAAATGAACGTGACATTAAGGGAAAGCGACACAAAGTTCATGGACCGTTCGAGTTAAGGAACACGTCGAGAGTGGCATACCATTTGGAGATAGCAGAGTTAGCGGTACAAAAATTTCCATGTTGAGGCGCTAGATAAGTATCTACGTCGGATTGAGGTGGACGACTTTTCATATGAGGAGCGAGCCTACGGAAATCATGGATGAGGTTGAAATAGAGTAAACGATGTCATAATGTGTGTATTTATATTATATTTGACATGAATCTTCACCTAGTTGGGAAGAAGCTGTCGAATTTGTTATTAATGACAAGTATGACAACTCACACTGGGATAGTGTGCGCCTGAAGCAAGGTAAATACTTATTTTGTTTACCGACGTGTCTCATTTGCGATGTTTATGTTGACATAGAGTAAACGATGTCATAATGTGTGTATTTATATTATATTTGACATGAAAGACTGTGTGAGAAGTATTCACCTCGATATGCTCGTCGATGAGAATACCAAGTAGGACTAAAAAAATAATACACACATAAAATGCATAAAATTGGTTAAATAGTAATATGTAATGCGTATTTGGTGGTTAGGGACATGGTAGATCGCGTATGTCGTGTTTCAGGACGCGAAACTAGGCGTCAAAACACCCGAAAGATGACTTTTTAGGTTGAGAACAAGGGCAAGTGTGCCATTAGAGTCACGTTTGGAGTCACTAAAGGTTGAAAAATGGGTTAAATGGAGGCCATTTGATTTCCTTGAGATGCACAAGTGAGGAGAGATGCCATTTGACTATTAAAAAGTCAATTAGACTTATCTTCACCACATTTTCTCTCTCATTCACACAAAAATCCGAAAATTGGAGAGAAGAAGCAAGGGTTTGGGCATTCAAATTGGATCAATTGAGGAGCTTGGAGTGGTGGAATCATCAAAGCAAGGTGAGCTCCACAATCACTTTAACTTTCTTGTTCTATTGGTATGAATTTCTGGGGTGTTTGTGTGAATTATAAGTGGAGTGATATGTGGCTGTTTTGATGGATTTTTGCTATGATTATCGAGTTGGATGGGAGAAATTATCATGATATTAAATGTTGTGGATAGTGATGTTGAAGTTGTGGAGTTTTGTCGAGGTTTCGCCAAATTTTATTGGGGTTTCATCAAGTTTTGTCTAGGTCTTCGGCTAATGGGGGCTTATCTCGGGGATGGATAGGGCATAATATGACTTAATATGATGAATTTGATACTCCAATGTGAATTTGGAAAATTGCAAAGTTTGGGGAAATGATAAATTAACGAATATTATTTACTTGGAATTGATCGATGGGTGTTGGGGCACGCATTTAGAGGAGTGGATATTTGTTTTTATATTTGTGGAGTGTGGTTTAAGGCGTGGAGTGGAGATTTGTTTTTGAATTCATTTTCTATCTTTCATTACTCTATTTTTAGTATGTTATAATGGATGGACGTTGAGGCTCTCCCTCCGTGCCATTTTTGTGTGACGTCCATTAGGCCATCGCACGGGTGGCATCTCGGTGAATAGGTCGACTCGAGAGTCGTGTCGGGCACATGTGAGTGCTTCATAGGTTCCACGTCGGCCACCTAGCGGATCTAGATATTGGCCTTGTTTGAGTTCTACTCGCTGGCAATAGTCTGTTGGGAGTCGAAGTATGATGCTAGTCTGACCCTAGGCTCTAGGAACACACACTTTAAGCTTTCACTATTACATATGCATGTGATGAGCACAGTTGACTGTTTTTATTTTCACATGTTTATTTAATAGTTTTGTTTAAATCCCAATATTTAATTTCCATATTGCTCACTTAATTTTCTTTGGGAATACTCACTCTACACTAGTCGTCTGTCTTTTTGTGATGGCTTGAGTGTAGATCCTAGTATTAGTCGAGGCAAAGACTAACTTCCAGAATATTTATGATTCAGAGACATATATCCAGGCTTGTACGTTTGTAGTACATATTTTTTTTTATTTTGGGATTTGGGATTGCGAGATACCTCATGACTCCATATTTTTGTTATTTTGATACATTAAAGTACATTATTGGTCTATGATGATATATCCACACTAGGTATCAGAGTTAAATGCATGACTATAATGTTTTATATATTAATTGTCATGATAAAAAACTTATGCTGTGGTTACTTATGGTTTAAAATGATATGATAAGCAAATGATTTGAGTTCATTAACAATTTAAACAGTAAATTGTTGTTTATTGAAGTTAATAATAATTAAATGGTGGATGAGATGACATATGGGTCACAATGGCGCTGATGGGCCAAGTTGTAGGCCCGCATTGACCCAGTGGCAGTTCAATTGGAAAACGGGCCGCTACATTCATTTCTAGTACTCCCGATGACATCAAGGTTAGGCTTTCTTCATGCACCTCATCTAGGGAGATATTGAGAAAATTAAAAGAGATTTGTAGTGATTGTCATGATTCTCACTTTTTATTGTCTTCTAGCAAGTGCAATGATTCATTTCCATATAGTGACTCTATTGTTCCTTTTATCTCCTCATGATAAACAAATATATATCACCACACATGTTGATAAAAATGCTCACATGCATGAAGATCTGTTAAGACATGTCTCACTAAGTAGTGACTTAGCCTAGTTACCCTAATTAGGCACGTAAACCATACAACCAACTTTGCACCTTAAAACACTTTTCATTTAATCCTTAATATCGCCCCAAAACTAAATTTAGATCTTCAATGAAACTCATTTCTTGATTTAATAATTGGAGAAAATTAAAAAATCATATGGATTATCTTCCTTATTTTATAGTTCGGCAGCACCTCCTCTAAAAGTGGTATGCATGAAAACTTTCACTTAATAGACAACAAGACTGGGGAGAGGTCTAGAAGGACTCACAACTCCTTGCGGTTCACAATATATATCAAATTAAAAATTTATAAACTTATTTAGAGTCTCCAATACCTTAGTTACAACTTACAATATCAAAATGAACCAAAATTGAACATAAACCTTTAAACTTTTTTTTAAACCAATTTAGGAGACTTTCATAACATATTTAACAATGTTTCACGACCTACATTTACCCCGTAACCTAAAACGATAATATAAGAACAATATACAACAAGAATTTAATTTTTGAAACTTGAAAACATTCACCAAAGATCTTTCGGTCTTGTTTGTTCTTCATTGTCTTTACCAAGAACCTGACTTCATTAAAAACAACTCAAAGATGTCAGGTAAGTAAACTCCTACATTGCTCTGTACTCCTGCAAATGTTAGTTCGAATACATGGAGACATGTAATTGCATTTCCAAATAACAATAAATTTATATAAAAACGTGGATCCCTCATTTCTTGTTCTAAGCTCGTAACAAGCAGGCCTACTCACGATGAGCCTATGACAATCCTATGTTCACTGCATGCTACCCTAGAGTCGACATTACCCGCTTTAGACACTTGCGGCGTGTCTAAACTGGAGTGGAGCACCTTACACTCTTACGATCGAAGCAAGGGAAAATTTATTTAGATGCCATGTATGCATGACCAAGAATAGTGCGAAATGCAATGCTGACTAAACACAAATACAGTACAAAGATAAAATCCCGTAACTAGTAAAGACCACAGTAAGGTTAACTTACAACTAACCAACTTTGAGCTTAATTTTGGGGTATCAGAGCGTCAAATTACCTTAAAAATGGTTCCAATAGCTTCTCTGTATATCCAATTATATCATGGGGCAAGCTTCAAGTGAAACCAAATCACGAAACCTAATGAAAACTATAGCCAAAATATGTTTAAGAATGGTTTCCAAAAATAATAATTTATACAACTGTTTCAACTAGCTAATTTGGGGTAACTTCTTAACCTTGAAAACCTCAATATTTGTCTTCATAACCTAAAAGGAACTTGTAGTACTCATGTCCTACTTTCCATAAACTTCAAGAACATTCAAATTGAAGCATCGATGGAGAAGTTATGAATTTTTCAATATGACATGTCAACTAGGCAAACTTTATTTATTTTCAACTGAAAAACTTCTCCAAATCAACATTATCATAATTAAATCCTCAAGACTTGACAAAAAAACACCACAAAACCATTTGATACCAACGTCGAAATATTTTCGCAGCCTGTGTAGTCATCTTAAATTAAGATCAATAGTCGATTCATCTAGAAACTAAAGGTAAATCAATATCAATTATAAAACATCTCCAAAATAATTATCAACTGAATCACATTAGCTCAATTCATCAAAACCCTAACCTACACTAGTGGAACTTATCCCAAATTGATCCAAATCAACCCAATACATCAATTCTTAACAATTCATATCAATTCTATCAAAACCCTGTGAAGGAAATAAAAAAATCGAGAGAATTCAAATTGAATTGAGGGAAAATACCATGAATTGAGTATTTACCAAAGTCCGAGCCAAATACTTCGTCTTTGCCGCATAAGCTTTGCTCGAATTGACCGTCTCACATCACTCTACTATTTTGCCAAAAGAAACCGGGTGAAGATTAAACGTCGGGAGATCGAGAAGTGAAAATATGAATTGAGAGATTTAGGGATAAATGTTTTGTTGAAATCAAAACATTACATTTTGATTTTTTTATTTTGATTTTGATTTTTTATGTATATTTATACATAAACCCTTAGCTGCTTGTCATTAGCTAAATTTGTTTATTTATTAATTCTCAAAATCTCTATTTTTGATATGCTTTAACTTTTGGCTCTCATTTTTAATCAGATTTTTCACCAAATTGAACCAAACTCTCGACAAAATAATTTAAAACAAGCATGACACTAGTTTAAGTCACACCAAAACCCAAAAAATCTTAACTTTTTCCATGATATAATAGACTCTTATAGACCAATTCTCTTGTCATACTAAACCAAACTTACAACAATTTACACTCGATCTCAATCTCGACCACCGCCAACCGATATAAAACTCGAGGTAAGGTCTTGCACCAACTTTGTTCTCATTTTACAATACCACTGATCTCTATTTGTACGTAAATTAAGGAAAAATCTTACGGGAGGATTGACACTTGGTTAATTAGTTTTCAAACAACTAATAACTTATTTTCACTCGTGACTTTTAGACACACACTCGCATCTCCGAGTATGACAAACTAAGGATACACCTCAACATACCTTGACCTCATGACAAAATACTACATAATACACATACCTAGCATACAAAACACAAAAATAAAATATACCTTATGATCTCTAGTCCATATTGCGTAGGTCCCACCTCGGATACTTAAATTCCAAATAAAATCCAAAAATACTTAATTAGTCGCGTAATCAAGTTTATGAAATTCTGGATTTCATAATTCTTCTCAACTAATTTAAAATTTGTCTTCGAGATTTAAACTTACAGGTTACTGAACCAAAATAAGTATGAGAATATGATTTTTTATATAAAACTCTTGTAATCCTAACTTATAAAAGTTATTTCCAAGGTGAAACCATTAAGTGGACCCAATCACTTTCATTGTAATCAACAACTCAGTGGAAGAGATGGTAAACATTTTAATTTTTCATCTCCAACTTCTTAGTTTAGTGAAAAGTCATAATGATTTCTTAGCTAATCCTGACATTTTGTGAATTTTTGACGAAATAAATAATTAACTTTGTGGAATATCCAATATCTTTACTTTCCTTCACTACTCATTTCAAGCTTTGAATCTTATTCAAGCATCAATACATAGCATGATCTAGCCTATCTTGATTTTCAATTAAACCATTTTCATTTTTAACTGAATACTACTCTACAAATCGTTGATAGCTTTTTCCCTATCCACCAAACTCTGGTATACACATCTTAGTTTACTTTCTCATCACTGATCATTTCGAATTAGAATCATTGGTCGATCAATTCTTAGATTATCATCAGTCTAAATATTTATATAATAATATAATATTTGAGCATGTCATTAGATACTAAAGTATAGTTGTCTGTCTATCTGACCTATTAACATTCTGGCATTTCTCGACTGAAACTTGCAATTATATATGTCATCCCATGACTATGAATCTTGAATTACATTTGTCATCCCATGACAAAAGATCTCGAATTTCAATCCGATCAAAAAATGAAACTGGACACATCGTGCAACTCTCACTCATTAATTCTCTAAATGTCTACTTATAATATCATTTAGATTTTTCGATTAGAAAGCAATTACCAATTCCAACTCATTAGCCCATTCACTTAACATTTCCTTTGACTAGGTAGAAAATTAATGACTTTTCTAACTTTGTAAAACTATTATCTATTCGTGAGTTCACCGATAACCTCATCTTATTTACTTAACTATCAATCTATTTAAGATTGTCTTCTTCACTATTCGAATTTTCACATTTTTGACTTACATTGGTTTCTACGTTTCTCTAATTATTAAGATTTCCATAATCTTGATCTCAATTACTTACAATTCACCATACTTTTCTTATTACCAGAATGGAGATAGTTATGCTTCCCTTGAGTAGATATAATATTTTATATGTAGATATCGACATATTTCATGATTATACTCTCATAGCATAAACTTTAACTTGTATTTTATACAAGTCATAAATATGCTATCTCTTTTACTTTTCTACTCAATACATGTTTCTAACTTTTCTCAGTTTACAATGGAAGAACATTCAATTTTCTCAACCAATAGGGATAATACTTACTAATTGAGCTGTATGTAGTACGTCTCTTTTCAATTCATTTATTTCTTCACCATCATATATATATATATATATATCTTATATCAACTCATATTTAAAAAATCCTAGTGCTTCAAACTTTTCTACTAACTGATTACGTGGTGTAACACAACATTTGAACCAATATACAATATATTTACTAGTATCAATTGTATATTACTTTGGTTCAATATTTTCAACTTTTCAAGTTTGCTTCATTGTAAGATCCCTGTGAAGATAAATTAAGTTTCATCAACTTGTTGTTTGATATCTTAATTTAATTAGGACTCATTGATATGAAATTTTCCTCTTTTCATGCATATGTGAGAATTTCTTGACCATTTAGTTACTTATACTTCAGCTTCCAATTGACATCAATGATACTTCATATGCTCTTTTATTCAGACTATCGTCAATTTATTCAATTATTCAATGACAGGTGGGCGCCACACACTAATTTTCTACGTTGAGGATGTATCATGATTATGAAATGGAGTTACTTAGAATTTTGATCATGCACAACTACTCAGTGACTTAACTTTACTAAAAAGTCTATTCGTGTCACTTGTAGCAGTCACAAGTCATTTCTACGCCTCATTTTATTTTATACACAAAGTCTATTCCATTCGATTTTTGTCAATCTTAGCTATTCTAACTTTAATCTCATTTTTTAGCTCTTTTTTAAATTTATCATGATTTTTGCTCAACACCTACATCACTTACATATTCTTAGTCTTGACTTATAAAGCCAATTCAATCTATTCTCTTCTAAAAAAACTTAGCTAAGGATGATACGACTTTCATGATGATTCCAATCAATACTGAAGTCTTCATAACTAATTTTTGTTTGAAACAATGAAGTTTTGCGAACCAGAAAATTCTACTATTTGTTATTGCCTTCGTTGTTTCCGTTAGTCTCTGATTTTTTCGACTTTTCTTTCTCTCATAAAAATTTAGTACTTTTCAAGAGACTACGTAAAATAACAAAACTTTTCATTGATCATCAATTCATTTTTTTGATGAATTCACTTGTTCGTTGTTGTTCAACTGAAGAGGCATAAAAAATTGAATTTCCATTATCTCAAACAATTTCACGATAAATCAAACTTTTAAAGAATGTTATTTAAACCTTTTAGATCTTATTTTCTTAGCCCATAGAACCATTATACTCAAACTTTTGTCGTTGCTTGAATTTCCTTGATTGATCTAAACCTTAGATATGATAAGATCTTAGACCAATGGATTCTTATGATGATGATGATGATGATGATGATGATGATGATGATGATGATGATGATGATGATGATGATGATGATGATGATAGGTCTATACATTCTCATGTTCATAAAAGTAATCCTATTACCGATTCATTCACTAATATTGATTGTCTCCATGATTCATTTTTTATGAATTGTCCACTTTCAGTAAGAATCTTGAACTAGACTTGGATAATCTCATTAAAGAGAATGAGAACCTCAAGAACTTGATTCGACTTGCATTAAATGAGTTGATGACTATACAAAACAACTTTGCCTTAAAAAAATGAGAGTATTCTCGAAGAGAACATGATTTCAAAGAGCTAAATTCAAGTTCTTCAAGAAAAGCTAGATAAATGGAGTCACCAATGAGAAGGAGAATGTGAAATTGGAGCTTAGCCTAAAGAAACACAAGTGCCCCCATTTAGAAGCTCAACTAAGGAAGTCTACGATGTCTCACAAGTTTAAAGTACCATATAGACTCAATTGGACTTATTCTAGAAACAAGTCTCACGTTAAGCCATGGGTACCGAAAAACACTCATAAAGGCTAAGTTTACCAAATCTAAAGAAATATGGGTATAAAAGTCCATGATTTATAGAGTGAATAAGACTCACTTTGAAATATAATTAAACTTAAGTGATAAATTGATATTTGAGAATTAGGCTTGATTTAGATGTGTTGAGTGATTCTTAGGTTAGGAGCATGTCTTAGGTGGGAAATCAAATTCATAAATCTGATTTTGACTTAATTCATATTGATTAATATGATTCGTGCACTTCCAGGGCAAATCTTCTGAAGTTAAAAACTCAAAAACTTCCATGGAGCACGCTCCTTAAAGAGATGAAGCACGCTCGATGGAGTCTGAGTTTGGGTTTTCAATCCCAGACATGGGAGTGTACCTTACACATAAACGTGGAACACATTCTAGCGTCGGGGTGGCATTTTTAGCAGCCCTACCAAAGAGCATATGTTTAAGCTCTATTTTCCTAACCAAATTTATACAATCTTCGACCAATCTAACCTGTTGATTTTGATTGATTCTTGATTGGAAGTCATTGATTGCACTTCCCTAAGCTTCCTCCATCTTTCGTTGTTTGCAAATTAAGCTATATTCTTCAAAAATCCTACCCAAAGTAAGAGCACACAAGGTGTTTGGTAAATTCCAAATACAAGCCGGAAAACTAAAATGGCTTCATAATAGACATGTATTCATGTCAAATGACATTTGGTACTTAGTGAGTTATCAGAGAATACCTCAAGCTCATCCTCATTCTGAGCCTCACATCGATCTAATGCTCCTACATCATCGAAGAAGCACTCCTTTGAATATTCAAATACCTCATTTTACCGACCCAAATAGGCATACCACATAACAAAATAACACCGGTCCAAATGCATTGGAACTAATTAATGGGCATTACGCGAGCAAGGCGGTAGTTTTATCGACTATATTAGATTTGGATCTCTTCGATAAGGCCAACCTACAACTCCTTCACTCTTTGATGAAATAGGTTGGACACCATTCCTTGAGCTCAAAAGCATCTATTATGAGCCACTAGTGCGTGTCTTCTACACAAACTTAAAAGAGTTGACAAACTCTTCATTGAAGTCTCTCATTGCCGGTAAAGAGATTTACCTCACTTTGGCACGTCTTGCCCGCATATTCAACATTCCTATTCATGGTGCCACCATTTCTTAAGTTGACACATCCGCCATCCGGAATATGATAGGCTTGATGCCTAAAAGACTATGGGGCATATTGCGGATACGAAGGTTGTTCCTTCCACTCTCACTAACACAAATTCTTAGCTAATCCAACATTTGCTTCACAAAGTCCTTACAAAAGTGTTGATGCCGTGTGGTGGATGCAAGAATCATATTACTCACATGGACTTGTACATCTTGTGGGCTATCATGATGAAGTGAAATTAATTTTGCCACATCTCCTCTTTCATTACCTATTCTCCATATATAACACTTTAAAGTCCATGCCTTATACATCTGTGCTTACTCGTGTCTTTGAGGACTTTGGAGTCGATGTTGCATTGGGAGGCTTGCCCAAGTTAGTGATTGATAGGCCGAGCAAACCAAACTTGCGTAAAATGGGCTACAAGTATCACCTACCTACTCAGACTTGGGTCAGATGGAAGGAGGCTCATCCGAACTTTAAATTAGGTGATTGAGAACCTTTAGAACTGGAAGATCCATCAGCATGATCTATATGATTGGAGAGTCATTTTTTTAAACCTTGGCATTGATGATTTGGTTTAGAGGCAGATCAAAAGCCAGAACATGGAGCCCCAAATGCTAATGCATACTTTATTGTTGATATTAGAGAGTTAGGACCTCAACACATGCCATAACGTGAGCATTTAGCATTACCGCCACCTGCACCTTAGTTATCTTTCCAATAGTATGACCTTCAGCTTCCAGAGGATATGCCTCTATTTTCTACATATTTGACTCATTCATGTCCACTCAGTTTGATGCTATTAATGCTGGTTTCACCTCATTTAATAACACTCTAGTCGATCACACTACGAGTCTTCGATGTCTTGAGTAGGGCCATTCATTGAGGAGAACTAGTTTATCAAGCCCCAGTCGCTAGTCTTACAGGGAGATTAAGAGACTTAATAGTGTATGTTTAAGGGGAGTATTAGTTCGATCATGTTAGGGGGTGTCTAGGATCATTCCATGAGTAAGAGTTCATTTTGCATATTATATGTACACTCTTAACTCCTGTTTATGTCAGTTTCTACATGTACTACATTTTCTCATCTATTTTGTTTTTTTGAATGTAATGCAATTCCATGAATATTGTGTATCCCTAACTACTTATCTATGAATGAATGAAATTCCTTTTATCCCTCACTATATGTGTTATTTTTAAATGCACAATCAAATGAATGAATGGTTTTTTCTTCCTTGTATTTGATGTCGATTGATAAGGAGATACTTTATACCCACTTTTTGATGCTATCAAAAGGGGCAAAAATATTATGTTGAACTTGAAAATTATGAACTTGATATGCGCTTAATACATATGTTTGTTTGTTAAGTTCACAGTGTTTGTTATCATAAAAAAGGGAGATTGTTAGACTAAGTGTTCCATCACTTAGACTTTGTCCTGAGATTTTGAGGTCAAAAAATAATGTGAAATGATACTAAAAGTTTTGTCAACTATTTTAGTGTATTAAACGTTTTTAGAACTTACAAGTTCAAAGGAAGCAAAAAGTTAAGTATCCAAGTTCAAGCGGAATGAAAGAAATGAGACTTGAAAAGCTCAAGAATTGATTGAGACAAGAAAAGGTACCAAAAAGCATGCATGGAGTCATGTACATCATTTGTAAGGTATAAGAGTTCAACTACATGAGTCAAATGCATTAGATTCATGCATTTCATGAATTTCAAGTTTTCAAGTTTATTCAATTTTCCATTTTCAATGATTTAAGCTTTAAGACTTGAAAATATTTTTAAATCATGCAAACATGTTTTTTAGCATGCATTGGATAGAGTGCTAAACAAAAAAAAATATTTTCAGGCCCCTATCTTGTTGGGGCATGTGCCCTAGGTCAATCCATTAACTGTCTTTATGAATACTTTTAGTTAATAAAATAGAGGATTTCATTTGCTGTTTATTATAATTAATTTGCATGTTTACATTATAATAAGATCCATGGGTATTTACAAAAATATCATAAGTGTCCCTAGTCGATCATTATACT
This sequence comes from Stephania yunnanensis, assembly GCA_039657365.1. Taxonomy (NCBI): domain Eukaryota; kingdom Viridiplantae; phylum Streptophyta; class Magnoliopsida; order Ranunculales; family Menispermaceae; genus Stephania; species Stephania yunnanensis. Next base: position 10,099,482 of record CM077589.1, on the reverse strand, counting down.
AGGAAATATAATGAATTAAGACTAGTGTGAGTCTTGATTGATGATCATATGATGATTATACGTATAGGGATACAAATCAAGATCATGAGTACTTGTTAGGGAACAAAGTACTGGACCGACCCGCTATGAGAACATCACATGGATTAAGTCATAGTTGTTTCTCATGAAAGGTATATTTTTTCGGTCCTCGACTTGAGATTACCAAGAGACTTCAACATTAGGAACATAATGATTTGACACTATCAAACGTTGTTTTTAACCAAACGATTATAAAGGTTGTGATTGGTTACTGTGTGAGCAATGTGATGAAGTTGTGTAATCGAGATAGAATTTGTCCCTCTCATATAAAGAGAGATATCAAGTGGATCCCTCGATGTGTTAGACTGTTAAAAGGCCTAGTCTAAGTGAATTGATATTGATCAATGTCACTTGGATGTTTTCAGTCTACCTAGAGATCGAGACTAGTACGATTGAACATGTTGGATGACAATTCCATGCCTTATGTTTAATCAAAAGGATATCGTGTGACAAAAAGATGTTATATACACTATTGATTAGGTTGTATCGATTTGATATTCGTACGACTTGGGTAGTCATAATGTCTTGCTAGAGGCCGCTTATGACTTGTATACCAAAATGTGTTTTGGTTCACTACCAACGTTGTATGAGCCTATTGGGTCGCACACTAAGAATGGTTTTGCGAGATTTTAAGATGGTTCAGAAAAATGAATTTTATATGATAAAATTCATGACATAAACGTCCTTGTGGTGTATTACACTTATACTTCTTTAAGTAGGGGTATATGTGTAATTTACTTAACCGTCTATATAAAAGGGTTGTATAAATAGACGCTTTAAGTTAGAACACATGGACGAAAGATTAAGGGCCGAAACTTTATTTTTGTTTTAGAAACGACTTAAGGTTTTCTTGTACGCTCTGGATCATTTTGGAGAGAAACAAAAGGTTTGGTATTCTCTCGAAGCTAGCACTTCGAATCTCGACCGCCGTTCGTGTGAGGATCGCTGGTAGAGGGCGTTCGTCGTTGGCAGTGCCTTAGAGATCGATCAACCTTCAGAAAGGTATTTTACGATCGAGGTATGATTAATTTTTCTTGGTTTAAACATTTTTAATGGAATTAGATTCGGATCCTGTTGGGGTTTTCGTGAAAATTGTTTTGTAATCTTCACTACGTATGAACCCCAAAACCCAACAGCGGTATCAGAGCCTTCGAGTTCGATTCCATTAAATTAATTGCATGTTTTCTTCTTATTTATACATGATATATGATTGAAAGCATGTTAATAGTTGATGTATATGTGATATACATAAGTTTTTTGTGAGATTTATTATCATGTTTTGTGTATATGATACATATATTCGTGATTTAATTGAAATTAGTTTCGTATATGCTAGTAACCATGTTAGGTTAATTCGAATAATTTTAATGAATTGAGTTTCGTGTTCTGTAATCCATGACACCATTAGGTTCGATTGGGATAGTAGTTCATGATTCAATTACATGTTTGTGATTATTTGGATGAGGACCGAAATTGCAAATAATTAATTTTTGAAATTATTTATTTATCTTGTTATATCTATTATGTTATGAAGTTTCTATTTGATAAAGATAGATAACAAATTAGATTAGGAGATATAAGCAAAATCGGTCTCGTTATCCCTATTGGATAGGAGATAAATATGGAGAATTTTGTTATTGGTGATATGCTAGGATTCAAATATCTTAAGTCCTAATTGGATTAGGATAAGATGTTTAGTTAGATGTGGGCCCGGGTTAATTAAAAATGTTTTAATTGACTTAATTTTAGATAAATTAAGGGGTAAATTTAGGATAATAAAATCAGCGAAAAATATGATTTCCTATAGCGAATTTTAATTTTTGGAATTTAAATTCATCTTCTAAAAAAAAAAAAAGCGTATTTGCCATGATGTGGCAATGGGACCGTCTAACTAATCCTAGCGCACGAAAATTCTTTTATTTGTGAACAATATAAAAATCTCCAAATTGTTTAGTGATTTAATAAATCAATAAAAATATATGATATTTCATTGTTTACGTAAAATCACTAAAACTGAATAAAACCCCTCTATTAAATTTTAAGTCTCATGCTATCCATTTTAAACACTTGTCAAGGCCTCGATCACACTAATATAGTTTCAGCCATAGCTGGGTGTATTGTGTTATTTTGGTGAGATAAGTTGGATAAGAGTTACCTAAATGTTTAAAATGGTCCGACTTAATAAAGCTATCAAAATAGTTTTGAGCTTTAGGCACATGATGAGATAAAAAACATGATAAGACATAAGATGTCCCGTATCTCATAAAAGTATCTAAAATTACATAAGATGTAATTGGTAACTGTTACCCACCTAAATAATCTAGTTCGTGCTTCATGCCATAATTGTCATAGAATTAGGTGAAATATGGATTTTAGTCCCATAAATAAATAATATGTTTTAGGAAGGTTGTTAATTTAGTGGGAGTCTATCCCTCTATACTAAAACAAACTTTGCATAATCTTTATTGTAGATCAATGGCCTCTTCAAGTAACAATAATCCCTGTCCTTTGTGATCCATCCTTGAGAAGGATAAGCTATATGGGACTAACTTTCTTGACTGGTTCGAAACTTGAGAATTGTTCTTAAACATGAACGCAAGGTGTATGTCCTGGATGCTCCAATCCCGAGGACCCACCACCAATGCTACGAAATTTGTGAAGGATGCGCATAATAAGCATGTCAATAATTCTACCGATGTTGAATGTATTATGCGGCAACTATGGTTCTGAACTTCAGAAGGACATGGAACTAATGGAAGCTACGACATGGCTATAACATTGAAGGAAATGTTCCAAACAAGCAAGCTAGGCAAGAAAGGTTCGAGACAGTCAAGAACCTACATTCTTGCAAGATGACTGAGGGTACGTCAGTTAGTCCTCATGTTTTGAAGATGAAAGGCTATGTTGACCAGCTTGATAGACTGGGATTTCCCATAAGCCAAGAGTTGGCTACGAATTTGATCCTGAATTCATTACCAGAGAGTTACTCACAATTTGTGATGAACTACAATATGAATAATATGGAGAAATCAATTTCAGAGTTGCATTTGATGCTCAAAACTTGCTGAACAAAATATCAAGAAACCCTCTAGTAATGTGTTGATGGTCCAAAAGGGAAAGCGAATGAAGAAGAAAGGCAAAGGCAAGGCTAGAGTTGCCAAGGCTGTTGCTGCCACTGTCGCAAAGCCTGTGGAACAAGTCAAGCCCCAGCCTGTTCTTGCTTCAAAACACCCAAAAGAAAAGGAAGGAAATTGTCATTTCTGTCATGCACATGGACATTGGTTCAGAAATTGCAAACTCTATCTGGAAGATCTAAAAAAGAAAAACGGTAGTGCGACTACCACTATAGGTATTTATGTTATTGAGATTAATTTATCTACTAGTAATTCCTGGGTATTAGATACCGGATGTGGATCTCATATTTGTATAAATGTGCAGGGACTCACCAGAAGTAGAAAGTTGAAGAAAGGAGAAGTCATCCTCCGCGTAGGGAATGGAGCAAGAGTTGCGGCTCTGGTTGTTGGATCATATGACTTAGTCTTACCTAGTGGACTTATTTTAACTTTAAATAATTGTTATTTTGTGCCTGCCTTGAGTAGAAACATCATTTCTATTTCATGCTTGGATATGGATGGTTTAGATTTTATTATTTCGAATAATAAATGTTCCATTTCTCGTAAAGATATATTTTATGCAAATGTTGATTTGTGTGATGGTCTTAATATTCTAAGTATGAAAAGGTCCACTGATACTCTAGTCTTTAACATAAATACAAAGAGATTCAAGTCAAATGATTTGAATCAAACCTATCTTTGGCATTGTCGTCTCGGGCACATAAACGAGAAACGCATAAAGAAGCTCCATAAAGATGGGCTTCTAGATTCATTTGATTTAGAAACATATGAAACGTGCGTATCTTGTTTACTAGGCAAGATGACTAAAAGTCCCTTTACTGGACACAAAGAAAGGGCAAGTGATTAATTGGGTCTAATACATAATGATGTATGTGGTCCTATAAACACAATGGCTAGAGGAGGTTATCAGTGCTTTATTACATTTACTGATGATTTCAGCAGATATGGTTATCTATATCTAATGAAACATAAAGCTGAATCATTTGAGATGTTTCGAACGTTTCAAAATGAAGTGCTGAATCAACTTAGTAAAACTATCAAAACACTTCGATCAGATCGAGGTGGTGAATATTTAAGCCAAGAATTTGATGATCATCTTAGAAATTGTGGGATTGTCTCTCAATTGACTCCACCAACAACTCCACAATGGAATGGAGTTTCTGAAAGGAGAAATCGAACCTTATTAGATATGGTTCGATCTATGATGACTAATGCAGATCTTCCATTATCCTTTTGGGGTTATGCATTACAAACTGCAGCTTTCGCTCTAAATCGAGTTCCTTCTAAAACGTTTGATAAAACACCATATGAGATATGGTACGGGAAGAGACCTAGTTTGTCTTTTCTTAAGATTTGGGGTTGTGAGGCTTATGTAAAGCGACAAGTCTAAGAAAAACTAGCACCTAAATCTGATAAGTGCTTATTTATGGGGTATCCTAAGGAAACAAAAGTATATTACTTTTATAATCCTGCTGAGAACAAAGTGTTTGTTGCTCGGTATGGTGCCTTTATGGAAAAAAATTATTTCAAAAGACACTAGTGGGAGAGAAATAAATCTCGAAGAAGTTCAAGAATCACAAATAAACACTGAACCGCTATTGAAAGTTCAACAACGTTTGAACCAGTTGAACCTCCACCTAGTGACACAAGGCCCACGTAAATCTGGTAGGGTAAGACATGAGCTAGAGAGATTCAGATTTCTCATTAGTGATAATCGTGATGTGTTGCTTATGGACCAAAATGAGCCTACCACTTATTAGGAGGCTATGTCTGGACCAGACTCAAATAAATGGCTAAGTGCCATGAACTCTGAGATGCAATCCATGTATGATAACCAAGTTTGGAACTTGGTTGATTTACCTGAAAGTGGTAAGACCATTGGATGTAAATGGGTTTTCAAGAAGAAAACTAACATGGATGGCAAAGTGCATACTTTTAAAGCAAGACTTGTAGCAAAAGGTTTCAGGCAGACTCAAGGTGTTGATTATGATGAGACTTTTTCGCCAGTAGCCATGCTTAAATCCATAAGAATTTTAATTGCCATTGCTAATATTATGACTATGAGATATGGAAAATGGATGGAAAACAACATTTCTTAACGGAAAGCTGCTTGAAGACGTGTATATGACACAACCTGAAGGTTTTGTACATCCTGAGAATTCTAGGAAGGTATGCAAGCTTCAAAGATCCATTTATGAATTAAAGCAAGCTTCTCGGAGTTGGAATCTTCGTTTTGATGAGCCAATCAAGGATTTTGGTTTTATTAAGAACGAAGATGAGCCTTGTGTATACAAGAAGGTCAGTGGGAGTGTAGTTATTTTTTAGTACTGTATGTTGATGATATATTACTTATTGGAAATGACATCCCAACATTGCAGAATGTCAAGTCTTGGTTAGGGAAGTGTTTCTCAATGAAAGACTTAGGAGATGCAACCTATATCCCAGGGATAAGGATCTATAGGGATAGATCTAAGAGGCTAATCGATCTAAGTCAGAGGGCTTACATAGACAAGGTGTTGAATAGGTTCAGTTTGCAAGACTCTAAAAGAGGATTATTACCAATGTCTCATGGCGTAAGTCTCAGCAAGATTTAATGTCCTAAGACAAATGACCGTATGAATAAGATTCCATATGCATCAAGCTATTGGATCTATCATGTATGCCATGCTATGCACTCGACTTGATGTATCATATGCTTTGAGCACTACAAGTAGATATCAGTTAGATCCTAGTGAGAGTCACTGGATAGTAGTAAAGAACATTCTTAAATACTTAAGAAGGACTAAAGAAGTGTTCTTGGTCTATGGAGGTTTTGAAAATGATCTAGTTGTAAATGGTTACACAGATGCAAGTTTTCAAACTGATATAGATGATTTTAGATCGCAGTCTAGATATGTGTTTACTTTGAATGGGGTGCAATAAGCTGGAAAAGTTCGAAACAAGAGACCGTGGCGAGATTCTACAATAGAAGCTGAGTATATATATTGCGGCGTCCGATGCAACAAAGGAGGCGCTTTGGATCAAAAAGTTCATTTCGAACTAGGTGTGGTTCCAAGTATTGCTAACCCTGTTTGTTTGTATTTGACAATAACGGGGAAATAGCACGAGCCAAGGAACCTAGATCACACACCACAGATCCAAACATATACTCGGGAGTTTTCATCTCATCAAAGAAATTATTGAGAGGGGAAACCTAAAGATTTGCAGAGTACCTACTGAAGACAACGTTGCGGATCCATTGACAAAAGCTCTTCCACAAGCAAAACATGATGGTCATGTTAGATCATTAGGCATTAGATGCATGTATGATTGGCCCTAGTGCAAGTGGGAGATGTTGGGGCATGTGCCCTACGTCAATAAATTAACTGTCTTTATGAATACTTTTAGTTAATAAAATAGAGGATTTCATTTGCTGTTTATTATAATTAATTTGCATGTTTACATTATAATAAGATCCATGGGTAATTACAGAAATATCCTAAGTGTCCTAGTCGATAATTATACTGGGAACTATAATGAATTAAGACTAGTGTGAGTCTTTATTGATGATCATATGATGATTATACGTATAGGGATATGAATCAAGATCACGAGTACTTGTTATGGAATAAAGTATTGGACCGACCTGCTATGAGAACATCACATGGATTAAGTCCTAGTTGTTTCTCATGATAGGTATATTTTTCAGTCATCTGACTTGAGATTACCAGAGACTTCAACATTAGGAACATAGTGATTTGACACTATCAAACGTTGTCTTTAACAGGACGATTATAAAGGTTGTGATTGGTTACTGTGTGAGCAATGTGATGAAGTTGTGTAATCGAGATATAATTTTTCCCTCTCATATAAAGAGAGATATCTAGTGGATCCCTCGATGTGTTAGACTGTTAAAAGGCCTAGTCTAAGTGAATTGATATTGATCAATGTCACTTGGATGTTTTCAGTCTACCTAGAGATCGAGACTAGTACGATTGAACATGTTGGATGACAATTCCATGCCTTATGTTTGATCAAAAGGATATCGTGTGACAAAAGGATGTTATATACAATATTGATTAGGTTGTATCGATTAGATATTCGTACAACTTGGGTAGTCATAATGTCTTGCTAGAGGCCGCTTATGACTTGTATACCAAAATGTGTTTTGGTTCACTACCAACGTTGTATAAGCCTATTGGGTCGCACACTAAGAATGGTTTTGCGAGATTTTAAGATGGTTCAGAAAAATGAATTTTATATGATAAAATTCATGACAAATACGTCCTTGTGGTGTATTACACTTATACTTCTTTAAGTAGGGGTATATGTGTAATTTACTTAACCGTCTATATACAATGGTTGTATAAATAGACGCTTTAAGTTAGAACACACGAACGAAAGATTAAGGGCCGAAACTCTATTTTCGTTTTAGAAACGACTTAGGGTTTTCTAGTATGTTCTAGATCGTTTTGGAGAAAAACAAAAGGTTTGGTATTCTCTCGAAGCTAGCACTTCGAATCTCCGCCGTTTGTGTGTGGACTTGGTAGAGGGTGTTCGTCGTTGGCAAGCGCCTTAGAGATCGATCAACCTTCAGAAAGGTATTTTGTGATCGAGGTATGATTAAGTTTTCTTGGTTTAAACGTTTTTAATGGAATTAGATTCGGATCTGTTGGGGTTTTCGTGAAAATTGTTTTGTAATCTTCGCTGCGTATAAACCCCAAAATCCAATATATCTGTGGAGCGTGCTCTACCCTTAAATGAAGGGCACCCCAGTCTAGTGTGCACCGCATAAATTGGTGGAGCATGCTCCCTGACGGCCTAGTAGCTTTTTTTAAGCTTGTAATCCACACCTTTAAATTGAATATATGGATTTTTTTGGATCCTTAGATCAATATAATGGTAAAAAATAGTCAAAAGGGAAGGGAGAGAACATTAAAATCACATAGAACAAATATTTGATCTTATTTGTACATACACACATAAAGAGAGCTAAAACATGAAATTTATGCAAGAAAAGTGAACATCAAACACATACACTCACCTGAAGGTTGTTGGGACTGAACTTATGGAAATTAAGTGGGTTAAAGGAAGTGTTCTAAAGCACTCAACCATCTATCCAAATTGATTTGAATCATCTCCACATCTTGGGTTGTAAGATTTCATCTTTCCTTTCATTATTGTGCTTAATTTATATTTTGTTGTTAAAGTTTTATATGGGAACCATATGTGACTTATTTGGATATAGTTATATAGTGTGTTGCATCTAATATCAAGTTTAAATAAGACTTAGAATGGATTTGCACTTATTTACCTGAAACTTGAATCATTATTATGTAAGTGGGAGATGTTGGGGCATATGCCCTAGGTCAATCTACAAATATTGTTTATATCATAATTTTAGTTAATAAGATTGAGGTTTTAATTTGCTATTTTATTATAAGTGATTGCATTTTTACCTTATACTAAGATCCAAAGGTATTTGTTGAAATATCATAAATGTTCATAGTCGATCATTATACTAGGAACTATAATGAATTAAGGCTAGTGTGAATCTTGATTGATGGTCATGTGATAATCATGCATATAGGGATACGAATCGAGATCATGAGTACTTGTTATAGGAACAAGGTACTAGACTGATATGCTATGAGAACACCACATGGATTAAGTCATATGTATTACTCATGATAGGTATATCATTAGTTTTTTTACTTGAGATTACCATGGACTTCAATATTATGAGCATGGTAATTTGAAACAATCAAACGTTTTCTTTAGCCAGGACGATTATAAAGATTGTGATCGGTAACTATGTGAATACTATGTGAAGGTGTGCAATCAAGATAGAATTTGTCCCTTTCGTATAGAGAGATATCAGTAGATCCCTCGATATGTTAGATTGTTAAATAGCCAAGTCCAAGTAAATTGATATGATCAATGGCATTTGGATGTTTTCAGTCTTTCTGAAGATTAAGACTAGTATTATTGAACATTAAGGGTGACTTTCTATGTCTTATATTTTATCAATGGATATCACACAACAAAAGGATATGATATATGTTATATATCAGGTTGTATTAATTTTGATATTTATGCTACTTAAGTAGTCATAATGCCTTGCTAGAGACCACTTATGACTTGTGTACCAATATAATTTTGGTTCACTGCCAACGTCGCATGAATCTATTAGGTCGCACACAAAGAATAACTTTACACAATTTCAATTGGTCCAGAATAATGAATCTTATATTATAAAATTCATGACATAAAGCCCTTTCTATTTGTTATATGATAACTTATTAATAGGGGCCTATACGTAATTTTCTTAAACTTCCTAAATACAATAGTTGTAGTATGAATATGATTTTAAGTGAGGGCTTATTTGCACATATAAATAGAGGTTGAAGCCTTAAAACGAAATAAGATTTTTATTTTTACAAATTTTGAGTTCTCTGGATTTCGGGAGAGAAAGAAAAAACGTTTTCTATCTCTTTTGAGGCTAGCGCTCCAAATTGTGGTCACCGTTCGCGCGTGGATTTCTGATAGAGGACGAGTGCTTAAACTTCTTAAAGATCGAACAATCTAAGAAGGAAAAAAATGGATTTAGGTATTATTTTACTTTTGTAGATATATTTTAATGGAACTTATTTCCGATCTCGTTGGGGTTTTTCAAAATTGTTATGAGTTTTTTGCTGCGTATGAACCCTAAAACCCAACAGAAACTAAAAAAAACACATAGAGCTTAACCTGTACTTATCTTTGTTGGTTTCATTGAAGTGTATGTGAAACACCACTAAAAGAGGGTCTTGAACCTAAACTTGATTTTGTACAAACCCAAATTATAGAGTGCAGTTGCTTGAGCTTAACTGCGATTTCTCATACTACATTGAATTGACTTTAAATCGACTTGTGATTATTCTATATATGTTTTTGTGGTTTCATGCTTATGTTGTTTTGATAGCATATTTACAAGGGTTTTTGTTCTTAATCTTAATCATTATGTGACTCGAGATTTTGAATGCACAACTTGAGCTTAAGCTTGCATTCTTTCATTAGTGCATCAATTAGCCATTTTTAAGAACTAAGTTGAGCTTAATCTACACCCTTCTTTGTTAGTTTCAATATTGAAAGTTAGCCTATAAAAGTTGATTTTACAAAGTATCTCAATTGGCAAAGTCTCACTTTTATTGATTTATCTTAGGATTACATTTGGCTTATGAGAGGAGAGCATCTTATACCGCTTTATTTGTTGTAAGCGGTAAATCATTCTCTAGTTATAAAGTTTATAAGGTCTATTGGTGAATAGACTAAGTTTTGTAAAGCCTATCGGGGAATAGGGAAGTTAAAGTCTTAGTTACAACTAGGCATGTTAAATTCCTAGTTGAGGCTAGGTGGTTGTAAAAGTCCTTGTTGCAGTAAGGCAATTGTAAAAGACCTAGTTGAGACTAGACACACTAAGCTTGCGGGCTTAGATTTGTTAACTTATTGAAATATAAGTGATAGTTTAGAATCTTAACCGGGGAGGTTAGGTATAGGATATAGATATGAACGATCGAACCACTATAAATCGATTGTGTGCTTCCATTTGTTCTACCTCATTCACTTAGTATAGTATTTCATTCACTTGAAGCATTCCGGCACATTGCTATTTCTCTTACTACTACATGCGCTCATTTAGCTTGACTTTTGAAGTGAACTTATGAGATTAGCAAAGGAAGTTTTTAAAAAGTCCATATTGGCCATTACACTTAATTCATCCTCTTTTTTAATGGCTCAAAAAAACTTAAACTCTTAATTAAACGCTAATTTTAAGATTTTAACCATTGACTCAATCCCTATGCGGAACACTCAGTCCAACCTCAGATAGCGTAGCTGAAGTATATTAGTGCAGCACCTTAAACTAAATATGTAATTGGAAAACTATATAGTATAAATAACAAACTAAAAATAATATATATATACTTACATATACACAACATGTATGTATAGTGTATATTATATGTACGTATATAATATTAATACATTTATATATGTGTTGTATATGTATCAGTATACTTTATATATAATAAATAAAATAATATAATAATCAATTGGTTAGGAAGAAAATAATAAATACCAAGTTTGAGAGAATTAGGGTCGAGTCGAAACTCAATCAACACAGTTCGACCTAAGACGCGACCAATGTGATTGTATAAAAATAGGTTAATGGAAATAAAATATAACCAAATAAATTATCGTTTGAATTAGTTTCAGACCAAAATCTCGGACTTAAACAACCTATGAGACATTCGTCGAATCGGTGTTGAGGTCCTGCTCTAGATACTGGAATTGAGATTCATCTCAAGATACATGTAATAACCGAAAAGTGTTTAAGGCGATTCACATCGAGATCGACCTTTTAATACGTGCATAATTTGGATAAGTATGAATAAGACTAAGAATTGAGTCTAATAAAGATCATGAAATAATATAGGGGATTTGGACACACCAAAAGCAGATCAATAGTTCGAACTTTGAAGACGTCACGTGGTCTACACGACTTGATGATTTATATGGTTATTGTAAGTAAATTAGAAGGAACATTATTGATCGTGGCCACAAGTATAACTGATCGATTATAGTAATGATGTGATCAACTAATATTGATTACGGATATCGTCCTTAGGAAAAGATGTATGACACACTACTCACTTAGTTAGATTTAGTTTATCGCTAAGAAAATCCCTTTTTAATTGGTTTTAATTAAACTATTCTATTCTAACAAAACAATGTAAATACTTGTTATCTTATATTAAGAAGATCTTAGTTCACAACTTCACCTAGGTAATAAATTACCATGCTTTCAACTCACTTCCTTCATCTTCATTATGTGTGTGCAATGCTTAATTAAAATATACATATTTCCTTCAAATCTACTTCAACCTGGTGTCGTGACAAAATATTTTAATGTGTAAACTAGAACTCCACTTATCGATGTGAATAGCGTAAGTTCCACGTAGCTTTAAGTTTCAAATCTTTGGATTCATAACCACTTAAGTTAACTATTTTGTCTCCTTAATCAATAACTATCTATTGATGTTATATATTTTATGGTTGTATCGCCCATATCCGGCTTAAAAAGCTCCAATGGCCATGGTAACTCTTTAAACCTCTGATCACCAAACACGTGACCAAGATGTTCATAGCATTACGTGTAGAATCAATACAAATTATAACAATTGCACTTCTAAACTTTATAATCCATTTATAACTACTTTAGCATAACACTCATACCATATGATCCATTGATCCCTAAGATTGATGAACTACTCACACATCATTGAAATAAAAATACACATCATGGCATTCATTGCAATCAAAGATTAAATTAAATAACTTCAATTAAATCAAGAAAACAAAATCAAATAACCACACGCGAAGTCTTCAATGTCTTTTATTGGTGTTTGGGGTTCATACGCAGCGAAAAACTCAAAACGATTTTAAGAAACCCCAATAGGATCGAAAATAAGTTCTATTATACTAGATCTACAAAAGTAAACCATATCTTAATCCGTGATTTCCTTCTCTGATTGTTCAATGTCCAAGTTGTTCAAATGCGCGTCCTCTATCAAAAATCCACACACGAAACGTGACCACAATTTGGAGTGCTAGCTCCAAGAAAGATAGAAAATGTTTTTTTTTTCTCCCAAAATCAAGAGAACTCGAAAATAGCAAAAATGAAAAACCTTATTCATTTTTATGGTTTTAACCTGTATTTATATATGTAGATAAGCTCTTTTAAAAAAATCTATTCGTAATACAACTATTGTATTTAGGTAATTCAAGCAAATTACTTAAACACCCTTATTAATAAGTTATCATATATATAAATCGTATATGCATTTATGTCATGAATTTTATCATATAAAAATCATTACTCTGGACCAATTGAAATTGCGCAAAGCCATTCTTTGTGTGTGGCTCAATAGGTTCATGCGATGTTAGCAGTGAACCAAAATTGTTTTGGTACACAAGTCATAAGTAGTCTCTAGCAAGGCATTATGACTACCCAAGTAGCATGAATATCAAAATCGATACAACCTAATCATATATCACATCATTTTGTCACGTGATATTCTTTGATTAAACATAAGACACGAAAAGTCACTCTTAATGTTCAATCGTACTAGTCTCGATCTATAGGTATACTGAAAACATCAAAGTGACATTGATCATATCAATTCACTTGGACTTAGCCATTTATTAGTCTAATATATCGAGGGATCCACTTATATCTCTCTGTACGAGAGGGATAAATTCTATCTTGATTACACACCTTCACATACTATTCACATGGTAACCAATCACAATATTTATAATTGTGCTATTAAAGACAACCTTTGATTGTGCCAAATTATCATGTTCCTAATATTGAAGTCTATGGTAATCTTAAGTCGAATGACTAAATGATATATCTATCAAGAGTAACACCTATGACTTAACCCATGTGGTGTTCTCATAGCGGATTGGTTCAATACCTTATTCCCTACTAAGTACTCATGATCTCGATTCGTATCTCTATACGCATGATTATCACTTGACCATTAATCAAGACTCACACTAGTCTTTATTCATTATAATTCCCGCCAGTATAGTGACCGACTAGGGACATTTAGGATATCTCAACAAATACCCATGAATCTTATCATAAGGTAAACATGTAATCACTTATAATAAAACAACAAATGAAAATCTTTATTTTATTAACTAAAATTAGAAGATAAACAATGTTTATAGATTGACCTAGGTCGCACGCCCCAATATCATTTTCTGTAAATCTTCTTAAAAATCAAGAACAAAGTAAAACTAAACTAAACTATGTTAATTAATTGCTCTTAATAATAAATAGTAAACTTGTGAGTTCACCACATTCTAATACCTATTTATACCCCTAAGAAACTTTAGAATACAATTAGAAACCATAATAGACAATTCAAAATGAACTAGAACTCTAAACTCACTATTTTCTAGGTCTCAGGCGGTCCATAAGTGATTCGATATTGTTTTTGTATAGCCACAGTGATGCCAGAGCTTCGGCCTCTTTGTGTGCATCTTCCTTTTTTAGTGGGCTCGATACCCTTCTTAAACCATCATAGGGTCATCCCTATATATCCATGATGCTGCCACTATGTCGAAACTTCTGCACCTTTATTTTCCTTTCTTCCTTCTCCACGTATTGCCCACGCTGTATATACTCTTCCCATGGCATCAAGCCTACTAGCCACAACGTCAAACATGATTTTGTGCATTTTCACCTCGTTTCATCACGAAATCACTCATTTGTCTCCTTTATATCTTGTGTACCTGAAAATACATAAATACCATCAATTAGAGCTCATTTTGGGATATTTATATCATATATACTACTAAACTAGTCCTATATATAAGTCTAAATAATTACTTATCAATATTTCTATTCTACTTCTTGAATTTAATTTCCTTAATTGAGCCTATTTAAGGAATTTCACTCCTAGTTAAAGTGTCCGAGGGCTAAGTGAGTCAGTAAGGTAATCTCCTAGATATGGCGACCGACTCACAATCGAAACTATACCCCGAGTTACTAGATTTAGATCGTGGCGGGAGGTGAGGTATTTAAGGCGCTGTTGATACCCCTACATTTATGAAAATTTTGAATCTACAGGCGCTGCCACAATTCTAAGAAGTTGAGCTCGTGGGTGCATACTCACAACTCGATGGATTCAAGACCTCTTAACTTCTCTCTTTTGTATCTATGATACTCTCTTTCATTTCTTTTATTTCCACTTTATGTTTCATGCACTTACTTTATTTCTTGTTCTTTTATATTCGCGTAATGATTTATCGACTATTTACTTAATTCTTGAAGTACTGTTATGAATCTTTTGGTTTTATTGACTAGAATTATCTCATTTTGTGATGATAATTGCGGGCCTCTTATCTCGCAAGGGCAAGGAGCCAATGGTGGCGACTACTTCTGAGAATTCTCAAAGCGGCTCATATTTTTGTGATATTGTAGTTTTTTTGTAAAACTTCAGGATAATTGGGATTGAGAAACACTTTGGTACATGCATATGATCACTTTTGCCACCGTACTTATACATGGTATATATATTACGGGGTTCCACATATAGGCAATCCCGTTTTGCATGTTATAAAGTTATTTAAATTGTTTCATTTATTTTCTTTTCATTGCTTATTAATTTAAATTTTGTAAAACTAATAACTCAATATTAAAACACCAAACTAATTACAAAATGATACAAGAAGCCTAATTGCACTTGCGTTGACTTTACGGGAGTTGACCGGGGGTCCACGTAGGTGTAGGCCGGGCAAAATCCAGTTTGTGGGAACTGGGTCCGTCACAACCTTCACTTACTAGTAGCAAAAGGAAAAAGAAAATCGATAACTACATATGAGCCCTCGACAAATGACTTTTTGCTACTTTATAAGAAATGCTACTTTTCCTCACTTTTGATACATGCATGTTGATTTTTGCCTTATTTGATATATATATATATATGCAAGAGATCTATTTTCAGTTTCCACATAAAAATGTGTTACTTTGCTTCTACACTTAAAATTAAGATTTCCGCAAAATGTTAAGAAGCTTTAAGTAACTTTGAAAACATGTTAAACGAGATAACTGATAACATTAATCCTGAATTCGAATAACGAGGTAAATGAATAGTAAAACCTAATAAATACATCTTCAAGTCCTACATGGCTAAGATTAGAGCTTAATGACATATTAATGTTGGGAGATGCCCTAATTTGGGTTAAGGGTCGTCACAAAACTACTACGGCTTCACTATATTATTGCTTCAAATATAGAACCTTATGGACAGGGCGTAATTTACTAAAGAGTGACGTATGTCAAATGTGTATGATAATTTCTCCTTTATATTATACATTAAATATTTTGTAGTAATGATAAGTGAGAATCGTCTCCATAGGGATTTATCTTTCTCTAGGAAAAAGAACTTTTAAATTTTTTATTATTATTTACTTTAATTAATTTAAAAATAGTTATTAAACTAACTAATAATTAACTATAATATAATAATACTTAACTAACTATATTAACTTAACTAAGACAATCAAAATTCACGATTAATCAAATAGATTCAATTCAATAATAAATAAATATCTAATTAAACATCCAGAACAATGACGTATAAACCCATTTTGCATTCCAAACGTGTAACATCTACCATATATTTATGTGCATAATTCTTAAAGTATTATTGATCATTAAAATCTAATCATAAGTAAGTAAAAAGCCTTTAGTCAACCATTTGTTCTCCTTATACCGGTGAAAAAGCCACGTTCTAATTTTATTGAGCTAACCCTTTCGAATACACAAAGACATTAAACTCACGCAATAAAACTACATTACATTTTGTGAAAACTTCGAACTACTAAATCTAACATATTCGAAAAGCCACTTCAACATCAGATTTAGATCTCAAACTCACCTAGGACATTTAAACGATGTTTGCCTTTCAAATAATCCTAGTTACTATTTCAAATAGATAATGAAACAAAATATCATAATACACATTCTAGGCTATGCATGTAATACAAAGATCATAATTAAAATCAATAGAGAATAACTTATTAAATCAGTGAATCAAAGAATATGATTGGTTTAAAGGATTAAGCACACAATCTTCTCATCATAACTACATAGCAAAACAGATCTAGTTCACGTTCGGATCTTATTTAGATTAACTAAGTAATCACTCATAATCATAAATAACATTGCAATAATGTAAAATAAAAGACATAGATAAATACCTCTGGAATAAATACTTTAAACCTTCAAATCTTCTCCAAAAGCAAAGAACAATAAAGCAATAACTAAAACAACAAAGAATGGCTCCTACGACAATGGAGTATTTATCTAAGTACTCAAGGGCAACTAATTTTGTAACTCTAAGCTTGTATTTATAGTATTTTAGGTAGTAAACATTTCAAACTAACTCAAACAACTCGTAGTTATCTTAAATTCTCGAAATCTTCTCCAACGATTCCTAGTAATTTATGTGTGAGTGGAATCGATGGGAAAATTCATAATTTTGAGGTCCCTGGTTTCACCGATTTAGCCAGCAATTCTGAGTGTCGTAGGAATTGTTGTGAATGGCGAGTGCAATTTCCCAGCTCTCCCTTGCTTCGTTGGTGATGATTCTTTGTATACTCTTTCCTCTTGATTAATTCCTTCATAATTTTTCCTTTATGTTCATTTCTTCGTATTCTCCATTTATTACCTGAAATAATGAAAATAATAGAAAACATCATGTAATTGTCTTTTACATCTAAAATCATCCTAAAATAAACTATAAAACGTGTTTAATTATTTATTTGTCAAATACCCAAACTTAGCACTTTGCCATCCCGAGCAAAGGAATACTTTTAATCATATTCTCTTTTCTTTCCTTGTTCTAATTTCATAATTATATACTCTTAATCGTAAGTAGAAATGATCTTTAAAATAGAAACGAATTACCTTCATAAAAATGAGAATCATGATAAAATATAAAAAATCAAAGAACATCCCCTTTATTTGACATTTCAACCTCCTAATCGTGCGATACACATCAGAATTCAAATTTAAACCAATAACTAAGGTCAAGGCACTACATAGTTTTTCTCAATCTTCACTAACAAGCATTTAGCTTATGATAACTAATATAGAATCTTAAGATACAAAAATTACTAAATCAATCTCATTTTCAAACATTACTTAAAATATCACCACAATTAAAGTCGATACGAACTTTTATTCACCAATAATCATCATTTTATATTCATTTGTTGGAATAAACGATATACTTCACTTAACTTAGCTATAAACACTTGAGCTTAATTTTTTATTTGGAGAGTTTTTCGTAAACTTCCTTCATTTTCTTATATCTCTCTTTCTTTCTTCTTCAATTATATAAATATTCAGTTTTGTTGAATTATTCATGCGGTTCCCTGCTTCATTTCTTTTGAAATCTGTTATTCTTTTATAAGAATTATTCCTCTCATTTCCCACCACTAGATTCCCAGCTCCATTTCCTTGAAATCTATTGATCTCTCTATTTTCTCATTTAAGAACTCTTGTTAGCTCTTCACACTTTTACTGTAGTTAGGGAAGTACTCTCTCCAAGTAAGTAAAGTTTATTGGTCACATCCTATTTTTCTCCTCAATTGTAGCATAAACTATTTTTATTATATATATAAACTTGATCAATAATCTTTATATAACAAGTTTCTTAGAAATTTATCTTATTCATCTTGCACTTTCGTTTCAATCTTCTACCAATTATAATGTCTAACACAAAGTAATCAATCTCCTCTAAGCTCCTCTAGTTTATACACAATCTAGGTGAAGTCAAATAGGGTATAATAATTCATTTCCATCATAAAATTTTTATTTTCATAAGTAATAAAACATATGACTTCCATTTCTATTCAAATTACATTCATATTTATACTCCTAACTAAATAAAGTAAAATGAAATAGGAAAATATTACCTGTATTATGAGAGTTTTTTGAAAAATTCATAATGTTCAATTAGATATTACATCTCATTTCTTCCATACTTCGCTTCTTCATACTTCACTTCACCTAATAACCCCAAACTCATTCCAATCCTTGTTATCAAGGTTTAAAAATTAAGCCGCATTTCCAACAAAAATAAAAATACCTTGTGAAGCATAAAAAAATAAATTAAATAAAAACAAATATAAAAGTGAATTTCAAAGTAAAGACAATTTTGATAAATTAATAAATTTCCAAGCATCGTTTAATTTAATTGAGCACATCAACCAAATCATTGTATCAAATTGTTAACACACCAAAGCAAATGTATCAAATTATGAACATGTACCACATCAATCAAATCAGAGTATTACAAATATATACCTCTCAATAATAACACTCAGAAAAAGATTACATAGAGAATAATAAAATCTCAGAACCGTTATCTAGACTTCGCATCATCACCATCATCCCCATGATCAAGCTGTTGGGACATATACCTCACTTCAGGATCATATAGTGTGTAGTCTACTCCTTCCATCGGGTTATCTTCTATAAAGACTCCCTAATTGGGCATCCTCAGCTGGAGTGATGGAACGTGAATGTTTGCTCCCTTTCCTTGCATTCTCCTGGTCTTGCATTGCTCGAATCTATAGATGCTTCATGCAATCTTGCGTTGGTTCTAGAACATGAAATCTTGATGTCTCAGTGTCCTCATCTAGTTATGAAAGATTAACCCCATCATGGCCATTTTTGTTTCCTCTCCTCTACGGTGGTTTTGGGCTTTGGCTCATTTGCTCATTGTATGCAAAATCTTGCATTTCCTATAAATTTCTTTGATTTTCTTCCCGTACTTTTCTTCTCTCCATGGTCTCTCTCGTTCGTGTGTTGGTGCTTTCTCCTTTTTCCTCTGAGTCAAAATATCCAGGTACCTTCTTGGTTTTCTTAATGACGTCATTAGTGATGCTCCTATCTAGGAAAACATCTAACTTGAATCCTCTCATCGAGACTCAATTTTGCTTGCAAAATTTGGTAATCATCAAGGGAAAGATAGTCCTTCAGTTTTCTTAGTGGTCATGGTGTTCCTAATTGATTCATAGATTATTTTGCCAACATCAATATACCAGATCCCTTAGACTATATGGTACATCTCCCTATAGTTTACTGTGTCGTAGTGTTGTAAACTAGGATATGGGCTCACATTCAAAAAAAGCTCTAAGCTTTGGTTGTTTTCCTAAAGTGTTTGGATTATATGCCTTCTGAATCAAAATGGAAACCATAACCCAAAATAACTTATAAACCGTTCCTATCTCTTGGGGAAATCCGTGTATATACATGTATCCAGGTTTTGGGAATTCATTATTTTGTTTCAAATGAACTTCCGGATAAACCATAATACCAATTTATTCTTTCGGATGAGTAGTCCACTGGTCTTTTTCAAATGATGGTTATTGTTTTATTTTCATCTTCATACATGTTTGCATAGAGTTTTCTCACTAGTTTGCACCATTTCAACTGAGTACCTCATGTTGCTATCGACATAGTAATCCCTAGTTAACAATCCTCAGTTCCTCCCCTTATTATGTTTAGGACCCTAGCGCGTACTTAACTTCATTTTTCACGTTAAAAACCTTCTCTTGTATAATCTTTCTATTCTTGCTAATGTTGTTATTCATCCTAGCAATAGCTTTGGCATTAATGAGATTGTGGGCATGAAAAAAATAGTGGTTGTCTCTTCAATCTTTTCCTCTCCCCCAAATCAGAGTTAAAACTTAAGGGTGGAGAAAGTTCTCTAGGTACTTTAGTTCGGGAGTTATTCATCGAAATCCCCGTTGGTATAATTGGTTTAGGTAGAGCTTTGAATTTTTGTTTGGGCTTTCCTACTAGTTGTGCGTTTCTTTTCTCCTCTCAAGAGCTTCTACCTCTACCTCTGACTTTTGTTTCAACTTTCAAGACTTACAAGTTCAAAAACTAAAGAAACATGTAAATGATAGAAACAACATTGTCGTAAATAGTTCGATAAAATTCAACACTTTCATTTAAAAGGAGAAATCTATTTGGAAAGCTAATTTGAAATTCATCATAAATGTAAAATAAAATAGGCATTGAAGTGATAAATAAAATATAAACTTGAAATTCGGTTTTCTAAATATCTTAAAGCAATTAGGTTTCAAATTGTAGTCCCTTAAAAACTATAACAACTTAAACTGAAATAAAACCATAATGAAACCCCTAAACTCATTTTAAACTCACTTTGTAAACTATTTGTAAATATGTGAAACTATAGTAAAAAATTTCAAAATTGTTGAATTTGTAAATCAACTATCAACGTGATCGATCATCATACGTAGTCATTAGAATCGATAAAACCATTTATGCAAGACAATTGAATAAATTCCAACGAAACAATTTCAAGAAATAATAAAAAAAATTGTGAAAATCTCTCGAATAAAAAATTTGTTAAAGTAAAGAGATTGGGTTTATGTAATTACCTTCTTGAGAGTGAATATCTTAAGATTAAAGTTATTGAAATCTTTTAGATCATCCCTCCAAGCTCAAGGTTGAAACTTTCTAAACCCTAGTTTGGCCCCACACCCCTTAAATTGAAATTTTTTGGTTTGAATGAGACTAGATAGGTTGAGGTGGGAATCACTTAAATACTATGAGATTGAGCTTAGAATGGTTGAATCTAGGTAAGAAATTGAGATTTTGTTGAAAGAGTGCAATGGTTTGTAAGTGTGAATGGTTTAAGTGTGTATGATGATTTGGAGTTTTGATTTTAAAAACAAAAAATCATGCCATCGATTTCTATGTAAGTGAAATCGCTAGGAAACACTATATAGATCGGTGGAATGCGAGTTGTTGTTTTCACTGATTTTGTTAGCGATTCTTATATATTAGGAAATCGTTGGGAATCGCAAGACTCCAAATTTGCACTGGATTTTCCTGTGTACTGTTACCGATTTTGCCAATGATTCCTAGTGTTAATCCAAGTTGTTGGGAATTGCTAGGCCTATTTTTACTATTTTTCAATTTTTCTTATAATCAACCTATACATCATTCGATAAAACTCATATTAAGGTAGAATTGACTAAACACCCGAAAGCTTAAGTAGGACATATAACTAACTAAATACTTTTATTAAATAGATAAATAAATATATAAATATGCAATTTAATAATGCGACTTGCATAAAGGCTATAAAAGCAAGAACAACTCGATCACTCTCCCTCAATTAAAATTACCTTAAAGTTTAAATTTCGAAAGTATTTCCAATATGATAGTAAAAAAGTGAGAATAAAAACATACTAAAATAAAATAAACTAAATTCCTAATAAAGATAAAATAAATATAGAATATGTGTAACCACCTATTACATTAAGCTGGTAATTAGTATTAATCCAAATCTAATTAATCCAAGTTAGGCTCGTGATTAAGTTTGGTGTACCTCGATTAGTGTGTGCATGTGTTTGTATGATGATTTGTATTAGTTTGAAATGTTTGTGAATTTTATAAGTTGTAGTAGTAGAAGAAAGTCTACATACAAGCCTATAATTGGAAAATACATAATTAAACAATAAATAGCTTGTACACCAAGTGCGCTGAGGGGGTCGTGAAATGAATGTGCACACTCGAGAATACTTATAGGCATGACCGATGAATTTATTGGAGAGAAAATACATAAGGTATATATATTTATATATATTTGATATAAATATATATTTAAAACTATAAATTTAGTTTGAATAATAGGGATTGTTGGATCGCCTCGAGATGAACGTAAGTGTTGATGGTATCAAAATGTGATTCATTTTAAGAAGTGTCGTTTTAACACACCAATCACTTGATCAGCCTCGAGATAATGCAATGCGTATCTTGAGGAAAATCTATACATATTTAAAACAAAAATCTTCATATTTATCCTCATAATTCGATCGAAAGTAAGAGAGCAGCTTATTAGTAATTGATCTTGAAGGAATCAATCAGGCAGTCGATTCAACGTAAATTAGGGTTGCAAGTAGGGCAAGGCGGGTCGGGGTGATTACCATCCTCGTCCCCATGGGGTGCGAGGCAGGGACTTATTCTCGCAAATTTCTCGCGGGGCGAACTTTGCCACCCCATGCCCCATCATACGAGGATCCTCAAAGGGTGGGAATCCCCGCGGTGCCTTATCAATTTTGTAAAAAATATCTATTTTGATTGTCATTCCTTGGTTATTTTGGCACTTAAGTACTACTTTCTCAATTTTTTTAAGAAAATTTTTTCTCAAATTGAAGGATTAATGTGGATTTGTTTTGTTAATTAATTACAAGTTATTATACTTAATTAAATATATAAGATTTCCAAATCTAGTATGGCAAATTTATTTCAATGGTGTTCTAAATATAATTTTATATATCTTTACGATATATATATATATATATATATATATTATAGAATTAATTTAATGATAAAAATAAATTTTATTATTGGAGATCTTGAGTTTCATTCTATATATTACATATGTTTTAATTTAAAAAAATTATATAATTTTTTTTGTAAAAACAAAAAAAATGGAGAACTCTATGCAAGGGATGCAAGGAACAGTTACCGTCCCCGCCTTGTCCCCTGTGGCGGGGCAAGATTTTGCCCCTTGCCCCGCCCCGCGGGGAGCAAAAAAAGAGGATTCCTTGCCCCTACCGAGGCGGGGCACCGTGGGAACGGGGATTCCCCGCCCCACTCGCAACCCTAACGTAAATTGGGGAGCTTAAATGACTAGAAATCTAGATATCATCACTGTTGGTAAGCTGGTTTTGATATTTTTGAAGTTTAAATCGATAGTAGATGATGATTACTCTATGAATTATGGTGTTTGATCACGAAAATGATTTGTTACCTCACTAAAGGTCATCCCTGATTAAATCTTGGGAGTGTTTGTTGTTGTTATAATGATTTATGGATGAAACCGTGATAGATGCCTTGTGTATTGTCAAGATAGTACAAGGTGGAGCGTTCCCTTCATCGATTAGGACGAACCTAGTTAGTGGAATGTTCCCCACCAATTGAGAGAGCGCGCTCCCATCAACTCTATTATTAATTGCTTAGAGTTTCTTAAGGTTTTGGGACTGAACTAGGGGTTCTAAATAACGGATATTAGACCTATATTGATCACAAATGGTTTCTGATAGATGTTGGATCCTCAGGAAAGTTTGAGTTTCCGAAAAGTTAGAGAATTTCTTAACAGAAACCTAAACCGAGGTAAGTATGGATTTGCTTATTTATCAATGTTGTTTGGCTATCTTAGTATATGTAGTTTATGGACTGATTGGGGTGACTATGTACACTGTGATGGTTTTAATAAACGAGAAAATGATATATAATGTGATTCATGAGAGTAAGTTCCTAGAATTGAAACCATGTTATAAATAAGATGAGTTACCTTCCCGGCCTATATGTAACTTCCTACTCAGTTTGATAGGTTACGTGGATTACATACTGACTAGATGGTTCCGGATATAACCATTAGATATTAATGGATTGACTAGACAACACATCGACTAATGTGTTGGTTTAGCAATTACATTAATGGTGTCGGTGGGTAATCGACCCTACTTTTATAAATAAAATGGGAATCATAGTGCAATAGTCAATGACAGATGGATTTGCATATGTTATTTATTGAATTATTTACTTTCCATAATCCTGTTAATTAACATTGGTGCATATTGTTATTGCATAATGTTCTTGATTATTATATGAAATGTTGATGGCTTTGTGAATCCTTACTTATTGAGCAGGTCGGAGAGCTTGCCCCAAATCTAAAATTTCAGGTTCACAACTTAGCGCTTCAGCAAAAGGAAAAGAGAAGATTGTTAGGTATTTTATTATATTCTCTATGATGTAATGAACCTTCATGTATCCTTATATACCGTTGAGTTATTTTGTTGTATATAAATAAGGTTGGGAGATTTATAAACGAGATTTTGGGTTTTGATAAACTTTGTATTTCTGTATTTTGTTAATTATCGAAAAAACTTTAATTTTCCACTACGTATATTTTAGATTTTTTATTTTATATCTATATACATGTTGATTTTATCAAGTACAGACAGAGAGGTTGTTGGCTCTAGTTAAGTCTGGCTGGGTTACTAGGGTTTAATCAGGGTTTTAGGCCGAATATCGCCCTAATTGGGATATATGATGCTACAATATGGGTTGCCTCCTAAAGAGTGCTTTTGTTTACCGTTGTTGGCTCGACTTAACCCTTTTAGAGCTAAGTTGGATCTTAAACTCGAATATAGTTTTTTCACTCTAGTGTTGTTCCAAAAAGTGAGTGATCAGCCATTAATCGTCAGAGTAATTTTTTTGTTCAAAATATCCATAATAGCATGAGTAGTGGCTAAGAAAGGTTGTCGTAATATTAAAGGAGGACCTTCATTAATAAAGTGTGGCATTATCAAAAACTTTGTAGGTATGGTGTTGTTGTCGGCTTGAACTGGCATGTCCGGAACCACTCTTATTAGTTGAATTGAAGTTTCATATAGTAAAAAGAATCGTGTTACATACGCATACCGAGGCATGTTGGTGATGTATATTTTATATTTGTTGAGGTGCTTTCCTAATGTATTGTATATATGTAGACTATTAAGTCATATGTACGTGTATATAAGTGTCGAGACATGATTGGAGACGTACCTCGAGTTACGTGACGACGCGGGACCGAGGTAGAGATTTATGGGGTAAGTTTGATTTGAGTTAAATATAGTTTTATAGTAGCTTTTATGTGGTTATGTTTAATATACAATTAACGAGCCTAAGTAAATGTAGTTAATTAAATAGTCACATGATGTGCATCGAGACGCACATAGACTAATCTAGAGACAAAAAAGTTAACTTTTAGTGTCTATTAGGATTGGTTGGTAGAGGTGAGTGGGACATGTGTTTCAACATACACCATTAGACATGTCTCGAGATACGTATGTGGAAAATAGATGTGTGGCTATGGTTCAACCATATCCATTCACATATATAAAACATAAATCAAACTTATGAGTTAAGTTTTCTTATCTCATCGATTTGGCAAAGAAGAGAGAATTTCTGTTGGAGTGATCAAGGAAGAAGAAAAGTGGGAGAAATTAGAAGCTTTGGTGAGCAAGCTTGGTATGTGCATCAACTGGGTAATTTCACATACTAGTTCATTTAATTCAACTTGATGAAGTCATGAATTTGATGTTGTTGATTAGAAGTTTGTTACGGACCCTTGGCAGAGGAGAGTGAGGGACATGAGGCTTGGAGGAGGCCAAGACGTTCAAGAAACCAAATTCTACACTTGCAGAATTTTGGATTATGTAATGTTTATCGCGCTATGCCTTCTGGGTAGCGCGTTAGACGTTTTAGGCAACTAAGTGTTCTTCGACAAGAAGAACACTAGCACACTAGAGGTTTCCACTTAGCATGCTAAAGCTACCTAATGCGCTAGTGGGTTTCCCTAGTGTGTTATGTAGGTTTCCTTGGTGCATTACCGAGGCTCTGGACAAAAATTTTAAGATTTATGAAAACTTATTAAACCCAATTAAACCAGTTTAAAACCTAAACCTAGCAATTCTAACCCACTCTAAAACATATCAAACAACTCCAGGAAACTAAGGGGAGGTCTCGGGAGTTCAAGAATGTGTTTTGGGTTGTCGAGAGGCCGGATAAGCTAGGATAAGCTTTGTGACTTGTAAGTAAAGTTGTAAGAATTATCTACTTCATTTTATTGACTTTATCGATTTATAGTCTATTTGTAGACATTAGGTACTTGTTATCTCACATCATGTTGTTCTTGCTTCTATTCATTATTGGATATTGTCAACATGATGCCTTGTGAAATACTTCATTGCTTCAAATGTCTAATAGGGGTGTATTCGGTTGAAATTTTAATAAACTTTTGGTTACTTTTATAAGTGGATGATTTTTCTAAAGTTTGTAAATTTTTGTAGATTTTTAAAGACTTTGATAAACTTTTAAGTAAACTTCTTTTTGATGACTTTGAATAACATTTAAGATTTTTAGTGACTTTTATGAACTTCTTAAACATCATTTTGATTGATACTAGTAGATTTTTGTGATATTAATATTGAAACAAATATTTTGCACTTTATTATAAAAAAGACGAATAATTATATTTCTATTTCTTAAGAACTATTATTAATTTTTTAAAAAGTATTTTTATATTTTGATAAAAAATCATTTAGACATATTAATGAATTACGACTATACAGATAGTAACATAACAAATAAGTAAATAAATATCAATAAAACAAATATGCAAATGAATAATCTTTCAACGACATATAAGAACCAAGTAAGATCATTGTGCGTAAAAATTTTGCATTTCTTTACTTAAGGAAAAAAACTTATATCTTTTTCTTTAAGAATGATAGTTTAAATTTTTTAAAATGCACTTCTTGCATTTGAAATTGCTTCAACATACGATCTTGTCTTAGCAAATACTAGTTTTAGGAAGAGGGAGTCGTATATAATTACTTTTAGTAGTGGTCATAACAAGAGTCAAATAGATTTTCTTTTAACAAGAAAAATAGATAGAAAAATATGTAGAGACTGCAAAGTAATACTTGGTGAAACACTTACTACCTAACATAAGTTAGTAGTACTTGATATTAAGCTAACACAATGACATAATATAAATAAAAGAGTTAGAGACCCTAGAATAAAGTGGTGGAACCTAAAACATAGTAAACAAGTAGAGTTTAGAGAAAAATTACTAAAGGAAAATATTTGGAATCTTGACTTAGAAGCTAATACAATGTGGCTAGAAATAAGTAGTTGCATAAGGAGAGCGGGATCAAACATATTAGGTATATCTAAGGGCTTGGGACCTCCAAAGAAGGAAACATGGTGGTGGAACGAGGATGTTCAACGAGCAATTAAGACTAAAAGAGAGATGTATAGGAAAATACCTAAGTGTCAAGATGAAGATATGTACAATCAATGTAGAGAAACTAGAAAACAAGATAAAAAAGTAGTTAGTCAAGTTAAAACAAATTTCATGGAAGATCTATATACAAGGTTAGGTAATAGAGATGGCGATATATATATATATATATATAGGCTAGCCAAATTAAGAGATAAAAAGAAACAAGACCTAAGTCATGTAAGATGTATTAAGGACGAAAATCAAAATGCTTTAACGCGCGAGAACGATATTAAGGAGAGATGAAGAAGTTAATTCAATAGTTTATTTAATGATGGCCAAGTTGATACTATAATAGATGAAAAATCACACCAAGAAAGAAATGTAAACAATACACACAATATTAGAATTGTAGAAGTTAAAGAGACATTGAAAAGAATGAAAATATGGAAAACATGTGGCCCAGATGAAATACCCATAGAGGTTTGAAAATGCTTAGGAGAAATTGGATTTACTTGGTTAACAAAACTTTTCAATAAAATTTTAAAATCAAAATGGATGCCAATGGATTGGAGAAAAAGCAGGTTTGTGCCAATCTTCAAAAACAAAGGAGACATTTAAAGTTGCTCAAACTACCGGGGAATTAAACTTATGAGTCACACTATGAAACTTTGGGAGAGGATAATTGACAATAGGCTAAGGAGAGAAACAACAATATCAAAGAACCAATTTGGTTTCATGCCTGGGAGGTCAACTATGGAGGCGGTTTTCCTTGTAAGATGATTGTTAGAAAAATATAGAGAAAAGAAAAAAAGATCTTCATATGGTATTCGTAGATTTAGAAAAAGCATATGATAAGGTCCCTAGAGATATTCTTTGGGGGTTCTAGAAAGAAAAAGAGTGCATGCTAGATACATAGACTATATTAAGGATATGTATGATGGAGTAGTAACGAGTATAAAGACATTTGGAGGAGCTACAAAAGAATTTCTCATTACGATATGACTACATCGAGGATCGGCTTTAAGCCCATATCTATTTACTTTAGTTATTGATGAACTAACTAGACATATTCAAGAGGATATACCATGGTGTATGCTATTTGCAAATGATATTGTCTTAGTGGATGAAACTAAAGATGGAGTAAATAGGAAATTAGAACTCTGAAGGAATACATTAGAATCTAAAGGCTTTAAGTTGAGTAGGACAAAAATCGAATACATGCACTGTGAGTTTGGAAACACTAGACATCGAGATAACGATGTGGTAAAATTAAGGGAAGTAGAAGTTCCTAAGGTAAAACATTTTAGATACCTAAGATCAATCATACAAAATGATGGTAACATTGAAAATGATGTCACACATAGAATTCAAGCTGGATGGAAGAAATGGTGGAGTGCAACAAAGATGATTTGTGATCGAAATGTTCCTACTAAGTTAAAAGGAAAATTTTATAGGACCGCAATTAGGCCAGCTATGCTCTATGGAAGTGAATGTTAGGCGGTAAAGTTACAACAATTACATAAAGTGAATGTAGCAGAAATGAGGATGCTTAGGTGGATGTGTGGTAAAACTCGTAAAGATAAAATAAGAAATATAGAAATTCAAAGACAAGTAGGAGTAGCACCAATTGATACAAAGATTAGGGAAGGGCGGTTGCGATGCTTTGGTCACCTGCAAAGACGGCCTACAAATGCCCCAACTAGAAAACTTGACTCAATAGAAACTGTAGAAACTCGACTAGGTAAGGGCATACCAAAGTTAACGTGGGATGCATTAATTAAGAGAGATTTGAATGGTTTGGAAAGCTCACCATCAATTGCACTTAATCGAGCACAATGGAAAAAGTTTGATCCATGTAGCCAACCCCAGTTAATTTGGGACTGAGGCTATGTTGTTGTTGTTATTCTTGCATTTGAAAAAAAAATATACTATTATTTTCTCCAAAACTAATAATATTACATTTTTTGAGATTATAATTATACACTTAATAAACAAAACTTCTTTGTAAAAAAATTCTATAAAAATGTACAATGATGCAATGATGAGATCTTGTTAATAAAGACATTATTTTGATTTTCATCAACATAAACATTATAATATAATGAGTGAGCAATAAAATTCATGAGTTGTGATGTAATTGGAGAAGTTGATAAAAACAATTGATAAGAAAAGACATTGTGAACAATAAAGTCCTTATAAAATAAGGGAACCAACAAAAATTACAAGCCTCCACAAGTTTCTGGATTGAGGTAAGGAGAAGTTGGAGATTTGTTTATGTGTATTTTTGTACAAAAAGTTTATAAAAGTCGAGATTTGTAACCAAACTACAAAATTCATCAAAAAATTAAATAAACCTTACTTTTATAAAAATCTAAAAGTTTAAATTGAATACCCTAAACTTTTATGAACTTTTAAAAAGTCTATAAAAGTTCACATTGAATAAACCTTACTTTTATAAACTCTCTCAAAGTTTTAATTGAATACACCTAAACTTTTTTAGTAATTAAAAGTAACAAAAAGTCTATTAAAATTTCAATTGAATACACCCCTGTAAGCTTGATGATATTCTTGATATATAGTTGATCAAAAGCATGCTATTAGGATATATTGTAATGGATTGGACTTGTACTATACTTCCTAGGGCTTTGTAGCGTAACTAGTCTTGAAATCTTAGAGACTTAGGACTATTGATCTTTGAAAACTAAAGTAGGGATTATCTAGTGTCCATTGCATAAGAGATGTGCGGTTCATGGGGACTTAGATCTACCGGAGTTCCGGCACTCACTATTACACTTGCGCGGTACAAGAGGTATTGGACTCGGGGTTGTCGGCAAGAATGATATAGATGATTTATACTCGTAGAGCATAGCTCGGCCATTTGAGGGTTGATAGAATTTATGAAATATGTAGAACGCGGCTCCATATAGTAGTGGAAAAGGCTAAGTGATATTACTTGCATTACTTGATTCAGCAACTCTTCTGTTACATTATGCTTTTTAATAACTTTCTTTCGATTTGGGAACGTGGTATATAATTCTCTAGTTATTACTTAAATATCACTATACTCACCATCTAGTTTGTGACGATGGGTATAGGTCGGTTGAGTAGCAGTAGACCGGGAAAGGAGAAGATCAACGACTTTCCTTGAGCATTTCGGCGATTCTCCTACCTTATTTTGTGTATGACTTGACTTTGTTGTATTAGTTATGTTTATGTCTTTCTAGTACATACTAAGGTTTCATATATTGGGTTGAGAGAATAGACTCCCCGAACTTATCAGTTGACTGTCATTTTATTTACTATCTTTTGATGTTTATATCTATGTGATGGTTTGTCCCTGGTTTTCCACACTTAAGTTTGATTATATTTCTTTCGCATAATTGTTAGGACTTCCAGCTGAAATAATTGATAGATGTTAAAACAAGACTTTAATTCACTCTAAAACTTAATAATGATGTGACATATGTATTACTTATCATGATTTCATTTAACGAGGAGAATATGACAAAATGCTAACTAATACGAAGTTGAGTCCTACGTGGCTGATATTAGGTCTTAATTATGGGATTGGTCGGGCGGTGCCCAGTTTAGGATAAGGGGCCGTCACAGTTAAGCTGATTCTTTCTTTTGAATCTCTTTATCAGTTTCCATTGTTACCGCATTAATCGCATAAGTTATAGCATCAAAATTATTATAATAGTTTAAGTCTAAAAATTCATTATCATCTATTTTATTGTGAAAATTCATTATATTATTCATAAATGTCATAGTTGTGTTTATTATTAATTTTGAATTTAACAATCTTATCTTCAAACTCCATAGACATTGTTCCTTCAGAAATATCTAACTTAATGCTAGCCGTCTTTAGAAACGGTCTACATAATAGTATATGCAAATGATTGGGTGATGTTACATCTCCTATTTCTATGACATAAAAATCAGTTGGAAATATTAAATCATGTACTTATACTAGGATGTCTTCTAATAATCCATACGATTTAATAATGGTATTATTTGCTAAAGTGAGATTAATAGGCATAGTAGTTAAGAATCATATTTTCAATGATTCATAAAGTTTAAGTAACATAACATTAATTGATGCTTCGAGATCACAAATAGCAAATTCAATAGAAGAATTGTCTATTGTGATGGGTATGATAAACATTTCTGGGTTGGAACATTTATTAGGCATTTCCTTTTTGAACTCAGATAATTCATTAGTAACTCCATCATTAATTGATTCCATTAAAATTTCATTAATCTCTAATTTCTTAATAGATTAAGATATGTTTATTTTAGAAATTTGTAAAGATTTTTCGTAAGCTTCCACCTTGGCTAGATATCATGAGTATAACTTTTTGGGAAAATGTGTGTATTTCAATTACTCGATCATCCATTCCTTAGCGGGAATGAAATTTGTCATCATTTCTTCTTCTTCTTCTTCTTCTTCTTCTTCTTCTTCTTCTTCTTCTTCTTCTATTGTTTTAGGTATTTTGATTTTTTTACCTCTTTTTGGCATCTTTTCTTGAATATTCTTTTAAGTGATGACATGACATTGAACACACACACCCACCTACCCCCTGTTAAGTTCCCCCACACTTATTAAGGCTCGGTCGGGCTCTCCTCGCCCCCCACTGGCTCGTTTTCTTCTTCGCTCTCTCTCTCTCTCTTGCTCTACCTCTCTCTCGCACAACCAATCGACCTCGACTTGACGGGGCAAGGTCTCATTCGTGCTCTCCCCTCCCCCACTGGCTCATCTTCCATGATCCATTAACATAAACTGAATGAAGTGTAAGCTTCATATGGCTCAAATCTAAATTAGAAGGATCAAAATATGAACATCAAGATTTAAGTGTAAAAAAACTCGAACTAAAATTTTAAATTTGAAAGACATAGGATTGAAATTTGATCAGATGATTCAAATCAAAGATTTAAGGCTTTCAGAATGACGCCTTATCTTATTTCATTTTATTCAGACAAAACTAAGGGTTGTGTTCATAGAGAAAAAATCGCATAACAGACAAAGATCCATTGAGATTTAGTGTTGATGATATCTCAGATTTTAAAATATTTTAATAAGAAAATGGAAACCATGGAGACAAGGTTAATAAAAATGGGAAACTAATCAGTTTAATAATAGCAAAAAAAAATCGAAGATCGCGCTCATGCCGATCGATTTCTCTTTGAGGCCGATTGGTTGTGTGTGAGAGAGGTAGAGAGAGAGAGAGAGAGAGAGAGAGAGAGAGAGAGAGAGAGAGAGAAAGAAAGAGAGAGAGAGAGAGAGAGAGAGAGAGAGAGAGAGAGAGAGAGAGAGAGAGAGAGAAGACGAGCCAGTGGGGGGGAGGGGAGAGCCGGACCGAGCCCTAATAAGTGTGGGATGAACTTAACGGGGGTGGGTGGGTGTGTGTTCAATGCCATGCCATCAATTAAAAACTTAAGTGACCTCCCATGAAATCCCACGTGGCGCCACGTCACGCAGAGCAAACGGGTTTTTGACCGGAGAGTGGTCGGAGTTATTTTGTTGAAACGTTTTGTAAAGTTGAGTGGTATATTTTGGACAAATGTAAGTTTAGCGACCAAAGTGTTAAGAACTGTAATCTTTAGTGACCATCTGTGAAATTAAACCCTATTCCACGCGAGCAACCTTTCATTCTCTTATGCTGCCACGTGTCTCATCTCCACCAAGTAGCACGTCATACTCCAGCTCTTGCCGCCAATCACAATCCACCACATCGGATGTTCTAACGTGCTCCACCAATAAACACGTGACACATGGTGGGACCCCTATAGCAAGCACCTAACATCCACTGGATGTACCTCGGTGCACGAGTCAAAGAGGAACCCACAAAAAATAGTTCTGGACGAAATTTAATAGTTTTTGACAAATAGAACTTTAGGTATTTCTTAGCAAGTATCGACACATATATTAATATCACCTTTAGGCTATTATGATGGAATTCTTTTCTATTCGACCTTCTAGCCAACTCCTTCTTCCCCATTCTTTTTGTTTTTTTGTTCTTGGTGTTTTTCAACCATAAAGGGCTAAGTTTATAGCCTAAGCAAGACTGTAAGGGATGTTCGATTGTGTTCATCAATAGATTTATGAGATTTATCTACTTTAATTGCATTGTTTTTCATTATATTTTATTGCATTTGGTATTGTTTGAACAATTATAGTTAAATTCATATTTAAACTCGGATTTACTCACAAGTGAGTCGTAAGCATCCGTCTTTATGCGATAAGACCATACTAGTGGCAATTACCAATTGATTGACCTCTTTTGGGTCAGGTTGAATACGTTAGGAATCTAGGCTAAATCGGACACTTTAGTGATTCAATTGTCTAGGTGTAGTGCCTTCAACAAACACATTGCGACCATCATGTTAAACCTAACACGCTTGAGTATAGGGTTATACGATTGACTAGGGAAATAGTCACCGTCGTATATTGGCTATCGAGATTAGAAAGTGCGAGGAACCGCGTACGTTACTATAGGAACACTATGATATTTTGAGTTGCATATTTTATAAATTGATGTCCAAATCCAACTTTTTATCGAACCGAACTTGTATGTTTTGACCTAGGTATTTTTTAGTAATTATTTTAAATTATTTTCATTTCTCTATTTATTTTATTGATGCTTAGATTAGTTATATTATTTATTCTCTCTAAAACCCCCAATTTCCTTTTTGTTGTTTTTTACCTTAGAAAGAATATCAATCCCTGTGGAATCGATCCTTTGCCACTATTCTACAAAATAGTTGGTTTAGGTATTTATTTTATTGATGCGTTTGGGGCGCATCAATTTTTGGCGCCGTTGCCGGGGATTGGTTCTTTTCTTTCTTTGGTTTTATTTTATTTTTTATTTGTATCTAGTCCCTTGTTCTTAACATTTTGGTAGGTAATTGCATAATGGCATCCTACTTCCATAATTATGGTCGATTCGAAGACTCAGACTATCATGGTGTGAATGGGGTAGGTATGTCACATGTAATGGACATCAATTTTCTAACTCGCAATTTTTTGTGCAACAAATCGAGGTTTGTATAAATTGTAGGGAGTATTTTCATCCCACGTATGCTTGTCCTTATCTGAAGTACGGGAATCATCATGGTTCCATCTATGCATCACCATAACCCGACTTCTATATGTCTAGGCGAAGTCCATAGATTCCTCAACATGAAAAGAGGTCTATACGATACATGAGAAATGACTAGATTTTCAGAGAACTACCTTTCAATATAACCATCAAAAAAATGGAGAACCATTGCAGACATTGAAAGAGATATGATCTCTCGAATGGCTCTCTCAAAACACAACTCAGCAACCCTTGCAGGAGGATATGCAACATATGAACCCAAAGTTGCAAAATCGAAACCCAAGTTATTGCTATACTTGAGCATTTGATGGATGGGAAAGAGTTGTCTCCACAACCAATTTCTGACTTAGAGGAGACCGTGAATGCTGCTACATTAATAAAAGTTCGAGTTTGATGAGTTCTCAATTGTAGTCGAGTATTTGAGCGAACTAGAGGAAACACTAGAAATTTCTTCACATGAGTTAGACATTACTATTGCATAGAATGACGATGATGAAGATGAGAAAGAAATTGAAGTCATTTTAGAAAGGTCGAAAGAGCCGCATAAAGAGAGCAAGGAAGACCAACCTCTTGTGTTGGTGAAACCATCCACCCTCACATGCATATTTGTTAAACCTTACAAGGGGTGGAAGTGAAGGAGAGTTCACATATCTTCTACATGCCAATACTTTTATGTTGGATGACCATGATGCGATAAATTCTTTTGTGTTGGAAGTCCTGAATGAGCTCCTAAGTCTGACAGAGGGTGTGCATGCTTCATTGCTCAAAGCTATAGATGCACCATTTGTTGTTGACATCTCTAAAAGAAGAAGGCATCACATGATGAATCACGCTAAGTCTAGCTAAAAGACTTAAAAGAAAGGCCATTATTGGGAGGCAGCCCAGCTTTGTTTTTATTTTTTATTTCTTGCATTTATTTTAGTTTTAGTTTGGTTTTAACTTTTGTGTTTAATAAACCCTAACTTGGTCTCTCGAGTTTTTGAAGGTGTTATGCTTGATGAGTGGTGGAGGCATAAGAGCACCTCCTGAGTTTTGCTAGGTTTGACTATGGATTATATTGTTTTGGAGTAATTTGAGCATTTTTTGGGAATTAAAATATTATCAGGATTTTAGGTGTTTCGAGACTTGGTTGGGACATATCCAACTTAAGTCGCCGCATTAGTGGTGGGTCTTTAAGTAGACCCAAAACCCTAGACTTCATTTCATCATCTTGTTGATTTCATTCATAGTTGAAAGACTTCGGACTTGCAAGACTTGATAGGAATCATTCGAGTTAACTCATATGCTTATTAGTTCTTGTTATCATTATCATGATTATTTTTTCATAGTTTCCTTAGTCACCTAGACATGATCGATTTTTGCATTCACAATTTTTGGAGACTTTTGTTATGCACGTATTTGTATCATCTTCATATTTATTCATCCATGTTCTTTTTCTTTTTGTTGCATGGATTCCTTGACTTGTTTTGAATATTGAGGACAAGGTTTGGAATAAGTTTGGGGGTACTTTAGGTTATTGGACTGAGCTGGATGAGTTTCTTAGTGAAAAACAATAGGTGAGAGGGTTTAGATTTTTTCAATTATATGTGGTTATATGCAATTGATGGCTGGTAATGGTGGTGTTTTGTGTCACTTATTCTCTCATTTCTTTCATTTCATTTTCCTCCATATCTCATTTTCTCATTTCATTAGGAGTTGATACACTTTCATGCATGTGTTTAGTATAGTTTTCCTTTTTATATTGTTTAGAGTCTCTCGAGATTTTTTTCATGCCTTTGGTTGTGGATGAGTACTCTATGGTCGTCTTTTGACTTGAAACTTAGAAAAAATTAGGAGAAACAATGATTTCATGATTAGAGACTAAGTATGATGGTTAAGGCTTGTGCTAAATACAAAAAAGGGTAGATGGTTAAAATTGTGCAAGTGATAATATTTTAACCCACATTGGGAAATTTGCTCAATTATAGTGAAAGTGAGAAGGGCTAACAAGAGTTCTCAAAATATAGAAAGTCCCACAAGTTTCTACCAAAAATAGAGCAAGGAAACTTGTTGTGGAAAAAATGAGAAAAGCAAACCACTGGAAATGGAGCAGGGACCGTATATTTGAAAAAAAAGAAACCTTGGAGAAAAGAATAGAGAGTATACATATAAAATAAATAATGGTGGAATTATATGGAAACTCCTCAAATAAAAAGATTTAGCTCGAGTGTTTATAACTTGATTAAGTGAAATTGTAAACTTGCGTACTTAAATGTATAGACCAAGAAAACCCACGAGTAGTCGATGGCCTTTATCTTGACCATATATTTGTCTTGAAAGTGTGGTCTTAATTGTGTTTAGGTTGTGGTTCTTGACATATCAAAACTCTGAAATTTTTGAGTGGGTTGTTAGCTTAGCAACTATGTAAACCAAAGGAACTCCATGAATTGTTGAATCAGATGTAGGTTTAGTTAAGTCAATGCATAACTATGTTAGGATTCTAGTTTATTTGTGTTTGTCATTTACATCTTTGTTCGGAACGTGCAAAGTCCTAAGTTTGAAGGTATTTGTTACGTCGTTAATTATGCATATTATACATAGTTTATTTATATATATTTTATGTTTGCATATTATACATAGTTTATTTTTATATATATTTTATGTTTAAGTGCCAAAGGATTTACCAAAATACTACCCTAATTACATTTATTTGTCATTAGATTTTAGATCGGCGTGATGTCAAGCATTATGAGAAATTTTATGACCTCCTCATTCATCACGTGTCTTCACTCTCCACAGTCACACATCCAGCCATTTGCGGCCATTGACGTGCCTCGAGATTTGTGCGATTGATGTCTCCCACATCTTTGCCTATTCCATGCAAGGAAAAATCACAAATGTCTTGTAAAAAAATTACTTTTATTCCAAAACTAATGGAATAGTTGTACAAAATTTTATATGGCGCTTCGTGTCCTACGTGTCATAAGATGCCATAGGATTTACCTTAAAATACACATTGCATATTGTGGAACATTCCACGTGGTGTTTACGTGGATTTGTCCCTAACATGAATTGCTCGTGTTTTTAAACATTCCACGTGGGCGCCACATGGGCTCCATTTAGGCGTCATGTGAAATGTTCCACAATACACGAATGGTGCATTGGAGAATGGGCCATTCATGTATTTTGGGCCGTGTCCATTATCTTCCTTAAGAATGCAAGGAATATATTCCCTGCGTTTTAGAGGTTTGTAGGCTACTTTGAGGGTCTAGGTAGGGGTAGACATTGACTTGGGCTTATTTATGGTGGTTTTTTATGGGGTGTTGTTGGTGGAAGAGCAACAGAGAGAGTATCCGAGAGAGAGTTGGGTGGGGGTAAGACCAACAGAGATAGAGAGGAAAGAGCAACAGGAAAGGGAGAGAGGAGAGAGCAGCAACATAGACGGAAATGAGAGAGGAGCATCGCGAACCGAGAGGAAGGTGGAGCAGTCGAAATCGGGAGGAAGGATGAGCTTGGTGAGCGAAAGAAAGGAGGGAGACCGAGAACACCTACGATAAGAGAGAGAGAGAGAGAGAGAGAGAGAGAGAGAGAGAGAGAGTAGGGGGATCGAGAGACCGAAAGAAAGAGAGAGATCGAAAGAGAGAGAGTGGGGGAGTTGGGTTGGGTTGTGGGATGGGTCATTTTTTTGGTGTGATAGAGTTGGATACGTTGTAGGTTGGGTTGTGGGGTGGGCCATTTATTTTTAGGGAATATCAAATAGAAGATAAATATTAATGGGTTTTTTGTGGTTGAAGTTTGTTAAAAGGTTTAGATTATTTATTTATTTTTTACGTCATTTCATTGCAGTTAGTAATATTTATATAAATAAAAGCTAATTTTTTATTTTTTTTATGGATAATCAAATTGAAGATAAAGGAAAAAAAGAGGGAAATTAGTAAGTTAAAAAATTTATTTATTTAAGTTTGATTAAGTTTGACTTGGTATTTTAGTATAAATAAATAAATTTATGTGGAGTTTGTTTGTTAAAAAAACTTAATCTGTGAAGTTTGTTTGTTAAAACAAAAAAAATTTATGCTGAGTTGTATTTTTTTTTAAATATGCCCTAATTTGATTGTGATTTAAATATGAGTTATTAATTGATGTCTAGCGCTATTAAGGCGATCCTCCACATCAGAAAGTTTGCTTGCGATTTAAATCCTCAATTTGATGAATGAATGACATTTGATATATATGCAATTTTTTTACATAATCATTATTCAATACATTATGTAGGTCATGGTAGGAATGACATTAGGTACAGTGCACCCCCATCAGTAGTGTTGATGTTTAAGTTTGGCACGAGTAGACAACAATTGATGGATTACGTGTGTAACGCATTCAATATCTCATCTATGGAAACTATGGTAAGGATGACTTATCGTCACGCGATAACCCTCCCTGAGGGTTTACAGTATTTTATCCCTGTATTGCTGGAAGACGCGATGCACTTGGACTTGATGCAAGCCATAGTGGCCAATCTATCATTAACTTCAAAGGTAGATATTTATTTAACATTTGAGTCAATAAACTATTTTCAAAATTGTACGATTCATTCGCAACTAGTAGATGAAGATGTCAGCACGTTAGACACTAGATCGATGATGGAAATATTGCATATGCAATCACCACATGGTGATGATGAACCCAACAACGATGATGACATTTATGACGCGGATGAAGACGTGCGTCCCTTCGAGGATGTCGCACCATCTATCGATTGGGAAAACCTAAATGTTGTGGCGGATGACCTAAGGTATGAATCTCCAGAGGCGAAAACGTGCAAGTAATGAGCAGTTTGCTATCGATGAAGAGAGTTTCATGAAGGAAGCAATTGATGATGAAGTTCACCAACCATTGTTGGTGTATAATGAAATCGATTAGGAGGTGGCTAACTCCACTATGACCTAACATTCTCATCAACATATTGGGGGACATGTCTAATTTTGATTTGAAATTAGGATGTGATTTGACAACAAAAAAGACTTACAACATGCCGTAAAAGTGTGGCATGTTAACAAATATTGCTAGTATCATATGATGGAGTCCATTGCAACTTTTTGGGTGATCAAGTGCAGAAATGCGCAAGACGGGTGCACGTGACATTTTCGTGCTTGTTTGCGAAAGAAAACAAAATTATGGCAGATCACATAATTAGACGTGCCACACAAATGTATAAGTCCCGATGTAGAACGCGTTCATGCCCAACTCGATGCCAACATGCTTGCGCGAGAGATCCAAAGCATTGTCCAGTTAGATTAAGTAATAACTATCAAGGCATTAATACAAATAATTAAGGGAAAATAAGGACACGAAGTAAACTACAAACGAATGTGGGATGCCAAAAGGAAGGCAGTTGCAAATGCATTTGGAGATTGGGATGAGTCATACGCTAGATTGCCAAGTTGGTTGGCGGCCGTGAATAAGATTAAGAGTCTGGAGACAGCAATTGAGTGGTCACATAGACAATGGGCTTCTGATGAGATAAGGACTAAGTGTCCTCAATTTCGTCGTATGTTTTTTGCATTCGAAGCATTAATACAAGCTTTCATGTTTTGCAGGCCTCTGCTTCAAATTGACGCGACTTTCTTATTAGGCAAATATAATGGTAAGCTACTGATTGCCATATTTGTTGAGGATGTTGTGCAAACACATGACGGATAGAGATGATATTTGCATTATTTTTTATCATCACCCTGGCATTCTGGAGGCGGTCAACATCCCGACCAATGGTTTTTGTCCCCCAAAAGAATACCACCATTATTGTATGCGACACATGGTCAGTAATTTCAACACTTAATTAAAAAATGAGCCCTTGAAAAACCTACTTACTCGAGCAGCTGGTCAATATCAAGTTCAAAAATTTAATGCGTGCATGGAACGTTTTGCATACTTATCATCGTGAACCCCTCAATGTGTAATATGCCAATATAATCTGCAAAGAACTATGGATTCAATCGCATGATGGAGGCATGTTGTACGGATGGATGAATTCAAATGGTGATGGTATTTATGACATGCAAATCTTTTTTTGCATTCAACGATTTAGTTTTCATTGAAGTAATATTACTTACACGAATTAATTTTTCAATTGTAGAGTATTTTAACAGTGTATTGAAGGGGGCTCGATTTTTGCCAATTTAGCTATGACTCAAATGATTTACTATATATTGGTGACATACCACGATCGACGTAAACATGAAATCAATGAAGCAATCTCAAATAGGCAATCGTATACGAAACATGTCACGGATAAACTCACACATTACGAACAAGCTACAAGGAGACATCAAGTCAATTTGATAAATCGCGACATATGTAAGTTTGAAGTGCTTACTGGATGACATGAGATCGCATGCATAAAGGCAACAATACACAAGCCATTATCCTAAAGGACCGCATGTGCGGTTGCAATAGATGGCAATCGTTTGGTTTCCCTTGCTCACACGTGTTAGCTGCATGTTCCTTTATTTGAGTGAGCTATTCGCAATTCATTGAACCATACTACCGGATAGATGTATACACGCAATGTTACTCCTTTAATTTCAAAGCCATTCCAAATGAGAAATATTGGCCAACTTTTGCGATGAAGATCATACAAGACCCAATGTGCAGACGTGGCCGAGGGAGACTAAAGGGAACACGAAGGCAAAACGAGATAGATCTTCTTAATGTTTCAAGTGCCTTGCGATGTGGCATATGTCATCAAGAATGACATAAAAGAACTACATGTCCCAATAAAGATTGTGATCGAGTCCCTACTATGAAGAAGCGATGCGACATTTATCTTGCAGTGGGACATAACAAAAAAAATTGTCCAGCCAGAGCTCAATCTTCCAATCGAAACCAATTGTCTATTTTGTATTTTGTTTGGTCATGGCTTAAGTATGTAATTAGATTATATTGAACCTTTTGAAGTATCTAGATATTTTACATCATGAAATGTTTAGGTATTTGTTATATTGAATCTTTAATAATGATTTGTGGCGACTTTTTGAACAACATGACTAATTTTTAAAACTCCATAAATTGTAGTTTGTACACAAATGGATCCAGGTCCATCAGATCTTCACTATTACATCTCCAATTTACACACAGATCATCGCGAGCGTGGACGAGTCAATTAAACTTTTTGAGATGGATACATCCAATGTTCATGAATGAACTTATAATATACATATATATGACAACTTATTTTCAATTATAAGGTGTACAAAACATTGCGCGTGCGTCGACGAAGGGTTGTCGTTGATCGAACGGTGGAGTTTATGGGATTTTGCGCGTATCATTTTTCAGCCTTGATTGGGCTTGGATTACTGCATTCGTTGAGAGATGGCACCCAGTGACACATACATTTCACATGCAATGTGGTTAGTGCACTATTACACTCTAGGACGTACAGGGATGGCTTGACTTACCTATCGAAGGTATGCCTATAACGGGAACCACCGATACATACTGTGTTGAGGTGTGTGTGAGGCTACTTGGTCGAATTCCTAATGGAGATGACCTTCATGGAAATAAACTGAAAGTCGAATGGCTTGAACGTAACGTACCAACTATACATGATGACAACGATGATGAGTTGGTGCGACAGCATGTTTGATCGTAGATTCTCCAACTATTTGGTGGTTGTCTATTCGCCGATAAGTCAAATCGATATATACATCTGATGTTTCTACCGTTGTTCGAGGATTTTGACATAACTGGACAGTATAGTTGGGGGAGTGCCTGTTTGGCTTTCTTGTACATGGAGTCGTGCCGCGGATCTCGCTCGGTTGCACATGAGGTTGTAGGGACGTCAATTCTTTTACAACTGTGGCATGGGATAGATTTCCATTCATAGCACCAAGGTGGCTGGGCATTCTAGAGTTCAACCTCGAACAATGGATGGAGAAGAGATGTTTAATGACGTCCCTTTGGGACACATGTAATACAAATGTTATATCGTAATTTCTACAATATTAACTACATTTTCATTTTACTAATTTATAGTTTTCTATATAAATGGATCGATGCATTTTCGGTTACTCAGAGTGCGACACACGTTTTATCAACTTACCGTGATGCACTCGATTCGCAGAAGGCAGATGACGTGGTGTGGCAACTTTATGTTGAAGTCATCGGGTCTCTTCCCAATACTGTAGATGATCACGGTAGTTGGCTATCATCGTGTCCCTAATTTGTTTCCACATAGTCAAGTGGCATCGACCAAGAAAAGTTTTGAGACAATTCGGAATGATATAGGCCGTGCCACCAAATTGTGATTACGACACCTGACTGCATTACATCGAGATGTGAAAACGTATTCAAGAAACTTGGGTGGCTTTTCAACAAACTATATTCATATGTGGGAAAATCATGGTGACAGCATAGTCACACCGGAACAAGAAGAAGACACAATCAACAAGACTACATGACATGGTATCGACCAATCATTAGAAGATTCATTGAACACGACGGGGGTTTACGTGACTATTCGGTAACCTTTAAACTATTATTCTTCTTTCCTCACGATTTACATCTTAAATTGTGTAACTTGGTGCGTCAAGCGCAACAAATGTTCATTGAGGATGGGTACGAGCAAGGTCTTGCTGCGCTTGATGAAGACATCAAGATTTTAGATGAAAATGAAAGTCAAATGTCTACTCTAGAATAGTGGAATTGATGTAGAATATGTCATAGATGAGGAGAATGAAGAAGAAGATGAAGAAAATGATCTGGGTGAATCAAATAAAGAGGTGAGAAGAAGAAAAACATAAATACTGACTATGGGTGGGAGCACTAGATGTCTTCATCCACCACGTTCTTCTCGTCGGACAGAGACTAGTGCTGAGAGCAGAAGACGTTCTCCTACACCATGTTCATCTCGTCCGAGAGCAAGAAGAACAGAGATTGTTTGGTGACAGTAGCCAAAGCTCATCCCCACCAAGTCATTCTTCTCATGGGTACATTCCTACATTGTCTCCAATGCAACAAGAAACTCAAAATTTTGTACCTAGCGCGTCGATCATGAATTTTCCTCCTTGTCATTTTGATCTTTATGCACCCGGGCCGTCGTCTTCATATATGAACCATGGAATGCCTAAACATCCAATGTATCCTTCATTGTCTCAATACATGCCAAGTCTATTTACTCCATCATGTTATAATTACAATATGTCATATAGTGGAAATGTCTCATTCATTAACATGATAAGCATGCCACCGCCTCATGTTCCTTTCGGCCAACCACATAAAGGAAGTCTATTTTTTGGGATAGTTCAACCTCCGATTTTTGGAAGCATTAGTACCAGAGGTGAGTCAAATGAGTAGGAGGAAGACCATCAATCCACTTAAAAAAATTCAATGCAAGATCAGCA
Organism: Stephania yunnanensis; assembly: GCA_039657365.1. NCBI lineage: Eukaryota > Viridiplantae > Streptophyta > Magnoliopsida > Ranunculales > Menispermaceae > Stephania > Stephania yunnanensis. The sequence continues at coordinate 10,055,368 of CM077589.1, read as the reverse complement.
ACCTCGACAAACTCAACCGGATGTACAAACACAACGTCCAACTCGACATAAAGTAAGTCTAATTTGCATCATGGAGCAACAACGTCAACGTAACTGTCGATAGACCTGTATGATAAGTTTTTTGATGGAATGAAATCATACTTTCAAAACTTTCTTATTGTTTTAATTTTAAATTCTAGACAAAGATATAACGTGGTTTTGGCCTTTACAATTTTTTCATCTACATATCTCTTCTTATGATCACAATTGTGTTGTATGCTTTGTAGTAAATATGCATGGGTTGCCCCTCGAGATACGTGCATAACATTTGCATGGATTGTCCACCTCGAGATACGTGCATGTTGTTTGTATGGCTTGTCCCCCGTCAGATACGTGCGTGTCATTTCCATCGGTTGCCCCCTCGAGATACGTGATTAACATTTGCATGGTTTTGTCTACCTCGAGATACGTGCATGTTATTTGCATCGATTGTCCATCGCTAGATACGTGCGTGTCGTTTGCATTGATTTTCCATCTCGAAATATGTGCGTAACATTTACATGGTTTACTTTGATTGCATGAGATTACATAGGTTGCCCACCTCGAAATATGTGCATGACCTTTGCACGATTTGCATTAATTGGACGAGATTGTATGAGTTGTCTACCTTGGATACGTGCGCGACATTTGCATGGATTGCACGAGGTTGCATGAGTTGCACATCTTACGATACGTGTGTCACGTTTGCATGAATTGCATGAGGTTGCATGGGTCGGCCACCTCGACATAATCGCGTGTCGTTTGCATGACTTCTCCACCGCGAGATGCATGCATGGAGTTAGCATGAATTGTCCACTTCCATATATGTGCGTGTCTTTTACATTAGTTGTCTACCTCGAGATACGTGCATGATGCGTGTTGTCCATATTGAGATACGTACATCACTACAAAAAAATAGCAGATCAGAAACGGAAATTCCCGTCTCTGATTTGCATAAATTCCGTCTCTAATTGAAATCTGCAACGGAATAGAGACGGAATTTATTCCGTCTCTAAAATCGTCGTCGCTGATTCAATCAGAAACGGAAATGTGATTTCGTTTATGATTGAGAGACCGGTCAGAGACGGAATAAATTCCGTTTCGATGAGACGGAATTTATTCCGTTTCTGATTATTTCCGTCTCTGATCCGTTGCTAATCAGAGACGGATCAGAGACGGAATTTGATCCATTTCTGATTCATGTGTCTATTCTCGAAAATTAGAGACAGAAATAGCAACGGAATCCAGAGATTCCGTTGCTATTTCCGTCTCTAATTTTCATTTTTGTTTAGTTTTTAAAGTCTCTAATTAGCAACGGATCATATATATATATATATATAGGTCTCAATCCAAGCACATTTAACCTGCCAATATATAATAAAAATCATAGCTAAATAATATATTGATATTGCACAATTTATATATCCTTAACATTATCTTTTCTCAATGTACAGCACACGAAACAACAAAAACAATCTAAAAAGTTTCTATATCATATCTTTCTACAAAAGTAAAAGCAAAAATTGTTCTAAATGAAAAAAAATGAAGTGTTCCGAGATTATATAAAGTTGATTGTGCTTCAAATAATACTTGACTTCGTACAAAACACCTGAAAAAAGATCAAAAAGAAAAAAATCACTAAATTATACAAACAATAATAGGAATATAAACAATATTATGGGAGAACTACGTATCATCGCAAGCACAAGTGTATGAGCCAAACACAGCATAAATAAAGTAATAAAGAAAAAGAAATTCATTATTATGGGAGAACTACGTATCATCGCAAGCACAAGTGCTTGAGTGGTATTGAACCATTGGAACCATGCTTCAAGACGAATAAATGCTCTATCCAAGAATTATAAGATTTCGCTACTTTCACTAGCTGAACAAGATCTTGTTCGTTTGGTTCTACGAACAAGATCTAAGAATATAGGTAGATAAACGCAATTCTTTGGTCCAAGTCAAAAAAGAGAATGAAGGAACTCAATACAAAGAAAAACTTTACCATGTAAAATTAGAAACAAAGTTGGTGGGTTTCCATTTGAAGGGTGCTGAGGAACAAATTCTAACTAAAACAACAAAAATTGGTGTTTGTTATCAAAAATTTGAGAACCTACAAAATAGGAATGACTTTCATTAACCTATTTTAAACACACAGATATGCACACAAAAAAATATGTTCTTCAACTTTTTTAAATTTGAAAACTTTACATTGCAGGCTGTGAAAAAAAGCTTAGAAGGTCTGATTTGGTTTCTTCTCATATCAAACAACTAGAATCATCACACAAAACCTAGGAAAATAATATCTCTATTAGAGTCCAAATTTAATAATTAAAATCTTCCTAGTATCTTACTCTATCAATGAACATGATTATGCATCATTATTCCCAATTCAAATAACTTGATTTCAAGAGTAAGCATAATGTCACGCCGAATAGAATGAAAACGAGTCTTCCACAACCAAATATCACATGTAAAAAGAAACAATAATCCTCAACCGGCTTTCCACCAACAAATCGTCATTAAAGAGAACGTTAGAAATTAAGAAATCGTTTTGGAACTTAAGAAATATTCGCACCTGGTAAGATCCATTCGAAGTCGAGGCTTAACAACTTTCGAACACTCTCCAGTTGAGCGGAAACTGAAACAAATGAAAGAGTGTGTTTATTAGAAAATATAAATCATTTTTAGGATATTAAAGCTGCCCAACCACAAGTGTTACAAAGATGCACGTCCGGAGGTCACTCTCATCACACTGTCAAGCCCCCTTAGTCCATTGAGAACAGTTTCTACCCCTTGAAAAGAAGTTTCTTCTTTAATTAGAGATATAGATTGGATTATTTCTAAGAATTCCAAAGAAAGTAAAAATGGACACTTTCTTTTTTTTCTTTTTCTTTTTTTAAATTAAAGGGACACATAACAGTGAAGAGCAGCTTGAATATTTTTTTGCTACATGTTAATTGCATCTTTTGGGAATATTTTCTTCTTACCTGAAAACTGATTGTACATTTCGGCAATATCAAAACCTGATTCAGTCCTGTATATATGGTCACCAGCAAACAAGACCTTGAGAGGCTTGTCTAGCAGACATACTGATCCCTGCCATTTAAATCACGGAAATTAAATAATTGATTTGTAGCAGATAACTGGTGCATCTAGAATTCTAACAACAAATTCAACGGGAAGCCAATTGCATATAAAGGCATTCTCAGGTGAATGTCAGCTCAAATAGACAGAATATCTCGGTTCGGTCAAAACATTTCTGTTCCGTAGACAAATGCCTATAGGATATGACTTTAGACATTTTTGATTGATCAAAAAACAAAGATACTGTTACATTTGTGTAGCAGTTCTCAGCCAATGGATTCATTGACTATAGAAAATCTACAATTGTTCAATAGGAATCAACGACTGCCTAGAAATATAAGCCTGAAGATGTAAATGCAGATCAAGATGTTGAAAAAATATTTCTTTTAAGAAAACAACAAATGCATGTAGTTCATAATTATACGAAGTCTTTCACTCAAAAGGAACTCACTTCAGTGTGTCCTGGTGCGTGTATAAGTTCAAAATCATTACCAAGACTCCATGAACCGCTGCCATCTAGTTTGATCTCGACATCAGCTGTAGAAGCTTCAATCTGAAAACATAATAAAGTCAACAACAAAAATAATGCAACTCATACATTTATTTGCTCAAAGGATCTTTTTATATTTATTTTATAAGGACAAACATATGACATGAATAATAAAATACACATACAGATTTTTTTCTCCATTTCTTTTCTCTCTTCCCATGCTTGTAGGAACCAATCTATCTATGGAAAGTTCATCTTACATTTTACTTAAAAAAAAAATTTTGATAGATGTAACAAGGGTTCACAAGTCACAACTACAAAAGATAGCAAAGCTGCATTAAGCTAGCTCACTCGGTGCAAGAGCTAGCATATATACCAGGTCTTGAAAAGGGTCTATCGTGTTGCCTACCCTTATCACATGAAGAGGCTATTTTTTGGCTTCTTTTGTTGCAAAAATAAGTAAAATCTTATTTATCATAAAATTAATGAATATAATCTCAAAATTTTCATCAAAACTAAATTCATTTGCTATTGAAATTATCGTCCAACAAAAGAAGCAACCACAACATTGTTTGTTAAAATCTATTAAGAGACTTTTCAGAATCTAATGAACAAATAAAATGCTCAAAGAAAGATTACCTTGTCATCAGGCGAAAAAATCACAACATGCAATCTCTTGAGCAGTTGGGAATGGTATCAAGCGCAAAATCTTTACTGAGTAGTAAACTTTGCTTCCCATGTTTCACTGATTTGGGCATTGGCCAAATATTCAACCCCACAACCCCTACCAAGAATTGGGAAGCTTTGGTGAGCGGTGAGAGAGGTCAGAGAGAGAGAACGAACAGAGATCGGCCTATGCACGCGAGAGAGCAGAGGGCGGTGATGGGAGTGGTGAGCAACACATCGAGCAGAGGGCAGAGAGCGGTGGATCGGTCGGTGAGCGGAGAGATAACAGAGAGCGGGAATCAAAGAGAGAGCGGAGAGGGAGCGAGATCGGTGAGCGGTGAGCGGGGTGAGCGGTGACCGGGCGAGAGAGAAGGCAGAGAGCGCTGCGTTTAGGGTTGAGCGAGAGAGATATATATATATTTTGGTGAGAGTCTTGGTCCCTATTTTTGAATCATCGAGATCGAAGCCGCACGAATCTCGAGACTAATGGACGGTTGTAAAAAATGAAAATTTTGGTGGGAATGTTGGCGCCATTTTTTAGAGACAGAATTTAATTCCGTCTCTATTTCCGTCTCTGAATTAGTCCGTCTCAATTCCGTCTCTAACTAATTTTTTTAGCAATGGAACTTATTTCCGTTGCTAATTCCATTTCTAAATTTCATTTTTCTTGTAGCGCATGATGTGGCTTGTCCATCTCGATACATACATGATGTTTGCATGGTTTTACCACTTTGAGTTGAACAAATTACTCCTTTTGAGGAGTAAATAAGATGTTTTGTATTTTGCATAGATGACTCCTTTTGAAAATGTGTCATTCATTCCACCTCATTAGTTGTATAGATGACTCCTTTTCAAAAGGAGTCATTCATTCACCTCATCAACACACATCAAAGAATGGAGCCACATCATCATCAATGACTCCTTTTCAAAAGAAGACATACCTTAGTTTTGTAAATTTAAAATAGTCATCCTTATTTCATAAATAAAAAGTAAGGTAACCTTATTTTATGAAAAACTCCTTCATTCTCTTGTGCTGCCATGTGTCTTCATCTCCACCAACCAGCACGTCCTACTCCAGCTCATGTCGCCAATCACAGCCCGCCACATCATCCATTCTAACATGCTTCGCCAATCAACATGTGACACATGGTGAGACTCCCTACAAAAAATACCCAACATCCATAGGATGTACCTCGGTGCACGAGTCAAGAAAGAACCCGTGAAAAATAGTTTTGGACCAATTTTAGTAGTTTTTTGACAAATAGAACTTTAGGTATTTTTTAGCAAGTATCGACACATATATTAATAGCACCTCTCGGCTATTATGATGGAATTCTCTCCGATTTGACCTTCTAGCCGACTCCTTCTCCCCCATTCTTTTTTTTTTTTGTTCTTGGTGTTCTTCAACCATGAAGGGCTAAGTTCGTAGCCTAGGCAAGACTGCGAGAAGGTGGTTCGATTGTATTCATCAATAGATTTATGAGATTTATCTACTTTAATTGCATTGTTTTTCATTATATTTTCTTGCCTTTGGTATTGTTTAAACAATTAGAGTTAAATTCATATTTAAACTCTGATTTACTCATCGGTGAGTCGTAAGTATCCGTCCTTATGCGACAAGACCACACTAATGGCAATTTTGACCATATCAATTGATTGACCTCTTGGGACTGGTTGAATACCTTAAGAATCTTGGCTAAATCGGATACATTAGTGATCCGGTTGTCTAGGTGTAGTGCCTTCACGAAACACATTGGAGTCATCGTGTTAAACCAATGCGCTTAAGTATATGGTTATACGATTGACTAGAGAAATAGTCACCGTCGTACTTTGGCTATCGAGATAAGGAACTGCGAGGAACCGAGTACGTTACCTGTTCTATAGGTACACTAGGATATTTCTGAATTGTATATTTTATAAATTGATGACCAAATCCAACTTTTTATCGAACCGAACTTGTACGTTTTGACTTAAATTTTTTATTAATTGTTTTCAAATTATTTTCATTGCTTTATTTATTTTATTGATATTTAGATTAGTTATATTATTTATTCTCTCTAAAACCCCCGATTTCCCTTTTTGTTGTTTTTGACCTTAGAAAGAATATCAATCATTGTGGGATCGACCTTTTATCACTATTTTACAAAATAGTTGGTTTAAGTATTTATTTTATTGACGCTTTCGGCGCATGTCACGTTCACTTCTTCATTGTTATTAGGGTTGCAAGTGGGGCGGGGAATCCCCGTTCCCCGCGGTGCCCCACCCAGGTGGGGTAAGGAATTCCCGCATTTTGCTCCCTGCGGGGCGGGGTATGAGGCAAAATCTGCAAGCTGGGGACAGTAATTGTTCTTACCCCGTGGAGATTCCCCACCCCACATCCCTTGAATAAAATTCTCCATTTTTAAAGTTTTTACAAAAAATTATATAACTTTTTTACTTAAAACATATGTAACATATAGAATGAACCTCAAGATCTCTAACAATAAAATTTATTTTTACCATTAAATTAATTCTATAATATATATGTGTGTTATATCATAAAGATATATAAAATTATATTTAGAATAGGGCTGGCAAAATGTGCCCGGTCCCGTTTGTCCGGTTTCGTCCGGACCCATTTTAAACGGGACCGGGCAGAATTTTTGTGAAAAACATACGGGACTGGACAATATTTTTTGTCCGTTTAAAAATACGGGACCGGGTTTGGGCAGAAATTTCAAAAAAAATGGGTACCCGTTTGTGATTAATTTGAAGGGCGTAGAAGTAATTTCACAATGTATTTAAAGTTTTTTTTAATTTTTATGTTCTGTCATCTACTCATAACTCATCTCCCTCAAGACTACCCGATCCCGTTCTAAACGAAGTAACAAACCGTAACGGCGTGCTCGTCCCGATCTCCTCACTCAACTCTCATCTCCCTCCGTCCGCTTCTCACGCACAGTGGCACAGCTCGCCCCGTCCCAGATTTGTACATAGCCCTAGATCCATCTCTCCAACGCCTCTCTCATTCTCTCTCTCTCCCTCTCTTTCAATTTCTCTCTCGCTCGAGAGATCCAAAGGGGTTTTTCTTCGATTCCTCTTCTCAAACCCCCCTTTTTAGGGTTCTCCAGATCTCTCTCTAGTTGTATTTGATGCCCTAATCCGATCGAAATTTGGTTTTTCTGGGTTGTTCGGCGAATTGATGTTGTAGGAGTTGGGTTCCGAGGGTTTAAGATCCGGAGTTGTTGAATTTCACGTCGGAGGGGTTGTTCGGTCTATGATCTTCGTTGGTGAATCGAAAACTCGCGTTCCTGGTGGGGATTATTGGGAAGCGAAGTTGGAGGACGAGGGGTGCATGAGGGATCTGGTTCGATTTTTATGTTTCGTGAAGAATTAGGGGCGACTGAGGCGAGATTGCGGGCTTGTGATTCGGAGCAGGGGTAGGTGGGGCAAATGCGGCCGATTTGCTCCTCGATTCGTGCTTGAGTGAGAATCGGGTGACTTTCGTCGAATCGTGTAGCGACTTTTCGATTCGGAAAGTAGTTTGGGTGATTAGGGTTTTGGTTTGTGGTCGAGATTGGTGGAGAAGAAATGCAGCAAGAACAGAGAAAGAAGGTTTGGTTTTTCAGATCTTGTGATCTTTTAGTTGATTGGTTATTTGAGAATGAATGTTAGATTCAATTATGGATGCTGTTTGGTATTTGATTAGGTTAAATTTTGATTTTTAAAAACTTTCGTGATGTTTATATTGGAAATTAAAAAATTGTGATGTTATGTATTTATTTTTTGGTAATTGGTGACTTGTAGTTGTAGACTTGTAGTTGTAGTTGAGGGTTTTTTTTTAGATAATTGATAAATAAAATATTTAATCATATTTAAAAAAAATGGGCAAACGGGTCCCGTATGTTTTACAAGCATACGAGACTGGACAAAAAAATCGTGCCCGTTTTAAAAACGGGATCGGGACCGGACACCAAATTTAAACATTTTCGAAATGGGTGTCCAGTCCCCTTTTTGTCCGTTCTCGTATTTTTGCCAGCCCTAATTTAGAACATCATTGAAATATATTCTCCATACTAAATTTGGATATTTTATATATTTAATTAAGTGTGATAACTTGTAACTCAATCAACAAAACAAATCCACATTAATCATTCAATTTGAGAAAAATAGTTTATTAAGAAAATTGAGAAAGTAGTACTTAAGTGTCAAAATGACCAAAGAATATGAAAATCAAAATAAATATTTTTTACAAAATTGATAGGGCACTACGAGGATTCCCTGCCCGCGAGGATCAGGGTGGGGCGTGGGGCAGCAAAATTCGCCTCGCGGGAAATTTGCTAGAATAAATCCTCGCCCGCACCCCGCAGGGGACGGGGACAGTAATTACGATCCCCGCCTCGTCTTGCCCCACTTGCAACCCTAATTGTTATCTTCTTTTAAAGTGGGTACCTTGTCTCATATGTAAGACCGCTGCAAAAACAATGTCTAGACATATAGCCTTGTACATTTTTGTATGTATGGTGATATATTGGATGCATGTTTTGTAATTTTGTATAAACATTATATGTATATCACAGGGTCGGAATGTTTTTTTTTATCACTGATGGTTTGTCAATTACTTTTTAGAAACATTCTCTTAGAAATTGATTCACGACTTTCATTGTTTTCTTTCAAAATTCATTTTATCCATTTTTCGAGACATACATGTTCTTGTCTATAAGGCACGAAGCAATAGTAAGGCGTTCGTTGGGCTTACCGACACCATTGGGGGTTTACCGAACGTTTTAAGTCGAACGATCGTCACACATGAGGTGGGGTTGTTACATTAGGTATGGCTATATCTAAACACGAAATAAAGCATGTTATAGGAGTACAATGATAATACATAATTAAATCATGTCAATGAATTGAAGAAAAAAGCTAATCTCATCAATTTTGATCTCATAAGGCTAAGACTTTTAAAAGAGGTCAAGATCTTTCACTTGGTCTTGTCTTACATAACCATAAACTTTTATTAGGTCTCACACTCACAAGACCAAGACCTTTCAGTTCGTCTTGGTTTCACATGGTCTAGACCTCTTCAAAGGTCCTGAGAGGAGTTAGGAGAGGAGTTAGGTAAGACATCTTCAAAGCTCTCATCTTTATGAGACCGTCCGGTTCGAAACCCCATCCAATAACCTATGTTAGCCTAAACCCTAATATGATCTAACTGACCAATGTGGGCAAAAATGCAACCAAATCGCACAAAAAATATATATGAGGAACAATATAACGACTCAAATTAATTAAACTAGGATTACCGTTAATTTTGAGGATTGACGGTTATAATTCGGGCGTTACGTCGACAACTCGGTCGACTCAAACATAAGAATCAAGGGAATATATTATTTGTGGATGATGGTTGCTTAGGTGTGATGTTTAAAAGCATTATATTATTGTACGAAACATCGCATGTGTGTATGTTGCTATCAAGCGAGTTAGTATGACATGTATATGTATAAAAATACGGGTACGGGTGCCAGGTAGTAAAGGGTAAGTGGAACCATCAATTTATAAATTTTGGTGAATTAAAACACCAATCATATGATTTAATGTGCCTATGTCGATTTAATTAAATCAAATAAATAAAGGCTTATAGTTAGGTTGATTGAATATGGACCTTAGATAAGCATCTTGATGATCCTAGTTAAGTAAAACTAGGAAAGATGAAGTCATAAATTTGTGTCCACAAGATGTGGAAAACTTGATTTGGAGCCATAAGATTTTCCTCAAGATACCCATTCTAATGGCTTATTTTCCAAATGGATCGCCACGGGGTCGATGCGGGCCCACAACATGGCCTACCAGCGCTAGTTGTGTCCCACATGCTAACTCATCCACCATTTACTCATTCTTAACCTCAAATTACAACAATTCACTATTTAAATTGTTACTAAACTCAAGTCATCTGCTAAGATCATTTTAAACCTAAATAAATCACAACGAAAGACTTTTAACATGACAAACAATATATATATAACATTAAAGTCATGCAATTAATTGTGATACCTAGTGTGAAAAACCCATATACCATTATAGATCAATAATGTACCTCAATGTATCAAAATATCAACGATATAGAGTCATGTACTATCTCGCAATCCCAAATCCCAAAATAAAACAAAAAATATATATACAAACGTATAAGCCTGGCTATATGTCTCTAAATCACAAATATTCTGAAAGTTTGCCCTTACCACGGCTTGTACTAGGATCTGACTCAAGCCATCATAAAAAGGCAGATGATGAGTTTAGAGTGCGTATTCTCGAGGAAATTAAGTGAGCAATACGGAAAGTAAATACAAAAATTTAAACAAAACTATTAAATAAACATGTGGAAATAAATACAGGCAACTGTGCTCATCGCATGCATGAGTAATAGTGAAAGCTCAAAATGTGTGTGTTCCTAGAGCCTAGCTTAGACTAGTGCCATACTTCGGACTCCCAACACACTATTGTCGAAAAGTAGCACTCAAGCAAGCCAGTATCTGGATCCGCTAGGTGGTCGGCGTGGAACTTACGATGCACCCACACGTGCCCTAACACGAATCTTGGGTAGCCCTATTCACCGAGATGACACACGTGCTATGGCCTAGTGGACGTACACATATAAATGGCACGGAGGGAGAGCCTCAACGTCCATCCATTATACCACACCATAAATAGAGTAATGAAAGACGTAATGTGAATTCAAAAGCAAAATAAAGTATTGCTCAAGAAATTTCAGTTGGGACACTACACACCTCAATCCGCACTTCGTGTCCCATCAATAACCCTCAGTCCGACTTCGCCTAGTTCCCCGATATCCCAAATTACCGCTCAAAGTGACCTATTTCCATTTATAGTTGATTTTTAGTCATTTGAATGTGTTTTAAGTCACTTAATAAATATAATGTCAAAATAGCAGAATCTACCGTGCTGTGTCGGGAATTAGTGCGATGACTCTCAGACAGTTATATGTTCTTCATTAGGAAGAACTATAGTGCGCTATTATTCTAGCCTAGCGCTCTAAATGACGTCATTAGCGCGCTTATCGCACTCTGGACAATGAAACTGCTAAAAATTATGGGTTTTTTACCAACTCCACCAACACCAACAACAATCGCAACACCAACAAAAGAACTTCATAGCACTATAAACCCATTTAACAACAACTAAACATCCACCAAAATATCACCAACACCTCTATAATTGAGATCAAAAGATAAAGAAAGTTGAGGTGTTTGTGGTTCTCACATTGATTTTGATGATTTCACCCCTCCATTCACCAAGATGAATCACCACACCCTTGTTTCTTCACTTCCAAATTTCATATTAGAAGATGAGGAAAGAGAAAAGGTGGTGGAAAATGAGTCAAGTTTGACTTATATAAATGACTTTGCATCTCATCTCACTTACAAATCCCAAGGCCATCAAATGAACCTTATTTGCTCCACTTCTAACCTCTAATGACTCCAATTGTGACTCTGATAGCACACTCACCCTTGGATTTAACTCAAAAGTGGCGTTTCGGGTGTTTCAACACTCGATTTTGTATCCCAAATCGTGATATAGGCATACTTCCATGTCCCCAACCACCAAATATAAATTTCATATTAATATGTAATCCATTTTATTCAGTTTATGTGTGTATTATTTCCCTTGGCTTAGTGTTAAGTTAGTTAAACTATTCGGAACCCACGTCGACACGTATATGAGGCAAATACGTAACACACAGTCTCGCACGCCAAATATAAAATAATTACACAAAGTACGATGTCATTTACTCTATTTCAATATAAACATTGCAAATTAAACAATTCAACACATAAATAACTATTTACCTAACTCTAGGTCCGGACAAGCCTAACCGTGAGTCCCACAAGCGTTTAAGCCGTTAGTCATGTTTGCAACCACGTCATTAATAACGACAAATTAAATTCAGGCTATTACAGTTCTTCCCAACTAGGTGAGATTTTGTCCCAAAATTTAAATTAAACTGAAAGTACTTACCGACGAGTAAGTGCGGATACCATCATCGCATAGTAGACTCAAGCTCCCAGTGAGTCCCTCGGTCCTGTGATGCTGCCATCTAACCAAAACCTTTGGGATCTCCTTATTCCTCAAAATCTGAGTCCTCCTATCCGTGATTTCCACAGACTGTTCCTCGTATGAAACATCAAGTCGCACCTCAATTTGACGTATATCAACTATAGACCTCTATTCCGACCTAGCCAGCCTCGACATAGAAATGTGAAACACTAGTGTACCCATGCCAACCACGGTAGCAATTCCAGACGTTATGCCACTCTGTCGACGCGTTCCTTAACTCTGAACGACCCAATGAACCTTAGTGCTAGTTTCCCTTTAATGTCAAACCTTTGATGACCTTTTACGGGCGAAAATTTTAAATACACCGAGTCTCCAACCTCGTAGCTAGACCTCAAAGTATTTTTTTCGCATATTTATTTTGCCTATCATGCACCACCTAAAGTCTTTGCTTGATTTGTCTTACCTACTTAGTATGGTCAACAACAACCTCATGTCCTATAGTCGATGTAGCCTCCGGTGTCGCCCAATATGCTGGTGACCTACGGGGCCACCATAAAGTACCTCAAACATTGGCATCCCGATACTCGCCTAATAGTTGTTGTTGTAGACAAACTCGCACAAAGGCAGATAATCTTTCCACGATCTACCAAACTGTAATATACACGCCTTGAGCGTATCCTCGAGAATCTGAATCAATCGCTTCGACTGCCCATCAGTCTAAGGATGGTATGCAGTGTTGAACGATAAACGAGTGCCAAATTACTCCTACATCCTCTCCTATAGTCTCGATGTAAACTTTGGATCCCTGTCAGAAATAATGGAGACCGGTACACCGTGCAATCTGACAATCTCTATCTCGAAGATAGATCGATATAAAATGTGTCGACTTTGTCAACCTGTCGATAACTACCCAAATCACATCATGTATCCTCGTCGTCTGAGGTAGGCTACTGACGAAGTCCATAGTCACGTGTTCCCACTTCTACTGAGGAATGGGCAGTGGTTGTAGCAACCAATTAGTTTCCTACGCTTAGCCTTCACATGTTGTAAAATATGACAACTCCGTATGTATTTACCTACGTCAGCCTTCATCTCTGGCCACCAGAACAACCTCCACAGATCGTGATACATCTTGGTTTGACCAGGATGAACTATATATCGCGACCGATGTGCGTCTTCGAGAATGCTATCCCTGAGCTCCGATACCCCTGGTATCCATAATTGACCCATGTATCTCAAACACCCGTCTAACCCCTCAGAATACTCGGTGCACCCCAGATCCTGAGCCAGGCCAGTAATCCGTAAATATCGATCATCTCTCTGCAACTAGCAACCCGCTCTAGAGACATTGTAGGAACTCGCATCTGATAGCAAATTTGTAGCTCATCAATAGCCTCTGTTAAACACAACACTGATGCTGCCATGAGCAACCCATGCTCATGTGTCACATGCATCAATATTGTCTGGCTCTCGATGCTGCTTTCCGCTCAACGCATCAGCTACAACATTCGCTTACCTAAATGATATTCAATAGCAAAGGCATAGTCCTTCAGTAACTCGAGCCGTCGCCACTGTCGCATGTTCGACTCCCTCGAGTGAACAAGTTCCTCAAACTCTAGTGGTATGTGTACAAAACAAACCTCTCACCATACAAGTAGTGCCTTCAGGCCTTCAGTGCAAATACGACCGCCGCAAGCTCCAAGTCATGAACTGGATAGTTTACCGTCAAGTCTCAACCATCGAGATAAATAGGCCACTGGGTGTCCATCATGCATCAACACGCCACCCAACCCAGTGCTTGATGCATCAATATAGACTTTAAAACTTTTCCCTACCGTCGGTAATGCCAAAACTGGTGCAAAAGTCAATTTCCTCTTCAACTCCCAAAAACATCTTCACACTCCCGGGACCATTCAAATCTAACATCCTTCTTGGTCGACCTCGTCAATGGAGTTGCAATCATCGAGAAACCCTACACAAATTGTCTGTAATATCCTGCCCGAAACTTGTCGCCATCAATCGATATACCTTGATCACTGATGACATGTCCAAAAACCTCACCTCACTCAACCAGAATGCACATGCTCAACTTGGCATAAAGTTTGTGCTATCTCAGTGTCGACAACATATCTTAAAGATTCCTCTCGTGCTCCACACGAGTCTTGCTATATGTCAGAATGTCATCGATAAAACGAAATGACGTATCGATCCAAAAATGGCTTAAGCACCCTGTGCATCAAATCCATAAAGATCTTCGGTGAATTAGTCAGCTCAAACGGCATGAAAGTAAAATCGAATAGGCCATAACACGTACTAAATGCGGTCTTCTCCACATCATCCTCTCGAATCCTCGACTAATGGTATCCTAATCATAAGTCGATCTTCGAGAAGAACTTGGCCCCAACCAACCGATCAAATAGGTCGTCGATTCTTGAAAGTGGGTAATATTTCCCAATCGTCACCTGATTCAGCTTTCGATAATCAACACACATCCGCATCGAGCTATCTTTCTTCTTCACAAAAGGATTGGAGCACCCCAATGTGAAATGCTTGGGTAAATGAACCATTTCTATAATAAGTCCTCTAACTGGGTCCTCAACTCCTCGTGCTTCGATGCTGACATCCTATATGGTATGTTGAAGATTGGCTGAGTCCCTGAAATCAGCTCAATGATAAACTCCACAGCTCTCGGTGGTGGCAATCATGGCAAATCATCAAGGAATAAGTCTAGAAACTCACAGATAATGGGGACATCCTTAACCTTTAACACGTCATATGCTCTGGCTAAACCATAGCCGCATACGCCTCTATCTCATACGACGTCGTTAATCTGCCTCGAGTGATAGGTAATGCAGATGCAACTTTGGAAAATGTAAACTTTGGAATTCCATCGATGTCAAACGTCATAGTCTTGCTGAAAAAGACAATCCGTGCGTGAAAAGATGACAACCAATCCATACCAAATATTGCATCGAACTCCACGTACTCTAACACTCTCAAATCAACCGGTAGCTGATGTCCCTCAATCTCCACAACACAATTTCGACAAATCTGGTTAGGGTAAATCTTATCCCCAACTGTGTACTTAAGAAGAAGATGCGTATCTAAGGTCTGTGCAGGTAACCCTAACTCTCCTACCATGCGTCAAAAAATGAGAGGCAACGTACTACCAAAATCCATCATAACATGCATAGGAATACTACAGATAGATAACATACCCTAAACTAGCAGTCTGGTGCCTCCCTGTCCAGTTGCGTTAGCCCAAATGTTGCAGATTAAGCCCTATCTCTAGCCTGTTCTGTCTGTGTTGGTAATGGTGCTGGTCTAGTACAATCTTCCATAATATGCCCACCTGACCACATGGGTAACATGTGCGAGTCTCCGATCTGCCATAACTCCTCTGACTAGGCATCTGACTTTGGCCTCGACTCTGGCCTCTCGGACCTCTATCATGCCTCTGCTGTCTAGGCTTATCAATTGGTGCAGAAGCCATATAATATGCTAACTAACGATCATCATGTTGATCTTTGTTATCACAATGATCTCTGTCACCTCTGCTACCCTGAGCAGATTGCCAATCACCTCGGCGAGGTCTCTTACCTATATCTCGTCAGTTATGGTCTCTCATTTGTCTCTTCGGTCTCTGATTAGATCGAGAACCGATGATGGCTAACTCTGCTGACTTTGCAGCGTAGCCCGAATCGCTAATCAACTGGCCCTTTGAACCATGTATGTCTCGTGTGCGAGGCACCTGTCAAAGACCTCAATCAAAGTACGAGCTCCATTAAATACCATTATGCTCGTTATCCTATCATTCAGACCTCGGATAAAGTAATATATCTGCAGCTAATCGGTACGAGCTATGTCCATGGAGTAGGATAATAGATATCGATACCTCTCCATGTATACCGTGACCGACATATCACCCTGCACCAGGGGAAAAAAATCCTCCCTAAGCGAACCTTGACCTCCATCGGTATATACTCATCCATAAACAACGTCCGAAACTCTGCCCAAGTAATAACGACAGGATGAGTCGAAGTGTAGGTAAGTCCACTATATCGCAACTTCGGCTGTCAAGCAGAAACCCGATAACCTCGGCCGATCAATCTCCTCGACCTGAAGCAAGTCGTGTAGTCGCTTCATATGATAACAACCATCTCCCGACTACCTCTGGATCTCTATCCCCATAAAATTATCCTGACGAGAACTTAAGAAAGTCCCTCATCTTCTTAGCCTCTAATGTCATCTAGTTCCCGCACGTCGATGCAACTGTTGGCTGCTCGGTAGTAGTAGGTGTAAGCACCACTACAACCTCTACTAGTATTGTTGATGGTGTAGCCCTCTCTGCCGATGTCTCAGATATTACCGCCTGCACTTGAGCCTTGGTTGTAGTAGGAGCTACAACTGCCAGTGTAGTTGTCATCGATGCAACCAAAGATGTAGTCGGAGCTATCGTAGTGTCCCAGGCATTCCGAGCTCTCATCATCTTTATAAGCATCGCAGCCTATCATCCATAGTCCGCGCTAATGACTCAAACGTCAAGATCGGTCTCGTCGGATCAATAGTATCTCCGACCTCAAGCTGAATGGTATCTGATGGTTGTTCGTCCATCGATATCTGCACGAAGAACGTACATCCAATCAGCCTCAATTCCAATATACGTATAAATTATATATATATATATATATATATATAATACAACCAAAAAATAACACTTACATATCCCTGATTTCTATCCGTCTCACTTCTCTTCCCAACTAGGACTCTAGGCAATTCCTTTGGGTTTCGCATCTAAATTTTGTTCATCAGGTTTATCCTCATATTATACCACAAATGTAAAAGTATCAAAGTTAACTTTCAATTCCTTGAGGCTCACCAATCTTGCTTTGATACCAAAATGTAACGGCCCATTTTCCAAATGGACTGCCACGAGGTCGATGCGGGCCCACAACCTAGTCTACCAGCGCCAATTGTGTCCCACATACCAACTCATCCACCATTTACTCATTCTTAACCTTAAATTACAACAATTTATTGTTTAAATTGTTACTAAACTCAAGTCATCTGCTAAGATCATTTTAAACCCAAATAAAGCACAGCGGAAGTCTTTTAACATGACAAACAATATATATAAAACATTAAAGTCATTCAATTAACTCTGATACCTCATGTGAAAAACCCATATATCATCATAGATCAATAATGTACCTCAATGCATCAAAATATCAACAATATAGAGTCATGTACTATCTCGCAATCGCAATCTCAAAATAAAACAAAATATGTATATACAAACATATAAGCCTGGCTATATGTATTTGAATGACAAATATTCTGGAATTTTGCCTTTACCACGGATCTTACTAGATATGTACTTAAGCCATCACAAAAAGGCAAATGACAAGTCCAGAGTAAGTATTCTCAAGGAAATTAAGTGAGCAATACGGAAAGTAAATACTAAAATTTAAACAAAATTATTAAATAAACATGTGGAAATAAATACAGGCAAATGTACTCATGGTATGCCTAAGTAGTAGTGAAAGCTCAAAATGTATGTGCTCTCTAGAGCCTAGGGTCAGACTAGCGCCATACTTCGGACTCCCAACAAACTACTGCCGGTGAGTAGTCCTCAAGTAAGGCTAGTATCTGGATCCCCTAGGTGGTCGGCGTGGAACCTACAACGCACTTGCACGTGCCCAACACGACTCTTGGGTAGCCTTATTCATTAAGACGACACACGTGTTATGGCATAGTGGACATACACACAAAAATAGCACGGAGGCCGTTTCGATTATTTCCGTCTCTGATCCGTTGCTAATCAGAGACGGATCAGAGACGGAATTTGATCCATTTCTGATTCATGTGTCTATCTGGATTCCGTTGCTATTTCTGTCTCTAATTTTCATTTTTGTTTAGTTTTTAAAGTCTCTAATTAGCAACGGATCATATATATATATAGGTCTCAATCCAAGCACATTTAACCTGCCAATATATAATAAAAATCATAGCTAAATAATATATTGATATTGCACAATTTATATAAACTTAACATATCCTTAACATTATCTTTTCTCAATGTACCGTACACGAAACAACAAAAATAATCTAAAATGTTTCTATATCGTATCTTTCTACAAAAGTAAAAGCAAAAATTGTTCTAAATGAAAAAAAAAATGAAGTGTTCCGAGATTATATAAAGTTGATTGTGCTTCAAATAATACTTGACTTCGTACGAATCACCTGAAAAAAGATCAAAAAGAAAAAATCACTAAATTATACAAACAATAATAGGATTATAAACAATATTATGGGAGAACTACGTATCATCGCAAGCACAAGTGTATGAGCCAAACACAACATAAATAAAGTAATAAAGAAAAAGAAATTCATCATTATGGGAGAACTACGTATCATCGCAAGCACAAGTGCTTGAGTGGTATTGAACCATTGGAACCATGCTTCAAGACGAATAAATGCTCTATCCAAGAATTATAAGATTTCGCTACTTTCACTAGCTGAAAACTCATTCCGTTTGGTTCTACGAACAAGATCTAAGAATATAGGTAGATAAACGCAATTCTTTGGTCCAAGTCAAAAAAGAGAATGAAGGAACTCAATACAAAGAAAAACTTTACCATGTAAAATTAGAAACAAAGTTGGTGGATTTCCATTTGAGGGTCTTTGAGGAACAAATTCTAACTAAAACAAAGACAAAAATTGGTGTTTGTTATAAAAAATTTGAGAACCTACAAAATAGGAATGACTTTCATTAACCTATTTTAAACACACGAGATATGCACACAACAAAAATATGTTCTTCAACTTTTTTAAGTTTGAAAACTTTACATTGCGAAATTTGTGAAAAAAAGCTTAGAAGGTCCGATTTGGTTCCTTCTCATATCAAACAACTAGAATCATCACACAAAACCTAGGAAAATAATATCTCTATTAGAGTCCAAATTTAATAATTAAAATCTTCCTAGTATCTTACTCTATCAATGAACATGATTTCGCATCATTATTCCCAATTCAAATAACTTGATTTCAAGAGTTAAATTTTGATTCATAAAATGAATGTATGAAATGAATATGATGGGTCAGATATTGATAGGCATGCCCATGTTGTGAAACCTTGGAACAGGCAAGCATGAATTGAAAAATATAAACAAGCTTTAAGAAAAAGGTGCAGCCTAATCGCTTGCAGAAGACTTGACTTGCATAAGGTATACAAGTTTGGACTGAGAACTAACGTTTCAACAGAAATATTTTTTTCTCTTACTATTTTTGTTCAGTAAATGAGATTGGCATTGGGCAATAAGAGAGGAAACTGAGACTCAATTTAATAAAGAAATATAGCTAGTTGAGGCTCGGTGAAATTTTGAGCTTAAATTCATTTTCGTCGATGAAAAGTCACAACAAGAACAAAGATTATCAAGAGAGAATTTCAAAAATGCCACTGGAGCGCATATAACAATTTTCGCCATCCCGTGTTATTCAAAGTGCTCCTGGTCACAGCATAAAAAACTCTCTAACACACTATACTATCATTCCGCATTTTGTGAGAAGTGCAATCATGTAGATGCTATTAGAAAGTTAATTTCTAGCAGTGAGTCATCCATGCAAACTAAAGGGTGAAATCGAAATTAATAAAACCATAAAAATGCAAAGAGAAGGAAACAAACAGAAAGAATCAGTGTTAAACTTACTCAATGAATGGTACCCAATCATTACTATGTTTGGGAATGGTTCAATGTATCGAGTCTTGTTTATTTGTTGAGAGGTCGTTTCTAGATATGAACGTATACCTACAAGCCATGAACCTGGATCCCAACAAGCGCAAAAAGAATGAGAAGGAAAAACAGTGAGAAAAGTGCAAGTAAATAGAACCATTTTCAAGTCCCTAAAATTTCTTAAGATTCCATTTGCAAAAGGGTACTTGGAAAGTTGAAGCTCGTTCAACAAGTCCTTTCAAAATCCTTCAAGTATCCAAAAATCGGGATTGTACTTGAAGAAGTACAATAGGATAGCTATGGCCAGGCTTTGGACGCCATTGTTTTTGGAGATAGTCGCATGCTAGCCTCCTCTTCAGAAAGGTTTCCTCTTCTAATACTTGGATGATCTATTCGGCAGCAACAACAATGTCATACTCAAATTATACAAATTTGAGTCGGCTACGTGGATTGGGTGTTTCCCTTCACCTTGATTAATGCGATTGATGTAATCCATTCATATAAACTTGTGTGCCTAATGAGGAATCTCAAAATTTCAAAATGAACAACTAGCTGGGAATCAAGTCAAGGTTTATTAAAGAAAATGTGTTTTTATTTAACTACCGGGTTATTAAAGAAAAGGTGTTTTTATTTAACTAAAGAAAGATGCCATAGATTAAAAAACAAATAAAATAAAATCCTAGGTATCATTAATTTCAAAGCCACCATCAGCACGAACTTGATCAGAGTTAAATGGCTCACAAATTCACAATGGGAATGTTTGACATAGGAGAAAGAAACAAATCATCACATGGAAAGTAGGGTACAAAAATAAATTGCTTCACGGATAGACATCGACAAAGAATACATATGAGGCAAAGCCTAAAAACATTTTCATGATTCAAAACCTGGGGTGACATTCTTGGAAAAAGAAAAACAAGAACCTTAACCAAGGGTGACATCCAATAGGTCCCCGCAAGAGATCTATGAAGAAATTATAATTGCATTATGCAGCTTCAAAAGCTAAGTACTAAAACAAGAAAGGAAAGAAATAAACCTTCGAATCCACAAGAAAGAACTTTCGCATGACCACCAACTGCATAGTTTGAGGCCATTGGGCTCCCAGGCAGAACTTACTCGTACAAATTAACATGGCTCAACTGAAATAAGAAACTCAATTTCCAGGCAAAGAAAAAGATATGAATTTCGTATAAAAAGTATTACATTACATAAATTGCTTCTGAAATTGCCACAAGCTCCGTCCTTTAGTCTTCACTTTTTCTTTGAAATGGCTAATTAGTTTCCTTATTAAATTGATAAATGAAACAATCATTAAATACCATACAGTGACAATAACTCCTCAATAAAACCTTAATCAACCCATCAACAAACCTGAGCCATTTCCAGACACAGAAATTAAAGTGACAAACAAAAAAATTATTAAGTTGGCAAAATTTTGAAGTTAACAATAGGAGGTGGAGGTCTAATGTATACCTAGAGATAGTGATTAATTTTCAGATGTATGTTAGGCAATTACTTGATTGTAGGATTTATACAAAAAAATTAGTGGCGTGCTTATGTGATTTTAGCTTAGCATCGGCAGTTGCAGTTCTTTAGCAAAGCTTAAGATCAACTTCATTAGCATGTGCATGATTGTGATTGCAATTCTCAAGGGGTTATTATTCCAAGAGTTTCTACGCCCTTTCTAAGAAAAAGTAAAAAGTAAAAAATGGTCGGTTAGGAAAAAAATTGTTACCAATTGAAACACAGTTATGATCATGGAAACAACAATTTGGAATCATTTCAAATATAGCAAAGGAAGGATTAACTTATAAAGTAAATGCAGAGGAAAGAATTCCAAACTGAACTCAAGATCAAATGTCCTAAAAGAAGAAAAGCTCGGTGCGTCATGGGAGAAGATACAGATAAACTGAAAATATTGAGCTTGTAACAGTTAAAAAGAAGGTCAAAAATAACAAAATCTGGTAGTCGAAGATGCACAAGCAAGGGGTATCCAGCAGTCTATATTTTAGGTATTTCTGCGGTTAAAGGCTATTATAGCCCATAAATTGTGCACACGGCACAACGAAACACTCAGCAAACAACACGCACAGGAAAAAGTCCTACAGCCAACAGGGAGTTTAGAAGCATCTAAGAATGAGCTAGTTCATCTAGATGGATGAGAAAAAGTTACATCTTCTGCACAGGTCTTAAATTTTGAGGACTAGGGAAAGCATTTTCCTGGTGCATTCCATTTTCCTTGAAAAAAGACAAATTCTCAAAGTATTTCGAACAACAAATTAAACTGCTTTTGCCCATCAACTTTCAAAAAAAAGAGGAAAATTAAGAAAAACAATCTTATATATGTCAGCTTATACTAGAATGTGCCAAAATGCATGCAAAACAAGTCATTGACGCTAATACATGAAAAAAGTAGTAATAGTTGCAATCTCTTTCATTATTTCAAGTCTAAATTATCCATATTGTGAAGGATGCTAGATTCTACCACCACCATAATTTGTCTGGCAATATTATAAGGCTTCTCCAAGGATCCTAACTTTAAGTGAGTTTCTATCTCTTATTTTGGTATGAATAGTTAAATACATATTAAACCACATAAAATTTTACTACACTTTATGGGTACTTATCATACTAAATTGAGTGAACAAAGTGTCTAAGGCATAGAGAAGATCTAATCATTTATGAAACAAACACACGAGCAAAAGCTTCAAGTAACAAAATGCACAAACATAGAAAAATAAATCGAGTCAACAACTAAGGTTTACTTAGGGATCCTCTGCTCATAGGACGCGGAAACATCTTGTGAACTTCTAATATATCCCGCGGAGGTTTTTCTCGTATGAATTGAGCTTGTCGAACAAACAAAGTAAGGCTGCGGGGTGCGAGTTGACGTTAAAACTAATGAATGTGACACTCGCAATTCTAATTTACTATAATTTTAGTCTTAACATCCATGTCGATAGCACTTTCGGTAAGGTGAATATTAAAATCGAAAGGTTGAAGAACAAAGTAGGAGTACTGAAGTGCCTTTATCATTTCTTCTTCGAAGTTGGTTGTTTAAAGACAATGGGTCGGCCATCTTTTCGTGTAAAAACTTCCTGCATACAAGCAATTATGGAATGTTTTTCAGTTGGTACTAAGGGACATAATTTGAGGGAAAACCCTTGAGATATAGGAAAACAAATCACAGACTAATTTTTATTTTCATCGAAACTTACCATCATCTAATGGTTTTAACTTAAACTCACTACTATATCTTATTGGGCACAATACCATTCGCAGGTCACTATGCTTCCCATGTTTCACTGATTTGGGCATTGGCCAAATATTCAACCCCACAACCCCTACCAAGAACTGGGAAGCTTCGGTGAGCGGTGAGAGAGGTCAGAGAGAGAGAGAGAGAACGAACAGAGATCGGCTATGCACAGGAGAGAGCAGAGGGCGGTGATGGGAGGGTGAGCAACACATCGAGCAGAGGGCAGAGAGCGGTGGATCGATCGGTGAGCGAAGAGATAGTAGAGAGCGGGGATCGGAGAGAGAGCGGAGAGAGGGAGAGCCTCGACGTCCGTCCATTATACCACACCAAAAATAGAGTAATGAAAGACTGAATGTGAGTTCAAAAGCAAAATAAAGTACTGCTCAAGAAATTTTAGTTGGGATACTACACATCTCAATCGGCACTCCGTGTCTCGTCAATAACCCTCGGTCCGACTAAGCCTAGTTCCTCGATATCCCAAATTACTACCCAAAATGACCTATTACCATTTATAATTGATTTTTAGTCATTTGGATGTGTTTTGAGTCGCTTAACAAAAATAATGTCAAAACAGCATAATCTAGCACGCTGGGTCTAGGAATTAGCGCGCCGATTCCCAGACAGTTATACGTTCTTCATCAGGAAGAACATTAGCTCGCTAATCGCGCTCTAGACAACAAAACTGCTACGAATTCTGGGTTTTTAACCAACCCCACCAACACCAACAACAACCACAACACCAACAACAGAACTTCATAGCACTAGAAACCCATCTAACAATAACTCAACATCCACCAAAACATTACTAACACCTTTATAATTGAGATCAAAAGATAGAGAAAGTTGAGGTATTTGTGGTTCTCACCTTGATTTTGATTATTTCACCCCTCCAAGCTCCTTGACTCACCAAGATGAATCACCAAACCCTTGTTTCGTCACTTCCAAATTTCATATTAGAAGATGTGGAGAGAGAAAATGTGGTGGAAAATGAGTCAAATTTGACTTAAATAAATGAATTTGCATCTCATCTCACTTACACATCTCAAGGTCATCAAATGAACCTTATTTGTTCCACTTCTAACCTTTAATGACTCCAATTGTGAATTTGATAGCATAGTCACCCTTGTATTTAACTCGAAAAGTGGTGTTTTGGGTGATCCGACGCTCGATTTCACGTCCGAAACTGCGACATATGCGTAGTACCATGTCCCTAACCACCAAATATAAATTCCATATTAATATTTAACCAATTTTATTCAGTTTATGTGTGTATTATTTCCCCCGCCTAGTGTTAAGTCAGTTAAACTACTCGTTACCTGTGTTGACATGCATATTGAGGCAAATACGTAACACATAGTCACGCACGTCAAATATATGATAATTACATACATTGTGATGTCATTTAATCTATTTCAATATAAACGTCGCAAATTAAACAACTCAACACACAAAATAATTATTTAC
The DNA here is from genome assembly GCA_039657365.1 of Stephania yunnanensis. Lineage (NCBI taxonomy): Eukaryota > Viridiplantae > Streptophyta > Magnoliopsida > Ranunculales > Menispermaceae > Stephania > Stephania yunnanensis. The sequence goes on along the minus strand of CM077589.1, from coordinate 10,030,599 downwards.
CTCATTCCAGGCGCGTACAAGCCTAACTGCGGGTCCTACGAGCATCTGAGCTGTCAGCCACATGCAACCACATCATTAATAACGATGAATTAAATTTAGGCCATTACACCCATAACACATTAGATTCTAACAAAACATATAAATATCAAATTTAGTTGGATTTTCACATCTCCATTAACATAATCACATGCAAAATCTGAGATGTTGGAGAGATACTTATGGTGAATTTAGAGGGATTTGGAGATTTTGGAGGTCAAATTGAAGGATCAACAACAAGGTAATCATCTTCTTCATCTCCTACACATTCAAATAAGCTCAAATTGGTATGATTTGGTGTAAAATCGAATTTGAGGATTTGATCACTGGTTTTTTATGAATTCTTAATGAATTACAAGTATAATGAACGTTTCAATTGATAATTATAAATCGATTTTGAAGAAAGTTGGGTTTTGGCAAATTTGATAAAAACTAGTGAATGCATGAATTTGAGGATTTTGATCGAGTTCCTGTTGTTTATATTGTTGTGAATGACATATGAAGTTCCCATTGAGTGGAGAATGAGTTTACAAGGTTAGGTTAGCTAATTGGGGGTGTTGGGGACATAATTCTCGAATTGAGAATTCTATCACCTAGCGCAGATAGCGAGCTCGACAGACTTCCTAGCGCACTTATACACCCATCGCGCTAGGCAGACCCATCAACGAACTAATGACAGATGAAAACTAAATTTAAGAGTTGTTTTTAGTGATTTCTAACTTAATACATATTTAAACACTTGTAACCAACTTAAACTTATAAAATTGGACTTCAGGGACTTAAGGAACCGTAGCTCAATATTAGGGAACTAGTCAAGTCGAATTCAGGAGTCTGGGGAAGTCGGAGAGCATTTTGAGGTTTGTAAAACTCATAGGAACGTCACTTGGGTATTTACTTGATTTTACTATTGTTTTACTCTATCTTGTTCAGTGTATTCCTGATTCTATTCTTTATTTACTTTAGTCATTCATATATGTGTCACTATTTGAACGCTTGGTTAAGTTTACTCCCACCAGGTATTCCGTTGTGTGTCTATGACACGTTAGACCATTGCATGTGTATCAGGAGTCGTCGGTGAATGACGATCCAAGCTACTTTTCGAGTACATGTGTCGGTGTGCTGTAGGTCTACGCCAACCACTTAGAGGACAAGGAGATGGGCTAGTTGGGTGTGCCCATTGGTGGGATCCTGGGGAAGGTGTCTTAAGTGTGGTCTAGTCTGACCGGGACGAGCACACACGTTTGCGCTTTATTGTTATTTATGCATGCGATGATCCATTTACAGTTGTCTATTTACATTATGTATGTTTAATTAACATTATTTATTGGATTTCCTTTACTTTATCATATGAATACTGAATGAATTTCCTTGGGATTTTACTTACTGGACTCATCATCTACTTTGTTGTGATGGTTGAGTATAGATCCTACTAGGAGTAAGGGTAGGGGATTTTTGGTGACTATCTATGAGCTTGCCCACTGTTCGACACACTACTCATAGGTGTTTATTTTGGTATATTGTATATTTAGGGTTTATGGGAGACTGGTGAGAAATGTGTACTTGAATATATATACTTTTGTCGCCTTATATACAGTGTGCTCTGTTCCGAGTTTTCCACAGTAGTACTGATGCTCTATAAAACTTAAGAGTTAATGAAAATTTATGTCTATGTTTATTATAAGACTTCCGCTTTAAATTACTGATTATCTACTTGCAACTCTGTAAAACACAAACCACTAGCACAGCTAGGACTTGAATAAGCTACAGACAGTTGAACTTAAGGAAATAGCTTAAGAAAAATATGAATAACTGATTAACTAAACTAATTACATACAGGTGGACACGAATAATGAGACATGAGATGGACGGGCAGGTATCGGACACGTGTAGCTGGGTCAGGTGAGGAGTGCACGACATGAAGACACCCTGGAGCGGCCTAAGACGCGAGGCCACCACAAACAAAACTCGATAACTTTTAATACAAATAACTTACCCAATCGAACGTATAACAGTTTGGAATGTCACGATAGTTTATCGCTCCTAGAGCACTATAAACACCAGATTCAGCTGAAAAAAGAAAACGCTCCTAGAGCACTATTCGAACCTAATACAAAAAAATTGGCAAAATGCAAGTGACAAATGATTGAAGGGCTATGTTTAATTAGGTTTCGATTTAGTGATGGAGTGAGAATTATGAGGTTTTAATTTGTTGGAAGCAGTGGCATTTTGAGGGTTTTCGAGAGGTAAATTTAGCAATAAAAATTCATGTTGGGTATGCGTGAAGAATGAGGTTTGTCTAGCAAAATGCGAGGTCGGTTAAGCCGCTCAGTTTTTCTAAGGCCATGTATTTAACTTTTTTTTTTTCCACAATATCACTGTTGTTTGAAGGTTGGATCTTGCATGTCGTCACATAATGATCTGCTCATACATAGTGTTGTAGAGTGTGACGTTTTATGTTCCTCACGTTTCTATAGACAATTAGAAAAATTAGAAAGTGGTTTGTGCCTTTTAGTGGGCGCACGCATGGCTGCGTTTTGGGCCCTCCACCACCATCCCTTCCTTTCCTTAATATTCTTTGTTTCTTCTTCTTTTTAAGTATTAATTAATTGTTCAATTCTCACCACCACCACGCCTTCAAAACATCTTATGATGATGATGACTCCGCGCGCCACACCACACTCATAATAATAAGGCATAGCTAATGATCTCACCTCCACCTCCTCATGACGTGCATGCGTTTTTCTGATCCACTTGACTTGCAAAAATGCCATATCGATCTTCACATAAAACAAATGATATATATTCCTCCTACATGAATCATACAAAATTCACTTAATTTGTAGCGGTAAGATGCACTTCGGATAATGCATTTGCACGATCCGAGGAACATCTTTCAGCACAAAAGTATCCTGTGTAATTGATATATCAGTGAATGTCATCCTAACACACACACACACAAGTTGATCTTTCTCTCTCTCTCTCTCTCTATATGTATATATACACACACGCTCACACACTTTCAGGATAGTCAGATCACCTCGAGATGTGTATGTAGGTGGTCGTCAATATATGCATCATTAATTATCAACAGCTTCTATATAATGCAAATATATATATTTTTATTAATTTAATTGTTTTGCTAAAGAGAAGTTAAGTGGGTCCGAGTAAACTCCATCATGGGTTAGCCAAAATCAATGAGTCTCGAATATCGAGTATTGCAAATTCAAATAGCGCATGACTTTGTCAATCAAAACCACATCCCCCGTCGGAATTACGTGTCTTCCCTTATGGGAAGTTAGTGTTTTTTTTTCTTTGTGAAAAGTTTTATTTCATTTTATAGTTTTAATAGTGTGTCTGTGTACTATTGTATTTCAGATGCATGTTAATATATAATTACTAATTGTTATACTATTTCATTGTTCTAGTTACATGCAATTCTTTAAAATCAATTTGCGGCAGTTGAATGTTTGTTTGAATAACTAAAATTAATAAATTAATGTATTTTTTATTAGAGTTATTGATTCAATGTCTAGTCTTGTTTTATTGAATTTATTGACCTATAATGATTAATGAAATTTATATTTTACTATAAAAAAAAGCTCATTTGACAGCACACAATTAGTAGTGTGCGGTTGATATTGAAATTGATATCATCCTAGCACAACTCATATATGCACATCCAATTTACAAAGCTACATGTATAAATTGCTTGGGAATGTCTCTCTTCCCTTTGTTTGGAATTTATGGTTTAAATTTAATATGGATGAGCATGTAGAATATGCCTACATAGTTAAATCAAATTAAGGCATGTGCATATGTAGCATGCATAGAGGGTTAGTGTTAGTTATAGAAAGTTACTATGTAATGAGTAGTTACTAATTATTGAAGTAGTGTATGTATGTAGTGGTATGAATGGGTCATGTTGATCAAGCCCATACATGCAAGCATTGTCTATAAATATATTTGTGATAGGTGTAAACATGAATCAATAAATGAAGCAATGTAATCTATTAAAGCATAATGGTTTTTCATATGTTAATATCATTACGGTTTTTTATTTTTATTTTATATTTTTAACACCCTTTTTGGTCAAGTTAAGAAGCAGAAGAGGGTGGACCGCAATTGGTCCCCAGCTAGCGTGGTCTGCAATATTAATCAATCCTTCTCACGCATTTGGCTTTGGATTTGTCTCTCTTTGTCTGGCCGTACTGGTGGGAATGGAAACTGAAAAGCACTTGTCGTGAGAGGAGACCACATGATCATTGCTCATGCTTGCTGATCGATTACTAATGGAGTAAGTCCAGATTGTCATCCTCACATGTCATGAGAGTACACCCAATATAACTTGGTGGTTTACTAATTGAGTAAGTTCAGATTATCATCCTCGATCTCCCTTATGTCGTGAGATTACGCCCCCACCAATACGCATTTATAACTTTGTTGGGAATTCTACCTTAACGAGGAGATAGCCATCTAATTCAAGTCTCTTGCCAGGAAATGGCAGATACATCACTTATTAAATATATATATAAATATAAATATAAATATATATATATATATATATATATATATATATATATATATTCTAGTTTTCATAACGTGCTCCGCATGCACATTACGTAAATTAAATTAAAATAAAAATATTTATTAACATTTTTCTTACTAACTATTTTTTGTTTACTTTAAGAGTTGAACCAATGACCTCTCTAAATTATCGTTTGGCAAGTGATACATTATCTATCTAGCCAGAGATAGTTTGACAACTATAAATTTCTTTTTTACTTAGAAGTATTTGTATAATCTTTAATTTAAAATATTAATTTCATAGTTTTATTAATATTAATTTTATAATTGTCAATCCGCATAACTTGATCTAGTTCGATCCGCATTTAGTAAATTGGATCAAATCGGATTAGCAAAATAAATGGACTGCCTTGGATTATAATTTTTCAATCCATAATAATTGGATTTAATTACGGATTGACCCTAATTGGATTGGATCCAATCTGTGTGCATCCAACTCATTACTCATTAAATAATTAAACCAATAAATATGGTTTTCACTTTAGACTAAGAAGATGTTATGTAATATAAACCAATTAAATAATAAAAGGGCATTGTTTTTTATTTTAGTCACCGATGATTAGTTAACAATGAATTTAAATAAAGAGATATGAGTAGAAAATTAAAAAGATAGGATTGATCTGTATTAGTACTGATATATATACATATACAAAGATTAGCTAAATAAACATATACTCGTTGAAGTTGAATGCCTATCAACAACACTATTGAATTTATTGTTAAACAAGGCAAAAGGGTGGGCAACAGTTTTGAACATCTGGATTATGATATTGATTGCTTAATTGTAGTAGTAAACAACATATTTGTTTTTCTCTATGTAATCTGAATAGATTCATCACAAAAAAATCATTAAAATTGGTAAAAACTCATCAAACGACCAACTAAAAAAGGGAAATTTTGAAAAGGATAATCAAAACCTAAATAATTAATCTACAATCAGTCGCAGTTCAATTCCAAGTGGCCTCCAACTACAACACTATCGCCTTCTTCGATTTTGCACTCAAATAATCGAACATATTTCACTTCCAAATTAATGGAAAAATGAGATTTGAATCAGATGCAAAAAAAAAAAAAAAAAAAAAAAAAAAAGACAAACCGTTATCCGAATCCGATTGATGAATTCACTAAAAAAGACAAATTAGGTATTTCATCGCGATCCACATTGACTCTTTTATTATAGTATATATATATATATAACGAGTTCAAGTCTCTTGGACCTCCTCATACATTAAGCCGGCCCAAATTTCAAATTAATTGTAGTTGACTACATTAATCAAACTATTTCATTGCACTCACTTTTAGTACATTTAATAGTAGGCTTTCCAAATCCTTCAAATCCAAGGCTAGCCCATCCTAATCTTGAAAGAAAACTACACGTGGATCAATGTACTGGTGCACTCTACAGATTCAAATCGTGTTGTTATCAGAAGTCGGAGATAAAAATTTTGGGAAATTCTACAATGATGCCAAGGGTCACCTACACATTAGAATTTAGGAAGTACTAGAACGACAACAGCATGCCGCACCACACACACATATTGGCTCACAAAAGCCATCCATGGACACTTCAAGATACATACATACACAAATCCCGATGTATTATATACAAGCCGAGGTCGCATGAAAAACTTATATATACAAGTCAATGTATTTTGTAATGTGACATTGTTATTATCATTCTAGTATTTTCCTTAAAATTTATGGGCATATGCGTGTACTGCATCACTGCTCCAAACGAGTGTATGCCTTAGTGTTGCTCAAAAGTTTTACATGATCCTGAAACATTTTCCTGTTCCCCATCTGTGTGTACAAAGTACAAAAACAGCCCACAAGAAGATTGTAATATTACATTGCAGAGAGCCTAAACCAAGGTTGGCCCATAAGTGTAGGTGAGAAGAAAAAATGGCACAGCAAAAGCATTCAGCGTCAGCTGCGGACATTGATTTTGATTCTCAAGCATTTGAAAGCTTTCATCGACTGAATGGTGGAACCGCGATCCTTGCAACTGTCACCCTCTTAAAATGCCTCTGAAGATAGACAGCTCAACCATCCAAAATGGGAGCACAAAAGGATAGACTAGGAAAAGCCAATATGAATATAAGAACTCGCCATGTTATCTGCCAGGAGGCACATTCGAAAATAATCTTCATGTTGACCCACTACTAGTTTTCTTTCTTTTCAATGGTGGAGATGCGAAAAGGTTCCGTACTGATGCAATAGGATCATCTACCTGCAATATTTCAATTTGAGCAACCTTGAGTCCAACAATGGACATTTGAAGTGTAGAGATAAAAGGACAAGTTGAGTAAACTAGATTACCTCCAATGATGAGCATTTTGGGTATTTTCTTGGTAAATGACGAGAAGAATCACTCTCACGATCTAAAGCGGAAAGAGTCAATTGCCACCCACATGCTGCCCCACCATTTGTTTCAATCCATGGGCAAAAATGCCGGTGCTGTGCAATTGGATCAAATGTCATAACTTGGTCTGATTCCATTGCTCGTAGATCATTTCCTGCAACACATAGACACATGATTTGCACTCATTTTCACAAGACCAACAAAATTAATAAATGTTTTGGCGCAAATAGAAGAATGTGAAAATCATCTATTCCCTACATCACAAGAGAGGTTAAGCATCTCGGTTCCCATAAAGTTTCGCAAGGAAAATTATAAATGAATAACTATTGATGTAATTGAACTGAGATGTTGGCGCTGCAATGTGAGAGTAAGGGAACTAAGAACTGATCAAACGAGCCATAAAATTTAGATAGATCTAATTAACCAAATTAAAAAAATTGCCAAGGAAATAAATTGCTGACAGGGAAAGGAACTGAAAAATGATGTCAATTTTTTCTTACCAAGCCGTTTGGCAGCACCAAATTCATTGTTTATAGCAGGATGCACTGTTGGTGTTAATCGGTCGATCTCATATAGAGTTCCTTGTTCATTTGAAGACTCTTTGAAATGATTATATTCATCAGCATTTAGGAGTTCCATTAGGCAGGTTGCATCTACATTTGTAATCATATCTAAAGAGTTAACATTTGAAGACGCATGATCCCATGATTCAGAAGGGTCTTCACTGTTCATGTCATTACCAAGTATATCTTTATCCAATTGTTGACGACTAACTTCAGTCATCATCATCACTGAGTTGTCTTGGTTAGAAAATCCATCCTCGACTCTCCCATTGGTACCTGAACCAGTAACAAGGGCTTCTGCAACCTGAAAACTCGTATCAGTACCTAGTGTGGCGGCTTCAGGGATTCCATCACATTCATCAGCATTGTTCCTACTACCTGATACCTGTGATATATTCATAGTGCACCATGCTTGATTTTCATCAATTGGATCAGAAACCATATCCACTGCTAGCTCAGGAGGAACTTCCGTTGCACAACTTGGAACATTCTCTTTGAGGGATTCCTGATTCAAACAAGAACTTTCATCATCTCTCCGTGAAAAAGGCTCAATTTCATTTCCTTTTCCATTACCAATGGCTTCAAACTCAATTACTTGTGGACAAATACTGGAATCTCTATTCTGCTTTATTGAATTAGTATTTGACAGATTGCATAGACGTGCTGAATCTTCATGCCTATTATTATTATCTCGGAGATTCAAGTTTGAAGAAACTCCAGTTCTCAAATAGCGGCTGATAATTGGAAGTGAAACTCTTGCTCTGTAATTCTGTTTCGCTGGTGGAGGACCTCCTGCTATAGAAAAACTCAAATCCAAATGCCTTTTCTTAGTTGAGACAGCAGGGCTCAAACCTTCATTGCCACAAAAATGATTCTCACCAACTGCATAATCAGTTCCGGAAGCTCCGGTGCAGTCAATGATAGTTCCATCACTATTAGAAAAATCAGGTTCATTATCACCTTTTGAAGATTCAACTAATCTGACTAACTCCAAAGGCCGAGGAACAGTGGAGAAGGCCCACAAACCAACGCTAGCCCCACATTGCTTGCATTCTAAAACAACAGATGATGGATCGCATGTCTGAAGTCGATGAGCATGATCATTATTCACCTCCATGGCATCATCAGCACCAGATGTTGAGAGCATAATAATGGCAGCATTCTGTCCATTAACTGGTGGAAATAAATCTTCAGAGTGGGCATCATCAGTACGCTGAATTGAAGGGTTCTCGCAATCAACCATGTACGGAAGGACTCGAGTCTCCCAACCACACAAACTTATGAGTTTATGAGCCTGCAATTGCTCCATTCATCAGTTTACATAAGAACAATAATGTACAAAAACATGAAACATATATTCAGCATTCAAAAAATAAAATAAAATAATGATAACTCAATTACGGAAGATTAAGAAACTGAACCTAACAACACAAAAATATCAAAGAAAAACAGCACTTTCCATGTATAAAACAGAACAACTAGTACTGAAAATTTAAAAGGGTTAGTAGAAAACAATACAACACAAATCCACACCAGATTAGTTTTTGAAATATACCCTTGAGTCTCGACATATCAATACAAAGACCAAGTCATCAAGTAGGTGAAGTGCTAAACATGTATAACGTGGAATACCCATTTTTCATAGTAGGCATGTTTTCTAATCGTAGATATGAATGAGTAATTATTCAGAAAAAGATGGGGTCACATAATTCTGATACATACATTTGCAACAAAGTTGTTGGCTTCTTTTCTTATCAATAAATAAATAAATAAATTGTTGGCATCTTTCAGATACTACATCAAGATGTACGCATAAATCTCAACGTATGAAAGACTAATAATAAACAAGCTACAGAAAAATTATTTTGCCATAAAAATAGTAATAGAGTCACCAATGCAACACATTTGTAAATCTGGGTTCGCTGCCACTTTTCACAATGCATGGGAAACATGTAAACTAATAATTTTGATAAGAAAGCAGTAAAAACATTAAAAAATGGTTGTGTTTCATTATTTTGGAATACATGAATAATTACACAAGGCTACAATGGCTAAAAAAAGTTTAAACAAATGATTGCTTGAGCACAAAAAGTTAAGTGATACATGACGAAAGAGGTTATTTAAGGATCTACGATTTAAGGCAAGAAATACCGAAGGTAATAATCAATAGAAGGAAGCAAAGATACGTCCAAATATGTACTTCCCATACTACCCCTCAAGCTGGAGCAAATAAATTTAATATGCCTAGCTAATAAAATTGATCTTTGCCCAGCAATTTGGTGAAGATGTCAACAACTTGACCGTGAGAGGAAGTAAATTTAATATGCCCAGCTTATGATACAGCTTATAAAATTGATTTTCGACCCAACGATTTGGTGAAGATGTCCACAACTTGACCAAGACAGGAAGTGAGAAGAAGTTGAAGTAATCCTTGAAGAAGCTTCTCACAGGCTACATGACAATCTATTTCAATATGTTTTGTGTGCTCGCGGAAGACATGATTAGCAACAATATGGAAGGCAGCTTAGTTGTCACAACAATAATAGTTTTAGTGGAAAAGGAAATACCAAGTTCTTGAAGTAATTAAGAAACCACACAAATCCACAAGTTGTCATGGCCATCGAGCAATATTCAGCTTCGACGGAGGAATGAGATATGGTGGATTTTATGTAGTTGTTGTTGCTTTACCACCCATCACTACCATATAGCATAGCTAGCCTAATTGCGTTCCTATAAAGTTTTCCTTTTAACTTGGTAGCCATAGTTCTATCACAAATCGCACTTGTTGCACTCCATTTCTTCCATCCAACTTGAATTCTATGTGTGACATCATTCTCGATATTGTCATCATTTTGTATGATTGATCCTAGATTCCTAAAATTGTTCACCTTAAGAACTTCTTCCTAAGAACTTCTTCCCCTAATTTTACCACTCCACCATCTTGATGTCGAGTATTTCTAAACTCATACTGCATGTATTCGATCTTCATCCTACTCAACTTAAAGCCTTTAGATTCTAATGCATTCCTCCAAAGTTCAAATTTCCAACTCACTTCATCTCTTATTTCATCCACTAAGACAATATAATCTGCAAATAACATACACCATTGTATATCCTCTTGAATATGCCTAGTTAGTTCATCCAGAACTAGCGTAAAGAGATATGGACTTAAAGTTGATCCTTGATGTAATCCTATCATTACGTGAAATTCTTTTGTAGTTCCTCCAAATGTCTTTATACTCGGTACTACTCCCTTATACATATCTTTAATAGTGTCTATGTATCTATCTTACACTCCTTTTCTTTCTAGAACCTACCGCATAACATCTCTCAGAACCTTATCATATATTTTTTACTAAATCTACAAATCACATATGAAGATCCATTTTCTTTTCTCTATATTTTTTCATCAATCTCCTTAGAAAGAAAATCACCTCCATGTTGACCTTCCAAGCACGAAGCCAAATTGATTCACTAATATTGTTTTTTCTCTTCTTAGCCTATTGTCAATTATCCTCTCCTAAAGTTTTATAGTATGACTCAAAGTTTAATTCCCCAGTTGTTTGAACAACTTTGAATGCCTCATTTATTTTTGAAAATTGTGTTATGAACCTTTTTGCAAGATCTAGTCACGGGTTTAAATACAATTGAATTTGTGTTTCAACCTATGTTGATAGGAAAAAATCAGAAAATAGTAGAAGAAATGAGAGATAGAATAGGTAATTGAAAAGGTGGAGTACTCTCCTACTACAATTCCTCTTTTGGTTCTTTTTTACTAAAATTGTTTGCTTTATTGATTCCTTAATACTAGTATATATAGACTCCTTTATACAATAAAAATAGAAACTAATAAATAGCAACTTCTACGAATAAGAAACCTACTTAAAATAAATATAAAAACTTCCTCCTAATTGGTACCTAGAAGATAGTAACTACTAAAATAGAAACTACTTTTAATTAGAAACTACTAATACAACAACAACAACAACATAGCCTCAGTCCCAAATTAATACATGGATCAAACTTTTCCATTGTGCTCGATTAGTGCAATTGATGGTGAGCTTTGCAAACCATTCAAACTTTTAATTAATGCATCCCATGTTAACTTTGGTCCGCCCTAAACGAGCTTTCTATTAATTACCTCGTAGAAACTACTAATAATTCCTACTAAATAATAAACATAGAAACTTTCTTAATAATAAAATAGAAACTACTAAATACTAAACCCTAAATCTAATTGTATCATTACTCCCCTCTTATCCTTTGAGCTTGTCCTCAAGCTCGAATTTTGAACTTGGTCAATGGACTTCAAACTTCAAGAACCTTTAACTAAAACAAGTGTTTGCACTTGTGTCCAGAGTTGCAAAATTCATCGCAATTATAGCACAAACCCTTCGCCTTTCGTTCCGCTATCGTAGCCTTTGATAACTATTGTTGTGGTTTAAAGTCCAATGTCCTGACCAACAAAGATTGGAATTGATGTTAGTACTCCTCTACAGAACTAGTTTGCTTCAAGTTGGCAAACTCTTCCGACCTTACTTCGTGTACTCCACAACCACTATGTTGTTCCTTAGCATCAACACTGACGGGTTTCATTGATGTCCATTGAATCGCGTTAGTGAGGCCCATCATATGTACTTCGAGAGACTTTTGTCGAGCACTCAACTGCTCCATAAAGGTCTCCAACTTTGGACCAGAGCTTTTGTGTCACCTATGACAAGTGGCTCTGATACCAAGTTGTTATGAACCTATGTGCAGGATATAGTTACGGATTTAGACACAATTGAATGTGTTTCAACCTATGTTGATAGGAAAAAAAATAAGAAAATAGTAGAAGAGATGAGAGCGATAAAATAGGCAATTGAAAAACGGAGTTCGTGACTCTCCTACTACAATTCCTCTGTCGCTTCATTTTCACTAAAATTGCTTGCTTTATTGATTCCTCAATACTAGTATATATAGACTCCCTTATACAATAAAAATAAAAACTAATAAACAACAACTCCTACGAATAAGAAACCTAGTTAAAATGAATATAGAAATTTCCTACTAATTAATACCTAGAAAATAGTAACTACTAAAATAGAAACTTCTAATTAAAAACTATTAATAATTCCTAATAAATAATAAATATAAAAACTTTCTTAATAATAAAATAGAAACTACTAAATACTAAACCCTAAATCATAGACTCCATCAGATTGGTACATGCGTGCTTATTCTCCAATCCATTGACATTTATTTTGATTTTAAGATTTTGTTGAAAAGTTTTGTTAACCAAGTCAATCTAATTTCTCTTAAGCATTCTCAAACCTCTATGGGTATTTCATCTATGCCACGTGTCTTCCCTATTTTCATCATTTTCAATGCCTCTTTAACTTCCAGAATTCCAATATTGCGTATGTAGTTTACATCCTTTCTTGGTGTGGGTTTTCATCTACTATGATATCAACTTGGCCATCGTTAAATAAACTATCAAAGTAGCTTCTCCATCTCTCCTTAATATCATCTTCGCGCGTTAAAACATTTTGATTCTCGTCCTTAATACATCTTACATGACTTAGGTCTTGTTTTTTTTTTTTTTTATCTCAGAATTTGGCTAGCCTATAAATATATTTTCGTCATCTCTATTACCTAACTTTGCATATAGATCTTCCAAGAAGTTTGTTTTAGCTTGACTAACTACTTTTTTAGCTTGTTTTCTAGCTTCACTATATTGATTGTACGCATCTTCATCTTGACACTTATGTATTTTCTAATACATCTCTTTTTTAGTCTTAATTGCTCCTAAGGCATCCTCGTTCCATCACCACGTTTTCTTCTTTAGTGGTCCTAAGCCTATAGATATACCTAACATGTTTGATGCTACTCTCCTTATGCAACTACTCATTTCTGGCCACATTATATATGCATCTAAATCAAGATTCAAAACGTTTTCCTTTAATATTTTTTTTCCTCTAAACTTTATTTGTTTACCATTTTTTAGGTTCCACCACTTTATTCTAGGGTCCTTATCTCTTTTATTCCTCTTAAGTCGTCGTTTTAGCTTAATATCAAGTACTACTAACTTATGTTGGGTAGTAAGTGCCTTACCGGGTTTACTTTGAAGTCTCTAAATATTTTTATATCTATATTTCCCGTTAAAAGAAAATCTATTTGACTATTGTCATGACTACTACTAAAAGTAATCATGTGCGACTCCCTTTTCCTAAAACTAGTATTTGCTAAGACAAATCATACACTAAAGCAAATTCTATGATTGATTTTCCTTCTTCATTTCCATTACCACAACCAAAACCTCCACGAACGCTCTCGAACCCATCATTACTTGCCCCCGCATGCCCATTTAAATCTCCTCCAATAAAAACATTTTTATCCAATGGTATACCTCGCATAAATCATTTATATCGTCCCAAAATTTGCATTTGATGCTCACATAATCCTACTTGTAGTGCATAAGCGCTAATTATGTTAATATTTCCATCTCCAATAATTAATTTAACTAAGATCAATCTATTTCCCATTCCCTTAACCTTTACGACCTTATCCTTATAATCATTATCCACAAGAATTCCTACTCCATTGCATTTTCTATCTATACTAGTGTACCACAAATTAAACCCAGTGTTTCCTACTTCCCTACTCTTTTATCCTACCCATTTTGTCTTTTGAAGGCAAGCAATATTGACTATCCTTCTAATCATAGTATCTACTAATTCCATGACTTCCATGTAAGTGTTCCTATGTTCCATGTTCCTAAACAAATTTTCTTTTCTTTTTGTGTTTGTTTTCCGTTTCTATTTCTATTTTCTACAAAAGATCTAGTCTCATTATCTACAATTTAGTTTTTTTTTTCGTGTTTGTTTTGAACTAGCTTCTTTACCCACACATGTCCTTTGTGTGGGAATTCTTGCTCATTTTCTCCACATCAAGGTGACGATGTGAAATGGTTAACATGTCTTCCTAAAATAATTCAACTACTAAGGGTAATAAACTTGGTTTTCAGTTAATGAATGAATGATTGAAAATCAATTGTTTACTGACAAGTAAAATGGTTAACATGTCCTCCTAAAATTCATGTTTCAAGCAATATTATTTTGGCATTTTCAAGATTGGACTTCCAAATGGTATACGTAGACACCCCAATTTTGAATTCAAGATAAAATCTTTGGGTGCTCCACCAGTTTTAAGTTCGGGTTGCACCAAACTCCAATTTAATTTAAGTCGCACAAAATTAGAAATTTGGAAGTGAAACTGATATAGGACGTGTGAAGCTTTATCCAAAACATTACAAGCGCAAAAGTAAAGATTGATTTAGATTAGGAGTTTCTTTGTTGGAGTCCTTGTAAGATTAGAAGTTTAGTTTCTATTTTGATTAGGATTAGAAGTTTTATTTTATTAGAAGTTTTCTGTTATTAGCATTAGCAAGTTTTAATTATTTTCGACAATTTATTAAATGTAATTTTAGAAGGTCATTAGGCCTTCAAATTCCTAATTGTATTAGGCATTTTAGGACCTTGGTCCTATATATAGGTGTTTAGGTTAAATTTTATGATATAAAATATTGAATGATATTTGTTGAAATTCCTTCTCACTTCTTCTACTTGATTTCTCTCCTCTAATTCTCCATTAAAAACCTTCCAACAGAAAAATAACAACAATTCCAAATTATTTGGGGTCAGCTACATGTATGAAACTCTTCCATTGCGCTCAATTTAGTTTAGTTGATGGTGTGTTTTCCAAATCCTTTACATGTCTCTTAATCAATGCGTCCTAAGTTAATTTTGATCTACCCATACATCGTAGAATTCCTTCAGTTTCAATTGAGTCAAGTTTTCTAGTGGGGTATTTGTATGCCCGACTTTGGAGGTGTAAAAAAAAATCTTTATGAGTTTTACCACATCCACCTAAGCATCCTCATTTTTGCTACGTTCATCTTATGCATTTGTTGTTTCTATACCGCCCAATATTCACTTTCATAAAAACATAGCTAGCATAATTGCGGTCCTATAAGATTTCCCATCTATTTGGTAGAAATATTTCGATCACATATCGCGCCTATCACACTTCTCCATTTATTCCATCAATTTGAATTTTATGTGTAACATCATTTTAATATTACCATCATTTTGTATTGATCCTAGATACTTAAAGTGGTTCATCTTAGGAACGTTTACTTCCCCTAATTTTACCACTCCATCTTGACGTCTAATATTTTAAACCCACAATCCTAGATTCTAATGTATTCCAGCAAAAAAAACAAAGGAAAATTAAGAAATAGAATGTCATGATAGCATCATAGTATTGAGAAATGATTTTGATGGATTAGATGTATTAGGTATTTTGTAGTGAAGTAACTTGATGAATTATTCCAACAACATCAATTGGGTTGTCCTTTCCACAAAAATTAAATAAATAATTAGAAAATTACATCTTTAAAACCATACGACTAGCGTTTCTAGTATTTGACCAAAGCTTTAGCATATGAAAGTTTATAATGAACCAAGATCATGAGTTTGAAAACTCGAACCATATAGGTTTCTAATGGAATGGAAGTCCCAATTAAAATAAATAAACCAATTGCATGTGTATTACTCCATGTAAGAAACTACATGATCAGCCTATAATAATTCTTAACAAGGAAGAAAAGTATAGGAGAATTTTCTCCCCAAAATATATCACCTGAACATTGGATGATATAGACATACACTGCCTTTGGTCAAATGGGGACAAAAATTTGTGTTAATTTAGAGGAAAACATGATTTCAAGGCGCCCATGAAGTAATGTTGCCCATTAGTAAATTCCACCTATCATCAAACATACCTATTGGGCAATAAAGAGCCTTTCTCCAATGTTATTCTAAAAATGTATTTCACTACAATAGATGCTTTCACAAGACATAATATTTACACCGCATAATTCAACGATAGATTGTGGTAGACAAACTACAATTTGAGCCCTTAGATGGACCCAAAAAAAAAAAAAAAAAAAAAAAAAACCACACACAAAAACACACATACACGCACACAAAATTATAAGCCTACTAGCACGATAAGAATCCTAGATACAATATATGAGTTGTAAGATATATTTAAACATCCGACGAATACAACAGATTTAAACAAATTTTAGCTTTAGTCCATATGCCTTGAGCCAACGACTCACGAAGTCTTATACGACCTATATGTGAGTTGTGAAAGGTCGATTGTTTGAGTCTCATAGGAGGCGAGTTAAGTTCCCTTTCAAAACAAAAAAAAAAAACTATGTAGGTCCTACTACCATAAGAAACCCTCCCTCCCTCCCTCCAAAAAAAGAAATCTATGTGGGTCCTACTACCAAAAGAAGACCATCTCTCCCTCCCTCCATCGATCTCTCGATCTCTCTAGATCTCTCTCTCAATCTCTCGACTATCACCCACCCATCTTCTTTTTTCTTCCTTGTCGATACAAGTCGAAGCACAAATTCAATTGCGTCTAGACTCGTGATTAGATCTTACGTGAAGGAACATAACATCTTGGTGTGCCATGTAGGCTTTGATGAATAAGCTTTGAGGCTTTCATGGAGCATATGACAAACCAACAACGAGTGTTGGAGATACAGTTGGTTGATATTTTCACCGTATTTTAAAGGACATCAAAGGAACCCATCGGTGATTATGTGAGGGACAACATAGTGGTTATGGAGGAAATATAGGAAATTGGAAGAATTAGCAAATTTGAAGCAAACCCGATACGTCAAAGATTATCAGTTATAGTCATTGTTTGCTTGGACATCTAATCAAAAGCCTCGACAATAGGTGGATCTTTTCACCGCGAGTTTATCTGAAGGCCATTGAATATACATCAAGATACAAAAATAGGGAAATCTAGGAAAACCAATAATCACGGGTCGAGCATTAGAACACAAGCAAAAGATTTCAATTGGTACCCATGTATCTTGTCATGAGCAGTGGGTCGACTCCTAAGACAACTAATGGTGGTGCATCCTTGTCTTCTAACATGATTTATCTATCCAAATGTGTAGTATACACATTCAAACAGAGTGCAAATAATGACAAAGAAAGCTCCTCAACCCCTTTTGTGAAGCGACACTTGAGTAAAAATGAACGAGAGGAAATCTACAGGCTTATGCCACAACTACGATGAATCCTACTTCAAGGTATACAAATGCAAACATTTGTTCTGGATAAAAGTACTGCAAGAAAATGGAGCCGATGATAACATTCTTGATCGCCCATAATCCCTTTTTGCTTTTTTGGAATTTGAGTTTAAGGACAAACTCAAAGCCATGAGGGGAGTAATTATATGATCTCTATGCGGGCCCTCCCACCAAATAAAGCAAAGACACCACAATTAGCATTTCCCTTATTAGAGATATTAGTTTATTAAAAGGTCTACTTATTAGAAAGTTATAAATTACGAAGTCACTAATTAGAGAGTTTCCTTTATTTACTTAAAACATGTTTCCTAATCGTAGTTAGTTTATATTTTCTATGGTAATAGAAATCTATAAAAAGACAAGTTTATGGAATAAGGGATAAGCTATTAGACTATGTCAAAGACTAGTCTTATTCCAATAACCTATTCTAAGGGTCATAACAAAGTCACCCTGGTGCTTTTCACTCAAAGAAAATGGCTAATGAGTAAATGAGATATTGACTACCCCGACAAGAACCCTAAAAAATAATAAAAAGAAAAGAAAATGAACCTATGCCACAAACAAAGAAGATTACATTGGTCCTCCAAGAAAAAATGAAATTACAAGACGAAAAAGCTTATCTTACAAGTTCCAATTTCTATCAATCAGTTCTTTAAGTTCTCATGGGAAAATTGCCAAATAAAGTTGCACACCTAATTTCCAACCAACAAATCACCCATTAAGTCCTTATTTCGATCCACAACAATACATAGAACAACCACCATGGTTCCTAAGATGATGAAGATATTCAGAAGGAAAGAAAGAAACAGAAATTTGATACCCCAAACACTATGCGTCCTACTCTTCTAGGCATGCCCACTCATTTTATGAACGCTAAGAACCCTCATTAGGCTAAGGGCACCAAGCAAGTGAAGTTCAAAAGATGGGCACCTATTAGGGGTGAGACTGGTGCATTTTCTTACATGTTCATTACTTTCGCATCTATTAAATCTTTTCAAAACCAATTCACCTCAATATGATATTAGCTTTTTAAGCTTATCTTAAAACGAGTGCTTTTAGTTTATCTATAAGGAGAAGAAACGTTGAAAATCCTCTACTTCAAATGTTTTTGTTTTTCCTTTTTAAAATATTGGGGAAGAACTAATGCTTAGTTGAATACATGAAATGTTTCAATAGGTGTCTTAGATAGTTATATAGGTGTTTTCGTTGTTATTACATGGAATAAAGTTGAGTTTTATGCTTAAACTTAATGCCCTCAACTCGATTGGCCACCTTGTTGATTAATCTCACACTCGGGAGAGAAATCTTAGGTTAGTCATTAGGATTAATTCCACTAATTGGGACTAGGATAGGAATATACATATGTGAGTAGTGTAGTTCTTAAGAAACTCACAAAAAGTAATGAGTCTAGTAGGTTAAAATTGGCATAGGAGTATATAAAGGCGATAAGTGTATGTCTTAATAAGCTAGCCAATTAATTTGGCCCAATTAATTTTGGGACTGAGGCTATGTTGTTGTTGTTGTTGTTAGTGCTGAATAGGCTAGTCTCAGTGAGACGACCTGCACTTGACATATCTATAATTTACCATGTTTAAAATTCTAAGAACAATTAAACTCTACAACAATATAAAGAAACCTCACGGCTTGCCTAGAGTATGGCCTAGGTCATTCCTAGGCGATAGTTTAATAACACAATGTGACATGTTTTACACATCAAGCTACAAGCGAAAAGAATTATAATGCAAATACAGGAAGAGGGTTTATGTGTACTCAATATTGTATTAAACCACTAAACCCAATCACAAAACTTATTTTGGCCATTGGTGGCCATCAAGCATAAACAGTGAGTAGAGCAAGTGAGCTCATACCACATCAAAGGTTCGGTAGAGGCTATATGCTAAATACCAAGCTTCCTACCACCCTTAGGTATGCAATCTGCAATTTCATTTTCTGCTCACACGAGGACTGGATAGTAAAGGTACTTACAACACACAATGTGTATGATGATTTGGTTCTCTAAAACTCACAAAATGAGCCAACAGGAACAAACTTTTAATTCTAATTGAACTGCCTTGTACTGGCAGATAACGACTCAAATTGTCACCGTTCACTTAGCTAAATCATCCAATTCATAGAACAATTGCAAGGAAGTGTATAGGATGCAATTGCCCTAGTAGGAAAGAGAACTAAGAAGAATCATTATCTATACCCTTTGAAACTGTATGCTATTAGGATCACAGAGGTCTATGAACCAGAATTACATGTTTGCCAAGCACAAATAAAGAGGTACAAACCATCTCCCAAGACTCTACCTCTCTTCCTTCCTATTTATTTTATATTGTAGCATTTTATATTTCTTCGTGTGTCACGTTAAGGTAAAAATACATAACATGAAAGAAGTACAGAGGAAAAATCAATTTAAAAATGGTTCAGTGCACGGCAAACTTAGATCTGTTCTTGAGAGTTAAAGCAAGAGGCTCGAACCTGATAATATAAGTTCGCAGAAATTGCTTCATGCTCATTACCTAGCGGCTCAACCCTTCTAGTCTGGACAGTGCCATGGAAAAATCCTGGCAATTCAAACTGTTCCAAAAAGTGCTCAAACTGAGGACTCTTCATGCGATCAACAGAGGAAGATGAAATGATTGGTAAAGCTGAAAGTTGTAAGAGTGCAGAAAAGCGTTTGTAGTAACTATCAATCAAAGCTGGAGCAGGTGTTGGAGGAAACTGCGATAGTGTTTCGTCGCATGCATTATCAATCCATGGGCACAGCATTTTGTGTCCATCGTTCAGCTTCAGACTGAATACAGCAGCAGCCTTTTCAACTGTAAAATCAAATTTCAGAGTTCTCAGTTCTACTATACATAATTCATATAGAGCATGATAACATCACATCTAAATAAATACTTTGATGTTGTGTCCATGATGGAGGAGTACAAAACAGGAGCCGTGCACCACACGCTTCACAAGCAATGGTATCCATATCTACATTAATCCATCCCCTTCTGGCACAGTTCACTGCACTCACGACCTAAGTACAAAGAATGGAGATATCTTCTTAGAAGAACAAAATTTCTACTCTTAAGCATCGTTCAACAACAGCACCAACGAAGGACAAGCAAGATAATGAACTCTAAACTACTAACCTTATGCAACTTTGAAATCCCATGCGATGCATAAATTACATAGGCAAATGATTCAATACATTTCACGTACAATTTAAACCAACTTCAAATGATATAATCGATGATTCAGAATGTTTCAAGATTAAGAGATTGAAGATTATATGTATCATAAACACCTGCTTTTAAAATATTAGTAATAACCCAATTGTAAGGTCAAACCTTGGCACTAGAAGAACCAAGAAACATAGAACCAATGAGGGGATGCTCCAAACCAAACCATAGAACAAGAACATAGATTTTAAGATCCACAAGCCACAAAGTTTAATTGTAAACAACATTTCTAAATGAGATTTAACGTTGTAAGGTAAACCTAAGATAACTTGGGATACCTTAATTGTGAACAATTTTAAGAATTATGGAAGCACGTCATCAATTGTATAAAATCGAGCATAGTGAAAGAGTTTAATTCAGCTAGTCAACGACGCCGCCTAATTTGGGATTGAAGCTTTGTCGTTGTTATTGTTGTATTCCTAAATGAGAAAGCATATAGCAACTCAGAAAATAAAATCAAGAAAACCTAGAATCCAAACAAACCTTGGGTTTGGCAAACCAAGACATTGACTTGAAAGTGTTGAGCCTCCTGAGAAGATCCCCTCGGTCCCACGGCTTGCAGAGAGGGATTTCCGACCCGGCACCTGCAGTTGCAGAACGCTTCGAACCTCTACTCGATTCAGTTACCAACAACGTCTCGTTAGTCCTTCCGATCGAAGGTCTCGCGATTCTGCACAGATTTCTCAAATTAAGACCAACCAAAATAAGCTACTTGAAATCCAAACAAATAAACTAGTGTGGAATCTGAGTGGAGAGGGGACCTGTTGCGGAGTTGGTTGGGTTTCGGGGAGTGGAAGAGCTTGTCCATCACGGAATGCAACCTCTTCTCCGCATCTCCGTCTGCCATTTTCGCTCGTGCGACCTCTAAGACGCTCGCTGACCTAGAGCTCTACACTTCCAATGGTTGCAGATGCAATATTGGTTGAGGTTTCCGTTTGGCTGTAGTTGGGATGTCTACGTCTGGTTCATTTTCATCAAATTCTACCATTACAAATTGATACTACATAAGAGAAGAAATGATAAAGTTGTAATGAGAAGTTTTTCATTTCATTTAGTGTGATTTTATAATAAGGTTTGCATTCTTTATATAGGCTTTTTGGTGATGATCATAAATATACTTAGATAATATTTATAAGTAACACATACAACACGTGCGTCAAGCAACATTGACAATACATAGAATAGTAAGTACATTGGATATAAATACAAGTAAGAGCAATGATTGATATTATAACTCAATGAAAAAGTCATGCTTAACAACGTGGTCATCCAAAATTTTGGACAATTGTTCATGTATATCATAACACTCCATCTTAAATAACAATTGCTGAGAGAATATATCTCGTTAAAACTTCTACTAAGGACAACCATGTGGGAAAAAATATAGTAAAATAAAAAGAGTACACTATTTTCATAAATGTTAAGATGCGTATAATATTGTTATGATTGCTTCATTAAAAACTTCCTAAAAAAACCCAATGGAATAAAACTATAGCCAAGGGAAAAAAAGTGCAATACATTAATCAATAATTCTCCATCATGTGAACATGGATGAAACTTATTCTATTTCTTTATTTGTTATGTTCATAAGTTTATCCAAGCCAATATCATATGTAAGCTCTCTTAAATATTGTAGTTGATAAGACTTTTGTGAATAAATTAGCAAGATTATCACTCAATCGGATTTGTTTGACATCAATTTTATCATTCTTCTGAAGTTAATGTGCATAAAAGAATTTTGATTAAATATGTTTTGTTCTGGTCTCTTTTATGAATCATTCACTTAATTGTGCGATATATGCTGCATTATCTTCATATAATATAATTTGAAAATCTTTTATTGAAGGCAATCTACATGATTTTTGAATGTTTAATTATGTTTCTCAACCATACACATTTACGACTTGCTTCATGAATTGCAAATACTTCAGAATGATTGGAAGAAGTAGCAACTATAATTTGTTTTATTGACTTACATGATATATCAGTATTACCATATGTGAATATATATCCCATTTGAGAACGAAACTTGAGGGGATCAAATAAAATCTAGTATCAACATAAGCTTGGAGAGTCAATTTTACTTATTTTGAGTAAAATAAACTCGTGTCACTTGTTCCTCGAAGTTATCAGAAAACATATTTGATAACATTCCAATGTTTTCGAGTTGGTAAAGAGTTGTATCTTGCAAGGAGGTTGACATCAAAAGCAATGTCAGGTCTTGTATAATTTGCAAGATACGTAAGTGCACCAATTACACTTAAAAATGGTACCTCCGGACCAAGTAGTTCTTCATTACTTTCATGAGGTCGAAATGGATCTTTATATACTTCAAGTGATCTGACAACCATTGGAGAACTCAATGGATGTGCCTAGTCCATATAAAATATTTTTAATATTTTTTTCAATATAATTTGATTAATGGACAAGTATTTCGATTGGAAAATGTTCAATTTGTAAACCAAGATAAAATCTTGTTTTTCTAAGTTTTTCATCTCAAATTCTTTTTTCAAGTATTCGGATGTTTTAACGATGTCGTCATGGTTTCCCATTATATTTAAATCATTAACATATACAACAATAATCACGAATCATGTTGATGATCTTTTAATAAAGACACATTGGCAAAGTTGATTATTTGCATATAATTCTTTAAGTAAATAATCATTAAAGCGTTTGTACCATATTCGTTTGGATTGTTTCAATCCGTACAAAGATCTTTGTAATTTTTATAGAATGCATATTATGAGGTTTTTACTTTATTTCTTCGGATATTTTAATCTTTCAGGGATTTTCAAATATATCTCACTATCTATGGATCCGTATAAATATGTTGTAACAACATTCATTAGATGCATATCATGTCCTTAGAAAATCGCAAGGCTTATCAAAAATCGAAATGTTATTGCATTATAATATGAGAATATGTTTCCTCATAATCAATACCAGGTTTTTGTGAGAAATCTTGAGCTACAAATTTTGCTTTGTACCTTGTAATCTTATTTTTTTAATTTATCTTTCGTACAAATACCTAATTATATCTAACAAGCTTTATGACATCTGGCATTTAAACAATCGGTCCTAAAGCCTCTCGTTTCTTTAACGATTCTAACTCTAATTTGATAACCTCTTGACATTTTCACCTATCAGGTCTTTTCGATATTCATCCACTGATTGTGGTTTTGGATCATTATCATATTCATATATTTCAAAGGACACATTTAAAGCAAATATATCATTAAGAATAATGTTATTTCTATCTCAAATCTTACCAGAGTTTAAATAATTTATCGAAATCTAATTATTTTCATTTTTTCCCTTTTTTTAGAGGTAGTTGTTCTTCGTTAGAATCAACTTGTTTTGACAAATCCTTATCAAAGGATTTTTGTGCTTTCTCGAGAGTATTTTGATTTGCATTTATTTTTACTCATGTTTTCCTCTTTCGAAGAACTGTATCCTTTGAACCAACTGGTCTTCCATACTTTAAGCATTTTGTTGCACAAAGACATCAATACTTGCAAAAATATTTACAGCTGGAATATGTGATTTTGTCACTTATTTTGCGTCAGTAAATGCATCAAGTAATTGATTTGCAATTTGTTGCAAATGAATGATCTTTTGAATTTCAAGTTCACACTGATTTGTGCATGGATAAATGTGATAAATTGATGCATTCCAAGCAATGTTGCGCCATTCCTTTTAAATTGACTTCTTATCTCCCCCTAACGGTGGGAAAATTATTTTATCAAAGTAACAATTTGCAAAACGTGCAGTAAATAAATCTCCTGTTAAGGGCTTAAGGTATCTTATAATGGACGATGAGTTAAATCCAACATAAATCCCAAATTTTCGTTGTGGACCTATCTTAGTTCTATTGGGGTGATATGGGAACATATGTTGAACAACCAAAAGTTTTCAAGTGAGAAATATTTGGTTGTTAACCTAAAATGAGTTGTATAGGGAAATATTCATGGTATGTAGTAGGCCTATAATGAATGATAGATGCTGCATGAAGGATTTCATCTCGCTAAACTGAAGTTGATAACTTAGTTCTCATAATTAAAGGTCTAGCAATAATCTTTAAATGCTTGAGATTGAAATTCTCCGGCGTTATCAAGAAGAATGGTCTTGATTGAGTTGTCAGGAAATTGTGCTCTTAACCTAATGATTTGTGCTAAAAGTTTAGCAAATGCAACATTACGAATTGAAAGCAAACAAACATGTGACCACCTAGTTGATGCATCTATCAAAATCATGAAATATCTAAATGGTCCACATTGATGATGAATATGTCCACATATGTCTCCATGAATGCATTATAAAAAAATTGGAGAATCCACAACAATTTTACTTGGGAATGATTTAACTATCAATTTATCTTGAGAACAACTAGCACAATTATAATCAGCACTTAAAGGATGTCCATGCGATTATCAATTATTATTCGCATCATTGATGATCCTAGATGACTAAGTCGATCATACCATAAAATGAATGACTTTGGATCATTAATTTTCTTATTTAAGACGATATTCATTTCGACGTGTGCCTTATGTGAGTAAAATATAATCCAGATGATAAATCTATGATTTTTTCTAACACTTATTTTTTCCTATTTGAAACCAATGTGACATAGAGAAATTCTCTATTATTTTCGTTCATGGTTTTAATATGATATCCATTTTGTCGAATATCTTTAAAGCTAAGTAAATTCATTATGGATTTTTCAGAGTATAAGATATTGTCAACATGAACATGAGTTATTGTTCCCCTAAGCAACATAATATTTGCTCTTCCAGAGCCATTAATCAAATTTGAGATACCATATATTGTTTGAACATTAGTCTCTCGCTAAGTTCAAATTGGAGAAATATTATCTCTTTTTAAGGATTGTGTGGGTTGTAGCATAATTAACAAGACATATATCATTCTTATTTGATCCATGATTTGAAAGTAAGATTTGATGATCCATATAAATAAATAATGTTTAACAAATTAGAAAAAGAGTCATATTTTATTCATAATAAGAAACTAGTACATATAATAAACTAAAAAACATAACAAAAACTAGTGTATATAATTATTGAAAAGCATTAGATATAATCATTAAAAATATCGAGATTAGTATTAGGATCATCATGAAAATTTGGGACATCTATATAATTAATGTCTGACAAACCATTTTCGACAGTGAAGTTCATTTAAATTGTTTTGCCTTTCTCTTTTAAGGAGGTTGATAAAGATCAATAAAATACTTAGGCGTGCAACATATTTGAGCATAATAGCCTTTTAGAGCTCATACGTGGCATGGTTGGTTATGATTATGAGCATGCCCATTTTCAGCAACATTCTTTCCTTTAGTCTTAAGGGCGTCATTTCAATTCCATTTATTTTGGAACTTATTGCCACAAAATTTATAATAGGGCTTGTCACGATCTTTGCTAATTGATCATTTCCCTTTTTCATGTCCGTGGTTTTTCTTTCATTGACCTTTTTTATGGACATTATAAGATGAAACATTTGCTTCATTAATTGAAGCGGAACCAATTAGACGGAAGTTGTGGTTCTTCAATAGAAACTCATTATTTTGTTCAACTACTATGAGACAAGAAATTAATTTCGAGTATTTTTTAAATTGACACGCTCGATATTGTTATTGCAACAACATATTCGAGGCATGAAAGTACTGCATATTTTTTTCATCATTGCTTTATTGGATATATTTTTCTTAATGTAGCCTCAAACGAGAGATAATATTAAACATGGTGGAGTTATAATTATGGACTATTTTGAAATCTTGTAACCTAAGATTCAACTATTCATTTTGAGCTTTTGGAAATGTCACTATCTTTTGATGATCATATTGCTCGCTTTTTCAAGCTTAACCACAAGGTGAAATGATCTTGTATAGTGAGATACTCATTTTTTAAACCTTCATGAAGATGATGGTGAAGGAATATCAGTGTTTTCGCATGGTCTTGCATTGATATTTCATTTTCTTCTATAATAGTTTCTTCGAAGTCTTTAGCTTGAGATATGTATCTCGGCTTCTAGTTGAAATGGCAAATAATTATTTGCAGTGATATCGAGGGCAACAAATTCAAATTTTTGAAGGTTTTACCATAGTCTAAAAATATATAAGAAATTAGGTAAATAGTTTTTCTTTTTTATATAAAATAAATAATATACGATTAACTATATGTTCACAACTTGATTATTAATATACAAAATGTACTACTTGTATGAGTTGGTGGGACAACCATCCAGGTTGGGTGGCTAGATGAAGTCTACTTAAAATCATGCCTCTTTCGAACGAGATAACCCGTCTCTTTTTCAATGTTTAACTTTATGGGGGACAAAGCTTACTTACTATTAACCCAAACTCATAGCATTATTTGCAATATAAAAGTCAAGAATAGAGTAGAACTAATCATTTGTAGTATAACAAGAAAACTAGTTATGTCACATATTAACTTTTGATTTCTGATGTAGAAGATCATACAAGATGCAACTACAGAACATGCTTTTAAAGTCGGTGATGTTATAATGCATAGTGTATGAATAAAGTATGCATATATAAGTTATGCATGTAATAAAAAGAAAGCAACTATGATAACATGGAAATAAATTGAACATATTTAAACTAACAAAAGTTATACCTTCCTAGCTTTATTTCCTCAGCAAGCCTTCTTGAACTTCAAAATCTCCCATTTGTGCAAGTGCAAGCTCGTGTTGATAACATGTTATAAATTGAGTTAGAACTTGCTATAAAAGAGAAGAAAAGAAATGAGAGAGATGGAATGAGAAGTTCTTCATTCAACTTGGTGTGAATTTTACAATGAGGTTGACACCCTTTATATAGGCCCTTAGTGATGATGATAAATGTACTTAGACAAAGTTTACAAGTAACACATATATCACATGTCATACAACTCTTTGCAAGCAATATTGATAATACATGGAATAGTGAATACATTGGATATGAATACAAGTAAGAGCAATGCTTGATATTACAACTCAATGAGATAGCCATGCTTGACAATGTGGTCATCCAAAATCTTGGTCAATTGTTCATCCATATCATAACAATGTTTTCATATTTAGTTCGACATTTTTTTTTGAGAAGTACTTAGTTCAACTTTGAACATAAAGAGAATTTGCAAATTAAAAAATAATAAAATATGTAAATTAACGTAGATACCTACTTCAAACAAGAGAGAAATAGATAATGAAGATGTGATTGGTGAGGGGAGATTTTGGTAAAAATTATAGCTGTATAGTAAAAATTGTTTTAAATTAGTAAAATAAGTTAGATTTTCTTATTATTCATTAAGTAAAGTATTGTGGCTTTGGAAAATGTATCAATAATGGGAAAAAATAGCATTGCAAACACAAATGACACATTTTTCGAATGCGCCATTTATGTTATACCTAAAGAACAGTCCACGTGGAGCCATGTGAAAGTTCATGTGGATTGTTTTATTACAAATACACGAATGACCCATTTGAAGAATTTGTCATTCATGTTATAATGATTTGGCCTATGACTTATCCCATCGTCATAGGCCAGGCATCCTCAAGAACACAAGGAATATATTCCCTGCATTCTGGAGAATATGGGCTAGAGGTTTAGAGGTCAGATGAGTTGGAGGTGGGGGTGTAGCTAAATTGACAGAGGGCTTGAATGAGGTGGGTGAGTTGGTTGTTTTATTTAATGGTGTTGGTTGATGGATGTATTTAAAAGGCAAAGAGAGAGATGAAATGGTGAAATGAGAAGGGGATACAAAGTGGAGTGTGATAAAAGGGGGAAAAGGGAGAAGGTGAGCCATGAGTGTGTTTTATTTGATGTGCATAGATTATGATAAGATGGATAGAAAGGGAAGGGAACTCTATAAGTGTAAGAAAGAGGGATCGACGAGAGAGAGAAACACTTGAGGTTAATGGAGGGAGTATGGGAAGAGGAGTGCGTGGTTTGTAATGTAAGTTGTAATGTAAGAAAGGGAGTAGGGATAGAGAGAGAGAGAGAGTGGGTTCAATGGTTCAAAATGGATTAGAGAGAGAGAGAGAGAGAGAGAGAGAGTGGGTTGGTTAGAGTTTGTTAGTTGGGTTTGTGAAAAGGTTGGGTCGGTTATGAAAGTTGGGTTAAGATGAGAGAGGATAAGGGATTGAAGGGTTGGTTTTAGGATTTAGGTTTTTATTTTTTTTTTTTTTGGTTGTAGAGGTTGTTAAAAGGTCATGAATTTTTTAAAGAATATCATTGTAGTTATTAATTCTCATTTAAATAAAAGCTAACTTTAAATTTTTTTTAGATAATATTAAATTGAAGATCAAAAGAGGAGGAAAATAGTAAGTACAAAAATTTATTTATTATTTTAATTATTTTTGACTTGGTTTTTTATTATTTTTATATTATGTAGTTACGTAGTTTTTTTTTAAATGGTTAAATCTTAACTTCTATATCCAACTCCTTTTGCAACTTAATGATTAGTTTGTTGTTATAGATCTTATTTAATAATAGATTGATTTAATAAAGCTTTTCTTCATTTAATATGTAAGTTAGTAAATTTAGTTGTTTTAATTGATTTTAAAAAAATATTAGAAAACAATTGGAGGATGTACACATTTTTTTCGACTAAATAATTTTTTAGCATATATTTTTTAAATAGAAGCTTTAATTAAACTGGAGGAATGAAAAACAAATTGAAAAAATCATAACGGGTATTAATTTAAAACATTTAGTTATGATATGTTTGAAAAGGGAAAAAGCACTTGAATAAGTACAACTAATATTGATGAGAAATATAGTATATATTATTAGTCTTTGGAAAGAAATTAGTATGAGATTAACAAATTAATTCAACTATAGTTAAACTTGCCCATGTATTACGTGGACCAATCAAAGTGTTGCCTTTTAACACAAATTGTAGATGTCCAGGCCTGCCCCAAGCTCGCCCGCAAGCCCACTTGGGTCCTATGGGCAGTGTGGGCCATACCACCAACACCATCCACGTCCCCCCATGTTATTTTTCATGGGCGTGGTCTTTCGCCTCCCATGATTCGAAGCCGAGTCCTGGAGGCTTAAGACTACAGTTTTAGCGAATCGTGTACCACTGAGCCACGATAGCTTAGTGATACAATCATCTAGAAAAAATTAAGACTTGAAAATGGACTCTACATTAATAACTTCTACGTCTTTATATGTTGTTCAAAGGAATACACAATTTTCTTCCATTTGTTAAGTTTCTAGTCTAACCTCATGACCATAAAAAGGGATTTTTTTTTAAAGTAGTGCTATTTGTTTTTAAGTTGTACATATGGTATGTTTACTTTAACCATATTTTAAATATTGCATGATTGGACTTACACTTATACCGTAATAACTATCCAAATAAGTACTTATGTAACTTATGAGTTTGAAATATGACATGTGGTGCCACAAAGTGTAATA
Source organism: Stephania yunnanensis (assembly GCA_039657365.1). Taxonomy (NCBI): domain Eukaryota; kingdom Viridiplantae; phylum Streptophyta; class Magnoliopsida; order Ranunculales; family Menispermaceae; genus Stephania; species Stephania yunnanensis. The sequence continues at coordinate 10,000,211 of CM077589.1, read as the reverse complement.
CTTACACCATATAGCTCACAACCATTGATATATAAATTTATGCATTTAAAGTAGTATTAGTTTTATATTTTTTCCAAAAGTTTAATCTTCATTCTAATTTTGATTTTGACTTCATGTGTACTTTTTTATATCATTATTTAGGATGTATATATGAGTTATTAATTGTTATTTCAAGCAAACGAATGAGTACGCGTAGTACTTTGCGTTATTA